>CM022297.1:29604925-30847046 GCA_011799875.1 Thinopyrum elongatum | reverse complement strand
CTAACTGGCTAGCAGTGATTGTCTCTTTAACTGGCAGAAAGTGGGCAACCTTAGAGAATCGGTCAATGACGACAAATATAGCATCATTACCCTTCTGGGATTTGGGAAAACCAGTAATGAAATCCATTTGGACCTTGTCCCATTTCCATTCAGGAATTGTAAGGGGTTGCAGAGTTCCTGCGGGCCTTTGATGTTGAGCTTTAACGCGGCGGCAAACGTCACACTCAGAAACATAACGAGCAATGTCTCGCTTCATATTAGGCCACCAGTATCTCTGACAAATGTCACGGTACATCTTTGTGCTACCAGGATGAATAGACAAGGGAGTGTCATGAGCTTCCTTCATAACATTTTCCCTCTCATTCTTGAACTTGGGTACGAAGAGACGGTGTTGGAAAAATAGGATCCCATCATTATCAAGATGGAACTCCGACGGTTTTCCTTTTTCAAGGTATCGCTTAATCCTTTCAACTTCAGAGTCATACCGTTGCATAGTTTTGATGTTGAGTTCTAAATCTGGTTCGACAACGAGGGTATTGAGATAACCCTGTGGAACAATGTGGATGTTCAATTTACGAAACTCTTCATAAAGAAGAGGTTGTGATTCCTGAACCATATGGTTGCTGCAATAAGCCTTGCGGCTCAAAGCATCGGCCATTACATTTGCCTTGCCAGGGGTGTATGAGATATTCATATCATAATCGGCAATTGTCTCGAGCCATCTTTGTTGACGAAGGTTCAGATCTGGTTGAGTATATAAATACTTCAAGCTTTGGTGATCCGTGTATATCTCGCAACGGTTACCGAGAAGGTAATGTCGCCATAGCTTCAAGGCATAGATAACCGCAGAAAGTTCAAGATCATGCACGGGATAATTTTCTTCATGAGGACGCAATTGTCGGGAGGCATAAGCAATCACTTTGCGCTCTTGCATTAGGACACAGCCTAATCCTTGACGAGATGCATCACCGTATATCACGAACTCCTTTTGGGAATCCGGGGGTGCTAGTACTGGGGCAGATGTCAATTTATCTTTTAGTGTCTGAAAGCTTTCTTGACATTTTTCTGTCCACTCAAATTTAACACCTTTGTGAAGCAGATTTGTCAATGGTTTTGCAATCTTGGAAAAGTTCTCAACGAATCGACGGCAATAACTAGCGAGTCCGAGAAAACTTCTGACTTGCTTAACATTCTTTGGGGGAGTCCAGTCGAGAATAGCCTGAACTCGTTCGGGGTTAACAGCAATCCCATCCTTGGAAATCACATGTCCAAGGTAAGTTACTTCAGGAAGCCAAAATTCGCATTTGGAATACTTGGCATACAACTGGTGTTCTCGGAGCCTTTCTAGAACAAGGCAGAGATGTTCAGCATGTTCCTCTTTATTCTTAGAATAGACCAGAATATCATCTAGATATACCACGACGAATTTGTCAAGGTAATCCATGAATATATAATTCATCAGACGGGAGAATGTAGCTGGGGCATTCGTTAGGCCAAATGACATGACGGTGTATTCATAGGAGCCATAACGAGTGACGAATGCAGTCTTGGGAATGTCCTCTTCACGGACACGGATCTGGTGATAACCCAACCTCAAGTCGAGTTTAGAGAACACTGATGATCCGGCAAGTTGATCATAAAGATCATTGATACGGGGCAGTGGGTATTTATTCTGGATTGTGGCTTGGTTAATGGGCCGGTAATCCTGAACCAATCGGTTAGTTCCATCCTTCTTCTTAACGAAGAGTGAAGGTGCTCCCCAAGCAGAGGAACTGGGGCGGATGAAACCACTCTTAAGTGACTTGTCGATTTCTTCCTTAAGCTCAAGAAGGTGATGCGGAGGCATCTTATAAGGTCGCTTGGCAATAGGAACGGTGCCAGGCTTCAAGTCAATGACAAACTCGACAGCTCTAGCCGGGGGTATGCCTGGAAGTTCTTCTGGAAAGACGTCTGGAAAATCTCGAACGACAGAAACGTTCTCGATTCCTTCCAGAGGTGAGGCGTTCAAAGCATTCATAACATATATCTCAGCTTCAGCGTCTCGAGTAATTCGGGCAGTGTAGTTCACTATCTCATCGGAGGGGTGAAGAAGTTGGATAACTTTAGTGGCACAATTGATCGAAGCAATGTGAGCTTTCAACCAATCCATTCCGAGTATGAGGTCTATGGTGGAAGACTTCAGGATAATAGAGGAAGCCAGGAATTCAAATTCCTCGATTTCAACAGGGACATTATGTGCCATCATAGTGGTTTGACATTGGCCTCCAGGGGTACGGACAACTATTGGCAGGTTCATCTTTTCGAATGCAATGTCATGAGATAATGCAAATGCTTCAGACATGAATGAATGCGATGCTCCTGAATCAAATAATACAGAAGCAGGTACTGAGTTAACAAGAAGGGTACCCATCACAGTAGCAGGTTGATCCTGGACTTCTTCAATGTCAATGTTGTAAGCCTGACCACGACCACGTGAAGCAGACCCAGTATTATAGTTGCGGGTCTGATTGTTGCCACGGCCATATCCACGGCCAGCACGAGGAAAATCTAACTGATTCTGAGTCTGGCGGCAGTCTTTAGCCTGGTGGCCTGGTTTGCGGCACTTGAAACACAAACCATCTTCAGGACGAAGAGGGGCATTGTTCTGAATAGCTTGAGCCTTTGACGGTCTCGGTGGTGGAGGAGGCAGACGTGGTGCAGCATTGTTCTTTGGCGCAGAGGTATTGGGACGGAACGCGTTGTTGGGAATCCAAACTCTACGCTTCGGTGCTGAGCCCGAAGATGAGCCAGCATCATGATAGCGCTTCTGCGAGTCCTTGTGTTCCATCTGAGCGGTCTCAACAAGAATAGCCTTGTTCACTAGAGTTGAGAAGTCATTGTAGTCTTGGGCAGCAAGTGCAAGCTTGAGGTCAGGGTGGAGTCCACTACGGAACTTCTCCTGTCTGCGAGCATCTGTGGCGATGTCTTCTTCAGCATAGCGGGAGAGATCAAGAAATTCCCGCTGATAAGCTTCGACGGTTTTATTGCCCTGAGTGAGGTTGCGGAACTGGGTCTTCATGCGTTCCATAATTGCTTGAGGGATGTAGCGTGTACGGAAAGCAGCCTGGAACTCATACCAGGTAATGACTGTTCCAACAGGCAGTGAACGCTTGTGTGTGTCCCACCATTGAGCAGCGGGCCCTTTTAAGAAAAAGGACGCGAAGGTGACAAAGTTGGCGGGGGCGACATTAGCAGACTCCATCTCGTGAGTGATGTCGCGGAGCCAGTCATCAGCATCCAATGGCTTGTCTGAATTGCGGAAGTGAGTAGGGTTGAGTCGCATAAACTCCGGCAGTGTTATTGAAGGTGGGTTCTGGTTGTTCTGATGCAGAAACTGAGCCATGATTCCAACCATGAACTGGCGGTTGAGCTCGAACTGTTGCATCATAGCTGCCATATAGTCTGGCGGTGGTGGACGTTCAGGGGCACGACCACGACCACGACCACCTGGTCTAACCATCCTGCTAAGTATCAACAGGGGGTAGTTTAGTAAAAGCAATTGCGAGTGTTTAGCGACAAGTATGATGTAACACGACAATACCTTAAGCAGTGTAATAGATACATAACAGTAGTCGATTAAGACATACAGATCCATACACAAAGTCGGGTACATGCGGACAGCATAACAGCGCAAATTAAAAGCTAGACATACTAGGCGGCGCGCAGGCACGCGGTAAGGAAGTACACAACGAGACATAGCAAAGGCTACATCAACGTCGGAGAAAACCACTGTAACGGGGTAACTGCGAGTGCGGACGACGAATATTCGTCGCGGAAGGATCCTGTGCTCCATGTGCACTCTGATGCAGAACCTAGTCTCGAGCTGTAAGAAGAGGTCCACGTGTAGGTGTGTGACCTCCAACAGCAGGCCAGTCAATACCAGCATACATCTGAGTCCTGCGCGGGTAAAGGATGTGCTCCGGATGTATCCCTGCACGAACAGCGGGCATCAACTGCGTCATAGCATCGTAGAGACGTGCTCGAGTGGCAACCAACTCGACGGCAAGAGCCCGAACAGTGCGATCCAGAGCCTGAGTGCACTGAATCAGAACGCGGTGGTCATATCAGCGAGGCTCGTACGGGGCACAGATAGCTGTGTAGTATCCGGTAGCATCTCCAGCAGGGGCATACGGAATGTATCGGAACTCAGAGTCATCCAAGATATCACTGAACTATCCTCGAAGACGTGCGACAGCAGAGTAGGCGGCATCATGTACTGCCATCTCAATCGTCACGCCGATACCGTGGAAAAGGTGCAGCTCGGTGTCTGAGTCATTCTGCCGATCATAGATACGAACATCAGCATGGTACTGCTCCTGATTAAACTCGCGGTAATCCTCGTAAACCATGTACTCAGGGTACCAGCGGTAGCCAAGTCTGGTCATGAGAGCGATCAGGACAGCTGGAAAACCAGGGGCATCACGAGCCCAAGTGCGAAGCACAAGCTGTGTCGTAGGACGCGGTGGAAACAAACGGTCCATCTGAAACAGAGGAAATTCAGATTTGTCAAATGACAATGAGAAGTTTAACACAACTCGGAGAGAAAGGTTAGACAAAACAATGGAAAGGAAAATGATTATCAGACTAATCAGATCAACGGCAGGGAAATCGCACAGATATCCAGCTCTCCGGGTAGACAGAATTTACGAGATCCTAAGTATCGGCGTTGGTAAACTTTATTTAACCCGAATAGAAGAGATATTAGAGTCCCAGAGTATAGACGAGGAATAAAAGATCCTAATACCACACAGTTGGCGACGTGGGCCCGTAAGCCACACAGCCAAGTTAGTAATTTAGTTTCTCGGTTTCTAGACTCGACTTCGGCCAAGGAATTTGGAGGGGGGCTTCCTACAGGCAGTCGGCTCTGATACCAACTTGTGACGCCCCTGGTTCAATCGTACACTAGTCATACACGCAAACGTGTACGATCAAGCCCAGGGACTCACGGGAAGATATCACAACACAACTCTAAACACAAATAAACGGAGGTCCACAATATTACAGACCAGGGATCCGAAGATCCGAATACATAAGTCAGTCATACAAATAATATCTGGGTACAGACATAGTTAGGCAAGTTTTGCCTTAAGAAGGCTAGCACAAACAGCGACACTAGATCGAAAGGCGTTGGCCTCCTGCCTGGGAGCCTCCGATCCTACTCCTGGTCAGCTGGCTCGATCCAGTAATACGTGCCCTCTGGACCCGCCTGGTAGTAGGCTCCGGTGGTGGCGTCTGGCTCCTGGACTCCATCGTCTGGTGTATCATCAAGGTGGGGTATATGGGGGAAAGGAGAAAATAAAGCAACCGTGAGTACTCATCCGAAGTACTCAGCAAGCAAGGATCTATACTACATATGCAACATTATCAATGGAGAAAAGGCTGTATATGTGGACTGGGCTGCAGAAATGCCAGAATAGAGAGAAAGGCCTAGTCCTATCGAAGACTAGCATCTTCAAACATCTTCTCAAAGCCATCATCTTGCAGCAGTAGAAGAGAGTAGAATAGCATTTTATTTAGCAAACATGTTGAAGTACAGCTCAAAGATCCTTCCTCGACTCCCAGCGAGAAAGTAATCCCGAAGCTTCAATTAAGTAACAAGTATCCAGTTTAAGTAGTAGATCGGGATACACAAACTGAGCGTCCTTTACCGTAGGACCGGCTATCGATAGAAGATTCATCCCTGCAGGGGTGCACTACTGTTACCCAACACGCTCGATCAACTCTGGCCGGACATACTTACTGGGTAATGCCCGTCCTCGGAAGATCAACACGAAGCAGCGCTCTACCTAGGCTCAGCAGAGAGGTCAGCACGCCGGACTAACCTATGCACCCAGGGGTCTCGGGCCATCGCCCTGGGCACCCTGTGCGTTGCGTGGCTGGCCAGGGTGCAGGCGCGACACTGAACTCGCCAGTGAAGTATCCAGCCCAATCCCGACGATCAGCCCGCACGGTGAATCGTGACGTCTCATAAGCTTTCGGAGAAACGTACATCGCAGAGGGCCCCATAACCATTATCCCACGTGGTGGTAGTGCGTATAGGGCACGTCGACCCACTCAGATCACACACCCAAATCCAATAGGCTCAATTAGTATCAAGCGGAAACATTCAGAGTTTCTGAAGCTCCGCCACAGTACCACACTCGAGTGCCCTTCCGGCACACTCGACAACATAGATCCCCAGCGGGTACCCACCAGGGTGGACCCGCCTGTGACAAAGGTCAAGTAACCGTGTGGTCATAATCATCAGGGTGAACGTATGAGGTATCACCCTCGAGGTTCACACTGAGGGGTTGCACGACAGAGTCGTATCGGACATGGAGAAGGAGGAATCACCCTCGATGACCACGACCGAACAGCTATGCTGCAGAGTATTCATCAGGAGTGCGTTACGAGGTATCACCCTCGGCACTCGATAGTAACTAAGCAGAGTCGTACAACTAAGGGGGGATGTGAAGTGAGGCGTCTGTCGTCGATCGACGATCACTTGATCGAGTCGTCGATGAACAAGCCAGGGGTCGACAAAGTAAGGTGGTGGGGGTCACAGATGGTTCATACCAACCTATTACTAAAACAGTTATCATAGGCCGGTAAGGTAGCAAGAACAGGTTTACAACAGCAGCTATGCATCGAAAAAGGAGCATACATTAACAGTAGCGAAAATCAATGCAAGCAGGAGAATAGAAGGGCGATGATTTGAATGCTCAGGGGGGGGCTTGCCTGGTTGCTTGGCAAGAGGGGAAGGTCGTCAACGGGCTGCTGGGTCGGTAGAGTAGAGGTAGTGAACCTGGTGCAGCGTCGTCGGTCTGGCGTCTATCGAGAGAGAAGGAGGGAGGGGGAAGAGAGAAACAATAAATTCACGGCAATAATGCAAAACATATGTATGGCATGCCTAAATGATATGCCGGGGTGTGTCTACTGCCTAACTAAACGATGTAGTAATTTAGGAATTTATTGGATTGTATTTAAGAAAGTTGGGCACTATTCAATTTACTGAAATCGGTCTAATGTTCAAACGTTCTTATAGTTTGCGGGCGTCTGACGGGAATACAGAGGCGTATCCGGTTCGTATCGTCGTTCTGAGAAGTTTCATGTATAAAATATTTTCCTCGGAAGTTACGGTTTATTTAAATAGATTTTCTAAAGTTTTATTTAATTCTGAAATTTAATTAATTTTTAATTCAACAATTATCCGAAACAGTGTGATGATGACATCAGCATGACCTCATGCTTGAGTCAGCGGGAATTAAGTAAATTACTAATACTGTTTAATTAACCTAATTAGTAATTAGATAACTAATAAGGATAATTAAACTAAATTAATTAACTAATATATTATTTAATTAATTATTTTATTTATTTCTATTTTATTTCTATTTCTTTAAATCGTTTAGGGGTTTTAGGGGTGGGCCCCCAATTGTCAGCGTAAAGGGGGTGTTCGGGAAAAAAAGGGGAAGGGAGAAAAACGGGAAAAAGCTGGATGAGCAGGAAAGAAACGAGAGAGGAAAGAGTGAGAAGAGGGACGATGGGAGCTTGGGAGAAAGAAGAAAATGGAAGAGGAAAAGTACGGGGGAAAAGGAGAGGGGGGAGGTGCGGGATAGGAAGGTGGTAAGAAGGAAGAGGAAAAAAGCGGAAGCACGGAAGGGGGCGAGATGAGAGGGGGAGGCAGCGAGAGAGGGAGGAGAGGGAGAGGATGAGGGAGAAGTGTGGAGGGAGAGGAAAAAAAGTAGGAGAGGAGAAGGGGAGAGAGCGGGGGAGAGAGGGGGAGGCCCCCCCCGGGCGACGAGGAGATAATAGGTGAGATGGGGGAAAGATGCGACTCCAACTAGGTGATCGAGGAAGGACGGAAAAAGAGAAAAAGGAGAGACGGCGACGAGAGAGGGAAACCGACGAGGAGGGAGAAGAAGGAAGGAGAGTAGAGAAGAAGCAGAAGAACGGGGAGGGGACGCAACAGAGAGAGCGAGAAAGCAGACTGGACCGAGGCAAGAGGGCGGAAAAAAGGAGGAGTTAGGGAAGAGGCAGCAAAGCGGAAGAGAAGGAGAGGGGTGGGAAGAGAGGACAGGAGCGGAGAAGACGGAAGGAGTTAAGTGTAGAGAGAGAGTAGACGGGAAAACGGGCCCAACGAGAAAGGAGCGAGAGGGGACTAGCGGAAGAAGCGGAAGGACCAGTAAGATGGAGAGGGAGGGGAAAGCGGGGTGTGGAGGTACGGAAGGGAAGACGGAGGGTGGTGAGATGGTGAAGGAGACGGAGGAGTTAGAGGGAGAGGGGTAGGAGAGAGACGGACGACGGATAGGAGGTAGTAGAGGGAGGGGGGGGGGGGTGGGCGGGGGGGGGGCGGGGGGGCGAAAAAAAAAGGGGAGGGGGGGGGGGGGGGGGGGGGAGGAAGAGAGGCAGTCGGTTCGGGAGGGACGGGGGAGCCCGATTCAAGATCAGTAGAGGGGGGGGGGGGGAACGGGAGGAAAGAGGAGAGATGGGGGGGGCGGAAGGGGTGGGCGGATAGGGTTAGGCAGGATGGGGGGGTCAGGTACGGTAGGGTATAGGAAAGGGCGGGGAGCAAGGGTGGGGAAGGACGGAGGGGATTCGGGAAAGTTGGGGGAATTGGGGGGGGGGGGGGGGGTTGCTCTTTTTTTCTTCTTCTCTGTTTTCTATTTCTTTTCCTTTTTCTTTTCTGTATTTATTCCCTTTACTCTGCTAGTAAATAGCTAGGCCTTAAAATGGTTTTTGTAAAACATGAGACCTAGTTCATAAATACCAGTGCATTATTCCCTAACACCTAAAATTAGTTTGGACAAAATATAATTCCATATTTATTTCAGATTTAATAAATGGTTATTAAATATTATCTTTATCCACTGTTTGAGGTTGTTCGAGTCACTTATCCAATTTCAATGATGTTGGTTTCAATTTTAGAATAGCCTCTGGAATATTTGTTATTTATCTGACATTTTAGTTTCTATGTTGGACAACTTTTATATTCCACTTTCATTTAAATTTGAATTTGACTTAGGAGTTGAAATGCAATATGATGCTAATGATGATTATGCACTATTAAGCTTGCTGACATGTCATTATCAAAAGTGATTACTGTTGCTAATCATCGGGGGTGTTACAGTGTCGCCGGTGTAGAGGGAGGGCATGCCGGCCAGCTGGATCGAGGGACGGAGGGGGTCTGGATCATGAGGAGTGGGGAGATATTTGGGTGGGGGAGAGAGAGATCGACAAGTTGCAGGGGTGGCGGCGCGGTGCTAGGTCGGACTTTCCCTGGCTCGATAGCCCAATGGGCTGAAACATATACTACTAGGGAAATAAGCATCATGCCCCTTATACAACAGGGTATATACAGAGTGCACTATATACAGCTAATAGTACTCGTGTATGATTCATACAGATTACAGATTTAGATTATTCCTATGAAATTGTGATTTAATTTGCTATCATTCGCTATTCGCTATAAGGTTGTGTTTATGATGTCGCCACGCCATACGCCATAAGCGCTATAATGTTGTGAAGGGGGTCGGTTGCCATAAAATGCGTTACGTCATAAAAAAAATTGTGTCGGCATGAACTTTGAACGACGGCATGGCCGCTGACATGATCTACTTTTACACGGACATGAAATGGGTGCTTGCGGGCGCACGGCCGACCCAAAAAGAAAAACAGGACGAACGCCGAGCGCGGCCGACCCAAACGAATAAAAAACATTTATCCGTTTGGGTCCATGCGTTGGAATTGCTCTTAATCTTTCTCCGATCAGGCTCAAACCAGAACAAGCTCCTCGGAAGCCAGCCCCAAACTTGATGAACCCAGCCCAAAACACCATCTACAAGAACGCAACGACATCCGTGGGAGTAGTTGATGAAGGCTTACCACGCTGCAGTTCTGAACTTGGTCGGAGTCGTCCCGGCCGCCGAGCTGCCGCACGCAATGCGCCCACCCCCGTCCCCCCGCCGATGGGGTCAGCGGCGGGAAGGGCTCGCGCCGCCGCTACCCACTCGGTTCAACTGCAGCCGCCGCTTGAGAATCTGAATTAGCTGAGGCCACGGCCTGGTCGGCTGGGTAGTAGTAGGGAGTGGAGACTGGAGAAGGCAGAGGAACGGCAAGCGGGAGAGCACCGGTGGAGGGGTGGAGCTGCTGGACCCATGGCCACCCGACCGGAGCGGAGCTTTGTAGATAGATTTGGGGATGGTGTTGGGTGGTGGAGCTGCTTGACCTTAGGGTTTGTAGATAGATTTGGGGATGGTGTTGGGTGGTGGAGCTGCTTGACCTTAGGGTTTAGGGTTAGGGTTTAGAGTTTAGATCGTTGGGGTGGTGACCTGCGGCCCGGTTCCTTGTACTTCCCTTCCTGGGGTGTGGTGTTGACTGTTTGACGCGGAATACACGTGGTTTTCTCTTCTTTTGTTTTCTTCTGCTCTTTTTCCCCCTCCATTTGGCTTTTACTGTTATAGTTTTCTTTATCTTTTTATTATTTATAAATATACTCCCTTTGTTCCTAAATATAAGTCTTTTAAGTTATTTCAATATGGACTACATACAGAGCAAAATGAGTGACTCTACACTCTAAACTAGTCTATATTCATGCATATATAGTCCATGTTGAAATCTCTAAAATGACTCATGTTTAGCAACGGAGGGACCATATAAGAGCGAACATTTTTTACAATACGCAACGCAAATTTTATAAATAATATGCGACGGTGAATATTTTTTACATACACATGGTGGATTCTCCCTATGTTCCAAAATACATAGTCCGGAAGGGTAATTTTCCGAGCTGTCTGCGTGTCAAAAACGACCACCCAAACAATCGTGTGCGGTCGCATGAGAGGCCGTTGTTCACTTTGTTTACAGTAACGAACGCCATTTCTTCATACGAACTTGGAATTTGATGTTCTTGGGCTCGTTGGATTCGTATGAACGATGCCTATCCATTTCTGGTCTTAGATCTTGATTTGAAGCACTTTACAAAAAAGACTTTTTGCGACCTTCGAAATCGCGAAGTCTGACCCATCGCTTGACTCCATATTGAACCCATCCTTGGTCCTTTATCGTGCTTGGTCCTAGGTTGCTCCATAACACCTGTAGACATAAGAAAAGAAGGAAAACTAATAGAAACCAAATAAATACACAAATGTGCAATGCTCACAATGATAAGTGCAAACTCCGGTAAACATGCATCATGGACAACTATTTAGTTCAATGGGACATGATATATAAAGAGAACATGCAACAAATGAGCTAAGGATGTATCTAACACTAAAACATGACTAGATTCATTCGTATCTAGACAAATCTAAGACAAAAATTTTGGGGCGGAGGGAATACTTAGTTACCCAAGTTTGCTTTGACTTTTTTCACTTCAGTTTTCTAATCAGTTTTTTTTCGAAAAGACTGACTATTGGATTTTTAAAGAATCAAAATATATAAAAACCTATACCAATTTTTCTTCAAATGTTCAATTTGTATTTTTTAAAAGTTTGTACTATAAAATGTTCATCGTATATTAATTGTTTTTCAGTTTGTATTATAAAAAAGTTCACCGTACATTGCAAAAAAATCAACATAGAAAAAATGTTCATCGTATATCAAAAAATTGTTCAGTTTGTATTTTCTAAAAGTTCCTTTTATAAAAACAATAGCCGTAAATTCAATGTATATGAAAAAATGTCCATCATATATATAAATATTTTTTAGTGTGTATTAAAAAATATGTTCACTTTAGATTAAAAAAATATTCAATGTGTATTTTCGAAAGGGTGAAATGTGGGGAGCGAAATTTGGTTTTTTTGTTGGCGCTTTGATGGTCGTCTTTTGTAGGGCGTAGGAAGAAGAAGATTCCGGAGTTCCGTCATGCCCTGAACGAGGCGTTATTTTCATTTTGTCAGCTAAAAATAACCTTTTTTGTGGCATGTTGAACAAACTCTAGCGCTTGCAAAACCCATGAGTGAGCCCAGTCTGACCCAAGCCCCATTGCTTCTCAGATCTGAAACAGCGATCTCTTTTTAAAGCTAACTGTTTTGACTATTTTTTAAAGTTGTAAATTCTTTTTTTGCGGCAACTTGTAGTTTTGTTTACGAGAGTAGAACTAGGAACTTCGAAGCCGATTCCTTAGCTAAGTTTTCTTCTTCCTTAGACACATGTAGACATGTTTGGTTTCTTCAACATCATGATATTGTAACGCTTCCTCTGAACTTGTTTGAATAAAGAGTCGTTATACCCATCATAAAAAAAAACTGACTGTTCGAACTATCTTCTTTTTTTTGGCTTTTTGAGGTCGAGTGTGTGCACCACAGAGCTCTCTCTCAAATGAATAAAGCAATGGAGAAGTAATCAGTATCAATGCCTTCCAAGGCTTGCACTGCCAGTTAGGAGCTCACTTCACCGAATGAGCAATGGCTACAGTGATTGCATGCTTTGGACCGAATCAGATCTCTTGGGCAACAAAAACAGATCACCACACACAAAGAAAACCAGCACTTTCTGGCTTTGTGCTCAAAAGAAGGAAGAGCCCGAAATGCAAAAAAGGCAAGAGGGGGCGACGTGTTAGACAAATGGTCCAAACCGAGCCCCCTCCCTCCTAAGGAAAGCACCATGACCCCATGCTTCCCCATTTTCCTTCTTTGGTGGAAAACAACTAGCTACATCCTCCTTTGGGTACTTCTCCCTCATAATCTCACACATCACATCATGTATGTTTATTTTATCATTTATCTCCATTTCCCTTGACATACAAACATATATACGATAGATGGATGGTTGCGTGAAGACGAGAGTGGCGTGTGAGCTACCAGGAGCTAGCAGGCAGCCACACATGTCAATGCCGCCTACGAAATATACACACGTACATGTCAACAGTCGTACTAGTACTCACTAGTATGATAGGACGAGGACAAGGCTATACATTTATATCCTTGTGATTTTTGGCGGCAAAACAGGGTGGCTGCACATGGGCATGCAAGAAAATGGTTGTTGCAGTTGCACTCTCGTAGGCCCCTGTCCGCTGATCCCGGGCACAAGACATACGCATCTATCGCCACAAACTAAGCTAGCTCATTCGTCCATTCATTCACACTCCTTGGGCCTAAGCTACCTAGGAGTACTTAGCTGGCCAGTTAGTCCACACATCAAGTTAACTAAACTACATCTAAGTGTGGATCAGTGTAGTGCACGCATGTCTGTGCTGTGACTGGTGCTTAATTACTACTTGATTGGAACCTAATTCTGACCCCTTTTTTTTCCTCGGAGCATATTTTTAGATAAAGTGATCGATCGTTCTCGTGTGATCTCTACATCGTTTTTCTTTAGAAGTCACCATGGGGTGAAGGGTTCCCCCACCTGAATATATTACTCAAAGTGTCTGATATGGCAACAAAGTGATTAAATTGGTCTTTGCACTGTAAGATGTACACGGCCTATGTTTAATTGCGACGTTGTGGACCCTTGTTCATGAACATTGCCTGGGTTTTGCTTGATGAGATGAGCCGGCCCCATTTGATTGTTACATAGAAGAGTTTCACTCACTACAGTGATCAAACAATACATCGTCTGATTGGCATGATTCAACACAGCTTATGCTGGCACCGGACCCTAGCATCCTCGACAACATCTCTTGAGGCTTGCACACTTCATACGAGCAATACAATCTACAAAGGAGAGGATCTGAACTTGGGTAAAATCTTTGCCTCGTGTGCATCCATCTGGATTCTCTATACGTACGCCACCCCATGATTATTATTGCCGGCGACGGGTTGGCGTCTTCGATTTTGGGCAGGAAGGGAAAGGGTTCCTCTTCCCGGCGGAATCAATGTGACGGAGGTGCTAAGTAACCGGGCCAGTCCAACGATACCAGGGATCGCTCTCGATGCATGTTGCCTCAACTCGACCTTTCTGCAACTTCTTCTTCAACATCATCTCCCTGAAGTTTATTCTCTTTTGGCTTGGTTGTCCGTGGGCGGCTATAGCTGACGATGTGTGCCCACCGTTGTGAAGCGGTCGCTTGTAGTTGTTTTGCCCTTGTGGGCTTCGAGACCCGTGCCTCTCCTAGTTCTAGGGTGAGTGTCTTCCTCGTCTGACGGTGCGACATTCCTTCAAACCGGGACTAGGGGGTAGGATTCCTCTTTGGCTACGGAGGAGGAGGGTGCAGTGTCTTCTCGACGTCTTGAAACGGGCGTCGGCAGGATCATCCTCAAACCGCTTGGATGCTCCTTTGGTGTTGTTTTTGTCTTCTCCTATGGTGTGCATTTAATTTTCTTGCGGTGTTCTATTGCACTGGGCGGCGCTGCGTTGTATGGCCGCAGGTCGACATGTCGTCGATAAGGGTGGGCTTTGCCCTGTGTGTTTCAGTCTATGGGAGTGGGCTTGGCCCTTGTTGTTCCGGTTTTTGCCCGGTTTTCCGTAATTAACTAGGCAATTCTCTTCTGCTTAATTAATAGATGAGGCAATCTTTGCCTCCGTTTCGAAAAACATCTTTGTATCTTTCGGCCGTTTGAGACTTTATCAATTTAAAGTCGGATGTTTAACGCATTTCGTCTAACAAGTTCCATCACTATGTAAGCATGAGTGGTGACAAGGAAATCAGGCAACACAGGATCCCACTGGAGTGGATTGTCTTGTCATGGAGCTGTGCACAATACTCTACGCCAAGTGTTAATTAAGTAATCAGCAAGATTGTACCAGCTACGGAACTATTTTGACCGGGGCAATGGGGGGAGCCAGCGACAGGTAAACTGTCATACGCTAATTTATTTATGTTTTGGAAGTTTGCGCCTCGGGATTCGTGTCAATGTGAAATAATTGTCCTCACCCTACATTACTCTGTTGAATACATCGCTATCTTGAGAAAGCATCGTTTTGGTTGGAATTTTGGTCTCCCATTTTATTTTGTGTTTGTTCCGTGTTATTAATGATTATTGTGCGATTTATATATGCATACCTTCATAGCTATTGTTGAATACACAGTTTGAAGACAAATGGCACCAACCAGAACATAATCTTTTCTTTGAACGGAGAAGCTAATCTTTGATTGATTGGCACCAGCTATCCAGCAGATGCAAGCTACTCCTACTAGCAAGGGAACAAAATGGACGAACATTGTTTAAGCATCCTCAATTGTTTTCCCCATGACGGAATCTTACAGCCTTTTAGCATCTCACCTACACATCCATACACATAGAGATAATATAGATGGATGGGTGTGGACAAATAAGAAGATAGTACAACCTTGCAAACTTCTCATGTCAATCTTGCGGCGTATTAAGTATCATGTATCCCCTAAAAAAAAGTATCATATATTGTTTTGTTTCGCCATGAAACACTATTGGTTGAGTAAATTGAACATTTTCACCTCTCCAATCCTTTTTTCATGAAAGGCGCCCGCACATTTCCAGATTCAAATTCGACCATCAGTTAGACACCGATAAAACATAAAGTTGATTATGTCACACAAAAGTTATATCAATTGTTAAAAAAACATTGTCCAATCCAAATCAGCCAACATACATATATTTTTTTGCCAAATAACTACATTTAAGCCGGTCTACATGCTGGTCCAGCTTGCATTTTTTAAACATTCCCAAACTGCTCACATTTGCACAAATTGAACATTATTATAACTACTACTTTTGCTTTTAGAAGTCAATGGAAGAAAGCGGTGAGAGGCATCACATAGACATAGGATACCCCAGATCAAAATTCATCTGGGGCCATGAGCATGATCAGATTAGGGTGGTGGATCCAATCTGTCACCTTTTGCGGTGGCAATTTTTTTTTCTCTTTCTCTCTCTGGATCGGTCAGTCTGATGAGTCAGTCCATGCACAGCTGCTGCTACACCACACCACTGGAACCCACTGTCTCATCACCCCATGTGCCTTCCACCCAACAGTGTCTCCCTCTAATCCCTAACTAATCAAGCTACTAATTACAGTGTCGCACAAATTAATCACACACACGTATACATCCAAGATTGTGAACTCACTCACTGAGATTGAGCTGAACAATGCAAATTTCAGGAGAATGAATTGAACCACTATGTTTGTTTGGTTTTTGAAAGAATTATATTCAATTATGCCGTTTCCAGGAGAGAGAAAAATTACAAAATCGGAGAAAAATGTTACTACGTTGTACTCATCTTGGTTTCACATTTTTGTTTTATGATGATGATGAGGATGGACAATGGCTATGATGGATCGAATGAATTGTCGATCGATCAGTCGAGCTTCCAGGCGTAGAGGTAGAGGCAGAACCCGGTGGCGCCGGCCGCGCCGTCGACGCCGGCGAGCAGCGGCGTGGAGGCACCGACGGACGCGCTGGACAGCACGATGGGGCGGAAGATGAAGAGCGCCGGCCGGGCGCCGCCGGCGGCGCCCGCGAAGAGCCAGTCGTGCACGTCCCAGTACACCTCCACCTTGGCCCGGCCGAAGGTGACCGACTGGTTGCCCCGGAACTTCCACTGCAGGTGCTTGACGGCCACCGCCTCCTCGCCGTCGATGGCGATGGCCATCTCCATGTCGTCCTCGCCGCCGACGTCGATGGCCACGTCGTGGACCGCGCCCTGGTCGTGGAACCGCGCCTTGGCCGCGAACCGGCGCCGGCCGAACACGTGCTCCCTGCGCGCGACCGGGACGGCCGCGAGCGCGGGCGGGGCGCTGGGCGACGCGCGCCGGAGCGCCGCCTTGCGGAGGTCGCCGAGCACCAGCGCCACCTCGCCGCCGGCCTCCACGGCGACGTAGTAGCCGCCGCGCGGGTCCGGGAGCCCCGCGCCGGCGCCGTGCCAGCGCGCGCGGCGCAGGTCCCAGAGCACGCGCACCGTGGCCCCGCCCAGGTCCACGCGCCGGGACCCCGCGCGCCGCCAGAACTGCCACGGCCGCAGGTCCACCCGGCACTCCGCCGACGCGCCGTCGGCCCCGGAGATGGCCACCGCGAACGCGTGCGACAGCAGGTCCCGCGACCACGACACCGTCACCACCCGCGAGTGGCCCGCCACCTTGGCCCGGTACACCGACGCCGTCACCGCCTTGCCCGGCCTGTAGTGCCCGTTCCTCGCCGCCGGCATGTCGTCCGCCGCGATCTCGCACGGCAACGCCGGCCCCGGCGCCGCCTGCTCGCCGCTCACCCTCTGCGTGTGCATGGCCGGTCAAAACCACTACACTAGAACCGCCACGTCATGCACACTGACTCTGCCGGAGCTCGCTCGGTCGGCCGGAGTTGGAGAGGAAAGCAAAACGGAGGAGAGGAGGCGCAGGTGGAGGGAGGGAAGGATATATAGCGCAGGGGAGGACGACGTGGTGGTTGCGGATGATAAGGTGGGTGATGAGCTCCCCGCTGGGCGAGGTGGGATTAATCTGCGTGTCCTCCGGGGAGATCAGCTGGCTGGAGACAGACGAACCCATACATAATTGGCATCCATGGCTGGCTGGACTACCAATCCATTCCATTTTATTTCAATTCATTCATGGTGTGTGTATGCATACACATCTTACTAATATTATTATCTTTAATAATAACAATAATTTAATTGTCCTGTCTAGGTACATGCATGCATGCATCCATGGACCATTTTATGCACTATCTTCCAACCAATATTAGTGGTGCCAAGGCTAGCTTAGCCAGTAGTAGTATGGTGTACTTTGGGACAAATCTGATGTGGTGTCTCACTTGTCTGTATCTTCTGGCTGGCACCCTAGCAGCTGGTTTGGGGGTTTCTCTTTCTGCTGTGCGAAAATGGGGCAGTGATGGGTGGTGAGCATTTGACATCTTGGGGGGTTTGTTTCTTAGCCTGATGCATTGGATCCACAAAACAATCTCAAGATCCAAGTGCTGCATTTCCTCTGACTGAAAGTGACCAACAAAAATATCAGCTTGTTGGTGTGATCATGGCTGCATGGATGGATGCATAACCTGAATATAGTGACAGGGTGACATTGGAGGGTGGACAGTGTCACTGCCCACTGTAACACAGATCCGGCTGGGTTGGAGAGCCCTCAGGTTTCCAGCACCAGTACACAGATTCAGATGCAGGAGAGGAATTTGGAAAGTGAAAAGAGGAGCAGGAGGGGGACACAGAAATCTGGGGCATGTGATGGAAGCTACTGGAAGCATGTGTTGCTGCTGCACACATAGAGATACTGCTCATCAATCATCATTGGGCTCTCCAGATCTGCTGATGGGACGAGCGAGTCAGTGGAGAGCTCCACACTTGCACTTAACAAATGGAAATGTGTGTCAGTGTGTATGTGTGTGTGTGTGTGTGCATGATCATGGTCATAGAAATGGGTACATGAAATGCACACACACACAGATAGTACAGCTCTAAGGCTCTGGAGGAGCATGTGAGCCAAGCATGATGGGGAGGAATAATTGAACATTACGGTTTGTGATGAATGCAGGTGAGCAACAGCTCAAACACCGTCATGTAGCCAAGAAAGTTGACAATACAAAAAAAAGGGGAGAAATGGAAAGAAAATATGCACTTCTTATGAACAATTTCTTTGGCATGCCGTAGCATGAAGATGGTATCTGCATGATTTGACTCGCTTGGCGCAGAAAACCTTCCGTTGACTTCAAAAACCTCCAGACAACTTGCACTGGGAGTGAGTATCATATGTAATCCACAAGCACCTGCGGCAGCTTCTCCATTGAAAAAAGAAGAGGAAACGGCGAGGCCAATTTTGCACAACAATGATTCTAAGAAACTCCCTGGTGCTGCCGGTGCCTAAAATAAGACGCAGCGAAGATGTACATAAAGGAGTCATAACTTCTTCTGATCTGCCTTCAAACGGCACCTGGTTAAGGTTTCCTCGCGATGTTGTGCAGGCACCCCATTTAAGATCACCTCTAGGTCAGCCTTGTGTTTTCTTCGCATCTCATTGAGCTCCTCTTTCTGATTGGCCAACAAATCTGCCAACTTTTCATTAAGATCTGCTGTGAGATAACCGCTATCTGATAGACGAGAGCTAGTGCCAGCGGAAGCTCCTCCTGAGTTCCTGTTGACCACATCTGGGTTCGACAAGTCCACTGATGATATTCGCTCACAAATACCTTCTACATTATTGTTTTTCAATATCCCATTTGGCATATTATCATCAGTCCGTTGGTCCTCCACCGAGTGAGACATTTCAATATCTCTTCTGGGTGAGTCTGACCAGTATTTCCGGCCAGAAGGAAGCTGCTCTTGTGTAAAACCATTGTTTGTTGCATCAACCTCATTACGAAGCCCAGAAGTCTCATCGTTATCGGATTCTGAATTACCAGTCTCAGAATGAGCTCCTTCATCCCCTTGGTTGTCAACTGATTCATCAAACGCCCATTCAGGGATATGTGCCTGTATTTCAGCATCTATCATTTCTGCAATCGCAGTAACATCTTGGTCTGTGAGATCCAGCTGTACAACCATCTCAGTAGCAACGCTAATTGAAGTGTCAGCTTCAATATCAAACGGAAAATGGATGTTTTGGGCATGACCTGCAAATTGCAATTGAAAATATGTATGAAGTGCAAGCACTAAACTAGCTATATAACGACAATTATAATCGGTCTTACCATAAATACCTGTTGAATCGGCAATCCGCAGTTTCAAAAATATTGTATTTAGGTCCTTCCGCTGACTCTCAACGGTGATCATTCGACTAGTCGCAGCATGTCGATCCCTATTGCTGTGTATATCACTTGGATGTGATTCCCCTGTGCTACCTGCATTCCACCAAAAAATTGTAATATGAAAAGGAGGAAACCTCATCAATAAGTTTGTGTTCGCATCACTGTGAGGTCATTGAGCTTCTACCTGTTCGTCCCCGGGAGCCCACAGACGATGCTGCTCTGTAATTCGCACTTGGGTTTGAACTGCCAGCAGCATCTGGTATGTTTATTGTAAGGTTATACATGGGGAAGATAACAACTTACTAAATTATGCATCTGTAGTTTGAGATATATCTCCAGTTCAGTCATTTACCTGATGTATTAGTATTTGACTGTACTGGATAGAAGATCCTTTCCTCATCAACATCTAGGAGAAAAGGATCCACTAATAGTTCTTCTGCTGAGAGCCTTTGGGAAGCTTGGGCTATGCATTTCTCTATAAAAAATTTCACTTCAGGATCCTCAATCTTAGCCAATGAACCAGGCTTTTCACCCTGTAATATAAGAATCGAGAGATTAAGGCAATCAGACACTAGCGTATTTGATAAGATATTCCATAGTAACAATCAGCCAGGAAGTCCCTACTGGGCTAGGACAAATGTACATACCAAAAATAATGAAACAGACACTTATAAGTTATGGTAGAGCAGAGAAATTATCATTCCAAGACTCCTGCATCTACATCTTGCCAGTGTGCCTTTAACACAAATTATTATGTACTCTTACTCTTAGAAGTTAGATATATTTAGTAGTAACATTTTGTCGGATCTAATCTGATAGATTGAATAAAAGCTTAACTGTATTGGTAGTTGTATTGGCTGTTCAACAGTATAGCTTACAATCCTATGCAAACAGCGATGAATGGAAAAACAGATAGGAGGCCTATGCTTACAAATACATTGACCGTCAAAATACTACACAACTGAAGAACCACACGTCCCATATTAAATGATACTCCCTCTGTAAAGAAATATAAGTCCTTTTAGATCACTACTTTAGTGATCTAAAAGGTCTTATATTTCTTTCCAGAGGGAGTACTTGTTCTTAAAAATTTCTACCATTTTTATATTATCCAACACAATTCGTGCGACTACGGCAATAATTTAGAAGACAAATGATATTCTGCGAACATAACATTTCAAGACGCTGACAACTCTAGAAACATTTTGTTTTTACGCTTCTGAAAAAAAAGAATCAACCTTAAAAAATATAAGAGAAAAACATAGCTGTAACAGTTAGGTAATTATGATTGTTATGCCATTTGATGCTATGTGTATACTGAAATCAGAAAGAATGTTAGCATTGCCCAGATGATGAATTTGCAGCTATCAAGATAAATAGGTCAGTGCGAGCAGCAATAATCATGTAGCAACAGTACTTTTTATGTCACTTTATTGACTAAAATTATCAGGAAAATACAAATGAAATATAACACAAAGCATAAGCAGACTAACATCAGAAACTTTCTTGTATATCTGTGCTGCATTGGAGCATTCACAATATGGGTACTCAAATGTAACAAGCTCCAGTAAACACATCCCAAATGCATAAATGTCTACAAGCTCATTGTATTCTTCATCATAGAGTTCTGGCGCCATGAATTCTGGAGTGCCTATGAAAAGACAGAGACAACATTAGAAAGACCCAACTACAAATTCAGAAGAACAAACATAGATTTACGCAACTGAATCGGTTACCAATGATGCTATGAGCTGAGCGTGCATTGTCTAGGATGGTTGCTAATCCCAGGTCTCCAATCTTTACTTCACCCTGGTTTCCATTCACAAATATGTTATCGCATTTCAAATCTCTATGGATTATTGGTGGATCATGGCCGTGGAGGTACACTAGACCACTCAAGATTTGCCTTGACCATTTCTTCAAAGCTCTAATGTCTACCTTCTTGTGCTTAATACGGTACCTAAAAAGATAAGGCAGCGTGAAAAATATTCAGTGACAGCTTAGGCATATGGAAAGACGTACGGTATATGATATATCCGGCATGTTGATTTAGTTTCTGCAAATACTGCTTCCTTATTGGCGCGACCATGCTAGAATCAAATATGTGTTTGGGAACACGCAACAGACTAATTTTTAATTTATGTCCTAAGAATGACATATATATCTAGATGATGACAGTAGTGTTAAAGAAGGTGACATCAGCAACTAATTACACGTGTTCAACTTTATTAAAAAGCTGCAGCCAAGAGGGAGCATGAGAGCACGGACTGGCGCAATGTTCCTGATGTGAAGACTTCTGTGATGAAGTTTATGTTGTTGTTTTTCTTGTCGAGCCATGAATTGTAGAACTTGATTATGTTCTTGTGCTTGAGCGTCTTAAGCAACCGCACTTCTGATCTCAGCCTCTCCAAATCATCATTGTTCCGTAATATATCACCCACTTTGATTTGGTTCCAGGCAACTTCTAGCCCTTCCAGTTGATCAAAAGCCTTGTAGCTATCGACAGAATCTGAATTAAGGATTCCAAATACATAGAAAGATCTGTAATAAAATTAGAAAGTAGAAGTTGCCAAAGGTACATGATTAAGATAGAACATTTTAATGGGGCTAGTATGTTCTGGTTCTGAACATAGCATGCAAGTTGAAACATCTAAAATACTTGTCTTGCTTTTGCATGAGGATTGCACAATGCGCAACCAAATGAACTGCTCACATGAAAACCACTTAACCTTGACAACAACAGAAATATGCAATGAAAAAAAATCTGGTATACAAGTATGTCGACAGTTACCATTGCAAACAGGATTGAAGTATAGCTGAAAACTTGCACTAAAATGGCACTATTTACTTTTGAGCATCCCAATTTCTTAAAGAGTGGCAACAGCTACGCATATACATTTATCAAACCTTCCACACAAGCAACAACACAGCCAAGTAATGAAAGCTCGAATTCAGTCAAAATTAGGCATATATAATTGACATATCATTCCTGAAGGACAGGCAGCAAGTGTATACCAACCAATGCGCAGCAGGAAACGGAAACTTTGAAATGAAAAATGCATCCAAAAATTGCAGCTGGGTCGTGTGTAGACTGTAGGGCGCAGAGGCTGGGACATTATTCTTCCTTACTAAAAAAGGGAATCACAGCAGGTGATTGGCAGCTAAAATCCCATTCAAACGAAAAAGAAAGGACAGGTTCTCCACAGAGGAATAGCATTCACACCCCCACCACCACCACCACCACCACCACCACCACCGAAATAGCAGGAATAAAAACCAAAACTACAGCAGAAATCAACGCATCACTAGGCATATGAGACCGTTGCAGATCGCAAAAAGCCTGTGTGGACTGCGTAAAAATCGAATCTTAACCAACGAGGACAAGTCAAACGACCCTAGACACAACCAAATCGGAAATATGACAAAAAGGCGAATAATCACAGCAGGTTAATGCCAGCTAAACTCACACAAAGAAGAAGAAAGGACGTGGTTTCCACAGAGGAGATAGATAGCAGAGTTCAAGGCATCACAAGGCATATGGTACCGTTTCAAATTGTAAAAGCCTGCGTGGACTGATTAAATATCAAATCGTAAAGGGGTACACGATTAGGATAGAACATTTTAACAGGGTTACTGTGCTCTGGACATGACACACAAGTCAAAATTAACAGTTGAACTGCTAACATGAAACTTGAAAACTACATAACCTTGACAAGAGTAGAAATATGCAATGATGAAATGCGGTTATACAAGGTATGCCTTGACAGTTAGCATCGAATCCAGGCTTCAAGTATAACTAAAAACGTTCACTAAAACGGCACGATTCACTTTCGAGCAACTCAATTTCTCAAAGAATGGTGACAGCTCCACACATAAAGTCAGCAGAGCTCCCACACAAGTGACACCACATAAAATCAGTTATGTATCTCCCCGGTCACTCGTCGAATCCAGTCAAAATTAGACATGTATGATTGCCCTATGGTTCATACAGGGACAGCAGCAAGTGTATGCCAGCCAATGCACAGCAGGAAATGGAAACTTTCAGATGACAAATGCATCCAGGAATCACAGCTGGGTCGTGTGCCCTGCAGAGGTCGGGCGATTATTCTTCAATTATATAAAAAAAATTCCAGCAACCACAGCAGGTCATGACAGCTAAACTGGAGAAGAAATAATGGGTTTTCCACCGAGGAGATGGATAGCTTTCAAACCCCCCGAAATACCAGGCATAAATAGCAAAACTTGAACAGAAATCAACGCATAGCAGGGCATATGGGACCGTTTCAGACGGCGAAAGGCTCCGTGGACCGGGTAAAAACCGAATCTTAGCCAATCAGGAGGAGTCAAACGACCCCGGAAACGAATCGAATGGGAACAGCCGCGTCAATGGCCGTCGAAAGGATACACCGTCTTGAACGCGCCCTTGCCAAGAACCTCCGTGTACTGCATCAAACAAAACAAAACAGGGGACGCCGCCGGCCGGCGAATCAGCAGGTGTTGAGACGAGCACGGGTGAAGGGAGGAGGAGGGGAGGGGGAGAGGGAATGAACAGGGCGGGTGAATGGTGGCGGTCAGATCGTTACCCGTCCGTAGCGGCCGGTGGGGTCGATCTCGGCGAACTCCGGCTCGGCGTCCGTCTCCGGCGGCGGCGTGGGAGGCATGTCCCCGTCGGTCCGCCAGGCGATCCGCGGCTGGGGGCTGGAGGTTGGGGCGGGGCGGGGCGGAGGTTAATTGGGATCACAGGAGTCTCGCGGCGGGAGCAGGCTTTCTGGCGCCCATGGCGGCTGAGTCACGGCGATCTGAACGACCGTGAGGAGAGAATGGAGCTGACAGAAATGGTGGTGGTCGGAGTGATGGGGAACTCCGGGCGTGGGCGAGGCCGGAAGTGGAGGTTTGTTTGTCCGAGGCTGAAAAGCCTGGTCGCTTTTAGCCCACTTACGTACATGGGCCAGGGTCGTGTCGAGGCCGTGTCGAAGACGACAACACGGTTTTCTCTGCCCAACGCTAAAAAAAAGGATTTTCTCTGCCCCTTAAAAAGTTAATGTACTTCTTTTTTGGCTCAAGAAAAAAGTTAATGTTACCTTTTTATTCTTGGAGTTTCACGTTCCTAACTGGATTTAGTTCATATAAGAGGACTTTTTTTCACTTTACTCCATTTAATATATATTTAGTTTTCATTCATTTTAATTTATTTTGGGTCCTGGCGAGATAGACCCACATATCAGCACGAAACTAGAAGAATCAAAAGCCGGATATAGTGATGGCACGGGAAAGTCAGTACATCATCTTGAGATTGACGAAGTCACCACGGACGCCTGTATACGTAACCATGTATATTTTTTTCTCCCTTTTCCATATCACGTTACGCAACCCGTGCAAATTTTATAACTTTCCAGTAAGATGAAAAGGAGGTTTCTTTCTTCCCCGAGCATGCGGCATTCCGGCCGGCATATGCATATCTCAAGATCGAATTTCTGTATCTATTCTAGTCGGGGATTAAGACCCAGCATCAAATCCACTGAATTTCTGAGTAGCTTTGTGAATGACTTCAAACCACCATAGGTAGACCCATCCACTTATTCCTCTATCGGCAGGCTTTTGTCCCTATCTACGTTTGATTTAAAAAAAGAAATGGGAGGGCGGTCTTTTCGATCGAGAAACAAGGTTTGGTTGAAATGCGACTAGTGGTTGGTGCTTCAGGCTGCAGTTGGTATCATAAACAAGAAAAGAAAGGCAATCCATATCTCGCCTACTGCGACCAGCCTTCCGGCGGCTCCCATCCGTTGACGACCTCTTCATCGCCGGTGGTGAGAGGCTCGCCGGATCTCGTCTGTGCGGATCTGCGTAGCTATAGGGTCAAGGCATTAGTAGCTTATTTCGGCCACTCTACAATTTGGCTCCAGCTCCGTCGACGATAGCAGTGAATTAAAGTAGTCTAGATCTTCCTTTAATGTGGCGTTCTGCTCTCTGGTCGGTGATGGGTCTGTGTTGGTTTGTTCAAGTGGGGATGGTGTGGCGGTGACATTCTAGTGGTGGACTTGTGTTCTCGGGCTCCCGCATTGGGGTGACGTGGGGGACCAGGTGCTTTTTCTCTTGTCAAGTGTCATCTTTTGGCACGCGGGGGACCAATAGCAACGCAATCGTGCAAAGCACGTCGAGATCCTCATTGTCAACAAAAGGTGCAACAGCACTAACCAGTATTTAGGATGTTTCAACACATGTAAAAAAATGAGTTCAAAGTTCGTTCATTAATAATTCCCGAAATTTCTAAGATTTTCCATAAACCGGTTACTTCGGAACCAACGAAAGAAATGGAATTGAGAAAACAAAACAAAAAACCTTGCTTGCATCGCCAAAGTCGTCGCGTGGGATCAATTGTGGGGTGTGTGGGCCATCAGACAGACTGCTGGCCCACCTATATATGGGTTGAGATCCTTTCACGGTCAAGTTGTAACGGTTTTCACCCAATTCTTCGTGATTAACCGGGCAACTCTCTTCTTCCTAATTAATGGATAAGACTAAACTTTTGTCTCTCTTAAAAAAACAGTAGGAGTAGCATTTAAGCATGTGTAAAGTGTAAATTGGTACTACCTCCGTCCTGATTTATTAGAGCATCTACAACCGGACCCCTCAAACACGCCTCATACGTCCGGGCAGGCCGCCCGGTCATGATTTTTTGACCCAGACGCCCCCCCCCCCCCAACGGCCCTCAAACGTCCGGGCTGACCGGCACCCCCCATATCCAGCCCAAATATGGGGCGGATATGGGGGCGCCCGGGCACGCCCGCTGTCGGTGCCAAAACCGGCGGATCTCGGGTAGGGGATCCCGAACTGTGGACCTTGGATCGATGGGGAACAGTAGACGTGGGACATGATGTTTACCCAGGTTCGGGCCCTCTCTAAGAGGTAAAACCCTACGTCCTGCTTGATTATATTGCTTGTGTAAATGGGGAATACAGAGTAGATCTACCATGAGATCATACGAACTAAACCCTAACTAGTAGGATGGGGATTGTTCTTCTAGCCTCTACGGACTAAACCCCTTGGTTTATATAGACACCAGGGGTACTAGGGTTTACAGATAGTCGGTTACATCAAGGAAACACCGGATCTTCCATCTTGACTTGGGGTACACACCAAGGCACAAAAATGTCTTCGGTTCGGACACAATGCGGCCCAGCAGTCCGGCCCATGCGAGATAGACCGACCGCCCGAGGACCCCCTAATCCAGGACTCCCTCAGTAGCCCCCGAACTAGCCTCCAACGTCAGCTTCTTGTAACTCCCATGATTGCAGACTCCGGCTTGCAGGCGAGTTCCCTTCCTTCTGAGTATTCAGAATAATCTTCTCTAGCTAAGTTTTTTAAACGGTTCTCAATCTAATTCGGCCATACGTCGAGCCGTATCCGGATTCCGAGCTATCTATTTTACTTAGCCCCGAAGGCCAATCGTTGTGAACAGTATTTCTTGACTGACAACTTTCGGCGAAGGGTCGCGTCCGGTCATGGAGACTTGATGCGCGGCTTGAGGCAGCCCCTTCAATGGCATGTCCCATCGAGGTGGAGATCGTGTCCCGCTTTTTAAGGGATTTGATCAATGATTCACAGTATCCACCTCGCGCATAACGCCTACGAGTATATCGGGAAGAGGCGAGGTTGGCGGTGCATTTACAGGACTCTTGGTATCGTGACTGCTTATAAAAAAGACCAGTCACAGTTATCCCCGCACGCCTTCCTCTTTCTCTTGCCATAGCATTTCCCAATCTACAGAGCTCGAGCGCTCCAATCCAACTTCCCGCGAAGTCAAGTCCATCAATGGCCGGATCTGGAGCGAAGGGTAAGTGGGAGGCCTCGTGCGTCACCAACAATGACATCGAGGACCTGAAGAGAGCGGGCTTCCTCTCCCCCAACATCGCTCATCGGGTCCCCGAGGAGGGTCAGGTCGTGCCGACGCCCCGTGCCGGCGAACGGGTGGTCTTCGTTCCCCACTTCATCCGGGGACTGGGCTTCCCCCTCCACCCGTTCGTTCGAGGGCTGATGTTCTACTACGGGCTCGACTTTCATGACCTGGCTCCGAATTCTTTCCTCCATATCTTGGCTTTCATCATCGTTTGTGAAGCTTTTCTTCGGGTCCAGCCGTACTTCGGCCTATGGCTGAAGGTTTTTAATGTTAAGCAGAAGATCGTCGATGGCCAGCATGCGGATTGCGGGGGCACCATGGTGAGCAGGCTCACCCGACTCGGCTGGCCAGAGGGCGTGTTTGTAGACACGGCCAAGATCTGGCAAAAGGAATGGTTCTACATCATAGAACCCCGCAAGGCGACCTGGGCAGCTGCTCCAGAATTCAGATCCGGACCCCCCTACTAGGTTAACTTCATGGACCAAAAAAGGCCTTGACTGGGGGTCTACCCCCGATGTGAAGGCGCTGCAAAAACGTGTCTCCAATATGATAGAGGCAGGGCCGCATTGACCAACGTGGTCCAGATCATGCTCCACCGCAGTCTGCTGCCTTGCCAGCTTCGAGCCACCCCGATGTGGTCCTGGAAGCCCGAAGACCCCCGCTCCGTGCAGTACTTCTACGGCACCACCCACGAGAAACTGTGGAAGGCATTGTTCAAGCCGCAAAAGACTTAGCCGGCCAAGGGTGAGGACATCAGCCTCGACGCCGAGAACCCCCCCCCCCCCCTTCCCAAGGAGGTGACGTAATACTTATTCTCTTCGTGTCGGATATGTGCATTTCCACTGTTATCTTTAACTCCTCATTTCCCCCAGGGCTGGCTTAAGAAGGCCGTGCAGATGGACAGTCCGACCCCGCTGCCCGAAGACCCCGTGTCAGCTCCACTAGAGGAGATGCTGACGGTGGCGCTTTACAAGTCACCAGAGAGAAAGGAGAAGAAGAAAAACCCCACAAGGGAGGCCAGAGAGGGCCTCCGCCCACGAGTACTTCCGGACACCAAGTCCAGGGACACCCACGCCCCCTCCGCACAAGAGGGGGAGCAGGAAGAAGAGGAGGAGGAGGAGAGCGATTCCTCCTGCACCAGGAAGAGAGCGGCGTTGACCGAAGCTGAAGGAGAGCTTCCTTCCCCAGCTCCGAAGAAGAGGAGCAGGGGCAAACTGGTCATACTCGACGACAGTTCGAACTTCGATGAGGAGTCCGCAGCCTCTGAGAAGATCCCGGAAAGGGTTCCCATGGTCAAGCCCTGTGCTGAAAGGTGAGAATCCGAAGACTGTCCGGGCATTGGTTTTACTAACCTATTACTAAAAGCATGAATGCCATTGTGCTGCAGCCCGCCGCGTGACCTCCCTAATGACCAGATGTTGGAGGGCACTTCTCCGCCCGCTGATCTGGCGGAGAGCGGAGGCGCATCGCACTCCACGCCTCCTCCAGTCATTGGAGAGACCAGGGAGGTGTCGTCCCAAAGGACCCCACCCGTGCCAAACATGAGGGGTGACCATGGGAAGACCAGGAGAAGGAGCTCGGGCAAGCCGAGCCCTCTCAAAATACGGTTCCGGGGGCTCCACGGCCCTCTGGAGCGTTGATACGTCTCCAACGTATCTATAATTTTTGCTTGTTCCATGCTGTTATATTATCATTCTTGGATGTTTTACAATCATTTTATATCAACTTTATATCATTTTTTGGGACTAACCTATTGACATAGTGCCCAGTGCCGGTTGCTGTTTTTGCTTGTTTTTTACTTCGCAGAATATCAGTACCAAACGGAGTCCAAACACAACGAAACTTTTTGGAGATTTTTTTTGGACCAGAAGACACAAGATGGGCCAAAGAAGTACCAGAGGGGAGGCCCGAGGTGGGCACAACCCACCAGGCGCGCCCAGGGGGTTGTGCCCCCCTCGGTGGCCTCCCGCACTGCCTCTTCGCCCTATAAATCCCCAAATATTCCAGAAACCCTAGGGGAGTCGACGAAAAACAATTTCAGCCACCGCAAGTTCCAGAACCACGAGATTCAATCTAGACACCATCATGGAGGGGTTCATCATCCTCATTGGTGCCTCTCCGATGATGCGTGAGTAGTTCATCATAGACCTACGGGTCCGTAGGCAGTAGCTAGATGGCTCCCTCTCTCTCTCTTTTGATTCTCAATACAATGGTCTCTTGGAGATCTATTTGATGTAACTCTTTTTTTTGCGGTGTGTTTGTTGGGATCCGATGAACTTTGAGTTTATGATCAGATCTATATCCATGAATATTATTTGAGTCTTCTTTTGATCTCTTATATGCATGATTATTTATAGCCTCGTATTTCTTCTTCGAATCTTTGGTTTAGTAAGGCCAACTAGATCGATTTTTCTAGCCATGGGAAGAGGTGCTTTGTGATGGGTTCGATTGTGTGGTGTTCTTTACCAGTGATAGAAGGGCAGCAAGACACGCATGTTGAAGGAAATATGCCCTAGAGGCAATAATAAAGTTGTTATTTTATATTTCCTTATTCATGATAAAGGTTTATTATTCATGCTTGAATTGTATTAATCAGAAACCATAATACATGTGTGAATACATAAACAAACACCGTGTCACTAGTAAGCCTCTACTAGACTAGCTCATTGATCAAAGATGGTTAAGGTTTCCTGACCATGGACGTGAGTTGTCATTTGATAATGGGATCACATCATTAGGAGAATGATGTGATGGACAAGACCCATCCGTTAGCTTAGCATAATGATCGTTCAGTTTTATTGCTATTGCTTTCTTCATGTCAAATACATATTCCTTCGACTATGAGATTATGCAACTCCCGGATACCGGAGGAATGCCTTGTGTGCTATCAAACGTCACAACGTAACTGGGTGATTATAAAGATGCTCTACAGGTATCTCCGAAGGTATCTGTTGAGTTGGCATAGATAGAGATTAGGTTTTGTCACTCCGAGTTTCGGAGAGGTATCTCTGGGCCCTCTCGGTAATACACATCATAAGCTTGCAAGCAAATGACTAAGGAGTTGGTCACGAGGTGATGTATTACGGAACAAGTAAAGAGACTTGCCGGTAACGAGATTGAACTAGGTATGAAGATATCGACGATCGAATCTCGGGCAAGTAACATACCGATGGACAAAGGGAATTACGTATGTTGTCATAACGGTTCGACCTATAAAGATCTTCGTAGAATATGTAGGAGCCAATATGAGCATCCAGGTTCCGCTATTGGTTATTTACCAGAGAGGTGTCTCGGTCATGTCTACATAGTTCTCGAACCCGTAGGGTCCGCACGCTTAACGTTCGATAACGATATAGTATTATATGAGTTATGTGATTTGGTGACCGAATGTTGTTCGGAGTCCCGGATGAGATTACGGACATGGCGAGGAGTCTCGAAATGGTCGAGAGGTAAATATTGATATGTAGGACGATAGTATTCGGACACCGGAAGTGTTCCGGAGGGTACCGGGTACTTATCGGGTCACCGGAAGGGGTTCCGGGCACCCCCGGCAAAAGATATGGGCCTTATGGGCCAAGAGGGGAAACGCACCAGCCACAAGGGGCTGGTTCGCCCCCCATATGGGTCGAACCAGAGGAGAAGGAAAGAGGGGAAGGGAGAAGGAAAGGCGGGGGGGGGGGGGGGGGGGGGGGGGGGGGGGATTCGGCCTCCCCCTTCCTTCCCTCCTCCCTCCTCTTTCCTTTCCCCCTCCGGCAAATAAGGCAGGGGGGCGCCGGCCATGGGGAGACCCCAAGTAGGATTCGGCCTACTTGGGTGCCTCCTGGCTGCCTCCCCTAGGACACCCCAGACAATTGTTTAGCCGTGTGCGGCGCCCCCCTCCACCGTTTACACCCCCGGTCATATTTTCATAGTGCTTAGGCGAAGCCCTGCGGAGATCACTTCACCATCACCGTCACCACGCCGTCGTGCTAATGGAACTCATCTACTATCTCGACATCTTGCTGGATCAAGAGGGCGAGGGACGTCACCGAGCTGAACGTGTGCAGAACGCGGAGGTGTCGTACGTTCGGTACTTGATCGGTTGATGCGAGAAGAAGTTCGACTACATCAACCGCGTTGTGAAATGCTTCCGCTTACGGTCTACGAGGGTACGTAGACACACTCTCCCCCTCGTTGCTATGCATCTCCATGGATAGATCATTGCGTGTGCATAGAATTTTTTTTGTTTTCCATGCAACGATTCCCAACAGTGGCATCAGAGCCAGGTCTTTGCGTAGATGATATGCACGAGTAGAACACAAAGAGTTTTGGGCGGTGTTAGTCATACTGCTTACCACCAACGTCTTATTTTGATTCGGCGGTATTGTGGGATGAAGCGGCCCGGACCAACCTTACATGTCCACGCACATGAGACCGGTTCCACCGACTGACATGCAACTAGTTTTGCATAAAGGTGGCTAGCGGGTGTCTGTTTCTCCTACTTTAGTTGAATCGAATTTGACTGCGGCCGATCCTTGAAGAAGGTTAAAACAGCAAACTTGACGAAACACCATTGTGGTTTTTGCCGTAGGTAAGAATGGTTCTTGCTGGAAACCCGTAGCAGCCACGTAAAACTTGCAACAACAAAGTAGAGGGCGTCTAACTTGTTTTTGCAGAGTATGTTGTGATGTGATATGGTCAAGACATGATGTGATATACGTTGTTGTATGAGATGATCATGGTTTTTTAAGTTATCGGCAACTGGCAGGAGCCTTATGGTTGTCGCTTTATTGTATGAAATGCAAACGCCATGTAATTGCTTTACTTTATCACTATGTGTTAGCGATAGTTGTAGAAGCAATAGTTGGCAAGACGATCACGACGCAACGATGGAGATCAAGGCGTCGAGCCGGTGACAATGGAGATCATGACGATGCTTTGAAGATGGAGATCAAAAGCACAAGATGATGGCCATATCATGTCACATATTTTGATTGCGTGTGATGTTTATCCTTTATGCATCTTATTTTGCTTAGAACGACGGTAGCATTATAAGATGATCCCTTCACTTAATTTCAAGATAATAGTGTTTTCCCTGAGTATGCACCATTGTGACAGTTCGTCATGTTGAGACACCACGTGATGATCGGGTGTGATAGACTCTACGTTCACATACAACGGGTGCAAGACAGTTTTGCACATGCGGAATACTTGGGTTAAACTTGACGAGCCTAGCATGTACAGACATGGCCTCAGAACACTGGAGACCGAAAGGTCGAACGTGAATCATATAGTAGATATGATCAACATAGAGATGTTCACCATTGATGACTACCCCATCTCACGTGATGATCGGACATGGGTTAGTTGATTTGGATCACGTATCACTTAGATGACTTGAGGGATGTCTATTTAAGTGGGAGTTCTTAAGTAATTTGATTAATTGAACTTAATTTATCATGAACTTAGTCCTGATAGTATTTGCATATCTATGTTGTAGATCAATGGCTCGTGCTACCATTCCCCTGAATTTTAATGCGTTCCTAGAGAAAGCTAAGTTGAAAGATGATGGTAGCAACTACACGGACTGGGTCCGTAACTTGAGGATTATCCTCATTGCTGCACAGAAGAATTATGTCCTTGATGCACCGCTAGGTGACAAGCCCCCTCCCGCTAATGTAGACGCTTTGAACGTCCGGCAGACACGGTCTGATGACTACTCTATAGTTCAGTGTGCCATGCTTTACGGCTTAGAACCGGGACTTCAAAGACGTTTTGAACGTCATGGAGCATATGAGATGTTCCAAGAGTTGAAGTTAATATTTCAAGCAAATGCCTGGGTTGAGAGATATGAAGTCTCTAACAAGTTCTATAGCTGCAAGATGGAGGAGAATAGTTCTGTCAGTGAACACATACTCAAAATGTCTGGGTATTATAATCACTTGACTCAGCTGGGAGTTGATCTTCCAGTTGATTGTGTCATTGACAGAGTTCTTCAATCACTGCCACCAAGCTACAAAGGCTTCGTGATGAACTATAATATGCAAGGGATGAACAAAACAATTCCCGAGCTCTTCGCAATGCTTAAGGCTGCGGAGGTAGAAATCAAGAAGGAGCATCAAGTGTTGATGGTTAACAAGACCACTAGTTTCAAGAAAAAGGGCAAGGGAAAGAAAGGGAACTTCAAGAAGAATGGCAAGCAAGTTGCCACTCCCGGGAAGAAACCCAAAGCTGGACCCAAGCCTGAAACTGCGTGCTTCTACTGCAAAGGGACTGGTCACTGGAAGCGGAATTGCCCCGAGTATTTGGCGGATAAGAAGGATGGCAAAGTGAACAAAGGTATATTTGATATACATGTTATTGATGTGTACCTTACTAATGCTCGTAGTAGCACCTGGGTATTTGATACTGGTTCGGTTGCTCATATTTGTAACTCGAAACAGGAGCTACGGATTAAACAAAGATTGGCTAAGGACGAGGAGACGATGCGCGTCGGGAATGGTTCCAAGGTCGATGTGATCGCCGTCGGCACGCTACCTCTACATCTACCTTCGGGATTAGTTTTAGACCTGAATAATTGTTATTTGGTGCCAGCGTTGAGCATGAACATTATATCTGGATCTTGTTTATTGCAAGATGGTTATTCATTTAAGTCAGAGAATAATGGTTGTTCTATTTATATGAATAATATCTTTTATGGTCATGCATCCTTGAGGAATGGTCTGTTCTTGTTGAATCTTGATTATGGTGATACACATATTCATAATATTGATGCCAAAAGATGCAAAGTTGATAATGATAGTGCAACATATTTGTGGCACTGCCAATTAGGTCATATTGGTGTAAAACGCATGAAGAAACTTCATGTAGATGGGCTTTTGGAATCACTTGATTATGAATCATTTGACACTTGCGAACCATGCCTCATGGGTAAGATGACTAAAACTCCGTTCTCCGGAACAATGGAGCGAGCAAACGACTTATTGGAAATAATACATCCCGATGTATGCGGTCCGATGAGTGTTGAGGCACGCGGCGGGTATCGTTATTTTCTGACCTTCACAGATGATTTGAGCAGATATGGGTATATCTACTTAATGAAGCACAAGTCTGAAATATTTGAAAAGTTCAAAGAATTTCAGAGTGAAGTGGAGAATCATCGTAACAAGAAAATAACGTTTCTACGATCTGATCGCGGAGGCAAATATTTGAGTTATGAGTTTGGTCTTCATTTAAAACAATGTGGAATAGTTTTACAACTCACGTCACCTGGAACACCACAGCGTAATGGTGTGTCCGAACGTCGTAACCGTACTTTATTAGATATGGTGCGATCTATGATGTCTCTTACCGATTTACCACTATCATTTTGGGGTTATGCATTAAAGACAGCTGCATTCACATTAAATAGGGCACCGTCTAAATCCGTTGAGATGACACCGTATGAACTATGGTTTGGCAAGAAACCTAAGCTGTCGCTTCTTAAAGTTTGGGGTTGCGACACTTATGTCAAAAGGCTTCAGCCTGATAAGCTCGAACCCAAATCGGAGAAGTGCGTCTTCATAGGATACCCTAAGGAAACAATTGGGTACACCTTCTACCACAGATCCGAAGGCAAGATCTTTGTTGCCAAGAATGGAACCTTTCTAGAGAAGGAGTTTCTCTCGAAAGAAGTGAGTGGGAGGAAAGTAGAACTTGATGAGGTAATTGTACGTTCTCTCGAATTGGAAAGTAGTTCATCAGAGAAAACCGTTCCCGTGATGCCTACACCAACTAGAGAGGAAGCTAATGATGATGATCATGAAACTTCGGATCAAGTTACTATAGAACTTCATAGGTCTACCAAAACACGATCCGCACCAGAGTGGTACGGGAATCCTGTACTGGAAGTCATGTTACTAGACCAAGGCGAACGTACGAACTATGAAGAAGCTATGATGAGCCCAGATTCCGACAGATGGCTTGAGGCCATGAAATCTGAGATAGGATCCATGTATGAGAACAAAGTGTGGACTTTGGTGGATTTGCCCGATGATCGGCAAGCCATAGAAAATAAATGGATCTTCAAGAAGAAGACTGACGCTGATGGTAATGTTACTATCTATAAAGCTCGACTTGTCGCAAAAGGTTTTCGACAAGTTCAAGGGGTTGACTACGATGAGACTTTCTCACCTGTAGCGATGCTTAAGTCTGTCCGAATCATGTTAGCAATTGCCGCATTTTATGATTATGAAATCTGGCAAATGGACGTCAAAACTGCATTCCTTAATGGATTTCTTAAGGAAGAATTGTATATGATGCAACCAGAAGGTTTTGTCGATCCTAAAGGTGCTAACAAAGTGTGCAAGCTCCAGTGATCCATCTATGGACTGGTGCAAGCATCTCGGAGTTGGAATATATGCTTTGATGAAGTGATCAAAGCATATGGATTTATACAGACTTTTGGTGAAGCCTGTATTTACAAGAAAGTGAGTGGGAGCTCTGTAGCATTTCTGATATTATATGTGGATGACATATTGTTGATTGGAAATGATATAGAATTTCTGGATAGCATAAAAGGATACTTGAATAAGAATTTTTCAATGAAAGACCTCGGTGAAGCTGCTTATATATTGGGCATCAAGATCTATAGGGATAGATCGAGACGCTTAATAGGACTTTCACAAAGCACATACCTTGATAAAGTTTTGAAGAAGTTCAAAATGGATCAGTCAAAGAAAGGGTTCTTGCCTGTGTTGCAAGGTGTGAAGTTGAGTAAGACTCAATGCCCGACCACTGCATAAGATAGAGAGAAAATGAAAGTCATTCCCTATGCTTCAGCCATAGGTTCTATCATGTATACTATGCTGTGTACCAGGCCTGATGTGTGCCTTGCCATAAGTCTGGCAGGGAGGTACCAAAGTAATCCAGGAGTGGATCACTAGACAGCGGTCAAGAACATCCTGAAGTACCTGAAAAGGACCAAGGATATGTTTCTTGTTTTATGGAGGTGATAAAGAGCTCGTCGTAAATGGTTACATCAATGCTAGCTTTGACACTGATCCGGATGACTCCAAGTCACAAACCGGATACGTATTTATATTGAATGGTGGAGCTGTCAGTTGGTGCAGTTCCAAGCAGAGCGTCGTGGCGGGATCTACGTGTGAAGCGGAGTACATAGCTGCTTCGGAAGCAGCAAATGAAGGAGTCTGGATGAAGGAGTTCATATCCGATCTAGGTGTAATACCTAGTGCATCAGATCCAATGAAAATCTTTTGTGACAACACTGGAGCAATTGCCTTGGCGAAGGAATCCAAGTTTCACAAGAGAACCAAACACATCAAGAGACGCTTCAACTCCATTCGTGAACAAGTCAAGGAAGGAGACATAGAAATTTGCAAGATACATACGGATCTGAATGTAGCAGACCCGTTGACTAAGCCTCTTCCATGAGTAAACATGATCAGCACCAAGACTCCATGGGTGTTAAAATCATTACAATGTAATCTAGATTATTGACTCTAGTACAAGTGGGAGACTGAAGGAAATATGCCCTAGAGGCAATAATAAAGTTATTATTTTATATTTCCTTATTCATGATAAAGGTTTATTATTCATGCTAGAATTGTATTAATCAGAAACCATAATACATGTGTGAATACATAAACAAACACCGTGTCCCTAGTAAGCCTCTACTAGACTAGCTCGTTGATCAAAGATGGTTAAGGTTTCCTGACCATGGACATGAGTTGTCATTTCATAACGGGATCACATCATTAGGAGAATGATTTGATGGACAAGACCCATCCGTTAGCTTAGCATAATGATCGTTCAGTTTTATTGCTATTGCTTTCTTCATGTCAAATACATATTCCTTCGACTATGAGATTATGCAACTCCCGGATACCGGAGGAATGCCTTGTGTGCTATCAAACATCACAACGTAACTGGGTGATTATAAAGACGCTCTACAGGTATCTGTTGAGTTGGCATAGATCGAGATTAGGTTTTGTCACTCCGAGTTTCGGAGAGGTATATCTGGGCCTCTCGGTAATACACTTCATAAGCTTGCAAGAAAACGACTAAGGAGTTGGTCATGAGGTGATGTATTATGGAACAAGTAAAGAGACTTGCTGGTAACAAGATTGAACTAGGTATGAAGATACCGACGATCGAATCTCGGGCAAGTAACATACCGATGGACAAAGGGAATTATGTATGTTGTCATAACGGTTCGACCGATAAAGATCTTCGTAGAATATGTAGGAGCCAATATGAGCATTCATGTTCCGCTATTGGTTATTGATCGGAGAGGCGTCTCGGTCATGTCTACATAGTTCTCGAACCTGTAGGGTCCGCACGCTTAACATTCGATGACGATATAATATATATGAGTTATGTGATTTGGTGACGGAATGTTGTTCAGAGTCCTGGATGAGATCACGAACATGACGAGGAGTCTCGAAATGGTCGAGAGGTAAAGATTGATATATAGGACGATAGTATTCGGACACCGGAAGTGTTCCGGAGGGTACCGGGTACTTATCGGGTCACCGGAAGGGGTTCCGGGCACCCCCGGCAAAGGATATGGGCCTTATGGGCCAAGACGGGAAACGCACCAGCCACAATGGGCTGGTGCGCCCCCATATGGGCCGAACCAGAGGAGAAGGAAAGAGGGGAAGGGAGAAGGAAAGGGGGGGATTCGGCCTCCCCCTTCCTTCCCTCATCCCTCCTCTTTCCTTCCCCTCCAGCAAATAAGGCAGGGGGGCGCCGGCCGTGGGGAGACCCCAAGTAGGATTCGGCCTACTTGGGCACCTCCTGGCTGCCTCGCCTCTCCCTCCCACCTATATATATGTGGAGGGGGGCGCCCCTAGCACACCCCAGACAATTGTTTAGCCGTGTGCGGCGCCCCCCTCCACCGTTTACACCACTGGTCATATTTCGTAGTGCTTAGGCGAAGACCTGCGGAGATCACTTCACCATCACCGTCACCACGCCGTCGTGCTGATGGAACTCATCTACTACCTTGACATCTTGCTGGATCAAGAGGGCGAGGGACGTCACCAAGCTGAACGTGTGCAGAACGTGGAGGTGCCGTACGTTCGGTACTTGATTGGTTGACATGACAAGAAGTTCGACTACATCAACCGCGTTGTGAAACGCTTCCGCTTATGGTCTACGAGGGTACGTAGACACACTCTCCCCCTCGTTGCTATGCATCTCCATGGATAGATCACTGTGTGTGCATAGAAATTTTTTTGTTTTCCATGCAACGATTCCCAACACATGTATCGTTGCTATTAAGGATAACAAGATGGGGGCTATTCCTACATGAATAGATCTCGTCTACATCATGTCATCGTTCTTATTGCATTACTTCATTTTCCCATGAACTTAATACACTAGATGCATGCTAGATAGCGGTCGATGTGTGGAGTAATAGTAGTAGATGCAGGCAGGAGTCGGTCTACTATTCTTGGACGTGATGCCTATATATTGATCATTGCCTTGGATATCGTCATAATTATTCGGTCTTCTATCAATTGCCCAACATTAATTTGTTTACCCACCGTATGCTATTTTCTTGAGAGAAGCCACTAGTGAAATCTATGGCCCTCGGGTCTATTCTTTATCATATTTGCTTTGAGATCTATTTTTATTTGCTTTTATTTTTAGATCTATTTATTCCAAAAACCCAAAAATACCTTGCTGCATTTTTTTATTATTTATTTTATTTTGTGTTTTATCGAGATCTATTTATCCAATCTACACAATTTTTATCCCGTCAACTTGACAATTTCTGGCACCGTTACCCATAGAGGGATTGACAACCCCTCGTAAGCGTCGGGTTGCAAGTATTTGTTCTTTGTGTGCAGGTACCGTTTACATAGTGTTGCTTGGTTCTCCTACTGGATTGATACCTTGGTTTCACAACTGATGGAAATACCTACCGTAGCTGTACTGCATCATCCCTTCCTCTTTGGGGAAATACCGACGTAGTTCAAGCGACATCAAAAGAAATTTCTGGCGCCGTTGCCGGGGAGGCATCATCAACATCTATCAGGTTCCTAATCACAAATCTCATCTCCTTACAATTTACATTATTTGCCATTTGCCTCTCGTTTTCATCTCCCCACTTCACAAAAATTTGCTGTTTTATTTGCCCTCCTTTTCTTTCGCCATTTTCTCGTCAGATCTATCTTTTTGCATGTGATCTTGTTTGCCTACTTCGTCACTATGGCTAGCATGACTACTTCTCCTTTGTCACCAGATTTTGAAGTTTTATACTTCAAGCAGAAACAAGGAGAAAATTTGAAAGATGCTTGGTATAGGCTAATGGAATCTTATCTCATTTGCAATATAAAGGGGATGCAAAGATTTTGCTTCGAAATTTTTATAGGATTAGCTTTGCATCATAGACAACCTTTGGATTTTGCCGCTAAAGGGAACTTTATTGAACTTGATGCTAATACCGCTTATGAGATCCTAGAGGGAATTTTTGGAATTCCACCAACCAAAAAGGGGATTTCTTTTACTCAAGAAGGGGCTCAAATTTTAGACAAGTTAAGTGATTTGCATAAACATTTGGTTTAGTTGCAAAAATATAACAAACCTCTTAAACATATTAGTGGGAACCTCAATCGTATGAATACTTTGATTACTCTTTGCAATAAGCGTTTGGATATTTTAGATCTCAAGATGACCTCTTTACCGGAAAATCTTGGGAAGCATAAAGAGCCTCCCGGGTTTGAAAAGGCCCTTACAAAAGGTCCAAAAACAACAGATGACAACACTTGAATCTATGCATTATGCCTAGCTAGGGGCGTAAAACGATAGCGCTTGTTGGGAGGCAACCCAATGAATAAAATTTATTTTTTCCTTTTTATTTATGTTCTTGAGTGTTTGCACAATTATGCCTCTGTTATGATTGTGTTTATTTATGTTTTAATTAGTGTTTGTGCCAAGTAAAGCCTTTGGGATAGCTTTGGTGATAGTTGATTTGATCCTGTTAAAAAACAGAAACTTTTGCGTCCAGTAACAAATTTTTTTAAATTTACAGAAGCGACGAATTTTTTTGAAATTTTTGCACAAGATTGATATACAAATTTTCTATGTTTTCCTAATTTTTTGGAATTTTTGGAGTTACATAAGTATGAGAACAATTCGCATCTTTACAGACTGTTCTGGTTTTTGACAGATTCTGTTTTCTTTGCATTGTGTGCTTATTTTGATGAATCTATGGATTGTATCGGGGGGTATAAGCCATGGCAAAGTTAGAATACAGTAGATATAATTCAATAACAAAAATTTAATGGGTTTGCAACAGTACTTAATGTAAAGATTGGTTTTCTTATACTAACGAATCTCACGAAAGGTTTTGTAAAGTTTTGTGTGATTGAAGTTTTCAAGTTTTGGGTGAGATCATGATGGATGAAGGAATAAGGAGTGTCAAGAGCCTAAGCTTGGGGATGCCCTATGCCACCCCAAGTTAATATTCAAGGAGAACCAAGCAACTAAGCTTGGGGATGCCCCGGAAGGCATCCCCTCTTTCTTCTAACGACCATCGGTATTTTACTTGGAGTTATATTTTTATTCATCACATATCTTGAGTTTTGCTTGGAGCGTCTTGTATTATATGAGTCTTTGCTTGTTTTTCTTTTTAGTTTGTCACAAGTATCCTTGCTGGACACACCTATTTGAGAGAGCAAAAATTATGCTATGATTTGTTAGAATTGCTCTATATGCTTCACTTAAATTTTTTTGAGCTATGGAATTGCTCTAGTGCTTCACTTATACCTTTTTGAGCACGGTGTGCTTTATTATTTTTGAAGAAATGCTCTCATGCTTCACTTAGATTTATTTGAGATTTAGTAAATTTTTGAAGAAATTCTCTCATGCTTCACTTATATCATTTTGAGAGACGAAATTTTTTATGCTCATGTTCTTCACTTAGATTTGTTTGAGCTTGACAAAAGCAATTGCAATATATGAAACTAGTCCCAAAGTGATAGATATTCAAGAGGGATGTAATAAAAACTTTCATGAAGATCATTGAACAAAATAAACTTGATTCTTTGTAATAGTTTTGAGATATGATGATAGTGATATGTGAGTCATGTTCGTGAGTAATTATGCTTTAGTAAGAATATTGGTGTTAAGGTTTGTGATTCCCTATGCAAGCATGAAAGTCAATTGTAATGCAATGAAATTACATCCTAATTGTGGTGCATTATTCGGTGTTAGTTATGTTTAATGCTCGCTTATGTAATTTTTCGTTTCTTGGTTGGTTGCTTCTCAATCTTTTTGCTAGCCTCCACTTGTACTAAGTAGAAATACTACTTGTCATACAACATCTTTAAAACCATTTTTGCCATATGAGTCCACCATACCTACCTATCTGCGGTATTTCCATGCCGTTCTAACCAAATTTGTATGTGCCATCTCTAATTTTCAATATAAATTTCCTTTTTGTGTGCTCGTACCGCTCATGAAGCGGCATGGGGTGGCCAATATTTTTCATTCTAGATGTGTTATTCTCAAGATGAGTGTTTATTCACTTGTCATTGCACGAGAGTGCAGTAGTAATAGGGATGCCCAGTCCCGAAATGAAAAAGAAATTTACTTTATGTTGTCAAATAATAAATTCCTTGGAAAGTGTTGGTATGGACGGTACCCGTGGATACGGCTAGCCGTGGAATGTGAAAGAATGGTGGAAAAAGGAATAAACTTTATTTTCTGTTTGGGAACCGCCTATGGTATATCTAGCATGGAAAGTGTTGGGAATTACTCGGTCATTTTTGTTGACCGGAAAAGTATGCCTCTCAAAAAAAAATTATCTCTCAATTTAAGTTTTGAGCTCTGGTACCTCTACAAATCCCTACTTCCTTCTGCGAAGGGCCTATCTATTTACTTTATGCAATTTTTATTTTTATTTGAGTCTCCATCTTCTCTTATAAAGCACCAACTAAGGGGCACTATGATCATACTTGAGCATTGGATGTAGCTAATATGCGAGTGTGTTTCATGAATGGATCAATGATTGAGCATGATGGGTTAGGGATAACTTTCTTTAGTGTTGATATTTTGAAAGACATGGTTGCTTGTGGATATGCTTGAGTATTGAAATCTTCATGTCAAAACTAGACTATTGCTTTGAACCATATAAAAGTACAAATGTCCATGCTACAAAAGAAAAGAATATGTGATGAACATGTTAGGCAACATTCCACATCAAAAATTCTGTTTTTATCATTTACCTACTCGAGGATGAGTAGGAATTAAACTTGGGGATGTTGATACGTCTCCAACGTATCTATAATTTTTTCTTGTTCCATGCTATTATATTATCATTCTTGGATGTTTTACAATCATTTTATAGCAACTTTATATCATTTTTTGGGACTAACCTATTGACATAGTGCCCAGTGCCAGTTGCTGTTTTTTGCTTGTTTTTTACTTCACAGAATATCAGTACCAAATGGAGTCCAAACGCAGCGAAACTTTTTGGAGAATTGTTTTTGGACCAGAAGACACAAGATGGGCCAAAGAAGTACCAGAGGGAGGCCCGAGGTGGGCACAACCCACCAGGACGCGCCCAGGAGCCCATGCGTGCCCATGGGGGTTGTGCCCCCCTCAGTTGCCTCCCGCACCACCTCTTCGCCCTATAAATCCCCAAATATTCCAGAAACCCTAGGGGAGTGGACGAAAAACAATTCCAGCCGCCGCAAGTTCCAGAACCACGAGATCCAATCTAGACACCATCACGGAGGGGTTCATCATCCTCATTGGTGCCTCTCCGATGATGCGTGAGTAGTTCATCATAGACCTACGGGTCCGTAGGCTGTAGCTAGATGGCTTCCTCTCTCTCTTTTGATTCTCAATACAATGGTCTCTTGGAGATCTATTTGATGTAACTCTTTTTTTTGCGGTGTGTTTGTTGGGATCCAATGAACTTTGAGTTTATGATCAGATCTATATCCATGAATATTATTTGAGTCTTCTTTTGATCTCTTATATGCATGATTATTTATAGCCTCGTATTTCTTCTTCGAATCTTTGGTTTAGTTAGGCCAACTAGATCGATTTTTCTTGCCATGGGAAGAGGTGCTTTGTGATGGGTTCGATCGTGCGGTGTTCTTTCCCAGTGACAGAAGGGGCAGCAAGACACGCATGTATCGTTGCTATTAAGGATAACAAGATGGGGGCAATTCCTACATGAATAGATCTCGTCTACATCATGTCATCGTTCGTATTGCATTACTCCATTTTTTCATGAACTTAATACACTAGATGCATGCTGGATAGCGGTCGATGTGTGGAGTAATAGTAGTAGATGCAGGCAGGAGTCGGTCTACTAATCTTGGACGTGATGCCTATATATTGATCATTGCCTTGGATATCGTCATAATTATTCGATCTTCTATCAATTGCCCAACAGTAATTTGTTTACCCACCGTATGCTATTTTCTTGAGAGAAGCCACTAGTGAAACCTACGACCCCCGGGTCTATTCTTTATCATATTTGCTTTGAGATCTATTTTTATTTGCTTTTATTTTCATATCTATTATTCCAAAAACCCAAAAATACCTTGCTGCACTTTTTATTTATTTATTTATTATTTTTCGCATTTTATCGAGATCTATTTATCCAATCTACACAATTTTTATCCCGTCAACTTGACAATTTCTGGCACCGTTACCCATAGAGGGATTGACAACCCCTCGTAAGTGTCGGGTTGCAAGTATTTGTTCTTTGTGTGCAGGTATCGTTTACATAGTGTTGCTTGGTTCTCCTACTGGATTGATACCTTGGTTTCATAACTGAGGGAAATACCTACCGTAGCTGTACTGCATCATCCCTTCCTCTTTGGGGAAATACCAACGTAGTTCAAGCGACATCAAGGGTCACAACCGCCTTCCACCGAAGGGGGAGCCGGTGCCCCACCGCCAATGCCGAACACCGGGGGTCGAGTCGCGGCAGAGTGGCCGGACATGATGGAGGAGGCCATGAACAACTCCTCCATAGTCACGGAACACCGCACCCTGATGGATGCGGTTTTGCAAAGTGTTCGGTCCGTTAACAATGGATAGAAAGACGCTTTTGGTGGCCTCTTAACAGGCTTCGAGGTAAACAAAGTAATGCTTTTATTTTTTTGTAAAGAGTATTTTTGTGAGTAGAATTTGAGCAATCCTTATATGTAGCAGCCCCCAAGACTCTGGCGGGTTGTGGAAAAACTTGGCAGAGGATCGAGAATCGTGAGGACGATAACCTAAGTGTCATGTTTGCTTTATTTTGTAGCCTTCGGCATTGGCGGCTGATACGTCTCCAACGTATCTATAATTTTGGATTGTTCCATGCTGTTATATTATCATTCTTGGATGTTTTACATTCATTTTATAGCAATTTTAAATCATTTTTTTGGGACTAACCTATTGACATAGTTCCCAGTGCCAGTTGCTATTTTTTGCTTGTTTTTTACTTCGCAGAATATCAGTACTAAACGGAGTCCAAATGCAGCGAAACTTTTTGGAGATTTTTTTGGACCAGAAGACACCTTGGGGGCCAAGAAAGCACCTAGGAGGTGGCCCGTGGGGACCACAAGACACCAGGGCGCTCCCAGGAGCCCAGACGCTCCCTGGTGGGTTGTGGGGCCCACGGGGGCCTACTACACCGTGTCTTCACCCTATAAATTCCTAAATATTCCAGAAACACTAGGGGAGCAAACGAAACACAATTCCAGCCGCCAGAAGTTCGAGAACCACGAGATCCAATCTAACACCATCATGGAGAGGTTCATCATCCTCATTGGTGCCTCTCCGATGATGCATGAGTAGTCCACCATAGACCTAAGGGTCCGTAGGCAGTAGCTAGATGGCTTATTCTCTCTTTTTGATTCTCAATACAATGGTCTCTTGGAGATCTATTTGATGTAAACCTTTTTTCCGGTGTGTTTGTTGGGATCCGATGAACTTTGAGTTTATGATCAGATCTATATCCATGAATATTATTTGAGTTTTCTTTGATCTTTTATATGCATGATTATTTATAACCTCGTATTTCTTCTTCGATTCTTTGGTTTAGTTAGACCAACTAGATCGATTTTTCTTGCCATGGGAAAAGGTGCTTTGTGATGGGTTCGATCTTACGGTGTCCTCACCCAATGACAGAAGGGGTAGCGAGGCACGTATGTATCGTTACTATTGAGGATAACAAGATGGGGTCTATTCCTTCATGAATAGATCTTGTCTACATCATGTCATCGTTCTTATTGCATTACTCCATTTTTCCATGAACTTAATACACTAGATGCATGCTGGATAGCAGTCGATGTGTGGAGTAATTGTAGTAGATGCAGGCAGGAGTCGGTTTACTAATATTGGACGTGATGCCTATATATTTATCATTGCCTTGGATATCATCATAATTATTCGATCTTCTATCAATTGCCCAACAGTAATTTGTCTACCCACCGTGTGCTATTTTCTCGAGAGAAGCCACTAGTGAAATCTATGGCCCCTGAGTCTATCGCTTATCATATTGCTTTCCGATCTATTTTTCACCATATTCATTTTTAGATCTATTATTCCAAAAACCCAAAAATACTTTGCTGCACTTTTTATTTGCATCTTTTATTTTACATTTTATTCAGATCTATTTATCCAACTACATACAAACCAATCTATTTTTTTACCGAGGAGGGATTGACAACCCCTCTTACGCGTTGGGTTGCGAGGATTTGTTCTTTGTGTGCAGGTACCGTTTACATAGTGTTGCTTGGTTCTCCTACTGGATTGATACCTTGGTTTCATAACTGATGGAAATACCTACCGTAGCTATACTGCATCATCCATTCCTCTTTGGGGAAATACCGACACAGTTTCAAGCCGCATCAAAAGGAATTTCTGGCGCTGTTGCCGGGGAGGATCAAGTCAAGATAGTCTCCCGTCAACTTGCCAATTTCTGGCGCCGCTGCCAGGGAGACATCATCAACATCTATCAGGTTCCTAATCACAAATCTCATCTCCTTGCAATTTACATTCTTTGCCATTTGCCTCTCATTTTCATCTCCCTCACTTCACAAAAATTTGTTGTTTTATTTGCCTTCTCTTTTTCGTTCGCCTTTTTCTCATCAGATCTGTTTTTTTGCTTGCAATCTTGTTTGTGTAGTTGTGATGTCTCAAAGAAAGTACTATGATGTTCCTTACCCCAATATTTTGCTTGAAATTGAGAAAAGTACCAAGGAATATATGACTACACAATTTGAGCGCAATAAGTACTTTACCGAAGAACTTAAGGAACACTCTGTTGTGCTAGATGCTATAACAAAACAACTTGTTGATGTCAGTAGAGAAGTTTCCAATCTCCAATCCAAATATGCTCATGCTAAAAATTTGTTGGGCAAAATATTCGATGCACAAGCTACACTAGTAAATCAGATGGCCGCTAATCCAATTTCTCTAGAGGATAAAAATGATGAAGATCTTAAAGTGATTGGTGTTTCTTCTATTGATTCCTTGTTTAGTAAAATTAAAATTGATGATAAAGGGGTTGAAGAAGAGTCAACTTTAGCTAGAGGGCGTCCCGATAATTTGGAGGGTGAAAATCTTGATGAAAAAATTGATAAAAGTTGGTTTGGAGAGGTCAAAACTTTAACTAGTGATGTGCCCAATCTTTTGGATTACAAAGACTTTAATTATGATAATTGCTCTTTGATTGAATGTATTTCTTTGTTGCAATCCATGATAAATTCACCCCATGCTTATGAACAAAATAAAGCTTTTACTAAACATATCGTAGATGCCATGATGAAAGCTTTAGAAGAAAAGTTGGAGTTAGAGATTTCAATTCCTAGAAAATTACATGATGAATGGGAACCTACCATTAAAGTCAAGATTAAAAATTATGAGTGCTTTGCTCTATGTGATTTGGGTGCTAGTGTTTCCACAATTCTGAAATCTTTATGTGATGTGCATGGTCTTACCGATATTGAAGAATGTTCTCTTAATTTGCACTTGGCGGATTCTACTATTAAGAAGCCTTTGGGAAGAATTAATGATGTTCTTATTCTTGCAAATATAAACTATGTGCCCATAGATTTTATTGTTCTTGATATTGATTGCAACCCGTCTTGTCCAATTATACTTGGTAGACCGTTTTTACGTACTATTGGTGCCGTGATTGATATGAAAGAAGGCAATATTAAATTTCAATTTCCACTAAGAAAGGGTATGGAACAATTCCCTAGAACAAGATTTAATCCACCATATGAATCAATCATGAGGGCATCCTATGGATCAAAAACTAAAGATGACAATATTTGAATCTATGCATTATGCCTAGCTAGGGGCATAAAACGATAGCGCTTGTTGGGAGGCAACCCAATGAATAAAATTTATTTTTGCCTTTTTCTTTCTGTTCTTGAGTGTGTGCACAATTATGCCTCTGTTATGATTGTGTTTTTTATGTTTTAATTAGTGTTTGTGCCAAGTAAAGCCATTGGGATAGCTTTGGTGATAGTTGATTTGATCCTATTGAAAAACAGAAACTTTTGCGTCCAGTAACAGAATTGTTTAAATTCACAGAAGCGATGAAAAAATCTGAATGTTTTACACAAGATTGATATACAAATTGCCTCTGTTGTCCTAAGTTTTCAGAATTTTTGGAGTTACATAAGTATGAATGCAATTCGCATCTTTATAGACTGATTAGTTCTTGACAGATTCTGTTTTTCTTTGCATTGTGTGCTTATTTTGATGAATCTATGGATTGTATCGAGGGGTATAAGCCATGGTAAAGTCAAAATATAGTAGATATAATGCAATAACAAAATTTGAATGGGTTTGCAATAGTACTTAAATTAAAGATTGGTTTTCTTATACTAACGAATCTCATGAAGGTTTTGTTAAGTTTTGTGTGATTGAAGTTTTCAAGTTTTGGGAGAGATCATGATGGATGAAGGAATAAGGAGTATCAAGAGCCTAAGCTTGGGGATGCCCCATGGCACCCCAAGTTAATATTCAAGGAGAACCAAGCAACTAAGCTTGGGGATGCCCCAGAAAGCATCCCCTCTTTCTTCTAACGACCATTGGTATTTTACTTGCAGCTATATTTTTATTCGTCACATATCATGAGTTTTGCTTGGAGCGTCTTGTATTATATGAGTCTTTGCTTGTTTTGCTTTTTAGTTTGTCACAAGTATCCTTGCTGGACAAACCTATTTGAGAGAGCCAAAATTATGCTATGATTTGTTAGAATTGCTCTATATGCTTCACTTATATCTTTTTGAGCACGGTGTGCTTTATTATTTTTGAAGAAATACTCTCATGCTTCACTTATATTAATTTGAGAGTTAGTAAAATTTTGAAGAAATTCTCTCATGCTTCACTTATATTATTTTGAGAGATGAAATTTTTATGCTCATGTTCTTCACTTAAATTTATTTGAGCTTGTCAAAAGCAATTGCAACATATGAAATTAGTCCCAGAGTGATAGATATTCAAGAGGGATATAATAAAAAAAATCATGAAGATCATTGGACAAAATAAACTTGATTCTTTGTAATAGTTTTGAGATATGATGATAGTAATAAACGAGCCATGTTGGTCAGTAATTATGCTTTAATAAGAATATTGGCGTTAGGGTTTGTGATTCCCTATGCAAGCACGAAAGTCAATAGTTATGCAATGAAATTACATCCTACTTGTGGTGCATTATTCAGTGTTTGTTATGCTCAATGCTCGTTTATGTGAATTTTTGTTTCTTGGTTGGTTGCTTCTAAATCTTTTTGCTAGACTCCACTTGTACTAAGTAGAAATACTACTTGTGCACCCAAAATCCTTAAACCCAGTTTTGCCATATGAGTCCGCCATACCTGTCTATATGCGTTATTTCTGTGCCGTTCTAAGCAAATTTGTATGTGCCAACTCTAATTTTCAAAATGAATTTCCTTTTTGTATGCCCGTACCGCTCATGAAGCGATAGGTGGCGGCCTATATTTTCCATGCTAGATGTGTTATTCTCAAGATGAGTGTTTATTCACTTGTCATTGCACGAGAGTATGGCGGTAATAGGGATGCCCAGTCCTGAAATGAAAAAGAAATTTACTTTATGTTGTCAAATAATAAATTCCTTGGAAAGTGTTGTTATGGACGGTACCCGTGGATACGGCTAGCCGTTGAGTGTGAAAGTATGGTGGGAAAAGGAATAAACTTTATTTTATGTTTGGGAACCGCCTATGATATATCTAGCATGGAAAGTGTTGGGAACTACTCGGTCGTTTTCGTTGACGGGAAAAGCATGCCTCTCAAAATATTTTTTTATCTCTCAATTTAAGCTTTGAGCTCTGGCACCTCTACAAATCCCTACTTCCCTCTACGAAGGGCCTATCTATTTACTTTATGCAATTTTTATTTTTATTTGAGTCTCCATCTTCTCTTATAAAACACCAACTAGGGAGCACTATGATCATACTTGGGCATTGGATGTAGCTAATATTCGAGTGTGTTTCATAAATGGATCAATGATTGAGCATGATGGGCTAGGGATAATTAACTTTCTTTAGTGTTGATATTTTGAAAGACATGGTTGCTTATTGATATGCTTGAGTATTGAAGTTATCATGTCAAATATAGAATATTACTTTGAACCATCTAAAAGTCCAAATGTCCATGCTACAAAAGAAAAGAATATGTGATGAACATGTTAGGCAGCATTCCACATCAAAAATTCTGTTTTTAAAATTTACCTACTCGAGGACGAGCGGGAATTAAGCTTGGGGATGCTGATACGTCTCCAACGTATCTATAATTTTTTTATCGTTCCATGCTGTTATATTATCATTCTTGGATGTTTGACAATCATTTTATAGCAACTTTATATCATTTTTTGGGACTAACCTATTGACATAGTGCCCAGTGCCAGTTGCTGTTTTTGCTTGTTTTTTACTTCGCATAATATCAGTACCAAATGGAGTGCAACTGCAGCGAAACTTTTTGGAGATTTTTTTTGGGACCAGAAGACACCTTGGGGGCCAAGAAAGCACCTGGGAGGAGGCCCGTGGGGACCATAAGACACCAGGGGGCGCCCAGGAGCGCAGGCGCACCCTGGTAGGTTGTGGGGCCCATGGGGGTCTCCTGCACTGCCTCTTCGCCCTATAAATTCTCAAATATTCCAAAAACCCTAGGGGAGCAGACTAAACACAATTCCAACCACCGCAAGTTCCAGAACCAGGAGATCCAATCTAACACCATCACAGAGGGGTTCACCATCCTCATGGGTGCCTCTCCGATGATGCGTGAGTAGTCCACAGTAGACCTAAGGGTCTGTAGGCAGTAGCTAGATGGCTTCTTCTCTCTTTTTGATTCTCAATACAATGGTCTCTTGGAGATCTATTTGATGTAAACCTTTTTTGCGGTGTGTTTGTTGGGATCCGATGGACTTTGAGTTTATGATCAGATCTATATCCATGAATATTATTTGAGTTTTCTTTGATCTCTTATATGGATGATTATTTATAACCTCGTATTTCTTCTTCGAATCTTTGGTTTAGTTAGGCCAACTAAATCGATTTTTCTTGCCATGGGAAAAGGTGCTTTGTGATGGGTTCGATCTTACGGTGTCCTCACCCAGTGACAGAAGGGGTAGCGAGGCACGTATGTATCGTTGCTATTGAGGATAACAAGATGGGGTCTATTCATACATGAATAGATCTTGTCTACATCATGTCAGCGTTCTTTTTGCATTACTCCGTTTCTCCATGAACTTAATACACTAGATGCATGCTCGATAGCGGTCGATGTGTGGAGTAATAGTAGTAGATGCAGGTAGGAGTCGGTCTACTAATCTTGGACGTGATGCCTATATATTGATCATTGCCTTGGATATCATCATAATTATTTGATCTTCTATCAATTACCCAACAGTAATTTGTTTACCCACCGTGTGCTATTTTCTCGAGAGAAGCCTCTAGTGAAATCTACGACCCCCGGGTCTATCTTTTATCATATTGCTTTCTGATCTATTATTCACCGTATTTGTTTTCAGATCTATTATTCCAAAACCCCAAAAATACTTTGCTGCATTTTTTATTTGCGTCTTTTATTTCACGTTTTATTCAGATATATTTATCCAACTACATACAAACCAATCTATCTTTTTACCGACAAGGGATTGACAACCCCTCTTACACGTTGGGTTGCGAGGATTTGTTCTTTGTGTGCAGGTACTGTTTACATAGTGTTGCTTGGTTCTCCTACTGGATTGATACCTTGGTTTTATAACTGAGGGAAATACCTACCGTAGCTGTACTACATCATCCCTTCCTCTTTGGGGAAATACCGACGCAATTTCAAGCTGCATCAGCGGCTGCCGCCAATGCGGCGGAGCTTGTTGAGATAAATCGGAAGCTGAAAAGTTCCGATCAAGAGCTCAACCTCGTTAACAAGTGGTTTGATGAAGCACAAGGTTAGTCTGTTCAAAACACATTCCTTTGTATGTTTTCGTGTTAAGTAGAGTATCCGGGAGTATCCCTGAGTAAGAAAATGATCGCAGCTGTGGCGGCAGAGGTCGAGATCCTCAAGGCCGATCTGCGGAAGGCCAAAGCCGAAGCAGCCGAACAGAAGGCGGCGGCCGACCGAGCGGCCGCCACGCTCACGTTGGTGAAAACTGACAGTGAGAAGCATGTGGCCAGGGTGGCCGAAGTGCAACACGAGCTCAAGGATGCCATCACTAAATGTGAGGACCTTGAGGAGAAGAATAAGGAGCATGCCAGCGAGCTGGCATAGATGAAGACGGAGGTCCAGGAGGCGCGGACGGAGACGCGGGGTGCTCGGGAAGAGGTCCGACAAGTAAAGCAAATTGCGAATGGTAAGCAGTACTTACTGCAGAGTGTCTTTGATGGCAAAAGATTCGCATTGCTTACCCGGGTCTGGCGTTCCGCAGGCGCCTTTACAGAGCTCCCGAGTAGTGTGGCGGATGCGTCAAAGCACTATGCGGCTTGGGAGGGCGCCTCCGAGCTGAGGCTATTCTGGGTACAGTTCCAAGCGCCCGAGCCCCTCCCCTCTTTGTTAATCAGATGAAGCAATTGATGGAGCTACACCGAATGGTGGAGCCGGCCATGAAGGACCTATTTGTCCGATTGTGGCCCTCCGAGCCCATACCGAGCAGCTATTTTGGTCTAGTGGCAAAGTTGTGTGATGCTGCCGCCCGCATTAATGCCGTCAAATGCTCGGTGTGCATCGAGGGGGCCCGGATGGCGTTCTCGAAGACCATGGTGCACTGGCTAAAGATAAAGCCCGTCGAGATGGCCACCGGACCACCACCAACTGGAAAAGAGCATAGGCGCCTGGAGCAATACTTCTCCACCATGATGGACGGTGCTCAGGCTGTAGAGGCACTGTGTGTGAATGATGTACTTCTTGAGTAGTTGTACCATTATTGTATTAAACTATGGTCAAACCTTATGTTTTATTATGCAATTGTTTATGTATGGTTTATCATACTTGTGTTCATTGATATTTAATTTTGACTCCTATGCGGCAGTTTTATTCTGAAAGCTACCAGTCGTCGGCTTCAGCCCCCGCGTAGATGCTACGAGGGGTGTTCCATTCTCCGCACTGTAACCCTTAGCCGACGTCTCGGTGCCCGGAGACGGTAGTGTAGGAGGGAAACAAGGCAATCGGACTATGCGGTTTTATTGATTTCGCTTAGCCAGAGGAGCTTGACTTTGGGGCTGGTAACTAGCCCCCGGTGTGGTGAGATGTTTGGCGAGCCCGAGGGCTAGGCATTGATCACTTGATTTGTTCGTAAACAAATCCTTCGTAGTACACGGGATAATCGCTAACGATTTTTGGTTTGAAGACCTGTCATCGGATCACCGACCAGTTCTCGTGTATTATGACAATCAGTTTTCGGCTTTCTCCACTGAGGTACTTAACCGAGCTAGGCGGAAGTACAATCGCATTAGTTCTTCCTTTACCTTCTTAGCCGAACGTGCGGAGCGTAAGGAGGTAAACACAAGAGCGGGGCAACCCAACTATGGACCCAAGGCATAATTCGGAACTGGTGCATATAATGCAATATCCGAGACGCCGAACACAGCAAAAAAGAAAGGTGTTGGTCTTTAATGTGTAGGGCGAGCGTCTAAGTCAAGCCCCCGGTCTAATAGCCGATATATGTATAATATCGAAGTGTATAACACTTGATCGAGACAGATTCGATGAACGAGAAGGAGCAAAACGGGAAGGGTACAACATGGAAGACTATAAGGGATCCGTGAAAAGGTTTGCTTTATTTCCAATAAGCTCATGACGTCTAGCCGTACAATTCGAACTGCCGAACAAGTCCTCGGATAGGGATACGTAAAGAAAAGAGAGATAAATTTTACAGATGCAAGGTTTACGTAGGGCCTTGATATGTGGGATAACACCCGAACTGTGCCCTACTGCACGTCTATGCCTTTGCTTCTATTGGGAGGAACAACTTCATTAGGTGGTTGTCCTGTGACGGGTCCTTAACAAGGAGACTTCAGGGGGTTGTTGCATTGGTGGTGCTTGATGCCGGATAGGTCCTAGATGGTACCTGTTCATCGTCCGAAGACGTGTTATTCCATGGTGCGGTCGAACCGAACTACTAGTTTGATCCCCACAGCTGCCCATGGTATCTTGAGTGCAAAATTATGACATCTCAGCACGTAATGTGCTACTGGGTTGGGCCTGCCATGGGGGGCGTGTCCCTATGCACGTCGAACGTAGAGAGGCCACTTGGCTGGCGATAGGGCCCACGCTCGCTTATTCGCCTCTCGCGCCTTAACGGCGGGCTGACCTTTCGGCCCTTCGTATTCGGCCGCCAAGGCCGCAGTGTGTTCTTCAGTCCGGAGAGATCGCTCCGTATTGCCATTGACTGTGATCACGTCTCTTGGTCCGGCCATCTTTAATTTGAGGTATGCGTAGTGGGGGACGAAGTTGAAATGAGCAAACGCCGTTCGGCCTAAGAGGGCATGATAGCCGCTGCGGAAGGGGGCGATATCGAAGATCAAGTCTTCGCTCCGGAAGTTATCCGAAGAGCCGAATACTACTTCTAAGGTGAGAGTGCCCGAACAGCGGGCTTCAATGCCGCGGATGACCCCCTTGAAGGTGGTGCTTCTGGGCTTGATCCTTGACGGGTCAATTCCCATTTTCCTTGCTATATCTTCATAGATCAGGTTGAGTCTGCTGCCACCGTCTATAAGGACTCTGGTAAGGTGGTATCCATCGACGATGGGGTCGAGGACCAAGCTGCTGATCCTCCATGACAGATACTGGTCGGGTGGTCCTTGCAGTCGAAGGTGATCGGACATGCCGACCATGGGTTAAATTTCGGTGCTACGGGCTCTATGGCGTAGATGTCCCGAATTGCGCGCTTCCTCTCCTTCTTGGGTATATGAGTGACATAGATCATATTCACTGTTTTAACCTCCGAAGGGAATTGCTTCAGGCCTCCACTATTCGGCATGCGAGGCTCCTCATCGTCTTCGCTACGGGGGCTTTTTCCCGTGTCTTCGGCTGTAAGTTTGCCGGCCTGCTTAATAACCCAACAATTACGGTTGGTGTGGTTGGCAGGCTTGTCCGTGGTGCCATGTATCTGGCACGGCCTATCTAGGATAACATCCAACTTAGTGGGTCCGTCCTGGTTTCCTTTAGAGGGCTTCTTTCGCGGTCCTGACTTGGAATTACAGAATCCGGCATTGACTGTCGTGCCGTCAGCCTCGGCGCCATTATGTCGACGCTTATTTTTATAGTGGCGTGGCTTTCCGTTGTCATCCCGGACTTCCGAAGTGCCAGAGTCTTCTGGGTTGGTGCTTCTACGAGCCAACCAACTATCTTCGCCCGCGCAAAAGCAGGTCATGAGGGATGTGAGAGCCGCCATTGTCTTCGGCTTATCCTGGCCGAGCTGGCGTGCGAGCCATTCGTCCCGGATACTATGTCTGAACACGGCTATAGCTTCGGTGTCCGGGCAGTCGACTATCTGGTTCTTTTTGGTCAAAAACCAATTCCAGAATTGTCGGGCCAACTCACTGGACTGTTGGACCACGTGGCTCAAGTCGTCGGCATCCAGAGGCCAGACATAGGTGCTGATACGTCTCCAACGTATCTATAATTTTTGCTTGTCCCATGTTGTTATATTATCATTCTTGGATGTTTCATACTCATTTTATAACAACTTTATATCATTTTTTGGGACTAACCTATTGACATAGTGCCCAGTGCTAGTTGTTGTTTTTGCTTGTTTTTTACATCACAGAATATCAGTACCAAACGGAGTCCAAATGCAGCGAAACTTTTTGGAGTTTTTTTCTGGACCAGAAGACACCCAGTGGGCCAAGAAAGTACCAGAGGGGAGGCCCGTGGTGGGCACAACCCACCAGGGTGCGACCAGATGGGTTGTGCCCTCCCCGGAGACCTCCCGCACCGCCTCTTCGCCCTATAAATTCCCAAATATTACAGAAACCCTAGGGGAGTCGACGAAACACAATTCCAGCCGCCGCAAGTTCCAAAACCACGAGATCCAATCTAGACACCATCACGGAGGGGTTCATCATCCTCATTGGTGCCTCTCTGATGATGCGTGAGTAGTCCACCATAGACCTAAGGGTCCATAGGCAGTAGCTAGATGGCTTCTTCTCTCTTTTTGATTCTCAATACAATGGTCTCTTGGAGATCTATTTGATGTAACTCTTTTTTGCGGTGTGTTTGTTGGGATCCAATGAACTTTGAGTTTAATTATGATCAGATCTATATCCATGAATATTATTTGAGTTTTCTTTGATCTCTTATATGCATGATTATTTATAGCCTCGTATTTCTTCTTCGAATCTTTGGTTTAGTTAGGCCAACTAGATCGATTTTTCTTGCCATGGGAAGAGGTGCTTTGTGATGGGTTCGTTCTTGCGGTGTTCTTTCCCAGTGACAGAAGGGGCAGCAAGACACGCATGTATCGTTGCTATTAAGGATAACAAGATGGAGGCTATTCCTACATGAATAGATCTCGTCTACATCATGTCATCGTTCTTATTGCATTACTCCATTTTTCCAGGAACTTAATACACTAGATGCATGCTGGATAGCGGTCGATGTGTGGAGTAATAGTAGTAGATGCAGGCAGAAGTCGGTCTACTAATCTTGGACGTGATGCCTATATATTGACCATTGCCTTGGATATCGTCATAATTATTCGATCTTCTATCAATTGCCCAACAGTAATTTGTTTACCCATCGTGTGCTATTTTTTGAGAGAAGCCACTAGTGAAATCTATGGCCCCGGGTCTATTCTTTATCATATTTGCTTTGAGATCTACTTTCATTCGCTTTTATTTTCAGATCTATTATTCCAAAAACCCAAAAATACCTTGCTTCACTTTTTTATTACTTATTTTATTTTGCGTTTTATCGAGAGCTATTTATCCAATCTATCACAAATATTTTTCCGTCAACTTGCCAATTTCTGGCGCCGTTACCTAGGAGGGATTGACAACCCCTCTTACGCGTTGGGTTGTGATACGTCTCCGTCGTATCTACTTTTTCTAACGCTTTTCCTCTTGTTTTGGACTCTAATTTGCATGATTTGAATGAAACTAACCCAGACTGACGGTGCTTTCAGCACAACTACCATGGTGTTGTTTTTGTGCAGAAATAAATGTTCTCGGATTGGAACGAAACTTTTTGGAGAATTTTTATACAATAAAAGAACAATACTGGAGCCAAGATCCACCGGAGGGGGGCCCCTGGGTGAGCACAACCCACCATGGCGCCCCCCCCCCCTCAGGCGCGCCCAGGTGGGTTGTGCCCTCCTGGTGGCCCCGCAGACCCTGATTCCAACGCTATAAAATCCTATTTTTCCAAAAAAAAAAAACCAGGGAGGAAGAATTATCTTGTTTCGTGATACGGAGCCACCACCACCTCCTGTTCTTCATTGGGAGGCCAGATATGGAGTCCGTTTTGGGCTCCGGAGAGGGGGATCTTCGATCTTCGTCATCACCAACCCTCCTTCATCGCCAATTCCATGATGCTTGTGGCACCCCGATAGAGGGCCGACGCACGCCAGCCCCAGGATAAGACCTGGCACACGTCAAAGACATGATACAGTAATTCCAGGCACAAAATGGCTTTATTATATGAAATGGAGTATTACAATACTGTTGCTTACAACAATATTACATAGCTGCAAGGCTAACTAAAATGGCAGCAGAGGTCTTGGTTCGGCGGCGTCAACGTCTCTGGCTGGGCTCCATGACTCACAGGACTGGCTGGGTTACGATCTAGCACGACGAATCTTCTCCTGCAACTGGCCACGTGCAAGGCCAGGTGAGTACTTTGAATGTACTCGCAAGACAACCAAATACATAGCATCCAAACAAGCAGATAACAAAGCAAGCCCTATGCTATGCAAGAATTTATTCTAAACATGGCATGGAATTAACAGGGAAACATGAATCAAGCATGGCGTAGCATACCTATCTAGCATTATTAATCATCATGTCGTAGCAGGATTATCTAGCATGTTTAAACATCTAGCAGCATTGATCATCACGACATAACGGGGTTATCTAGCAAAATAACTACTGAAGTAAAGTGCAGTAAAGTGAAGCATGCATCAAGTAAATAATCCATACTCTGAATAATCTCATGATCCAATCTGAGCCTGATCCAAATCCAAGTATTTCGGTCATCTGACCATCTCTTCCATAGCCATCCCATGGCTATCATACCATATTCCTGACAACATCTGTTGTCTATGCAGGGCAGGTTCTTTCACCATTATAATCATCATTATGGTTGATCACCTAGTGAGGTCTGGACGGGCTGTCCAATACCGTGGACGCGGCTATTCGAATAGATTTTTACACTCTGCAGAGGTTGCGCACTTTACCCACACTATGGAGCACTGACCTCGTGATCCCATTCGGGTGGACCAGCATTGCTCCAACGAAACCTGTCTGACCTGTGACTCTTTCATCGTACCACCGGCAATCACACTCCCTCTGAGTCCTGCCCTGGGTGGCCCCTGTGTCACTCCTGCCACCTGCCACCGTCGTGGCCAAACAAAACTGTCCCAAACGGGGACGGGTACCCAAACAACTCAACTGGGCTCACAGGGTTATCGCCGCCTATCGGGCCAGGGCAGCGCGCGCGCATAACCCTCCCTGTCGGGCGGTACCGGTGAAAGAGCACGCGATCAGACCAAGTCAAGACCGTCCCATACCGGCAAATGTGGTTGCACGGATAAGCCCGGACAGGTGACTCTTGATCAACCAACTAAATTTATCAGTATATCTCCATCATCCCACCATTACCTTAATAATTATAAGTGTGAACAGCCACTTAACATCAGTATAGCAGAATCACTACAATGTTGATAAACATGGCAAGGAATGAAATCATGGCACTCACATGATAACGGTATACAAAATATTGTTACTAGCATGGCAGGTTATGGCATGGAAACAAGTCATGATATTAGATGAAAAGTAATGCTAACATCTAATACAGATGACATAACAGGTGTATGCAAGTGCAGGCTAATAGGTGATACAGAGGTACTATAATGAACACACAGGGTGCAAGCAAAGTCATCACGCAAGTCCGGAGCTCATGGAAGAGGTTGGCTTGCCTGAGGGTGAAGGAATACACCGGGTGGAAGTGCGATAAAACTCCGGGAAGATTTGCCGGAAAAGTTTCCTGCTGGGAGGGGCCGATCGAAGGGCAAGGGCAAAATGGTCATTTTCATAGTGTGAAAACATTATGAAAATGATGCCATCGGAACGGGCTCGTCGAACTGAAGACGTGGGCGCTGGTTTTACCTCAATCGGAGTTACTGTCGCGAAGTAATGGACGTTCATGCATTAGACAGAGAAGTGGACAGAATAGTGTCCACCTCAGCTCTTAACTGATGAATGTTCATTAAATAATAGGTTCGGTCGGCGGCTAGGCTGAAAACGTATTCTCTCAAAATACGCCTTCAGAACTGCAAAAGCGCATTTCTGCCTTAGACCGCACCAGAATACGTCTTCACCGCAAGAAAGTGCACTTTACCAAAAGGCGCTTTCACTTAATCTGACAGCGGGTCCGGCCGGGTCAACTCTTAAGTGGATGACGTGTGGGGCCTCCTATTTCTCTCTCTCTCTTCCCTTTCTCCTCTGTCTGCGTTGACCCTGACCGAAGCGGAGGTCATGGGCCTGGCCGGCCGCTGGTGCAGCTGCCGCCTCGCCGCTTCCCAGGGCCGGCCGTCGCGCGCAGGGGCACGGCCGCTCCTCGCCGCGCCCGAGGGTGGCCGCGGCTTCGCCTGGGGTAGCCTGCAGCGCCCTCGCTGCTGCTCGAAGCGCGTCGGCCGAAGAGCTCCGGCGGCGCCACTCCGGCGGGGCCTTCCCTAGCGAAAATGGCAACGGCGGTGGCTCATGGGCACCTAGGGAATGCGGCGGCCATAGGCAAAGAGGAGGGGGAGGCCGGGGCTGGGTTGGTTCGGTGGGGATGGGCGGCGGCAGAGCTCAGCCGAGGGAGGAGGGGAAGAGCTCTATGTGCTCGAGGAAGAGGGCTAGGCTTGCTGGTGGACAAGGAGGGCTCGGGGCACGCCTTATATAGTCGCGGGGAGGAGCTACGCGACGGCGGACGGGGTTTCCAGAGTCATGGCGAGGACCGGCGAAGAACCAATGTCGGCAGAGGCACTACGAGCTTCGGGACGAGGGGAGGAGGGCTCCAGAAGGTCCACGCAAGCGGTGGAGAGGTCGCTGGCGCTTGCGGACAAGCTAGAACTCGCTGGGACGAGCTCTCGAAGCATTGGGCACATGGTGCATTGATTTGACATGACCTGCACGCGGTCACCGCGTGGCCATGGTGCTGCCACGCCACCCGCGAGGTCAAACTATGTCTACTGTGTGGGCACGGGGTCAAATAGGTGATGTGAGTCCTTATATCAGTATTGGGGTCCCTGGTGTGACGGTCTTGGCCTCATTTGCTTATCAGCTGCCAGGTGTTTGTACTGGTTATAGGTCGACTCACATCTCCATTGGGTCCACATTTTGGCTGGGAGTGATCAGTCACTAAGGTGATTAACATGGCAGGATATCAGCTCAATTGGAAAACCAGAACTAGCACCTCCTTTGCAACTTGGCACACTGACCAGAAATGAAAATGATGAAGTAGGGGTCAAATCAATGAATGGATTTGGATGATTTTTGGTGTGGAGTGATGATTTGGTCAAAAGAAATAGCTGGAAAAGTTTCAGCTCAAATTGATCATCTATGAAGGTACTTCCTTCACAGAGATGCAATCTGGACAGAAACTTAGATAATTTACCGAGGAAGATTGGCTAGATGAAATGGGCTGGTTTTTGGTATCCATGGGTAATATCTCATAAGGAATCACCATGAAAAATTTCAGGCCAAGGAGATCAAGGAATCAAGCACTTTCTTTGCAACCTGAAAATTTGAACAGAATTTGCAAAGTGGTGTTGTGCTCAAAATTTAATTGGTGGAACTTGATATCTTGATGGAAATGGTTAAGATAGGGGTAGGACAAGCTCCACAATTTTTTTTGGGATTTTTCCTAACTACCAAAATGGTAGTTCCTTTGGAAAGGCCCCAAATTGAAATATTGGCTTAAAATAGGAAAATGCAATTTCCCCTATTTAATTATGGCCAATATTTTTATGAGAACTCAATATGATCACAAAGAATATCTCCACAAGTTTTCATGAACTTTGGAGATGGATAGATAGTTTTCTAGATTTAATTCCTCGAAAAGGCAGAAAAAAGAATTAATTCTAGATGAGAAATATTGCATATGACTTGGCAATATTTTTGCACATGTAGGGTTTATGAGTGAAGGAGGATCTCTGGGAATTTTGGGGGGATCAACTGAGCAAGAAAAATGATAGCTCCTTTGTAAACGCAAAGGCAGGATTTCTAGTTCCGATATTTTGGAACTAGGGTTTAAATGAGGTCCGGGGTTTACAGACGGGAACTTGACTGGCACAAGAGCATGGAAAATTCTTGGAGAGGCTGAGGGTTGTCTGGATGCACCTGGTCACTCACCAGATTCCAGAGGAAAAATTCGGGAAAGAAAAGCTAGGAAGGAATAACAGCACAAAAATCGATAACCCGATTTTTGGGGTGTTACAATGCTCCCCACCGGGAGTGAGTAATTCCTTCGTAGGCTCGCTGGTCAGTGAGGAGTTGGATGAGATTCATCATGTAGAGTTAGTTTTGTTAGGGTTTGATCCCTAGTATCCATTATGTTCTGAGATTGATGTTGCTATGACTTTGCCATGCTTAATGCTTGTCACTTTGGGCTCGGGTGCCATGATTTCAGATCTGAACCGTTTATGTTATCACCATTATATCTATGTTCTAGATCCGATCTTGCAAGTCATAGTCACCCATTACGTGTTATGATCCGTAAACCCCGGAGTGACAGTATTTGGGATACTTTCAGGTGATGACCGTAGTTTGAGGAGTTCATGTATTCACTATGTGTTAATGCTTTGTTCCGGTTCTCTACTAAAAGGAGGCCTTAATATCCCTTAGTTTCCTTATGGACCCCACTGCGACGGGAGGGTAGGACAAAAGATGTCATGCAAGTTCTTTCCATAAGCACGTATGACTATTTACGGAATACATGCCTACATTATATTTATGAACTGGAGCTAGTGCTGTATCGCCCTAGGTTATGACTGTTATATGATGAATATCATCCAACGAATTCACCAATCCAATGCCTACGATTTTCTCTTATATTGTTCTTGCTAAGTTGCTACTGCTACTGCTACTGTTACACTTGCTACAAAATCATTGCTATCATTCTTACCGTTACTATTGTTGTTGCTACTACTATCAAAACTATCGTACTACTTTGCTACTGATCACTTTGCTGCAGATAATTAATCTCCAGGTGTGGTTGAATTGACAACTCAGCTGCTAATACTTAAAAATCTTCTTTGGCTTCGAATCAATAAATTTGGGTTGAATACTCTACCCTCGAAAACTGTTGCGATCCCCTATACTTGTGGGTTATCAAGATCTTTTTCTGGCGCCATTGCCGAGGAGCATAGCTATATTTGTTGAGTCACTTGGGATTATTATCAATTTATCGCTATGAAGAATCTGAAGGATACCAAGACTAAAATATTTCCCTCTAAGACGAGGGGAGGTAAGGAACTGCCATCTAGCTCTGCACTTGATTCACCTCTATTTTGAGTAAACTTGCAACACCACCACATGCTATTAATCCTGATATGTCGCAAGTTAATGATGATGCTAGTACCTTGCTTGATGATAATGTGCCACATGGTGATTTTCTTGATGAACAAATTGCTAAAGCTAAAGTTATTGAGGATGCTGAACCTGATGAAATTATTGAATCTGAAAATCTTGAGACATCTTTTAGACCTACTCCTCCTAGATATGAATTGCCTAAGATACCGGAAGGTTATGTTATGGATGAGGAGACAACTAGAGATTTTCTTGCTTGCAATGATAGGGATGATCTTAAGAAATTATTATGCAAACTGAAGGAGAAATCTTTGAATGCTAGAATGAAATGTGATCCTAAGTTTGCCACTTTACCTATCTTTGTTGATGATAAGGATTATGAATTCTCTGTCGACCCAGAGTTAATTACTTTGGTTGAATATGATCCTTTCAATGGTTATGAAACTGAAACTGTTGTGGCACATCTTACTAAGCTGAATGATATAGCCACCCTATTTGCTCATGATGAGAAAATTCGCTACTATTATATTCTCAAATTATTTCTGTTCTCATTAAAGGGTGATGCTAAGACTTGGTATAATACTCTTCCTCCTGTTTGTGTGTGTAGTCCCCAGGATATGGTTTACTACTTCTCTGAAAAATATTTTCCTGCTCATAAGAAACAAGTTGCCTTACAGGAAATATTTAACTTTGTGCAAATTGAAGAAGAGAGTCTCCCACAAGCTTGGGGGAGGCTTCTCCAATTGCTGAATGCTTTGCCTGATCATCCTCTTAAGAAAAAAATGAAATACTTGATATCTTCTATAATGGACTAACCGATGCTTCTAGGGACTTCCTAGATAGTTGTGCTGGTTGTGTTTTCAGGGAATGAACTGTTGAACAAGATGAAGAATTTTTGAATAACATATTGAAAAATTATGATGATTGGACTCTTCCTGAACCACCGTCTAAACCCACTCCGAAGAAGAGGGGTATCTTATATCTCAGTCCTGAAGATATGCAAGAGGCAAAGAAATGTATGAAGGAAAAAGGTATTAAAGCTGAGGATGTCAAAAATTTACCTCCTATTGAAGAAATACATGGGCTCGATACACCACCACACAAGGTGGTATAGGTAAATTCTTTAATGAAATTTAATGATAATGACAATCCTTATAATATGCATCCTAGTCAATGCCTTTATGAGTTTGACAACTATATTAGAAAACAAGATCTCTTCAATGCAAATGTTATGAAAGAATTGAAATACAATTCTGATATGATTGCTCGCTTGAGTGACTTGTTATTTAGAATCTCAAATGATGTTAGAGGTGTAGGAAAACATGCTTCTATGGTTCAAACTCAACTAGAAAAAGTTGCTAAATCTCAAAGAGAATTGCTTGATGAAATGAATAATAATATCAATGATCATGCTGTCAGAGTAATGACTAGAGGAGGTAGAAATACTCAGGAACCACTTTATCCCGAGGGACACCCAAAAAGAATTGAACAAGACTCTCAAAGAATTAATACTGATGCACCTAGTCCTACCAAAAAGAAGAAGAAAAAGAAAAACGATAGGACTTTGCATACCTCTACTGAACCTAAGAAAGAAAAACCTCCTGAAGCTAATAATGATGATTCTATTTCTGATGCTGAAACTCAATCTGGTAATGAACGCTCACCTGGTGATAATGAAAAAGATAATGATGAGGTTCTTGAAGACACTCAACCAAACAATAAAGAACCAGATAATGATGTTGAAATAGAACCAGCTGTTGATCTTGATAACCCACAACCCAAGAATAAAAGATATGATAAAAGAGACTTTGTTGCTCAAAAACATGGAAGGGAAAGAGAACCATGGGTTTAGAAACCCATGCCCTTTCCACCTAAATCAACTAAGAAGAAAGATGATGAAGAATTTCAACGCTTTGCCGAAATGATTAGGCCAGTCTTTTTGCGTACTCGCTTGACTGATATTTTAAAGATGGCCTCTTATGCAAAGTACATGAAAGACATCATCACTAATAAGAGAAAAATTCCAGAAGCTGAAATCTCCACCATTCTTGCTAATTATTCTTTTAAGGATGGAGTACCTAAAAAACTTGGAGATCCGGAAATACCAACTATACCTTGCTCCATCAAAAGAAACTATGTGAAAACTGCTTTATGTGATTTAGGAGCTGGTGTTAGTGTCATGCCTTTCTCTTTATACAAAAGACTTGATTTGAATAAACTCACACCTACTGAAATATCTTTGCAAATGGCTGACAAATCAACTGCCATACCTATCGGTATTTGTGAGGATGTGCCTACTGTTGTTGCAAATGTTACTATCTTGACTGGCTTTGTTATACTTGAGATGCCCGAGGACGACAACATGTCGATTATCCTTGGTAGACCCTTCTTGAATACTGCAGGGGCTGTTATTGATTGCAATAAAAGCAAGGTCACTTTTCATATCATTGGTAATGAGCATACGGTTCACTTTTCGAAGAAACAATTCCAAGTGAATGGTATAAATGTTATTGAAAAATCTTCGACACTCACTATTGGAAGTTTTCAACTACCTCTACCTACTGCCAAAAAGAAATATGATATACTTATTGTTGGGGATATGCATATCCCCGTTGAGGTAACTTAGTGTTTTACGAAAGTTCTTCGGTTTCATGCTAATCGAAGGTGGTTGTTAATAAGACTTGATCAACCTTATTAATGGATCACTTTTGAGAGGTATGAAGTTGATGAATTTAGTAGGAACCACCTTCTGTCCTTACCTTTTATTTTCTATTTTTCTTAGTTAACTAAAATAAAATGCCATGTTTATCCTGTCTTCTGGATTTTCCGCGCAATAAAAAATGACCCAAAAATAAAAGTTCTCAGAATGTCCTGAAAATTTAATACAATTTTTTTTGAATTTTTAAGAATTTTTTATGCAAATAACATCAGAGGGGGGTGCACCAGGTGGGCACAACCCACCTGGGCACGCCAGCACCCGCAGGCGCGCCCTGGTGGGTTGTGGCCCCCACGTGGGCCCCCTCATTTATCTCTTTAGCCCATGTCACCACCTACCTCCAGAAAAAAATTCACCATTGCTCTCTCTCTCTCGTGTTCTTGCTCTCAAACCCGTGGATTTTGATCTCTTTGCTCGAAGCTCCATTTCTGAAACTATTTTGGGGGATTGCTACTTGGTATGTGACTCCTCCATTTGTCCAATTAGTTTTTGCTTTAGTGGTTTATATTTTGAATAATTAGCTACTCTTGGTGCTGCTATAGATGAGCTTGCATGTTGAATTCTAAGAGTTCTAAGTAGTTTGAATGCTCAATATAGCCTTTATGCATGTTTATGAGTAGTTGCTACCAATCTTGTGAAGTTTTGTTGGGAAAAAAAATTTGTGGACTAAAAATTTCAGAATTTTGTTCATAGGAATAAGATGAGTTTCTTTAGGAAGTTTGCTTCCAAGAAGAACTCCAAGGGAGTTGTGGGTGAAGCATCGGATAGTGACCTCCAAACTCGGAGAATGGTGGAAGTGTGGCCATGCGAATGGCCTCACAACCCCTTCATGGATGGAGCTAGAATCCGTCAAGAGTTCGCACAATTTGCTGTCAATGCTAGCCTCACCGACTTCATCGCAGCTGAGTGTGAACAATATCATCTCCTTACAAATTTCGTTGTGCAAATTTTTCATTTCATAAGTAGGAATAACCCCCTGAGGTGCGGTTTAATTTATATGCTGAAACCCGTCAGATACCACTTACTGAATTTTGTGATATATGCTTAATCCCTTCTGACGGTGAAATAAGAGAGCCTAGGCCTGCTGAGTTTGAGGGTTTCTATCGCACCCTGTCAGTGGGAGATGAGAGAGGGGTGTCGAGTGTCACCGCCACTAGCTTGCAGTTTCCTTCAGTGCATTATTTTACTCTTTTAATTGCGAAGTGTCTACTTGCTAGAGAAAAGGTTGGTGCACTTAGTGCCCCCGATTTCGCTGTCTTACGCCGTGCACTCTACGGCGATAACACTTATAGCTTAGGAGCTATTGTTGCATGTCGCCTACACCTTAACAGGACTAAGGGTAAAATTCATGGCGGTATTTATGCTACTCGCTTAGCGAGTCACTTTAACATTCAGATACACCAACATGATCACTGCTTACCCAAGGTTTACTTAGATCATCAGGCTATGGCAGCTTATCACTTTATTGATGGCGAGAACACTACTATTGATGTTCCTTAAACCTGGTTTTCAGTGTTGATACTCGTGATATTATTCCATTGCCTGCACCCGCTTTGTTTGATCATATTGCCAGGGGCGGATACCAGGTCATGCTAGATGATATCATTGCCTACCGGAATGCCCAGGTAGTTGCAGAGGAGGAGCCTCAGGAGTGGGACGCTCAGGTGCCCGCTCCACAGCACTTCAACATAGGACCTGATGCCTACTACGAGTGGTGATTACCAAGTTAGGCCAAAAGCCTAAGATTGGGGGAGTACGTATTTCCACCGACATTACATTCATGTTATTACATTTCATTCCAGTTGTCGGTGTCCACACTTTTTCATTGTATTATCCATACTAGATTTATTTTCTCGCCTTCTTCTTGTGTGTTTGAAAATCTTTAAGAAAACCCAAAAATATTTCCTGCTTCTTTTCGGTTTTTCTTTCTAGTTTAATTAGCTGCACTATTAAAAGAAAAACCCAAAAAGATTTCTCGATTCCTCTTCTTGCTTGTTGGGAGCTTTCCCGTGTAAATAGTTTTTTTGTTTTTGTTTTTCCTTCTTTAATTTGCTTTCTTCTAGAAAAACTGAAAACTCCAAAAATATTTCAGTGTGTTTCTCTGATGTTCTTTTCTGTTTATTGAGTCATACCAAGGAGAAGACCATGATGAAAATCTTGAGTGGCTCTCGTGTGCATTATTGTTGATCTAACGAAGAGCCCAAATTACCTTGTCTTCTCCTTTGAATAAAATGTTTGCAGATTCCATCTTAGTCCACGGCACTCTTGCACTATTATTATTTTCAAATCGTTCGGTCGTGCAAGTGAAAGGCAATAATGACGATATTTGGTGAACTGGCTGTGGCAGAGAGAAACGGGTATGAACTCAACTTGTTCTATTTTGTAAATATGTTTAACCTAGTATGCATGATTCAGCATATTATGATCAAACATGTTTGCAATGACAATTAGAGATTATAGTTTCTCATGCCATGCTTAAGTAGCTAGGAGTGGATAATGATTTATCTTGGATGTCAACATTGCGTTAAAATGATTGTGATGTAGTATGATGATATGGTATCCTCTTCCGAATGTTCGAGTGGCTTGACTTGGCACATGTTTATGCATGTAGTTGAATCAAAACAACACAGCCTCTATGATATTTATGTTCATGGTGTTCATATCCTACTCATGCTAGTATCCAATGTTCATTATGCATAATGCATGTTCATGACCGTTTTCGCTCTCTAGCTGGCCGCTTCCCAACCTATTTGCTAGCCTTCGCCTGTACTAAGCGGAAATATTGCTTGTGCATCAAAATCCTAAAACCCAAGTTATTCCAGATGAGTCCACCATACCTACCTATATGCGGTATTACCCTGCCGTTCTAAGTAAATTTGCATGTGCCACCTCAAAAAACTTCAAATAATTATCCATTTTTGTGTGCCTGGATTGTTAATAGAGCGACAGGAGGTAGTCAGTATCTTCCATGCTAAGTGGGCTATTCTCATGATGAGTGTTTATTCACTCGTCCTTGCACGAGAGGGGCGGTAATAGGGGTTCCCTGTCGCGAAATCAAATTGCAAATAATTAAACAAAACTCCCCCAGGACTGATGTTGGTATGGATGGTACCCATGGATTCGGCTAGCCATGGAGTGCGTTTGTTGGTGGAGGGGGAGTAAACCTTTACTTTTATCGCTTGGGAACCGCCACTAATGTGTTTAGCATGGAAGATATCGATAATTGATGGTCGCGAAGTAAACAGGAAAGATGCATTTCTCAAAATTTCATTTACCTCTGTTTTAAAAATTGAGCTCTGGCACCGCTGCAAATCCCTACTTCCCTTTGCGAAGGGACTATCTATTTAATTTTATGTTGAGTCATCACCTTCTCAAATAAGCGCCAAATCCTGAGAGCACCGTTGTCATCCTCATGCATTGTTTATAGTTAATGTTGGATGCATCATGACTGGATCTTTTCTACCATGAATTACAATGTTTAGTCGCTGCTTGAACTTTGGAGGTGCTCTGCATTTATGTTTTGCGGTCTCAGAAAGGGCTAGCGAGATACCACTGTTGTCATATTATATCATGATTGTTTTGACAAGGTGTTGTCATTTGAGATGTTTTATTATTGCTCACTAGTTGATTATGTCATTGATATGAGTTAATATAATTTTTAAGAGTTATTGTTAACATGGTTAGTAATAATCTTTGCTGAAAACCAGGGTGCTGCTTAAGCTTCTTTATGTAAACAAGAGCAAAAGAGTTTGTAATTTTTTTCCTTTTTCAATTTCAGTTTATCAACTGAATTGCTTAAGGACAAGTAAAGGTTTAAGCTTGGGGGAGTTGATACGTCTCCGTCGTATCTACTTTTCCAAACGCTTTTCCTCTTGTTTTGTACTCTAATTTGCATGATTTGAATGAAACTAACCCGGACTGACGCTGTTTTCAGCAGAACTACCATGGTGTTGTTTTTTTGCAGAAATAAAAGTTCTCGGATTGGAACAAAACTTTTTGGAGAATTTTTATACAATAAAATAAAAATATTGGAGCCAAGAACCACCGGAGGAGGGCCCCTGGGTGAGCACAACCCACCAGGGCGCCCCCCCCCTCAGGCGCGCCCAGGTGGGTTGTGCCCACCTGGTGGCCCCGCAGACCCAGATTCCAACGCTATAAAATCCTATTTTTCCAGAAAAAATCAGGGAGGAAGAATTATCTCGTTTCGCGATACGGAGCCGCCGCCACCTCCTGTTCTTCATCGGGAGGCTAGATCTGGAGTTCATTTTGGGCTCCAGAGAGGGGATCTTCGATCTTCGTCATCACCAACCCTCCTTCATCGCCAATTCCATGATGCTCCCCACCGGAAGTGAGTAATTCCTTCGTAGGCTCGCTGGTCGGGGAGGAGTTGGATGAGATTCATCATGTAATCAAGTTAGTTTTGTTAGGGCTTGATCCCTAGTATCCATTATGTTCTGAGATTGATGTTGCTATGACTTTGCCATGCTTAATGCTAGTCACTTTGGGCCCGGGTTCTATGATTTCAGATCTGAACCGTTTATGTTATCACCATTATATCTATGTTCTAGATCCGATCTTGCAAGTTATAGTCACCTATTACGTGTTATGATCCGTAAACCCCGGAGTGACAGTATTTGGGATACTTTCCGGTGATGACCGTAGTTTGAGGAGTTTATGTATTCACTATGTGTTAATGCTTTGTTCCGGTTCCCTATTAAAAGGAGGCCTTAATATCCCTTAGTTTCTTTGACGCCCCCGATTCAATCATACACTAATCATACATGCAAACATGTACGATCAAGATCAGGGACTCATGGGAAGATATCACAACACAACTCTAAACACAAATAAGTCATACAAGCATCATATTACAAGCCAGTGGCCTCGAGGGCTCGAGTACAAGTGCTCGATCATAAACGAGTTAGCGGAAGCAACAATATCTGAGTACAGACATAAGTTAAACAAGGTGCCATAAGATGGCTAGCACAAACTGGGATACAGATCGAAAGAGACGCAGGCCTCCTGCCTGGGATCCTCCTAACTACTCCTGGTCGTCGGCGGCCTGCACATAGTAGTAGGCACCCTCGGTGTAGTAGGGGTTGTCGTCGACGGTGGCGTCTGGCTCCTGGGCTCCAACATCTGGTTGCGACATCCGAGAAGAAAGAAAAGGGGGAAAAGAGGGAGCAAAGCAACCGTGAGTACTCATCCAAAGTACTCGCAAGCAAGGATCTACACTACATATGCATTGGTATCAATGAAATGGATAGTATATGTGGACTGAATTGCAGAATGCCAGAATAAGAGGGGGATAGCTAGTCCTATCGAAGATTACGCTTCTGGCAGCCTCCATCTTGAAGCATGTAGAAGAGAGTAGCAAGTAGTAACAAGTGTCAACGCATAGCATAATCCTACCCGGCGAACCTCCCCTCGTCGCCCTGTGGGAAAGCGATCACCGGGTTGTATCTGGAACTTGTAAGAGGTGTGTTTTATTAAGTATCCGGTTCTAGTTGTCATAAGATCAAAGTACAACTCCGGGTCATCCTTTTACCGAGGGACACGACTATTCGAATAGATAATCTTCCCTGCAGGGGTGCACCACATTACCCAACACGCTCGATCCCTCTGGCCGGGCACACTTTCCTGGGTCATACCCGGCCTCGGAAGATCAACACGTCGCATTCGTACCTAGGCTCAACAGAGAGGTCAGCACGCCGGTCTAAACCCTAAGCGCGCAGGGGTCTGGGCCCATCGCCTGTTGCACACCTGCACGTTGCGTACGCGGCCGGTGAGCAGACCTAGCACCCTCCATTACAAAGGAAGTTGCGTTACGCGGTCCAACCCTGCGCGCGCCGCTCAACCGCTGACGTCAAGAAGGGGCTGATACCACGACGTCGAGTGCCCATAACTGTTCCCGCGTAGTTGGTTAGTGCGTATAGGCTCGTAGCCAGACTCAGATCAAATACCAAGATCTCGTTAAGCGTGGTATTTTGAAGTAACTGCGGACACCGACCAGGGACCAGGCCCACTTGTCTCCTAGGTGGTCGCAACCTGCCCTGCCGCTCCACCACAAAGTAACCATCAGGGGGCTGCCGAGAACCCAGGCCCACCACTACCTGGGTGGAACTACCTGCCCCTTCAGCCCCCATCACCGAATCATCAACATAAGTATGTAATAGTATAGTATATACCCGTGATCACCTCTCGAGTGATCACGGCCCAGTAATATAGCATGGCAGACGGACAAGAGTGTAGGGCCACTGATGTAATACTAGCAACCTACTCTAAGCATTAGGATAGCAGGTAAATGTATCAACAATTGTAGCAAACAATGACAGGCTATGCAACAGAATAGGAGCTATCGAATCAACAACAGTAGCAAACCTAATGCAAGAATAAGAGAGAAGAGAGTGGGCGATATCTAGTTGATCAAAGGGGGGTTTGCTTGCCTGGAACCTCAGTCGAGAAGGAGGGGTTGTCAACACCGTAGTCGATCGGGGCAGCAGCAGCGACGTCAGTCTCGTAGTCTACCGGAGAGAAGAGGGGGAAAAAACAATGAATACAATGCAAACTGATACATGACGATGCATGACAAGACATTAAGCGATGCTAGATGTGCCCTAACGCGGTAGTAGGCGGTACTGGCGAAGGGTGAAAACATTCGGGAAAGTATCCCCGGTGTTCAGCGTTTTCGGACAGACGGACCGGAGGGGGACGGTTGCAGGCTCGCTATGCTAGGGACATGTGGCGGACAAACGGACTGTGTATTCGGATTCGTCTCGTCGTTCTGAGCAACTTTCTTGTACAAAGTATTTTCATCCGAGTTATGGATTATTTTATATTAATTTTTAAAGTTTAAATGATTTCCTAAATATTCTGGAATTATATAATTTGAGTTGACCAAGACAATTTCACTGGTCAAGTGAACAGTGCAGGGAGGTCCCACATGTCAGTGTTTTAATAATTTCCAAATGATTTTCTTTTAATCTAGTCAGAGGGGTTTCACATGCCATTTGCTATTAACCTAATCTAGCACTAAAGTAATCCTAAACTAAACCTAATTAAAACTAAGGTAATAGGGCCGACCCTACGCACTCACACACTCATAGCACACACGGCCATGGCCATGGTTAGCTTCAGCGTATAGCAGCAGCAACTATGCAGCGAGTAGCAGTAGCAGTTAGCGAGCACCAGACGCAAGCAGCAGCTAGCGACACACAACAGCAGAAGAAGCAATAAGCAGCGGCACCGCAGGAGCAGCAGCAGCACAACGGCAAGAGCAGCGGCAGGGCATCAACAGTAGCAGCAGCTCAGCAGTTCAGGGAGCAGCGGCTGGGAACGGCGAGCGGCGGCAGGCAGGGTGCGGCGCGGGCAGCCTGGACCTTGCGACGAGCGCGGCCAGGCGAGGTGGAGGCACAGCAGCAGGCATGGGTGACTGCAGTGGTAATAGGAAGCAGCGGCAGCAAGTGCGGGACAGCGGCGACGGCGTCGACGTTGGGAACAGCAGCCAGCAGTGCGCGGGGCGGCGTCCAGCGGGCGGCTAGGAGCAGCGGGCGAGCAGGGCCACGGCCTCGCGCGCGTGTGGGAGCGCAGCACGCATAGGCGGGCATGGCCGGCGGCCCGCGGTGCCGAAAAAGGGTGTGCGGGCGCGCGGAGCTTCGGAACCAACGGAGACAACGTCCTACGGCATCAAATCGAAGGGGAAATGGGGGAATCGGCATAGGGGCTCACCGCGGAGGCACACGGAGGCCCGGCGAGTGACTAGGAGCAGCAGGGGATGCCCAAATCGAGGAAGATCGCCGGCGACTGGAGGTTGAAGACGGTCCCGATCCGGGCGAAGCAGAGGCGGAGCTCGAGGAAGGGGATCGGCGCGGGCGGCGTCAATGCGGCATCCCGGTGTCCTCCGCAGGCGAAGGCGATGTGGTCGACCGCGGTGGTCCTCCTGGGCAGCCTGGAACGGCGGAAGGTGGCCGATGGCCACGCCAACGTCGAGGCGCGGCGACTGATGCGCTCGGGTGAGCGAGGTCGGAGAGGGAGAGGGGTGAGGAAAGGGCAGTGGGCGCGCTAGGGTTCATCCGGGGGCGAGGGGGCCTTTTATCCAGTGCGGGCAACAACGGGATGGCCGGCACGTGGCGGATCCGCTCCATTGACGATGCTCGAGCGGCCACCACGCTCGGGTGAACAGGGGAAGAAGGAGAGGGCGCTGGTGGGCTGGGTCGTGAGCTTTGCTAGATGGTCCAAGTGCCAGTAGGTTAGGTTTGTTTCTATTTCCCTTTTTCTGTTTTTTTTTGGTTTCTTTCTTTCTTTTGTTAAGCTTTGTACTTATTTTAAATAGCAAATAGGTTTAGTAAAATAGAAACTTGTCCCATAATTCATATTGCAAAATTAGACAATGCCACAAAAAGTTTGAGATTTATTTAAAATACTTTGGGAATTTTTATAAATTAAAAAGCTATAAAAATATTGTTTTGCCCCTGTTTTAATTGTTTAAAGGCATTTAAATAGCTTATAAAAGGATGATTGCTCCACCATAATTATCTATGAATTATTTGCCACATTTTGTACATTTTAGTTTTGTCATTTGAAATCTTTAATTATTTGACTTTATTTTAAATTTGAATTTGAATCGGTTTCGAATCAACGTGAGTTTATCAACAGTAACCGAGGTGACGTGGGATCATTAGTAGAGGTTCACTGTAGCTTATTTATCTGGGCATCACAGTTTCCTTATGGACCCCGCTGCCACGGGAGGGTTGGACAAAAGATCTCATGCAAGTTTTTTCCATAAGCACGTATTACTATTTACGGAATACATGCCTACATTATATTTATGAACTGGAGCTAGTGCCGTATCGCCCTAGGTTATGACTGTTATATGATGAATATCATCCAACGAATTCATCGATCCAATGCCTACGATTTTATCTTATATTGTTCTTGCTAAGTTACTACTGCTACTATTACTGTTACACTTGCTACAAAATCATTGCTATCATTGTTACCGTTACTATTGTTGTTGCTACTACTATCAAAACTATCATACTACTTTGCTACTGATCACTTTGCTGCAGATAATTAATCTCCAGGTGTGGTTGAATTGACAACTCAACTGCTAATACTTTCAAATATTCTTTGGCTCCCCTTGTGTCGAATCAATAAATTTGGCTTGAATACTCTACCCTCGAAAACTGTTGCGATCCCCTATACTTGTGGGTTGTCAGGTTGCAAGTATTTGTTTTTTGTGTGCAGGTACCGTTTACATAGTGTTGCTTGGTGCTTCTACTGGATTGATACCTTGGTTTCATAACTGAGGGAAATACCTACCGTAGCTGTACTGCATCATTCCTTTCTCTTTGGGGAAATACCGACGCAGTTTCAAGCGACATCAAAAGGAATTTCTGGCACCGTTGCCGGGGAGACATCATCAAAGGTATTTCATCAATTTTAGGTTCTATCAATTTTATAACAACTATCTTCAACATGCGTGGACCTGGAATGACTATGCATAGATTACCACTTTTTGTGTGGTCCGTTCTAGTGACAACATTTCTACATTTATAACACGACCTAAGTTATATACGCTCACGGTTATCTGAGCAATTCTTACCTATCAGGTTCCTAATCACAAATCTCATCTCCTTGCAATTTACATTATTTGCCATTTGACTCTCGTTTTCATCTCCCCCACTTCAAAAAAATATTTGCCTTTTTATTTGTCTTCTTTTTCGTTTTCCTTTTTCTTGCTTGCTATCTTTGCTTGTGTTACCATGTGCCTTCTATTTGCTTGCATCTTCGCTTGCTAAAAATCTATTGATATGAATCCTCATCCACTTGCTAATCTTTTCAAAAGATCTGATTATGTTGAACCAATTGCTAGTTAGTTGAGTGCATTTGATTATCTCTAGGAAGTTTTGCTTAAAAATCATGAATCTAAAAATTGTGATGAAGAAATTTATGAAGTGATTCATGATAGCTCCTTGAATGAAAAGCATGATTGCAATGATTTTACTATAAATTCTATTTATGTCAATTGTGCTAATAATATGCAAAACCCCAAGCTTAGGGATGCTAATTTTGCTATGTCCACTACTTATTGTAATGATCATGATTGGGGTGATTCTTCTTATGATCTTGAAAATTTATTTAAGCCTCATGATGAATATGACATTGATAATAATGTTTGCAATAATATTTAAAGTGGGTTTGGAAGAGCGTCATATTTAGGTAAAAATAATCCCACATATTTGGAGAGTGTTCAATCTTACGATTTTTTTTATGAAAGTGGGTTTGGAGAGGTCATGACTTCAGTTGATGTTAATCCAACTGTCTTGGAAGATTATAAAACTTTTATGCATGTAGATCATGAAGAGAAAATTTTATATGATAGCTATATTGTTGAATTTGATTATGATCCTACATGTAATTATTATGAGACAGTAAAATATAGTTGTAGAAAAATTTATGTTACTAATTTACCTCTCATTATGTTGAGATTGCTATTGTTTCTTTCTTCTTCCGTGCATATGCTATATATTTCTTGCCTCGATAATTAGTTTGCTTATAAAGTCCCTATGCATCAGAAGTATGTTAGACTTAAATATATTTGCCACATGTATTATGATGCTAACTTTGTGTTTCAATTCTTTTCTTTCATGCGAGCATCCTCAAAATTATCAATGCCTAGCTAGGGGCATTAAACGATAGCGCTTGTTGGGAGGCAACCCAATGAATAAAATTTATTTTTGCCTTTTTCTTTCTATTCTTGAGTGTATGCACAATTATGCCTCTGTTGTTATTGTGTTTTTTATGTTTTAATTAGTATCTGTGCCAAGTAAATCCTTTGAGATAGCTTTCGTGATAGTTGAGTTGATCCTGTTGAAAAACAGAAACTCTTGTGTCCAGTAAGAGAATTGTTTAAATTTACAGAAGCGACAAAAAATTCTGATTTTTTTACACAAGATTGATATACAAATTTCCTAGATTGTCCTAATTGTTCCGAAGATTTGGAGTTACATAAGTATGAGAAAAATTCACATATTTACAGACTGTTCTGTTTTTGACAGATTTTGTTTTCTTTGCATTGTGTGCTTATTTTGATGAATCTATGGATTGTATCGGGGGGTATAAGCCCTGGCAAAGTTAGAATACAGTAGATATAATGCAATAACAAAATTTTAATGGGTTTTCAATAGTATTTAAAGTAAAGATTGGTTTTCTTATACTAATGGATCTCACGAAGGTTTTGTTAAGTTTTGTGTGATTGAAGTTTTCAAGTTTTGGGTGAGATCGTGATGGATGAAGGAATAAAGAGTGAAAAGAGCCTAAGCTTGGGGATGACCCATGGCACCCCAAGTTAATATTCAAGGAGAACCAAGCAACTAAGCTTGGGGATGCCCCGGAAGGCATCCCCTCTTTCTTCTAGCTACCATCGGTATTTTACTTGGAGCTATATTTTTATTCGTCACATATCATGAGTTTTGCTTGGAGCGTCTTGTATTATATGATTCTTTGCTCATCTTGCTTTTTAGTTTGTCACAAGTATCCTTGCTGTACGCACCTATTCGAGAGAGCCAAAATTCTGCTATGATTTGTTAGAATTGCTCTTTATGCTTCACTTAAAGTTTTTGAGCTATGGAATTGCTCTAGTGCTTCACTTATATCTTTTTGAGCATGATGTGCTTTAATATCTTTGAAGAAATGCCCTCATGCTTCACTTAGATTTATTTGAGAGTTAGTAAATTTTTGAAGAAATTCTCTCATGCTTCACTTATATTATTTTGAGAGACGAAAAATTTTATGCTCATGTTCTTCACTTAGATTTATTTGAGCTTGTCAAAAGCAGTTGCATTATATGAAACTAGTCCCAAAGTGATAGATATTCAAGAGGGATATAATAAAAGCTTTCATGAAGATCATTGGACAAAATAAACTTGGTTCTTTGTAATAGTTTTGAGATATGATGATAGTGATATGTGAGTCATGTTGGTGAGTAATTATGCTTTAGTAAGAATATAGGTGTTAAGGTTTGTGATTCCCAATGCAAGCATGAAAGTCAATAGTTATGCAATGAAATTACATCCTACTTATGGTGCATTATTCGGTGTTAGTTATGCTTAATGCTCGCTTATGTGATTTTTTGTTTCTTGGTTGGTTGCTTCCCAATCTTTTTGCTAGCCTCCAGTTGTACTAAGTAGAAATACAACTTGTGCATCCAAAAGCTTTAAACCCAGTTTTGCCATACGAGTCCACCATACCTACCTATATGCGGTATTTCCGTGCCGTTCTAAGCAAATTTGTGTGTGCCATCTCTAATTTTCAAAATGAATTTCCTTTTTGTGTGCCCATACTGCTCATGAAGCGGCAGGGGGTGGCCAATATTTTCCATGCTAGATGTGTTATTCTCAAGATTAGTGTTTATTCACTTGTCATTGCACAAGAGTACGGGGGTAATAGGGATGCCTAGTCCTGAAATGAAAAAGAAATTTACTTTATGTTGTCAAATAATAAATTCCTTGGAATGTGTTGGTATGGACGGTACCCGTGGATACGGCTAGCCATGGAGTGTGAAAGTATGGTGGAAAAAGGAATAGACTTTATTTTATGTTTGGGAACCACCTATGATATATCTAGCATGGAAAGTGTTGGGAATTACTCGGTCATTTTCGTTGACGGGAAAAGTATACCTCTCAAAAAATTTATCTCTCAATTTAAGCTTTGAGCTCTGGCACCTCTACAAATCCCTACTTCCCTCTGCGAAGGGCCTATCTATTTACTTTATGCGATTTTTTGAGTCTCCATCTTCTCTTATAAAGCACCAACTAGGGAGCACTATGATCATACTTGGGCATTGGATGTAGCTAATATGCGAGTGTGTTTCATGAATGGATCAATGATTGAGCATGATGGGCTAGGGATAACTTTCTTTAGTGTTGATATTATGAAAGACATAGTTGCTTGTTGATATGCTTGAGTATTGAAATCTTCATGTCAAAACAAGACTATTGCTTTGAACTATATAAAAGTCCAAATGTCCTTGCTACAAAAGAAAAGAATATGTGATGAACACGTTAGGCAGCATTCCACATCAAAAATTCTGTTTTTATCATTTACCTACTCGAGGACGTTTAGGAATTAAGCTTGGGGATGCTGATACGTCTCCAACGTATCTATAATTTTTGCTTGTTCCATGCTGTTATGTTATCATTCTTGGATGTTTTATAATCATTTTATAGCAACTTTATATCATTTTTTGGGACTAACCTATTGACATAGTGCCCAGTTCCAGTTGCTGTTTTTTGCTTGTTTTTTACTTCGCAGAATATCAGTACCAAACGGAGTGCAGAAGACACCCAGTGGGCCAAGAAAGTACCAGAGGGAAGGCCCGTGGTGGGCACAACCCACCAGGGCACGCCCAGATGGGTTGTGCCCTCCACGGAGACCTCCCGCACCGCCTCTTCGCCCTATAAATTCCCAAATATTCCAGAAACCCTAGGGGAGTCGACGAAACACAATTCCAGCCGCCGCAAGTTCTAGAACCACGAGATCCAATCTAGACACCACCATGGAGGGGTTCATCATCCTCATTGGTGCCTCTCCGATGATGTGTGAGTAGTCCACCATAGACCTAAGGGTCCATAGGCAGTAGCTAGATGGATTCTTCTCTCTTTTTGATTCTCAATACAATGGTCTCTTGGAGATCTATTTGATGTAACTCTTTTTTGCGGTATGTTTGTTGGGATCCAATGAACTTTGAGTTTAATTATGATCATATCTATATCCATGAATATTATTTGAGTTTTCTTTGATCTCTTATATGCATGATTATTTATAGCCTCGTATTTCTTCTTCGAATCTTTGGTTTAGTTAGGCCAACTAGATCGATTGTTCTTGCCATGGGAAGAGGTGCTTTGTGATGGGTTCGATCTTGCGGTGTTCTTTCCCAGTGACAGAAGGGGCAGCAAGACACACATGTATCGTTGCTATTAAGGATAACAAGATGGGGGCTATTCCTACATGAATAGATCTCGTCTACATCATGTCATCGTTCTTATTGCATTACTCCATTTCTCCATGAACTTAATACACTAGATGCATGCTGGATAGCGGTCGATGTGTGGAGTAATAGTAGTAGATGCAGGCAGGAGTCGCTCTACTAATCTTGGACGTGATGCCTATATATTGATCATTGCCTTGGATATCGTCATAATTATTCGATCTTCTAGCAATTGCCCAACAGTAATTTGTTTACCCACTGTGTGCTATTTTTTGAGAGAAGCCACTAGTGAAATCTACGACCCCGGGTCTATTCTTTATCATATTTGCTGTGAGATCTATTTTCATTCTCTTTTATTTTCAGATCTATTATTCCAAAAACCCAAAAATACCTTGCTGCACTTTTTTTATTACTTATTTTATTTCGCGTTTTATCGAGAGCTATTTATCCAATCTATCACAAATATTTTTCCGTTAACTTGCCAATTTCTGGCGCCGTTACCTAGGAGGGATTGACAACCCCTCTTACGCGTTGGGTTGCAAGTATTTGTTCTTTGTGTGCAGGTACCATTTACATAGTGTTGCTTGGTTCTCCTACTGGATTGATACCTTGGTTTCATAACTGAGGGAAATACCTACCGTAGCAGTACTGCATCATCCCTTCCTCTTTGGGGAAATACCGACGCAGTTTCAAGTGACATCATGCCTTGAAAGTTGGCTCGGAAAGCATCCTCGAGCTCTTCCCAGCTCCCTATGGAGTCTTCGGGGAGGCTGTTCAACCAATGTTGGGCTGGTCCTTTGAGCTTTAATGGCATATATTTGATGCCGTGGAGGTCGTCTCCTCGTGCCATATGAATGTGGAGAAGGAAATCCTCAATCCACACGGCCGGATCCGTAGTTCCATCATATGCTTCGATGTTCACGGGTTTAAACCCTTCTGGGAATTGGTGCTGCATCACCTCATCGGTGAAGTACATTGGGTGAGCGGCGCCCCTTATTCGGGCCACATCGCGTCGAACCTCAGATTCCATCCTGGCTCGGTGTTGTTCCCGAACTCTATCGTTCTGGTCGAGCCATGCTTGGTATCCGTCTCTTCTTTCGGGAGGGTATCCTCTTGATCCGTAGATGGACCGTGACTAATCTGCTCTAACAACCAGGTCGTGCCGAAGACCGTATTGATATTCTTGTTGTGCCGCCTCCTTGTCTTTACGGCGGGTAGGCGGCAGGTGGGTGTTCGGCCTCCCCAGCCGGCCTGTCCCTTCCTCGAGGGGGGCGGTCGGGCTGGTCGCCTTGCGTTCGTTTGGGTGGTGCGGGCTTGAAAGCCTCATCATTGAATTGTGGCAACAATCTGCGCTTAGGGTAGCTCTTTGTTTGCCGTTCATAGATGTACCCCTCTTCAGCTGCTAGGACTTTCATCCATCTGTCGTTGAGGGTGTCTTGTTCGGCCTTGATCTGTTGTTGTTTCTTCTTTAAGCTTCGCGCGGTGGTTATTAGCCGTTGCTTGAACCGATCCTGTTCCAGTGGATCTTCTAGGACGATAAAATCTTCAGCCCTGAGGCTGACTTCTTCTTCGGAGAGAGGCATGTAATTGCTATCTTCAGAGTCATTGGGGTCCTCGGCGTTATGCTGACCTGTTTCCTCCTCTAAGCCATCAGACTGGTGCTCGGGGGCAGGGTCGCCGAGGTCTTCTGCGTTGTCCGGGGTGTCATCATTAAGAGGAAGGGATGATGCAGCACAGCAACGGTAGGTATTTCCCTCAGTGATGAGACCAAGGTTATCAAACCAGTAGGAGAACCAAGCAACTCTACGTAAACAGCACCTGCACACAAAGAACAAATACTTGCAACCCGACGTGTTAAAGGGTTTGTCAATCCCTTTCGGGTAACGGGGCTAGAAATTGGCAAACAGACGTGAGATAAATTGTAGTAGATTGGATAAATAGATCGCGAATAAACTAAAGTGAAGCAAAATATTTTTGGGTTTTTAGAAATATAGATCTGAAAATAAAAGTGGCAAATAAAAGGCAAATAGCAAAATAGATCTAAAAATATATGATGAGAAAATAGACCCAGGGGCCGTAGATTTCACTAGTGGCTTCTCTCGAGAAAAATAGCATACGGTGGGTAAACAAATTACTGTTGGGCAATTGATAGAACTTCAAATAATTATGACGATATCCAGGCAATGATCATTATATAGGCACCACATCCAAGATTAGTAGACCGACTCCTGCCTGCATCTACTACTATTACTACACACATCGACCGCTATCCAGCATGCATCTAGTGTATTAAGTTCATGGAGAAACGGAGTAATGCAATAAGAATGATGACATGATGTAGACAAGATCTATTCATGTAGAAATAGACCCCATCTTGTTATCCTTAATAGCAATGATACATACGTGTCGGTTCCCCTTCTGTCACTAGGATCAAGCACCATAAGATCGAACCCATCACAAAGCACCTCTTCCCATGGCAAGAAAAATAGATCTAGTTGGCCTAACTAAACCAAAGATTCAAAGAAGAAATACGAGGCTATAAGTAATCATGCATATAAGAGATCAAAAGACTCAAATAACTTTCATGGATAAAAACATAGATCTGATCATAAACTCAAAGTTCATCGGATCCCAACAAACACACCGCAAAAAGAGTTACATCAAATAGATCTCCAAGAGACCATTGTATTGATAATCAAAAGAGAGAGAGGAAGCCATCTAGCTACTAACTACGGACCCGTAGGTCTACAATGGACTACTCACGCATCATCGGAGAGGCACCAATGAGGTTGATGAACCCCTCCGTGATGGTGTTTAGATTGGATCTGTGGTTTCTGGAACTTGCGGCGGCTGGAATTGATTTTCGTCGACTCCCCAAGGGTTTCTGGAATATTGGGGTATTTATAGAGCAAAGAGGTGGTGCGGGAGGCCATTGAGGTGGGCACAACCCACCAGGGCGCGCCTGGGCCTCCAGGCGCACCCAGGTGGGTTGTGCCTCCCTCGGGGCACCCCTCTGGTACTTCCTTGGCCCAACTTGTGTCTTCTGGTCCAGAAAAAATCACCAAAAAGTTTCGCTGTGTTTGGACTCCGTTTGGTATTGATTTCCTGTGAAGTAAAAAAACAAGCAAAAAACAGCGAGTGGCACTGGGCACTATGTCAATAGGTTAGTCCCAAAAAATGATATAAAGTTGCTATAAAATGATTGTAAAACATCCAAGAATGATAATATAATAGCATGGAACAATAAAAAATTATATACGTTGGAGACGTATCAGTGTCATACCTATTAGCGCCATCGCCGTCGTCCTTGGGGGTGTCCACCATGTAGACGTCATAGGTGGATGTGGCCGTCCATCGGCCGGTGACGGGAAGGGTGGCTCCAGTGTGGGATGTGGCCTCGCTGTCGTCGTTCTTGTCGTCGGCCTCCTCAGAGGCATAGTCCAGCATGTCGGTTAAGTCCTCGACAGTGGCCACTAAGTGGGTGGTGGGTGGGACGTAAAATTCCCTATGGCCTACCTCAAGGCTCTGTTGAGCATGAGCCGAGGACGGGCCATCGACAATAGTCATCATATGGATTCGATCGAGCGCCTCGTTTAATAGGGCGAGGCTGACCAGATTGGCGGAAGAGATTTCTTTGGAGCTGACGTCCGTTGCTTCGGTCGGGAGGGGCACGAGTCCGGCCAGGGTGAAACCCTGCTCTTCAGACGTTGTACTTGCGTCGAAGCTCACCGCCGGATCTGTAGTGGGGAGGGCGAGTCTGGCTGGGGCTGACTCCCAATCCTCGGGCGCCGAACTCCCGTTAGGGCTCAAAGCCGGGTCCCCAGCAAGGAGGAAAGGTCCGGACGGGATTGATTCCCGGTCTTCAGACGTAAGAGCTGCACCCAAGCTCGAAGCTGATAGTGCGATAAGGGCCGATCCAGAGATCAGATCGGGAAGAGGCCCCAAAGTTAATGCTTCGGGAGTCGTTGTTGTTCAAAGTGAGGCCAAAAAGCCAGTGAAGATCAGATCGCCCTGAGCATCGGTGACGTATTCGAAGTTACCAAACCTGATTCGATGCTCAGGGGCGAAATTGTCGACCGGGTTGAGATGTCCAATCGAGTCGGCGTGCAGAACAATGTTGCTGAACGCGAAAAGCTGCCGGGGACGAAGATGTCCCCGGTGCTGATGCCGTCTCCGATGATCAGGCAAGCCATCGACCCTTCGGTGATCCGACAGCGGAACTCTCAATGAAAGCACTGATGACCCACAAGTATAGGGGATCAATTGTAGCTCTTTTCGATAAGTAAGAGTGTCAAACCCAACGAGGAGCAGAAGGAAATGACAAGTGGTTTTCACCAAGGTAATGTCTACAAGTGCTGAAATTGTAAGTAACAGAGTAGTTTGATAGCAAGATAATTTATAAGGAGCAAGTAACGATAGCAGTAACAAAAGTGCAGCAAGGTAGCCCAATCCTTTTGAGGCAAAGGACAGGCCAAAACGGTCTCTTATAATAAGCAAAGTGTTCTTGAGGGTACACGGGAATTTCATCTAGTCACTTTCACCATGTTGATTCGATTTGTGTTTGCTACTTTGATAATTTGATATGTGGGTGGACCGGTGCTTAGGTGCTATTCTTACTTGAACAAGCCTCCTACTTATGATTAACCCTCTCGCAAGCATCCGCAACTATGAGAAAAGTATTAAGAATATATTCTAACCATAGCATTAAACTTTGGGATCCAATCGGTCCCTTACGAAATAGCGCATAAACTGGGGTTTAAGCTTCTGTTACTCTCGCAACCCATCATCTACTTACTACTCCACAATGCATTCCCTTAGGCCCAAATATGGTGAAGTGTCATGTAGTCGACGTTCACATGACACCACTAAGGGAATCACAACATACATACTATCAAAATATCGAACACATATCAAGTTCACATGATTACTTGCAACATGATTTCTCCCGTGACCTCAAGAACAAAAGTAACTACTCACAAATGATAATCATGCTCAAGATCAGAGGGGTATTAAATAGCATATTGGATCTGAACATATAATCTTCCACCAAATAAACCATATAGTAATCAACTACAAGATGTAATCAACACTACTAGTCACCCACAAGCACCAATCTATAGTTCCGGTAACAAGATTCAACACAAGAGATGAACTAGGGTTTGAGATGAGATGGTGTTGTTGAAGATGTTGATGGAGATTTCCCTCCCCAAGATGGGAGAATTGTTGGTGATGATGATGACGATGATTTCCCCCTCCGGGAGGGAAGTTCCCTCGGCGGAATCGCTCCGCCGGAGGGCAAAAGTACTCCTGCCCAAGTTTCGCCTCTAGACGGAGGCGCTCCATCCCGAAAGTCCTCTCTTTATTTTTTATAGGTCAAAATGACCTATATACCAGAAGATGGGCACCAGAGGTGGGCCTGGGTGAGCACAACCCACCAGGGCGCGCCTGGGCTCCCTGGCGCGCCCAGGTGGGTTGTGCCCACCTGGTGGGCCGCCTCTAGTACTTATTTGCTCCAATATTCTTCAAATATTCTATAAAAATCTCCGTAAAGTTTCAGCTTGTTTGGAGTTGTGTAGAATAGGTGGCCTGACGTAGCTTTTCCAGGTCCAGATTTCCAGCTGCCGAAATTCTCCCTCTTTGTGTGTACCTTGCATATTATGAGAGAAAAGGCATTAGAATTACTCCAAAAAGCCTTATTATGCATAAAAACATCATAGATAATAGTAGGAAAACATGATGCAAAATGGACGTATCAACTCCCCCAAGCTTATACCTCGCTTGTCCTCAAGCGAAAACCGAAATCGAAAAACATGTCCACATGCTTAGAGAGAGAGGTGTCGATAAAAACAAAATACGGACATAGAAGCATCATGTAGATTATTATAATAGCAAAAAATTTAAACATAAGACTTTTATCATAGAACTTTTATCATAAACTTCTCATGAATAAGTGGCAGTTCATCACACAATTGAAGTATAAAGCATAAACTCTATTAGAAACCAACAAACTATGTTCTCAGTTAACTTTGCAACTACAATTCATCATATTTTTAGGAAGGGTCACGTATAGGAGCCTTTAGGCAAGTCCACATACTCAACCATCATATAGTCTTCTATGATTGCTAACACTCACCGCATACACATGAGCAAAACGTTTCAGCCAGACACATAGAAAGATAGGGGCTTATAGTTTCGCCTCCCAACGTATTCACCTCAAGGGCGATGTCAACAATAATAACTTATGCCACCCATATTCAACTGGACATATGTGCCTAGATCTTTCCTCACCACATGATGCTTGCCAAAGGATAAAAATAAAATGAAAAGAGAGAAGAACTTTGACTCTTTGCATAAAAGTAAAAGATAGGCCCTTCGCAGAGGGAAGCAGAGGTTACCATGTGCTTATTTGTTTGTATGCTCAACCCCTTAGTGCAAAAGAACATCACGTTGTATTGCCCCTTGTGATGGCAACCTTTATTATGCAGTCTGTCGCTTTTATTCTTCACCATCACAAGTTCGTACAACGCTCAATTTTCCTTTACACTAAATGATCTCACACTTTTAGAAGCAATTTTTATTGCCTTATTGCACCGATGACAACTTACTTGAGTGATCTTGCTCAATCCCTAGGTAGGTATGGTGGACACTTGAAAATAAGATTTGGGTTTAAGGGTTTTTGGATGCACAAGTAGTATCGCTACTTAGTGTGGAATTTTTGGCTAGCAAAGATAGGGGGCAAGCACCACATGTTAAAGGATCTATGACAATATAACTTCTATGTGAATATGAACAAGCAAAAATCATTACGTTGTCTTCCTTGTCCAACGTCAACAATTTTGGCATATAATAATTTGATGGGGGCTCACAATCACAAAAGATTTCTAGGATAGTATATTTATATGTGAATCTTCTCTTCCCTTATTAATTCTTTCATGAGTCGCATCATTAACCAATGCTATGTTTGTCAATCTCTAATAAAATTTTCTACTCATACTTTTCCTTATGTGGTGCCATCACCTACCATAAGATTAGCATATGATCTTTTTCTTTTATTTCCTTCCCCCCTCTTTTTTTTATTACAACATGAAAGTAAGAAAGCAAAAACTCAAACTAAACTTTATTATATATCTTGGACATGATTACAAGGATAGACCACTAAGCAAGCTCTCGAAAAGAAGGGATCGAACTAAACTTTTATTCATCTAAAGCAAAGGATCGAACTAAAATAAGTAAAGGCAAAAAGATAGTGGGGATGATACGATACCGGGGCACCTCCCCCAAGCTTGGCGGAAGCCAAGGGGAGTGCCCATACCCGAAACTCAATTTTCCTTTGGTGATGAAGACGAAGGTGGTGGTGATGAAGTAGATGCGATCCTGTCCTCGGGTTTCCATGGCAGAGGTCCACCATCGTAAGAGGAAGAATGAGTCTCACGGGTCCTGCAACTGGCAGCCAAACTCATACCTTTAAACCTCGCCTCATATTCGAAGACTTGGTTTTGAAGATCATAGATCTGGCTTTGGAGGAAGTTGATTTGCTCATTGAGGGTGAAGACGATGTCCTTCATGGGCTTGCCATCCACCTTGAGATCACGAGTAAGGTCCGTAATCATGAGGTGATTGGCATTGAGTCCACGCTCCACCATCCCCTTGCACCGGAAGACTTCCTGCTCCATAGCTTCAAGCCTGGCCTCCATGGTTCCCGTCCCCTTGGGTCCTTGCACATCGCGGATGTGCAGCACCCTCTCATGCATCTGGATGGCCTAAAGGTGCTGCACCACCTCCCGCAAATATGGGTTGATGACGTTCTTGAAGAACTTGTCCTTGGAGGAGCTTGAAGCGGCCATGGTAGATGAGATCTGACAGAAAACAGCAAGGAAAAGAAAACAGAAGATTTCTCCATGATACGGTGGTCAATAGGTTCGGGGAGTATATAAAGATTTTTTATCTTGGGAAACAAGCAAACGGAAGAAAAACGGAGTCTGGAAGGTGTCCCAGGTGGGCACAACCCACCTGGGCACGCCTGGCAAGCCAGGCGCGCCCTGGTGTCTTGTGCCCACCAGGGTACGCTTCCTGGAAGTTTCTTATTTTCCTAATTTTCTAAATATTCCAAAACTGACAAAAAATATTTTGCGGATTTTTCGGAGTCCGTTTACTTACCGTATCACGTACCTCCTTATTTTCATGATTCTGGAGTGTTCCGGAAGGACTCTTTTATGTGTTCTTCCGGTGTCAAAGTTTGGATAATATTACTTTCAACATTAATGGGCGTACCTGAGATATAATGTTTTATTCATTGCCCATTAACAACCTTTGGGTTAGTACCTTCGGCATTATTTATTTTGATAGCTCCAGACCGATAAACCTCATTGATAACATAGGGTCCTTCCCATTTGGAGAGGACTTTTCCTGCAAAGAATCTGAAATGAGAGTTGTACAAAAGAACATATTCTCCAACTTTGAACTCACGCTTTTGGATTCTTTTATCATGCCATCTTTTAACTTTTTCTTTAAATAATTTGGCATTTTCATAAGCTTGGGTTCTCCATTCATCTAGTGAGCTAATATCAAATAACCTCTTTTCACCGGCAAGTTTGAAATCATAGTTGAGTTCTTTGACTGCCCAATATGCTTTATGTTCTAACTCAAGAGGCAAATGACAAGCTTTTCCATAGACCATTTTATAAGGAGACATACCAATAGGATTTTTATATGATGTTCTGTAAGCCCAAAGTGCATCATCTAATTTCTTAGACCAATTCTTCCGGGACCTATTGACAGTCTTTTGTGAAATTAATTTTATTTCTCTATTACTAAGTTCAACTTGACCACTAGACTGAGGATGATAGGGTGATGCAATTCTATGGTTAACATCATACTTGGCAAGCATTTTACGGAAAGCACCGTGAATAAAGTATGAACCACCATCAATCATTAAATATCTAGGGACTCCAAACCTTGGGAAAATAACTTCCTTAAGCATTTTAATAGAGGTGTTGTGATCAGCACTACTGGTTGGAATAGCTTCTACCCATTTAGTAACATAATCAACAGCAACCAAAATATATGTATACCCATTAGAGGAAGGAAAAGGTCCCATGTAATCAAATCCCCAAACATCAAATGGTTCAACAGCAAGTGAATAATTCATAGGCATTTCTTGACGCTTACCGATATTACCTATTCTTTGACATTCATCACAAGATAAGACAAACTTACGGGCATCCTTGAAGAGAGTAGGCCAATAAAATCCAGATTGCAATACCTTGTGAGCAGTTCTGTCTCCAGCATGATGTCCTCCATAAGCTTCGGAGTGACATTTCCGTAGGATTTGTCCCTATTCATGCTCAGGTACACAATGTCTAATAATACCATCTACTCCTTCTTTATAAAGATGTGGGTCATCCCAAAAGTAATGTCTTAAGTCATAGAAGAATTTTTTCTTTTGTTGGTATGTAAAGCTAGGTGGTAAATATTTAGCAACAATGTGATTAGCATAGTCAGCATACCAAGGAGTGTTATTAGAAACATTTATTGCAGCTAACTGCTCATCAGGAAAACTATCATCAATAGGTAATGGGTCAGCAAGCACATGTTCAAGCCTAGACAAGTTATCAGCTACGGGGTTCTCAGCTCCTTTCCTATCAGTGATATCTAAATCAAATTCTTGTAGCAAGAGAACCCATAGAATAAGTCTAGGTTTAGCATCTTTCTTTTCCATAAGATATTTAATAGCAGCATGGTCGGTGTGAACGATAACTTTAGAGTCAACAATGTAAGATCTAAATTTGTCACAAGCAAACACCACTGCTAGAAATTCTTTTTCAGTAGTAGCATAATTTCGTTGTGCACTGTCTAGAGTTTTACTAGCATAATGAATAACATTCAGTTTTTTATCAACTCTTTGTCCTAGAACAACACCAACAGCATAATCACTAGCATCACACATAATTTCAAAAGGCAAGTTCCAATCAGGTGGTTGAATAATAGGTGCAGAAATTAAGGCTTTCTTGAGTGTTTCAAAGGCTTCTAAACAATCATCATCAAAAACAAAAGGAGTATCCTTTTGCAAAAGATTTGTAAGAGGCATAGAAATTTTAGAAAAGTCTTTGATAAATCTCCTATAGAAACCAGCATGACCTAGGAAACTACGAATACCTTTGATATCTTTAGGACATGGCATTTTCTCAATTGCATCAACCTTAGCTTTGTCCACTTCAATACCTCTTTCAGAAATTTTATGGCCCAAAACAATACCTTCATTAACCATAAAGTGGCACTTCTCCCAATTCAAGACAAGATTTGTTTGCTCGTATCTCTACAAAACTCGATCAAGATTGCTTAAATAATCATCAAAAGACTTCCCATAAACAGAGAAGTCATCCATGAAAACCTCAACAATCTTTTCACAAAAGTCAGAGAATATAGCAGTCATACATCTTTGAAAGGTAGCAGGTGCATTGCATAAACCAAAAGGCATACGTCTATAAGCATAAGTTCCAAAGGGACAAGTGAAAGTGGTCTTTTCTTGATCAGGTTGAGAAACAGGTATTTGTGAAAGCCCAGAATATCCATCAAGGAAGCAAAAGTGTGTGTGCTTAGATAATATTTCTAGCATTTGATCAATAAAAGGCAGAGGGTAATGATCTTTTCTAGTTGCTTTATTTAATTTTCTGAAATCAATTACCATTCTATAGCCTGTAACAATTATTTGTGGAATAAGTTCATTCTTATCATTAGGAACAATAGGAATACCTCCTTTCTTAGGAACACAATGAACATGACTTACCCATCTACTATCAGCTATAGGATAGATTATACCTGCTTCTAGAAGTTTTAAGATTTCCGTTCTTACCACTTCCTTCATTTTCGGATTTAACCGACGTTGGTGATCAACAACGGGTTTAGCATCAGGTTCCATATTAATCTTGTGCTGACATAGAGTGGGACTAATGCCCTTTAAATCATCAAGAGTATACCCAATAGCAGCTCGGTGCTTCCTTAGAACTTTCAATAATCTTTCTTCTTCATGTTCTGAAAGGTTAGCACTAATAATAACAGGATATATCTTCTTTTCATCAAGATAGCATATTTCAAAGTGTCTGGCAATTGTTTTAATTCAAACATAGGATCATCTTTAGGTGGAGGAGGACCTCCTAGAGTTTCAATAGGCAAATTGTGTTTAAGTAGAGGACGTTGTTCAAAGAAAATCTTATCTATTTCATTTCTCTCATGCATATGTAAATCATTTTCATGGTCTAGCAAATATTGTTCTAAAGGATCAGTAGAAGGCACAACAATAGAAGCAAGACCAATTATTTCATCCTTACTAGGCAATTCTTTTTCATGAAGCTTTCTACTAAACTTGGAAAAATTAGACTCATGAGACTCATCACCAAAGCTAACACCGACAGTTTGTTTTTCACAATCTATTTTAGCATTAACGGTGTTCAAGAAAGGTCTACCAAAGATAATGGGATAAAAGTCATCTTGTGGGGAACCAAGAACAAGGAAATCAGTAGGGTATTTTATTTTCCCACACAAGACTTCAACATCTCTAACAATCCCAATTGGTGATATAGTGTCTCTATTAGCAAGTTTAATAGTAACATCTATGTCTTCTATTTCTGCGGGTGCTATGTTTTTCATAATTTCTTGATATAAGGAATAAGGAATAGCACTCACACTAGCACCTATGTCACATAGACCATGATAATAGTGATCTCCTATTTTAACTGAGACAACAGGCATGCCAACAACAGGTCTATGATTATCCTTTTTATCAGGTTTGGCAATTCTAGCAGCTTCTTCACAGAAGTAAATAACATGCCCATCTACGTTTTCTTCCAGGAGATCCTTAATCATAGCAACACTAGGTTCTACTTTAATTTGTTCATCAGGTTTAGGTGTTCTAATATAACTTTTGTTAACCACAGTTGAAACTTTAGCATGTTCCTTTATCTTAACAGGGAAAGGTGGTTTCTCAATATAAGCAGTAGGAACAACTGGATCAACATTATAAATTATGGTTTCCTCTTTAATTGGTACCGGTTCTTTAACTTCTTCTTTAATAGGTGGGTGATATTTGAACCACTTCTCCTTAGGGAGATCAACATGCGTAGCAAATGATTCACAAAAGGAGGCTACTATCTCAGAGTCAAGTCCATATTTAGTGCTAAACTTTTGAAAAGCATCGGTATTCATAAAAGATTTAACACAATCATACTTAAGCTTAATACCTGACTCTTTACCTTCGTCGAGTTCCCAATCTTCAGAGTTGCGTTTAATTCTTACCAAAAGATCCCACCGGAATTCAATAGTCTTCTTCATAAAAGAACCAGTACAAGAAGTATCAAGCATGGATTGATCATCACGAGAAAGCCGAGCATAAAAGTTCTAGATAATAATTTCTCTTGAGAGCTCATGGTTGGGGCATGAATATAACATTGACTTAAGCCTCCCCCAAGCTAGAGCGATACTTTCTCCTTCACGAGGCCAAAAATTATATATATAATTCCGATCACGATGAACTAGATGCATAGGATAATTTTTTTGGTGGAACTCCAATTTCAATCGATTCCAATTCCAAGATCCAATATCATCGCATAGCCTATACCATGCCAATGCTTTTCCCTTCAAAGATAAAGGGAAAACCTTTTTCATAACTTCATCTTCGGGTAAACCTGCAAGCTTAAATAATCCACAAATTTGTTCCACATATATCAAGTGCATATCGGGATGTTCGGTTCCATCTCCTGCATAAGGATTAGCTAGCAGTTGTTCTATCATACCCGAAGGAATTTCATATTCAATATTTTCAGTAGGTGTAGTAGGTTGAGGGGTAGCTAATTGTGGTTCCGGTCAAGGTGAAGATACCCCGAACAAACCCCTCAAAGGATTGTTTTCCATAGTAACAAGTGAAAATAAATTTCAGCACACTATATAAATGTTTCCTTACCAAATTCCGCTTACCAAAGGCGCTTCACTCCCCGGCAACGGCACCAGAAAATAGCCTTGATGACCCACAAGTATAAGGGATCAATTGTAGCTCTTTTCGATAAGTAAGAGTGTCGAACCTAACGAGGAGCAGAAGGAAATGACAAGTGGTTTTCAGCAAGGTAATGTCTACAAGTGCTGAAATTGTAAGTAACAGAGTAGTTTGATAGCAAGATAATTTGTAACGAGCAAATAACGATAGCAGTAACAAAAGTGCAGCAAGGTAGCCCAATCCTTTTGAGGCAAAGGACAGGCCAAAACGGTCTCTTATAATAAGCAAAGCGTTCTTGAGGGTACACGAGAATTTCATCTAGTCACTTTCACCATGTTGATTCGATTTGTGTTCGCTACTTTGATAATTTGATATGGGGGTGGACCGGTGCTTAGGTGTTGTTCTTACTTGAACAAGCCTCCTACTTATGATTAACCCTCTCGCAAGCATCCGCAACTACGAGAAAAGTATTAAGAATAAATTCTAACCATAGCATTAAACTTTTGGATCCAATCGGTCCCTTACGAAATAGCGCATAAACTGGGGTTTAAGCTTCTGTCACTCTCGCAACCCATCATCTACTTACTACTCCACAATGCATTCCCTTAGGCCCAAATATGGTGAAGTGTCATGTAGTCGACGTTCACATGACACCACTAAGGGAATCACAACATACATACTATCAAAATATCGAACACATATCAAGTTCACATGATTACTTGCAACATGATTTATCCTGTGACCTCAAGAACAAAAGTAACTACTCACAAATGATAATCATGCTCAAGATCAGAGGGGTATTAAATAGCATATTGGATCTGAACATATAATCTTCCACCAAATAAACCATATAGTAATCAACTACAAGATGTAATCAACACTACTAGTCACCCACAAGCACCAATCTATAGTTCCGGTAACAAGATTGAACACAAGAGATGAACTAGGGTTTGAGACGAGATGGTGCTGTTGAAGATGTTGATGGAGATTGCCCTCCCCAAGATGGGAGAGTTGTTGGTGATGATGATGACGATGATTTCCCCCTCCGGGAGGGAAGTTCCCCCGGTGGAATAGCTCCACCGGAGGGCAAAAGTGCTCCTGCCCAAGTTCCGCCTCGAGACGGTGGCGCTCCATCCCGAAAGTCCTCTCTTTATTTTTTTCTAGGTCAAAATGACTTATATCCAAAAGATGGGCACCGGAGGTGGGCCTGGGTGAGCACAACCCACTAGGGTGCGCCTGGGCTCCCTGGCGCGCCCACGTGGGTTGTGCCCACCTGGTGGGCCCCCTCTGGTACTTATTTGCTCCAATATTCTTCAAATATTCCATAAAAAATCTCCGTAAAGTTTCAGCTTGTTTGGAGTTGTGTAGAATAGGTGGCCTGACGTAACTTTTCCAGGTCCAGATTTTCAGCTGCCGGAATTCTCCCTCTTTGTGTTTACCTTGCATATTATGAGAGAAAAGGCATTAGAATTACTCCAAAAAGCCTTATTATGCATAAAAACATCATAAATAACAGTAGGAAAACATGATGCAAAATGGACGTATCAAGCACCAATGTCGTTGTCAAAACCGGTGGATCTCGGGTAGGGGGTCCCGAACTGTGGACCTTGGATCGATTGGAAACAATAGACGTGGGACACGATGTTTACCCTACGTCCTACTTGATTATATTGCTAGTGTATACGGGATTACAAAGTAGATCTACCACGAGATCAGACGAACTAAACCCTAACTAGTAGGATGGGGATTGTTCTTCTAGCCTGTACGGACAAAACCCATTGGTTTATATAGACACCAGGGGTACTAGGGTTTACAGATAGTCGGTTACATCAAGGAAACACCGGATCTTCCATCTTGACTTGGGGTACACACCTAGGCACAAAAAGGTGTTCGGTCCGAACACAATGCGGCCCAGCAGTCCGGCCCATGCGAGATAGACCGGCCGCCCGAGGACCCCCTAATCCAGGACTCCCTCACCCGCCACATCGGACTCGGCCCACGCTGGCCCACCTGACCCCACATAAATTCCTCCCCATCAGCTCGCCGGATCAAACCCTAGCCACTTCACTCCCCTCCCCTCCACTCCCCCTCCGCCACCCAAGCTCGTCTTCGGCTCCTTCCGGCCTTCTCCGGCATGGCGGGTAGCGGATCCGAGTCCTTCACCTCCAGATCTGTCGACCCCGAGCTCATCCCGCGTGGCCCCGAGGAGGAGATGGCCGTCCGGCTTGCGCTTCGCCGCGCCCGGGAGGAGGCCCGTGGATGGCTGTGCTCGGACTCCATCTGTCGGGAATCCATTGCGTCCGCCCAAATGGGGCATGGATCCGGCGCTAGGCCGGCCATAGCTGCCTCGCCGGAGGCCGTGCGGTCCGTCTGGCGTCCGAACATGCTGGCGGACGCGCAACCCCTCCGGTGGCGCGCCGAGCATCAGGACGCACCATGGGACTCGTCCGACGAGGCCATGGCACGGCGTGCCCGCCGTGCAAGGCACCGGGCACGGGAGGCGGCAGCAGCCCTCGCGGCGGCGGACGTCGGTGAGGCGGAGTCGCATTCTCCGGCGTCCCGTATGGCGCATCAGTCCGGGCGCCGCAACCGCATCGTGGTGGACGTCGGCGGCTTGTCCCCGGACGGATCCATCATCGATCTGACGTCCATCGGCACCGTTCGGGTTCCGGTCTCCGACGAGGAAGAATAGGGCATGGGAGACGGCGGGGCCTTGAGTCCCGTGAGCCATCTCGTGTCCCATGCCCTACCCTACCTTGCCGGCGACCGGCCCAACACTCTGAGGAGCGCAGCCGGCCGTCGGACATGGCCAGGGCGGAGCCGGGCGAGCGGGGAGCGGAACCGGACGAGCTCCGCGTAGATTAGGTTTCACGTTACATGTAATAATACGGATTTGAGGTTTCTAATTTGAGGTATCCGGATGTGGAATGCGTTTTTTGAGGGTTGACCGGTCACTGTTCGCGGACGTGCCCGGGCGCGTCCGCGGGCTTTTGAGGGGTCAGATTTGCTAAGTCCGGCTGTAGATGCTCTTAGTCCCCCTCGTATTTAGAGTCATATTTTGACCATGATTTTATCTAATTAAATACTCCCTCCGTAAAGAAATATAAGAGCGTTTAGATAACTACTTTAGTGATCTAAACGCTCTTATATTTCTTTACAGTGAGAGTATCAGTTATACATAACAAAAATAGTATAGTTGAAAACTATATTCAAATACAAATATAAAGATATAATTTTTCATGACATGCATTAACATTTTGATAGTTAAGTCTATGGTCAAACTTTAAGACAAAATACAAACAAAACCAATAAACCAGGATAGAGGTGGTACTGCACTGACATTTTGCTGTCACCTTGTTAGCATTGTAGACTGCTAACAAAACACTGCTAGATTATTATTGAGGTCCTTGGCTGCCTTCCTTGGCAATTTCGTTTTCGTTCATAGCCGGAAAACGGAGAGCGCGGTCTTGGCGTCCAGCCCGATAGCGTAGTACTGCTTGACGTAGTCCCTCACCGGCGTCTCCCTGTACAGCGCCGGGCTGCCGTCGGACACCAGCTCCCCGATGGGGCCGTACGCCCGGGTCGACGCCGGGTGGAAGTGCGTGCTGAAGAAGCACGCGATGGACACCCTCGGCTCGGCGCCCGCCAGCACCACCCTGTGCTCCACGCTCCTGAACCCGTCGTTGGAGATCAACTGCAAGCTCACGAAGGTTCAGTCCATAGCTTCAGTAATGAACAACTTTCCGAAATGGCCTCGACTCTCGATGACCTGCAGGAGATCGCCGACGTTGACGACGAGCGCGCCGGGGGTGGGCGCGACGTCGACCCACCGGCCCTCGTGGAGGACCTGGAGGCCGCCGACGCCGTCCTGGAGGAGCACGGTGAGGAAGCTGGAGTCGGAGTGCCGGCTGGTGCCGATGGCGGCCTCCGGCTCCGGGCACGGCGGGAAGTAGTGGCACAGCATGATCTGCCCCTGGTTGCACTCCATGTCCGTCAGATGGCTCCGGTTCAGACCCAGGGCCTCCGACAGCAGCCCGAACAGAGTGTCCCCCAGATTCTTCACCTGCTCCGCGTACTCGAACAGCGCGTCGCTGCAAATCAACATGTCAGCTCTGCTCTGGAGCGTTCTAATTTGTTTCTGTTTGGAGCAGTAGCCGGAGGCGCTCACCGGCAGGGCTCCGGCAGGTCGGCGGCGAGGGGCGGGTCGGGGGCCATGCGGAGGTAGAGGGTGTCGCGCCAGTTGGCCACGGGCGACTGGTGCAGGTTGAAGTTGCAGTGGTACTTGACGGCCTTGCCGGGCTCACGCGAGTGGAGCCTCGCCTTGTCGCTGCCCTCGCCGCCGGGGGCCTCGTGGAAGCCCCGGACCGCGCCCAGCGCCGCGGCCGTCGACCGCGGGGGCACGCCGTGGCCCGTCACCTGGAAGAAGCCCCACTCCGCCGCGGCCCGGCGCACGGACGCGACCGTGGCCGCGCGGTCCGGGCCGGCGAGGTCGATCACCGGGACGGAGGGCGCCGACGCCGGTTCTTGGGGCGGTTGCTGGGGAGAAGGCGGGTCGGGGACGCGGAAGCTGCGCGGGACGTGCGTGGCGCCGGCGGCCACGAGGCCGTGGACGCCGGCGAAGGTCGAGTCCAGCGCGCGCAGCTCGGCCGCGCGGTCGTAATCGGCGGGGGCGGCCATGATTGGCTTGGCTTGGCTTTGGGAGATCTCTCCGCTGCTTCAGTCCAAGCCAGAGGACAGGACAGCATTGACGACGGGGAGAGTGCGACTTTTGCTCACGTATACGTGTACACGTGTTGTGCGTATCTGTGCAAATCTTATAAAATACTCCAGAATGGATTGCTCATTTTCCTATCCATGAAATCTTATTAAGAAATCCTTTCTCTCGTCCACGGCGTCGCCCTCCCTGGTGACACGGGGGAAACCCTTGGTGACACGGGGGAAACCCTAGATCAAGGCGCCGCTCCTTCCTTTCCTCCCTTCCCTCGGCTCGCCGCCGCCGGAGGAGCGGCCGGCGAGGTCCGCGCCGGCTCCTATGAAGGTGGCGGCAGGGCCCTTTCCTGTTCTTCGCCCGCAAGCTTGGCGCGGCGGCTGCCGGACGGCGCGGCTGCTGCCTTGGATGGTGCGGGACGGGGCCAAGGTGGCGCGGGGGCTCGCGCGCTCGCGAGGGCCCTGGGCGACGCGGCGGCCCTAGACGGCGCGCGGTGGGTGGCCCGCTGCGGCGGCGGCACGCGGCGGATGGCTGGCGGCGGCGGCGCGGGCCAGGCGTTGCTCTCCCTGACTTGCAGTGCTTGGTGGTGCTCCCCCTTCTGGCTGGCGCGGCCCTTGTACGCGTTCGCGAATGGAGGAGGTGCGGGGGCCTCCTTGGCAGGGTTCCACCCAGATCCCGCGCATGGTGGCGTGGGCTAGTCTGTTTCTGCACATCCTCGGCCGATCTGGAGCGCGGCGGTGCAGGCCTGCTAGCTTTGGTGCGTTCCCGCCCAATTCCGGCAAGCGGCGGCGTGGCCCGGTCTGATTTCGGCGTGGTCCCGGCCAGATCCAGCGCGCGGCGGTGCGGACGTTTTCCGCCCAGTGCCTGCGTGCGGCGGCGCGGGTCGGCCAGATCCGGTGGGGTCCTTGCTAGTTCCTGCACGCGGCGGTGCGGACGACCAGTTGGCATGGCATCCGCCCAGCTCCTGCGTTCAGTTTGGTCTTGGTGGTGTGCGCTTTCGGCCTCCTTTTCGCTCAATGGCGTTTGGGTAACCTCGGAGGTCGAGATGGTCTGTTGGAAGGCGAGCCTCCGAATGAAAATCTAGCATTGACCTTGTCGATGCCGGCAGCAACGACATCTGTGGATGTCGTTATCCTTCCTGAAGGTGTCGTCGTGGACCTTGCTGTTCCTCGACACCTCATGTCTAATGGTCTTCGGGTGAAAACCTAAGATTTGGCTATACCGGATCGGGTGACGGCGGTGTCTCTGACATCGCTTCCTTCTTGGAGGCGTTACTTTGGAGACCTCGATGGCTTCTGAGGGTGCGTGTGGCTGTAGGTGGAGCTTGGGTTTGGGTAGTTGTCTCGGGAGTAGCTGGTAGCTGGCCTTTGGCCGGTGGTTTTTGTGACTTGCGGTGTTTAGACCTAGTTTTGCTAGTGTTTAGCCCGTCTTTTAGGGTTTTAGCCCGGTTTTCCTTAATTAACCGAGCGGTCTCTTTGTACCATTTCTCTCTGATCAATGAATATAGCAGCTCTCCTGCTATCGTTCGGAAATCTTAATAAGAAAACACAGATGGATTGCTCATTTCTTTACAACTAGTAGTCTAAGTCTAGTAATCGTGTTCGTGCAAATGCGCACGTATTGAATAATACACAAAATTTGATTGTACATGTAAAATAAAAACATCCCATTTGAGGATGAGCTCAGCTACGGTGGGAGCGTGATAACCGATCCCCTATAACCAGTTAGAAGAGTAAAAATTCGGTTTTATGGTAACCGATCCCATATAACCAGGTAGAGGAGTAAAAATTCGGTTTTACTTCTCTAGCCGGCACCTAGCCGATCCCCACGTCGTAGTGGAGGATAAATTATCCTCGGCCGCGTATCCTTTCCCTAAATATAGTCCGCTGCTCGTCAGCTGAGTAAAAGCCGCGCCTCTTCTCCACTGCCCCCCCCCCCCCCAGCCAATTCCCGCGCTGTTGCGCCCACGCCACCCCTCCCACCCCCGCCGGCACCCGCCCGCCACCACGGTCCTTGACCACTTGGATTTGTGCCTCCTCGTCCCGTTGTCGGCATAGAACCAGTGGATCAGCTGTTGTTGCCGTCGCCGGATTTGGCGCTTCCGGCCGCCGACGCCTACACCTTGCCACGGATTGGCCGGGAACCAGACCGCAAAGCCCTGGAACGCCTCCGCACCACATGCAGGTATTGGTTCCGCCTCTGGCCACTTAAATCTCTCTCATCTGCGGTTCGCCGACAAAGACACCCCTGGCCGTCACCCAGGCTCGGCGCTGGCCCATCGGCTCGTCGGCTCACCATTGTCATTCATAAAGTGTGAAATGGTCGATCCAAGATAGCAATGATGTATGATCGGGACTAACTTATGACACAAGAGATGATAACAAGATATTTGCACGCAATTGAAGCTATGCGGAGTGTGTATCACTAAAGTACACAAATAACTGATACATCTCCAACGTATCTATAATTTTTGCTTATTCCATGCTGTTATATTATCATTCTTGGATGTTTTACAATCATTTTATAGCAACTTTATATCATTTTTTGGGACTAACCTATTGCCATAGTGCCCAGTGTCAGTTGCTGTTTTTTGCTTGTTTTTTACTTCACAGAAAATCAATACCAAACGGAGTCCAAACGCGGTGAAACTTTTTGGAGATTTTTTCTGGACAAAAAGGAATAGCTTGGGCCAAAGAAGTACCAGAGGGGTGCCCCGAGGGGGGCACAACCAACTTGGGCGCGCCTGGGGGCCCAGGCGCGCCCTGGTGGGTTGTGCCCACCACGGTGGCCTCCCGTACCGCCTCTTTGCTCTATAAATAGCCCCATATTCCAAAAACCCTATGGGAGTCGACGAAACACAATTCCAGCCGCCGCAAGTTTCAGAAACTGTTGGAAATATGCCCTAGAGGCAATAATAAAGTGGTTATTATTATATTTCCTTGTTCATGATAATTGTCTATTGTTCATGCTATAATTGTATTAACCGGATACCGTAATACATGTGTGAATACATAGATCACAGCATGTCCCTAGTAAGCCTCTAGTTGACTAGCTCGTTGATCAATAGATGGTTATGGTTTCCTAACCATGGACATTGGATGTCATTGATAACGGGATCACATCATTAGGAGAATGATGTGATGGACAAGACCCAATCCTAAGCATAGCACAAGATCGTGTAGTTCGTTTGCTAGAGCTTTTATAATGTCAAGTATCATTTCCTTAGACCATGAGATTGTGCAACTCCCGGATACCATAGGAATGCTTTGGGTGTATCAAACGTCACAACGTAACTGGGTGACCATAAAGGTGCACTACAGGTATCTCCGAAAGTGTCTGTTGGGTTGGCACGAATCGAGACTGGGATTTGTCACTCCGTTTGACGGAGAGGTATCTCTGGGCCCACTCGGTAATGCATCATCATAATGAGCTCAATGTGACTAAAGAGTTAGCCACGGGATCATGCGTTACGGAACGAGTAAAGAGACTTGCCGGTAACGAGATTAAACGAGGTATGGGGATACCGACGATAGAATCTCGGGCAAGTAACATACCGATGGACAAAGGGAATTGTATACGGGATTGATTGAATCCTCAACATCGTGGTTCATCCGATGAGATCATCGTGGAACATGTGGGAGCCAACATGGATATCCAGATCCCGCTGTTGGTTATTGGCCGGAGAGATGTCTCGGTCATGTCTGCATGGTTCCCGAACCCGTAGGGTCTACACACTTAAGGTTCGGTGACGCTAGAGTTGTTATGGGAAATAGTATGTGGTTACCGAATGTTGTTCGGAGTCCCGGATGAGATCCCGGATGTCATGAGGAGTTCCGGAATGGTCCGTAGGTGAAGATTTATATATGGGAAGTCATCATACGGTCACCGGAAGTATTCGGGGGTTTGCCGGTATTGTACCGGGACCACCGAAAGGGGTTCCGGGGGTCCATCGGGAGGGTCCACCTGCCCCGGAGGGCCCTATGGGTTGTATGTGGAAGGGAACCAGCCCCTAAGTGGCCTGGGCGCCATCCCCCCCTTAGGGCCCATGCGCCTAGGGTTGGGGGGAAACCCTAAAGGGGGCGCCCCCCTTGGCTTGGGGGGCAAGCCCCCTCCCCTTGGCCGCCGCCCCCCCTCTAGATCTCATCTAGAGGGGACGGCCCCCTTCCCCCTTCACCCTATAAATAGAGGGGAGGAGGGAGGGCAGCAGGACCTCATCCAAGGCGCAGCCCTCCCCCTCTCCAACACCCCCTCCTCCTCCGTTGAGCTTGGCGAAGCCCTGCCGGAGAACTGCAATCTCCACCACCACACCGTCGTGCTGCTGGAGTTGTCTTCCCCAACTTCTCCCTCCTCCTTGCTGGATCAAGGTGCGGGAGACGTCACCGGGCTGCACGTGTGTTGAACGCGGAGGCGCCGTTGTTCGGCGCTTAGATCGGAATCGACCGCGATCTGAATCGCTGCGTGTACGACTCCTCCAACCGCGTTCTTGCAACGCTTCCGCATCGCGATCTTCAAGGGTATGAAGATGCACTCCACTCTCTCTCGTTGCTAGTCTCTCCATAGATTGATCTTGGTGATGCGTAGAATTTTTTTGATTTACTACTACGTTCCCCAACAGTGGTATCAGAGCTAGGTCTATGCGTAGTTTCTATGCACGAGGAGAACACAAGTTGTTGTGGGCGTCGATTTTGTCAATTTACTTGCCGTTACTAGTCTTATCTTGATTCGGCGGCATCGTGGGATGAAGCGGCTCCGACCGACCTTACACGTACGCTTACGTGAGACAGGTTCCACCGACTGACATGCACTAGTTGCATAAGGTGGCTAGCGGGTTTCTGTCTCTCCCACTTTAGTCGGATCGGATTCGATGAAAGGGGTCCTTATGAAGGGTAAATAGAAATTTGCATATCACGTTGTGGTTTTGGTGTAGGTAAGAAACGTTCTTGCTAGAAACCTATAGCAGCCACGTAAAAATTTGCAACAACAATTAGAGGACGTCTAACTTGTTCTTGCAGCATATGCCGCGTGATGTGATATGGCCAAAAGGATGTGATGAATGATATATGTGATGTATGAGATTGATCATGTTCTTGTAATAGGAATCACGACTTGCATGTCGATGAGTATGACAACCGGCAGGAGCCATAGGAGTTGTCTTAATTTATTGTATGACCTGCGTGTCAATGAAAACGCCATGTATTTACTTTACTTTATTGCTAACCGTTAGCCAAAGTAGTAGAAGTAATAGTTGGCGAGACAACTTCATGAAGATACGATGATGGAGATCATGGTGTCATGCCGGTGACGATGGTGACCATGCCGCGCCTCGAAGATGGAGATCAAAAGCGCAATATGATATTGGCCATATCATGTCACTTTTATGATTTGCATGTGATGTTTATCATGTTTACATCTTATTTGCTTAGAACGACGGTAGCATAAATAAGATGATCCCTCGCTAAAATTTCAAGAACGTGTTTCCCCTAACTGTGCACCGTTGCGAAGGTTCGTTGTTTCGAAGCACCACGTGATGATCGGGTGTGATAGATTCTAATGTTCGAATACAACGGGTGTAAGCCAGATTTACACATGCAAAACACTTAGGTTGACTTGACGAGCCTAGCATGTACAGACATGGCCTCGGAACACGGAAGACCGAAAGGTCGAACATGAGTCGTATAGAAGATACGATCAACATAGAGATGTTCGCCGTTGATGACTAGTCCGTCTCACGTGATGATCGGACACGGCCTAGTCGATTCGGATCATGTATCACTTAGATGACTAGAGGGATGTTTATCTGAGTGGGAGTTCATTGAATAATTTGACTAGATGAACTTAATTATCAAGAACTTAGTCTAAAATCTTTGCAATATGTCTTGTAGATCAAATGGCCCACGCTAATGTTGCCCTCAACTTCAACGCGTTCCTAGAGAAAACCAAGCTGAAAGACGATGGTAGTAACTACACGGACTGGGTCCGTAACTTGAGGATCATCCTCATAGCTGCCAAGAAAGCATATGTCCTTGAAGCACCGCTAGGTGACGCACCTGTTTTCCCAGCAACTCAAGACGTTATGAACGCTTGGCAGTCGCGTAGTGATGATTACTCCCTGGTTCAGTGCGGCATGCTTTACAGCTTAGAACCGGGGCTCCAAAAGCGTTTTGAGCAACACGGAGCATATGAGATATTCCAAGAGCTGAAAATGGTTTTCCAAGCTCATGCCCGAGTCGAGAGATATGAAGTCTCCGACAAGTTCTACAGTTGTAAGATGGAGGAGAATAGTTCTGTCAGCGAGCATATACTCAAAATGTCTGGGTTGCACAACCGCTTGTCTCAGCTGGGAGTTAATCTCCCGGATGACGCGGTCGTTGACAGAATCCTTCAGTCACTTCCACCTAGCTACAAGAGCTTTGTGATGAACTTCAATTTGCAGGGGATGGAAAAAACCATTCCTGAGGTATATTCAATGCTGAAATCAGCGGACGTGGAGATCAAAAAGGAACATCAAGTGCTGATGGTGAATAAAACCACTAAGTTCAAGAAAGGCAAGGGTAAAAAGAACTTCAAGAAGGACGGCAAGGGAGTTACCGTGCCTGGTAAGCAAGCTACCGGGAAGAAGCCAAAGAATGGACCCAAGCCTGAGACTGAATGCTTTTATTGCAAGGGAAATGGTCACTCGAAGCGGAGCTACCCCAAGTACTTAGCGGATAAGAAGGCCGGCAATACCAAAGGTATATGTGATATACATGTTATTGATGTGTACCTTACCAGCGCTCGTAGTAGCTCCTGGGTATTTGATACGGGTGCGGTTGCTCATATTTGTAACTCAAAACAGGAGCTGCGGAATAAGCGGAGACTGGCGAAGGACGAGGTGACGATGCACGTCGGGAATGGTTCCAAGGTCGATGTGATCGCCGTCGGCACGCTACCTCTACATCTGCCTACGGGATTAGTTTTAAACCTCAATAATTGTTATTTAGTACCAGCTTTGAGCATGAACATTGTATTAGGATCTCGTTTGATGCGAGATGGCTACTCATTTAAATCCGAGAATAATGGTTGTTCTATTTATATGAGAGATATGTTTTATGGTCATGCCCCGCTGGTCAATGGTTTATTTTTATTGAATCTCGAACGTGATGTTACACATATTCATAGTGTGAATGCCAAAAGATGTAAGGTTGATAATGATAGTCCCACATACTTGTGGCACTGCCGCCTTGGTCACATTGGTGTCAAATGCATGAAGAAACTCCATGCAGATAGACTTTTGGAGTCTCTTGATTATAAATCATTTGACACGTGCGAACCATGCCTCATGGGCAAAATGACCAAGACTCCGTTCTCCGGAACAATGGAGCGAGCAACCAACTTATTGAAAATCATACATACTGATGTGTGCGGTCCAATGAGCGTTGAGGCTCGCGGTGGTTATCGTTATGTTCTCACCCTCACTGATGACTTAAGTAGATATGGGTATGTCTACTTAATGAAACACAAGTCTGAGAACTTTGAAAAGTTCAAGGAATTTCAGAGTGAGGTTGAGAATCAACGTGACAGGAAAATAAAGTTCTTACGATCAGATCGTGGAGGGGAATATTTGAGTCACGAATTTGGCACGCACTTAAGGAAATGTGGAATTGTTTCACAACTCACGCCGCCTGGAACACCTCAGCGTAATGGTGTGTCCGAACATCGTAATCGCACTCTATTAGATATGGTGCGATCTATGATGTCTCTTACCGATCTACCGCTATCATTTTGGGGTTATGCTTTAGAGACTGCCGCATTCACTTTAAATAGGGCTCCGTCGAAATCGGTTGAGACGACACCGTATGAAATATGGTTTGGGAAGAAACCTAAGCTGTCGTTTCTGAAAGTTTGGGGATGCGATGCTTATGTCAAGAAACTTCAACCTGAAAAGCTCGAACCCAAATCGGAAAAATGCGTCTTCATAGGATACCCTAAGGAAACTGTTGGGTATACCTTCTACCTTTATCCGAAGGCAAGATCTTTGTTGCCAAGAATGGATCCTTTCTGGAGAAAGAGTTTCTCTCGAAAGAAGTAAGTGGGAGGAAAGTAGAACTTGATGAGGTACCCCCTCTCGAACCGGAGAGTAGCGCAGCTCAGGAAGATGTTTCTGTGGTGCCTGCACCGACTAGGGAGGAAGTTAATGATGATGATCATGAAACTTCGGATCAAGTTGCTACTGAACTTCGTAGGTCCACGAGGACATGTTCCGCACCAGAGTGGTACGGCAACCCTGTCCTGGAAATCATGTTGTTAGACAACGGTGAACCTTCGAACTATGAAGAAGCGATGGCGGGCCCGGATTCCAACAAATGGCTTGAAGCCATGAAATCCGAGATAGGATCCATGTATGAAAACGAAGTATGGACTTTGACAGACTTGCCCGATGATCGGCAAGCCATAGAGAACAAATGGATCTTTAAGAAGAAGACAGACGCGGATGGTAATGTGACCATCTATAAGGCTCGACTTGTCGCTAAGGGTTATCGACAAGTTCAAGGTGTTGACTACGATGAGACCTTCTCACCCGTAGCGAAGCTGAAGTCCGTCTGAATCATGTTAGCAATTGCCGCATTCTATGATTATGAGATATGGCAAATGGACGTCAAAACAGCATTCCTTAATGGTTTCCTTAAGGAAGAATTGTATATGATGCAGCCGGAAGGTTTTGTCGATCCTAATAATGCTGACAAGGTATGCAAGCTCCAACGCTCAATCTATGGGCTGGTGCAAGCATCTCGGAGTTGGAACATTCGCTTTGATGAGATGATCAAAGCGTTTGGGTTTACACAAACTTATGGAGAAGCCTGTGTTTATAAGAAAGTGAGTGGGAGCTCTGTAGCATTTCTCATATTATATGTGGATGACATACTATTAATGGGAAATGATATAGAATTCTTGGAAAGCATAAAGGCCTACTTGAATAAGTGTTTTTCAATGAAGGACCTTGGAGAAGCTGCTTACATATTAGGCATCAAGATCTATAGAGATAGATCGAGACGCCTCATTGGTCTTTCGCAAAGCACATACCTTGACAAGATATTGAAGAAGTTCAATATGGATCAGTCCAAGAAGGGGTTCTTGCCTGTATTGCAAGGTGTGAGATTGAGCACGGCTCAATGCCCGACCTCGGCAGAAGATAGAGAAAATATGAGTGTCATCCCCTATGCCTCAGCCATAGGGTCTATTATGTATGCCATGTTGTGTACCAGACCTGATGTGAACCTCGCCGTAAGTTTGGTAGGGAGGTACCAAAGTAATCCCGGCATGGAACACTGGACAGCGGTCAAGAACATCCTGAAGTACCTGAAAAGGACTAAGGATATGTTTCTCGTTTATGGAGGTGACGAAGAGCTTGTCGTAAAGGGTTACGTCGATGCTAGCTTCGACATAGATCTGGATGACTCCAAGTCACAAACCGGATACGTGTATATTTTGAATGGTGGCGCAGTCAGCTGGTGCAGTTGCAAGCAAAGCGTCGTGGCGGGATCTACATGTGAAGCGGAGTACATAGCAGCCTCGGAGCCAGCACAGGAAGCAGTCTGGATGAAGGAGTTCATCACCGACCTAGGAGTTATTCCCAATGCGTCGGGCCCAATGACTCTCTTCTGTGACAACTCTGGAGCTATTGCCCTTGCCAAGGAGCCCAGGTTTCACAAGAAGACCAGGCATATCAAGCGTTGCTTCAACTCCATTCGTGAACATGTTCAAGATGGAGACATAGATATTTGTAAAGTGCATACGGATCTGAATGTCGCAGATCCGTTGACTAAACCTCTTCCATGAGCAAAACATGATCAACACCAGAACTCTATGGGTGTTCGATTCATCACAATGTAACTAGATTATTGACTCTAGTGCAAGTGGGAGACTGTTGGAAATATGCCCTAGAGGCAATAATAAAGTGGTTATTATTATATTTCCTTGTTCATGATAATTGTCTATTGTTCATGCTATAATTGTATTAACCGGATACCGTAATACATGTGTGAATACATAGATCACAACATGTCCCTAGTAAGCCTCTAGTTGACTAGCTCGTTGATCAATAGATGGTTATGGTTTCCTAACCATGGACATTGGATGTCATTGATAACGGGATCACATCATTAGGAGAATGATGTGATGGACAAGACCCAATCCTAAGCATATCACAAGATCATGTAGTTCGTTTGCTAGAGCTTTTATAATGTCAAGTATCATTTCCTTAGACCATGAGATTGTGCAACTCCCGGATACCGTAGGAATGCTTTGGGTGTATCAAACGTCACAACGTAACTGGGTGACCATAAAGGTGCACTACAGGTATCTCCGAAAGTGTCTGTTGGGTTGGCATGGATCGAGACTGGGATTTGTCACTCCGTATGACGGAGAGGTATCTCTGGGCCCACTCGGTAATGCATCATCATAATGAGCTCAATGTGACTAAAGAGTTAGCCACGGGATCATGCGTTACAGAACAAGTAAAGAGACATGCCGGTAACGAGATTGAACGAGGTATGGGGATACCGACGATCGAATCTCGGGCAAGTAACATACCGATGGACAAAGGGAATTGTATACGGGATTGATTGAATCCTCGACATCGTGGTTCATCCAATGAGATCATCGTGGAACATGTGGGAGCCAACATGGATATCCAGATCCCGCTGTTGGTTATTGGCCGGAGAGATGTCTCGGTCATGTCTGCATGGTTCCCGAACCCGTAGGGTCTACACACTTAAGGTTCGGTGACGCTAGAGTTGTTATGGGAAATAGTATGTGGTTACCGAATGTTGTTCGGAGTCCCAGATGAGATCCTGGATGTCACGAGGAGTTCCGGAATGGTTCGGAGGTGAAGATTTATATATGGGAAGTCATCATACGGTCACCGGAAGTATTCGGGGGTTTGCCGGTATTGTACCGGGACCACCGAAAGGGGTTCCGGGGGTCCACCGGCCCCGGAGGGCCCTATGGGCTGTATGTGGAAGGGAACCAGCCCCTAAGTGGGCTGGGCGCCATCCCCCCCTTAGGGCCCATGCGCCTAGGGTTGGGGGGAAACCCTAAAGGGGGCGCCCCCCTTGGCTTGGGGGGGCAAGCCCCCTCCCCTTGGCCGCTGCCCCCCCTCTAGATCTCATCTAGAGGGGCCGGCCCCCTTCCCCCTTCGCCCTATAAATAGTGGGGAGGAGGAAGGGCAGCAGGACCTCATCCAAGGCGCAGCCCTCCCCCTCTCCAACACCCCCTCCTCCTCCGTTGAGCTTGGCGAAGCCCTGCCGGAGAACTGCAAGCTCCACCACCACGCCGTCGTGCTGCTGGAGTTGTCTTCCCCAACTTCTCCCTCCTCCTTGCTGGATCAAGGCGCGGGAGACGTCACTGGGCTGCACGTGTGATGAACGCGGAGGCGCCGTTGTTCGGCGCTTAGATCGGAATCGACCGCGATCTGAATCACTGCGTGTACGACTCCTCCAACCGCGTTCTTGCAACGCTTCTGCATCGCGATCTTCAAGGGTATGAAGATGCACTCCACTCTCTCTCGTTGCTAGTCTCTCCATAGATTGATCTTGGTGATGCGTAGAAAAATGTTGATTTACTACTACGTTCCCCAACAGAAACACCATCACGGAGGGGTTCATCATCCTCATTGGTGCCTCTCCGATGATGCGTGAGTAGTTCATTGTAGACCTTCTGGTCCGTAGTTAGTAGCTAGATGGCTTCCTCCCTCTCTTTTGATTCTCAATACAATGGTCTCTTGGAGATCTATTTGATATAACTCTTTTTTCGGTGTGTTTGTTGGGATCCAATGAACTTTGAGTTTATGATCAGATCTATTTTTTATCCATGAAAGTTATTTGAGTTTTTTTGATCTCTTATATGCATGAGTACTTATAGCCTCGTATTTCTTCTTCGAATCTTTGGTTTAGTTAGGCCGACTAGATCGATTTTTCTTGCCATGGGAAGAGGTGCTTTGTGATGGGTTCGATCTTACGGTGCTCAATCCCAGTGACAGAAGGGGACATGACATGTATGTATCGTTGCTATTAAGGATAACAAGATGGGGTCTATTCCTACATGAATAGATCTTGTCTACATCATGTCATCGTTCTTATTGCATTACTCCATTTCTCCATGAACTTAATACACTAGATGCATGCTGGATAGCGGTCGATGTGTGGAGTAATAGTAGTAGATGCAGACAGGAGTCGGTCTACTAATCTTGGACGTGATGCCTATATAATGATCATTGCCTGGATATCATCATGATTATTTGAAGTTCTATCAATTGCCCAACAGTAATTTGTTTACCCACCGTATGCTATTTTTCTCGAGAGAAGCCACTAGTGAAATCTACGGCCCCCGGGTCTATTCTTCTTCATATTTGCTTTCTGATATATTATTTGCCACTTTTATTTTCAGATCTATATTTCTAAAAACCCAAAAATACCTTTCTGCACTTTTTATTTACTTCTTTTATTTCGTGTTTATTCGAGATCTATTTATCCAATGTATAATAATTTTTATTCCGTCAACTTGACAATTTCTGGCACTGTTACCCGTTGAGGGATTGACAACCCCTCATAATCGTCGGGTTGCAAGTATTTGTTCTATGTGTGCAGGTACAGTTTACATAGTGTTGCTTGGTTCTCCTACCGGATTGGTACCTTTGTTTCATAACTGAGGGAAATACCTACCGTAGCTGTGCTGCATCATCCCTTCCTCATTGGGGAAATACCGACGTAGTTCAAGCGACATCAAAAGGAATTTCTGGCGCCGTTACCAGGGAGACATCATCAATATCTATCAGGTTCCTAATCACAAATCTCATCTCCTTGCAATTTACATTATTTGCCATTTGCCTCTCGTTTTCATCTCCCCCACTTCATAAAAAATTGCCATTTTATTCGCCCTCTTTTTCATTCGCTGTTTTCTCGTCAGATCTGTTTTTGTGTGCAATCTTGTTTGTCCCTCTTTGTCATTATGGATAATTCTTTCTCTATTGCGTGCACTCCCGAGAACGAGATTCTTAATTTCAAACAAAGGGGAGGGGAGAACTTAAAAGATGCATGGTATAGGAATTGCAATGCTCATAATAGATCTATTCGTAAGCAATCTACCGTTGTTCTTCTTCGCTGTTTTTATGTGGGTATCACTACTTGGTATAGATTCGTCCTTGATACGATTGCCGGTGGAAACTTCTTGATGTGTCCTTCTCTAGATGCGTTTAATGCTATGGGAAATCTAGTAGGTTCACCACCTCTTATGATTAATGAAACAACTTTAACTCTTGAGCATGTTATGGAAAGGCTAGATGCTATTGAAAAGAAAATGCTCACTGAACAACACATTGAAAAATTAGATAAGAAGATGCACAATCTTGCTAATAAAATTGGGTCAAAAGCGGGAGATGCTCTTAAAGTATTAAAAGAAAAAGAACCCGCATTCAATGAGAGAATAGAGGAGACACTGGTACAACGAGGTGCTATACACACGGTTTTTAACCCCTTTCCGCGACGGCATTTTGAACCGTCGCCAAGTGAGTGACTGCGATAGGGGGGGCCCTTCCCACACGACCCAGAAACCGTCGGGGATATGGAGCCATGATGCAGAGGCCTTGCCAAATGTAATCGTATGCGATGCAGCACACACTAAATTCATTCGCATGTGTGGGGTCGGTGATTAAACGTTTCTAATGACGCAGTGAAACCAAACGGTGTGTCGTAATGAACCGTTTGGGAAACAGTATGTAAGGCACACGGGCCAACATATGAACTATGTGCGATATGTGCCCCCGTTGCACACGAGTTTTCTGCGGAACCCGTCTGCAATGCAAGACTCCATCGCACATGTTTCCCAACAATTACCGTGTGCGATAATGTTCTATCACAAATGGTTCAGGAGCCCCTTCGCACACATACAAGTGCTGTAGACCGTTTGTGATTTGTTGTGTATCACCGACGGTTGTGGCAAGAGTGACATGTGCTTTTCGTTTGGGATCCCACACATTTCCTGAAAAATTTACGACTGGGATTGTATTTTACATTGGGCATGGTTTACTCCGAGCTCTCGTGTGCGATAACGTGATATCACAAACGGTTCCGGAGCCCCTACGCACACGTAGTAGTGCTGCAAATCATTTGTGATCTCCTGTGTATCACCGACGGTTCCGCTACGATTGACGTATGCTTTCCGATGTGGATCGCACACACTCATTTAGTTGAACCATGTGCGGAGCAATTGCGAGGTTAAAACAAAAATATCGCATTTGAATCGGCATGGAAAAAGCAAATTCGCCACAATATTCAATTGAAGGAAGAACATTCATCAGATTTCGCAATAATTGCAGTTGAACAAATGGTAGCTAAATTCCAATGATTTGTCGACACATATATGCATTACATAATTAATTATAGTGTACGAAATACGAAGACCTCATCAGATGAAAAATAATGGATCCATGCGTATATGTTTAGCGGCTAACTCTTACTCAATGTTTCAGGAGAACGCATGCTGAAATCTTCATTATCACCAGTGGGATTGATGTAGTGATTCAGGAAGAAGTCGCTGATAAATCTCCGAACCATCAGCAATTCACCAGCGGGGAGCGGTTCAGGGGTCCTTGGTTCTAAGATGAGTTGCAGTATTTTTAAGATCAGAATGTGCCATATGAGTGGAGTAGAAGATATTAATTAAGATAGACTTACTGGTACTAATTCACGAGCATCTTCACAACTATCAGCAGATTTGTAGATTGAGATCATGTGTCTGCAAACATAGTATCCACAAAGGTTGGTCCCTGCTTGTTGCTGAGGACACTGAAATTTTTTATACAGAATTAGTCATGCATTTGTCCTGTTAGGAACAACCTAACCGGTGTTAGATGTATTTTTTTTCTTTGGACAGAAATAGAAAGAGGTTTATTTAGAAGCTTGAACATTTAACTAGCGTAAGAAAAGGTATTTGCAGACTATTGGATACATTTTCCGAAAATAACGGATTTCGGTGTATTACCGGAGAAACGATCTCGTGCTACAGAGATGGTTCCCTCTTGAACAGGTTCCCTGGTTTAGTTTTTCACAATGCGAGCACACTGCAAATGAAGATGAATTTTGACAACATCAATTATTGAACCAGACATGAATGCAAATTAATTTCAACATCATAGAATTCAATACCTATCCATGAATTGCTGAAGATGCGTCAGATCCTGAGCGTTTGTTGACTCTCTGAGAGAATCCATGTAGTAAACTGTGTTCTTGTTTGGAACAATGAATACCAATATCCAGTGATTGCTACATATTAAGAAAGCCATGAACTTACGAATTATGTCGAAATCTGAAAGACAATCAGTGTATGCATGGTTGTTTACTTGACTTACCGTTCATGATATGGCCAAAGAAATGATTCTGCATGGGACGTGTTTTCGAAGATACGGACGACCGTGTTAATGGCCAACTCCCGTTCATCCTTACCATGTAATGTTGTGCCATTTGCTAATGCAGGATCTATGAAATACACACTCTCCCTTTTTCTTCTCTGCGCGTTCAATCCCCTGAGAGTAATAAAATGCAGTTAGCTGTTTATCATTTACAGCCTTGTATGGAAAAGTTGATCAGAGTTTGTTAAGTACTTACAAAATCAGGCATCTAACAAGAGTGGCATCGAGCTCGTTGAAGTTGAAGAAGAGATGTAAGTCCTCGAAACCCACACTAATGGAACCAGCATCGTGTCAAAAATGATCTCTGTTGTAGTGGACTGGCAAAACATGATGACCTGCTGACATTTGATCCATGCAATATTTATGTAACTCGCGTCAACTGGAGCTGCACTCATCAAAGTATTCGCCAACAAGAAATGGCTAGCCATGGACGTAATTGCGTGCTTCAAGTACGTCTGCTTTATTTTTAGCAAGCTGCAAAGATATTTCTTCATCATCCATGCCGTCAGAAATAATATTACTCCCCGATTCGAACAACTTGCTGTTAATTTGGTTCTGGGTGATGAGTGCTTTAAGTAAGAGGCAATCGTTCTCTTTCCTCGTTGCTCTCACGGCGCGCTTCCTCGCGGGTGCAGCCTTTTTGGCCGCTTCCTTCTTGGTACTTGAAGCACTTCTGGTAGAACGTCTGGTTGGCTGAACGGTAGACTGCCGAGCAGACGGTGAAGCTTCGACGGACTGCTTAGCAAACGGTTTAGCTATGCCGGACCGCTGAGCTGGCGGTGCTGCTGTGACGGACTGCTAGGCTGTAGGAGCAGAGGCATCGGACTGCTGACCATGCATTGAAGCTATGTCGGGTTTCTGAGCAGGTGGTGCCAACTTGTCGGTATGCTGAGGAGGCCGTGCCAACGCGTTGGTTTGCTGAACAGGAAGTGCTGACACATTGGTATGCTGATCACGCGGCTGCGGACCGACAGACTGATGAGCAGTCGGTTATGGACCTACAGACTGCTTAGCAGGCGGTTCTGAAGCATTAGACTGCTTAGTAGTCCGTTCCACCAGGTTGGTCTGCTGAGCATGTGTTGCAGCTGGGTCTCCCCCCACTGCTTCAGCGGCCGGCATCTGAACCGGTGGTGCGTCTTCAGCAGTTGTAGGCCTTGCCACTGGCTGCTCTAGGGCGGATGATGACATGGCCTGTACGGCACAAAGTCGGGCCGCAAACCTTATACACATAATATTACCAGCAGCACGGTTTAAAATAAGGCGCTATTGCTACTTAACAGTAGCGCATGTAGAAAAACCATGCTACTGCTACACAAGTAGCCGTAGCATGGTAGGAACAAAACGCCCTACCACTACAAATGCCACGACGTTGCCGCCATATTAGGTATAGTAGTAGCGCCTGTTTTGCAGACGCGCTACTGCTATTGAACTTAGCAGCAACGCTTTTCGCCAGCCCACGCAGCTGCTAAGTTTAGTCCACTCATTGCAAATAAGTTTAGTCCCACCTCGCTCCGCGAACAGGGTGTTTACCACCTTAAATACGTTACTTCTCTAACCATCACAACCACTTGGTCTTCATTGAACTCTATGTGTAGGATCTGTGGCCGTAGTAGGAATCTTCGCCGGTTCTTAAACCGGGGAAGATTCCTATTGACAATTTAGATTCTACACAAAAAGATCATTGATGACCAATGTATTTTTAATTTTTTTACATGCTAAGCCTTAGCAGTAGCGCGTTTTGCAGAAGGATCTACTGCTACAGGCATAGCAGTAGCGCTTCTCCTGATAAACGCGCTATTGCTATGGAGTTTAGCAGTAGCGCTTTATCCTATCCCGCGCTACTGCTAAGTTCAATTTTACCTTCCCCAACCGGCCGCCCCCACTCTCCCTCTCCACTCTCAATCCCCCGCACCCCCTGTCGTCCGCCGCCGCCGTCATTCCCCGACCACCGTCGTCGCCCGCCGCCGCCGACGCTCCTGCTCCTCCTCCACTGAGGTAGTCCCTCCATCCCTCCTCCTCCTCTCTCCTCCCTCCTCCTCCTCCCTCCTCCCTACCGCGCCCCTCCCTCCACCTCTGGCCGCCCCCTCCTCCCTCCTCCTCCCTCCTCCCTTCGCCTCCTCCCTCCTTCCTCCTCCCACCCCCTCCTCCCTCCATCTCTCCTAAACCCTAAACTGTTTTTTACTGTTCTTGTATAATGTAGTTTTTTTACTGTTTTTAGTAAGAAAATTAATTATTTTTATTTATAGTAAGTGCTTAGTTGAACTAGTTGAATTAATAGAACTAGTTTATTTTTAGTAAGGAAATTTAGGTATATGAGATATGATGATCTAATTAAAATTTTACTATAGAACTAGTTTATTTTTAGTAAGAAAATTAATAGAACTAGTTTATTTTTAGTAAGTGCTTAGTTGAACTAGTTGAATTAATAGAACTAGTTGAATTTATGTCATTATCACTTTGTCATCAAAGAATGCTATATGAGATTTGATGATCTAATTAAAATTTTACTTGGTGGAATATGCAGGCTTTGTAGAGTCGTGCCTCCTTGGAGTGATCGTCATCCGAGCTACCTCTACTTCCTCTACACCCGAGTCGATAAGCTAAAAGTCCACCTCCTCCTTCTCCACTACTCGGTGTTGAATAAAGTAGAACTAGGGTATTTAGTTATGCTTCTTAACCAAATGAAGTGTTCGGGTTATAAGATATATTGAATTTTTTTGTCAATATTGAACCATTGAAATGCAATGAGCACCCGTTTATGCTCATGTGTGAAGTGTTGATTCATTTCCGAGTGGCCTATGTTTTGCCGGAGTGTTGATTCATTTCCGTTCCGGCAAATTTCAGGCGCTCGATATGTCCTATTTTAGCAAAGGTCATGCCGGATTTTTCCGTGAATTTAAGCATGACTTGTGCTAGAATATGTAGGAAATATTGAGTGCCCCGGATTTGCTAGAAAGAGATTTAAATGACATTTCGAGTTGACTTTAAGTCTGTCAGGGCTCCATACATGACAGTCAAAAAATCAGTGAGGGAGAGTCTCCACCATATATGAGAGAAGAAGAATGCCGACTGTTGTCGTGGGGGTCGCTTCTCCTTCTTCTCTTTGTGCTAGACCTTTGTTATGCACTAGGGGAAGAAGGAGTATTGACCATCATCGACAGTCGAAAAAATGGTGAGGGAGTGTCCACCATATATGAGAGAAGAAGAATGCCGATTGTTGTCGTGGGAGTCGCTTCTCCTTCTTTTCCTTGTGCTAGATATTTGTAATGCACTAGAGAAAGGAGGAGTAGCGACCATCACCGACGGTCGCAATATCAGAGAGGGAGTGCCCACCATATACGTGAGATGAGAGTTTAGGAAGGAAGACTCGACAGACATAAAGTCAACCCGTTGCATATTGAGTAATAGTGATCTGTGTGTTGAGTTTCCTGGTAGTTGCCTTAGATCAAGTTTCAATTAATGTTTCAACTATGAACATAGGAAATGTCTGACGACGAAAGGGAATTCGTTATGTGCGAATACTGCGAAGACGAGTGCGGCCTATGCGATAGGCCTCACCTAGTTGGTGGTAGGCGCTTCGGCATTGTGCTGGATGAGAACTTCGAATTTGATACAGTAAGTCACAACGACAAGTCTTTTTTCGTAATTAAGCATGACTTCTGCTTCTTTTGCTTCAACTTATAATTTTAATTTTTTACTATTCTACTAGCGTATCCCCTGCCATGCAAGAATGTATGTCTTGGATAAGATTGGTTTCAGTACTATGAAAAGTATGGAGGTAAAGAGAGTTCAGTTGAGGACCGAGCATGGTTATACTTTTGCCGTAAAATTATACAATGCAGACACCTACTCCTATTTTGAATGCAAAAATTGGAGAGCACTATGCAAGGCTTATGCATTTGAGCCTAATATGCTTATCACCTTTGATATTCGTCCGGAAGATGAAATTGAAGGTAATATCGACATGTGGGCCGATGTGCAGACGCCTCCAGTTCTACCATTATGTGAGTTTCTCAACCATATTTATTAAGTAATTTATATTGTTTATTTAAAAATAGTTGACAACTAATTTCTATTGACAGCTTATTTCCATTCAAGCAAACATGTCCGGCCCTTGGTAGACAACACCTACTACTGTCCCGGGGCTGAACTAAACTGCGAGGAGATAGGTCATTATGTTTCATGGCATGAGGATCTTGATACTGTCAAGACAGGTTATTTTCCTGGACTTCGAGATATTAGTACTCAAAACGTGCGACCACTAGTGTGCGTATTGAACTACAGTCACATCTATTTAGGAAACATGATAAGATTTTTACTATTTGTCCTCAGTGCATCTTTTGCATACATTATTTTTTAAGCTAAACTTCATTGCTAAGTATGTTACTACGATGTTCTTCAACAGGGACTCCCGATGAGTGTTGTGCCTCGTTGGATCGAGCCTAAAGGTCGCATGACAATGGTTAGCTTACGGCCAAGATATCCTGCGTTGCACATGAGTGCATTCATCATTTCTCGAAGCGAGCAAGTCTTAATAGTCAAAGACTGGAGCAAAATTGTGAAGGATCGCAGTAGAGAAGTACTAGGGGGAAGCAATCAGAAGCGCGACCCACAATTAGGAGACAGGTTCATCTGCATGCTCCAATATGATGAAGCAGGAGTGCTACACATGTTTTATGCTATTTTACTTGAGAGAGAGCAACAGGAGTGATTAGCTAGCTAGAATGAGTTTGAAGATGATGATGTGCTACACTATGACTATGATGATTAAATAGCTAGTGTTGGTGGTAATGACTATGATGATTATTATTAGCTAGTGTTGGTGGTGATTAGATAGCTACCATAGCTAGTGTTGGTGGTGATTAGCTAGAATGAGTTTGAAGATGATGATGTGCTACACTATGACTATGATGATTAAATAGCTAGTGTTGGTGGTAATGACTATGATGATGATTAAATAGCTCGTGTTGGCAGATTAGATTCAAGTGGAGGCAACATGTGGTGCACATCGAAAGTACTACTAATCCAAACTAGATCAAGTTTGGATTAGTAGTAAACTTTCGACATGCACCACATGTTGCCTCCACTTGAACCTAATCCACCTTCATTTCACACACTGTTATGGACACAATGATATAACAACCTCATAATTGGTACTGTACCAAAATTTGTATAACGGCGTATAAATACACTAAAAATAAAAAAATGAAAAACAGAATACTAGTAGCGCTGGACAGGAAACACGCTACTACTAGTTAGATTAGCAGTAGCGCTGGAATCAACACACGCTGCGGCTATATGTCTTAGCAGTAGCGTGTGTTACACGCGCTACTGCTAAGGGATAGCTGCAGCGCCTTACTAGTAGCGCGGGGCCCCGCGCTACTAGTATGCATTAAACCCGCGCTACTACTAGGCTTTTCCCTAGTAGTGCTGGCTGATCACAGGTTGATGCATCAGCCGTCGGATTATGAGTATTAAGTTCTTTGGGGGAAGCACGCGAGAGCTGCTGTGGCAAGGAGAGCATCACCGGTTGAGGGGCGACATTGGTTGCTCTTGGCGGGGCTTCAGGGATCTCATCCATGAACTCTATTTCCTTTCGTGGCCATTGGATGTGATGTAACAGTGTTTCTCCCAAGGTCCTTTACTCATCAATGTCTCCTAGGACATTCTTCAAGGACAATTCATTGAATCCAGGCTTTACTTCAGCCACATAGCACTTCACACAGCCCCGCTTCAATGGCACATTGTCCAACAAGACGCCCTCTTCCAAGAAGGGTGGGCAAACCCAGGTTGTTGCACATTTTAATGTACCTTCATAATGTGTAAGCACGCCCTTCAGTCTGTCTTTCATTCCAGATAGATCAGATATAGCATCATCATGAGCAGCTACAGTCTCAGTGTCGCTGGGGTCAGCTGATGCAGAGCTACTCTTGTGCGGTGTTGTCGCGCAATAACCAGCATCCTCCATGCCCGCCTCCCCTCCCATCTGCTGGCTATCTGTCAGTGTTAGAGTCTTCTGCATCATCATTGACTCCTCAATATCCTTTCGAACAGCCAGATACATGTCCTTCCTCAACCTTTCATATAATTCATTCTACTTCATTTCACTCCTCGCTTTTTTCATGTTGAGCCTCTCTTCTTTCCTGAGTGTGAAAGCCCTCTTGTGCGGGACATTAACACCTATACCCCTTGCATGGCCAGGGGGCTCTCTTGTTTCCAGAGCATTGGACAGAATGTCACATGGCCCTGAGTTCCTGTAGAACCTTCCAGGGATCTTGGAAGCCTTTAACATCACGTGATACAGTTCTTCGTCATGTGAGTTTTCAAAGTAATAAGTTCCATCATCACGCCTCCTTGCACGTGCCCGCAAGTAGTCTCTAGTGCGTTCGCCCCTGATTTCACTAAAGGCCAGTTTCCCACCCGCCGCTACTGCTTCTTTGTCCTCCTGGTCCCATATCGGTTTCATGCCGTAGTATCCTGCCACACCCATACGGTGGGGGTGTGTGTTCCTCTTCTGAAGTTCCGATTGCTTGGCACTCTTCTCAGCAAACTCTGTAGTTGCCCTGACCCTTTTGAATTTTGCCCAATCTGCCTTTGTAATTTGGGGGTATGCGGGGATTGGGTCCTTGCCTTCACTCAAGTACTTCTTGTACAACACGTGCTTCCAGTTTCTCCAAGCATCCCCAGCCTTCTTTAGTGCAGCGTGTTCCACCTGTATTCTCCACTGCTCTGGAACGTTGAAGTGATCCATGATCTCCCGGACTATCCTTTGCCGTGTTTCTGTGTCAGCCTTCCGAAACCCTGGCAGATTAATGTTAAGCCTTGCCCTGCCAACAAATCCACACACACTCCTGAACCTCGTGCGTGCTTTATCTGGTTTAGTTGGAGCCCAAGACTTTAAATCGATCTCGGTTACTTCATATACACCTTTAGGCTGTTGTGTGGGCTTCCTTGGAGCGTTCCTCCATGTCCTGACCAGAAGGGTAATTGCTGCAGCTCTATCCTGTTCAAGATTACTTGATCCCTCACCATTTGCTGAAGATCTAGGGTTGTCAGAATTAGATGAAGATACATCACCTGAAGCATGAGTGTTGTCGCTACTACTTGACATCTACAGAGAACACATGCAAAACTCAGGAAAGGAGGATAAGCATAAAACTAACAACTTGGTATCAAGCTGTCTAAACATGTCATGCAATAATTTAGAAAATGTACGGCTTATTTGTTAAGTTTGTGTGACTCGAGCGCCCGTGATCTGTAAATCGGCAGTAACTTATTGGAACAAATACAGCTTATATGTACTAGTTAGGAAGGTAGATAATGAACATATATATGCTCTCCATTAATTTATAGCCAATTTGGGAACATACGGAACGAAATAGGAAGAGGGATTGCGAGGAAATATGCCTCATCACGATGGAGAGCAGTAACTAACAGGTTTCTTAATGCAAACCCGGCAGGACCACAGGAGAGGCATGGGTTACAGGATCGATATGCTCGAGGGTGGCTGGCGAGCAAACGAAGACGGCGAGGCGCGGGCAGCCACGTGTTGGGAACGGCAGTGGAGGTAGGGTTGACGCCGAAGAGCGGGCACACGGCCGGGGGGAGCACGCCGGCGCCGGAGAGGGTTCTGCTGTGGATCTGGGAGAGGGGGAGCTGGCGATGGAGATTGGGTGGACTAATTGAGTGAAACGCGGGCGGGCGGTGGGGGGGTGCTGGCGGCCTAGGTGAAAAGGGTGAAAAAATATCCCCGGTCGCCGCGCGGAAAGGCCTATGCAAACGGTTGCCTCTAAGCGTTCGTGTGCACAAAGAGAATAATTTCGTTTGGAATGAAGACGTGCTAATTTTGAAATGAAGACATAAGTTCATCGTTTCGCCTCTAATTTTTTCCCACGTTAAGCAATCACCATTATACCACATGTTTGATTTGCTGGCGCATTTCAGGTCTCGTGTGCTATATTTAAGACATTTTTTGGCATTTACCGTGCATTTTGGCATATAAATCAAATCCTAGCCGGACTGCATTTGCTGTCGAAAGGGATGAGGATTGCCGTTCGATCTGGGAGCATCCAACGGTGCAGACATACGATCTGTGGGGTTTGGGTTCTGGCCAATCAAAACGCACGACTCAGATCGCGCGCGTGGCAGGGGGGCATCGGCCAAGGTTTGGTAGGCACACGGCTTTCGTGAGTGAACTGTGTACTATTTAAAAACATTTACATGAAGTAACAACATATTTTCATTTGAATGAAAATAAGAGTTCATCGTTTCGCCTCCAAATTGTTTTCCACGAAAAGAAATCACCATTGTACCCTATGGTTCGATTTTCTGGTGCATTTGAGGTATCGTTTGCTATATTTGAGTCGTTTGCTATAGTCGCAACTACACGTGGGTGCTAGCTAACAAGATCATTTCTGTGTCGCTTTGGGAGTTTTCATTCATTGTTCGAGAAAGGGGAAAAAATTCAAACAGTTCGGACATAGGGTGCGGCCAAAGGCGTAGGCCTTGTTGTATTTTAATTACAGGAAATGCATATAGAGTCCGGAAATAACGAAAATCGGTGTGTCACCGTGGCGTGCTCTCAGGATCCCATGGAAATTTTTTGGTAAAGTTTGGCACAAGTTTTGATGCTCACACCTTCCAAATCGGAGCATCTCACAAGAAGGATCATAGTTTCCAAAAGGAGATGCGGCACTTCGGACTCCAATCGTCGGTGACTACATCGTTCCGCCTCGAAATTTTTTTCATGGTAAACAATCACGTATATACCCTAGGTTTGATTTTCTAGCCCATTTCAGGTCTCGTTTACTACATTTAAGTCATTTTTTGCACTTACCTTGCATTTAGTGCATATAAAATCAAAACCGTTCTACAACTACATCTGGGTGTGTTAGTTAGCAAAGAAGATGTACAAATCATTTGTGTGTCGCTTTGCGAGTTTTCATCCATTGTCCGAGAAACGGGGAGAAGTTTTAAATATTTTGGCCACGAGGTGCGGCCACCAGCGTAGCCCTAGTTGGTATTTTAATTACAGGGAATTCAGATGGAGTCTAGACATCATCAAAAATCAGTGTGTGCCCGTGGCGTGCTCTCACGATCCCGTGAATTTTTTTTGGTAAAGTTTGGCACAAGTTTTGATGATCGCTCCTTCCAAACCGGAGCATCTCACATGAAGGATCATGGTTTCCAAAAGGAGACGTGCCAATTCATACTCTAGTGGCCAGTGACTACCGTTTGGCCTCATAAAAATTTCCACGGTACGCAATCACCATTATACCACGGGTTTGATTTTCTAACGCATTTCAGGTATCGTTTGTTATATTTAAGACATTTTTTGAATTTAACATGCAATTTGTGGATATAAATAAAATCACAACCAGAACTGCATGTGCTGTCGAAATGGATGAGGATTGCAGTTCGATCAAGGAGAATCCAACGGTGCAGACGTATGATCCGTGGGGTTTGGGTTCTGACCAATCAGAACGCATGACTCAGATCACGTGCATGGCAGGGGGGGCATCGGCCACGGTTTAGTAGGCACACGGATTTCGTGAGTGAACCGTGTGCTATTTGAAAATATTTACATGAACTAACAGCATATTTTCGTTTGAATGAAAACATGAGTTCATCGTTTCACCTCCAATTTTTTTCCACGGTAAGAAATCACGATTGTACCCTATGGTTCGATTTTTTGGTGCATTTGAGATCTCGTTTGCTATATTTGAGTCATTTTTTGCACATATATATATAGTCGCAACTACACATGGGTGTTATCAAGATCATTTGTGTGTCGCTTTGCGAGTTTTCATTCATTGTCCGAGAAACGAGAAAAAAACATCAAATAGTTCGGCCGCAGGGTGTGGCCAGAGGCGTAGGCCTTGTTGGTATTTTAATTATAGGAAATGCATATAGAGTCCGAAAATAATGAAAATCATTGTGTCAGTGTGGCGTGCTCACACAATCGCATGGAAAAATTTTGGTAAAGTTTGGCACAAGTTTTGGTGCTCGCACCTTCCATACCGGAGCATCTCACAAGAAGGATCATAGTTTCCAAAAGGAGACGCGACACTTTGGACTCCAAATCGTAAGTGACTACATCGTTTCGCGTCGAAAAAAAACCATGGTAAACAATCATGGATATACCCTTGGTTTGATTTTCTGGCCCATTTAAGGTCTTGTCTGCTATGTTTAAGTCATTTTTTGCACTTACCTTGCATTTAGGGCATATAAAGTCAAAACCCTACTACAACTACATGTGGGTGTTTTAGTTAGGCTACTTAGGCTACTCATAGTAGAGAGTATCATATACTAGTCATGCATATGAAACTAGTGTATGATACTACCTTTAATTATAGTGCATAGTATAATAGAGTAGTATCATAGATGATCATATTTATTGCCATGCATGACACAAATTAGGATCGCATTTAACATGATACGGTATCTACCTATATGTTACTCTAACCCTCTCTATCTTCTTTAATTCTTTGCCACATCAGCATACTTGCTATTTCCGAGTGCATGATACCGGCTATGATACCACCACTGTGGCCAGCCTTATAGTGGGGACTATCATATACTAGTATCATGCATATGATACTATTGTATGATACTACCTTCATAGTGCATAGTATCATAGAGTAGTATCATAGATGACTGTATTTTATGGCCATGCATGACACAAAGTAGTATAGCATTTATTATGTTATGGTATCTACCTATGTTACTCTAACCCACTCTCCCTTCTTTAATTCCTTGCCACATCATCATATTTGCTATTCCTGAGTGCATGATACCGGCTATGATACCCCCACTATGGCTAGCCTTAGCAAAGAAGGTGTCCAAATCATTTGTGCGTCGCTTTGCGAGCTTTCATCCGTTTGTACGAGAAGCGTGGAGAAGTTTCAAATATTTTGGCCGCGAGGTGCAGCCACTGGTGTAGGCCTAGTTGGTATTTTAATTACAAAAAATTCAGATGGAGTCCAGACATCATCAAAATCGATGTGTGCCCGTGGCCTGCTCTCACGACCCCGTGTAAATTTTTTGGTAAAGTTTGGCACAATTTTTGATGATCGCTCCTTCCAAACCGGAGCATCTCACATGAAGGATCATGGTTTCCAAAAGGAGACGTGTCAATTCAAACTCCAGTGGCCGGTGACTTCATCGTTTGGCCTCATAAAAATTTCCATGGTACGCAATCACCATTATACCACGGGTTTGATTTTCTGGCGCATTTCAGGTATCGCTTGCTATATTTAAGACATTTTTTGAGTTTAACGTGCAATTTATGCATACAAATAAAATTACAACCGGAACTGCATTTGCCGTCGAAAGGGATGAGGATTGTCGTTCGATCTGGGAGCATCCAATGGTGCAGACGTACGATCCGTGGGGTTTGGGTTCTGGCCAATCAGAAAGCACGACTCAGATCACGCGCGGGGTTTGGTCAGTGCTACTTCTTGAGCTTGCGTTGGTTTTTCCCTTGAAGAGGAAAGGGTGATGCAGCAAAGAAGAGATAAGTATTTCCCCTCAGTTTGAGAACCAAGGTATCAATCCAGTAGGAGACAACGCACAAATCACCGAATACCTGCACAAACAATCAAACAACTTGCACCCAACGCGATAAAGGGGTTGTCAATCCCTTCACGGTTATTTGCAAAAGTGAGATCTGATAGAGATAGATAAACAATAAAGTAAATATTTTTGGTTTATAGGTCGGAAAGTGAAAGATTGCAAAATAGTAGATCGGAAACTTGTATGATGGAAAATAGAAACTTATATGATGGAAAATAGACCCGGGGGCCATAGGTTTCACTAGAGGCTTCTCTCAAGATAGAAAATAATACGGTGGGTGAACAAATTACTGCCGAGCAATTGATAGAAAAGCGCAAAGTTATGACAATATCTAAGGCAATGATCATGAATATAGGCATCACGTCCGTGTCAAGTAGACCGAAACGATTTTGCATCTACTACTATTACTCCACACATCGACCGCTATCCAACATGCATCTAGAGTATTAAGTTCATAAAGAACGGAGTAACACATTAAGTAAGATGACATGATGTAGAGGAATTAACTCAAGCAATATGATGAAAACCCCATCTTTTTATCCTCGATGGCAACAATACAATACGTGCCTTGCTGCCCCTACTGTCACTAGGAAAGGACACCGCAAGATTGAACCCAAAGCTAAGCACTTCTCCCATTGCAAGAAAAACCAATCTAGTTGGCCAAACCAAACCGATAGTTCGAAGAGAATTACAAAGATATCAAATCATGCATAAAAGAATTCAGAGAAGATTCAAATAATATTCATAGATAAGCTGATCATAAATCCACAATTCATCGGATCTCGGCAAACACAACGCAAAAAAAGTATTACATCAAATAGATCTCCAAGAACATCGAGGAGAACATGGTATTGAGAATCAAAGAGAGAGAAGAAGCCATCTAGCTACTAGCTATGGACCCATAGGTCTGTGGTAAACTACTCATGCTTCATCGGAAGGGTAATAGGGTTGATGTAGAAGCCCTCCGTGATCGAATCCTTCTTTGGCAGGGTGCCGAAAAAGGTCCCTAGATGGGATCTCACGGGTACAGAAGGTTGCGGCGGTGGAAAAGTGTTTTCGTGGATGCCTCTGGTGGTTTGGGGATATTTGGGAATATATAGGCGAAAGAATTAGGTCAGGAGGTGCACGGGGGGCCCACAAGGGTGGGGGGCGCGCCCTACCCCCCTGGGCGCGCCCTCCGTCCTTGTGGCCGCCTCGTTGCTCCTTCGACTTCATCTCCAAGTCTTCTGGTTATCTTCTGGTCCAAGAAAAATCATCGCGAAGGTTTCATTCCGTTTGGTATTCCTTTTCTGCGAAACTCAAAAACAAGGAAAAAACAGGAACTGGCACTGGGCTCTAGGTTAATAGGTTAGTCCCAAAAATAATATAAAATAGCATATTAATGCATATAAAACATCCAAAATAGATAATCTAATAGGATGGAACAATAAAAAATTATAGATACATTGGAGACGAATCAGTCAGCACATGGCTTTCATGAACGAACCGTGTGCTATTCGCTACCAGATTGAATATCTTTTGTTCACACATACTGGAGTGAGATCAATTGAGTGTGCTACCTCTATGATATAATAATAATAATAAATAGTTCATATTCATTGCCTGAGCTGACAGCATATCAAGGTCAACATATTAACGGTTCTTACATCAAGAGAAAACCGGGCATAACTTACAAATTCAGTACACGTGACAGTTCTAAATTGAACGAATTAAATTGCAGGGTAGGCATAAAGACTAGTCTTATGACTTAATTCCCATGTACATGGGGGAACTGGGATCATTACGTTGACCCCGAATGAACTTGGGTTTTCTAATGATTTTACGCTTCTCTGTTAGATGGGTGTGTGATCCCTTGGCTGGCAAATCAGCAAATTCATCGTACTCGTCCTCATCTGCAACATCCTCGACACCTAGTACCCTCCTTTTCCCATGCATCACTGCATGGCAGTTCTTATGCAAGGGGTCTTCCGCATAGAAAATCTAGGTAGCATCACTGGCAAGAATGAACGGGTCCACGTGATATGCCATCGTTGTCCTGTTAACACAGGTCTTCCTGTAATCATCAACCTTTACATGACCAAGAGGGATCCATGCGCACCTGAATAATGCCACCTTAACTTTCACATAGTTAAGCTCCCAAATCTCTTTGATGGTTCCATAGTATACCCTTTTATCAGCTTCATCTACAGTCATGCATTCTATTCGAACAGAGCTGTTCTGATATGAGGTCTTCTCATTACGTTCCTCAGTGTAGAACATGTATCCATATATGTCATCTGCTTGGTATGTCAACACCGTAGGTGATGGCTTTTGTGCCAACCACGTAGCAATGTCATCGATGGATCCTTGTGCCAAACGATTCTTCAGCCATTCGGCGTAGTTCTTAGTGTGCTCCTTCATCTCCACATCTGATGAAGGCACCATTGGTAAGAAGCTTTGGCGTATCTCCGCCAAGTGTTCTTCGGCATAAGCGCTGAGAACTGGGCTGTTAAGCAGTACCGTCAAATGGGTTTTCTCTGCCAATTCTCTGGGTGCAGCCATTTGCGTGCCAGCAAGGACCGGCTTACCTTTTAGCCTTCCCTCGTGGCGAGAGAGGGGCAAACCTATAGGTCTTTGTTTCATGTATTCGCTGCAAAACTCAACCACCTCCTCCACGGTATAACCTTGTAGGATGCTTGCCTCTGGATGGTTTTGGTTCCAACAATAGCGCTTCAGTATTCCCATGAACCGCTCGAAGGGATACATGTTGCGAAGAAACACAAGACCACAATACTTTATCTTGTCGACAAGGTGCATAGTGAGATGGACCATAACATCAAAGAATGACGGTGGGAAAAACATCTCTAGATTGGACAATATTCTTGCAATATCCTCTTGCATATGATCCAACTCTTCAGGATCTACAACTTTCTGCCATAGTTGGTTGAAGAAATCACAGAGCTCAATGAGTGTGTTTCTTATATCTTTGTCCATCAGATTCCTGATGGCCATCGGGAGGATTTGTGTCAACATTACGTGGCAATCATGTGACTTCATGTGTCCCAACTTCATTTTACCTGAGCTCACATCCACGAGACTTCTAATGTTTGCGGAGTAGGAAGAGGGTGTCTTAACTGACAACAAATAGGTGAAGAACTGTGTTGCTTCTTTTGTACTGAAATTGTAACTCTGGCGAGCTTTGATGAATTTGTCATCATCTTCTGCTTCACTCTTGCATTTTGATTGATCAACAAGCATATCGAGCCGTGCACCGTCACCATCCTTTGTTTTACCTTTAATCTTGAGCAGAGTACCAAGGATGCTTTCACATACGTTCTTCTCTACGTGCATGACATCGATGCAGTGACGTACACGTAGAATCTCCCAGTAAGGTAATTTCCAGAACACCGATTTCTTCTTAAACACTTGACCCTTGGGTGTTTGTTTCACTGTCAAAGCGTGCTTCTTGCCAAGCACAACATTAATTTGTTTAGCCATGTTGTGGACCACCTCCCCATCATAGGGTCTTGGGCCCACATCTACCTCTATCGTACCATCAAATTCAGCTTTCATCTTTCGGTATGGGTGATTTCTCCGTAAGAACCTACGATGATGCAAATACACGGTTTTCGCGAGTTGGGAAGAAATCTGCTAGATGTCCTATCCTGCATGTGACACACCCTACATCTCCCTTTGTTTTCTACCCCGATGTGTTGCCTAATGCAGGCATATCTTGAATGGTGTGCACCAGCATCGCATGTAGATCGAAAATCTCCTTTTTGTAAGCATCATAACATTTTACAGCAGGCGCATCTATCCACACTGTCAGCAGTTCTTCTACCAGTAGCTGAAAGTAAATGTTGATGTCATTTCCAGGTTGCTTCGGGCCTTGGATAATCATTGACATCATAATGTATTTTTTCTTCATACACAACCAAGGAGCTAGGTTATATATGCACAGAAGCACAGGCCATGTGCTGTGATTGGTGCTCATATCGCCAAAAGGATTCATCCCATCAGTACACTCCCCAAGCCTTATACTTCTAGGATCCTTGACAAAGTCTTGAAACTTGTTGTCGATTAATTCCCACTGAGCCCCATCTTTCGGGTGCCTCATATATTTATCCGCAGTTCGCTCATCATGATGCCACCGCAACCTCTTTGCCTCTGTAGGGTTTGCAAACAAACGCCTCAACCTTGGAATTAAAGGCAAGTACCAAACAACCTTGAATGGGATTCCTATCTTGATCTCATCGTCCAATTTGTACTTGTCCTTTGCTCTCCTGGGCTTGTATTGTGCATGCTTGCATATGGGACATGCACGCAAATCTTTGTACTCACCACGGTACAATATACAATCATTCACACAAGCGTGTATCTTCTGTACTTCAAGTTCCAATGGGAAAACAATTTTCTTCGCTTCGTTCGTGCTTCTGGGGAGCACATTATCTTTCGGAAGAATTTCTTTGAAATAACCTAACATCTCTGTGAAGCCCTTGTTTGATAGACCGTTTGTTGCTTTAAATCTGAGAAGCACCAGGGTGGCACTCAACTTGGAATATTTCTTTTTGCAACCTGGATACAATTCTTTCTTGGAGTCCGCATCAATGGTTGGCAGATCCTTGTACCCAATCATATCCTTTTTGGGCCCTTGAAATCTGCAATCATAGCAGCAAAATCTGGCATATCAAGATCGTCGTCATCTGCGTCGATGTCTTGGTTTTCCAGTGGGCGTTTCGGCTTTCTGATGTTCCATTGGTAGCTTGATGCCTCTGCCCCGATGTTAGATTCAACATCAATGTGACACTGACCGGGGTTTGGCATCTCGCAGCCCTGGGTATATTCATCCATGACCTGCTCTTCACCGTGTCTGGTCCAACGTGTATATACATCCATGAATCCCCGAGAGAGTAAGTGCCACTAGACATCTCCAACTTCATGTGACTCTGTATTGGCACAATGAGTACATGGACACAGGACGTAATCCACATCACCAATTCTCCTCTTTGTACTTTCAGCTAAATTCATGAACTCTGTCACGCCACTGATAAAATCTGTGGTTCTCCGATTCTTCATCCATTGAGATCGTTCCATCTGCACCACATGAATGGTAATTAAAAACAAAACAACAACATTAATACACGGATTAACTGATGCCCAAAGATGCATGCATAAATCACAAGGTTTTATTTTCATCATTACTGAGGGCGCTCCATATTGTTATCCAGACGTGCAATGACAAAAATTAATAGCCAGTCAATTTACACGCAGAGTACTACATCACTACCCTTAGGAATTGAATACCTTAATTAAGCCACTCACGAAAAGAATACCTTAATTAATTAGCGGCGCGGCGACCTCCACCCAGCAGACAGAGAAGCGCGACGCAGTGGCACGCCGACATAGCAGGGTCGAGGAGCAAAGCTTAGTATGGCTGCTACCTGAAGTTCGACCTCCACTATCCCGCCATCGACCGCGATGGATGTGCTCTAATCACGTTGCCGCCAACCTCGATGGTTGAGCTCCTCCTATCTCCCGCCGTAGACCGAGGATTAACCTCCTATGACGCCGCCACCGCCCACCGAACGAGGATTGACCTCTTATCTGGTAGCCGATGCCTAGGCCGCCGCCGCCATCTCTATCTGCAGAGCGGCTGTTTTTATTTTTTGATGGATATCCGCAGAGCGGCTGTTTACACGGTATCACTGTAACTCAATTATATGTACAGGGTAGTACATCACATATGGTTATGTAACGGCAACCATGTCTCACCTACATTGTCTTCTCACACGGTTTAGTGTGGAAATCATGTGTGAAGTTGTAATACCTAACACAAACGACATGTATAAACAGTGTGTCGTATACAACATATAGTGCCATAAGTAGTTCCCGACCATTAGCTTATCCCCACAGTTTCCCCATTTCCCCCAAATCCCTAGATAGCCTCCAAATTCCCTCGCGTGGCACTGACATTGGGGGAATGCAGATGAGTGGTGCTGATGGTTTTGGTGCGGCTGCTCCTGCTCGTATCTCCGCTCTCAGCAGCGCCGCCACGACGGCGGTCGCCGCCGAGCACCTGCCTAAGGTCATTAGAAGGTAGGTGTACTGTGGATCCGAATCGTCCTATCAGGTTCCAATCTATCCCGATCTTTTTTAGCATGTCCAAAGTAGCTCCTTGCTGAATGCGTCCCGAATGACCCCCCCCCCCACCAGGAAAGCGATCTGCCGCCGGATCCGGAGCATGACTCCAGACTCCCGCAACACGAGTTTGACTCCGAGTTTTGCGCCACCGAGAAGTACCAAAAGCTTAGTTGTGTGCATGGGCACACTCCCGCTCGACGTGTATGCACGGAGGGATTCGACATTGGCAGGCGGTTTCTCAGTTGCCCCTTAGAGGTTAGTGCTAAGTTCATCATTTTACTTGAGTTAATGCCACCGCTCATCCTGAATACTATTTAACATTGGCAGGGATATGAGGCTTGTGCCTTTGTTAACTGGCTAGATGAAGAATGGCATGCCAGGGCTCGGAGTGTTATCACCAAGCTCGCAGAAGATAACGTAAAGCTGAAGAAGAAACTGGCTGATCTGGAATGTACAATTAGTACGATGAAGCAAGAAAGAATCAATCACAGGCAACAGATGAAAGCAAGAGACAAGAAGGAACTAGCATGTGTTGTTGTGATTGTCGCATTAGCCATGTTCTATGCGCTGTTTGCAATGATGATTAGGGGTTTTGTTTGACAGTATTGCTAAAGCACATCTAGATGTGCTCTAAGTAATGCACATCTAGGTCCTATGCCATTGATGTTATGCGAAGATTCGTGCAGATATTTTCCTTTGTCTTTTTTCTTTTCCTTTGTAGTTTGATTATTACTGGCTTCATCAATAAGAAGAGCTCAATGTATTGCTTGCCAACTGTCCAACTCCGTTCGTACCGGCACCGGTGCATAATCCCAAAACTCGTTCCTTGTTTTTGTCCTGAAAAAAGAAATCAGCCAATAGGAGTCCTGCGTCTAGTATGCATTCAATAACTTCAGACTACTTAGCATAACATGCATGCAATGGTCAATTCTCTGCACGCAATGGTATTGATTACCAAATAGTAATCATCAAGTTATCTCGTATTTCCCCCATCTAGGTCGCCGGTACGGAGGGAGTAGAAGTACTACGAAAAATGCTTGTTTCATATTTGGACGCTCCAACGCGTGTGCGTAATTAATTATCACATTGAGAACTACGCAACCTCGGGAATTTGGAGCGACTGACTACAAATAATTGCGGTTGATTATAAAAGCGGTTAGATAATACGTCAACCCCCGCTTCAATTGGCATTTCCTCTTCTCTGCATACCCCGCTTAAGTGTCCACCATCTTCATCGTCCCTGGCAGGCCGCGCTACACAGTTGCACACACTCTGCAATCTTGCTTTCTCACAGTTTTTATACGACCGCAGCCATGTCGAGTGACAGTGAGGACGATAGTTCGGCCAGCAGTCTGGCGCTCGATGATAGATCAACATCGGAATCATCCTGCTCGTCTTCCATGAGTCCGGCATCGAGCCCAAACCTCGATTATATCTGGATCATGGAAGGGACGCTGCCTCCGGAGTCGTCAGATGACAACCAGATGGACGAGGAACCGTCGGAGGATGAAGAAGAGGACAACGATGATGATGAGGAGGAATGGTGGAACGAGGAGGAGGACGACAACGACAGCAACGACGATGACGACGGCGGCGGCGATGAAAAGCCAACGGTCAGCGGCAAGAAGCGTCCTCGCCAAGACGATGTCACGGGGCCATCCAACAACAACAACAACAAGAAGGACTAAATTAAGCAGACTATATATATCTCTATTTTTGTTCGCTCACATTAATTTGTTATCTTTGTTTATCCTGTCAATCTCATCGCAGACGGTTAGTAATACATATTCGACAGAGATCTTCTACATCATTGCCCACAGGTTGGTTTGTTGAACTGTGTGCCCTGACGAGGACACAATTCACAAAAAAAGACGGTATGGGCTATCTATAATGATCGCACACAATTCTGATTTCTGACCTGTTTGCTGGGTATCACACACATCTTGTTACGCCGAATCGTTTGAGTTCACCTCGATCATCGCAAACGGTTCATTGGAGCGAACTGTATGCCGTATATCGCACACACCTTGATTTGGCTGCCCATTTCTGTTGTTCTGTATCATCGCAAACAGTTCATATGGATCAACCGTATGCCCCGCATCGCACATGCAACTAAAATCGGAACCGTGTTTGATGTATCATTCATCGCAATCGTTTTGCATCTTTTTTGACAGTTTTTTACGTCACCATTTGCGATTAATGCATCGCACATAGTTTCGTCAAAGGGACTCTGATCGTAGTGTTGCGTTAGCAGCATCCTGCTGTAGTGAGAGCCCCGCTAGAATTGATAAGTTGGAAGAATTTTTTATTAATATAAGCATGGCCTTTTCTTCCGCTAAAACTATCGAAAAAACTCCCATTAAAATTGGAAAGAATACTCAAATCACAAAGAACAAGGGTGCAACTTCTAATGATAACAAAGAAGATCTTAAGATGATTAGTATTCATCACAACTTTGTTGAAGTTGTGAGAAACCCTTTTTGCAAGAATGAATTTTTCAATCTCATTCCTAGGAATATTGTTATTGAAAATTTGTATGCTAAATCTTTGAAGAATTCTAAGTGTTTCATTGAGGAGTTGAAAAATACAGATGACAATACTTGAATCTATGTTTTATGCCTAGCTAGGGGCGTAAAACGATAGCGCTTGTTGGGAGGCAACCCAATGAATAAAATTTATTTTTGCCTTTTTCTTTCTGTTCTTGGGTGTTTGCACAATTATGCCTCTGTTATGATTGTGCTTTTTATGTTTTAATTAGTGTTTTTGCCAAGTAAAGCCTTTGGGATAGCTTTGGTGATAGTTGATTTGATCTTGTTTGAAAACAGAAACTTTTGCGTCCAGTAAAATAATTGTCTAAAATGACAGAAGCTACAAAAAATTCTGAATTTTGTACACAAGATTGATATACAAATTTCCTATGTTTTCCTATTTTTTAAGAATTTTGGAGTTACAGAAGTATGAGAACAATTCACATCTTTACAGACTGTTCTGTTTTTGACAGATTCTGTTTTCTTTGCATTGTGTGCTCATTTTGATGAATCTATGGTTTGTATCGGGGGGTATAAGCCATGGTAAAGTTAGAATACAGTAGATATAATGCAATAACAAAATTTGAATGGGTTTTCTGTAGTACTTAAAGTAAATATTAGTTTTCTTATACTAACTGATCTCTCGAAGGTTTTGTTGAGTTTTGTGTGATTGATGTTTTCAAGTTTTGGGTGAGATCACGATGGATGAATGAATAAGGAGTAAGAAGGGCCTAAGCTTGGGGATGCCCCATGGCATCCCAAGCCATTATCCAAAGAGAAACAAGCAACTAAGCTTGGGGATGCCCCAGAGTGGCATCCCCTCTTTCTTCTAACGACCATCGGTATTTTACTTGGAGCTATATTTTTATTCGTCACATATCATGAGTTTTGCTTGGAGCGTCTTGTGTTATATGAGTCTTTGCTTGTTTTGCTTTTTAGTTTGTGTCATCTATCCTTGCTGAACACACATATTTGAGAGAGCCAAAATTATGCTATGACTTGTTAGAATTGCTCTATATGCTTCACTTAAATTTTTTGAGCTATGGAATTGCTCTAGTGCTTCACTTATATCTTTTTGAGCACGGTGTGCTTTAATATTTTTGAAGAAATGCTCTCATGCTTCACTTAGATTTATCTGAGAGTTAGTAATTTTGAACAAATTCTCTCATGCTTGACTTATATTATTTTGAGAAAAGAATTTTTTATGCTCATGTTCTTCACTTAGATTTGTTTGAGCTATCAAAAGCAACATATAAAATTAGTCCCAAAGTGATAGATATTCAAGAGGGATATAATAAAAACTTTCATGAAGATCATTGGACAAAATAAACTTGATTCTTTGTAATAGTTTTGTGACATGATGATATAATATGTGAGTCATGTTGATGAGTAATTATGCTTTAGTAAGAATATTGGTGTTAAGGTTTGTGATTCCCTATGCAAGCACGAAAGTCAATAGTTATGCAATGAAATTATATCCTACTTGTGGTGCATTATTCGGTGTTAGTTATGCTTAATGCTCGCTTATGTGATTTTTTTCTTTCTTGGTTGGATGCTTCTCAATCTTTTTGCTAGCTTTCCCTTGCACTAAATGGGATTACTACTTGTGCATCCAAAATCCTTAAACCCAGTTTTGCCATATGAGTCCACTATACCTACCTATATGCGCTATTTCCATGCCGTTCTAAGCAAATTTGTATGTGCCATCTCTAATTTTCAAAATAAATTTCCTTTTTGTGTGCTCGTACCGCTCATGAAACGGTAGGGGGTGGCTGATATTTTTCCATGCTAGATGTGTTATTCTCAAGATGAGTGTTTATTTACTTGTCATTGCACGAGAGTACGACAAAGGTATTAGGGATGCCCAGTCCCGAAATGAAAAATGAATTTACTTTATGTTGTCAAATAATAAATTCCTTGGAAAGTATTGGTATGGACGGTACCCGTGGATACGGCTAGCTGTGGAATGTGAAAGTATGGTGGAAAAAGGAATAAACTTTATTTTCTGTTTGGGAACTGCCTATGATATATCTAGCATGGAAAGTATTGGGAACTACTCGATCGTTCTCGTTGACAGGAAAAGCATGCCACCCAAAATGTTTTATCTCTATCTTTTTTCGCTTTGAGCTCTAGCACCTCTACAAATCCCTACTCCCCTCTGCGAAGGGCCTTTCTATTTACTTTATGCAAGTTTTATTTTATTTGAGTCTCCATCTTCTCTTATAAAGCACCAACTAAGGGGCACTATGATCGTACTCGAGCATTGGGTATAGCTAATATGCGAGTGTGTTTCATGAATGGATCAATGATTGAGCATAATGGGCTAGGGATAACTCACTTTAGTGTTGATATTTTGAAAGACATGGTTGCTTGTTGATATGCTTGAGTATTGGAATCTTCATGTTAAAACTAGACTATTGCTTTGAATCATATAAAAGTCCAAATGTCCATGCTACAAAGAAAATAAAATATGATGAACATGTTAGGCAGCATTCCACATCAAAAAATCTATTTTTATCATTTACCTACTCGAGGACGAGTAGGAATTAAGCTTGGGGATGTTGATACGTCTCCAACGTATCTATAATTTTTGCTTGTTCCATGCTGTTAAATTATCATTCATGGATGTTTTACAATCATTTTATAGCAACTTTATATTATTTTTTGGGACTAACCTATTGACATAGTGCCCAGTGCCAGTTGTTGTTTTTTGCTTGTTTTTTACTTCGTAGAAAATCAATACCAAACGGAGTCCAAACGCAGTGAAACTTTTTGAAGATTTTTTCTGGACCAGAAGGAAAAACTTGGGCCAAAGAAGTACCAGAGGGGTGCCCCGAGGGGGGCACAACCCACCTGGGTGCGCCTGGGGGCCCAGGCGCGCCCTAGTGGGTTGTGCCCACCTCGGTGGCCTCCCGCACCGCCTCTTTGCTCTATAAATAGCCCAATATTCCAAAAACCCTAGGGGAGTCGACGAAACACTATTCCAGCCGCCGCAAGTCCCAGAAACACCAGATCCAATCTAGACACCATCACGGAGGGGTTCATCATCCTCATTGGTGCCTCTCCGATGATGCGTGAGTAGTTCATTGTAGACCTTCGGGTACGTAGTTAGTAGCTATATGGCTTCCTCTCTCTCTTTTGATTCTCAATACAATGGAATCTTGGAGATCTATTTGATGTAACTCTTTTTGCGGTGTGTTTGTTGGGATCCGATGAACTTTGAGTTTATGATCAGATCTATTTTTTATCCATGAAAGTTATTTGAGTTTCTTTGATCTCTTATATGCATGATTACTTATAGCCTCATATTTCTTCTTCGAATCTTTGGTTTAGTTAGGCCAACTAGATCGATTTTTCTTGCCATGGGAAGAGGTGCTTTGTGATGGGTTCTATGACGACCCTGGCTTAATCGTGCACTAATCATACACGCAAATGCACACGATCAAGCCTAAGGACTCACTTGAAGATATCACAACACAACTCTAAAACATAAATAAAGTCATACAAGTTTAATATTACAAGCCAGGGCCTCGAGGGCTCGAATACATAGCTCGATGGCATACAAGTGTCAGCGGAAGCATTAGATATCTGGGTACAGATATATTACAGAAAAGAGAGATAGGCCTTCACAGAGGCGGGGCAAAATAAAATACTACGATCGAAAGGCGTGGGCCTCCTGCCCTGGACCCTTCGAATCATACTCCTGGTCGTCGGTCGGCTCCTCGTAGTAGTAGTACTCTCCGGGCTGGTAGTAGTAGTGGTCGTCCACGGGGACATCTGGCTCCAGGGCTTCGTCGTCTGGATGCGACAAAGGGATAAAGGGGGAAAAGGAAAATAAAGCAAACGTGAGTACTCATCCGAAGTACTCAGCAAGCAAGGATCTACACTACATATGCAACATTTTCAAAGGGGGCTGTATATGTGGACTGGGCTGCAGAAATGCCAGAGTAGAGGGGAAAAGCCTAGTCCTATCGAAGACTAGCATCTTCAGCATCTTCATCAGTCTTGCAGCATTAGAAGAGAGCAGAATAACATGATGTAAAGTATAGCAGTGTCATCAATCCTCGGCCAGAGATTCTTCCTCGACTCCCCGCGAGAAAGCAATCCCAAAGCCGTACTATCCAGTTCTCATCTCAAGTCATGTTCTAGTTGTACCGATCAGGATACAACTCCGAGTGTCCGTTACCGTAGGACAGGCTATCGATAGAAGTTTCTTCCCTGCAGGGGTGCACCAACTTACCCACCACGCTCGCTTTACTCCGCCCAGACACACTTTTCTGGGTCATGCCCGGCCTCGGCTAAGCAACACGCCGCAACCCGACCAAATACTTAATGAGAGGTCAGCACGTCGGACTAACCTATGCCCCCAGGGGTCTTGGACCATCACCCCGGACGCTCCTATGCCTTGCGAACGCGGCTGAAAGCAGACCTAGCAACCCCTTATACAAGCGCGATTGCGTTCCCAGTGCAATTCAGCGCGCGCCGCTCCTTGCCAACGTCAATTAAGCTCCGGCTGAAGTATACGACGCAGAACGCCCATACTATGCCCAAGTGATGGTTAGTGCTATCAGGCCAGAGGCCCCTCGGATCAAATATCCAAACCATTTAGCGGTTTAGGAGCGCGCGGAAACGAGCAGAGACTCATGATCGATGTGACCCCGTCACCCCGTCTCGAGGACTTGCGGCAAGGGCTAAGAATGCCCGGCCACGCCTCGTAGTTATCTCGCGGGCACCTCTCAGGTCAACCCGACTCCACATCACTTCGCAACATGCTCTCGCGGGTACCCCTCAGGGCCGACCCGTCTTTAGTATCATGGTTCAAAGTCAAGTCATAGTATCCAAAGTAGCTGTGTGTCTGACACCGAAGGGAACCCTGAGGAATCACCCTCGATGGAATTCCCGCTCGATGTTATCATCAAGGTGAACGAAGGAGGAATCACCCTCGAGGTCCACACTTGAGATGTTGCACGACGGCGTCGGTATCGGGGGTGGTGTAGGAGGAATCAACCTCGCTTATCACGACCGAGTAACTAACCTACAAGGTTATCATCTGAAGTGCTGTTGAGGTATCACCCTCGGCACTCGATAGTAACCCAGTAGTGTCGAGCAACATAGGGGGAAGTGACGTGCGGTGCCTGGGTCTGATCTTCGATCCCAATAATCGGGTCTTCTGATTATCCAGCGGGGCAGTCGGGACAAGTGGGTCTCTGATGAGGCTCTACCCATCCTATACTAAACAGTTTAGGATAGCAGGAAAGTATCAACAGCAGGTTACAAGTAAACAGGCTATGCAGCAGATATAGGACAACAGTAGCAGCAGTAACTACTAATGCAAGCATAAGAGAGAAGGGAGTGGGCGATATCGGAATGCTCAAAATGGGGGTGCTTGCCTGTCGGCTCGACGGGAAGGGCCTGATCGTCGGGGACGTAGTCGTACTCCGGAGTGGCGTCTACCTCAGGAGCTACGGCAACGTCGGGGTCTACCGAAAGAGAAGAGGGGGAAGAAACAAGTAAATATAATGCAAACAGATGCCACACAGTGCGTGCGATGCTATGATGCAGTGCAGGGTTGCCTAAATATGCCTCTAAGTCATTTTAGTTATTTTTCGAATTAATCTGGGATTTATTAACCGGTGTGTGTGCACTATTCATCTGTCGGAATCGAGCTTGGAGTTATGAGTTCTTCTACATAGGAGGTTCCGACAGGGAAACAGACGGCACGATTAGACTCGTCTCGTCGTTCTGAGCAACTTTCATGTTTTAAGTTTTTCGATCTGAGCTACGGTTTAAAAGTTATTAATTTTTAAAGATTTATTGATTTTTCTCAAATTAATTTTATTAACAGAATTGAATTATGACGTCAGCATGACGTGTTGCTGACATCAGCAGGTCAACAGTGATGCTAACCTGGTCAAACCTAACATGTGGGTCCAGTGGGACCCACATGTCAGTCTCTGTTGGGCTAACTGTTGACTAATTAAACTAACAGAGCTAATTAGGGGGTGTGGGCCCCAGTTGTCAGTGTCTGATTAGTTAACAGATTAATTTTAAAGGTTAATTAGCTTTAATTAGCACAGAGGGGCCCACACGTCAGAGAGAGGGGATGAACAGTAACTGCGTTGACCGCGGTCAACCTAGTCAAACCGAGGCGCCGGGCCCACTGTCAGTGGCACGAAGCGGGCCCCACCACTTGCCATGTCGGCGGGGTCGCCAGAAACGCGCCGGCGAGCGCTCCGCGGCGGCTGTCTCGCCGGAGACGCTCGGGAATCACCTACTGGGCACCAAATCGAGCGCCGTCGGTACCGTTCGATCGGCCGTTGTGTCACGCGTTCATACATGCCAAAAACGTGGCCGGAGACGACCTAAAACGACGGCGGCGATGCCAACAGGCAGCGGCCGGAAACGGTGCCCGAGGGAAATGTCGCCCCGGCTCGTTTGCTCGCGATCTAAAGCGCTAGGGAGCATCAGTGGACGCCCCTGAGCATGCTGGCTTGCTCGTTCAACCCTGATAGGAACCGCAGCAGTAGGAGCAAGCTAAACCGCAGCGGTGGGAGCTCCGGCAATGGCGACGGCGTCCAGAGGCAGCAAAGCGAGCGGGGAGATGGGGAAAACACTGGCGCGTGCTCACCTTGTGGCTCATGAAAGGCCTGCGACAGATTAGGAGCAGCAGGGCAGCTCAAGGTCGCCGGAGTTCGCCGGGGATCCTAGGAGGAAGACGAGGACGGTGTGCTCGATGCAGAAAGGCCCGGCTCCGCCCGGTGGCACTGATCGACGCAGCGTTCATCGGCGGAGATGACATGCACGGAGAGGCGGTGAGGCAGGGTCTGTGGCCGCGGCGAACAACGGAACACGGCGGCGGTGACGCTCTGCTTCGATGGATCTGAGGAGGAAGAAGAACGGAGCGAGCGATGGGAGAGGGGAGAAGTGATGGGGAGGACCAGGGGGAGAGGGAACGGCTCGCCCTTATCCCCTCCTCGTCCCTGTTTTGTCGGTGGCACTGGCATGTCGGCGCGCGGACGGCGAGCGCGAGCTCGGCCACAGCGGTGGTGACACGCACAGGAGAGAGAAGGAGGTAATGGGCCAGATGGACTAGCTCCAGGCACTGTGCACTAGTGGCAGTGCACAGTGGCCTTTTCTTATTTTCCTTTCTCTGCTTTCTATTTTCTTTAATTCTTTTCTGTTTTGTATTAGTTAGGGCACTTTTGCATTTTTGTAAAGTATGAGAATTGTCCCCAATATTACAATGCAATATTCCCTTCCACCAAAAATTGGTTTAGGCAAATTTGGATTATATTTGAATTTGAAATGAATTTAATATGGTTGTTTTGGTACTGTTTCATGTGGTTTGAACCACTTATCCAATCCAAGTATCAATGGTTATATTATTATTAGTGCCTCTGGAATATTTGCTAATTAGTGAATATTTTTCCAAAGGTGTTTGAGCAAATTTATTTTGCACTTTTGAATTTGAGTTGATTTTCAGAATGGAGTTTGAATTGTTTTGGTTAACCACTATGACTAGGCACTGCAAATGATATGACTTGGCAATATTAGCAGCTGATCACAGTGGTAGTTACACAGGGGTGTTACAAGTTCTCCTCCTCTAAAAGAAATTCTTGTCCCGAGAATTTAGGAGGTAGAAGGAAAGAGGTCGGGATATTCTTCCCGAAGGTGATCCTCGCGTTCCCAAGTGGCTTCATCTCAAGTGTGATTCGACCACTGCACTTTCAGGAACTTGGTCGTCTTCTGACGAGTTCGACGTTCAGCTTCGTCAAGGATGCGGATCGGATGCTTCTTATAAGATAAGTCGTCTTGCAACTGAAGCATCTCATGATCCACTGCGCGGTGCGCAGATTCCTTGAAGCATTTTCGAAGTTGCGACACGTGGAAGACATCGTGAATATGAGAGAATTGCGGTGGCAACTCCAATTTATATGCCACCTGTCCACGTCTGGCCACAATGCGAGAAGGACCAATATAGCGAGGAGCTAGCTTGCCCTTGATTCCGAATCGACGGGTGCCTTTCATCGGGGTGACACGGAGATAAGCTTGATCACCTGGTTGATAAGTCAGACCCCATCGCTTGCGATCGTAATTGCTCTTCTGGCAGTCCTGAGCCGCCTTGAGATTTTCTCGGACAATTCTGACTTGTTCTTCAGCATGTTGGATAATGTCCGGTCCAACGAGAGGTCGTTCCCCAGTTTCTGACCAGTTCAGAGGGGTTCGACACTTACGTCCATAAAGCACTTCGAAGGGGGCCATTTTCAAGCTGGCTTGATAGCTGTTGTTATAAGAGAACTCGGCATACGGGAGAGATTCCTCCCATTTCTTACCGAAGGATATAACACAAGCTCGAAGCATGTCTTCAGGCACTTGATTAACGCGCTCAACTTGGCCTTGGGATTGGGGATGATAAGCTGAACTCCATGTAATGTGAGTTCCCATAGCTTCTTGAAAACTTTCCCAGAACTTGGATGTGAAAAGACCACCACGGTCCAAACTGATCTCCTTTGGAATATCGTGGAGTGAAATGATTCTGGAGATATACAGCTCTGCTAGCTGGCTAGCAGTGATAGTCTCCTTAACAGGTAGGAAATGAGCAACCTTGGAAAGTTGGTCGACGACGACAAGAATAGCGTCGTGACCTTTCTGAGACTTGGGAAGACCAGTAATGAAATCCATCTGCACTTCATCCCACTTCCACAAAGGAATAGGGAGTGATTGAAGAATTCCAGCAGGCTTCTGATGTTCTGCTTCATTCTGGACCACCAGTACCTCTGTCGAAGATCGCGATACATCTTGGTGCTACCCGGATGGATAGACAGCGGTGTATCATGAGCCTCCTTCATGACCTTGTCAGTCATAAGCTCGAATCGAGGTACTACAATGCGGTCTCTGAAATATAATGTTCCATCTTCAGCAACTGAGAAATCCCGGTACTTCTCAAGGTGAAGCTCTTTCTTCATCAAGTCAATTTCAGCATCTTTGGCTTGCGCTTCCTTAACAACCTTTTGAAGGTCTGGTTGTACCACAAGGTTATTAAGAGAACCTTGGGGAACAATTCGCAGATTCAGCTGAGTCAGTTCCGCATAAAGACGAGGTTGAGCTCGCCTAACCATGAGGTTGTTACAATATGACTTGCGGCTTAGGGCATCGGCCATTACATTAGCCTTGCCCGGGGTATATGAAATACCACAGTCATAATCCGCAATGGTTTCTAACCATCGTTGCTGACGGAGATTAAGATCCGGTTGGGTGAACAAGTATTTCAAACTCTGGTGATCGGTATAAATCTCACACTGATTACCCAGAAGGTAATGACGCCATAACTTTAATGCATAGATCACTGCAGCAAGTTCAAGATCATGCACTGGATAATTTTCTTCATGTGGACGCAATTGACGTGAAGCATACGCAATCACTCTTCGTTCTTGCATTAGGACACAGCCTAATCCTTGTCGAGAGGCGTCGCAATATATCACAAAGTCCTTGCGAGAATCTGGAGGAGCAAGCACTGGAGCAGAAGTAAGCTTGTCCTTGAGGGTCTGGAAACTTTCCTGACACTTGTCTGTCCACTCAAACTGAACGCCTTTGTGGAGCAGATTAGTCAAGGGCTTGGCGATCTTGGAGAATTTCTCGACGAATCGGCGGCAATAACTGGCTAGACCGAGAAAACTTCGGACTTGCTTGGCATTCTTCGGAGGAGTCCAGTCAAGGATAGCCTGAACATGCTCCGGGTTAACGGCAATACCATCCTTGGAAATCACATGTCCAAGGTAGGTCACTTCAGAAAGCCAGAATTCACATTTGGAGTACTTGGCATATAACTTGTGCTCTCGAAGCATCTCTAGAACAAGGCGAAGATGTTCGGCATGTTCTTCCTTATTCTTCGAATATACTAGGATATCATCCAGATATACCATGACGAACTTGTCGAGGTAGTCCATGAATATGTAATTCATCAGACGGGAGAACATAGCTGGAGCATTCATTAGGCCAAATGACATGACGGTGTATTCATAGGAGCCATATCGAGTAACGAATGCAGTCTTTGCAATATCCTCTTCACGGACACGGATTTGGTGATAACCCAACCTCAAGTCGAGTTTAGAGAACACCGAAGATCCAGCAAGTTGATCATATAAGTCATTGATCCGGGGAAGCGGATATTTATTCTGAATGGTTGCCTGGTTGATAGGATGGTAATCTTGGACCAACCTATTCGTACCATCTTTTTTCTTGACAAAGAGAGACGGTGCTCCCCAGGCAGAGGAACTAGGACGGATGAAGCCCTTCCTAAGAGATTTATCGATTTCTTCCTTAAGCTCAATAAGGTGGTGCGGTGGCATCTTGTAAGGACGCTTCGCAATAGGAGTGGTGCCAGGCTTCAAGTCAATGACAAACTCGACAGCTCTAGCAGGGGGTATTCCTGGAAGTTCTTCTGGAAAAACATCCGGGAAGTCACAGACAACTGGAATGTTTTTTATCCCCTCAAGCAGAGAAGCGTTCAACGCGTTCAAGGCATAGATCTGAGCATCGGCGTTCTGAGTGAGGTGAGCTTGATAATTCACTATCTCATTCGATGGGTGTAAGAGGTGAACAACTTTAGTTACACAGTTGATCGAGGCATAATGAGCCTTCAACCAATCCATTCCCAGTATAAGATCAACCCCAGAATTCCTCAGGATAATGGGGAAGGCCTGAAAGTTCCTCTCCTCAATCACCACAGTGACTTCGGGGCAAAACATGGAGGCTTGGCACTGACCCGCGGGGGTGTTTACTGCTAGCGGTTGTTGCAAGTTTTCATACTTAATGCCATGTAAGAATGCAAAATGCTCTGACATGAATGAATGCGATGCTCCTGAATCAAATAAAACAGATGCAGGTACTGAATTAACAAGGAGTGTACCCATCACGGTTTCAGGTTGGTCTTGAGCTTCAGCCATGTTGACGTGGTAGTTCTGCCCACGACCATAAGAAGGTCTGGCATTGCTGTAGCGAGGCTGAGAATTCCCACGGCCATTACCACGGCCAGCAGAAGGAAGACCAACTGATTCTGATTCTGAGAACAATCTCTGGCACGGTGACCTGGCTGGCCACATTTGAAGCAGAGTCCATTGTCAGGACATGGTGCAGGAGCTCGAGGTGCTGGAGCTTGCAGAGGCTGCCTCGATGGTGGAGGAGGCAGACGTGGCGCAGCATAGGAAGGCCTGTGCACTGGTGCTGCTGGACGATACATGCTCTGAGGGATCCAGATACGACGCTTCTGAGAGGACGAGCCCGAAGATGAGCCCGTCTCACGAGTGCATCTGGTAGCTTCCTTGTGCTTCTTCAATCCAGTCTCGACCATGATAGCCTTATTCACCAAGGTGGCGAAATCAGGGTAGTCTTGAACAAGCAGGGCTAACTGAATGTCATGGTGCAGCCCTTCGTGGAATTTCTCCTGCCTTCGGTCATCAGTGGGAACGTCCTCTTCAGCGTAGCGAGATAAGTCAAGAAACTCAAGCTGATAAACTTCCACAGACTTGTTGCCCTGAACGAGACTACGGAACTCGGCCTTCTTCCGTGCTATGATGTAGGAGATATGCCCTAGAGGCAGTAACAACAGTTATTTTGTATCTCCTGGTTTGTAATGAAAGTTTATGTTCCATGCTATAACTGCTGTGGCTCCTGAGCCCGTATATCCATAAAGGCTCTGAGGAAAACCCATGTGCACGTGTGGGATAATAAACAGTGATATGTATTCCTAGTCATGCCTCTAAGACTAGCTCAAGTATTGCATGATGATTATGTCTTCCTGATCATGGGCATGTCTATGCCAGCAATTTTGAGAGCACAATTGATGGTAGAACACTTGTGTTGAATCAACCCGAATTGTTGTTATGCTATGAGATTCTTTCGTCACAAGTTTATGGTTTATAACACAGAGAAGTTAATGTTTGCATAATTCCTTAGACCATGAGAGTATCGAGTTCCTTCATACTTGCTTCATGAACTTTGGGGTTTGTTAAACGTCATCCGTAACTGGGTGGCTATTACGGCGGCTTACGGGTTCACGGAAAAGTATGGCAAGTAACGAGATAGCTCAAGATTGGGATTTGCTCCTCCGACGATGGAGAGATATACTCGGGCCCTCTCGGTGTTACGGTATCCATCATCGTCTGGCCAGACAACTTGTGATTTGATCATTGGGATGCCGGAACACGGAAACGAGAAAAGAGAACAAAACCGGTAACAAGGTAACTTGCATGATGGACAAATTGTTGATCCACAGGAATGCAATAAATCTCACCTCGGGTGTTTGTGACATATTGCGAAGCAACAGGAATAGCTCACGGCAACTGGAGGTTCACTCGAATATTCATTCGTGTGGGTATAGGGGTCAATATGGGTGTCCACGGCTCCGATGTTGATCATTGATCAGAAGGGGTTCCAGGTCATGTCTATGCTTCACCGAACCTATAGGGTCACACGCTTAAGGGTCATCTATCTGCTGAATACTAGACAGGGAGTCTGAGAGAAAATCACCGAAAAAGTTTCGGACACCGAAAAAGTTTTGGACAGCGGAAAGGTTCCGCAAAGAGGTCACCAGATGAGTTCCGGTGAAACTGAAAAGTTGTTTCAGAGGATACCATAAAGTCAAATTGTTTTCGGCACATGCCTGATAATTCTTGGAGGGTGCCAGAATCATTCTGGAAACTTCTGGGAATTTTCTGGAAGAAAAACCGGAAATGTTTCGGAGCTGCCGGAACCGCTTCAGATGCTTTTCGCAGATGAAAATCACTAATCTGGAATTGTTCCAGAACGCGTTGAAAATTATTTTAGTGGGTACTGGAATTGTTCTAAGCCCACATAAATATTTTCAGTTTGAACGGACGCTGAAAAATGTCGTCATGAATAGTGAAAGTGCTTTTTGGATAATTTTTTGGAAGCCACCTTTTAGGGCTTTTGCTAAAGGCTTCTAGAAGGGCGTGGGGGGCCATGAGAGCCCCTCATGGGGGGCCCCCTAGGGGTGGCCGGCCAAGGAAGGGGGAGCTCCTTGGAGCTCCACATGGCATCCCAAGTTTACCCTTATGCCCATGAGGTGTGACCTAATGCATGGGTTTTTGGTAATTAGTGGAGGAGCCCTACCCCTTGGCTTTCCTATAAATAGAGGAGATGGGGGCTGCCATCTCTTCATCCCTTGCTCTCATACACATGCCATGCATTATCTGGCTTCTTCTCTCCCTCCCACGAAAAGAGTTTCGTAGAGCCAAAAGGCTGTCTGGGTTCCGGCAGGAACTAGTTCTGGACGGCGAAGCCCTGCCGGATAGCTGACACCGTATGTGTGCAACCCCGTAGAGAGGTCGTAGTTTCGGTCTTTTGCCTGAGGGGCTGTTCGAGTGTCCTCCCGAAGGGCTGTCCGAGTCTCCGTTCGAGTTTCGAGGGTCCTCCCGAAGGGCTGTCCGCGACATCGTCCGGGGGACTGTCCGACCGCCTCCCGAAGGGCTGTCCGACGAGGGAGTACATCCTCGCGGTTGGGAGGTTGTAAATCCTAGCTGCGGGGATCTGCACCAACGATCTCCACCGACTCTTCTTCCGCTGCGCTTCGAGTCGGTACGGATCAGATCAAACCTTGTATGCAGTCTCCATAGTGGTCCTGGGCGTGCTCGCTATACCGAAATTTTTTGTTTTCTGTCGCGTCCCCTTACAGTGGCATCAAGAGCCGTGCTATGCGTAGATGCAGGTTACGATCTAGAATACATGGAGATGTATGGGTATTGCATAATATAATTTTGGAGTAGATGAGATCTATTGCTGAAAATTATTTATGCGGGTGACAGATGAAATCTGTTACCCGACGTTCTTGTTGCTTCCCTAGAATTTGCGTTTGCTCAATCTCGAGACAGCATGGTGGAATTTGACAAAGTTCTGGCAATCCGTGATCCTGATTGATCATGGAAGTGCTATCAGTTCTTTGGGTTCTGCCATAGTCAAAAGAAAGATGAAATTCGCAGATGAAAGGGCATTGCAGATATGATCTGCACGGGGGTCATGCGTATGACGAAGTTTAGTATGGGGCTCGAGATTTAATTATCTCGTGTTTCATACACCCCGAGATGTTAATCTAGCAACATGAATAATCATACTTGATGATAAAACGTTGGTAGCTGCGGTTTGAGTAAAAACCTTAGAAGCCACGTAAAACAAAATTTTGCATAAACCGATTAGAGGCGTCTAACTTGGTTTTGCAGGATGTTTTGCATGTGATGTGGTATAGCAATGCTCATATTCAATTTGATTATGTATGAGATGACTATATGATGTAATTAACATGACCTGCGTGTCATGATTTGGCATGATGGCTGGAGCCATATGATTGCACTTTAATGACCTGCGTGTCAACCTTAAGTAATGCATTTATTTTATCTTGCTATGGAGATAGCAATATTATCTGGTGCATCAACAAGGTGGTGGCAATCTTCGCGAAGGTGAACACCGAAGCGAATGCCGAAGATGAAGAAATGAAAGACTTCTCCGTCAGAAGAGGCTATACCATATCATGCTATTATAAATTGCTTGAGATGTTTATCCCTCTTGATGCACCCTTCTTGATTGCGCGGTAGTCGCTTTTTTTAGGGTGATCTCTCACTTAAAATATCAAGTAGTTAGTGTTCTCCCAAGTGTAGCACCGTCACGGCACCTAACTTTTCGGGGTACCACATGGACACATGGGTACGAACGATTAGGGAAATGTGAGGCGGGTGAGTTGAGACCTCGCAGCAAGATCACTTGGTTGTCTTGACGTTCTGGAGGAGCGTCCTGAGCTCGGAACACGCCCATCGAAAGATGAACAAGAGTCACATAGAGATGTGATTGGCAAGTTGGCCTACCAATTGAAATTCTCGTCACTTGAGATGGACACATCCTTGGCGTTGGTTTTCAATTTGGATCTTGAATCACTCACAATCAATTTTGAGAGATATTGATTTGAGTGGGAGCGCACTTTAGAATAAACTAGTTTATTCACTAGTGCAAATTTCATTATAAACAAAGTCTAAGTGAAACCTGTGTTTTCCGTTGTAGATCAAATGGCTCGCAACACCGCGTTCAACTTAGGCCCGATGTTAGAGAAAGAGAAGTTAACTACGACTGGAAACAACTATGCGGACTGGGTCCGCAACCTGAGGATTGTCCTCAGGAGCGCTAAGAAACTGTATGTGCTTGAAAATGCTCTTCCAGCTAAACCGGCGGCAGGGGCCCCGGAAGATGAACAAAATGTCTGGGCCACTAAGGATGATGATCACAACTTAGTGCAGTGCCTCATGCTAGCTTGCATGTGTACAGACCTTCAAAAACGTTTTGAATTCCATAAACCCCGTGATATGATCCGGGAATTGGATGCTTTGTACAAGGAAACCGCAAAGTCTGAATGATTTGATATCATGAAGGCTTTGATGGATTGCAAGATGGCTGAGGGTAGTTCAGTTGGCGAACACGTGGTCAAAATGATTGGCTATGCTGAAAGGCTTAAAACCCTGGAATTTCCACTTCCACCTGGCCATACGATGGACATGTTGCTTTCTTCACTCCCCCCGTCTTACGACGGTTTTGTATTAAACTACAACATGAGTGGGATGGAGAAGGAACCGGAAGAGGTGCTCGCCATGCTGAAAACTGCAGAAGGAGGACTGCGGAAAAATCGCAAGCAAGTGTCGCTTGTGAATAAAACCGCCAGTTTCAAAAAGAAGAAAGGCAAGCCAAAGAAGGGCAAGGGCGCCGGTAAGACCGGCTCCCAAAGCAACTCTAAGGGTGGGGCCAAGAATGAAACTGAGTGCTTCTACTGCAAGGGCACAGGACACTGGAAGAGAAACTGCAAGAAGTATCTGGAAGATAAGAAGTCTGGGAAAACCGGAAAAGGTATAATTGTTATACAAGTTAATGTCATTGACGTTTTGCTTGCTAGCGAAAATTCTAAGTCTTGGGTATTTGATACCGGATCGGTTGCTCACATTTGCAACTCGATACAGGGGCTTCAGAAGGTGCGCAAGCTGGCAAAGAATGAAGTCGTGATGCGCATCGGGAACGGCGCTGGGATCGCCGCTCAAGCCGTCGGCATTATGCCTCTACGTCTCCCTTCAGGATTTATCTTAGAACTAAGTAACTGTTATTTTGTTCCACTGTTGTGTAGAAACATTATCTCCGGATCATGCTTAGTACACGATGGGTATTCGTACAAGTCTGAGAACAATGGTTGTTCACTTTATTGTAAGGATATGTTTTATGGATTTGCACCCATTGTTGGGGGCCTTTTCATACTAAATCTTGAATGTGGAAATGATGTCTTTAATGTGAATGCTAAACGCCTTAAGAAGGCTGATACCACCACCACTTTCTTGTGGCACTGTCGGCTTGGCCACATCGGAAAGAAACGCATGCAAAGACTCCATAAAGATGGAGTTTTACCGTCCCTTGATTTTGAATCATTTGACACATGTGAAGCTTGCTTGATGGGGAAAATGACCAAGACGCCGTTCACGGGTCATCCTGAACGGGCGGGTGAATTATTGGAAATAATACATAGTGATGTATGTGGTCCAATGAACACGGCCGCACGGGGTGGGTATTTTTACTTCGTGACTTTTACTGATGATTTAAGTCGGTATGGCTATATCTACTTGATGAAGCATAAGTCGGAAACCTTTGAAAAGTTCAAAGAATTTCAGAATGAGGTAGAAAATCATCGTGACAAAAAGATTAAGTTTCTGCGGTCTGATCGCGGAGGCGAGTATCTTAGTCATGAGTTTGGCCAACATCTGAGTGACCGTGGAATCGTTTCACAGCTTACGCCTCCCGGAACTCCACAGAGAAACGGAGTATCGGAACGACGTAACCGAACCTTGTTGGACATGGTAAGGTCGATGATGTCTCTTACAGATCTACCAATATCTTTTTGGGGTCACGTACTACTCACTGCCGCTTATACATTAAACAGAGCACCGTCTAAGTCTGTTGAGACGACACCACATGAGATGTGGAAAGGGAAGAAACCCAGTGTGTCGCATCTCAAAATTTGGGGTTGTGAAGCTTATGTAAAACGTTTACAACCAAGCAAACTTGATCCCAAATCAGACAAATGTTACTTTGTAGGTTATCCCAATGTAACCATTGGGTATTCTTTCTACCACCCGTCCGATAACAAAGTGTTTGTTGCCAAAGATGGACACTTTCTTGAGAAAGAGTTTCTCGCTAAAGAAGCAAGTGGGAGGACAGTACAACTTAATGAGATTAGTGAATCTTTGGCAACCGTTGATATGGCTAAAGAATCGGAAGAAATTCCGCTAATTATCCCTACAACTGAGCCGGAAGTTGTAGCATATGATGCGGAGACTTCAGACAATGTTGTAACTAAACCACGCAGATCAGGTAGGGCTATCCAGCCACCTGAATGGTTTCATAACGAAATCTTCATTCTTGAAGACGATGAACCTGCGCACTACAAGGAAGCGATGGCGGGGCCCAGCTCAAAAGAATGGCACAAGGCCATGAGATCCGAAATGGAATCCATGTACGAAAACCAAGTTTGGAACTTGGAAGAACTTCCAGAAGGAGTAAAGCCGATTGGTTGTAAATGGATTTTCAAAAAGAAGACGGACGCGGATGGTAACATTAAATCCACAAAGCTAGACTTGTCGCGAAAGGGTTCACGCAAGTTCCAGGAGTGGACTACGACGAGACTTTCTCGCCCGTAGCTATGCTTAGGTCTGTTCGGATATTACTAGCAATTGCTGCTTATTTCGATTATGAAATATGGCAGATGGATGTCAAAACGGCTTTCCTAAATGGAAACCTCAAAGAGGATGTATATATGATACAGCCAGAAGGTTTTGTCATTCATGAGGATGCTGGAAAGGTATGCAAACTTCAGAAAGCCATTTATGGTCTGAAGCAAGCGTCAAGGAGCTGGAACATTCGTTTTGATGAAGTGGTCAAAGAGTTTGGCTTCATCAGGAATGACGAAGAATCTTGTGTTTACAAGAAGTTTAGTGGGAGCGCAAAAGCATTTCTAATCTTGTATGTGGATGACATATTGTTGATTCGAAATGACATGAATTTTCTTAGCGAAATAAAAGACTCATTGAAGAAAAGGTTTTCAATGAAAGACTTAGGCGAAGCGGCATATGTATTGGGCATCAGAATCTATAGAGATAGATCAAAACGCCTGATAGCGCTTAGCCAAAGCATGTACATTGACAAGGTGTTGAAAAGGTTCAACATGGAGAACTCCAAGAAAGGCCTACTCCCCATGTCACCTGGCACAGTGCTTTGCAAGAATCAGAGTCCTCGAACTCTCGATGAGCGAGTACAAATGAATGATGTTCCATATGCCTCGGCAGTTGGTTCTATTATGTATGCCATGCTATGTACAAGACCGGATGTTTCCTATGCGCTAAGTGTTAGTAGCCGGTACCAAAGTGATCCTGGATTGGAACACTGGGCCGCAGTCAAGGGTATTCTTAAGTACCTCAGACGGACCAAGGATTTACTCCTTGTGTACGGAGGTGATGAAGAGCTCATTGTAAGTGGTTACACTGATGCAGGCTTCATGACTGACCCAGATGACTTCAAATCTCAATCAGGCTATGTTTTCATGTTGAACGGTGGCGCAGTTGATTGGAAAAGTTCCAAACAAAAGACTGTGGCAGATTCTACGACGGAGGCGGAGTATGTTGCAGCTTCAGAAGCCTCCAAGGAGGCGGTATGGATCAAGCAATTTCTTGAAGACCTTGGTGTGGTTCCAAGTGCTCTGGACCCGGTGGAGATCTATTGTGATAATAGTGGCGCCGTGGCTCAGGCAAGGGAGCCAAGTTCGCACCATAAGACAAGACATATTCAACGCAAATATAAACTCATTCGACATCATGTCGAAGAGGGTTTAGTGAAAGTACGCAAAGTTCACACGGATCTGAATGTGTCAGACCCGATGACGAAGCCTCTACCACGAGCAAAGCATGAGCAACACCGGATAGCCATTGGTGTTAGGGAAGCCATGTAACTGGATTATGACTCTAGTGCAAGTGGGAGTCTGTAGGAGATATGCCCTAGAGGCAGTAACAACAGTTATTTTGTATCTCCTGGTTTGTAATGAAAGTTTATGTTCCATGCTATAACTGCTGTGGCTCCTGAGCCCGTATATCCATAAAGGCTCTGAGGAAAACCCATGTGCACGTGTGGGATAATAAACAGTGATATGTATTCCTAGTCATGCCTCTAAGACTAGCTCAAGTATTGCATGATGATTATGTCTTCCTGATCATGGGCATGTCTATGCCAGCAATTTTGAGAGCACAATTGATGGTAGAACACTTGTGTTGAATCAACCCGAATTGTTGTTATGCTATGAGATTCTTTCGTCACAAGTTTATGGTTTATAACACAGAGAAGTTAATGTTTGCATAATTCCTTAGACCATGAGAGTATCGAGTTCCTTCATACTTGCTTCATGAACTTTGGGGTTTGTTAAACGTCATCCGTAACTGGGTGGCTATTACGGCGGCTTACGGGTTCACGGAAAAGTATGGCAAGTAACGAGATAGCTCAAGATTGGGATTTGCTCCTCCGACGATGGAGAGATATACTCGGGCCCTCTCGGTGTTACGGTATCCATCATCGTCTGGCCAGACAACTTGTGATTTGATCATTGGGATGCCGGAACACGGAAACGAGAAAAGAGAACAAAACCGGTAACGAGGTAACTTGCATGATGGAAAAATTGTTGATCCACAGGAATGCAATAAATCTCACCTCGGGTGTTTGTGACATATTGCGAAGCAACAGGAATAGCTCACGGCAACTGGAGGTTCACTCGAATATTCATTCGTGTGGGTATAGGGGTCAATATGGGTGTCCACGGCTCCGATGTTGATCATTGATCGGAAGGGGTTCCAGGTCATGTCTATGCTTCACCGAACCTATAGGGTCACACGCTTAAGGGTCATCTATCTGCTGAATACTAGACAGGGAGTCTGAGAGAAAATCACCGAAAAAGTTTCGGACACCGAAAAAGTTTTGGACAGCGGAAAGGTTCCGCAAAGAGGTCACCAGATGAGTTCCGATGAAACTGAAAAGTTGTTTCAGAGGATACCATAAAGTCAAATTGTTTTCGGCACATGCCTGATAATTCTTGGAGGGTGCCAGAATCATTCTGGAAACTTCTGGGAATTTTCTGGAAGAAAAACCGGAAATGTTTCGGAGCTGCCGGAACCGCTTCAGATGCTTTTCGCAGATGAAAATCACTAATCTGGAATTGTTCCAGAACGCGTTGAAAATTATTTTAGTGGGTACTGGAATTGTTCTAAGCCCACATAAATATTTTCAGTTTGAACGGACGCTGAAAAATGTCGTCATGAATAGTGAAAGTGCTTTTTGGATAATTTTTTGGAAGCCACCTTTTAGGGCTTTTGCTAAAGGCTTCTAGAAGGGCGTGGGGGGCCATGAGAGCCCCTCATGGGGGGCCCCCTAGGGGTGGCCGGCCAAGGAAGGGGGAGCTCCTTGGAGCTCCACATGGCATCCCAAGTTTACCCTTATGCCCATGAGGTGTGACCTAATGCATGGGTTTTTGGTAATTAGTGGAGGAGCCCTACCCCTTGGCTTTCCTATAAATAGAGGAGATGGGGGCTGCCATCTCTTCATCCCTTGCTCTCATACACATGCCATGCATTATCTGGCTTCTTCTCTCCCTCCCACGAAAAGAGTTTCGTAGAGCCAAAAGGCTGTCTGGGTTCCGGCAGGAACTAGTTCTGGACGGCGAAGCCCTGCCGGATAGCTGACACCGTATGTGTGCAACCCCGTAGAGAGGTCGTAGTTTCGGTCTTTTGCCTGAGGGGCTGTTCGAGTGTCCTCCCGAAGGGCTGTCCGAGTCTCCGTTCGAGTTTCGAGGGTCCTCCCGAAGGGCTGTCCGCGACATCGTCCGGGGGACTGTCCGACCGCCTCCCGAAGGGCTGTCCGACGAGGGAGTACATCCTCGCGGTTGGGAGGTTGTAAATCCTAGCTGCGGGGATCTGCACCAACGATCTCCACCGACTCTTCTTCCGCTGCGCTTCGAGTCGGTACGGATCAGATCAAACCTTGTATGCAGTCTCCATAGTGGTCCTGGGCGTGCTCGCTATACCGAAAATTTTTGTTTTCTGTCGCGTCCCCTTACATATGACAGCTTGGGGAATGTAGCGGGCACAGAAAACAATCTTGAATTCTGCCCAAGTGACGACGGTACCAGGTGGTAGGGTCTGTCGGTGGGTGGCCCACCATTGTGATGCGGGACCCTTCAGAAGGTATGTCGCAAAGGTGACATAACTGGCCGGGGTGACACCAGCAGACTCCATCTCATGGGAGATGTCACGCAGCCAGTCATCGGCATCCAGCGGGTTGACTGTGTTGCGACAGAACGACGAGTTAAGCCGCATAAATTCTGGCAAGGTGATGGAAGGTGGCTGCTGATTAGCTTCAGGACGAGGGAATTGCTGCATAATCCCCATCATGAATTGGCGGTTGAGTTCGAACTATTGCATCATCGCAGCCATATAGTCAGGCGGTGGCGGCGGAGGTGGATTGTTATCACCCATCCTGCTAAGTCAACAGGGGTAGTTTAGCAGAAGCCAATGCAAGTGTTTAGCAACAAGCATGATGTAACACGATGGAATTTAAGTAGTAGAACAGATGCTTAATAGTAGTCATTAAGTCTTACAGGTCCATATAGAGTCGGTTACATTTGGGCAGCATAACGGTGCAAATTCAAAAGCTAGACATACTAGGCGGCGCGCAGGCTCGCGGTAAGGAAGTACACAACGAGACATAGCAAAGGCTACATCAACGTCGGAGAAAGCCACTGAAACGGGGTAGCTGCAAGTGCGGACGACGGGCGTTTGTCGCAGAAGGATCCTGCGCTCCATGTGCACTCTGATGCAGAACCCGGTCTCGAACTGTAAGAAGAGGTCCACGTGCAGGTGTGTGACCTCCCACAGCAGGCCAATCGATCCCTGATGGCATCTCGGTCCTGCTCGGGTAAAGAATGTGCTCCGGATGTATCCCTGCATGAACAGCTGGTAGCAACTGCGTCATAGCCTCGTAGAGTCGTGCTCGAGTGGCAAACAACTCGACAGCAAGAGCGCGAATGGTGCGATCCAGAGCCTGAGTACAGTGAATCAGAATTCGCTGATCGTAGCGACGAGGCTCGTACGGGGCACAGACAGCTGTGTAGAATCCAGAAGCATCTCCCGCAGGGGCATACGGAATATAACAATACTCTGAGGCATCCAAGTCAGCACTGAACTGTCCTCGAAGACGTGCGACAGCAGAGTAGGCGGCATCATGGACTGCCATCTCTATCGTCACGCCGATACCGTGAAAACGGTGTAGCTCAGTGTCAGAGTCATCCTGCTAATCATAGATGCGAACATCAGATTAGTACTGCTCCTGGTTGAACTCACGATAACCTCGTAGACCATGTACTCGGGGCACCAGCGGTATCCCAGCCTGATCAAGAGGGTGATCAGAACAGCTGGAAACCCAGGGACGTCTCAAGCACAGGTGCGAAGCACAAGCTGCGTCGCAGGGCGAGGTGGAAACAGACGGTCCATCTGAAACAAGAAGATTCAGGATTGTCATTCGATGACGAGAAATATAGAAGATCTCGAATTGAAAGGTTAAACAAAACAATGGAAAGGAAATGATTATCAGACTAATCAGATCAATGACAGGGAAATCGCATTGAATCCAGCTCTCCGGGTGGATAGAATTTACGAGATCCTAAGTGTCGGTGTTAGTAAATTTTATTAAACCCAAATAGAAGAGAGATTAGAATCCCGGAGTAAAGATGAGGAATAAAAGATCCTAATACCACCCAGTTGGCGACGTGGGCCCGTAAGCCACACAGCCAAGTTAGTAAAACAACTTTCGACCACTAGACTCAACTTCGGCCAAGGAATTGGATAGGGGGACGCCTAGAGGCAGTCGGCTCTGATACCAACCTGTGACGACCCCGGCTTAATCGTGCACTAATCAGACACGCAAATGCACACGATCAAGCCTAAGGACTCACTTGAAGATATCACAACACAACTCTAAAACATAAATAAAGTCATACAAGCTTAATATTACAAGCCAGGGCCTCGAGGGCTCGAATACATAGCTCGATGGCATACAAGTGTCAGCGGAAGCATTAGATATCTGGGTACAGATATAATACAGAAAAGAGAGATAGGCCTTCACAGAGGCGGGGCAAAATAAAATACTACGATCGAAAGGCGTGGGCCTCCTGCCCTGGACCCTCTGAATCCTACTCCTGGTCGTCGGTCGGCTCCTCGTAGTAGTAGTACTCTCTGGGCTGGTAGTAGTAGTGGTCGTCCACGGGTACATCTGGTTCCGGGGCTCCGTCGTCTGGATGCGACAAAGGGATAAAGGGGGAAAAAGGAAAATAAAGCAAATGTGAGTACTCATCCGAAGTACTCAGCAAGCAAGGATCTACACTACATATGCAACATTTTCAAAGGGGGCTGTATATGTGGACTGGGCTGCAGAAATGCCAGAGTAGAGGGGAAAAGCCTAGTCCTATCGAAGACTAGCATCTTCAGCATCTTCATCAGTCTTGCAGCATTAGAAGAGAGCAAAATAACATGATGTAAAGTATAGCAGTGTCATCAATCCTCGGCCAGAGATTCTTCCTCGACTCCCCGTGAGAAAGCAATCCCAGAGCCGTACTATCCAGTTCTCATCTCAAGTCATGTTCTAGTTGTACCGATCGGGATACAACTCCGAGTGTCCGTTACCGTAGGACAGGCTATCGATAGAAGTTTCTTCCCTGCAGGGGTGCACCAACTTACCCACCACGCTCGCTTAACTCCGGCCGGACACACTTTTCTGGGTCATGCCCGGCCTCGGCTAAGCAACACGCCGCAACCCGACCAAATACTTAATGAGAGGTCAGCACGCCGGACTAACCTATGCCCCCAGGGGTCTTGGACCATCACCCCGGACGCTCCTATGCGTTGCGAACGCGGCTGAAAGCAGACCTAGCAACCCCTTATACAAGCGCGATTGCGTTCCCAGTCCAATTCAGCGCGCGCCGCTCCTTGCCAACGTCAATTAAGCTCCAGCTGAAGTATACGACGTAGAACGCCCATGCTATGCCCATGTGATGGTTAGTGCTATCAGGCCAGAGGCCCCTCGGATTAAATATCCAAACCGTTTAGCGGTTTAGGAGCGCGCGGAAACGAGCAGAGACTCACGATCGATGTGACACTGTCGCCCCGTCTCGAGGACTTGCGGCAAGGGCTAAGAATGCCCGGCCACGCCTCGTAGTTATCTCGCGGGCACCTCTCATGTCAACCCGACTCCACATCACTTCGCAACATGCTCTCGCGGGTACCCCTCAGGGCCGACCCGTCTTTAGTATCATGGTTCAAAGTCAAGTCATAGTATCCAAAGTAGCTGTGTGTCTGACACCGAAGGGAACCCTGAGGAATCACCCTCGATGGAATTCCCGCTCGATGTTATCATCAAGGTGAACGAAGGAGGAATCACCCTCGAGGTCCACACTTGAGATGTTGCATGACAGCGTCGGTATCGGGGGTGGTGTAGGAGGAATCACCCTCGCTTATCACGACCGAGTAACTAACCTACAAGGTTATCATCTGAAGTGCTGTCGAGGTATCACCCTTGGCACTCGATAGTAACCCAGTAGTGTCGAGCAACATAGGGGGAAGTGACGTGCGGTGCCCGGGTCTGATCTTCGATCCCGATAATCGGGTCTTCTGATTATCCAGCGGGGCAGTCGGGACAAGTGGGTCTCTGATGAGGCTCTACCCATCCTATACTAAACAGTTTAGGATAGCAGGAAAGTATCAACAGCAGGTTACAAGTAAACAGGCTATGAAGCGGATATAGGATAACAGTAGCAGCAGTAACTTCTAATGCAAGCATAAGAGAGAAGGGAGTGGGCGATATCGGAATGCTCAAAATGGGGGTGCTTGCCTATCTGCTCGACGGCAAGGGCCTGATCGTCGGGGACGTAGTCGTACTCCGGAGTGGCGTCTGCCTCAGGAGCTACGGCAACGTTGGGGTCTACCGAAAGAGAAGAGGGGGAAGAAACAAGTAAATATAATGCAAACAGATGCCACACAGTGCGTGTGATGCTATGATGCAATGCAGGGTTGCCTAAATATGCCTCTAAGTCATTTTAGTTATTTTTAGAATTAATCTGGGATTTATTAACCGGTGTGTGTGCACTATTCATCTGCCGGAATCGAGCTCGGCATTACGAGTTCTTCTACATAGAAGGTTCCGACAGGGAAACAGACGGCACGATCAGACTCGTCTCGTCGTTCTGAGCAACTTTCATGTTTTAAGTTTTTCGATCTGAGCTACGGTTTAAAAGTTATTAATTTTTAAAGATTTATTGATTTTTCTGGAATTAATTTTATTAACAGAATTGAATTATGATGTCAGCATGACGTGTTGCTGACATCAGCAGGTCAACAGTGACGTTGACCTGGTCAAACCTGACATGTGGGTCCAGTGGGACCCACATGTCAGTCTCTGTTGGGCTAACTGTTGACTAATTAAACTAACAAAGCTAATTAGGGGGTGTGGGCCCCAGTTGTCAGTGTCTGTTTAGTTAACAGATTAATTTTAAAGGTTAATTAACTTTAATTAGCGCAGAGGGGCCCACACGTCAGAGAGAGGGGATGAACAGTAACTGCGTTGACCGCGGTCAACCTAGTCAAACCGAGGCGCCGGGCCCACTGTCAGTGGCACGAAGCAGGCCCCACCACTTGCCACGTCGGCGGGGTCGCCGGAAACACGCCGGCGAACGCTCCGCGGCGGCTGTCTCGCCGGAGACGCTTGGGAATCACCTACTGGGCACCAAATCGAGCGCCATCGGTACCGTTCGATCGGCCGTTGCGTCGCGCTTTCATACATGCCAAAAACGTGGCCGGAGACGACCTAAAACGACGGCGGCGGTGCCAACAGGCGGCGACCGGAATCGGTGCCCGAGGGAAATGTCGCCCCGGCTCGTTTGCTCGCAATCTAAAGCGCTAGGGAGCATCAGTGGACACCCCTGAGCACGCTGGCATGCTCGTTCGTCCCTGATAGGAACCGCAGCAGCAGGAGCAAGCTAAGCCGCGACGGTGGGAGCTGCGGCAATGGCGACGGCATCCAGAGGCAGCAAAGTGAGCGGGGAGATGGGGAAAACACTGGCGCGTGCTCACCTTGTGGCTCATGAAAGGCCTGCGAAAGATTAGGAGCAGCAGGGCAGCTCGAGGTCGCCGGAGTTCGCCGGGGATCTAAGGAGGAAGACGAGGACGGTGTGCTCGATACAGAAAGACCCGGCTCCGCCCGGTGGCACTGATCGATGCAGCGTTCGTCGGCGGAGATGACAGGCACGGAGAGGCGGCGAGGCAGGGTCTGTGGCCGCGGCGAACAACGGAACGCGGCGGTGGTGGCGCTCTGCTTTGATGGATCTGAGGAGGAAGAAGAACGAAGCGAGCGATGGGAGAGGGGAGAAGTGACGGGGAGGACCAGGGGGAGAGGGAACGGCTTGCCCTTATCCCCTCCTCGTCCCTGTTTCGTCGGTGGCACTGGCGTGTCGGCGCGCGGACGGCGAGCGCGAGCTCGGCCATAGCGGCGGCGACACGCACAGGAGAGAGAAGGAGGTAATGGGCCAGATGGACTGGCTCCAGGCACTATGCACTAGTGGCAGTGCACAGTGGCCTTTTCTTATTTTCCTTTCTCTGCTTTCTATTTTCTTTAATTCTTTTCTGTTTTGTATTAGTTAGGGCACTTTTGCATTTTTGTAAAGTATGAGAATTGTCCCCAATATTACAATGCAATATTCCCTTCCACCAAAAATTGGTTTAGGCAAATTTGGATTATATTTGAATTTGAAATGAATTTAATATGGTTGTTTTGGTACTGTTTCATGTGGTTTGAACCACTTATCCAATCCAAGTATCAATGGTTATATTATTATTAGTGCCTCTGGAATATTTTCTAATTAGTGAATATTTTTCCAAAGGTGTTTGAGCAAATTTATTTTGCACTTTTGAATTTGAGTTGATTTTCAGAATGGAGTTTGAATTGTTTTGGTTAACCACTATGACTAGGCACTGCAAATGATATGACTTGGCAATATTAGCAGCTGATCACAGTGGTAGTTACACAGGGGTGTTACAAGTTCGATCTTACGGTGCTCAATCCCTGTGATAGAAGGGGACATGACACGTATGTATCGTTGCTATTAAGGATAACAAGATGGGGTCTATTCCCACATGAATAGATCTTGTCTACATCATGTCATCGTTCTTATTGCATTACTCCATTTCTCCATGAACTTAATACACTAGATGCATGCTGGATAGCGGTCGATGTGTGGAGTAATAGTAGTAGATGCAGACAGGAGTCGGTCTACTAATCTTGGACGTGATGCCTATATAATTATCATTGCCTGGATATCGTCATGATTGTTTGAAGTTCTATCAATTGCCCAACAGTAATTTGTTTACCCACCGTATGCTATTTTTCTCGAGAGAAGCCACTTGTGAAATCTACGGCCCCCGAGTCTATTCTTCTTCATATTTGCTTTCTAATCTATTATTTGCCACTTTTATTTCTAGATCTATATTTCTAAAAACCCAAAAATACCTTGCTGCACTTTTTATTTACTTCTTTTATTTCACATTTATTCGAGATCTATTTATCCAATCTATCATAATTTTTATCCCGTCAACTTGACAATTTCTGGCACCGTTACCCGTTGAGGGATTGACAACCCCTCCTAATTGTCGGGTTGCAAGTATTTGTTCTTTGTGTGCAGGTGCCGTTTACATAGTGTTGCTTGGTTCTCCTACTGGATTGATACCTTGGTTTCATAACTGAGGGAAATACCTACCGTAGTTGTGCTGCATCATCCCTTCCTCTTTGGGGAAATACCGACGTAGTTCAAGCGACATTAAAAGGAGTGGCCCAACAATCCTCAAATGGCTAGTCTCGATAGGAAAGTAACACAATAGGCTCGGGGTTAACAATGCAATGGCAAGGAAATGCATAATGATGTCGCGAAGTTACCGTTCTTACTTATGGTCGTGGTGTCAAATGGTGAAGTGGTCGTTGTCGATGAAGATTTCCTGGCGATGATGAGTGGCGGTGGTGTCAATGTCGAACCATTCCTAATTAGCCGAAGCACCTTAGAAAATGAAAAACCGTGAACTCAAATCTCAAATGGAAAATGGGTCAAAATTTTTGTTGGTTGCGGAAGGTGGGTGGTATTGCAGAGTTTTGGTGGTTGTTTGCGGAAGAGATGGTAGGAAATTGCAAAAAGTGGGGATATTTCGGGCAAACTTTGGAGGTTTGGTTGCGTCGGGTCAGATGTCTGGGTGACGGCCGAATGTCTGGGATTAGCCCGGATTGTTGGGGAACGTAGCATGCAATTTCAAAAAAATTCCTACGCTCACGCAAGATCTATCTAGGAGATGCATAGCAACGAGAGGGGGAGAGTGTGTCCACATGCCCTCGTAGACCAAAAGCAGAAGCATTTGTTAACGCGGTTGATGTAGTCGAACTTCTTCTCGGTCCGATCGATCAAGCATCGAACGTACGACACCTCCGAGTTTTGCACACGTTCAGCTCGATGACGTCCCTTGAACTCTTGATCCAGCAAAGTGTCGAGGGAGAGTTCCGTCAGCACGACGGCATGGTGATGGTGATGGTGAAGTGATCCGCGCAGGGCTTCGCCTAAGCACTACGTGAATATGACCGGAGGCGTAAACTGTGGAGGGGGGCGCCGCACACGGCTAACAATTGTTGGTGTGTGTTCTAGAGGTGCCCCCCCACGTATATATAGGTTGGAGGGGAGGAGAGGCAGCCAAGGGGGCGCCCAAGTAGGAGAAATCCTACTTGGGCCTCTAGTCCAATTCGGCCTCCCCCCTTTCCTTTTACCAGAAGGGGGAAAAGGGAAGAGAGGGGGGAGGAAGGAAAGGGGGGGCCGAACCCCCACCTCCTTCTCCTATTCGTCCTCCTTCCTAAGGGGGGGGGGGCGCACCACCCATTGTGAGCTGGTGTGCTTCCCTCCTATGGCCCATAAGGCCCATTATTCCCCTGGGAGGTTCCGGTAACCCCCCCAGTACTCTGATATGTACCCGATTTGCCCCGAAACACTTCCGGTGTCCGAATATCATCGTCCTATATATGAATCTTTGCCTCTCGACCATTTCGAGACTCCTTGTCATGTCCGTGATCTCATCCGGGACTCCGAACAACATTCGGTCACCAATCACATAACTCGTATAATACAAAATCGTCATCGAACATTAAGCGTGCGGACCCTACGGGTTCGAGAACTATGTAGACATGACCGAGACACCTCTCCGGTCAATAACCAATAGCGGAACCTGGATGCTCATATTGGTACCCACATATTCTTCGAAGATCTTTATCGGTCGTATCGTAATGACAACATACGTTATTCCCTTTGTCATCGGTATGTTACTTGCCCGAGATTCGATCGTCGGTATCTTCATACCTAGTTCAATCTCGTTACCGACAAGTCTCTTTACTCGTTCTGTAATGCATCATCCTGCAACTAACTCATTATTCACATTGCTTGCAAGGGTTCTTATGATGTGCATTACCGAGAGGGCCCAGAGATACCTCTCCGATACTCGGAGTGACAAATCCTAATCTCGATAAATGGATCGCTGGAGCTTGCACACTTTGTTAGCACCTTTAGGATCAACAAAACCTTCTAGTTGCATCATATACAACTCTTCTTTAAGAAATCCATTAAGGAATGCAGTTTTGACGTCCATTTGCCAGATTTCATAATCATAAAATGCGGCAATTGCTAACATGATTCGGACAGACTTAAGCATCGCTACGGGTGAGAAAGTCTCATCGTAGTCAACTCCTTGAACTTGTCGAAAACCTTTCACGACAAGTCGAGCTTTGTAGACAGTAACATTACCATCACCGTCAGTCTTCTTCTTGAAGATCCATTTATTTTCTATGGCTCGCCGATCATCGGGCAAGTCAACCAAAGTCCATAATTTGTTCTCATACATGGATCCTATCTCAGATTTCATGGCCTCAAGCCATTTATCGGAATCTGGGCTCATCATCGCTTCTTCATAGTTCATAGGTTCATCATGGTCTAGTAACATGACTTCCAGAACAGGATTACCGTACCACTCTAGTGCGGAACGTGCTCTGGTTGACCTACGAGGTTCGGTAGTAACTTGATCTGAAGCTTCATGATCATCATCATTAGCTTCCACTCTAGTTGGTGTAGGCATCACAGGAACAGATTTCTCTGATGAGCTACTTTCCAAATTGAGAGAAGGTACAATTACCTCATCAAGTTCTACTTTCCTCCCACTCACTTCTTTCGAGAGCAACTCCTTCTCTAGAAAGGATCCATTCTTAGCAACAAAGATCTTGCCTTCGGATCTGTGATAGAAGGTGTACCCAACAGCTTCTTTTGGGTATCCTATAAAGACGCATTTCTCCGATTTGGGTTCGAGCTTATCAGGCTGAAGCTTTTTCACATAAGCATCGCAACCCCAAACTTTAAGAAACGACAGCTTAGGTTTCTTGGCAAACCAAAGTTCATACGGTGTCGTCTCAATGGATTTAGATGGTGCCCTATTTAACGTGAATGCAGCTGTCTCTAATGCATAACCCCAAAACGATAGTGGTAAATCGGTAAGAGACATCATAGATCGCAGCATATCTGATAAAGTACGGTTACGATGTTCGGACACACCATTACGCTGTGGTGTCCGAGGTGGCGTGAGTTTTGAAACTATTCCACATTGTTTTAAATGAAGGCCAAACTCGTAACTCAAATATTCGCCTCCGCGATCAGATCATAGAAACTTTATTTTCTTGTTTCGATGATTCTCCACTTCACTCTGAAATTCTTTAAACTTTTCAAATGTTTCAGACTTGTGTTTCATCAAGTAGATATACCCATATCTGCTCAAATCATCTGTGAAGGTCAGAAAATAACGATACCTGCCACGAGCCTCAACACTCATCGGACCGCATACATCGGTATGTATTATTTCCAATAAGTCAGTGGCTCGCTCCATTGTTCCGGAGAACGGAGTTTTAGTCATCTTGCCCATGAGGCATGGTTTGCAAGCATCAAATGATTCATAATCAAGTGATTCCAAAAGTCCATCCGAATGGAGTTTCTTCATGCGCTTTACACCAATGTGACCTAAACGGCAGTGCCACAAATATGTTGCACTATCACTATCAACTTTGCATCTTTTGGCATCAATATTATGAATATGTGTATCACCACGATCGAGATTTAACAAAAATAGACCACTCTTCAAGGGTGCATGACCATAAAATATATTACTCATATAAATAGAACAACCATTATTCTCTGATTTAAATGAATAACCATCTCGCATTAAACAAGATCCAGATATAATGTTCATGCTCAACGCTGGCACCAAATAACAATTATTCAGGTCTAAAACTAATCCCGAAGGTAGATGTAGAGGTAGCGTGCCGACGGCGATCACATCGACCTTGAAACCATTCCCGACGCGCATCGTCACCTCGTCCTTAGCCAATCTTCGTTTAATCCGTAGCTCCTGTTTCGAGTTACAAATATGAGCAACCGAACCGGTATCAAATACCCAGGCACTACTACGAGCATTAGTAAGGTACACATCAATAACATGTATATCATATGTACCTTTGTTCACTTTGCCATCCTTCTTATCCGCCAAATACTTGGGGCAGTTCCGCTTCCAGTGACCAGTCCCTTTGTAGTAGAAGCACTCAGTTTCAGGCTTAGGTCCAGACTTGGGCTTCTTCCCGGGAGTGGCAACTTGCTTGCCATTCTTCTTGAAGTTCCCTTTCTTTCCTTTGCCCTTTTTCTTGATACTAGTGGTCTTGTTAACCATCAACACTTGATGCTCCTTCTTGATTTCTACCTCCGCAGCTTTGAGCATCGCGAAGAGCTCGGGAATTGTTTTCTCCATCCCTTGCATATTATAGTTCATCACGAAGCCTTTATAGCTTGGTGGGAGTGATTGGAGAACTCTGTCAATAACACTATCAACTGGAAGATTAACTCCCAGCTGAGTCAAGTGATTATGATATCCAGACATTCTGAGTATGTGTTCACTGACAGAACCGTTCTCCTCCATCTTGCAGCTATAGAACTTGTTGGAGACTTCATATCTCTCAACTCATGCATTTGCTTGAAATATTAACTTGAACTCCTGGAACATCTCATATGCTCCATGATGTTCAAAATGTCTTTGAAGTCCCGATTCTAAGCCGTAAAGCATGGCACACTGAACTATCGAGTAGTCATCAGATCGAGCTTGCCAGACGTTCATAACATCAGCATCTACTCCTGCAGCAGGCCTTTCACCTAGCGGTGCATCAAGGACATAATTCTTCTGTGCAGCAATGAGGATAATCCTTAAGTTACGCACCCAGTCCGTGTAGTTGCTACCATCATCTTTCAACTTAGCTTTCTCTAGGAACGCATTAAAATTCAAGGGAACGGTAGCACGGGCCATTGATCTACAACATAGATATGCAAAAACTATCAGGACTAAGTTCATGATAAATTAAGTTCAATTAATCATATTACATAAGAACTCCCACTTAAATCAACATCCCTCAAGTTGTCTAAGTGATACATGATCCAAATCAACTAACCCATGTCCGATCATCATGTGAGATGGGGTAGTTTTCAATGGTGAACATCTCTATGTTGATCATATCTACTATATGATTCACGTTCGACCTTTCGGTCTCCAGTGTCCCGAGGCCATGTCTGTACATGGTAGGCTCGTCAAGTTTAACCCGAGTATTCCGCATGTGCAAAACTGTCTTGCACCCGTTGTATGTGAACATAGAGCCTATCACACCTGATCATCACGTGGTGTCTCAGCACGACGAACTGTCGCAACGGTGCATACTCGGGGAGAACACTTATACCTTGAAATTTTGTTAAGGGATCATCTTATAATGCTACCGTCGTACTAAGCAAAATAAGATGCATAAAAGATAAACATCACATGCAATCAAAATATGTGACATGATATGACCATCATCATCTTGTGCCTTTGATCTCCATCTCCAAAGCACCGTCATGATCTCCATCGTCACCGGCTTGACACCTTGATCTCCATCGTAGCGTCGTGGTCGTCTCGCCAACTATTGCTTCTACAACTATCGCTAACACATAGTGATAAAGTAAAGCAATTACATGGCGTTTGCATTTCATAGAATAAAGCGACAAACATAAGGCTCCTGCCAGTTGCCGATAACTTTTACAAAACATGATCATCTGATACAACAGTGTATATCACATCATGTCTTGACCATATCACATCAAAACATGCCCTGCAAAAACAAGTTAGATGTCCTCTACTTTGTTGTTGCAAGTTTTACGTGGCTGCTACGGGCTTCTAGCAAGAACCGTTCTTACCTACGCATCAAAACCACAATGATGTTTCATCAAGTTTGCTGTTTTAACCTTCAACAAGGACCAGCCATAGTCAAATTCGATTCAACTAAAGTTGGAGAAACAGACACCCGCTAGCCACCTTTATGCAAAACTAGTTGCATGTCTGTCGGTGGAACCGGTCTCATGAACGTGGTCATGTAAGGTTGGTCCGGGCCGCTTCATCCAACAATACCGCTGAATCAAAATAAGACGTTGGTGGTAAGCAGTATGACTATCACCGCCCACAACTCTTTGTGTTCTACTCGTGTAAATCATCTACGCATAGACCTGGCTCGGATGCCACTATTGGGGAACATAGCATGCAATTTCAAAAAAATTCCTACGCTCACGCAAGATCTATCTAGGAGATGCATAGCAATGAGAGGGGGAGAGTGTGTCCATGTACCCTCGTAGACCGAAAGCGGAAGCATTTGTTAACGCGATTGATGTAGTCGAACTTCTTCTCGTTCCGACCGATCAAGCACCAAACGTACGGCACATCCGAGTTCTGCACACGTTCAGCTCGATGACGTCCCTTGAACTCTTGATCCAACAAAGTGTCAAGGGAGAGTTTTGTCAGCACGACGGCGTGGTGATGATGATGGTGAAGTGATCCGTGCAGGGCTTCGCCTAAGCACTACGTGAATATGACCGGAGGCGTAAACTGTGGAGGGGGCGCCGCACACGGCTAACAATTGTTGGTGTGTGTTCTAGTGGTGCCCCCCCCCCCACGTATATATAGGTTGGAGGGGAGGAGAGGCAGCCAAGGGGGCGCCCAAGTAGGAGGAATCCTACTTGGGCCCCTAGTCCAATTTGGCCTCCCCCTTTCCTTTTACCGGAAAGGGGAAAAGGGAAGAGAGGGGGGAGGAAGGAAAGGGGGGCTGAACCCCCACCTCCTTCTCCTATTCAGCCTCCTTCCTAAGAGGGGGTGCACCACCCCTTGTGGGCTGGTGTGCTTCCCCTCTATGGCCCATAAGGCCCATTATTCCCCCGGGGGGTTCCGATAACCTCCGGTACTCCGATATGTACCCGGTATGCCCCGAAACACTACCGGTGTCCGAATATCATCGTCCTATATATGAATCTTTGCCTCTCGACCATTTCGAGACTCCTCGTCATGTCCGTGATCTCATCCGGGACTCCGAACAACATTCGGTCACCAATCACATAACTCGTATAATACAAAATCGTCATCGAACGTTAAGCGTGCGGACCCTACGGGTTTGAGAACTATGTAGACATGACCGAGACACCTCTCCGGTCAATAACCAATAGTAGAACCTGGATGCTCATATTGGTTCCCACATATTCTACGAAGATCTTTATCGGTCGTACTGTAATGACAACATACGTTATTCCCTTTGTCATCGGTATGTTACTTGCCCGAGATTCGATCGTCGGTATCTTCATACCTAGTTCAATCTCGTTACTGGCAAGTCTCTTTACTCGTTTCGTAATGCATCATCCCGCAACTAACTCATTAGTCACATTACTTGCAAGGCTTCTTATGATGTGCATTACCGAGAGGGCCCAGAGATACCTCTCCGATACTCGGAGTGACAAATCCTAATCTCGATCTATGCCAACCGAACAAACACCTTCGGAGATACCTGTAGAGCATCTTTATGATCACCCAGTTACGTTGTGACGTTTGATAGCACACAAGTTATTCCTCCGGTATCCGGGAGTTGCATAATCTCATAGTCAAAGGAATATGTATATGTCATGAAGAAAGCAGTAGCAATAAAACTGAATGATCATTATGCTAAGCGAATGGATGGGTCATGTCCGTCACATCATTCTCCTAATGATGTGATCCCGTTCATCAAATGACAACACATGTCTATGGTTAGGAAACTTAACCATCCTTGATTTACGAGCTAGTCTTGTAGAGGCTTACTAGGGACTCGGTGTTTTGTCTATGTATCCACACATGTATTAAGTTTCCGGTTAATACAATTCTAGCATGAATAATAAACATTTATCATGATATAAGGAAATATAAATAACAACTTTATTATTGCCTCTAGGGCATATTTCCTTCACGGATGTCCGTCTGCTATGTACTCCGTGGCAGATCGGGATCTTGCGATTTGACGATGGGAAGAATGGGGAAAATTGGTGCATATTTCATTGAGAAAGTTGGGGAAAAGATGGTGGAGGCTATATCCACCAAACACTTCAAATCCTTGGATCAAATCAACAAAATCTCATCAAACCCTACAAATCATAAAAAAAATGTATGGCTATTTTTGGTGGGGATTTTTGAATCAGGTCAAAAAGAAACAAAATTAGGCTAGAAAGTGGGGGAATGGGGCTCTAAGATGTGAATCAACCTATGCTCTGATCTAAGATGGTGTAGGGCGAAACTCTAGGTGGTGATCTTCTTCACACTTGGAGGTTGGAAAGGGGAAAGTCAAGAGGAAATCACAAAGATCTTAACACTCAAGACTGCTGGAAATATGCTATAATTGTATTGATTGGAAACTCAAATACATGTGTGGATACATAGACAGCAACATGTCCCTAGTGAGCCTCTACCGGACTAACTCATTGATCAAAGATGGCTATGGTTTCCTAGTCATAGACATGAGTTGTCATTTGATAACGGGATCACATCATTAGCAGAATGATGTGATGGACAAGACCCAAACTATAAGCGTAGCATATGATCGTATCAAGTTTATTACTATCATTTTCTGCATGTCAAGTATCTGTTCCTATGACCAGCTCGACTTGTGACAAAGGGGTTTTCACAAGTTCAAGGAGTTGACTACGAAGAGACTTTCTCACCCGTAGCGATGCTCAAGTTTGTCAGAATCATGTTGGCAATAGCTGCATTTTTCGATTATGAAATATGGCAGATGGATGTCAAAACAGCGTTTCTTAACGGTTTCCTTAAGGAAGAGTTGTATTTGATGCAATCAGAAGGTTTTGTCGATCCAGAGAATGCTGACAAAGTGTGCAAACTCCAGTGGTCCATTTATGGACTGGTGCAAGCATCTCAAAGTTGGAATCTTCGCTTTGATGAGGTGATCAAAGCGTTTGGGTTTATACAAGTTTTTGGAGAATCTTGTATTTACAAGAAAGTGAGTGGGAGCTCTATAGCGTTTCTAATATTATATGTGGATGACATATTGCTGATTGGAAACAATATAGAACTTTTGGAAAATGTGAAGGAATATTTGAACAAGAGTTTTTCAATGAAGGACCTAGGAGAAGCTGCTTTCATATTAGGCATCAAGATCTATAGAGATAGATCGAGACGCTTAATAGGACTTTCACAAAGCACATACCTTGATAAGATTTTGAAGAAGTTCAAAATGGATAAGTCCAAGAAGGGGTTCTTGCCTGTTTTGCAAGGTGTGAAGTTGAGTAAGACTCAATGCCCAGCGACTACAGAGGATAGAGAAAAGATGAGTGTCATCCCCTATGCTTCTGTCATAGGCTCTATTATGTATGCGATGTTGTGCACAAGACCAGATGTCAGCCTTGCCATAAGTATGGCCGGAAGGTTTCAATGTAATCCAGGAATGGAGCACTGGACAATGGTAAAGAATATCCTTAAGTACCTGAAAAGGACTAAGGAAATGTTTCTCGTTTATGGAGGTGATCAAGAGCTCGTCATAAAGGGTTGCGTCGATGCAAGCTTTGACACATATCTGGATGACTCTAAGTCTCAAACCGGATACGTATATGTTCTGAATGGGGGAGCGGTAAGCTGGTGCAGTTCCAAGCAAAGCGTGGTAGCTGATTCTACATGCGAAGCAGAGTACATAGCTACCTCAGAGGCAGCGAAGGAAGGTGTCTGGATGAAGCAGTTCATGACAGATCTTGGAGTTGTGCCAAGTGTACTGAACCCAATGACTCTGTTCTGTGACAGCACTGGTGCCATTGCTCTAGCCAAGGAACCAAGATTTCACAAGAGGACCAGACACATAAAGTGACGCTTCAACTCCATCCGCAATGCAGTCAAGGAGGAGGACATAAACATTTGCAAAGTACATACGGATCTGAATGTTGCAGATTCATTGAATAAACCTCTTCCACGGGCAAAACATGATCAACACCAGAACTCTATGGGAGTTAGATTAATTACCATGTAATACTAGATTATTGACTCTAGTGCAAGTGGGAGACTATTGGAAATATGCCCTAGAGGCAATAATAAAGTGGTTATTATTATATTTCCTTGTTCATGATAATCGTTTATTATCCATGCTATAATTGTATTGATTGGAAACTCAAATACATGTGTGGATACATAGACAACAACATGTCCCTCGTGAGCCTCTACCGGACTAGCTCATTGATCAAAGATGGCTATGGTTTCCTAGTCATAGACATGAGTTGTCATTTGATAACAGGATCACATCATTAGGAGAATGATGTGATGGACAAGACCCAAAATATAAGCGTAGCATATGATCGTATCAAGTTTATTGCTATCATTTTCTGCATGTCAAGTATCCGTTCCTATGACCATGAGATCATAGAACTCACTGACACCGGAGGAGTACCTTGTGTGTATCAAATGTCGCAACATAACTGGGTGACTATAAAGATGCTCTACAGGTATCTTCGAGGGTGTCTGTTGAGTTGGCATGGATCAAGACTGGGATTTGTCACTCCGTATGACGGAGAGGTATCTCGGGGCCCACTCGATAATACAGCATCACAATGAGCTTGCAAGCAATGTGACTAAGGAGTTAGTCATGGGATGTTGTATTACGGAACGAGTAAAGAGACTTGCCTGTAATGAGATTGAACTAGGTATGGAGATACCGACGACCGAATCTCGGGCAAGTAACATACCGATGGACAAAGGGAACTGCATACGGGATTAGCTGAATCCTTGGCATTGTGGTTCAACCGATGAAAGATCTTCATGGAATATGTAGGAACCAATATGGGCATCCAGGTTCTGCTATTGGTTATTGACCGGAGAGGTGTCTTGGTCATGTCTACATTATTCTCGAACCCGTAGGGTCCGCACGCTTAATGTTTGGTGACGTTAGAGTAGTATTGGGATATTCATGTTGGTGACCGAATGTTGTTCAGAGTCCCGGATGAGATCCCGGACTTCACAAGGAGCTCCAGAATGGTCCGGAGGTAAAGATTTATATATGGGAAGTCATATTTTGGCTACCGGAAAAGTTTTGAGCATTATCGGTATTGTACCGGGAGTGCCGAAAGGGGTCCGGGGGTCCACCTGCCCCGGGGGGCACATGGGCCGTAGGGGGTGCGCCTTGGCCTATATGGGCCAAGGGCACCAGCCCTAAGGGGCCCATGCGTCAAGAGAGAGGATAAAGGAAGAGTCCTAAGGGTTGAAGGCACCCCCCGAGGTGCCTTGGGAAGGGAGGATTCCTCCCTAGGCCTAGCCGCACCACCTCCCTTGGAGGAGGGGCCAAGGCTAAGCCCCAAGCCTCCTCCTTGCCTACTATAAATAGTGGGGGAGAGGTAGGGGCTAGAGACACCAAATCCCACGCCCCGACGGCAGCCCTACCTCTCCCAAAACCCCATTTTCTCCTCAGATTGGTTCCGACAGCGTTTGGCGAAGCCCTGCCGGGATTGCGCCACCACCATCTCCACCACGTTGTCATGCTGGTTGAGATCCCATATACTTCTCCTCTCTTTCTTGCTGGATCAAGAAGGAGGAGACGTCATCGAGCCGCATGTGTGCTGAACAGGGAGGTGCCGTCCGTTCGGCGCTAGATCGGATTGGATCGCGAAGACGTTTGACTACATCAACCGCGTTTCTTAACGCTTCCTCTTAGTGATCTACAAGGGTATGTAGATCCAATCTCTCCTCTCGTAGATGTTCATCTCCTAGATTTATCTTGGTGAGTGTAGGAATTTTTTTGTTTCCCATGCAACGTTCCCCAACAAAGACAAGATCCACAGTCACACATCCACTAAATCCATGTACACAGACAAGATTCAAGATCCAAATCCAACAAGAGAAAAGTAAAAGAGGTAGATAGTTCTTCCCAATCTCTAGGAGAGAGAGGCCTTGTATCCAAGATGGATCTCCCCTTAGATGGGCCTTGTATCATCTAGGGATCTTCACACATGGAAGTCATGATCTCCATGGGAGAGGTAGGTAAGGAGCAAAGCTCTCTAGTTCATCTCATATGCTTTGCTACCCCTAGCAAGACTGCAAGAGGAAGGGGATGGTCTATTTATATTCTGGGATGGAATAAGTGAGGGGGAGAGGGTTACATGGGCCTTTGGTCTGAATCTACGCTCGCGGGTGCTGAATGTTCAGGGATGTTCATGAGTGATATTTTTACACCCATCGACCCTTTGTTTAAACCATTATATTTCATTAAAATCGGGATATGCGCTCCGATATTGGTACTAATGTCTAATGAATGCAAAGGACTCCACAAATCCTCTCTTTGATGTGTTTCCAATGGAAATGGACCAAAAAGGAAGACACCACATGGGAATATGGAAAGGAGTGGAAATGGATAAAGGAGGACTCATCAGGAGGCGCACCAGAAGAAACAGTGCAAAAGACGGCATTCTATACGACTGCGAGCGCTCGAATGAGCGCCCGTATGACGTGGAAACCGAGGCTCCTCGTCCACCTGGACAACTTTTATAAAGGGGACCCCCATCGAAATGTCAATAGAAAAGCGTCGAGCAAAGCCAGAACAGAACCATCGTCATCCCCTCTCACAAACCCTAGCCGATGTCATATCCATCTCCATAGCTACCACCACAAACATAGTCCATCTCCCTATAGTTCATACTTGTAATCGTGCATCGCAGAAGGCAGCCGTTGTAAGACATATTTGCAATCAGTCAATATTAAAGATGTGTTCTTTAATGTTTTCTTCTTGTGATCTGATTTCCATGTGTGAGTAGTTCAGTAAGGTATGGGTTGAGACATAGGCCTTGCAACGCTCTGTATTTGTTGTGGGGGTCAATGGAAGTGATTTGAATTAATGTCCCGTATGTGCGAAATAAAATTGTTCTGTAGATGTCTCTTGTGGTTCTCGTGATCTTCATCCCTGCAGGTACCCAGGATCATGGAGATCGAGCCACAGAAAGGCTAAGTGCACGGAGAATGTGAAGTGTTACTCTAAACACCAGTGACAGAAGGGTTTAGTATGGTAACACGGATCCAATCCTTGGGGATTCATGAGGTGTAGTCATTAAATGCCGAAAGCTTTTGTTTGATTATTATAATCTTAATTATTGAGGCAACCCCACACGACGGATAGGGCCTTCGGTTTGACAACTGATTCTTGATGCACGACTCGTGCTGGTCAAGATGTTATTTGGACACATCCCCCACTTTGGTTCGTAACAAGCACATCTCGGTGGGTGACTTCCGGTGCACAAATTAAGATCATATTTGGTCCCAACACAAATACATGGTTGTAAACATTAAGACCTCATACTCGTACCTCCTTTTATTATAAGTGTTTGAATCACAATTAGCTTGACTGATCCGGTTAAAAGCTGGAATTATTTCTTTGATAGAAACTTCACAGAGGCCATCTCTTCAAGAGAATCTTCCTCTTGCGGGTTCGATACCCAAGGTCACCTCTTTGGGGAAATATGTGTGGGATACTTTCTGTTTAGTTACCCGATCATACAAAAAGGAAGTATCAGATGTACCGGATGTCCGGCCCGACTTTGGTCACCAAATGTCCGGGGCTGGGTCGGATGTCCGGCTGGGTGGTGGCCTGATTCAGCATCGCTTATGGACTCCTCTGGCCGGATTTCTGGGGATGCACAGAATGTCTGGCCGCTCAATGGGCACCGGTTATCCGGCCATGGGTCGGGTGTCGGGCCACCGTAGCTTTGTTAGGCGCCGGTCCTTGGAGTTTGGCTTGGACTTGGGGGCGCTGGAAATCCGGCGAGGGGCCAGATGTTCGGCCACTATAGCATTTCGGCGACTTCAGTTGAGGTGCTTCTTGGTCCGCATCCGTGGTGACTTGTCCTTCCTTCCGAGTGTCTCCGAGGTTGTTTTCTTGATACATAAGCACACATAGCATTCCCGCACCTCGGTTTCGAGAGCTCTTGCACACGCTCTTGTCATTGGTCCCCTTGGTGATTGGGATGATTATGACAAGTCCATGGGGATGACCGTACACTAGTAGAAAACAGGGCACTAGTCCCGGTTCCAGAGGGCCTTTAGTCCCGGTTCTGGAACCGGGACAAAACGGTCGGGACTAATGCCCACAACCTTTTAGTCCCGGTTGGCTTATGAACCGGGACTAAAGGAGCTCCACGTGGCCGCTGTGGGGCGCCTAGGCAGGAGGACCTTTAGTCCCAGTTGGTAACACTAACCGGGACTAAAAGGCGGCCACGCGTCAGCAGCTCCCAGGCGCTGCGGTTTTTTTTTTCTGAAAGGGGGGGGGGTTAGGGGTTTTGTAGGGTTCAGGGGTTTCATATTGTGTTAGCTAGCTACTACATATAGAGAGAAGTGACCTCTCTTTCTTCGTGCTTGGTTGACGGTAGCTACTACATATAGAGAGAACTCGACGCTAGCTAGTAAGCAAATGAAGGAACCATTAATTACACAACATCATCATGAACATATATAGAGAGAAGTGACTTCTCTTTCTCCATGCTTGGTCGAACAACAAGTTTTCGTATATCTATCCGACGTGACTACATATATACAATATAACATCCCTGACATCATCAAGCGGAAAACTCCCATTGAATTTCCGTATGGTATTCTCCCTTTTCATGTATGACGTGGTCAAGAAAGAATCCCGCCAATTCCTCTTGAATTGCTCGTATGCGATCATGTGGTAGGAGTTCATCCCGCATCTGCCACATCTAATTTAAAGAAGGGGGTCAATACATATATATGAATGAAACTCAACACAATTGATGGTAATAAAATAAAATTGTGAATATTGTTTACGTACTTCATATTGTTTGTCAGACAAGCCCCGCTCACAGGTCGAGTGGCGAATGAACTCGCAAACATAGTATCCACATAAATTATTCCCGCCTGCCTGCCACAAGCACTTTACGAGAATAGAGTTCAATCAAACTGATAATCAAGCATGATAATGGTATTGATGAAACTAGAATCAATGAGAGATGCGCGGAACTAGCTAGTACTACTTACTTTGGGGTGTGTAAATCGTACCTCATTCTTCAGACCCAGAACCATTCCGGTGAACTTTTTCCAAACTCTGCCAAGCAAAGAAAATGATTACTTGATACCAAGAAATGAACGAAAGTTGCCGATATGGTGCGATAATGATTGAACTTACTTCTGGAGTATTGCAGTCATGTCCGCATAATCCTTGGGATCTTTACGTCTCGAGTCTAAGACAGTTACTACTCCCCCGTCAAGCTTAATGGATAGCAGAATAAAGTGGAACCCGCGCATGCATAACTCATTAATTAAATTACTTAACCTCGAGTAAGCGAAACCGAATATGCACAAGACAGTAACACTCACTTGAAGTTGTAACGAAAGAGTATTTCCCTTTTGTTTTGGTGTCGAAGGAACGCTTTTAGCAAGTTTTCCTCAATATCTTCAACTCTCTTTTCTACCATCCATTCATTTACGGTATTTGGGCTAATGAACCCAATGTCATAGATTTGTCCTATTTTGCATTCGACGATCTTCAATTTGCATAATATAGTGAGGATAATTATATATACATGCAATGAACAAGCTGAGCTAGAGACTTAATTACAGAAGTAATACTTACAGATAGTAGCAAGTCATGAGTTGTTTGTCGAGGGCGTCTTGATTGAATAACTGAAATAATTCCACAAATTCAACAGGCATCGAGTCGACTCCAATGAGGTCGTGCTCATCTTTAATTCTCACCATCAAACTATCGGTCCCATTCTTCCTGCAGCAGCTTTCCAAGTACCAGTCATGCAATCTTCGCATCATCGTTGTTAGAGGAGGATGATCAGGTTTGATGAGAGGCTTCCCGTGCTCATATCTAAAGATCTCTACTACCTCAGCCATTTCAAACTGTACATCATCGCCCACATAATCACCAAGAATGGTACCAGGCAGTAGCCCCGGATGATTAGCGATATCGCTAGACACCTTGAGCGGGGGGCACGATTGCTTCTCCTATTTGCCGAGCTGGGGAATTGTTTTCCCACTTCTTCGTCTTGCAGCACTGGTAGTACTTCCTGACCGTCGCACTTCATCATATGTCCTTTCAATACAGCTGTCATAGTTGGATTGCGGCGGAGGCGGTGGTGGTCGCTTAAGGGCATCCATAGTGCTCTTCACTTTCACCGGATCTATTGTTTCCTTCGGAGGTGGACATTTCCGTTCAAAATGGGCCTGCACTTCGGCTTCCACGATGTCCGTGTTTTCCTCGTCAGTCCTCTCATATGGTAACTTTGGAAGAGGCTTGAGGCTTGGACCAAATTTGAATTTCTTCCCGCCTTTTGTATTGCTAGCCGCCGGAGCGGCGGTGGCTCTCTTCCGCCATTGCTGAGGCGGCGGAGTCAGCTGATGCGCCGGAGGAGGCGGAGGAGGAGGTGGAGTCCGCTGACGCGTCGGAGGAGGAGGAGACGGAGTCCACTGACGCGCCAAAGACAGCTCACGCGCCGGAGACGACTCAGGCAGCTGAGACGGCTGAGCTGGACTATGAGGAGTCTGTTGAGGGGCCTCATCCGGCTGAGTCTGCTGAGGCGGCGTCCAGTTTGGAAGCTTGATGTTCTCCTTTCTCCATAGACAGGTACTCCTTAAAGCATTTTCCAGAAGAATATCCCCTTCACCTGTAGGGTAGTCAAGATCCAGCCCCTCAAATCCCTCAATTATTTCCTCCACCGTGACAAACAGCATAGCCATGTGGAATCGGACGGCAATGGAAAGTTCCCTCAGCTCGAGGAGGTAAAACAGAGCCGACCGCCGCCTTCAAGGTCAGGTTCAGGCATTTCGCCATTAGCACACAATGTTCAGCCTCCGTGACACTATCCACGGGGTAGCGAGGAGCCGTGAAATCAGGCTGAACAAGCTTCGTGGAAGCCACGCTGCTTCTCCGCTGAGATGGTGGGGTAGCTTCTGGGGCAGTGTCGATGGAAGGATCTTCGTGCCGCTGAGATGGTTGGCCGGTAGCTTGCTGGCTCTCAAGTTCCTCTAGTTTCGCTAATCTTGCACTGAGCTTCTGCATTTCGCTTGCTTCCTCTTTCTTCTTTCTCTCTCGGGTTCTATAACCGCCGCTGTCGGGAAACCCATGCACCCACGGAACGGAGCTTGATGTGCCTCGTGTTCGTCCAGGGTGTTCAGGATTCTCGAGGGCCTCTATCAGCTTGTCCTTCTCTTTGTCGGGAATGAACGTCCCTTCCTGTGCCGCCTTGATTGCTTTCTCAAGCTTCTTGATGGGTATTGCAAGTTGATCGTTCGTCCAAACACACTTCCATGATTCTGGGTCCAAAGCTCCCCCAACCCCGAAGAACCAAGTCCTTGCCCGATCTGGCCAGTGCAATGTCGCTGGTTGGAGCCCTTTAGCAAGCAGGTCTTGCTCAGCTTCGTCCCACAACGGCCGGGCTTTGTTGTAGCCACATGACCTCGTGGTATGGTGATACTTCTTCTTTGCAGCATTTTGCTTGTTTGTTAGTGACCTTTGCTTACCCTTTTCCGATTTCTTGTAGGCCACAAATGCGGGCCAGTGATCTCTTATCTTCTCATATCAACCGATGAATTTTGGAGTCTCGTCTTTCTCAACAAACTTTTTGTTCAACTCTTTCTTCCAGTTGTTGAATAGTTCTGCCATCTTCTTAAGAGCAAACGCCTTGACCTTTCACTCTATAACTGGGTTATTCGGATCCTCCTCTGGCGGTAGGCTGAATTCTGTCACCAGCGAGGTCCAAAGATCATCTTTCAGTCTATCCTGGACATAAGAAACTTCAGGGTCCTTCTTCTTATTCATTCTTGGATGCTGATCGGGATGCTGTCCCTAACAACAACAACGCACTGATGTACAAATGTGTCCTTGGTCCACTTGGGAGCAATCGTTTGGCCATCTTTCGCGACTTCTGTGATCGTGAACCTTTCATCCTGGCGTAACCTTTTCTTCGGGCCTCGTCTCCTTACGGAAGTTTGTCTCGATCCGGAGGGCTAAACGAAGAAAGAAGCGTTAATATATGTACATACAAAAAAATTAATGCGGCAAGTCAGCACAGCCTTAATTAATATATATATATATATACCTCGTCGGACTTTGCAACAGTTAAGGCTCCCTCCTTCGTTCGGTCACCGAAGCCGTCATGATCTCCTTCCTCCGCCATTTGGTCACAGGGGCCGTCATGATCTCCTTCCTCCTTCATTGGATCACCGGAGCCGTCATCCTCTCCTTCCTGACCATCGGTGTCGTTGAGAAACGACAAGGTGATATCACCTCCGTCGCGGATTATATCCCCCAACAACTCTTCTTTTTCTAAGTCTCTGTCCATAGTTTATGCAAATATTACAACATGGCAATATACAAACATGAGAGATGGATTAGTGGCAAACATGGACTTAATATCACAACAAGGAATCATATGCATATGAGCAATGGATTAGTGGCAAACATCATGCAAAGTTGACAAGTTTTATAACAGTCAGTTTCACACGATCGTCCAGGACTACTCCCCCATCATGTCTGATGAGTCGTCCTATCTTTCGAGAGAGGATACTTTGCGGACCGCCTCTCTCATGGTCGTCGAGGATACTTGCGGACCCCCCCCCCCCTCATGTCGAAGTTATCGGGTATATTTTGAATTCCCGAGAGAGTTAGGGGTGTTCTAACATGGCACTACATGATATAGGTGAAGGGGGATAACATCCGGGAAAGTTTTCCCGAAGTCTGCATTAATTTCGGACAGATGAACCGGAGGGGGACGTGTAGCGACCCGACCCGGATGGATCGAAGTCTCTGTGCTTAAGTGTCATCCCTGGATCGGTATGCTGACACACACAGTACTCGAGGATTTATAACAGAGATAAATCACATGTATAAAATAACATAAATACTATTACCTCAAATAATATAGCGGAAGTAACAACAAAGTTGTGGAGTCCCAACAACACCAACGGCAAAGTTGAGTGTAGTCATCGCAACCCTAACGTATCACTTACTCGTCGAATAAATCCTGCAACATGAGACGTTGCAGCTGTGTAGGTCAGTACGTTGAATGTACTGGCAAATTCACACCACAGAATAATGATGAACAATATCTATCACTACATGCATATTTGGCTGGTGGAGGCTCTAAGTTTAATTTTGCATAAAGCTAATTTTTCCCAACAACAAAGGAATAAATTTTATTTACTACCAAGTTTATGCCATTATTGAGAAGGTTCCTCCAACTCAATCCCAAAATTACCAAGTAATAAATAATAACCCAATTCATTAATTAAATAGAGTGATGAGATCAACCAATAATTCAAATACCAGATACTCAAGATGTCCATAACCGGGGACACGGCTAATCATGATTAGTTTGTACACCCTGCAGAGGTTTGCGCACTTTTCCCCACAAGACAGGATCTCCTCCGTTGAATTTCTCGCACTACATGATGTTTGAGAAACGGATGACCAAGACACATTCTTTCCGAAGCATTAACTCTTTACTCTGGGTAGACAGTACCACCTACTTTCCCCTACATCTGCTAGCCTACCACTGAAAGAGGTCACACAACATACTCAACTATGCCAGAGCCCATAATGGCTTGTGGCTGCACACGGAAGTTTCTAGCATGAATAATCTTATGATCCCTTTGAGCCTGGGTGGCATTCCATAGGATGATCACACGGGTACTCCGGGATATCCTAGGACAACACTGGATTCTCCAGGTGCCCGCAACCAATCCACCCAGATGTGTATTAATGTAGCCACCTTAAGTTTCCCTTAGTTAACATCTCTCACAACTTTCTTGATTCTCACATACCAATCCCCGTCTACGAGCATGGCTAAGCAATTATGAGCATAACGTATATTCCCGGGGTGATCAAAGGTAATAGGTTCCTACCTCATCGACTACATAGCAAGGCCACATGTTCCCAATCCTACTCATGCAATCTTTGAGGGTGAAACTAATGCATAGTAAAAAAAACTGGGTATTGAAAAGTATGATCAAAGTGTGAACTTGCCTTGTACTGTTGATGAAGATTCTTCGCACTCATAATTCCAGATAGTTCTACCCGTCACACTCCGATCAATCTATCGTAAGTAAGCAATTTTATCCACACATAAGCAATCACTCAAAGACCCAAAAAATGCAAAGGAAGATTGCAAAAACTCCAAAAGAACAAAATCAAATTATTTTGCAAGATCAAATCCTAATTTCAGTGAAAAAGTGTGGTGATGGCTCAAGATGTTAGATTACGCCTAGGGATTCAATTTGAAAAAGGAATCAATTGAAAAAGCGCTACAGTTTACAAGATATGATCAAGTGAAGCTTCGAGTTCAAATTTGAATCGTTCGAATTTGAAAAGATCAAAAGTTGAAACTAATGATGCTACTGGATGTAGGAAGTCAATATGAATATGTAGGAAAAAGAATTACTAGATTGAAAATAATGGATCAAGTAATTCAACATAGCATTGAATCTGCTTAGAATGTTGTGTAACAACTCTTTGGTGGACTAGTAGAGTAACTGGCTAAGATCAAAATTATATGTTGGAAAGATGACACTAATTGTGCGAACGGAAAGATTACTTCAATACGAATCCGATGCAGTTGGGTTCATCGGAAACGGAGGTACGGATAATAAGATATGATCAAAAGAAGTTTGAATATGAATCTGAACAAATTTCAAAATTTGAAAGTTGTAAAAAGTTTATTTGATAGATTCACTAGATAGGTGGAATCAAGACGAAAATGTAGGCGTTGGTTTTATCTAATTTGAATGAACGAGTAAAAAGTTATGGCTATTTGAAAAATCAGGGCCAAGCTGTTTTACGGAAGAAAAATAGTTACGGATAAAAGAATTCTAGTCTTAAAATGTAAATACAGCGACTAATTTATAAATCTAATTATTCTACCGTACACTAGTCTAAAAATAATAAGCTACGGGAGTATAAAAAAATACGAAGAAAGATACTTTTATAAGGTAGAAAAAAGACGACTTCGGAGAGAGAAGACAACTTCCAGAAGTCCCGCCGGAGAGAAGAAATATATTTTTCTTTTGTGAAGCTAGTCTACACTACTATTAAACAATCAAACAAGAATTTTCTTATGTGTACCCCGTAATTAGACCCACAACACTACACGAACCAATTTGTACCGCATAATTAGGCCCACAAATCTCAATCTAACGGCTAGGCTTAACCCAATCCATTCTCCGTGTGCACTTAGCAATTTACATTGACTGACCGTACTCTACCGCGGAGGAAAATATGAAACCCCAGCCTGGTCAATTAGGAAACTATAATCAGGGACGCATTCTATTAGGAAACTAATCACGCGCTCATCCTATTATAGGAAACTAATCATAGGTGCATCCATTCTACTAGGAAACTAATCCTGGGCGCATCCTATCATCTCCTATCCGGGACTCGCGGGTCGCCTGCCGCCACCACGGACGCGAGCCACGGACCCACGGTGGAAACACGCGAGGAGGAGCTTCCGCTTCCTCCGGGCACACAGGTGACGTCGCCGCCATCGTCTTCTGCCGCGACAACGACGACTCCATCCACGTCCAGGCCATGCACTCCGACAACCATCGGCATCCGCGTCAGCTTTAGATCCATGGGCAGCACCCACGCCGATAACCACCCACCACCGACGCCCTACAAGTCCAAGCCGCCAAACGCCATCTTCCCCAGGGCGGCACCGGTCTCGGCCGCGGCGCAGGAGGTGCTGCCGTCGCCGTTCCTGCCGTTGTCCGGCTGGGCCGTCGAGGACCTCCTGCAGTTCTCCCTACGTGCACCGTCGGTGGCACCGAAGGTCAATCACAAATCAGTTAGCTGAACCTTTAATTCGATTTGGGGGTATTCTGGGCTGTGCACGACTAATACTGCACTTTTGGCATGTGTTGGTGGGTCAGATCTTTTTGATCTGCAATTTCATCTACCAACCGATCCTCCTCTGATGCATACTAGAAACATTTTTTGGGACTGGAAGAAGCTATTTGGAGTTTAATTAGTCATTTGATAATTCCTTTGGAAAATACATGTGATCTGGATCATGAAAATCATTCCCATATATAGATATAGGAGGAAATGACACTGATTGTAAGAGTGTGTTTGTTTAGAACTGTATAGTTACAATGAGGTTCATATTTAGACCAAGATGGATTTAGAATTTGACTACTTTCATAAGTTTCGCTGGTTGAGAAAGTTCAATTCACTAACCCTCATAAAGTGTATGTTCAGTGGGTGCACTTGCATTACAGATTAAAGAAGAATCTTTGGGCTTCAAGCAATCTAGAATTCTAGGATTGGGATTATCTTAGGTTGCCGATGGCTGTACGGGAAATGTGTAATTAGATATGACACGTACATAAGAACTGTGCAGCACTCTTGTTAGAGAGTATTTTCAGTTACATGATTCTATACATCTAAAAAGTTTACATGATTCTATAACTGTTATCTCTCGCTATTCTCTAAAGGTGTGCAATCTCGACTACGTTCCAATAAAGCGAGTTTTGCCATACAGAAGGATCCAATGAAGAAACTAATCCTGCTGAGTTCCAATAAATAGATCTTGGAAGTATCTGTTCTAATACAGCTGCCATATATTGGTACAGAGATCATATAAACTGGATTCAGTCGGATTTATTTTGTTTCATGACAATGTAAGTTCTTTTATTTCTTCATGTACATTATATTAAGGACTTACTTGGTGTGTGATTTATGCTCCTGCTTTACATAGCTATCCCAATATCAAGAAATATGTTGCGGCATTTATTCCTTACCATTCCCGATCTAGCAAAAGCATATGAGGATGTTCTTATAATTATTTTCCTATTCTATGAGTTTATAACGCACATGAAAAAGGAAATATGTATACCTTTTGCTGCTGGGCACATACATTTATTCTTATTTACTTATGCACTTTCGAATGATCCATCATATCTGCAGTCATCAAACTGGAAGACATACTGTTTAAGGCCTAATTTGCAGGTTATTTACACCGCTTCTCTTTCTTTGTCTGCACGCCTCTTTCCTCTAATAATAATAGCGAACAACTTTTTCCGGATCAGGTATTACACTGTTACAAATGTATGCTAAAGCTACTCCTTACAACAAGGAAAAGGCGGATGAATGCTTTCTATCTTCACCTGTTTTGTAGCATGTTCCAAATTGTTGGCTCTTTCCTATGGAAATTCTGAAACTAAATGAGTTGGCCTAGAATTAAGGATCTGTATTCAGGCTTGCTTTTGACATAAGCATTCTGTTTTCAGCTACTTATGGTTTCCCCTCTAATTTGTGTCATGTTGATGATTCAACTAGCATCTCAAAAAAAATTGTTTTCACATGATAAGCTTAAGCTAATATTAGATCTTCCAAGTCCTAAAATATATGGAGATGCAGAGCCAATGAAAATCCCCCAGGTTAAAGGTATTCCTTTTCCTATGAAGATGAGCATTCATTTACTTGCAGGTATGCACATGCAACTAAGTTGTGTCTTCCTTGGTAAAACAATTGTCGTTCATAGTTCAAAAGCAATGTTCCGAAGAAAGGAACGGTTAAACTTTGCCACTATTGTTACTAACTGCAGTTTTTGTTCTTCAAAGTGCAACTGTTGTTTATTTTTGAATGGGTAACACCCTTTCCGACGTGGACTGCATCATACATAATGAAGCAGCTTCATTTTTTCCTGACTACACTCGAAGAGAAGACTACACTACATGCCTATATTACTACATTATTAAGTAATTGCTGATTTTAATTAAATGAAATATTTTTCAGGCGATTACTCTTTGCAGCAACATAACCATAGTGGTGTCTCACTTTCGAAGATACAATTTGAGCGACATCAATGATTGTGTATAGATTTGATTTATATTTGTTTGCAACATTTATATTTATTTTATACTATGTGAATCTCACATGGTTTACGTTTGAGACGTGCGTTGCACGTGCACGCTTACTAGTCAAACCAAAATATTGATTTAACCCGCAGTGGATGATTTTTGGGGTTCTATGGTTCTATATTTATAGGTGGAAGAGAGGCTTAGGGGTCAAAGGCTAGGCAATGTGGGACTAAACGTAGACGAAAAGAAAATGCCGCAGAGGTGAAAACAGAGGCGCTCGCATGGGCCTAAAAGTGTTCCGCCGGCCGCGCGTGCTGTAGTTTTAAAAAAAAAATTTAAACAAAATTCGGCCAAAGTGAAAATAAAAATAAAAAAATGGCTGGCTTGGCCTGGCCCATGTAGGAGAGAAGAAAAAAAAATGATGGGGCGCCCGATGCCACTATGCTGCGCACGTGGGCGACAGTTAGTTCTAGGCGCACGCGCAGTTTTTGTTTTTTAAATAGAAACAGAAAAGGAAAAACTGAATAATGAAAATAAAACTAAAATTTTACATAGGCATATTATATATCAAAATTTTAACAAAAAGATTTCCTAAATGACGAACATATTTTCAGTAGCAAATAAATTCCACAAAAATTTAAATAAAGTGAACAGTACTACTGGTTCATTTAAAAAACAAATAAAAATATTTTAAAATACCAAAATGATTTCAAAATCATTTTTCTCCACTTTTATACTATAGGGAATCATTTTACCCTATTTTTCATATATATTTTTTTTGGAGAAAAATAATTTGAATAAAAACTAAATAACTTCAAATTGAAAGTGGGTTTCAAAATAACTACAAAAGGACTTTCAATTTGATTTCTTTGAACTTCCAACTCTCTTTCTTAGCATTTGAAGAAGTCATTTTATCTTCTCTCATGAAACTCATTTAGTTGCATAAAGTTTCTGAATTTGAAATACTTCCAAATGGAATTCAAATCTTTTCAAAATCCTTTTCATTTAATTAAATGGAAGAAGTCATATCATCTTCACTCTAGGGTTTTGGTGATGAAATGAATTTGAATTCATGGAGATCATAAATGCAAGGTGAAAGTTTTGGGAAAGTCATTTCATTCCCTCTCATTCAACTTTCAAAAAGAAAAGGGTTCAGATTCCACTCAATTTCACATAACAAATCACTCAAGAAATCATTATTACCTAATTAATATGACATTCCAAAATTTAGAATTTTGGGATGTTACAAACCTACCACCCTTAAAATGAATCTCGCCCTCGAGATTCGGAGAGGCTAGCAAGAAATAGGTTAGGTTCGGGGTCTCCTCAAAATCCGTTGATTGCAGCGAAGATCTGGGGTGCTACCACCCTTAGAAGCATGGTTACGGTTCCATCAAAACTCATGTACTCCATCCTTATTGTTGATATTGTCGATCTTCTCAGATCTTCAGGATAATTCCTTCTCTGGGCTCTTCCGGTAGTGGCATACCCTTTTCCTCAGTCCTTGTGTCCTTTCATCTTGGTAAGGTTCTTCGGAGACTGGGTCTTCTTAGCTGACAGGTCTGGCGCCAATACTAAACAACTATCGATATCTCATGGTGGTCATCAAACAATTTGACTGGGTCCCTGCAGAAAACGGGTCTGGGCTTCATTCTCACCGTATGACCTACGGTTGGCAACAGCTGACGACGACATGTACCTAGGGTAGGGTAATAGGCCTGACCTAGACACCCTTCCCCGAGGACACTGCTCTAAAGCCAAGGGCATTCAAAGGATAGCATCATCTACCGACTGAAATCAACATAGGGTGCAACCCACTCGACCAATAGTTCACTCGGATAACCCAATTCCATTCGACTGGGGTGTACTCACTCGACCACATCAGAAACCACTTGGAAGACAGAAGATCTAAGGTCACTCAGGATGGCAATGGTCAGGCGTTCACTCCGTAGTCTTAATGATCATTTATTTGCCTTTATTGCTGGCGTTATCAGTAACGTCCTGTCTTTATGGACATTGAACCCCTTGTAACATGGGACGGCTGGGGTCCTGGCGCACTCTATATAAGCCACCCCCCTCCACTGGCACAAGGGTTCGCACCCCCTGTAACTTCACGCATAATCCAATCGACCGAGCCTCCGGGCACCGAGACGTAGGGCTGTTACTTCCTCCGAGAAGGGCCTGAACTCGTAAATCTTGCGTGCACAACCTGATCGTAGCTAGGATCTTGCCTCCTCATACCTACCCCCTATTCTACTGTCAGCCTTAGAACCACGACAGTTGGCGCCCACCGCGGGGCAGGTGTCTTAGCGACTTTCCGGTGAGGTTGCGATTTTTCCGATTCCCATCATCATGGTTTCGGGTGGAGGTTTGGCTGAGGGCCACGAGATCCGTCTCGGCGCGCTCGTCTTCATCACCGACGACTCCGCCTGGCTCCGGGAGGCCCCCCTCGACGTCGAGACGTTCCCCGTCCGCGGGGCGACGCACTTTCGCGCGTGTGTCCGCGGCGTCCTTCTGCGGCAGCCGTCATCCCAATACTGGTCGGTTCCTACGGCGTCTTCGTTCCCCGCTGTTCGGCGTCACAAGCGATCCGGTCGATCGCGGCGTCAGCGGTGGGTGAAGCATGCGGTGGCACGTCAGTCGGCCACCCCTCAAGTCGCGGCGATCGAGCCCGATGAATCTCTCTACGGCCTGTTCGATCTGTCGACTGGCTCCGTCGGGACTCTGTCCGAGTGCGACAGCAGCGATCCTGCGGCGTTGGTCCTGATGGTCGACACGCCGCGTAGCCCACCTGGCATGCGTCACAACAGAGGCGGCGATGGCGGTGGCGATCCATCGCGTGTTCACGAGGAATACCACCCCGAAACCCTCTCTTCACAGCGGAGGGAGGAACTTCACCGCCGTAACGAGGAAGCACTCCACACGCCCATCGTCGGAGAGACCTCTGAGGCTCGGGCCTTGGAGGCAGCGCGCTTGGCCACTTTGGCTGAGCGCACTCGACTGGAAAATCTTCAGCATGCACTCGACGAACGTGCTCGGCAGCAGATTCCTGAGTCCAGTCGACGGCGGCAATTGTTCCCTCCTGAACCTCAGGTATACCGCACTCCTATTCAAAATCTTGCAGCTGCAGCTCGTATAGCAGAGTCCATCCAGCCATCCCAGTCGGAAGCTGGACGAGGTTTGATGCAGATCCGGGCTCTGCTCCGGGCGGCAGGAGACCAAAACACTGCAGTGTCTCAGTCGCGTAACAGAATCCATAGCAGATCTGTGGTGGCTGACACAGTTCAATCGGCTCACAACCCAAGATCGCCACCGCGGCATGAGGGGCGGGTGCATCGCCAAGATCAGCACTTGGGTCGGAACCACGAGCAGTACGATCATCAGCTCGGCCGTAATGACCACTGTCGAGCGCCTACGCCCCCTCCGAGAAGCGGATCATATGTGCCCCGGCACTATGATGACAGGCGCCCGTACAGCGGAGGGCGAAGGACGCCGGTCGACCCAAGAGAGCCAGGGTTTGATGCGAGGTCCATTTTGGTGCAAGGTTTGGTCGACAGGAACCGAGCACACAGAGAGGGGCAAGGCAGAGATCACCCGAGTGGAAGCAGAATACATGTTTCGGGTCCCGAGTGTTTTAGAAGAGGCCCATCAGAGCCGCTGTGTGAGACCCCCCCCCACCCCCCCCCCCCCCCCCCCGCGCACCCCCCCCCCCCCCCGCAACTTCAGGTTGGCGACTGGGGTTAGTAAGTTCACCGGTGAGTCGAAGCCTGACACTTGGCTGGAAGATTACCGAGTGGCTGTTCAGATCGGTGGTGGAAATGATGAGGTAGGTATGAAACATCTTCCTCTCATGCTGGAAGGATCGGCCAGAGCATGGCTGAATCAGTTGGCTCCAGGCAGTATATTCAGCTAGGAAGAGTTAACCCGAGTGTTTGTCAGGACATTCGAGGGCACATGCAAACGACCTGCGGGGTTGACGGAATTGCAACATTGTGTACAGAAGCCGAATGAAACTCTGAGGGATTACATCCAAAGATGGACCACTTTACACCACACAGTAGAAAATGTATCCCAACACCAAGCAGTTTGTGCCTTCAAGGAGGGCGTTCGGTATCGAGAGCTTAACCTGAAATTCGGTCAGACAGGAGATATGTCTCTGACCCGAATGATGGAAATAGCCACCCGGTACGCTAATGGTGAAGAAGAGGACCGACTCCGCAGTGGAAAGGGCAAACCAGTCGCCCAAGACACCGGAGGGGGTCGGAAGCAGAAACGCAAAGCCGAGCCAGCAGGTCCAGGTGAAGCTGCGGTTGTAACTCAAGGAAAATTCAAGGGAAAGCCCAAAGGACCCTGGATCCCCAAGAAGGTGAAAGATCAGGCAGGGAACGATGTGTTGGACTTGCCATGTCACATTCACACCAAGAAGGTTGAAGAGGGTAATCTTATTTATCCCAAACATACCACTCGACAATGTCGGCTCCTGATCCAGCAGTTCCGAGAGAAACAACCCAATGAAAAGGAAAAAGAGTCTGACAAGGATGGTGACAAGGAAGAAGATGATGACGGTTTCCCTAACGTCAATTCCACTTTGATGATTTTTGCTGACATTGAAAGTAAAAGTCGACTGAAAGTCATCAACAAAGAGGTAAACATGGTTGCTCCGGCAACGACGAAATATTTGAAATGGTCAAAGACTCCCATCACATTCGACCAATCTGACCACCCACCGCACGTCGCCACCCCTGGGAGGCAAGCGTTGGTGGTCGACCCAGTCGTTGGGGGCACCCGACTGACCAAAGTCTTGATGGATGGTGGCAGCGGCTTAAACATTTTGTATGCTGAGACTCTTCGTGGGATGGGCATTCCGATGTCCAAGCTCAGTGAGAGCAACATGCGGTTCCACGGTGTCATTCCAGGGAAGAAAGCTGATTCACTCGGCCAGATCACTCTTGACATGGTTTTCGGTGAATCAAAGAATTACCGTAAGGAGAAGTTGACATTTGAAGTTGTGGATTTTCACAGTGCCTATCATGCTATTCTGGGCAGAACTGCAAATGCCCGTTTCATGGCTTGACCGTGTTACGTGTACCTCAAGCTGAAGATGCCTGGCCCCAGGGGCGTGATCACAGTCACTGGTAATCGGCAACGAGCAGAAGAGTGCCTCCAGAAGGGCTCTAAGATAGCCGATGAACAGATGGCAGCAATAGAAATGGAAGAATATAAGAAGACTGCAGATCCAAGTGATTTGTTGCGCGCTAAGATGCCTGCTTCAGAGTCTGCATTTCAGTCGTCCGGTGAAACAAAGCCTGTTCACATTCACCCGACCGATCCCAGTGCTGCTCCGACTCATATCTCAACAACACTCGATAGCAAATAGGAAGAAGCGCTCATCCAGTTCCTCCGTGAGAACTGGGACATCTTCGCATGGAAGCCGTCTGACATGCCGGGTGTACCCAGGGGACTGGCTGAGCACCGTTTGCGAGTCGATCCAAAGGCAAAACCCGTGAAAGAGCATCTCCGTCGGTCCGCTGCGGAGAAGAGAAAGGCAATCGGCGAAGACGTGGCTCGGCTTTTGGCAGCCGAGTTCATCCGCGAAATTTACCACTCCGAGTGGCTCGCCAATGTTGTCATGGTTCCCAAGAAGGACGATTCACTTCGTATGTGCATTGATTTCAAGCATATCAATCGGGCCTGCCCGAAAGATCATTTTCCTCTCCCCCGCATCGATCAGATAGTCGACTCGACTGCGGGATGTGAGCGATTGTCCTTCCTGGATGCATATTCCGGGTACCATCAGATCTGACTGTATGGACCTGATGAAATAAAAACAGCTTTTATCACCCCATTCGGGGGCTTTTGCTACATCACCATGCCCTTTGGTCTCAAGAATGCTGGTGCCACATTCATGTGCATGATACAGAAGTGTCTGCTAGCTCAAATCAGTCAGAATGTGGAAGCATACATGGATGACATCATGGTTAAGTCGCTCAAAGGTTCCGACCTGCTGATTGACCTTGCCGAAACCTTTGCCAATTTGAGAAGATATGATATCAAGCTTAATCCGTCGAAGTGTACATTTGGAGTTCCAGGTGGAAAGTTACTCGGTTTCCTCGTTTCCGAACGTGGGATCGATGCAAACCCAGAGAAAGTTGGTGCAATCCTCCGAATGAAACACCTTGTGCGTGTACACGACGTTCAGAAACATACTGGTTGTTTGGCTGCTTTGAGTTGATTCATTTCTCGTCTCGGCGAAAAGGCATTACCTCTTTACCGACTGATGAAGAAATCTGATATGTTCGAGTGGACTCCGGAAGCTGACGCAGCGTTTACAGAGCTCAAAGCCCTGCTTTCCACCCAGCCGGTGCTTGCTGCTCCAATCAGCAAAGAGCCTTTACTGCTTTATATAGCAACCACTGGACAGGTTGTCAGTACAGTACTCACAGTCGAGCGGGAAGAAGAAGGTAAAACCTACAAGGTTCAACGCCTAGTGTACTATATTTCTGAAGTCTTAACCCCATCCAAGCAGAGATATCCACATTATCAGAAGCTTGTCTATGGAATTTACTTGACCGCAAAGAAGGTTGCACATTACTTCTCAGATCATTCGATTATAGTCGTCAGCGACGCTCCGTTGTCAGAAATTTTGAACAACAGAGATGCAACTGGTCGAGTGGCAAAGTGGGCGATTGAACTCCTTCCGCTGGATATCAAGTTTGAGGCAAAGAAAGCGATCAAATCTCAAGCAATAGCAGATTTCCTCATCGAGTGGATTGAACAGCAGTTACCGACCCAGATACAGTCGGAACATTGGACTATGTTCTTCGACGGGTCCAAGATGTTGAATGGTTCAGGCGCTGGAGTAGTCCTGGTATCTCCACGAGGCGACAACCTCAGATATGTTCTCCAGATTCACTTTGATTCCTCCAACAATGAAGCTGAATATGAGGCACTCCTGTACGGGTTGCGTATGGCCATTTCACTCGGCGTCCGCCGCCTAATGGTTTACGGTGACTCAGATTTAGTGGTTAATCAAGTGATGAAGGAGTGGGACGTCAGGAGCCAAGCTATGACTGGTTATTGCAATGTGGTGAGAAAGTTAGAAAAGAAGTTTGAAGGGCTAGAGCTCCACCATATACCCCGACTGAAGAATCAAGCAGCTGATGACTGGGCGAAAATAGGTTCCAAGCGGGAGCCTATTCCCAGCAATGTGTTTTTGGAGCATATTCACGCACCATCAGTTCAAGAAGATCCCTTCACTAAAGAGCCCCCATAGCCTAAAAGTTCCACTGATCCGACTGAATTTGAAATCCCAGCTGTGGTCGACTTGATCATGGAAGTTTTGATCGTTATTCCTGATTGGACAGTGCTGTATATCGCATATATTCTCAGGAAAGAGCTTCTAGAGGATGAAGAAGAGGCTCGCCAGATTGTCCGTCGATCCAAAGCCTTCACAGTAATGGGGGGGCAACTCTATAGAGAAAGTGTCACTGGGGTCGTTCAGAAATGCATCACTCCAGAAGAAGGCCGAATGATCCTCGATGATATTCACTTGGGGACCTGTGGTCACCATGCGTCTTCTCGGGCCATCGTGGCCAAAGCGTATCGAGCAGGCTTTTATTGGCCGCGGGCAAATGAGATGGCAAAGGAAATAATTGACAAATGTGAGGGCTGTCAGTTCTACTCCAACATGTCCCACAAACCCGCTTCAGCCTTGAAGACCATTCCACTCGTCTGGCCATTCGCTGTTTGGGGTTTAGATATGGTAGGACCTCTGAAGACTGGCAGGAGTGGTTTCACCCATGTGCTTGTAGCAGTCAACAAGTTCACTAAATGGATCGAAGCTAAACCTATCAAAAACCTGGATGCAAGTACTGCTGTCAGCTTCATCAGAGGGTTAAAATTTAGGTATGGAGTTCCACACAGCATCATCACGGATAATGGGTCGAACTTTGATTCTGATGAGTTCCTAGCTTTCTGTGCGTCCCAAGGTACTCGGGTCGACTATGCTTCAGCCGCCCACCCTCAGTCGAATGGACAAGCAGAAAGAGCGAATGGTTTGATTCTCAAAGGGCTGAAACCTCGATTGATGCGCGACCTCAAGCATGCGGCCGACGCTTGGGTAAATGAGCAACCGTCAGTCCTTTGGGGATTAAGAACAACACCAAATCGGTCGACTGGTCGAACCCCCTTCTTCATGGTCTATGGGGCTGAGGCCGTGCTACCGAGTGACTTGCTTCACAATGCACCCCGAGTAGAACTTTTTTCAGAAGCCGAAGCAGAACGAGCTCGAGAAGATGCTATTGATCTTCTGGAAGAAGAAAGAGAGATGGCCTTGATCCGATCGACCATTTATCAGCAAGACCTTCGTCGATTATATGCCAGAAATGTGAAGGGTCGAGCATTTCAGGAAGGGGACCTTGTGCTCCGAGTGGACCAGCAACGGCCTCACAAACTTGCCCCCGCTTGGGAAGGTCCCTTCATCGTCACCAAGGTGCTCCACAACGGAGCGTATCACCTCTACAATGTCGAGCATAATAAAGACGAGCCACGCGCTTGGAATGCGGAGCTACTCCGCCGTTTTTATACTTAAGTGTTCAGACAGATGAGATGTAATAAACAGTACCTTTCAGTTCGTTTATCAAAGACATGGTTTTACAGTCTCCTAAATGATTGTTGTTACTAATACATGTGTCCAAAATCCCCCAGTGGGTGGCTTAGCCGCGAATCCGATTCGCCTAAGTTCAAAAAATCCAACCGAGTGATGAGCAACCCTCTCACTCGGGGGCTTAGCTGCAGTCCTATACTCGCCTAAGTTTGTAAAATCCTACCGAGTGATGAGCAACCCTCTCACTCAGGGGCTTAGCTGCAGTCCTGTACTCGCCTAAGTTTGTAAAATCCTACCGAGTGATGAGCAACCCTCTCACTCGGGGGCTTAGCTGCAGTCCTATACTCGCCTAAGTTTGTAAAATCCTATCGAGTGACGAGCAACCCTCTCACTCGGGGGCTTAGCTGCAGTCCTGTACTCGCCTAAGTTTGTAAAAATCTACCGAGTGATGAGCAAACCCTCTCACTCGGGGGCTTAGCTGAGTCCTGTACTCGCCTAAGTTTGTAAAATCCTCAGAGTGATGAGCAACCCTCTCACTCGGGGCTTAGCTGCAGTCCTTGACTCGCCTAAGTTTGTAAATCCTACCGAGTGAGACAACCCTCTCACTCGGGGGCTTAGCTGCAGTCCTGCACTCGCCTAAGTTTGTAAAATCCTACCGAGTGATGAGCAATCCTCTCACTCGGGGGCTTAGCTGCAGTTCTGTACTCGCCTAAGTTTGTAAAATCCTACCGAGTGATGAGCAACCCTCTCACTCGGGGGCTTAGCTGCAGTCCTTGTACTCGCCTAAGTTTTGTAAAATCCTAACCGAGTGATGAGCAACCCTCTCACTCGGGGGCTTAGCTGCAGTCATGTCCTCGCCTAAGTTTGTAAAATCCTACCGAGTGATAGGCAACCCTCTCACTCGGGGGCTTAGCTGCAGTCCTGCCTCGCCTAAGTTTGTAAATCCTACCGGTGATGAGCAACCCTCTCACTCGGGGGCTTAGCTGCAGTCCTGTACTCGCCTAAGTTTGTAAAATCCTACCGAGTGATGAGCAACCCTCTCACTCGGGGGCTTAGCTGCAGTCCTGTACTCGCCTAAGTTTGTAAAATCCTACCGAGTAATGAGCAGTCCTCTCACTCGAAGGCTTAGCTGCAGTCCTATACTCACCTAAGTTTGAAAAATCCTACCGAGTAATGAGCAATCGTCTCACTCGGAGGCTTAGCTGCAGTCCTATACCCGCCTAAGTTTAAAGAATCCTACCAAGTGATGAGCAACCCTCTCACTCGGGGGCTTAGCTGCGGTCTTGTACTCGCCTAAGTGTAAAACACGCTCCATCCTGATCTGCAAGGATGACGAGGTGCAGGTCGTCCGCGATCCTCTCCTCAGAACTGCATCACAAGAACAAAAGTCTGTTCCGAGTGAAGATACAAGTTCCACTCGGAAATAAAAAAGCATATTTAAGGGCAAACTAAGTTCGGACGAAGGAGTTTAAAGTACTCGGGCATCAGGCTCGAAGGAGTTTAACAGTTACAAAATCACTCGGCATACCGAGGCAAATTGAATCGGATCATAAAAGTTTTGTTCACTCCGCAGGAGGGCTGGCAGGCTCGACAAACTCGTCCAGGTCGATTCCATCAGCAATTCGAGTAGCAGCAGCAATAAAGGTCTCCATGAAAGACTGGAAGTCAAGTTTCTTGGTATTGGCAACCTTCATTGCTGCTAGCTTCTCTTCTCTAGCTTCCTTGCAGTGAACACGAACCAGGGACAGAGCTACGTCAGCACCGCATCGAGCAGAGGACTTCTTCCATTCCTGCACTCGACCAGGAATCTCGTTGAGTCGAGTCATCAGAGACTCGAGGTCATTTTGGAGCGTTTCTCTTGGCCAGAGCGCTGTGTCGATCCGCGACACCGCAACCTTGAGTCGAGCAAGATAATCCATGGCGCTGGCAAGGCAAGACTCCAGTCGGAGCACGTTCATGGAAGCTTCATCTTTAACAGGGGAGTTGATGGGGTCCAAGCTCGTCTCGACTCGCCCAGTCTCTTCCTCGAAGTCTTGACAGAATTCTGCACTCGCAGAGAAATAATGAGTCGACAGCAGTATGATGAGTCAACGAAAGCAAACCAATCAGACAGAGAAAAGTACCTTCAAGCATGAGGAATAATTTTTTGGTGAGTCCTCCCAGATAGTTCTCCAGCTCGTCCCTCCTGCGGGTGATGTCTTCCACTTTGTCGGTCAGGGTCCGTTTGTCTTTCTTCGGACGAGTCACCTCTTTGTTGGCTTCATCAAGAGCAGCCTTTAACTTGGTATTCTCTTCCTCCAGCTTTCCGACTGAGGCCATCTTTTGGTCGGCAAGTGCCGTTTTGTCTTCGGCGGTTTTCTTTGCAGCCGCAAGGTCAAGGTCCTTCTTCTCCAAAGCCTGTCTCATTGTTTCTAGAAGGAATAACATTCGAATCAGAAAAAGGAGGAGAAAAGATGGCAAGAGAACCAATCGACAAGCTTTCCTTACCAGCAGCGTCATCCTTAGCCTTCTGCAAGTTATTTTGAGCCAACTCCAGATCAAGATTGAGCTGGATTTGCTTCTGCTCCAAGTCAGCGAACCAGGCTCCAAGATCACAAGATTTCTGTGTTCAGAAGATAGTCAGTCAGCAGACACAAAGATTGGTTGCTTCCGAGCAATAAAGTAGCAAGTTCAAATAGTTCTAAGACTACTGCCGAATCAAACATTCGACAATAGTCTCGGGGACTACACCCAGTGGGTGCACTCAGCGTGCCCCCACTGGTCTGACTTTTTCAATTGACTTGGTCTGTCCAGTCAAAAAAAAAGACCATAGTCGACTGCCCGCAGTCGACTACGGTCTCGGGGACTACACCCAGTGGGTGCACTCAGCGTGCCCCCACTGGTAAAGGTTCCACTCGGCATGATCTGCCTACACCGAGTGGAAAAGTTCTGTTCAAAAACCCCCGCCGAATCAAACATTCGACGGCGGTCTCGGGGACTACACCCAGTGGGTGCACTCAGCGTGCCCCCACTGGTTCAGAGATTCAATCAACACAACCTAGTCGACTCAAGTGGAAAAACTACTCAACAGAAATTAAAACACCCAGTGGGTGTACAGACTGACAATGGGTGTGCAATTAAGGTTCCAAAACGCTCATCCACGGACATCTTGCGGATAAAGCAGCAGTTTCTAAATATCATATCCTAACAGAACAAGCGTCAAGATGGAGTTCAGTCGGAAGTAAGCTAACCTGGACATTGGCCTGAAGTGCTGAGCTGGCATCATAGGCAGCTTGACTGGCCTCGCGCACCACTTTCATCTGCTCCATCATAATGCCTGCCTGGCGTATAGCTTCCTTGGCAGCACTCACTTGGTCTTCTGGGACGTGATGGGCGGTGAAAAGTGGAGTCGGTGTATCAGTTGCAGTAGCTTGAGAGCTTGAGGCATGAAGTTGCATAGATGAAGCAAGGGCCTGCACAGTCGACGTTCAAGGACGACCACTCGACAAGGGATTCGCAAAAGTAACAGAGGCACGGTTGAAGTCCCCGGATTGCTGGATAGCTGGTTCCGTCGCCGGCGTCGACTGAGGCGTCTTGCTAGCTGGTACCTTTTTGACCGAGGTCCTGCTCCTCCTTTCCACGAGCTTCTGTGGCTCATCTTCATCGTCGTCTTGAAGTTCAATAACATTGTGCGGAGCTGCAAAAGAATTGACCACAAGAGTTCAGTCGACTGTAGAATCGGCTAGCAAAGAAAAGACGAGATAACAGGGGTCATACCCACTTTGGATGTGACCGCGTCCTCCATCTCCTCATCACCATCATCTTTGTAAGAAGAAGTCCCGGAGGTAGCAGCGCTGCAAATCTCAAGGTTCACTCGGTCAAGCAAGTGAATGGGTCGACAACTGATATAAGATTCTTGGAGCAAAGGGTGAAAACGAAACACTTACGCAGAGGCGACGGGAACGTCAACCTTGATCTTGGGCAAGGCCTTCTGTGGCTTTGACGGCGCGGTCTTGAGCTGCTTCGGAGCCTTCTCAGTCGGCACCGGAGAAGATGTCCGAGTGCGCTTCGAAGTCTGTCCAGTCGATGCTGCCACTTTGCCCCGGATACTTGCTGGGTCGTGCTTATGCTTGGAACGCTTTTCCACGCGAGGTGGAGAATCGACCTCCTCACCACTGCTCGAGTTTTCGTGCTCTTCATCACTCTTGCCATCAGAGTTCCAGTCGCCGCTATCGCCTCCGCTCTCTTCTCCTTCCTGGATCTGCTCCCCGTTGGGCATCGAGTACATCTCAGTATATATCTACGAAGCAAAGAATTGAACAAGCATCAGTCGGTTCCAAAGACAGTTTACAAATTAGAGTAAAAGTCACTCGGCATCGAAGGTCAGACCTTGTCTGGTTCATTATCAGCGCCGAGTGGCGGAATTCTCCTGGACCCCCTGGGGTTGTCTTTGTTTCCAGTGATGCCCTGCAGCCACTGCGCCACCGTCTCCTCGGCAACTTCCTCCGGGTAGATCCGAGTGGAATCATCGGCACCCGAGTACATCCACATAGGATGATCGCAGGCCTAGAGTGGCTGGATGCGGCGAGTGAGAAACACCTCTAGCAAATCCATGCCGGTCACACCATCGCGGACAAGTTGGATTACTCGTTCAACCAACATAGTCACCTCCACCTTTTCTGCTGGAGTCACTTTCAAGGAAGAGGGCTTCTCAATTCGCCCCATGGTAAAGGGGGGCAGGCCAGTCGACTGACCAGGAGTTGGTTTGTCCTTACAATAAAACCAGGTCGACTGCCACCCTCTGACCGAATCGGGAAGAGTCAAAGGTGGAAAAGTGCTTTTACCTCTCATCTGGATCCCTAGACCTCCGCACATCTGGATCACGTGCATCCTCTCATCACTTGGATTAGCCTTTTTCACAGACTGTGAGCGGCAAGTAAAGATGTGTTTGAAGAGACCCCAATGCGGTCGACAACACAGGAAATTCTCACACATGGAGACAAACGCAGCGAGGTATGTGATGGTGTTCGGGGAAAAGTGATGAAGTTGGGCTCCAAAAAAGTCAGAAAACCTCGGAAAAAAGAATGAGGGGGCAGAGAAAAACCACGGTCGACGTGGGTCGCGAGGAGGACGCACTCACCCTCCTGCGGCTGCGGCTCGGTCTCATCACCTGGCAACCTCCAGGATCCATGAGCGATCAAGCCCCCCTCGACTAGATCCTCCAGATCCTCTTGCTGAATCGTAGATCGAATCCAGTCGCCCTGGATCCAGCCGGGCGGCAGGCCAGGTCTCGACGACGATCCCCCCCGACTCGTCTTCTTGCCCTTCGCTGCCGCCGTCGCTTTCTTCGCACGCTCCAGGGCCGCCGTCTTCTCCTTCCCCATCGCGGCAGGCTGCGCTTGGACGGGGCGGCGGCGTCGAAGGTGGTGGTGAATGCGGTGGAGAAACAGGGGAAGAAGAAGGAGATGGAGAGCACAGTGCCAGACGCATCGGCCCGGACGCCTTATATGGGCCTGCTCCCGAGTGGCTGACTCGTGGGCCCAGGCAACCAGTCAAATCCCGCAACAGTCGCGCGCTCGATACGTGGCGAAAAAGGTGGTGTGAGAATCGAGGCATCCCTGCCTAATCTACTCCGTTTACTGTGGTACTCTCCGTCCCGTGCGCTTCTCCAAATTTCGAATCCCGTGAGATCCGGGAGCGGCAGTGTGACCAATCGCGCTGAGGATTTTATACCATACCAACACTCAGAGCTTATCAGCAAAATTCACTCGACAACCTCTGAATGGACCCAGGCGACTGAAAATGAAGTTGAAGTTTTTACATAGATCACCGACCCAGTTAAAATGCCTCTGAAACATATAAATCGGGTCGGAACCATCTTCAACCCCTTCACCACTCGGACCCAGATCCATTCGGGGGCTAATGACGAAGACATGTACCTAGGGTAGGGTAATAGGCCTGACCTAGACACCCTTCCCCGAGGACACTGCTCTAAAGCCAAGGGCATTCAAAGGATAGCATCATCTACCGACTGAAATCACCACAGGGTGCAACCCACTCGACCAACAGTTCACTCGGATAACCCAATTCTATTCGACCGGGGTGTACTCACTCGACCACATCAGAAACCACTCGGAAGACAGAAGATCTAAGGTCACTCAGGATGGCAATGGTCAAGCGTTCACTCCGTAGTCTTAATGATCATTTATTTGCCTTTATTGCTGGCGTTATCAGTAACGTCCTGTCTTTATGGACATTGAACCCCTTGTAACGTGGGACGGCTGGGGTCCTGGCGCACTCTATATAAGCCACCCCCCTCCACTGGCACAAGGGTTCGCACCCCCTGCAACTTCACGCATAATCCAATCGACCGAGCCTCCGGGCACCGAGACGTAGGGCTGTTACTTCCTCCGAGAAGGGCCTGAACTCGTAAATCTTGCGTGCACAACCTCATCGTAGCTAGGATCTTTCCTCCTCGTACCTACCCCATATTCTACTGTCAGACTTAGAACCACGACAACAGCTGCCTTGTACAAGGGAAAATTGGTATACCATTCTAAGGTTCAAACAAGGTTTTGATATCGTCGTCTCTCTACTATGGGTAAGACACTCAGATTTACCATCCCATATAGCAGAGGCGAATAATAAGAGTAAGTCGGCATGGTGATCAATCCATTCCGCACCCAAATCATTACCTTGTATATGGTGTAGTGAATCTCGCATTCTAACACTCGGTCACCCTCAATAGCATTGCAGAATTTCTATTGGCGACGAACTAAGTTCAAATAAATCCGTTGATTCTGCAAGCCAAACAAACATCTATCGTTTCTTCACACTCTCAGGTTTTGCGTAAACTCCTATAAGATCGTCTGTTGATAAAGTCGTAACTTCTTCCAGGGTTTTCCTTCAGCAAGAGTGTGCTTGCTTCTTGTCAGGTCCTGGAGCTTGTGGGTTATGGCCCATCTCATCACTTGTAAACCTTGAACTCATCATCGGGTTGCAACTGACCATTATTCCAACATCCAGCTTCCTTAGCATTCTTAAATCCATCCAATTGTACTATATCCCTTCTTTCTATTGGTACAAACTAAGATGTAATTTCTCAGACTCATCATTGAGTGATCCATTCCAAGGTCTGACGTAGCTAACAACGGGCTCTATTATTCGGGTAACGGTGTTGAGTTCTACCACCCTTAAAATGAACACTAGTTCCTCGACCCGACCCGGATGGATCGAAGTCTCTGTACTTAAGTGTCATCCCTGGATCGGTATGCTGACACACACAGTACTCGAGGATTTATAACAGAGGTAAATCACATGTATAAAATAACGTAAATACTATTACCTCAAATAATATAGCGGAAGTAACAACAAAGTTGTGGAGTCCCAACAACACCAACGGCAAAGTTGAGTGTAGTCATCGCAACCCTAACGTATCACTTACTCGTCGAATAAATCCTGCAACATGAGACGTTGCAGCCGTGTAGGTCAGTACGTTGAATGTACTGGCAAATTCACACCACAGAATAATGATGAACAATATCTATCACTACATGCATATTTGGCTGGTGGAGGCTCTAAGTTTAATTTTGCATAAAACTAATTTTTCCCTACAACAAAGGAATAAATTTTATTTACTACCAAGTTTATGCCATTATTGAGAAGATTCCTCCAACTCAATCCCAAAATTACCAAGTAATAAATAATAACCCAATTCATTAATTAAATAGAGTGATGAGATCAACCAATAATTCAAATACCAGATACTCAAGATGTCCATAACCGGGGACACGGCTAATCATGATTAGTTTGTACACTCTGCAGAGGTTTGCGCACTTTTCCCCACAAGACTCGATCTCCTCCGTTGAATTTCTCGCACTACATGATGCTTGAGAAACGGATGACCAAGACACAGTCTTTCCGAAGCATTAACTCTTTACTCTGGGTAGACAGTACCACCTACTTTCCCCTACATCTGCTAGCCTACCACTGAAAGAGGTCACACAACATACTCAACTATGCCAGAGCCCATAATCTTATGATCCCTTTGAGCCTGTGTGGCATTCCATAGGATGATCACACGGGTGCTCCGGGATATCCTAGGACAACACTGGATTCTTCAAGTGCCCGCAACCAATCCACCCAGATGTGTATTAATGTAGCCATCTTAAGTTTCCCTTAGTTAACATCTCTCACAACTTGCTTGATTCTCACATACCAATCCCCGTCTACGAGCATGGCTAAGCAATTATGAGCATAACGTATATTCTAGGGGTGATCAAAGGTAATAGGTTCCTACCTCATCGACTACATAGCAAGGCCACATGTTCCCAATCCTACTCATGCAATCTTTGAGGGTGAAACTAATGCATAGTAAAAAAAAACTGGGTATTGAAAAGTATGATCAAAGTGTGAACTTGCCTTGTACTATTGATAAAGATTCTTCGCACTCATAATTCCAGATAGTTCTACCCGTCACACTCCGATCAATCTATCGTAAGTAAGCAATTTTATCCACACATAAGCAATCACTCAAAGACCCAAAAAATGCAAAGGAAGATTGCAAAAACTCCAAAAGAACAAAATCAAATTATTTTGCAAGATCAGATCCTAATTTCGGTGAAAAAGTGTGGTGATGGCTCAAGATGTTAGATTACGCCTAGTAATTCAATTTGAAAAAGTAATCAATTGAAAAAGCGCTACAGTTTATAAGATATGATCAAGTGAAGCTTCGAGTTCAAATTTGAATCGTTCAAATTTGAAAAGATCAAATGTTGAAACTAATGATGCTACTGGATGTAGGAAGTCAATATGAATATGTAGGAAAAAGAATTACTAGATTAAAAATAACGGATCAAGTAATTCAACATAGCATTGAATCTGCTTAGAATGTTGTGTAATAACTCTTTGGTGGACTAGTAGAGTAACTGGTTAAGATCAAAATTATATGTTAGAAAGATGACACTAATTGTGCGAACGGAAAGATTACTTCAATACGAATCCGATGCAGTTGGGTTCATCGGAAACGGATGTACGGATAAAAAGATATGATCAAAAGAAGTTTGAGTATGAATCTGAACAAATTTCGAAATTTGAAATTTGCAAAAATTTTATTTGATAGATTCACTAGATAGGTGGAATCAAGACGAAAATGTAGGCGTTGGTTTTATCTAATTTGAATGAATAAGTAAAAAGTTATGGCTATTTGAAAAATCAGGACCAACCTGTTTTACGGAACAAAAATAGTTATGGATAAAAGAATTCTAGTCTTAAAATGTAAATACAGCGACTAATTTATAAATCTAATTATTCTACCGTACACTAGTCTAAAAATAATAAGCTACGGGAGTATAAAAAATACGAAGAAAGATACTTTTATAAGGTAGAAAAAAGACGACTTCGGAGAGAGGAGACAACTTCCAGAAGTCTCGCCAGAGAGAAGAAATATATTTTTCTTTTGTGAAGCTAGTCAAACCAAAATATTGATTTAACCCACAGTGGATGATTTTTGGGGTTCTATGATTCTATATTTATAGGTGGAAGAGAGGCTTAGGGGTCAAAGACTAGGCAATGTGGGACTAAACATAGACGAAAAGATAAGAAATAGAGGCGAAAAGAGAGGCGCTCGCATGGGCCTAAAAATGTTCGGCCGGCCGCGCGCGCTGTAGTTTTAAATTTTTTATTTTAAACAAAATTCGGCCAAAGTGAAAAAAAAAATAAAAAAATAGCTGGCTTGGCCTGGCCCATGTAGGAGAGAAGAAAAAAAATGATGGTGCCCCCGATGCCACTATGCTACGTACGTGGGTGACAGTTAGTTTCAGGCGCACGTGCAGTTTTTGTTTTTTAAATAGAAACAGAAAAGGATAAACTGAATAACGAAAATAAAAATAAAATTTTACATAGGCATATTATATATCAAAATTTTCATAAAAATATTTTCTAAATGATGAACATATTTTAAGCAGCAAATAAATTCACAAAAATTTAAATAAAGTGAACAGTACTACTGGTTCATTTAAAACCCAAATAAAAATATTTTAAAATACCAAAATGATTTCAAACTCATTTTTCTCCACTTTTCTACTGTAGGGAATCATTTTACCCTATTTTCCATATATATTATGTTTTTGGAGAAAAATAATTTAAATAAAAACCAAATAATTTCAAATTGAAAGTGGGTTTCAAAATAACTACAAAAGGACTTTCAATATGATTTCTTTGAACTTCCAACTCTCTTTCTTAGCATTTGAAGAAGTCATTTTATCTTCTCTCATGAAACTCATTGTGTTGCATAAAGTTTCCGAATTTGAAATACTTCCAAATGGAATTCAAATCTTTTCAAAACCCTTTTCATTTAATTAAATGAAAGAAGTCATAGCATCTTTACTCTAGGGTTTTGGTGATGAAATGAATTTGAATTCATGGAGATCATAAATGCAAGGTGAAAGTTTTGGGAAAGTCATTTCATTCCCTCTCATTCAACTTTCAAAAAGAAAAGGGTTCAGATTCCACTCAATTTCACACAACAAATCACTCAAGAAATCATTATTACCTAATTAATATAACATTCCAAAATTTAGAATTTTGGGATGTTACTGGACGGTTCCAGGTTCACTATGCTAGCTGCTTGTGACAGACGAACGGAGGGCATATTCGAGTTCGTCATATTTTCCTGATCGATTTTCATATATAAATTATTTTCATTGGAGTTACGGTTAATTTTCTACGAATTTTCTATATACATACATCCATCGATATCCATCCATGCATACATATACATCTACATTATATATGAAAAAAAATTAATAAACAAAAAAAATATTAATTCTATGATACACATACATATACATCTACTTGAACAAAAAAAATTCTATGAACCAAAAAAATTCATCATATCAATATTTACATATACATACACGTACATACATACACATGATTAATAAACACTAAGCATCTACATATACATATACATCTACATACACATACATATACATAAACATGATTAAAAAATTCATCATATCAAAAAAATACACTAAGCATCTACATATACATACATACATAAACATGATTAATAATAAAAAATGCACAGCGGGCCAGGGAGGCGGCAGCTCACAGCGGGGGCGGCGAGGGCTCGGGGAGGAGGGAGAGCGCGCAGGCTCGGGGGCGGCGACGGCGATGGTGGGGGCAGACCGGGGCAGGGGCGCGGGCTCGGGGGCGGGGCAGGGGCGCGGTCTCGGGGGCGACGACGGTGACGACGACGACGGGGCAGGGGCACGGCGACGGCGACGGTGACGTTGGGGGCGGCGGACGGCATCGGGGTAGCCTGGCGGCGTCGAGGTGCTCGGCGTCGTCGGGGGAAACTGCGGATGAACTATGAAAATTTCCTAAGTGTGGGCTTATATACCCCACCCTTTAGTCCCGGTTGGTGGCACCAACTGGGAATAAAGGCCCCCCTTTCGTCCCGGTTGGAGCCACCAACCGGGACTAAAGGTGTATTTCAACAGCCCAAAGGGCGGGAAGCACAGGCCTTTGGTCCCGGTTGGTGGCTCGAACCGGGACTAAAGGCCCCCTTTAGTCCCGGTTGGGGCCACCAACCGGGACCAAAGGCCTGGTCCTGGCACTGGCACGGGGTGGTGGGAGTTTAGTCCCACCTCGCTAGTTGGAAGAGGGCAACATTGGTTTATAAGGCTCGCCGCGGCTGAGCTTTTGAGCTCCTCTCTAATGCAGGCAGTACTTGTCTAACCTTTGCCACTGCCATGTTGGGCCTGTTGGGCCCGCGGGCCTGCATCCTGGCCCATGTACAGATGGGTTTCTAGTCGTATGCAGGCCGTGGTGGCCCAGTAGGCGGCATTTTTTATTTTTTATGTCATTTTAGTTTGCTATTAAAGTTTTTAACATAAAATACTTTATGAAAATTCTTTTTGCTATTAAAGATTTTAACAAAAAATACTTTGATAATTTTAGTTGCATAAATTTTATATAATTTTAAGTTAATATTATTTTGATAATAACTAGAGGTTTATAAAAGCTTTTTAGTTGATTCTTTTTGCTATTGAAGAATATTATAGTTTTGTTTTAGTTGATCATATCAAAATATTTTAATTGATTCTTTTTAGTTCATTCTTTTTGCTATTAGAGTTTTATAAAAGCTTTTTAGTTTATTCTTTTTGCTGTTAGAGTTTTATAAAAGCTTTTTGGTTCATTCTTTTGAAAAGCACTACAAATGAACTCTGAAAAGGTTGAAATTTGGCATGGTATCATCATTTTACCCACATAGCATGTGCTAAAAAGTTGAGAGGGTTACAGCAAAAACCGGATGCACTTCTTGTACAAAATGGACAATCTCTTTCGAAGTATCACGGTTTCGAACGAAAACTCATTCGTTACAAAGGGATTTCATTTTTTTGAACTTATTTCAACTCCAGATTTTTGTGCGTTCAACATGCACCATTCAAAGCCACATCATCAATTTTCAACTCTTTCTGACTTCATTTGGTATTTTTCATGCATTTACTGATTTTTTTAGCAAAATGACCCTGAAATTGAAAAGCACTACAAATGAACTCTGAAAAGGTTGACAGTTGGCATGGTATCATCACTTCACCCACATAGCATGTGCTAAAAAGTTGAGAGGGTTACAGCAAAAGCTGGATGCACTTCATGTACAAAATGGACAATCTCTTTCGAAGTATCAGGGTTTCGGACGAAAACTCATCTGTTACAAAAGGCATTTCATTTTTTCTTTGCGTAATCAGAGCCATCATCGTATCCTCCTTCACTTTTTCTTCGCGTGTGTCCCTTGCTTATTGTGCCGTAATCATGGATAATCTTCATCGTTTAATAGGGTGCTTGGGTCAGCCTTCACTTTGAAGGGAGGAATTTCATGAAACTTTTCATAATCTTTAGACATGTCTGTCTTGCCCTCCACTCCCATGATGTCTCTTTTCCCTGAAAGAACTATGTGGCGTTTTGGCTCATCGTATGATGTATTCGCTTCCTTATCTTTTCTTTTTCTCGGTTTGGTAGACATGTCCTTGTAGGAGATATGCCCTAGAGGCAACAATAAATGTTATTGATTATCTCCCTGTTCATAATTAGGTTTATGTTCCATGCTATAACTGCAATGATTCTCGAGTCTACAAATAAAACGAGGCTTGGAGGGAAACTCATGTGCACGTGTGGGATAATAAACGGTAAAATGTATTCCTAGTCAAGCCTCTATGACTGGCTCAAGTGTTGCATGATGGTTCTGTTTTCCTGATCATGGGCATGTCTATGCCAGCAACTTTGAGGGCACAATGTTAGCAGAACATTTGTGTTGAGTCGACCCGAATTAATGTTATGCTATGAGATACATTCGTCATGAGTTAATGGTTAATAACACAGAGATGGTTAACGTTTGCATGATTCCTCAGACCATGAGAGTATCGAGTTTCTTCATGCTTGATTCATGAACTTTGGGGTTTGTTAAACGTCATCCGTAAATGGATGGCTATTACGGCGGCTTACGGGTTCATGGGAAAGTATGTCAAGTAACTTGATAGCTCAAGATTGGGATTTGCTCCTCCGACGATGGAGAGATATCTCTGGGCCCTCTCGGTGTTACGGTATCCATCATCGTCTGGCCAGACACAATGTGATTTGATCACAGGGATGCCGGAACACAGGAACGAGAAAAGAGAACAATACCGGTAACGAGGTAACTGGCTTAGTGGACAAGTTGTTGATCCACGGGAGTGCCAACATGTCTCACCTCGGGTATTTGTAACATATCGCGAAGCAACAGGAATAGCACACGGCAACTGGAGGTTCACTTGAATATTCATTCGTGTGGGTATAGGGGTCAATATGGGTGTCCACGGCTCCGATGTTGATCATTGATCGGAAGGGGTTCCAGGTCATGTCTATACTTCACCGAACCTATAGGGTCACACGCTTAAGGGTCATCTATCTGCTGAATACTAGACAGGGAGTCTGAGAGAAAATCACCGAAAAAGTTTCGGACGCAACGGAAAACTTCCGAAAAGAGAGGTCACCGGATGAGTTCCGGTGATACTGAAAAGTTGTTTCAGAGGATACCATAAAGTCAAATTGGTTTCGGCACATGCCTGATAATTCTTGGAGGGTGCCAGAATCATTCTGGAAACTTCTGGGAATTTTCCGGGATGAAAACCAGAAATGTTCCGGACCTGCCGGAACCGCTTCAGATGCTTTTCGCAGATGAAATCACTAATATGGAATTGTTCCAGAACGCGTTGAAAATTATTTTAGTGGGTACTAGAAATGTTCTAAGCCCACATAAATATTTTCAGTTCTAACGGACGCTGAAAAATGTCATCGTGAATAGTGAAAGTGCTTTTTGGGAATTTTTATGGAAAGCACCTTTTGGGAAATTTCCCAAAAGGCTTCTAGAAGCCTTGGGCACTAAGGAAGCCCCCTTGGGGGGGCCCCCCAAGGGGTGGCCGGCCATGGAGGGTGGAGCTCCATGGAGCTCCACATGGCACTCCTTTTTGCTTTATTCTTTATGTAAATGACATAAAGTGGGGGTACTTTTGGTATTTGTGAATGCCAACTTTACCCCTTGGCTTTCCTATAAATAGAGGAGAGTGGGCTGCCCACAAAATCCATCCCTTCTCACATACAAGTGCCATGCAATGATCTGGCTTCTCTCTCCCTCCCCGCAAAATAGTTTCGTAGAGCTGAAAGGCTGTCTGGGTTCCGGTGGGAACTAGTTCTGGACGGCGAAGCCCTGCCGGATAGATGACACCGTATGTGTGCAACTCTGTAGAGAGGTCGTAGTTTCGATCTTAGTGCCCGAGGGGCTATTCGAGAGTGCCTCCCGAAGGGCTATCCCAGTGACGGTCCGAGTTCTGTGAGTCCTCCCGAAGGGCTGTCCGAGTGACCGTCCGAGTTTCGAAGGTCCTCCCGAAGGGCTGTCCACGACACCGTCCGGGGGACTGTCCGACCGCCTCCCAGAGGGCTGTCCGAGTGGCGGATGAGGGTATACATCCTCGCGGATGGGAGGTTGTAAATCCTAGCTGCGGGGATCTGCACCGACGATCGTCATCGACTCTACTTCTGCTGCGCTACGAGTCGGTAACGAAATGATCAAACCTTGTATGTGTAGGGTAACGCAGCAGAAAAAAAAAATTTCCGACCTACGCACCAGCCCAGGACCACTATGGAGACTGCATACAAGGTTTGATCATTTTCGTTACCGACTCGTAGCGCAGCGGAAGTAGAGTCGATGACGATCGGCGGTGCAGATCCCCGCAGCTAGGATTTACAACCTCCCAACCGCGAGGATGTACTCCCTCATCTGCCCCTCGGACAGCCCTCCGGGAGGCGGTCGAACAGTCCCCCGGACGGTGTCGCGGACAGCCCTTCGGGAGGACCTTCGAAACTCGGACGGTCACTCGGACAGCCCTTCGGGAGGACTCACAGAACTCGGACCGTCACTTGGACAGCCCTTCGGGAGGCACTCTCGAACAGCCCCTCGGGCACTAAGATCGAAACTACGACCTCTCTACAGAGTTGCACACATACGGTGTCATCTATCCGGCAGGGCTTCGCCGTCCAGAACTAGTTCCCACCGGAACCCAGACAGCCTTTCGGCTCTACGAAACTATTTCGCTGGGAGGGAGAGAGAATGCCAGATCATGCATGGCTTGTGTGAGAGCTAAGGATGGGGAAATGGCTGCCAAGATCACTCCTATATATAGGCTAGCCAAGGGGTAAAATTGTCACACAAAAACCCCAAAGTGCCCTTGGAATATCCCTTTCCAAAAGGGAATATGCCATATGGGAGTGCCATGTGGAGCACCATGGTGCTCCACCTCCTTGGCCGGCCACCCTTGGGGGGGGACCCCCCCCATGAGGTGCCATGCCCTCCTTCCCCTTCTAGAAGGCCCTTTTGGAATTTCCCATGAGGTGTATGCAGTCTCCATAGTGTTCCTGGGCTGGTGCGTAGGTCGGAATTTTTTTTGTTTTCTGCTGCGTTACCCTACAGTCCTTCACATAGAAAACCTGCGCCACATCATTGGCTAGGACGAATGGTTCGTCTGTGTAGGCAAGATTGTTCAGATCCACTATGGTCATTCCGTACTATGGGTCTACCTGTACCCCGCCTCCTGACAGATTGACCCATTTGCACCGAAACAAAGGGACCTTAAAATCATGTCCATAGTCAAGTTCCCATATGTCCACTATGTAACCATAATATGTGTCATTTCCCCTCTTGGTTGCTGCATCAAAGCGGACACCACTGTTTTGGTTGGTACTCTTTTGATCTTGGGCGATCATGTAAAATGTATTCCCATTTATCTCATACCCTTTGTAAGTCAATACAGTCGAAGATACTGTCCTGGCCAATTAGTACAACTCATCTGCAACAGTGGTGTTACCCATGAGATGTGTTTGCAACCAACTGCCGAAAGTGCTGATGTGTTCACATGTAATCTAGTCGTCACACTGCTCCGGGTGTTTGGAGCGCAGAATATTCTTGTGTTCATTGACATACATGGTCACCAAGGTAGAATTCTGTAGAACTGTGTAGTGTGCTTGAGCCCAAGAATGCTCGTCCCTACATATTATTGAGTCCGCTCCTAGCGTGCCTTTTCCAGTCAGTCTCCCCTCATACCGCGATTGAGGGAGACAATCGGTTTAAGGTCAAGAATGAAGTCAACACAAAACCCAATGACCTCCTCTGTTTGATGGCCCGTGGAGATGCTTCCTTCTGGCCTAGCATGGTTACGAACATATTTCTTTAAGACTCCCATGAACCTCTCAAAGGCGAACATATTGTGTAGAAATACAGGGCCTAGAATGGCAATCTCGTCGACTAGATGAACTAGGACGTGCGTCATGATATTGAAGAAGGCTGGTGGGAACACCAGCTCGAAACTAACAAGACATTGCACCAAATCATTATTTAACCTTGGTAGGATTTCTGGATCGATTACCTTCGGAGAGATTGCATTGAGGAATGAACATAGCTTCACAATGGCTAATCGAACGTTTTTCGGTAGAAGCCCCCTCAATGCAACCGGAAGAAGTTGCGTCATAATCACGTGGCAGTCATGAGACTTTAGGTTCTGAAACTTTTTCTCTGCCATATTTATTATTCCCTTTATATTGGACGAGAAGCCAGACGGGACCTTCATACTGAGCAGGCATTTAAAGAAGATTTCCTTCTCTTCTTTGGTAAGAGCGTAGCTGGCAGGACCTTCCTACTGCTTTGGATGCATGCCGTCTTTTTCGTGCACACATTGCTGGTCCTCTCGTGCCTCCGGTGTATCTTTTGTCTTCCCATACACGCCCAAGAAGCCTAGCAGGTTCACGCAAAGATTCTTCGTCACGTGCATCACGTCGATTGCAGAGCGGACCTCCAGGTCTTTTCAATAGGGTAGGTCCCAAAATATAGATCTCTTCTTCCATATGGGTGTGCGTCCCTCAGCGTCATTCGGAACAGATAGTCCGAGAGGACCCTTTCCAAAGATTACTGATACGTCTCCAACGTATCAATAATTTTTTATTATTCCATGCTATTATATTACCTGTTTTGGATGTTTTATATGCATTAATATGCTATTTTATATTATTTTAGGGACTAACCTATTAACCTAGAGCCCAGTGCCAGTTCCTATTTTTTCCTTGTTTTTGAGTTTCGCAGAAAAGGAATACCAAACGGAGTCCAAACGGAATGAAACCTTCGCGATGATTTTTCTTAGACCAGAAGATAACCAGGAGACTTGGAGATGAAATCGGAGGAGCCACGAGGCGGCCACAAGGACGGAGGGCACGCCCAGGGGGGTAGGGCGCGCCTCCCACCGTTGTGGGCCCCCCGTGCACCTCCTGACCTAATTCTTTCACCTATATATTCCCAAATATCGCCCAAACCACCAGAGGCATCCACGTAAACAATTTTCCACCACCGCAACCTTCTGTACCCGTGAGATCCCATCTAGGGACCTTTTCCGGCACCCTGCCGGAGGGGGATTCGATCATGGAGGGCTTCTACATCAACCCTATTGCCATTCCGATGAAGCATGAGTAGTTTACCACAGACCTACGGGTCCATAGATAGTAGCTAGATGGCTTCTTCTCTCTCTTTGATTCTCAATACCACGTTCTCCTCGATGTTCTTGGAGATCTATTCAATGTAATACTTTTTTTGCGGTGTGTTTGCCGAGATCCGATGAATTGTGGATTTATGATCAGCTTATCTATGAATATTATTTGAATCTTCTCTGAATTCTTTTATGCATGATTTGATATCTTTGTAATTCTCTTCGAACTATCGGTTTGGTTTGGCCAACTAGATTGGTTTTTCTTGCAATGGGAGAAGTGCTTAGCTTTGGGTTCAATCTTGCGGTGTCCTTTCCCAGTGACAGTAGGGGCAGCAAGGCACGTATTGTATTGTTGCCATCGAGGATAAAAAGATGGGGTTTTCATCATATTGCTTGAGTTAATTCCTCTACATCATGTCATCTTACTTAATGCGTTACTCCATTCTTTATGAACTTAATACTCTAGATGCATGCTGGATAGTGGTCCATGTGTGGAGTAATAGTAGTAGATGCAGAATCATTTCGGTCTACTTGACACGGACATGATGCCTATATTCATGATCATTGCCTTAGATATCGTCATAACTTTGCGCTTTTCTATCAATTGCTCGGCAGTAATTTGTTCACCCATCGTATTATTTTCTATCTTGAGAGAAGACTCTAGTGAAACCTATGGCCCCCGGGTCTATTTTCCATCATATAAGTTTCTATTTTCCATCATATAAGTTTCCGATCTACTATTTTGCAATCTTTTACTTTCCGATCTATAAACCAAAAATATTTACTTTATCGTTTATCTATCTCTATCAGATCTCACTTTTGCAAATAACCGTGAAGGGATTGACAACCCCTTTATCGCGTTGGGTGCAAGTTGTTTGATTATTTGTGCAGGTATTCGGTGATTTGTGCGTTGTCTCCTACTGGATTGATACCTTGGTTCTCAAACTGAGGGAAATACTTATCTCTACTTTGCTGCATCACCCTTTTCTCTTCAAGGAAAAAACCAACGCAAGCTAAAGAAGTAGCAGGAAGAATTTCTGGCGCCGTTACCGGGGAGATCTACGCCAAGTCAAGACATACCAAGTACCCATCATGAACTCTCATCTCTTGCATTACATTATTCGCCATTCGCCTCTCGTTTTCCTCTCCCCCACTTCTAAAACGATTTTCGAAATTTTTTGCCTTTTTATTCGCCCTCTTTTTCGTTTGCCTTCTTTCCGTTCGATCTTTTATTTGCTTGTGTTACCATGTCCCTTCTTTTTGCTTGCATCTTCGCTTGCTAAAAGTTTATGGATCCTCATCCACTTGCTAATCTTTTTAAGAGATCCAACTATGATGAACCTATTGCTAGTGAGTTGAGTGCACTAGATTATCTTTATGAGGTTTTGCTTGAAATTTGTGAATCTGAAAATTGTGATGAAGAAATTTATGAAGTGATTCACGATAGCTCCTTGAATAAAAAACATAATTGCAATGGTTTTACTATAAATTCTATTGATGTCAATTGTGCTAATAATATGCAAAACCCTAAGCTTGGGGATGCTAGTTTTGCTATGTCCACTACTTATGCAATGATCATGATTGGGGTGATTCTTCTTATGATCTTGAAAATTTACTTAAGCCTCATGATAATAGTTTTTGCAATAATATTGAAAGTGGGTTTGGAAGAGTGTCAACTCTAGGTAATAATGATCCCACTACTTTGGAGTATGATCAATCTTATGAAATTTTTGATAAAAGTGGGCTTGGGGAGGTCATGACTTTATTTAATAACCCCACTATTTTGGAAGAGTGTCAACTTTGCATGCATGTGGATCATAAAGAGAAAATTTTATGTGATAGTTATATTGTCGAATTTGATTATGATCCTACATGTAATTATTATGAGAGAGGAAAATATGGTTGTATAAAAGTTCATGTTACTAAATTACTTCTCGTTATGTTGAGATTGCTATTGTTTCTTTCTTCTTCCTTGCATATGCTAGATCTTGCTTGTCTTTATAATTTGTTTGTGTATAAAATTTCTATGCATAGGAAGCATGTTAGACTTAGATTTGTTTGTCACATGTTTAGTGATGCTCTCCTTGTGCTTCAATTCTTGTCTTTCATGTGAGCATCATCGAAATCTCAATGCCTAGCTAAAAAGGCTTTAAAGAAAAGCGCTTGTTGGGAGACAACCCAATATTTTTCCTTGATGTTTTTCAATAAATAATTCATATAGCCTCTGGTTAGATGTGGTTTTGTGTTTTAATTAGTGTTTGTGCCAAGTAAGACCTTTGGGATGGCTTACGGTGATAGTTGATTTGATCTTGCTGAAAAACAGAAACTTTTGCGTCCAGACACAGAATTGTTTAAATTCACTGGAGCGTGGAAAAATCCTGAATTTTTTACAAAAGATTGAAATACAAATTTCCTATGTTTTCCTAATTTTTCAGAATTTTTGAAGTTACATAAGTATTATAAAAATTCAGATCTTCGCAGACTATTCTGTTTTTGACAGATTCTGTTTTCTTTGTGTTGTTTGCTTATTTTGATGAATCTATGGGTAGTATCGGGGGGTATGAACCATGGAAAAGTTGGAATACAGTATATATTACACCAATATAAATAAAGAATGAGTTCACAACAGTACCAAAAGTGATGATTTATTTTCTTATAAATAAAGCTTATGAGATTTTCTGTTGAGTTTTGTGTTGTGAAGTTTTCAAGTTTTGGGTAAGGATTTGATGGACTATGGAATAAGGAGTGGCAAGAACCTAAGCTTGGGGATTCCCAAGGCACCCCAAGGTAATATTCAAGGACAACCAAGAGCCTAAGCTTGGGGATGCCCCGGAAGGCATCCCCTCTTTCGTCTTCGTCTATCGGTAACTTTACTTGAGGCTATATTTTTATTCACCACATGATATGTGTTTTGCTTGGAGCGTCTTGTATGATTTGAGTCTTTGCTTTTTAGTTTGCCACAATCATCCTTGCTGTACACACCTTTTGAGAGGGACACACATGAATCGTGATTTATTAGAACACTCTTTGTGCTTCACTTATATCTTTTGAGCTAGGCAATTTTGCTCTAGTGCTTCACTTATATCTTTTTAGAGCACGGCGGTGGTTTTATTTTATAGAAACTGTTGAACTCTTATGCTTCACCTATATTATTTTGAGAGTCTCTAAACAGCATGGTAATTTTCTTTGGTTATAAATTTAGTCCTAATATGATAGGCATCCAAGAGGGATATAATAAAAACTTTCATATAAAGTGCATTGAATACTATGAGAAGTTTGATTCCTTATGATTGTTTTGAGATATAGAGATGGTAATATTAGAGTCATGCTAGTGAGTAGTTGTGAATTTGAGAAATACTTGTGTGAAAGTTTGTGATTCCCGTAGCATGCACGTATGATGAACCGTTATGTGATGAAGTCGGAGCATGATTTATTTATTGATTGTCTTCCTTATGAGTGGCGGTCGGGGACGAGCGATGGTCTTTTCCTACCAATCTATCCCCCTAGGAGCATGCGCGTAGTACTTTGTTTCGATGACTAATAGATTTTTGCAATAAGTATGTGAGTTCTTTATGACTAATGTTGAGTCCATGGATTATACGCACTCTCACCCTTCCACCATTGCTAGCCTCTCTAGTACCGCGCAACTTTCGCCGGTACCATACACCCACCATATACCTTCCTCAAAACAGCCACCATACCTACCTATTATGGCATTTCCATAGCCATTCCGAGATATATTGCCATGCAACTTTCCACCGTTCCGTTTATTATGACACGCATCATCATTGTCATATTGCTTTGGATGATCATGTAGTTGACATCGTATTTGTGGCAAAGCCACCGTTCATAATTTTTTCATACATGTCACTCTTGATTCATTGCACATCCCGGTACACCGCCGGAGGCATTCATATAGAGTCATATTTTGTTCTAAGTATCGAGTTGTAATTCTTGAGTTGTAAGTAAATAAAAGTGTGATGATCTTCATTATTAGAGCATTGTCCCATGTGAGGAAAGGATGATGGAGACTATGATTCCCCCATAAGTCAGGATGAGACTCCGGACAAAAAATAAAAATAATAATAATAAGAGGCCAAAAAAATGAGAAGGACCAAAAAAAGAGAAAAAGAGAGAAGGGGCAATGTTACTATCCTTTTACCACACTTGTGCTTCAAAGTAGCACGATGATCTTCATGATAGAGAGTCTCCTATGTTGTCACTTTCATATACTAGTGGGAATTTTTCATTATAAAACTTGGCTTGTATATTGCAATGATGGGCTTCCTCAAATTGCCCTAGGTCTTCATGAGCAAGCAAGTTGAATGCACACCCACTTAGTTTTCCTTTTGAGCTTTCATAAACTTATAGCTCTAGTGCATCCGTTGCATGGCAATCCCTACTCACTCACATTGATATCTATTGATGGGCATCTCCATAGCCAGTTGATATGCCTAGTTGATGTGAGACTATCTCCTTCTTTTTGTCTTCTCCACAACCACCATATTCTATTCCACCTATAGTGCTATGTCCATGGCTCACGCTCATGTATTGCGTGAAAGTTGAAAAAGTTTGAGAACGTCAAAAGTATGAAACAATTGCTTGGCTTGTCATCGGGGTTGTGCATGATTTGAATATTTTGTGTGATAAAGATGGAGCATAGCCAGACTATATGATTTTGTAGGGATAAGCTTTCTTTGGCCATGTTATTTTGAGAAGACATAATTGCCTTGTTAGTATGCTTGAAGTATTATTGTTTTTATGTCAATATTAAACTTTTGTTTTGAATCTTATGGATCTGAAATTCATGCCACAATAAAGAAAATTACATGGATAAATATGTTAGGTAGCATTCCACATCAAAAATTTTGTTTTTATCATTTACCTACTCGAGGACGAGCAGGAATTAAGCTTGGGGATGCTTGATACGTCTCCAACGTATCTATAATTTTTGATTGTTCCATGCTATTATTTATCTGTTTTGGATGTTTTATATGCATTAATATGCTATTTTATATTATTTTTGGGACTAACCTATTAATCTAGAGCCCAGTGCCAGTTCCTGTTTTTTCCTTATTTTTGAGTTTCGCAGAAAAGGAATACCAAACGGAATGAAACCTTCGCGATGATTTTTCTTGGACCAGAAGATAACCAGGAGACTTGGAGATGAAGTTGGAGGAGCCACGAGGCGGCCACAAGAACGGAGGGCACGCCCAGGGGGGTAGGGCGCGCCCCCCACCCTTGTGGGCCCCCCGTGCACCTCCTGACCTAATTCTTTCGCCTATATATTCCCAAATATCCCCAAACCAGCAGAGGCATCCACGAAAATAGTTTTCCACCGCCGCAACCTTCTGTACCCGTGAGATCCCATCTAGGGACCTTTTCCGGCACCCTGCCGGAGGGGGATTCCATCACGGAGGGCTTCTACATCTACCCTATTGCCCTTCCGATGAAGCGTGAGTAGTTTACCACAGACCTACGGGTCTATAGCTAGTAGCTAGATGACTTCTTCTCTCTCTTTGATTCTCAATACCACGTTCTTCTCGATGTTCTTGGAGATCTATTCGATGTAATACTTTTTTTGCGGTGTGTTTGCCGAGATCCGGTGAATTGTGGATTTATGATCAGCTTATCTATGAATATTATTTGAATCTTCTCTGAATTCTTTTATGCATGATTTGATATCTTTGTAATTCTCTTCGAACTATCGGTTTGGTTTGGCCAACTAGATTGGTTTTTCTTGCAATGGGAGAAGTGCTTAGCTTTGGGTTCAATCTTGTGGTGTCCTTTCCTAGTGACAGTAGGGGCAGCAAGGCACATATTGTATTGTTGTCATCGAGGATAAAAAGATGGGGTTTTCATCATATTGCTTGAGTTAATTCCTCTACATCATGTCATATTACTTAATGCGTTACTCCGTTCTTTATGAACTTAATACTCTAGATGCATACTGGATAGCGGTCGATGTGTGGAGTAATAGTAGTAGATGCAGAATCGTTTCGGTCTACTTGACACGGACGTGATGCCTATATTTATGATCATTGCCTTAGATAACGTCATAACTTTGCGCTTTTCTATCAATTGCTCGGCAGTAATTTGTTCACCCACCGTATTATTTTCTATCTTGAGAGAAGTCTCTAGTGAAACCTATGGCCCTCGGGTCTATTTTCCATCATATAAGTTTCTATTTTCCATCATATAAGTTTCCGATCTACTATTTTGCAATCTTTTACTTTCCGATCTATAAACCAAAAATACCAAAAATATTTACTTTATCGTTTATCTATCTCTATCAGATCTCACTTTTGCAAATAACCGTTAAGGGATTGACAACCCCTTTATCGCGTTGGGTGCAAATTATTTGATTGTTTGTGCAGGTATTCGGTGATTTGTGCATTGTCTCCTACTGGATTGATACCTTGGTTCTCAAACTGAGGGAAATACTTATCTCTACTTTGCTGCATCACCCTTTCCTCTTCAAGGGAAAAACCAATGCAAGCTCAAGAAGTAGCAATTACTTGTAAATCATTGACCATATCAAGTATGTGATCACCAGTACGGAGGGCGGGCTTCTTCCGGTGATCTGCCTCATCTTTGAAATGCTTGCCTTTCTTTCGACATTGATGGTTGGTCGGAAGAAATCGATGATGTCCCAGGTACACATTTTTCCTGCATTTGTCCAAATATATACTTTCGGTGTCATCTAAACAGTGCGTGCATGTGTGGTATCCCTTGTTCGTCTGTCCTGAAAGGTTACTGAGAGTTGGCCAATCATTGATGGTTACAAACAGCAACGCATGTAGGTCAAATTCCTGCTGTTTGTGCTCATCCCACACACGTACACCTTTTCCATTCCACAGCTGTAAAAGTTCTTCAACTAATGGCCTTAGGTACACATCAATGTCGTTGCCGGGTTGCTTAGGGCCTTGGATGAGCACTGGCATCATAATGAACTTCCGCTTCATGCACAACCAAGGAGGAAGGTTATAGATACATAGAGTCACGGGCTAGGTGCTATGATTACTGCTCTGCTCCCCAAAAGGATTAATGCCATCTGCGCTTAAACCAAACCATACGTTCCTTGTGTCACCTGCAAAGTTCCCCCACCTTCTCTCGATTTTTATCCACTGCGACCCGTCAGCGGGTGCTCTCAACTTTCCGTCTTTCTTACAGTCCTCTTTGTGCCATCGCATCAACTTGGCATGCTCTTTGTTTCTGAACAGATGTTTCAACCGTGGTATTATAGGAGCATACCACATCACCTTGGCAGGAACCCTATTCCTGGGGGGCTCGCCCTCAACATCACCAGGGTCATCTCGTCTGATCTTATGGGGCGTGTTTGGTTTGTCGGCTCGCACCTGCATCGCACCACGCATGCATAATCTGGCCTGTTTGGTGTCCTGTGTGGCCTCCTCAGTCTGGCCCAACTGATGCAAATAGAGGCCCATCAACCAGGCTGAGAGGAACGCAGGAATCGGGCGTTCCTGCGATGCAGCCTCGTGCCTGCACCCGCGCTTCCACTTAAAACGAAGCGGTACATGGGACAGGCGCTGCTATTTACCAGAATTACTTCAAAAGTGCCACCGCAACTCTCTTTCCTCTCCTCTCAGATCAGATCGAAGACCCAAACCAATCGCCGCCGCCGCCGTCGGGAGCTCCTTCTTGTGCCACCGGTCAGGACCACCTCGTCCGCAACTGGTCAGAGCTCCCTCGTCCGTCTCAACCCCGCCACCCTAGCTCGCTCTTTCGCCATCGCTCTGAGCTCCATAGTCCATTGTGACTCCGCCGCTGGACGTCCATGCCCCTCTGCCCGCCGACGCCTGGATGCGTGTACTTTGCAAGGCCTGCATCGGAAGGGGAGGCGCGCCTGCGACGGCTCGGCTGGACCGTCCGTGGTCGCGGCAGCGTCATGGCCTCATGGGGCGCTGGTGGTGCAGGAGGTGGCCGATTTCTCATACAGGCTTCCAAACGCCATCTCACATTGACCTGCCCCTCAACATGCAGACAACCAAATATACATCTCAACCCATTTTTTCATCAGCTTAGCCAGGCTAGACTCACCCAGGATGGTGGATGCTATGCAGCGTGAGGCTATGCATGGAACCAAACACGCCCTATACCGCAATGCACCGCATACCGGGCATGCGTTCAAATCCTCGTACTCACCGCGGTAGAGGATGCAGTCATTAGGGCATGCATGTATCTTCTGCACCTCCAATCCTAGAGGGCATAGAACCTTCTTTGCGTCGTATGTACTGTCGGGCAATTCGTTATCCTTTGAAAGCTTCTTCTTCATTATTTTCAGTAGCTTCCCAAATCCGTTGTCAGATACACCATTGTCTATCTTCCATTGTAGCAATTCCAGTGTGGTACCGAGCTTTGTATTGTCATCTTCGCAATTTGGGTACAACCCTTTTTTGTGATCCTCTAACATGCGATCGAACTTCAACTTCTCCCTTTCACTTTGGCATTGTCTCTTTGCATCAACAATGACCCGGCGAAGATCATCATCGGGCACATCGTCTGGTGCCTCTTGATCTTCAGCTTCTCCCATTACAGTATCACCGTATTCAGGGGGATAGTTGTCATGATCCTCTTCTTCTTCATTGTCTTCCATCATAACCCCTCTTTCTCCGTGCTTGGTCCAAACATTATAGTGTGGCATGAAACCCTTCTCAAGCAGGTGGACGTGAAGGGTTTTCGAGTCAGAGTAATCCTTCGTATTCCCACAGACAGGGCATGGACAATACATAAAACCATTCTGCTTGTTTGCGTCAGCCACTTCGAGAAAATTATGCAGGCCCTCAATGTACTCGGAGGTGCGTCTGTCACCGTACATCCATTGCCGGTTCATCTGCATGCATTATATAATTAAGTGTATCAAAAACCATTACAGAACATCATGAATAGATAAGTGACCAAATTAATACAAGTTCATCATCACATTAAAACCAAAGTACAGTAGTGATCAAATGTTATTACTGAAAAAATAAATACATAAAGTTCATACATAGTTCTCATTGAACAACATATAGCTTTCTAGAGGGTCTAATTAAAACATACATTGAAACTATGTAAAACATTTCAATGCAACAACAAATGCGATCATAATCGTAACTAAGGTAACAATTGATCCAACGGCATAATGATACTAAGCCTCAGTATCAATGGCATATTTTCTAATCTTTCTAATCTTCAAGCGCATTGCATCCATCTTGATCTTGTGATCATCGACGACATCCGCAACATGCAACTCCAATTCCATCTTCTCCTCCTCAATTCTTTTCAATTTTTTCTTCAAGTAATAATTTTCTTTTTCAACTAAATTTAACCTTTTGACAAGAGGGTCGGTTGGAATTTCCGGTTCACATACCTCCTAGATAAAAACATCTATGTCACGTTGGTCGGCATAGTTGTCAAAAACACTAAATAAAACAAATAGTTATAAAAATACCACATCCGAATCATAGACAGGACGAGCGCCGACGGGGGCGGATACCAAAACCATGGCACTATATAACAATAATAAAAGTAAGAAAATTATACAAGTATATATCTATCTAAATCATACAAGTAAGAATTTTTTTTTCTTTTAGAAAGAAGATAAGAACAAGAGGCTCACCACGGTGGTGCCGGCGACGAGATCGACGCGGGCGATCGACGGCGGTGAAGACGGGGACGGGACGGGGCGCATCGCCAAATCTAGACAAATCTTGAGGAAAATGGAGTTTGGAGGTCGAGCTTGGAGAGGAGAAAGCTTAAGTGTGGCTCGGGCATTTCATCGAACACCTCATGTGCATGCATAGAAGGGAGAACAGAGCAGCACATGCACACCTCCCACATGGCCAAAAAACAGAGGAGAGGGTGGGCAGGGGCGAGGGTATATATAGGCATCTCTTTAGTCCCGGTTGGTGGCAAGAACCGGGACAGAAGACTGACCTTTAGTCCCGGTTCCAGCCACCAACCGAGACTAAAGGTGTTGCGCCAGGAGTGAGGCCCATTGGTCCCGATTCGTGTCTGGAACAGGGACCAAAGGGGTCAGAAGAACCGGGACCAATGGCCACCGAGGCCCGGCCGGCGCCCTGGCCTCATGAATCGGGACTACTGATGCACCCTTTGGTCCCGGTTCGTAAGAGAACCGGGATTAATGCCCTTATCTGGTCTGGACCAAAACCCTGTTTTCTACTAGTGGTAGGATGCTCTGCATCATGAACCCATCTTGAGTAAACAAAGCTTAACCGTGACATCTTCGTAATCGCACCCAACTCCATTAACTCATGGAACCATATATTCTAGGCTAGATCTAACACATGTATCAACAACTCGACGTTATTTTTATCTCTTCCTTAGCGTACTATGAGTCTATTACGCGCCGCATGTATTTTTCATTCTCTTTTTCATCTAAACCTTCATTTTTTTTTTATTTTTTTTTTGCGGGGATCATCTAAACCTTCCTAATCCGCCTCATCACCGATTGCACCAGTTCATCGCCATAACACACATTTGCAGCAACCGTTGGTAGTATTCAAATATCAATACCGGGAAACATGGTTGTTGCCGAGAGAACTCACCGACAAATTTCCGTCATGATCCATATATATATTTTATTGAAGCACTAATATAATGACGTACGATATGATGATTGAGCATGCATGCATCATCGTCACCACGAGAATCTAAACAGCTCATGGAAATTACAGCTAACGTACGTGTGGTTGAACAGGTAACGTCTATCTCGCCGGCATCGCAAGACATCCACATCCACGACAAGGACGACGGGACGTGGCTAAGAACGATCTCTCATCCAGGAAAGAAAAAAAAATTCCAATGCATATCGCCGTGCAGTCAAGCAAAAGGAACGAGAAGATATGGAGGCTAAAACTGAAGCATCGATCAGCAGAACAAGTAGAGGCTCTTGGTTTGTGATGAAATATCCAATGAGAGTGACCTTTAGACATCCCGACAAACACATGGTAGGACAGGTACAGTGCATATAGATATTTCATTGAGCTGACTATTGTACAATACTCCCCCTAAAAAAAGTATAAGAGCGTTTAGACCACTCCGTAAAGAAGTATAAGAGCGATTAGATCACTCTATAAAGCACTAGTAGTATGCTTTACAGAGTGGTCTAAACACTCTTATATTTATTTACGGAGAGAAGTACAGAATTACACAGGCTGCTGCTGATCGTTGTATATATTATACTGAATGGAAGGAAGAATACTGATTTGGCAGTATACGTACGTTTCCTGCACTAATTTCCTGGCGTACGTGGACACGTTTGTCTCGTTTCATCCATCTCTCTCTCTCTCTCTCTCTCTCTCTCTCTCTCTCATGGCGCATGTCTTAGCTCAGGTCACAGTCAGCTCTAGTCAGAGGCTCAGAGCATGTGGCGCTGGCTGCCGTGCGTAGACCGTAATGCGACGACGACCCAACGATGGCTGCGCCTGCAGAGAACCCATATAAATTCTCCCCAAGTACATACTCTCTCACCAGATAGACACTTAGACTTAGAAAGCCTTAGACATAGAAAGCCGGCTCGAGCGAGCAATGGCAGCTGCACCACCATCTGCCCGCATTCCCATCATCACCCTCCTCCTAGTGCTACCACTCTCGGCCTTTTCTTCTCCGGCTCCGGCCAACAGCAACAGCAGTGACGATAACACGGACCTCGCCGCGCTGCTGGCTTTCAAAGCCCAGCTCACCGACCCTCTCGGTGTCCTCGCCGACAGCTGGACCGCCGGCACCTCTTTCTGCCACTGGGTCGGCGTCTCGTGCAGCCGTCGCCGGCAGCGCGTCACCGCTCTATCGTTGTCGGGCACGCCCCTCTCCGGATCTTTGGCTCCTCACCTCGGTAACCTCTCTTTTCTCTCCTTCCTTAACATTACCTACGCGAACCTCACAGGTTCAATCCCTCCCCAACTTGGCAGGCTAAGCCGGCTTAAGTATCTTAAGCTTAAAGGAAATGGCCTCTCAAATGCCATTCCTACCGCCCTAGGTAACCTCACAAGGCTTGAGCACCTTAGTCTGGGTTTTAACAACCTCACTGGCCAAATTCCTCATGAGATGTTCATTCGTATGAGGAAACTTGAGACGGTTTCTCTCTATGAAAATGACTTGAGTGGTCGAATACCACCATATCTATTCAATAACACACCTTCCTTGCAGACTATCTATTTTGATAGTAACAGACTCTCGGGCCAGATCCCTCCCGGGATGTTTCTACATCTGCACAACCTTACAAATATTTGGCTGTATGAAAATCACTTGAGTCCAAATACCGCCGTACTTATTCAACAACACACGTTTGGACAGACTCTTCCTACAAAACAACAATTTAGAGGGAAACATGGAGTTCCTGTCAGCTCTCTCCACTTGCAGAAGCATTGACATAGGGCGTAATTCTTTCACAGGCTCCCTCCCTGACAATATGGGAAACCTCACTTCACGATTAGTCTTCTTCACTGCAGGTTACAACAAGTTAACAGGTGGACTTCAATCTGCAATTTCAAACATGAGCAGCCTTCAATCGTTAGATTTGAGTAACAACCTACTCACCGAGCCGATTCCAAAATCCATCGCCACGATGAAAAATCTCACGTGGCTTGATCTCTCTAGCAATGACATTTTAGGCACTATCCCAACAGAAATGGGCATGCTTGGGAGTCTACAACGACTGTTTCTCCAAGGGAACAAATTCTTTGGCTCTATACCAAGCAGCTTCGGTAATCTTACTAGGTTAGAGGAAATCGACTTGTCCAATAATCAATTAAGTTCAATGATACCCGCAAGTCTATTCTCCCTTGATAAGCTTCTCATACTCAATCTTTCTTACAATTCTTTTGATGGCGCACTACCGGCGGACATTTCTAGGCTAACACAAATATACCAAATGGACATTTCTTCTAATTTCTTGATAGGAAGCTTCCCGAAATCAATTGGACAACTTAAGATGCTAGCCTACCTAAATCTATCGCACAACTCGCTCGGAGGCCCCATGTCAGACCCACTTCAAAAGTTAACTAGCTTAGCTTCATTAGACCTCTCCTTCAATAACATCTCTGGTACCATTCCAATGTTCCTTGCAAACTTTACCGTCTTGACTACCTTGAACCTTTCATTCAACATGCTGGAAGGCCAAATACCAGAGGGAGGTGTTTTCTCAAACCTTTCGTTGCAATCTTTGATCGGCAATGTTGGACTATGTGGCGCTCCATGGCTAGAATTTTTGCCATGTGTTGACAAATCTCATTCAAGTAGTACTAGTAGACATTTGCTAAGATTTCTACTCCCAATTGCCGTCGTAGCTTTTGGCAGTATTGCTATTTTCCTGTACCTATGGACAAGAAAGAAGCCTAAGAATAAGGTGGACATAAAAAATTCTTTTGATTCAACCGAGAGCATAGGCCATCAAATAGTCTCCTACCGAGAGCTCATTCGCGCCACAAATAATTTCGATGAAGATAACATTTTGGGATATGGAAGCTTTGGAAAAGTCTTCAAGGGCGAGTTGAATGGTTTGGTGGTGGCGATAAAAGTTTTTGACATGCGGCGGGAGCAGGCCATGAGAAGCTTCGACGCCGAGTGCCACGTGCTTCGCATGGCGCGGTACCGCAACCTTATACGGATACTCAACACTTGTTCCAACCTAGACTTCAGAGCACTTGTGATTCAATACATGCGAAATGGCAGTTTAGAGAAACTACTACACCAGCCTCAAAGTACAATGCACTTGGGGTTCCTCGAGAGGCTTGGCGTCATGCTCCATGTGTCGATGGCAATGGAGTATCTACACAATGATCAGTACGAGTTGATTTTGCACTGTGACTGGAAACCAAGCAACGTGTTGTTTGACGAGGACATGATTGCGCATGTGGCAGACTTCGGCATTGCAAGGTTGCTTCTAGGTGATGACAACTCCATGATTTGTGCGAGCATGCCTGGAACAGTTGGCTACATGGCACCAGGTACTCAATTACTAGCACAAGTTAAACCATCGCGTAATTATGGTTAGCCATACATGCTTGCTCTGATATTTGTTCATGTTTTTCTTGCATAGAGTATGGGTCTCTGGGAAAAGCATCACGAGAGAGCGACGTGTTCAGCTACGGGATAATGCTCCTTGAAGTTTTTACCGGAAGAAGACCCACAGATGCTATGTTCGGGGGAGAACTAACCCTTAGGCGGTGGGTACACCGTGCATTCCCTATGGGGCTTTTACATGTCGTCGACAATCAGCTACTTCAAGGCCCGACCTCTTCTTCTAGCTACAACCTAGATGATGGATTCCTCGTGCAGGTGTTCGAGCTGGGTTTGCTCTGCTCCAACGACTCGTCTCACGAGAGAATGACGATGAGCGACGTGGTCGTGTGGTTGCAGAAGATCAAAGAAGGATACAACAAAATGATGTCGGCAACATCGAGTGACGCAGCACAGTGATCAAACTCCTTTGCCTGTATGAATGTTGTTTAATTAAGGAGGACGTCGAGAGGGCGGCCATGCTTGTTTCCATCGATCAGGCCAGTAGTTTCGATATGCTTTTGTTTTCTCCTTCGATCAGGCTTGTTTGCTCTCTCTGACAGGATTTTGGTCTACTACTACTACTACTAATCAGTATGTTTTACTTACTTTCAGTGATGTAAAAAAGTTTTACTTATTTTCAGTGATGTAAAATTTATGATATCATCATAAGGAAGATACACCTTATGTTACCTTTAAACAGAAGCTTGGGAGCGAAGCCCTTTACTTTTGAACTATTAAAAATACAGTAGGGAAGAAAACCAACACAACTGCGTAATGCCCAGAACACATCCTAAAAATACAACACAATAAATAGAAAGCTACATGCAAGCAACTCTCTAATGCCCAGGACCTAGCTGATGCAAAAAAAAAAAAAAATACAGGATTAAGTTACAATAAGAAGTATATCAAGATCACAATCAGATGAGACTTTTTGGAGCAAGGAAGATTTTCAGAATCAGCAAGGTTGGAAGAAATCAGGATCGAGATGTTCAAAGTGAAAGCGCATGGATGGAAGACCAATTAAATCAAAACTGCTGCAGCACCCGAAAATAAACGTTCAAAATCAGCGATGTGTAGCTCACCTGAAATTGACTGTGCCAGAACTCAGCCACAGCCTCACGGAGCATTGCCATCAGGAAAGAAATTGGAACGATATCTCCATATATTATATATTTCTATAAATACACATCATGATCTTTCATCACTAGTAAATACTAACAAAAATGGGTACATGTGGTGTGCCACACTGCCAAAATTGCACTATATGACTATACACTAGTAGAAAACAGGGCATCAGTCCTGGTTCCAGAGGGCCTTTAGTCCCGGTTCTGCAACCGGGACAAAACGATCGGGACTAATGCCCATCACTTTTAGACCCGGTTGGCTTACGAGCCGGGACTAAAGGAGCTCCACGTGGCCGACGTGGGGCGCCTGGCAGGAGGACCTTTAGTCCCGGTTGGTAACACCGACCGGGACTAAAAGGCAGCCACGCGTCAGCAGCTGCCAGACTCTGGGTTTTTTTTTTTTTAAAGGAGGGGTTCAGGGGTTTGCATATTAGTACACATTATTAAGGGCCAAATGGCTGGATGAGAAAGTTCATCATCCATCATCTTCCTCTTCCTCTTCTGTTGTTGCTGCTGCTGCTCCTCTTCCTCTTCTTATGCTGCTGCTGTTCTCTTCCTCTTCCTCTTCCTCTTCCTCTTCCTCTTCTGTTGTTGCTGCTGTTGTTCCTCTTCCTCTTCCTCTTCCTCTTCTGTTGCTGCTGCTGCTGTTCCTCTAACTCTTCTTCTGCTGCTGTTGTTCTCTTCCTCTTCCTCTTCCTCTTCTGTTGTTGCTGCTGTTGATGCTCCTCTTCCTCTTCCTCTTGTGCTGTTGTTGCTTCCTCTTTTGCTGCTGCTCTTCTTCTTCTTTCGATCCGTGTCAGACCTCTGTTATCCCACATTGCATGTGCCCACTCACTAGTAGAAAACAGGGCATCAGTCCCGGTTCCAGAGGGCCTTTAGTCCCGGTTCTGCAACCGGGACAAAACGATCGGGACTAATGCCCATCACTTTTAGTCCCGGTTGGCTTACGAACCGGGACTAAAGGAGCTCCACGTGGCCGCCATGGGGCGCCTGGCAGGAGGACCTTTAGTCCCGGTTGGTAACACCGACCGGAACATGGGTTTTTTTTAAAGGAGGGGTTTAGGGGTTTTCATATTCTGTTTCCCCCTTTTATTTTTGTGTTTACCATTTTTATTTTATGCTTTTCATTCAACTCGACGCTAGCTACTACATATAGCAATGAAAGAACCATTACACAACATCGTCATGATCAATATATAGAAAGAACCATCAGTATCACTTGAAATTTGTTCAACTTAAGAAACAAACATCAATGTATCACATTCATCTTAACATACTAATTAATTAACTAACAGTTCTCCAGCTGATATATTCATGACTTAGTTCTAAACATGGTCAACAACAACCATCATCTGATAGTCCTTGCGGTTGCTCTTCCTTATAGTCATTACCACAAGGGTATCCACCCTTAGTTCTCTCTTTCCCTTGATGAATTATTGCCAGCCGGCCTTGTGGAATGATATGCGCCCGTCATTCTCTGTCTTGTATTGGACATTCGTGACAGGCCCTCTTGGTCCATGGATTACTCCAGCAGTGCCGACAGCAGGGATGTCCACTCCGGAAACCATCTTCAAAGGTAACTTCTGAAGACCCCATCATTAAGAGAAAATAGAGAGCACAGAATGTTAGACATCTCTCCATACTTGGTTATGACCAAAAAGAGATGAAAGAATATAAAACATCTCACCATAACTTTTTTTGACCATGTTTGTTTTTGTTAGACGGTGCACAAAGGGCTTCCCCAAGAACGCCAAAGAGGATGGTAACTTTTCTTTCACACTAGCTTTATCATCCCGAGTAAGCTTCTTCATCCTTTGAGAAAAAATTGCAGAAAGGATAGGACCATCATCTTCATCTTTGATGTCCTCATCTTCATCTTGGATGTCCTCATCTTCATCTTGGTTGTCGATGTCATCTTGGTCATCTTGGCTGACGATGTCATCTTCGTCATCGTCATCATCATCCCTTTGGACATATAATGTCCTTAACCTATTCACCTCTCCTATTAAGGAAAAAGCTATGAGTTCTCCTCCTTTAAAATTGTTCACTGCAATGTACTGCTCCCATCCATCACCATATATGATGGTTTTATTCTTTCCTTAGCGCAGATCCAATTCGAATTCGCGCTCCTCATCATCCTCAAGGTACAACACGTTACCATATGAATTGTTGAAGTCCTCCCTTATGTTGCATGGAACACACTATGCAGCAGTTAATAATCAACAATAAAGACAGTAAAATAGCTAAACAAATGATCAGAATTCAATACAAATTCAAGTTAAAGACCGTTACCATTGATTTTTGAAATTCCTTTCTCAAAAATATCCCGAACTGCACTGCAGTTCCAAGACTGTCCATACATGAATTTTGGCAGACCTTGCAGATCTTACGCCTCATGGTCCCTAATAAGCCCAAGCAGTTGTCAATCGTAAGAAAATGCAATTAACACGATAGATCACCATGAACATATGAAAATTTGGTGAACATAAAAAAATATAATGCATATGATATCACCGGCGATCGTCGGGGACTCTTCATATAATATTATCATATAATATCACTAATACATCTCGAACAATCCAGTTAATGAAGCATCGAATATTATCACTAATACAGCTCGAATATTATCGAATAATCTAGTTCACTCGCGGTTCCTGAAGCGTGGGCGGTGGACACCCAAAGAGAAGGCACCATCACAGTATCATAGCTCGGGTGAGATCCCTGGAGGAACTGCCAGGTATTGGAGAACCTGGCATCCAACGCAACCATGTAGCGACGGATGTGCTCGTCCTCCTCCCTGACACGGCGACGTACCACCTCCTCGGTTGCCGGCTGCCTCCGCACCGATAGTGGCCCACGCGACCGCCACCAAAGAAGCTCCGGGTCGACGATGATACCCGGATTCCTCACCAAACTGCGGGCCCCGAAAGGTAGCACCCCCCAGTGCCAGCCCGGTGGAGCCCAGTCCCGAACATGGCGCCTCTCAAACTGGTTGTCGGCACCGAGTCGACGACGAGGATGTGGGATTGGCATCGTCGACGAGAACAAATTGTGGCTATAGCAAATATCATTTTATTTAAGAACAATACAATTTTTAATACTTAAGGCCCAATAAAACAACAACAAAACAAAAAATTGTGGGACTGTTTGGCTGCGCCTAAAAACTGTAGTTTTGATACTAGAGTATTTGCCAAACCATAGTATTTTCTCTGGATAATAAAAAGAATCCGAGACCTCTTTTTTTAAAACTGAGCAAGGTGAGAAAACGGGCACGGTGAGAAAACTAGAGTATTTATGTTTTACCCAAGCAACACCAAACATGTTTGCAGTATTCTCAATACTCTAGGAAATTTCTGTATGTCAAAACTGTGGTATTTTCTACCTATAGGTTGAAATGCTGTAGGCTGTGTTTGATAGCATGGTATTGCAAAAACCAAAGTACTGAAAACTATAGTATTTTAGTCTGTGGGTACAACATACCACAGTTTTGACATACCAAAGTATTCTGAAGTATTGTAAATATTGTGACCTGTTTGGCCAGTGCTTGATGCAACAACATAAAATAGCTAGCTAGCCGGTTGATAGCCGTTGCAAACACATGTATTCCTAACTAATTACAATCACTTGAGCAAGAGCTAGTTGGATATTCCTAACTATGGTTTTGCAAATACTACAGTATTAAAACCATAGTTTTTAGTGGCAGCCAAACACCCTATAGTAATTAAAACCATGGTAATCTCAGATATTGTAGTATTCACAAAATACTTAGGCCTAGTTTGGTAACACAGTTTTTGCAAAACCATAGTATTACAAAACCTCGGTATTTTAATGTGTGGCTAATAAATACTTTAGTTTCTAAAAAGCGTAGTTTTTCTCAGTTTTGGTAAAACTGTGGAGGCGTTTGGCAAATGGCAATTTTTATTAAGTTTCTCTAATTTTGAACGATTGTTCTATCGTTGCATGGATAATTAATGGCAGCGACACCGGCAGAATACTTTGGCTAATGATGATTAACGGTAGCGACGCCGGCAGAGCAATTAACGATGACCTCTGAGCAATCTAAGGTATTTAACGGTGGTCGGCGACGGACGGCGTCGGGGGCGGCGATGGACGCGGGCGACGACGGTGACCGCGGGGGGGGGGGGAGGATAGCTTGCTAGGAGGAGGAGGGGAACGGCGGGTTGGCCGGTGGCTCACCTAGGAGGAGGAGGAGGCCGGAGCGGGCTCGGGGAGGCGACGGCGTCGGGGGGCGGCGACGGGGGACGGCGTCGGGGGCGGCTACGGGGACGACGTCGGGGGCGGCGACAGGGGCAGCGACGAGGAGCGAGCGTGCTCGGGGAGGCGACGGCAAAATCCGGCAACCTGGCGGCGTCGAGGTGGTTTTCGGCGCCATTGGGGGAGAGAGATGAAACTGCAGATGGATTTGGAAATTTTTCCAAGTCCCGCTTATATAGCCCCCCCTCCAACCGGGACTAAAGGCCCCCATTAGTCCCGGTTGGAGCCACCAACCGGGACTAAAGGGTTGTGCTTCCCGCAGCCAAAAGTTTAGTCCCACCTCGCTAGTCGAGAGGGGCTCGGAGTGGTTTATAAGCGCTGCTGCCGCTGTCCTCTCGAGCTTCTCTCTATTGCAGGCAGTACATGCCTATCTCACGCCCAGTTGGGCCTGCTAGCACTGCGGGCCTGCATCGTGGCCCATTTCTAGGGTTTCTAGTCGTATGCAGGCCGTGGTGGCTAAAAGGCGGGCCTTTTTTAATTTTTTGTATATATTATGTTTTTTAAATTTTAATGTTATCTTTTTGCATATGTTTAGTTGATTCCTTTTGCTATTAGAGTTTTATAAAAGCTTTTTACTATTAAAGTTTTTAACAAATAAATACTTTGATAATTTTAGTTAATAATATTTTGATTCTTTTTAGTTTATTCTTTTTGCTATTAGAGTTTTATAAAATCTTTTTAGTTCATTCTTTTTCCTATTAGAGTTTTATAAAATCTTTTTAGTTCATTGTTTTTCCTATTAGAGTTTTATAAAAATATTTTAGTTCATTCTTTTTGCTATTAGAGTTTTATAAAATCTTTTTAGTTCATTATTTTTCCTATTAGAGTTTTACTAAATCTTTTTAGTTCGTTCTTTTTGCTATTAGAGTTTTATAAAATCTTTTTAGTTCGTTCTTTTTTCTATTAGAGTTTTATAAAAGCTTTTTAGTTCATTCTTTTTGCTATTAGTTCATTTTTGGAGCTAAATGACCCTGAATTTGAAAATCACTGCAAATGAACTCTGAAAAGGTTGAAACTTGGCATGGTATCACAATTTTACCCACATAGCATGTGCTAAAAAGTTGAGAGGGTTACGGGAAAAACTGGATGCACTTCGTGTACAAACTGGACAATCTCTTTCGAAGAAATAGGGTTTCGGATGACAACTCATATATTACAAAAGGGATTTTATTTTTTAAACATATTTTAACTCCAGACTTTTTCTGCATTCAATATGCACCATTCAAAGCCATATCATCAATTTTCAACCCTTTTCTGACTTCATTTGCTATTTTTCATGCATTTCATGATTTATTTTGAGCTAAATGACCCTGAAATTGACAAGCACTGCAAATGAACTCTGAAAAGGTTGAAACTTGGCATGGTATCATAATTTCACCCAGATAGCATGTGCTAAAAAGTTGAGAGGGTTACGGAAAAAACTGGATGCACTTCGTGTACAAACTGGACAATCTCTTTCGAAGTAATAGGGTTTCGGATGAAAACTCATCTATTACAAAAAGGGATTTCAATTTTTTAAACATATTTTAACTCTAGACTTTTTCTGCATTCAATATGCATCATTCAAAGCCACATCATCAATTTTCAACCCTTTTCTGACTTCATTTGCTATTTTTCATACATTTCATGATTTATTTTGAACTAAATGACCCTTAAATTGACAAGCACTGCAAATGAACTCTGAAAAGATTGAAACTTGGCATGGTATCATAATTTCGCCCACACAGAATGTGCTAAAAAGTTGAGAGGGTTACGGGAATAACTGGATGCACTTCGTGTACAAACGGGACAATCTCTTTCAAAGTAACAGGATTTCGGACGAAAACTTATCTATTACAAAAGGGATTTCAATTTTTTTAACATATTTTAACTCCAGACTTTTTCTGCATTCAATATGCACGATTCAAAGCCACATCATCAATTTTCAACCCTTTTCTGACTTCATTTGCTATTTTTCATGCATTTCATGATTTATTTTGAGCTAAATGACCCTGGATTTGGAAATCACTGCAAATGAACTCTGAAAAGGTTGAAACTTGGCATGGTATCATAATTTCACCCACATAGCATGTGCTAAAAAGTTGAGAGGGTTACGGGAAAAACTGGATGCACTTCATGTACAAACTGGACAATCTCTTTCGAAGTAATAGGGTTTCGGATGAAAACTCATCTATTACAAAAGGGATTTCATTTTTTTAAACATATTTTAACTCCAGAATAGTTGTGGAGAGAATGTCTTCACTTTTTCTTCACGTGTGTCCCTTCCTTATTGCGCCGTAACCATGGATAATCTTCATCGTTTAACAGGATGCTTGGGTCAGCCTTCACTTTGAAGGAAGGAATTTCATGAAACTTTTCATAATCCTCAGACATGTCTGTCTTGTCCTCCACTCCCATGATGTTTCTTTTTCCTGAAAGAACTATGTGGCGCTTTGGCTCATCGTATGATGTATTCGCTTCCTTATCTTTTCTTTTTCTCGGTTTGGTAGACATGTCCTTCACATAGAAAACCCGCGCCACATCATTGGCTAGGACGAATGGTTCATTTGTGTACCCAAGATTTTTGAGATCCACTGTTGTCATTCCGTACTGCGGGTCTAACTGTACCCCGCCTCCTGACAGATTGACCCATTTGCACCGAAACAAAGGGACCTTGAATTCATGTCCATAGTCAAGTTTCCATATCTCCTCTATGTAACCATAATATGTGTCCTTTGCCTATTGGTGATTGCTGCATCAAAGCAGACACCACTATTTTGGTTGGTGCTCTTTTTATCTTGGGCAATCGTGTAAAATGTATTACTATTTATCTCGTACCCTTGGTAAGTCCATACAGTCGAAGATGGTGTCCTGGCCAACAAGTACAGGTCATCATAGCATTATAAGAATCAAAGGTATGGCTTCCCAAGAAATTTCCTCCCGTAATGGTATCCAAAACATATCTATTCCAAGGAGAAACACCCACACAAAAATTGCGAAGGAGAACGGTAGTAGATTGCTTACGAGTAGATCTATTTTGAGCATTGCAAATTCTATACCAAGCATCTTTTAAGTTTTCTCCCTCCCTTTGCTTAAAATTAAGAACTTCACTCTCGGGAGTACTAGTGATAGTAGTAAGGCTGGCCATGAGTTTAAATGATCTAACACGCAAGCAAACAAAAAGCAAACAAAAAGACGAACGAAAGAAGGGCGAATAAAAAGGCAAATCTTTTTGGCTTTTTCTGAAAATCGTTTTACGAGTGGGGGAGAGGAAAACGAGAGGCAAATGGCAAATAATTTAAATGCAAGAGATGAGTTTGTGATGGGTAATTGCTAGGCTTGTCTTGCTCTGTATCTTCCCCGGCAACGGCGCCAGAAATCCTTCTTGCTACTTCTTGAGCTTGCGTTGGTTTTCCCTTGAAGAGGAAAGGGTGATGCAGCAAAGTAGATAAGTATTTCCCTCAGTTGTTGAGAACCAAGGTATCAATCCAGTAGGAGGAGCAAGCGAGGCCCCAATCTTTGCACCTGCACAAACAATCAAACTCTTGCACCCAACGGTATAAAGGGGTTGTCAATCCCTTCATTGTTACTTGCAAGGATGAGATCTAATAGAGATAGATATAAGAGATTACTAAAACGAAAAGCAAAGTAAATAGATCTGAAAATATAATATGGAAAATAGACCCGGGGGCCATAGGTTTCACTAGAGGCTTCTCTCTTGAAGGAAAATAATACGGTAGGTGAACAAATTACTGTCGAAGCAATTGATAGAAAAGCGCATAGTTATGACCATATCCAAGGCAATGATTATGCATATAGGCATCATGTCCGTATCAAGTAGACCGAAACAATTCTGCATCTACTACTATTACTCCACACATCGACCGACTCCTGCCTGCATCTAGAGTATTATGTTCATGAAGAACAGAGTAACGCATTAGGTAAGATGACATGATGTAGAGGAATAAACTCAAGCAATATGATGAAAACCCCATCTTTTTATCCTTGATGGCAACAATACAAATACGTGCCTCGCTACCCCTACTTTGTCACTAGGTGAGGACACCGCAAGATTGAACCCAAAACTAAGCACTTCTCCCATTGCAAGAATTACCAATCTAGTTGGCCAAACCAAACCAATAACTCGAAGAGACTTGCAAAGATATGAAATCATGCATATAAGAATTCAGAGAAGATTCAAATAATATTCATAGGTAATCTGATCATAATCCCACAATTCATCGGATCTCGACAAACACACCGCAAAAGAGTATTACATCGGATAGATCTCCATGAAGATCATGAACAACATGGTATTGAAGAACATAGAGAGAGAAGAAGCCATCTAGCTACTAGCTATGGACCCGAAGGTCTGAGGTGAACTACTCACGCATCATCGGAGGGGCAATGGAGTTGATGTAGATGCCCTCCATGATCGAATCCCCCTCCGGCAGATTACCGAAAAAGGCCCCAACATGGGATCTCACCCGAATAGAGGCTTGCGGCGGCGGAAAAGTATTATCATGGCTTCCCCTGGTATTGGAGGAATATTTGTGAATTTATAGGAGGAGAATTAGGGTTGGAAGAGCTACGGGGGGCCCACAAGCCAGGGGGCGCCCCCCCAGGGGCGCGCCCCTGTGGCTTGTGGCCCACCCGTAGGTCTTCTGGACTCTTCTCAAAGCCTCCTGGGTTCCTTCTGGTCCAAGAAAAATCAGCGTAGAATTTTATTCCGTTTGGACTCCGTTTGATATTCCTTATCTGCAATACTCAAAAACAAGGAAAAAACAGAAACTGGCACTGGGCACTAGGTTAATAGGTTAGTCCCAAAAATAATATAAAATAGCATATTAATGCATATAAAACATCCAAAATAGATAATATAATAGCATGGAACAATAAAAAATTATAGATACATTGGAGACATAATCAAGCATCCCCAAGCTTAATTCCTGCTCGTCCTCGAGTAGGTAAATGATAAAAACAGAATTTTTGATGTGGAATGCTACCTAACATATTTATCCATGTAATATTCTTTATTGTGGCATGAATGTTCAGATCCATAAGATTCAAAACAAAAGTTTAATATTGACATAAAAATAGTAATACTTCAAGCATACTAACAAACAATCGTGTCCTTTCAAAATAATATGGCCAAAGAAAGTTATCCCTACAAAATCATATAGTCTGGCTATGCTCCATCTTCCCCACACAAAGTATTTAAATTATGCACAACCCCGATGACAAGTCAAGCAATTGTTTCACACCTTTTATGTTCTCAAACCTTTTCAACTTTCACGCAATACATGAGCGTGAGCCATGGATATAGCACTATAGGTGGAATAGAATATGGTGGAGGTTGCAAGGAAAAGGAGAAGATAGTCTCACATCAACTAGGTGTATCAACGGGCTATGGAGATGCCCATCAATAGATATCAATGTGAGTGAGTAGGGATTGCCATGCAACGGATGCACTAGAGCTATAAGTGTATGAAAGCTCAAAAAGAAACTAAGTGGGTGTGCATCCAACTTGCTTGCTCATGAAGACCTAGGGCAATTTGAGGAAGCCCATCATTGGAATATACAAGCCAAGTTATATAATGAAAAATTCCCACTAGTATATGAAAGTGACAAAATAGGAGACTCTCTATCATGAAGATCATGGAGCTACTTTGAAGCACAAGTGTGGAAAAAGGATAGTAGCATTGTCCCTTCTCTCTTTTCTCTCATTTTTTATTTTTTTATTTTGGTGGGCATCTTTGGCCTCTTTTTTTTATTTGGGCTTCATTGGCCTCTTTTATTATTTGTAAAGTCCGGAGACTCATCCCAACTTGTGAGGGAATCATAGCTTCCATCATCCTTTCCTCTCATGGGACAATGCTCCAATAATGATGATCATCACACTTTTATTTACTTACAACTCAAGAATTACAACTCGAAACCTAGAACAAAATATGAATATATGAATGCCTCCAGCGGTGTACCGGGATGTGCAATGATCTAGCATAGCAAATGACATCAAAAAATGGACAAGCCATGAAAACATCATGCTAGCTATCTTACGATCATGCAAAGCAATATGAAAATGATGGTGCGTGTCATAATAAACGGAACGGTGGAAGTTGCATGGCAATATATCTCAGAATGGCTATGGAAATGCCATAATAGGTAGGTATGGTGGCTGTTTTGAGGAAGGGTATATGGTGGGTTTAATGCACCGGCGAAAGTTGCGCGGTACTAGAGAGGCTAGCAATGGTGGAAGGGTGAGAGTGCGTATAATCCAGGGACTCACATTAGTCATAAAGAACTCACATAGTTATTGCAAAAGTCTATTAGTTATCAAAGCAAAGTATTAGACGCATGCTCCTAGGGGAGAGGTTGGTAGGAGTTAACCATCGCACGCTCCCGACCCTCACACAAAGGATGATAATCATCAAACAAATCATGCTGCGACTTCGATACATAACGGTTTACCATACATGCATGCTATGGGAATCACAAACCTTAACGCAAGTATTTTTACCAATCCACAATTACTCACTAGCATGACTCTAATATCACCATCTTTATATCTCAAAACTATATGCAAGGAATCAAACTTCTCATAGTATTCAATGCACTTAATATGAAAGTTTTTATTATATCCCTCTTGGATGCCCATTATATTAGGACTAAATTTATAACCTAAACCAATTACCATGCTGTTTAAAGACTCTCAAAATAATATAAGTGAGGTACGAGAGTTCAATTATTTCTATAAAATAAAAACACCACCGTGCTCTAAAAAGATATAAGTGAAGCACTAGAGCAAAATTGCCTAGCTCAAAAGATATAAGTGAAGCACATAGAGTATTCTAATAAATTCACGATTAATGCGTGTCCCTCTCAAAATATGTGTGCAGCAAGGATGATTTTTGCAAACTAAAAAGCAAAGACTCATATCATACAAGACGCTCCAAGCAAAACACATATCATGTGGTGAATAAAAATGTAGCCTCAAGTAAATTTACCGATGGATTGAAGACGAAAGAGGGGATGCCTTACGGGGAATCCCCACGCTTAGGCTCTTTGGTATCCTTGAATATGACTTGTGGTTCCTTGGGCATCCCCAAGCTTAGGCTCTTGCCACTCCTTATTCCATAGTTCATCAAATCTTTACCCAAAACTTAAAAACTTCACAACAGAAAACTCAACAGAAAACTCGTGAGGTCCGTTAGTATAAGAAAAATAAATCACCACTTTAGGTACTGTTGTGAACTCATTATTTATTTATATTGGTGTAATATCTAATGTATTCCAACTTCTCAATGGTTCATACCCCCCGATACAACCCATAGATTCATCAAAATAAGCAAACAACACATAGAAAACAGAATCTGTTAAAAACAGAAAAGTCTGTAGCAATTTGTAAACTTCGAATACTTATGTAACTCCAAAAATTCTGAAAAATTAGGAAAATCTGGTAAATTTGTATATAAATATTGTGTAAAAGTTTCAGATCCAGTTGACGCTCTGGTAAATCTATAAAATTCCTGGACTGAGCGCAAAAGTTTCTGTTTTTCAGCAAAATCAAATCAACAATCACCGTAGACCATCCCAAAGGTCTTACTTGGCACAAACACTAATTAAAACAATAAAACACAATTACTACAGAGGTAATAATGTGTAAAACACTCAAGAACAGAAACAAAAAACATAAACATAAAATAAAATTGGGTTGCCTCCCAACAAGTGCTATTGTTTAACGCCCCTAGCTAGGCATAACGCAATAGATCTAGGTATTGTCATCTTTGGTATTCAACTCCTCAATTGCACACTTATAAACCCTAGTAGGTTCTTTGCTCTTATCAATAATAATGCTCCTAGGCAAGAAGTCAGGAAATTCACTTGTGGCAATTGGTTCCCTAATGATATTGATAAAGCCGGGGTGAACACTTATCATCTTAAGATCTTCATCCCATTTACTAGGGGATCCACCCTTATTTTTAGGGGCATAAACAAACTTGGCAGCCTTAGAAGGAGGAAAATTTGGAGTGGTTTGAACAGAGGCAAAAGCGGAACCCAAGTTGGTAATAATGTCCTCTAGCTTGCCAATTCTAGAGGAATCTTGATCCAATTTTTCATTAACTATGGGTTCTTTTTCCCTTAGATTTTTTAAAGTAACTCCTACCTTAGATCCATATTGAGTAATATGATTATGAATCTTTTTATCCAAGTTTTCAATGAGCTCTATGGTAGCAACTTTATTTTCAATAATATCAAGCCTTCACATCACATGTTCCAAAGTTAAGATTGTTTCATTAACCATGAGTGGGGGTGAACCTACCAAATTTATCATAGCATTATAAGAATCAAAGGTATGGCTTCCCAAGAAATTTCCTCCCGTAATGGTATCCAAAACATATCTATTCCAAGGAGAAACACCCACATAAAAATTGCGAAGGAGAACGGTAGTAGATTGCTTACGAGTAGATCTATTTTGAGCATTGCAAATTCTATACCAAGCATCTTTTAAGTTTTCTCCCTCCCTTTGCTTAAAATTAAGAACTTCACTCTCGGGAGTACTAGCGATAGTAGTAATGCTAGCCATGAGTTTAAACGATCTAACACGCAAGCAAACAAAAAGCAAATGAAAAGACAAACGGAAGAAGGGCGAATAAAAAGGCAAATCATTTTGGTTTTTTCTGAAAATCGTTTTAGAAGTGGGGGAGAGGAAAACGAGAGGCAAATGGCAAATAATGTAAATGCAAGAGATGAGTTTGTGATGGGTACTTGGTAGGCTTGATGTAGACCTCTCCGGCAACCACGCCAGAAATTGGCAAGTTGACAAGAGAGTTCTTGTCTTGACTTGCTATGTATCCTCCCCGACAACGGCGCCAGAAATCCTTCTTACTACTTCTTGATCTTGCGTTGGTTTTCCCTTGTAGAGGAAAGGGTGATGCTGCAAAGTAGATAAGTATTTCCCTCAGTTGTTGAGAACCAAGGTATCAATCTAGTAGGAGGTACAAGCAAGGCCCCAATCTTTGCACCTACACAAACAATCAAACACTTGCACCCAACGCTACAAAGGGGTTGTCAATCCCTTCACGGTTACTTGCAAGGATGAGATCTGATAGAGATAGATATAAAAGATTACTAAAACGAAAAGTAAAATAAAAGTAAATAGATTGCAGCAAAGTATTTTTGGTTTATAGATCTGAAAATATAATATGGAAAATAGACCCGGGGGCCATAGGTTTCACTAGAGGCTTCTCTCTTGAAGGAAAATAATACGGTGGGTGAACAAATTACGGTCGAGCAATTGATAGAAAAGCGCATAGTTATGACGATATCCAAGGAAATGATTATGCATATAGGCATCACGTCCGTATCAAGTAGACCAAAATGATTCTGCATCTACTACTATTACTCCACACATCGACCAACTCCTGCCTGCATCTAGAGTATTAAGTTCATGAAGAACAGAGTAACGCATTAGGTAAGATGACATGATGTAGAGGGATAAACTCAAGCAATATGATGAAAACCCCATCTTTTTATCCTTGATGGCAACAATACAAATACGTGCCTCGCTACTCCTACTTTGTCACTGGATGAGGACACCGCAAGATTGAACCCAAAACTAAGCACTTCTCCCATTGCAAGAATTACCAATCTAGTTGGCCAAACCAAACCAGTAAATCGAAGAGACTTGTAAAGATATGAAATCATGCATATAAGAATTCAGAAAAGACTCAAATAATATTCATAGATAATCTGATCATAAACCCACAATTCATTGGATCTCGACAAACACACCGCAAAAGAGTATTACATCGGATAGATCTCCATGAAGATCATGAAGAACAAGGTATTGAAGAACATAGAGAGAGAAGAAGCCATCTAGCTACTAGCTATGGACCCGAAGGTCTGAGGTGAACTACTCACGCATCATCGGAGGGGCAATGGAGTTGATGTAGATGCCCTCCGTGATCGAATCCCCCTCCGGCAGATTACCGAAAAAGGCCCCAACATGGGATCTCACAGGAACAGAGGCTTGCGGCGGCGGAAAAGTATTATCGTGGCTCCCCTGGTATTGGAGGAATATTTGTGAATTTATAGGAGGAGAATTAGGGTTGGAAGAGCTATGGGGGGCCCACAAGCCAGGGGGGTTCCCCCCCAGGGGCGCGCCCCTGTGGCTTGTGGCCCACCCGTAGGTCTTCTGGCCTCTTCTCCAAGCCTGCTGGGTTCCTTCTGGTCCAAGAAAAATCAGCGTAGAATTTTATTCCGTTTGGACTCCGTTTGATATTCCTTATCTGCAATACTCAAAAACAAGGAAAAAACAGAAACTGGCACTGGGCACTAGGTTAATAGGTTCGTCCCAAAAATAATATAAAATAGCATAATAATGCATATAAAACATCCAAAACAGATAATATAATAGCATGGAACAATCAAAAATTATAGATACGTTGGAGACGTATCAGTAATCCAGTCGTCAGACTGCTCCGGGTGTTTGTAGCGTAGAATATTCTTGTGTTCATTGATATACGGGGCCACCAAGGTAGAATTCTGTAGAACTGTGTAGTGTGCTTTCGCCCAGGAATGCCCGTCCCTACATATTATTGAATCCGCTCCTAGCGTGCCTTTCCACTCAGTCTCACCTCATACCGCGATTTAGGGACACCAATCGGCTTAAGGTCAGGAAAAAAGTCAACACAAAACCCAATGACCTCCTCTGTTTGATGGCCCATGGAGATGCTTCCTTCTGGCCTAGCATGATTACGAACATATTTCTTCAAGACTCCCATCAACATCTCAAAGAGGAACATATTGTGTAGAAATACACGACCCAGAATGGCAATCTCGTCCACTAGGTGAACTAGGACGTGCGTCATAATATTGAAGAAGGATGGTGGGAATACCAACTCGAAGCTGACAAGACATTGGACCAAATCATTCTGTAACCTTGGTAGGATTTCTGGATCGATTACCTTCTGAGAAATTGCATTGAGGAATGCACATAGCTTCACAATGGCTAATTGAACATTTTCTGGTAGAAGCCCCCACAATGCAACCGGAAGCAGTTGCGTCATAATCACGTGGCAGTCATGAGACTTTAGGTTCTGGAATTTTTTCTCTGCCATGTTTATTATTCCCTTTATATTCAACGAGAAGCAAGACGGGACCTTGATACTGAGCAGGCATTCAAAGAAGATTTCCTTCTCCACTTTGGTTAGAGCGTAGCTGGCAGGACATTGATACTGCTTTGGATGCATGCCGCCTTTTTCGTTCACACGTTGCTGGTCCTCCCGTGCCTCTGGTGTATCTTTTGTCTTCCCATACACGCCCAAGAAGCCTAGCACGTTCACGCAAACATTCTTCGTCATGTGCATCACGTCGATTGCAGAGCGGACCTCTAGGTCTTTCCAATAGGGTAGGTCCCAAAATATAGATTTCTTCTTCCACATGGGTGCGTGTGCCTCAGCGTCATTCGGAACAGATTGTCCGCCAGGACCCTTTCCAAAGATTACTTGTAAATCCTTGACTATATCAAGTATATCATCACCAGTACGGAGGACGGGCTTCTTCGGGTGATCTGCCTCACCTTTGAAATGTTCGCCTTTCTTTCTTAAGATATGCTTGGTCGGAAGAAATCGACGATGTCCCAGGTACACATTCTTCTTGCATTTGTCCAAATATATACTTTGGGTATCATCTAAACAGTGCGTGCATGCGTTGTATCCCTTGTTTGTCTGTCCTGAAAGGTTACTAAGAGCAGGCCAATCATTGATGGTTACAAACAGCAATGCTCGTAGGTCAAATTCCGCTTCTTTATGCTCATCCCACACACGTACACCTTTTCCATTCCACAGCTATAAAAGCTCTTCGACTAATGGCCTTTGGTACACATCAATGTCGTTGCCGGGTGATAACCCACAAGTATAGGGGATCAATTGTAGCCTATCTCGATAAGTAAGAGTGTTGAACCCAACGAGGAGCTAAATGTAGAACAAAAATTCCCTCAAATTCTATCGACCACCGATACAACTCTACGCACGCTTAACGTTCACTTTACCTAGAACAAGTATGAAACTAGAAGTACTTTGTAGGTGTTGTGGGATAGGTTTGCAATATAATAAAGAACACGTAAATAAAAACTAGGGGCTGTTTAGATAAAGTAACAATTAAGTTAGTTTAACGAGTGTGGAAAAGTGGTGGCAGGAGTTGCGGAATTGTCCCTAAGCAATTGACTACATTACTAGACCGATAGCAAGTTTTATGTGGGAGAGGCCACTACTAGCATGTCATCCCTTACTTGGAATTCTATGCACTTATGATTGGAACTATTAGCAAGCATCCGTAACTACTAACGTTCATTAAGGTAAAACCCAACCATAGCATTAAGATATATTGGTCCCCCTTCAATCCCGTATGCATCAATTTCTATGATAGGCTGAAGCTGCTATCACCCTTGCCCTCCAATACATAGTCCTATCAACATACAACTAACCCTATGGTGTGATCCACGCGTGCGCTCATATGATGGGCACCAAAGGACAGCAACATAACCACAAGCAAAATAAACCAATCATAGCAATTCACCAATCACCGATAGGACAACAAAAATCTACTCAGACATCATAGGATGGCAACACATCATTGGATAATAATATGAAGCATAAAGCACCATGTTCAAGTAGAGGGTACAGCGGGTTGTGGGAGAGTGGACCGCTGTAGATAGATGGGGGAAGGTGATGGAGGTGTTGGTGAAGATGACGGAGTTGTTGGAGTAGATCGCCATCACACGATGATTGCCCCGGCGGCGTTCCGGCGCCACCGGGAGAGACGGGGAGAGAGCCCCCCTCCTTCTTCTTCTTCCTTGACCCCCCCCCCCCTAGATGGGAGGAGGGGTTTCCCCTCTGGTCCTTGGCCTCCATGGCAACGGAGGGGCGGGAGCCCCTCCGAGATTGGATCTCTCTCTCTGTTTCCTTCTATTTCTGCCTTCCCAGATTCTGGCCTTTCACCGTTTCTTAAATTCCTGGAGATCCATAACTCCGATTGGGCTGAAATTTTAACACGATTGTTATCCAGATATTATCTTTCTTGCGGCGAAAGAAGGGCACCAACCGCCTTCAGGGGTGACCACAAGCCACCCTGGCGCGCCCCTACGGCTTGTGGGCCCCTCGGGCATCATCTCGCGTTGATTCTTTTTCCCAAAAATCACATATATTCCAAAAAAAATCTCTGTAAGTTTTTGTCGCGTTTGGACTTCGTTTGGTATGGATATTCTGTGAAACAAAAAACATGCAACAAACAGGAACTGGCACTGGGCACTGGATCAATATGTTAGTCCCAAAAATAGTATAAAAAGTTGTCAAAAGAATATGAAGTTTGTAGAATATTAGCATGAAACAATCAAAAATTATAGATACGACAGAGACGTATCAACATCCCCAAGCTTAATTCCTGCTCGTCCTCGAGTAGGTAAATGATAAAAAAATTGATGTGGAATTCTACCTAGCATAATCTTGTTCATATAATCTAGCCATGGCATGAATATTAAGACACGAGTGATTCAAAGCAATAGTCTATCATTTGACATTAAGACAATAATACTTCAAGCATACTAATAAAGCAATCATGTCTTCTCAATATATCATGGCTAAAAGAAAGTTATCCCTACAAAATCATATAGTCTGGCTATGCTCCATCTTCATCACACAAAGTATTAAATCATGCACAACCCCGGTTTTAGCCAAGCAATTGTTTCATACTTTAGTATTCTCAAACCTTTTCAACTTTCACGCAATACATGAGCGTGAGCCATGGATATAGCACTATAGGTGGAATAGAATATGGTGGTTGTGGAGAAGACAAAAAAAGAAGGAGATAGTCTCACATCAACTATGCAAATTAATGGGCTATGGAGATGCCAATCAATCGATATAGATGCAAGTGAGTAGGGATTGCCATGCAACGGATGCACTAGAGCTATAAGTGTATGAAAGCTCAAACTGAAAACTAAGTGGGTGTGCATCCAACTTGCTTGCTCACGAAGACCTAGGGCAATTTGAGGAAGCCCATCATTGGAATATACAAGCCAAGTTCTATAATGAAAAATTCCCACTAGTATATGAAAGTGACAATATAGGAGACTCTCTATCATGAAGATCATGGTGCTACTTTGAAGCATAAGTGTGGAAAAGGGAATAGTACCATTGCCCCTTCTCTCTTTTCTCTCATTTTTTTGTTTTTTTTGTGGGCTTCTTTGGCCTCTTTTATTTTTTTGTAAAGTCCGGAGACTCATCCCAACTTGTGAGGGAATCATAGCTTCCATCATCCTTTCCTCACATGGGACAATGCTCTAATAATGATGATCATCAAACTTTTATTTACTTACAACTCAAGAATTACAAATCGATACTAGAACAAAATATGACTCTATATGAATGCCTCCGGCGGTGTACCGGGATGTGCAATGATCTAGCGTAGCAATGACATCAAAAAATGGACAAGCCATGAAAACATCATGCTAGCTATCTTACGATCATGCAAAGCAATATGACAATGATGGTGCGTGTCATAATAAACGGAACGGTGGAAGTTGCATGGCAATATATCTCGGAATGGCTATGGAAATGCCATAATAGGTAGGTATGGTGGCTGTTTTGAGGAAGGATATATGGTAGCTGTTTTGAGGAAGGTGGGTTTAATGCACCGGCGAAAGTCGCGTGGTACTAGAGAGGCTAGCAAAGGTGGAAGGGTGAGAGTGCGTATAATCCATGGACTCAACATTAGTCATAAAGAACTCACATACTTATTGCAAAAGTTTATTAGTCATCAAAACAAGGTACTACACGCATGCTCCTAGGGGAAGGGTTGGTAGGAGTTAACCATCGCGCGATCCCGGCCTCCACACAAAGGATGACAATCAATAAATAAATCATGCTCCGACTTCTTCACATAACGGTTCACCATACGTGCATGCTACGGGAATCACAAACTTTAACACAAATATTTGTACCAATCCACAATTACTCACTAGCCTGACTCTAATATCACCATTTTTATATCGCAAAACTATTGCAAGGAATCAAACATATCATATTAAGTGATCTACAAGTTTTATGTAGGATTTTATGACTAACCATGTGAATGACCAACTCCTGTTAACTCTCTAAATAGATATAAGTGAAGTATGAGAGTTTAATTCTTTCTACAAAAGATATGCCCACGCTCTAACAAATATAAGTGAAGCAAAAGAGCATTCTACAAATGGTGGTTTTCTATGTGTAGAGAAACAGGCAATCCAAACTTCAAATGATATAAGTGAAGCACATGAAGCATTCTATAAAGCCATACTCAAAAGATATAAGTGAGGTGCAAAGAGCCTTCTATAAATCAACCAAGAACTTTCTCATACCAGCATGGTGCATTATTAAAAGAAAAATAAAAAGCACACGATGCTCCAAGATTTACGCATATCATGTGACGAATAAAAATATAGCTAGAAGTAAAATTACCGATGGTCGTTAGAAGAAAGAGGGGATGCCTTCCAGGGCATCCCCAAGCTTAGTTTCTTGGGAGTCCTTGAATATTACCTTGGGGTGTGTGACGACCCCGGCTTAATCGTGCACTAACCATACACGCAAATGCACACGATCAAGCCTAAGGACTCACTTGAAGATATCACAACACAACTCTAAAACATAAATAAATTCATACAAGCTTTATATTACAAGCCAGGGCCTCGAGGGCTCGAATACATAGCTCAATGGCATACAAGTGTCAGCGGAAGCATCAGATATCTGGGTACAGATATATTATAGAAATAGAGATAAGCCTTTATGAAGGCGAGGCAAAATAAAATTCTACGATCGAAAGGCATAGGCCTCCTGCCTAGGACCCTCCGAATCCTACTCCTGGTCGTCTGTCGGCTCCTCTTAGTAGTACTCGCCTGGAGGGTAGAAGTAGTAGCCGTAGTCGTCGACAGGGGCAGCTAACTCAGGGGCTCCGTCATCTGGTGGCGTCAATGGATATGGGGAGAAAAATAAAATAAAGCAAACGTGAGTACTCATCCGAAGTACTCAGCAAGCAAGGATCTACACTACATATGCAACATTTTCAAAGGAAGGCTGTATATGTGGACTGGGCTGCAGAAATGCCAGAATAGAGGGGAAGGCCTAGTCCTATCGAAGACTAGCATCTTCAAGCCTCTTCATCGGTCTTGCAGCATTAGAAGAGTGCAGATTAACATAATGTAAAGTAGTAGTAATGTCATCAACCTCGCCCAGAGATTCTTCCTCGACTCCCTACGAGAAAGCAATCCCAGATCCATACTATCCATTTCATCTCAAGTCACCAGTTCTAGTTGTACCGATCGGGATACAACTCCGAGTGTCCGTTACCATAGGACAGGCTATCGATAGATTGTTTCTTCCCTGCAGGGGTGCACCAACTTACCCACCACGCTCGATTAACTCCGGCCGGACACACTTTACTGGGTCATGCCCGGCCTCGGCCAAACGATACGCCGCAACCCGACCAAATACTTAACAGAGAGGTCAGCACGCCGGACTAACCTATGCCCCCAGGGGTCTTGGGCCATCACCCCGGGAACTCCTGCACGTTGCGTCAGGCGGCCGAGAGCAGACCTAGCAACCCCTTAATACAAGCGCAGTTGTGTAACCAGTCCAACTCGGCGCGCGCCGCTCAGTCACTGACGTCCATTAAGCTTTGGCTGAAGTATACGACGCAGAACGCCCATACTATGCCCACGTGATGGTTAGTGCTATCAGGCCAGAGGCCCCTAGCATCAAATATCCAAACCGTTAGTGTGTTGGTAGTGCGGTAACCAGCAGAGACTCACGAAAGATGTGACCCCGTCGCCCCGTCTCAAGGACTTGCGGCAAGGGCTAGGAATGCACGGCCACACCTCGTGTTCAACTCTCGGGCACCATCCAGGTCCACCCGATTCCACATCACTTGCTATTAAGCTCGCGCGGGTACCCCTCAGGGCCGACCCATCTTTATCCATAATAAACAGTGTCAACAGTAAAGTAAGGGCATCCGTGTGGCTATCATATCAAGAAGGAATCCGAGGCATCACCCTCGTTGGACTCCCACCTGACGTAAACATCAAGGTGAACTAAAGAGGCATCACCCTCGAGGTCCACACTTGAGCAGTTGCACGACAATGTCGTTATCGGGGGTGGTGTAGGAGGAATCACCCTCGCTTACCACGACCGAATAACTAACCTACAAGGTTATCATCAGAAGTGCTGACGAGGTATCACCCTCGGCACTCGATATTAACCCAGTAGTGTCGAGCAGTTAAGGGGGAAGTGACGTGCGGTGTCGGGGCCTGGTCTTCAATCCCGTTGCTCGGGTCTTCTGAGAATCCAGCGGGGCAGTCGGGATACAGTGGGGTCTCTGATGGGTCTCTACCCAACCTATACTACACAGTTTAGGATAAGAGGTAGGTATCAACAGCAGGTTACAATTAAATAGGCTATGCTGTAGATATAGGATAACAGCAGCAGCAGCAACTTCTAATGCAAGCATAAGAGAGAAGAGAGTGGGCGATATCGGAATGCTCAAAAAGTGGGTACTTGCCTGTTTGCTCGGCGGCAAGGGCAAGATCGTCAACTGCGTCGTTGGGCTCCTGAGCGGTGTCGGCCTCGGGAGCTACGTCGACGTCGGGGTCTACCGAGAGAGAAGAGGGGGAAGAAACATATAAATGCACAACAAACAATGCAATACAGGGTATGCTCTGCTAAGATGCAGTGCAGGGTTGCCTACAGATGCACCTAAGTCATTTTAGTTATTTTAGGATTAACGCGGGATTTATTATCCGGTGTATAAGCACTATTCATCTACCGGATATGGCCTCAAAGTTGTGGTTTCACCTACATAGGGGGTTCCGGCATCGAAATAGACAACACAATCAAATTCATCTTGTCGTTCTGATCAACTTTCATATTTTAAGTTTTTCGATCTGAGCTACGGTTTAAAAGTTATTAATTTTCGAAGATTTAATCGATTTTCTGGAATTATTTTTATTTACAGAAAATGATATATGATGTCAGCATGATGTCACTGTGACGTCAGCAGTCAACAGCGGCTGGCCAGAGTCAAACCTGACATGTAGGTCCAGTGGGACCCACATGTCAGCCTCTGTTAAGACTAACAGTGAGTTAATCTAAGTAATGGGGTTAATTAGGGGGTGGGCCCTATCTGTCAGGGAGACATTTGTCTAACTAATTAGTTTTTATTTATTTAATCATTTATTAGATTAATTAGGCGAGGGGGACCCACATGGCAATGGCTGGCTCGGCCCAGTCAGCACGTTGACCCGAGTCAACGGGGTCAACGGGACCCACCGGGGCCACTGGCAGTGTCCCAGGGTGGACCCCACGCCTGGCCACGTCTGCTGGCCGGCGACTAGATGCCGGCGAGGACACAACGCGGCGTTCGTCCGCCTGAGCTGCTTGGATTCGCGTTACAGGGCTTGGTTCGAGCCGTGGTTAGGTGCGTTTGAAAGCTGGAGGACTCGCGCGTCGAGCGGTGGCCTCGTACAAACCAGAGATGACCGGAAATGGCGCCGGCGATGAGCCGTGGCGGAGGCCGAACCCCGGCGAACTCGCGTTCGTTAAGACAAGGGCCAAAACGCGCGGCGATCTACTCCTACAACATCTACGCGACATCGCAAACACGATTGCGGGCTTAGTGGACCACGACGGCCACTGCTGCGACGGCAGCGAGCTCGTTGACGGAGCTCAGCTCGGGTGGCCATGGCGCCAGTTGCTAGGGCGCGTCAGAGAGCTCGGAAAGGAGAGAGAGACGAGGGTGGAGGCTCACCGAGCGGCTCAAGGTGGCCCGTGGATGCTTAGGAGCAGCAGCTCGTTGCCGGAGAGGAAGGGGATCGTTGGCGATCCGAGGAAGACGACGATGCGCACGGGCGACACAGAGCTCCTCGGCGTCCTGCAGCGGCTCCAGGGGACGTGGCCGACCACGGCGCTCCTCCCTGGCACCTTCAGGCGACGCGGGGAGGCCGCTGGCCACGGCGGTGGCGATGCGCGGCGACGGCGGCGCTCGGGCGTTGCAGATCTAGGAGAGAAGAGGGAGAGGTGAGCGAGGGAGAGTGGGGAGAATGACGGGGGAGGTCCAGGGGGAGTGGACGAGCCTCACCCTTATCCCTCCGCGGCGTCGGTGCCGTCGGCGTGTCGACGCCGAGCCGGCGCGCGCGTGCTCGGCCAAGGCGCGGCCGACACGCAGGGGAGAGAAGGAGGGGATGGGCCAGCTGGGCCGGATCGGGGCACTGTGCACTTAGGCCCAGTGCACAGTGCCTCGTTTTATATTTTCTGTTTCTGTTTTGATTTTTCTTTTATTCTTTTCTGTTTTATAATAGTTATACCACTTGTGCACTTTTGTAAAACATGAGAGTTGTCCCCAATAATACAATGCAATATCACCTTTCACCAAAAATTGGTTTGGGCAAATTTGGATTTCTTTTGGATTTGATATGAATTTAATTCGATTAAATAATTCTGTTTTGGTGCTGATTCATGTGGTTTGAGTCATTTAGCTAACTCCACCATCATTGTTTTATATTTTTATGAGTGCTTCTGGAATATTTGCTATTTAGTGAACATTTTCCCCATAGTGTTTGAGCAAATTTATTTTGCACTTTTGAATTTGAGTTGACTTTCAGAATAGAATTTGAATTGAACAATTAACCAAAGTGATTAAGCACTGCAAATAGGAGTGACTTGGCATTATTAGCAGTTGATCACAGTGACTAATACACAGGAGTGTTACAGGGTGCCTCGGGCATCCCCAAGCTTAGTCTCTTTCCACTCCTTATTCCTTCATCCATCGTGATCTCACCCAAAACTTGAAAACTTCAATCACACAAAACTTAACAAAACCCTCGTGAGATTCGTTAGTATAATAAAGTAAATTACCACTTTAAGTACTGTTGCAAACCCATTCACATTTTATTTTTGCATTGTAGCTACTGTATTATAACTTCTTTATGGCTTATACCACCAATAAAATCGATAGTTTCATCAAAACTAGCAAAACAGTGCATCAAAAACAGAATCTGTTTTAAACAGGACAGTCTGTAGAAATCAGAACATTTACTATACTTCTGTAACTCTAAAAATTCAGAAAAATTAGGACAAAATAAAAAATTTGCATAGCAGTACTGTGTAAAAAGTTCACAAACTTTTGACATTCCAGTAAAAAATGTAAATTCACACACTACAGCCAAAGTTTCTGTTTTTGCACTGCACACACCAAACAAGCAATCTAATCATCCTAAAGGCAAATCTTGGTACATTATTTTTATAATACAAGGGGATAATTATTTTTGTTGAAAAGTTTCTGTAATTAAGATTTGCAAAGTTTCCATGGGCATGAACAAAGTTCAAGGAGCTCCCCCACTTCAACGGTGCTCGTCCTTCTTACTTTCACTTCTCTTTTTGAAAAAGTTTAAGGTTCCCCTCTTTATTTTTTTTGTTTTTGAACTATATAAAAGCACATAATAGAATAAAATGACTCTCTAAAACTTCCGGGTTGTCTCCCTGGCAGCGCTTTCTTTAAAGCCATTAAGCTAGGCATAAAGTGCTCAAGTAATGGATCCACCCGGATCCCAAGGTATATCAAAGCCAATTTTAATTAACAATGATTTGTAATTTAGTAGTGAGCACAAAGTAACATATATCATGCAACAACGAAGTCTAACTCTCTTCCTATGCATCGGCATGTCATAAAAGAACAATTCATGCACACAAAGTAAAGGCCAATGCATAGTATAAACAGTTTTTTGCAATTTTATCGTATTGGAAACATAGAGAGGCGGAGATGTAGTTCCTCTCTCATAATAATTGCAAGTAGGAGCAGAAATCATATGCATATTATAATTATCAAAATTATCATGTGTAATAGTAGAACGCAACCCATCAATATAATCCTTAATAAGCGCAAACTTCTCCGATATAGTGTAGTTGGGAGAATTCAAAAAGATAATAGGACTATCATGCGTGGGCGCAATAGCAACAATTTCACGTTTAACATAAGGAACTATAGCAAGTTCATCTCCATAAGCATCATTCATATTGGCATCATGGCCACAAGCATAGCAAGCATCAAGTTCATCAAAAAGGGATATTTCAAACGAATCCAAGGGATCATAGCAATTATCATAGCATTCATCCTTCGACAAGCACAAAGGGAAATTAAACAATGTATGAGTTGAAGAGTTACTCTCATTAGAAGGTGGGCACGGGTAGCTAGTCCGCACTTCCTCCGTTTGTTCTTCGCTCTCCTCCTCATCTTTTTCATCTAATGAGCTCACAGTGTCATCAATTTCTTCTTCTATAGATTCCTATAAAATATTAGTCTCCTCTTGGACAGCGGAGGAGTCCTCAATATATGGCTTAATATAAGCATTAGAAGCATAGTTTTCATAGCAATATTTAAGTTTGGCAAAACTTTCAGATTTGTAAAGAGTAGCATCATACTTTTCAATCAAATAAGCAATTTCATAGGCACCCTTAAAAGCAACAAATTCTTCAATTTGCTCAATATTATAGTAATTATAAACACCCTTGGCATAAGAAGATACAATTCCATATCCTTAAACTCACATTGATAGGGAAGGTGTTTTTTAGGGTCTTCAGAACAACAAGTAAAATCATAAATTTCGCATAAATTCCAAGCATAGCATTGCAAAGTATTAATATGATGCCATAAAAGTTTCCCTTTTTGAGATAAGCGGTGTCGCACATAATAAGCATGCTCATTTAATGATTTGCCCTCAACTAAGCTAGTTGGGGTTTCAGCACGAGCACAAACAGATCGAAGATGATCCAAGTAAAAAGCTTCAACAGTGTGATAGATTTTGGGTGGTTCTTCAACTATTGGTGTAGTAGGTTCAACTAATTTTTTTGGTATTTTGTGTTCCATATCCATAATTAAAGATAGAGAACAACTTAGAACAGAAAATAAAATATACTTAGTGATAAAGCAAACAAGCACCCACGAGAATATTCACCCCACGCTATTGCTCCCCGGCAACGGCGCCAGAAAAAGGTCTTGATAACCCACAAGTATAGGGGATCAATTGTAGCCTTTCTTGATAAGTAAGAGTGTCGAACCCAACGAGGAGCTAAAGGTAGAACAAATATTTCCTCAAGTTCTATCGACCACCGATACAACTCTACGCACGCTTAACGTTCGCTTTACCTAGAACAAGTATGAAATTAGAAGTACTTTGTAGCTGTTGTGGGATAGGTTTGCTAGATAATAAAGAACACGTAAATAAAAACTAGGGGCTGTTTAGATAAAGTAACAATTAAGTTAGTTTAACGAGTGTGGAAAAGTGGTGGTAGTAGTTGTGGAATTGTCCCTAAGTAATTGACTACGTTACTAGACCGATAGCAAGTTTTATGTGGGAGAGGCCACTGCTAGCATGTCATCCCTTACTTGGAATTCTATGCACTTATGATTGGAACTATTAGCAAGCATCCGCAACTACTAACGTTCATTAAGGTAAAACCCAACCATAGCATTAAGATATATTGGTCCCCCTTCAATCCCGTATGCATCAATTTCTATGCTAGGCTGAAGCTGCTATCACCCTTGCCCTCCAATACATAGTCCTATCAACATACAACTAACCCTATGGTGTGATCCACGCGTGCGCTCATATGATGGGCACCAAAGGACAGCAACATAACCACAAGCAAATTAAACCAATCATAGCAATTCACCAATCACCGATAGGACAACAAAAATCTACTCAGACATCATAGGATGGCAACACATCATTGGATAATAATATGAAGCATAAAGCACCATGTTCAAGTAGAGGGTACAGCAGGTTGCGGGAGAGTGGACCGCTGTAGATAGATGGGGGAAGGTGATGGAGGTGTTGGTGAAGATGACGGAGTTGTTGGAGTAGATCGCCGTCACACGATGATTGCCCCGGCGGCGTTCCGGCGCCACCGGGAGAGAGGGGGAGAGAGCCCCCCTCCTTCTTCTTCTTCCTTGACCTCCCCCCTAGATGGCAGGAGGGTTTCCCCTCTGTTCCTTGGCCTCCATGGCAGCGGAGGGGCGGGAGCCCCTCTGAGATTGGATCTCTCTCTCTATTTTCTTCTGTTTCTGCCTTCCCAGATTCTGGCCTTTCACTGTTTCTTAAATTCCCGGAGATCCGTAACTCCGATTGGGCTGAAATTTTAACACGATTTTTATCCTGATATTATCTTTCTTGCGGCGAAAGAAGGGTACCAACCACCTTAAGGCGTGACCACAAGCCACCCAGGCATGCGCAGGGGGGTAGGGCGCGCCCCTACGGCTTGTGGGCCCCTCGGGTATCATCTCGCGTTGATTTTTTTCCCAAAAATCACATATATTCCAAAAAAAAATCTCTGTAAGTTTTTATCGCGTTTGGACTTCGTTTGGTATGGATATTCCGTGAAACAAAAAACATGCAACAAACAGGAACTGGCACTGGGCACTGGATCAATATGTTAGTCCCAAAAATAGTATAAAAAGTTGCCAAAAGTATATGAAAGTTGTAGAATATTAGCATGAAACAATCAAAAATTATAGATACGACGGAGACATATCACTGGGTTGCTTAGGCCTTGGATGAGCACTTGGCATCATAATGAACTTCCGCTTCATGCACAACCAAGGAGGAAGGTTATACATACATAGAGTCACGGGCCATGTGCTATGCTTGCTGCTCTGCTCCCCAAAAGGATTAATGCCATCTGCACTTAAACCAAACCATATGTTCCTTGCGTCACCTGCAAAGTCCCCCCACTTTCTCTCAATTTTTTCTCCACTGCGACCCGTCAGCGGGTGCTCTCAACTTCCCGTCTTTCTTACGGTCTTCTTTGTGCCATCGCAACAACTTGGCATGCTCTTTGTTTCTGAACAGACGTTTCAACCGTGGTATTATAGGAGCATACCACATCACCTTGGCAGGAACCCTCTTCCTGGGACGCTCGCCCTCAACATCACCAGGGTCATCTCGTCTGATCTCATACCGCAATGCACCGCATACCGGGCAGGAGTTTAATTCCTCGTACTCACCGCGGTAGAGGATGCAGTCATTAGGGCATGCATGTATCTTCTGCACCTCCAATCCTAGAGGGCAGAGAACCTTCTTTGCTTTGTAAGTACTGTCGGGCAATTCGTTATCCTTTGGAAGCTTGTTCTTCATTATTTTCAGTAGTGAACCAAATCCCTTGTCAGATACACCATTGTCTGCCTTCCATTGCAGCAATTCCAGTGTGGTACTGAGCTTTGTGTTGTTATCTTCGCAGTTTGGGTACAACCCTTTTTTGTGATCCTCTAACATGCGATCGAACTTCAACTTCTCCCTTTCACTTTCGCATTCTCTCTGTGCATCAACAATGACCTGGCCAAGATCATCATCGGGCACATCGTCTGGTGCCTCTTGATCTTCAGCTTCCCCCGTTGCAGTATCACCGTATTCAGGGAACATAGGATAGCTGTCATCATCCTCTTCTTCTTCGTTGTCTTCCATCATAACCCCTCTTTCTCCGTGCTTGGTCCAAACATTATAGTGTGGCATGAAACGTTTCTCAAGCAGGTGGGAGTGAAGGGTTTTCGAGTTAGAGTAATCCTTCGTATTCTCACAGACAGTACATGGACAATACATAAAACCATTCTTCTTGTTTGCCTTAGCCACTTCGAGAAATTTATGCAGGCTCTCAATGTACTCGGAGGTGCGTCGGTCATCGTACATCCATTGCCGGTTCATCTGCGTGCATTATATAATTAAGTGTATCAAAAACCATTACAGAACATCATGAATATAGAAGTGGACAAATTAATACAAGTATCTATGTAAATCATACAAATAAGAAAAAAAAAATCTTTTAAAAAGAAGATAAGAATAAGAGGCTCACCATGGTGGTGTCGGCGATGAGATCGGCGCGGGCGATCGACGACGGTGAGGACGGGGGCAGAAACGGCACCCTACACATGTGCAGACTCTAAGAAGTTAATTTCAGCTCTAATTGTGCGTCTAAATCAAAAGAACTCCCACATACACTCCTCCACTAAAACCCACAAACCACACTCTACTTCTAGAGCATTTAAAATGAGCTAAACTAGCAATAAGAGATGAAACGATGAAGTCGTTAACCTTTTAGAACACTTGTGTAGTTGGTGCACCGCCAAACCTAAATAAATCTTGGGGAAAATATAGCTTGGAGGTCGAGCTTGGAGAGGAGAGAGCTTAAGTGTGGCTGCGGCATTTAATCGAACACGTCATGTGCATAGGAGGTGAGAACAGAGAGCAGCACACCTCCCACACACCGGCCGGCCAAAAAACAGAGGAGTGAGCGGGCAGGGGCGAGCATATATATAGGCAACTCTTAAGTCCCGGTTGGTGGCTAGCACTGGGACTAATGGTGTCTCTTTAGTCCTGGTTGGTGGCTAGCACCGGGACTAAAGGGGCTGGGCCAGGAGCGAGGCCCTTTAGTCCCGGTTCGTGTCTGGAACCGGGACTAAAGGGGTCAGATGAACCAGGACTGGTTCCTGCCGAGGCCCGGCCGATGCCCTGGCCGCTCGAACCAGGACTGATGCAACCATTGGTCCCGGTTCGTAACAGAACCGGAACAAATGATCTGATCTGGCCCGGATCAAAGTCCTGTTTTCTACTAGTGATATCAATCAATCATGAATATATTCTCGATATACATCCTCTGATCGCCAAACGGACATTCGGCACCTCTTCATCAAATGGATAGGAGTAGCAACATGTGTTGCCATGATGGTGGCTTCAGTCTTACTGATGTATTACTTTATAAGGTCTTTGTGAATAATTAATAAAATGACTGCTTGCATCGTCCAGATGCAGAGGCCAGGGGTATATCCTCGTTTTCTAAAAAAAACATCCTCTGATCGCCAAACGTAAGCAACATGGCATGCCGAACGTTGTGCGAAACCTAAGACGACTACTTGTATCCTGAAAGAGCCACCTAGTTAAACCCTTGCTTCTCGCCAGACCCGGGGGCGACATAGGGGGGACAGCAGACGCATCATCATCCATGTAGGCTGGCTCGATAAAGTTCAATATTTGCCTTGAATTACATGTGATGGATCTCCTAGATGCATTTCTGGGTTCAGGATTGGTTCTGTATCGGTCATTGTTTTTCTGAAATAGGAATTTGTCGTCCTCAATGGATCGGCTAGCTGCAATTACAGAAGTGAAGACGCCAGACTTCCGCAGACCTTAGATAATTGCCTTGTAGAAGAAGAAGAAGAAGACTCAAGATACTCATGTTTACAAATGTTAAACATGACAAACGTTCCGTGGTATGGTTAATTGGTTATGGCCTTTTTTTTTGAGAAAAACCCAGCCAACAATAATCTAATTTGAAAAGGAGTTACAATCCTCAACGAGGAATCCTCTAATTGTATGGGGAACATCCCCAACTATAATGTTGTTTCCTTGTCTCCTCGCTAGCGCGGCCAATTCATGTGCCACTTTGTTGCTGGTTCGTTTCACTGTACGGAAAGTCACCTCCGTGAAGTGCTGCATAATGTCTCTCGTGTCCAAGACAAGTGGGAAAAGGGCAGACTGGTTTGTGGCTTTGTGGTCTAGCAGAGCCGGAATGGAAGAGCATACTCGACCATTATACACTTTGTTCAAGGCCTCAAATCCATGCAAGACTGCCGATAGTTCAGCTTCTTCTGCATTCTTGCATTCAGCTTCTTCTGCCGATTGTTCTGTCCCGTGTATCTGAAACTCTCCTCCGTGGGTAAGTCCCAGAATGCCCTTATTTCCTCTCTCAACGGTGTAGCTTTTGTGCACGCAATCACTGCGTGATATTCATCTTCCGTTTCTCTGCCACACAGGTTGCATATATTGCCTACTTCCAGAGTTCTTCTCCATTTATTTTTCTTTGTTGCTAGAGTTTCCGTTGCCACCCGCCAAGCAAAGATTCTGACCTTCTCTGGACGTTTGCTTTCCAGATAAAGTCCCATATTCCTCCGTTATCTGCTTCCTCTTCAGAATTTGATGCTGGCTCCTGCCTAACCAGTTTAAGTTGATTTGCCAATTTGTAAGCATTGCGCACTGAAAATACCCCGGACTTTTCCCCATGCCATGCGACACAATCCTCTGTATCTCTCCTCGGCAATTTTATTTTACAAATTTCCATGGCATCGAACTCATAAAACAGCTGGTGAATGAGTGCCTCGTCCCATTCCTTCTCATTTGGTTTCATGAGCAGATTCACCCACCTCAATCTAGCGCGTCACTTAAAATTTGCCACCTTCGGGCCACTTCTTCTTGGGATCCACTGGTCTCTTTGTATTTCGATCCTCTTTCCATTGCCAACTCTCCACACTAGGCCTTTCTTGAGGAGTTCTAGCCCATGCTCAATCCCTCTCCAAACCTGTGATGCATCTGACGCGAACATAGTGTCCAGAAGATCACCCTTGGGATAGTATTTTGATTTTAACACTCTAGCGCATAGGCTATCCCGGCGTTGCAATAACCTCCATCCTTGTCTCGCAAGGAGAGCCTGGTTGAACAATTGCATATCACGGAATCCAATCCCTCCCGCTCTCTTGGGCTTTGTCATGTGATCCCAAGCCATCCAATGGACCTTTCTCTGTCCTTCTTCTTCCCCCCACCAAAATTCTCTGATTAGGCGCTCGTACTTCTCACAGAACCCAACCGAGAACTTGAAAACTCCCATAGCAAAAACCGGAAGTGCTTGCACAACTGACTTCACATTTGCTTACTTTGCCGCAAAGGACATGTACTTACCCGCCCAGCCATTACATCTCTTCATAAATCTGTCCATGATTGGTTGGAAGTTAGCATCCTTCATTCTGCTTTCAGGTGTAGGTAGCCCCAAGTATTTACTTTCAAAAGTTGATGTCTCACGTGCAAGAATATTTTTGATTTCCTCTTGGGTATCAGCGGGGCAACGCTCACTAATAAAATTGAACATTTGCTGCTGCTTAGTAGCTCCCCAGTGCATCTCTGAAACATAGAGAGAGCCTTCTTAACCTCCCTGGCTTGGTCACACGTTGCTTTGAAGAAAACCAAACTGTCGTCTGCAAAAAAGAGGTTAGAGATACCAGGGCTATTACGAGCCACTTTAACAGGCGAAATCCGACCACCCATGACCTCCCTGTTAAAGATCGTTGCCAGTCCGTCTGCAATGAAGAGAAACAGATACGGGCTCAACGGACCCCCTTGCCGTAGACCTCTCGAAGGTTTAAAGGGAGCAAGCACTTCCCCATTCAATCCGACGGAGAAATGAACAGATTTTACACACTTCATAATCCAACTTATCCAAAGTGAGCTGAAGCCTAGTTTCTCCATCGCACCTTCCAAAAAAATCCCAATCAACACGGTCATACGCTTTGGCAAGGTCCAGCTTATACGCACAATGGGTGTCGCGTGAATTTTTGCTATGCTGAATTTTGTGGAAGCATTCGAATGCTATGATGGCGTTGTCCGTGATCATCTGCCCTGGGATGAACGCACGCTGCGTTTCAGAGATCAAACTATCCGGAAATGGTCGCAATCTGTTAACCAGACATTTGGAAATTACATTATGGATCATGTTGCAGAGGCTGATGGGCCTAAAGTCCGTTATGCCTTGAGGGTCTTTTCCTTTTGGGATCAGAATGATCATTGTGTCGTTAATACCCTCAGTCATGATTCCATCCTCAAAGAACCTCAATACCGCTGTGATGACATCCTTCTTAAGCGTGTCCCAATTTCGCTGGAAGAAAACAGGTTGGGAATCCGTCGGGTCCCGACTCCTTCGGTGGCCCGATCTGAAAGAGCGCATCGCTAATATCTTTTTCCGTAAACCTCTTCATTAATCTGTCATTTGTTTCAACATCGACCTTACGGGGCAAGAGCTCCAGTAATTCAAACGGTGCAACTCCCTCTTACTTAGTGTAAAGTTGTTTAAAGAAATCTGTGACCATATTATTGAGGGCTTCTTTCTGCTCTATCCATACCCCGGTGCTATCCTTTAACCTCCTGGTCGAATTCTTTTTCTGTCGCCAAGTGGCCTTTCGGTGAAAAAAATCGTGTTTTGGTCTCCCTCTTTTAGCCATGTGGCTCGCGAGCGTTGTCGCCACATCACCTCTTCTCTTATTAGGAGCTCATCCAGTTCATCCGACAACTTCTTGATTTTCTCATCACACCTGCTAGATCTCTGTGTTTGCAAGAGATTTTCTAGCTTTTGTCTCTTCATTTTTATACTCTTCGAAACAGCATCAAAATCTTTCTGTGCCCAGGACACCAACGATTTCCGAACTCTTCCAAGTTTTTGTACCGCTTCCGATAGATTCCTGGCCGGCTCGTCGCCATTCCACGTAGCCTGTACTGTCGGCCCTAGGGATTGGACCCTTTCCCACATTTGTTCATACCTAAATGGTCTTTTTACTGTTTTGTATGCTTCAGCATCTCCATATGTCAATAGTAGTGGAAATGGTCAGACCTCGATGTGATTAAGTGTTGAACCCGGGCATTCTGAAACAGTTCACTCCATTCCGGTCCAGCGACACATCTATCAAGTCTTGCACGAACCTTGTTTTTCCCTTTTTGTTTGTTGTCATATGTCCACTCCGGTCCTTGGTAGTGTAGGATCGAAAGTATGTCTAGAGGGGGGTGATTAGACTACTTGACCAAATAAAAATTCTACGTTTTCCCAATTTTAGTTGTGGGCAGATTTTAACAATGATAGCAAGTCAAGCACACCCTACACATGCGTGTCTAAGAGTATATCAGCGGAAAGTAAAGACAAACACATGCAGTAGAGGGTAGGGTTAGAAGATCAAACGCAATTGTTGACACGAAGATTTTTCCCGTGGTTCCGATAGGTGGCGCTATCGTACATCCATGTTTATGGAGTCTTCAACCCACGGAGGGTAACGGTCGTGAGAGTCCACGGAGGGCTCCACCCATAAGGGTCCATGAAGTAACAACCTTGACTATTCCATAACGGCTTCCGTCCACGAAGGACTAGCCTCACTATGGGTAGATCTTCACGAAGTAGGCGATCTCCTTGCCCGTAAAAACTTCTTGGTTCAACTCCACAACACGAAGTAGGAGGCTCCCAAGTGTCACCTAACCAATCTAGGAGGCACCACCCTCCAAAAGGTAATAGGCTTGATAGTGATGATGAACTCCTTTCTCTTGTGATTCAAGATGATAGACTCCTCAACACTCAATCACTCTCTCACAGATTTGACTTGGTAGAAGAGATTGATTGGGTGGAAAGCAACTTGGGGAGGGTAGAAATCAAGATCCATATGGTTGGAGTGGATGATCTTGATCTCAACACAAGGGTAGGTGGTTCTCTCTCAGAAATTTGGATCTGGGAAGTGGGGAACTGTTCTGAGTGCTTCTCTTGCGAGTGGGATGTGGTGGAGGGGTATATATAGGCATCTCAAAAAATCCAACAGTTACAACATTATTGACCAACTCGGTGAAACCGAAGCAAAACTCGGTTATACCGATTTGTTCAAAATGTGGCAACTTTAGGAATCTCGGTGAGACCGATATATGATTCTCGGTAGTATCGATATGAGTGGCCGAGGGCAGTTTCCAGACTCGGTGACACCGATTCATAAAACTCAGAGATTCCGATTTTATAAACTTGGACACCCGAATGTTGGTCACCAAAACTCGGTTGAACCGATGCAGCACTTGGTTGTACCGAGAACTTAGGGTTTGGCTAGGGTTCTGTCTGGGATGAAAATCGGTAGAGCCGAGTGGAAAAACTTGGTGGCACCGATTTTGTGTGGTAGGGTTTAGACAGAGTATTTTGTGGGAGAGCTTGTGGGTATTTTTGGTGGCTGTCACTTGTGCACGTAGAGCAATTTGTTCACCAACAATACCTTACCCCATTTTAATAGTTTTGGCTTTCCTATATATGGACTCAAAGTGATTTCTCACGAAGTAAAATGTAGAGTCTCCTTGCTTGAAGCTTTGCCAATCCATTTCTTGCATCTTGGGGTCTCCTCACAAACTATAGCCATCCCATCATTGGACTTTTCCTGAAATATACTTAGTGAAAACATGAGTCCAATGAAATATATGTTGTTATTAATTACCAAAACCACCAAGGGAGCAAATGTGCTTTCAATCTCCCCCTTTTTGGTAATTGATGACAACATATAGATCAAAGCTTCAACATATGATATAATCAATGAATAGAATCATCGCTTTGAGGAGTATGTGATAAGCAAGAGCTCCCCCTAAATTTGTGCACTATTTTGAATTTGCGTTTGAATGCAAATGCACAATCGATTAGGTTCATGGGGCACTCTTCCATGTCACATACAACTTGGTGGAGTGTGAGAATAATATGAATGAATAACATAGCACAACACATCAAGCAAGAAGTGAATGATCATCTCATAAGCATCTCAAAGATAGGAAATAGTAGCAACACATAAGAAGTGTATGATCAAACACCAACAAGTTTAACACAAACGATAGACCAAAAGATTTTAAAGTTTTGGAGAGCGATAAAAAGCAACACTCTCTCTCTCAAGGCCCTATGATCTATACAACTTCTCCCCCTTTGGCAACAAGTTACCAAAAAGTTTGAAGGTATAGAACTAGTCGTCTCTCTGGGGCTGATCTCCTCCGGTTGTCGATGTAGGAGTCGAGAGAACCGCTTCTGTGAAGACTTCTGCAGATGTCAAGGAAGGAGTTGGAGTGGACATGGGAGGTGTTGAAGGAGCTGGTGGAACTGAAGGAGCTGCAGCAGGAGCTGATGAAGATGGTCTCATCTCTAAAGCTGGCACTGTCATAGATCTGGCATGGGTCTCGAACTGAGTGCTAGATTGGAGAGGTTGACTATCATCATCATCATCGTCATCTGAGGTGTGAGGAAGGGGTACATCTTCCACTTCCTTCTTGAGCTCATCAACAGTCTTTGTCAGCCCATCAACTTTGTTGTTCAATGTGTGGAACTTGTCCTCAACAATCCTTTCCAGACTCTGCTGGTTCTTCAGAATCTTTGTGATGTCATTCTGCATGCCTTGGATTGAGCTAAGAATAAGGTCCATCTGCTCATTCCTTGTCCTAGGCACTGGAGCACTAGTGGCTCTGGCTGTCTCAGCTGCTGCCTGTGCAGTAGATGAAGTGGGATGATCTAGGTCCATCACCACAACATTATCCTCAAACTCAGCCAGGAGTGGCATATGAGGTCGATCAAGGGCATACACATTCTTCTCAAGCTTGGATTTAATAAGCATTTGAATGTATGGAGCGTATCCACATGATCTCTTGTGATCAACAGCAGTCCTCTTCACAGTCTCAACAATCAAGTCCATGACCCTGAACCTAGTGTGAAGGTCAATGTGATGAAGCTTGTTGATTGAGTATCCTTAGATCATCTTGTCATCTCCTGACTTGGGCATCAAAGTATACCTCAAAATGGTGTTGGTGGTGGTCAAACCTGCCTGCAGATAGTATACTGATCCAAACTTATGTGAATGCACATAGTCAGCAGGGATCTCCTTGTACATCTTAGCCATGGTGTTATGATTCGTTTTGGCCTCAGAGTACACATCCAAATCACCATCTTGTACTTGTGGAGCTCCTAAGATGGTAGCCCACTCTTCCACTATGGATTCATACCTGACACCTTCTGTCATCCAAACAATTCTGCCATCACCATAAAAGTGGGCTGTGGAGTAGAATTGCATGATCATCTCATCATTCCAAGGCGTAAACTCTCTACCAACAAAATTTGCAATGTCAATGCACTTGAAGTTGTCTTGCACATGGGGGAAGTAATCCTCATTCTCCTTAATGTAGCCCCAGTCTACATATCTCATATCACTTACAGCTGGGCTCTTGTCTAGGAGAATGGTCTCATAGAAGTCTTGCTGCTCTTTGGTGTAGAATCTATAGTCAAAAGCAGTCATTCTCCTCTGAGAATATGGAACAATAGCTCTCCATTCTCTCAACCCTGAATCCTTCTTCTTCTTCATGTCCTCAGCAACAGGATGAGTGTTATTATGCTATGGAAGGTGAGGTCTTAGCTTCCTCAAAATAGTCATCTCTTCCTCTTCAACAGCATCTCTGGAGGTGGATCCTTTGTTCTTGGCTGCAGCTGGTATATCTCTGGTTGTACTCTTGGGCTTAGGAGCTAGGGGCTTCTTGGGTGCAGAATTGGTGCTCTTAGCTGGAGCATACTTAGGCATAGCATTTGCCAACAATTTCTTCTTCTTCTTGGGAGGAGCCTTGGCAGCTAGCTCTACTTCTCCCTCAGCTTCTTCTGGATCTTCATACATAGAAGTTGGTCTTCCAACAGCATGTACAATCCTCTTTCTGCTCCTTTTCTTCTCAGCTGGCTTCTTAGGCATGGAGCTCTTAGCAGGCTCAACAGACATGGATGCCCTAGCACTCTCTGGTGCATTCACTATCTCAGAACTGGCATATATCTTCCTCACTACCTTCCTAGATGAGGTAGCCTCTGTAGCAGAATTCCTTGCAGCTTTCTCTGCTTTGTCTTACCTTTGCTTGGCAAGAACTTCCTCTAGCACAAAATTTGAGTCTTCCTCATCTGAGTTCAACTCCCTCCTGGCTCTTGTAGCAGCCTTGGGCAACCCATGAGATCTTGGGGTGCCTGGATCTTCTGAAGAAGAGGAGCTGACCTCAAGACTAGTGCCTGGATCTGCATCAATACTGGCCTCTTTGAAATCATTCTGGCTGTCCACTGAATCTGACATGCTGACCCTGTGAATAGAGTATAGAAGAGTAGTGGGTATGAGTCATCAAATTTGAACAAAGAAATTCTTAGTTTTAACTTTTAGCAAAATGGATTTCGGTACCACTGAGTCAGAGTTTTCGGATTCACCGAGACAGATGATCTACTTCACAGAAACTTGGCAGTCACTTCGGTGTCACCAAAAATGACCACTCGGTTTCACCGAGACCATTCTCAGGAACCCTAGAACTAAATCGGTAGAACCGATTTTTGTGACTCGGTGTCACCGAGATGCGTTTTGCGGATGGCTAAACCTAAAATTTTCTCGTTCGCTAATCTAATGAATCTTCTAGTGGATTAGGAAGATTGCACACTGTGGTTTGTGGATGGAAGAAACCTAATGCGCAAGAATCGGATAGAGTAGCGCACAAGGGGCCGGATTCATACCCTAGCTTGGTGATGAATCTGCTACGGCAGCAACGGTGGCGTAGATTCCGTCGACGGCAGCGATTCCCAACGGCGGCGGTGCACGAGGAAGCAAGGGCAACGACCAGGAGGTCGAGAGCGGCAGTTCGGAGTTTGGAGGAAAAGACTTTGAAGATTGAATTTAAAAAGTCGAGTCCGCCGGGCTATATACTCCTTACTGTCGGTGAAAGCGATTGAAACGTTTCAGTGTCACCGAGTTGCCTAACTGTCAGGAGACAGAGAGACTCGGTGACACTGTGAATTTCCGATCGGTTGAACTGAGATGAAAAACCTAGATCAACTTAGTGAATTGGTGGAACCGAGTTTGTGGAGTTGGTTACACCGAGATTCACAAAGAGGTTTTAGAATGCAGCTCTTGTCGACATGGTACTCTGAGTGCTCCTCGCACAGAGGGATCGAGAAGTGCTTGTTCAAGTTTTGTGATGTAGCATGAATAGAACTTGAGACGAGAAAGCATAGATAGCTAGAGAGGGGTCCTAGGAATTCTTGTACATCCAATTGGCAAAAGAAAATCAAAAGCCAAATAGCAACAATTAGATATCCTCGAATGAGTAAAGATATGCAGACCAACTTGCTCACACAATAAGATGTCAAGTGAAATCATGGCAAACATGCACAAACACTCTAGTATCTATCAAGTACTTTGGCGATGACGTAGTCATCTATATATGAGTATTTGACTTAGGAGCCAAGCAAGAATACTTGATCATAGGTCATACTCATCGTTTAAGCACAAGTGGGGTTATCACTTTTACACAAAGCTTGTTAATGTTGTCACATTCTAAGAGATGCTTTAACTCAAGTCTTAGAGTAAAGCTCCCCCTTGAAGTGACATCCCCCCTTAGAGGGATAAACTAACCTTGGGTTTTGTCGTAGAAGACTTCATGTGGGTATGTAGTGCTGGATGCTCAAGGTTGATGAAGATCATCTTGAGTTGGGAGCAATCCTTTTTGTTTCTTACTCTTCTCACCTACATGGGTTAGTCACAAACACAAGAGACAAATACAAGGATGTCTATGGACATGGAGTGCAAAGCATACATGATGATGTCCGTTGATTCATTAATTACCTTGTCTCTTTCTTACCTTTGAGGGAATGTGTGACTCCTTGAACTATTGCATAATGTTGATGTTGATTGCAACTAGTCCTTGCCAATAATGAATGTGAGTGAATTTCATTGGCAGAGTCACCCCTCGACAACTTCTCTAGTTCTTCTTCTTAGGGACCCACATCAAATTGATGGGAATCCTTGGAGTTGAACTGGCACTTGTAGAAGTTGAGCTTGTAGAAGCCTTGGGAACCCATTTGAACAATGCTTGGGGTTCATCTTCATATGAATCAATCTCCTCTTGAAGCTTGTCCTTGCCCTTGAGCTTGTGGTCTTGTGGTGGAAGGTCATCTTGAGCTTTTGTTCCCTTGGGAAGAGTATGTTCATACTTCTCCCTTTGAGGAACAAACTTGGGCTTGGGGTATTGACATTCTTCCCATTCAACTCCATTAGCATTAAAGTAGCCAATGCCATGGTTCTTCCGGTATCCTCCATGCTTGCGTACAATCTCCTCAAATTGCTTACATCCGGCAAGACTTTTGTAGATACCCTTCTCTATAATCCCTTTCAACAGATCATTTTCTTGCTCAAGTGTAACTTGGCTAAGACAATCATTAGTGGAATCAATAGAACTACTAGAAGCAATATCATTGGATTTATCATTTTTATTGCAACTAGTTGAAGAGCCTTTCTTGCCTTTGTTACTAGTTTGCTTAGCCTTAACTTGTGGAATGAATGTAGACAAGAGAAGTCATTTGGCTAGATAAGAGGAAGTCTTTCAAAGATCATCATTGATAGCTTTAAGGAATTCATGCTCTTGCTTCGAATTGAGCTTCTCAAAGTGAAGCTTCTCATGAGTCATGACGTGGCTTGAGACTGCGTCGGTATTTCCCCAAAGAGGAAGGGATGATGCAGCACAGCGACGGTAAGTATTTCCCTCAGTTATGAAACCAAGGTTATCGAACCAGTAGGAGGATCACCACCACCCAATAAGCAACACCTGCACACAAACAACAAATACTTGCAACCAGACGCGAAAGAGAGGTTGTCAATCTCTCTACGGTAAAAAGATAGATTAGGTAGTGATAGATAGGAGAGACAGATCTCTCAAGAACACAAAATAAAAAGAGGAAATAAAATATGCAGCAATATATTTTTGGGTTTTTTTGTTTTGTAGATCTGAAAACAAAGATGCAAAAAGATAGATCTGAAAGCAATATGTTGGAAAAGTAGACCCAGGGGCCGTAGGGTTCACTAGTGGCTTCTCTCCTAAGTATAGCGCACGGTGGGTGAACAAATTACTGTTGGGCAATTGATAGAAAATCGAATAGTCATGACGATATCCAAGGCGATGATCATTATATAGGCATCACGTCCAAGATAAGTAGACCGACTCTTGCCTTCATCTACCACTATTACTCCACACATCGACCGCTATCCAACATGCATCTATAGTGTATTAAGTTCATGGAAAAATGAAGTAATGCAATAAGAACAATGACATGATGTAGACAAGATCTATTCATGTAGGAATAGACCCCATCTTGTTATCCTTAATAGCAACGATACATGCGTGTCTTGCTGCCCCTTCTGTCACTGGGAAAGAACACCGCAAGATCGAACCCATCACAAAGCACCTCTTCCCATGGCTAGAAAAATCGATCTAGTCAGCCTAACTAAACTAAAGATTCGAAGAAGAAATACAAGGATATAAGTAATCATTCATATAAGAGATCAAAGAAGACTCAAATAATATTCTTGGATAGAAACTAATCATGAACTCAAAATTCATCGGATCCCAACAAACACACCGCAAAAGTTTACATCAAATAGATCTCCAAGAGACCATTGTATTGAGAATCATAAGAGAGAGAGAGAGAGAAAGCCATCTAGCTACTGCCTACGGACCTGTAGGTCTATGGTGGACTACTCACACATCATCGGAGAGGCACCTATGAGGAAGATGAACCGCTCCGTGATGGTGTTTAGATTGGATCTTGAGGTTCTGGAACTTGCGGCAGATGGAATTGTGTTTCGTCGACTCCCCTAGGGTTTTTGGAATATTTGGGAATTTATAGGCATCAGAGGCGGTGGAGAGGGGCCCCGAGGAGGGCACAACCCATCAGGGCGCGCCGGGGCTCCCCTGGCATGTCCTGGTGGGTGTGGTCTCCTCGGCCCACTCCCCGGGCACTTCTTTGGCCCACTGGGTGTCTTCTGGTCCAGAAAAAATCTCCAAAAAGTTTCGTCGCGATTGGACTCCGTTTGGTACTGATTTTCTGCGATGTAAAAAACAAGCAAAAACAGCAACTGGCACTTTGGCACTATGTCAATAGGTTAGTCCCAAAAAATGATATAAAGTTGTGATAAAATGATTGTAAAACATCCAAGAATGATAATATAATAGCATTATAGATACGTTGGAGACGTATCAGCATCCCCAAGCTTAATTCCTACTCATCCTCGAGTAGGTAAATGATAAAAACAGAATTTTTGATGTCGAATGCTGCCTAACATGTTCATCATATTCTTTTCTTCTTTGTATAGCATGGACGTTTGGACTTATAAATGATTCGAAGTAATAGTCTAGTTTTAACATAATGACTTCAATACTCAAGCATGTCAACAAGCAACCATGTCTTTCAAAATATCAACACTAAAGAAAGTTATCCCTAGCCCATCATGCTCAATCATTGATCCATTCATGAAACACACTCAAATATTAGCTATGCCCAATGCTCAAGTACGATCATAGTGCCCCCCTAGTTGGTGCTTATAAGAGAAGATGGAGACTCAAAGCAAAAATAAAAATTGCATAAAGTAAATAGATAGGCCCTTCGCAGAGGGAAGTAGGGATTTGTAGAGGTGCCAGAGCTGATAGTTTTCAATTGAGAGAGAAAAAATATTTTGGGTGGCATGCTTTTCCTGTCAACGAAAATGACAAAGTAGCTCACAATACTTTCCATGCTAGATATATCATAGGCGGTTCCCAAACAGAAAATAAAGTTTATTCCTTTTTCCACCAAACTTTCACTTTCCATGGCGGGCCGTATCCACGGTTGCCTTGTAGGGTAATGCAGCAGAAAACAAAAAAAATTTGACCTACGCACCAGCCCAGGACCACTACCGAGACTGCATACAAGGTTTGATCATTTTCGTTACCGGCTCGTAGCGCAGCGGAAGTAGAGTCGGTGACGATCGGCGGTGCAGATCCCCGCAGCTAGGATTTACAACCTCCCAACCGCGAGGATGTATACCCTCATCCGGCACTCGGACAGCCCTCCGGGAGGTGGTCGGACAGTCCCCCGGACGGTGTCGCGGACAGCCCTTCGGGAGGACCTTTGAAACTCGGACGGTCACTCGGACAGCCCTTCGGGAGGACTCACAGAACTCGGACCGTCACTTGGATAGCCCTTTGGGAGGCACTCTCGAACAGCCTCTCGGGCACTAAGATCGAAACTACGACCTCTCTACAGAGTTGCACACATACGGTGTCATCTATCCGGCAGGGCTTCGCCGTCCAGAACTAGTTCCCACCGGAACCCAGACAGCCTTTCGGCTCTACGAAACTATTTCGCGGGGAGGGAGAGAGAAGCCAGATCATTGCATGGCATGTGTATGTGAGAAGGAGTGAGTGTGGAGGGCTGCCCCTCCACCTCTATTTATAGGAAATCCCAAGGGGTAGGGTGGTTTTACAAGAAAACCCAAAACCCACATGAAAAGAAGTCCTTCCCAAGGACCAAAGAGTGAAACCAAGGGACAAGTGGGGGCTCCATGGAGGAGCCCCCATGTGGCCGGCCACTCCTTGTAGGGCCCCTTCAAAAGGGGCCTTATCCTTCCATGTCATCCCCCAAAAATATCTTGGGACAAAGCCCAAAAATAATGGCTTTCCAAAAAGTAACCCAAAAAGCACTTTCACTATTCATGACGACATTTTTCAGCGTCCGTTCGAACTGATAATATTTATGTGGGCTTAGAACATTTCTAGTACCACTAAAATAATTTTCAACGCATTCTGGAACAATTCCAGATTAGTGATTTTCATCTGCGAAAAGCATCTGAAGCGGTTCCGGCAGCTCCGGAACATTTCCGTTTTTTCTTCCAGAAAATTCCCAAAAGTTTCCTGAATGATTCTGGCACCCTTCAAGAATTATCGAGCATGTGCCGAAACCAATTTGACTTTATGGTATCCTCTGAAACAACTTTTCAGTTTCACCGAAACTCATCCGGTGTCCTCTCTGTGGAACTTTTCCGCTGTCCGAAACTTTTTCGGTGTCCGAAACTTTTTCGGTGATTTTCTCTCAGACTCCCTGTCTAGTAATCAGCAGATAGATGACCCTTAAGCGTGTGACCCTATAGGTTCGGTGAAGTATAGACATGACACGGAACCCCTTCCGATCAATGATCAACATCGGAGCCGTGGACACCCATATTGACCCCTATACCCACACGAATGAATATTCGAGTGAACCTCCAGTTGCCGTGTGTTATTCCTGTTGCTTCGCGATATGTTACAAATACCTGAGGTGAGACATGTTGGCATTCCCGTGGATCAACAACTTGTCCACTATGCTAGTTACCTCGTTACCGGTATTGTTCTCTTTTCTCGTTACTGTGTTCCGGCATCCCCGTGATCAAATCACAAAGTGTCTGGCCAGACGATGATGGATACCGTAACACCGAGAGGGCCTAGAGATATCTCTCCATCGTTAGAGGAGCAAATCCCAATCTTGAGCTATCAAGTTACTTGACATACTTTTCCATGAACCCGTAAGCCGCCGTAATAGCCACCCATTTACGGATGACGTTTAACAAACCCCAAAGTTCATGAAGCAAGCATGAAGAAACTCGATACTCTCATGGTCTAAGGAATCATGCAAACGTTAACCATCTCTGTGTTATTAACCATTAACTTGTGACGAATGTAACTCATAGCATAACATCAATCGGGTCGATTCAACACAAATGTTCTTCTAACATTGTGCCCTCAAAGCTGCTGGCATAGACATGCCCATGATTGGGAAAACATAATCATCATGCAACACTTGAGCTAGTCTTAGAGGCATGACTAGGAATACATTTTACCGTTTATTATTCCACACGTGCACATGGGTTTTCCCCAGAGCCTTTATGGATATACAGGCTCGGGAACCACAGCAGTTATAGCATGGAACATAAACAAAATAATGAGCATGGAGATAAATAATAACATTTATTATTGCCTCTAGGGCATATCTCCTATAGACTCCCACTTGCACTAGAGTCAATAATCTAGTTAATGCTAATGCACTTTACACCTGTGGCACACCGGTGTAAATATGCTTCGCTTGTGGTATAGCCTGATGTCCAACGGATCTGACGACTTCAGCTCCGTGTGTATCTTTTCATATCCTCGCGTTTTCACGCTTTCACAAAATTCATATTTTGTGTGGACTTGGTTTTGTATGTATGTGAATCACAGGTCGAACCTGGATTCCTCAGACTGAGTTATGGAGCAACTACCTGCAGCAGTGTCCCATTGACAAAAGCCATCTTGGAACCATACTAAGTTCATGAATGAACTATATGATTCAACATCTTCTTTGTCGCTTTTAAAAGCGGCAACATACTTTGCCTCTGTTATAGAATTCGCCACAGTAACTTGTTTGGAACAATTTCCAACTACCGTGCCACCATATTGTGTATTGCACAAAACCCTTAACTTAAATCGAAAATCGCTTGGAGCATGGATGAAGACTATATCGATGTAACCTTTTACAACGAACTCTTCATGATCTCCGATTGCGAGAAAACATGTCATCAGTGCTACTATAGTACTCAATGACCCTTTTTCACTGTTGTCCCATGATCAGTACGTTTGATCACTTTGGTATCTATACTCGCAACAACTTTGGGAGTATTGGACATATCTGGTTTGTTTTTACATACCATGGAATACATTATTAATCCAAACACAAGAGTGTGTGGAATCTCCATCATGTATTTTGCTCATCAGTGTTTTGGGACACCGAGTCTTGCAAAAACTCTTTCCATGTGACTTCGGCAAGAATCACTCCTTGACGTTTTTAATGCTCAAAGGTTTTAGCATCTTGTCAATATGTATCTTTGCTCAGCCCCATTAGGTAAATCTATCTCCATAGATCATCATGCCTAATATAAAGGCTATTTAGCCCAAGCACTTCATCAAAAAACTATTTTCAAATGAAGTCCTAATTCATGTCAAGAAATTTATTTCCAATTAACAATGTGTCAAGCACACAACATTTTTTAGAAATTTAATTATGCTCCCACTTACTTTCTTGAATCATAAGCATCTTCGTTACCCATTGATGAAGTCAAACCCCTTTGACTATTTCATCAAAACACAAAGATTCCAACTCCATTTTGCTCTCTTCTGTCCATTGCTGGAACTCTGAAGTTTGCATACTTACTAGCATCCTCTGGATTGACAAAATACCTTGGACTGTAACACATGCAAGTCCTTGGTTTTATTTCCATCAGATGGAAATCCTTTTGTCATCCTTTGTTACATATCTCATGATTTGAAATATGTATTAATTGCTAGTTCAACCCGAACCGACTTTAAGCATCGCTACGGTAAAACAACCTCATCGTAGTCAACTCCTTGAACTTGGATATTGCAACAAGTCGAGCTTTATGGATAAAACATTTTTACCCGTATCAGTTTTTAGTTCCATAAAATTTGTTAGACTCTAAGTCTTCCGAAAGGTGTATCAAGATTTTAATCTTGAAACATTTATATGGAAACTATCTCGGATTGTATTGGCATTTAGCCAATCCTGGAGTCAGGGCCCATCAACGCTTCCTTGTGTATTGTAGGTATATTGTTGTCTAACAACAATATCTCATTTGCGCACCTGAGAGGTTTGCACGAGCTTTTGCCTACGTGGTTCAGCTGCAAGTTCGACCGAAGTCCATACATTTTATTGTAGAGACTTCCGTATCAGTCGCAGTAGGAAAACCTGGAATTACTTCCAAGGTCTCTTTCCTTTGATCTGATGACGAAGATACTGTTTATCTCGTCGAGTTGCACTATTCTCCCACTCACCTTTTTGAAAGAACCATTTTCTTCAAAAAGCATACCGTTCTTAGTGGCAAACCTATTTGCCTCGGCATAGTGAGGGAGGAATACCCAACATTTTGGGATAACCTACAAAGTAGCACTTGTCTAATTTGGAATAGGTTTGTAACCTTTTACACAAGCCCCATATTCCAAATGTTAAGAAAAGATATAACATGGTTGGGCGTACCATACCATGGTGTCATTTCAACAGACCCGATGGAGCTCTTTTCAGTGTAAAAGCCGCAGTCTCTAAAGCATCACCTTTAAAAGGGATAATGGCAAATTTATTTATGTCATCTTTGATCATACCATGTCATAAATGGTTCGATTACATCTTCACGGACTTTCCACTTGCAGTGGTGTTCCGGGAGGTGCAAGTTATGAAACCCCTTTCACAACTCATCAGACATTCGCTAAACTTGTAACTCGAATATTCCTTTCTGCAATCGAATTGTAGAAACATAATTTTCTTGTTACAATAACTTCTACTTCATTCTTGAAAACCTTTTGAATGAATTCAAAAGATCTAGACTTACGTCTTATCAAGTAAATATCCATATATCTACTTGAGTCATTTTTGAAGGTAGACAAATCCACTGTTTGCAACAATATTTATCGGACTACATACATCAAAATGTATGATCACCAATAAATTCTTTGCTCGTTCCTTATGGCCTGTGAACGGTATTTCATTCACTTCACTTTTTGGAGGAATTTTGCAAGTGTCAGATGATTCAAAATCAAACGACTTCAAAATCCATCATAATGGAATTTTCCATGCGGGTTTCTCCAATGTGACCAAATGCAGTGCCACACTTGTGTGGTATTCTCCTAGTCTTACGACATTTAGCATCAGTGTTATGGATGTATCATATTACTATCAATATTCATAACATACATCCCATCTGGATGGAAGCATGGCCCTTCATGTTATTCATAATACTGAACAACAATTGTTCTTTTATGAATAACCCTTTTGCAACAACATTGTGCAAGGGGCTACAGTGTAAAACTCTAAAATGAATTATGAATGTAAATCCAGAGGTAATATATTATTATCATTATTCATAACATATATCTCATTCTCAATGAAAGTATGGCCCTTATGTTATTCATAACATCGAACATAAAAAGTTCTCTTATGAACAACCTTCTTGCAAGATACCTTATGCAATGGGCTAGAGTTTGTGAAACTCTAAATGAATTATGAAAATAAATACAGACGGTAATACACCGATGGAAGGTATAGTAACATTTACTATGTTCCCTATGTATACCTAAACCTCATCCCTGGCTAGTCTTTCAGGCCATAGTAGTTCTTACATCGAGTTGCAACAGAATGCAATCGAGCGGGTATATTTGTGATTTAACTCACAATACCCAAGAATCAGTGACTAACAGTTTAATCACAATTCTCAAGAACTATTTCTTTGACCAGCCTTCTATACATCAAAAACTTGTATGACATTCATACATGAGCTGGATATTCCAGTCTTCTTTCTTTTTGTCATTATACTTCTAACAGTTTAACTTTTAGTATTTCTCCTATTCTCAAAAGAAGCATCCAACTTGGCGTTAGCCCCGGACTTCCTAGGCGTGAAAGTTTCACTAACACCCTTCGGACACTTCCTTTCTCTTTAAGTTGTTTGTTTTATTCACCTTTCATCATATGACAGGCGTTCTTCTGGATCCCTCTCTTATCAGTCTAATGCATAGTAAACTCCTTTACTAATAGTTTGCAAACAAACATTGCTTTGGATATCTCATATCTTTTAGCCTTTGTCTGTCTCTGAAAATGATTTTCAGATTCCATGAATATCACATAACTATCCAAACTTTCGAAGTTCGGGTCTCATGGAAGCAAATGTATTGCACTTGACTGAAACGGAATTCTAGCTTTTGGATCGAAGGACGAGAGTCACATCATCCATAGCATTAGCGGGAGGATACCGAAAGTATGCTATAGGACAAAGTCCTTCTCGGCACTCTTGAGGACAATCCTCACATTACGTTACCAACCGTAAAGATTTAACCAGATATTTAACAGCTATTCAATTTTAACAGGGAAGGTGGAAACGCGATCCATAATTCTACAACTATTATGCAAAACACACTTAGACAGTGTTCAAAATTAATTGCACTGAGAATTAAACAAGTTAATTCAACAGTGTGCTCCCACTCAAATCAAAATCTCTCATAATTGATTTTGAGTGATACAAGATCCAGACTTCAATTCATCGTCATAGAATCATCATCTCATGACGGGAATTTTAATCGGTAGGCCAACTTGCCGATCACATCTCTATGTGATTCTTGTTCATCTTTCGATGCGTGTGTTCCGAGCTCAGGACGATCCTGCCAAGAACGTCAAGACAACCAAGTGATCTTGCTGCGAGGTCTGACCTCACCCGCCTCACACATCCCTAATCGTTCGTACCCATGCAACCATGGCGCACCCCAAAAAGTTAGGTGCCGTGACGGTGCAACACTTGGGAGAACACTAACTACTTGATATTTTTGTGAGAGATCACCCTAATAAAAAGTGACTACTGCGCAATCAAGAAGGGTGCAACATAAGGGATAAACATCTCAGGCAATTCGTAATTAGCATGATATATATAGCCCTTTCTGACGGAGAAGTCTTTCATTTCTTCGTCTTCGGCATTCGCGTCGGTGTTCACCTTTGCGAAGATTGCCACCACCTTGTCGATGCACCAGATAATATTGCTATCTCCATAGCAGATAAAATAAATGCATTACTAAAGGTTGACACGCAGGTCATTAAAGTGCAATCATATGGCTCCAGCCATCATGCTGAATCATGACACGCAGGTCATGTTAATTAATTTACATTATATAGCCATCTCATACATAATCAAATTAATATGAGCACTGCTATACCACATCATATGCACATGCAAACCCTCCTGCAAAACCAAGTTACACATCTCTAATCGGTTCAAGCAAAAACTTGTTTTATGTGGCTTCTAAGGTTTCAAAACAAACCAAAGCTACCAACGTCCATCATCAAGTATGATAATCCAAGTCGCTAGATTAACATCGCGGGGTGTATGAGACACGAGATAATAAAATCTTGAGCCCCATACTGAACTTCGTCATACGCATGACCCCCGTGCAGATCATATCTGCATTGCCCTTTCGTCTGCGAAATTTCATCTTTCTTTTTAACTACGATGGAATTCAATAAACTGTTAGCACTTCGTTGATCAATCAGGATCGCGGATTGCCAGAACATTGAAACTCCACCATGCTGTTATCAAGATCAGAAATATGCAAATTCCAGGGAAGCAACAAGAATATCGGGTAACAGATTTCATCTGCTACCCGCACAAATAATTTTTAGTAATAGAACTCATCTACTACCTAATTATATTGTGCAACACCCATACATCTCATGTATTCTAGATCGCAACCTGCATCTACGCATAGCACGGCTCATGATGCCACTGTAGGGTAACGCAGCAGAAAACAAAAAACTTTCGACCTACGCACCAGCCCCGGACCACTACGGAGACTGCATACAAGGTTTGATCATTTTCGTTACCGGCTCGTAGCGCAGCGGAAGTAGAGTCGGTGACGATCGGCGGTGCAGATCCCCGCAGCTAGGATTTACAACCTCCCAACCGCGAGGATGTATACCCTCATCCACCACTCGGACAGCCCTCCGGGAGGCGGTCGGACAGTCCCCCGGACGGTGTCGCGGACAGCCCTTCGGGAGGACCTTCGAAACTTGGACGGTCACTCGAACAGCCCTTCGGGAGGACTCACAGAACTCGGACCTTCACTTGGACAGCCCTTTGGGAGGCACTCTCGAACAGCCTCTCGGGCACTAAGATCGAAACTACAACCTCTCTACAGAGTTGCACACATATTGTGTCATCTATCCGGCAGGGCTTCACCGTCCAGAACTAGTTCCCACCGGAACCCAGACAGCCTTTCGGCTCTACGAAACTATTTCGCGGGGAGGGAGAGAGAAGCCAGATCATTGCATGGCATGTGTATGTGAGAAGGAGTGAGTGTGGAGGGCTGCCCCTCCACCTCTATTTATAGGAAATCCCAAGGGGTAGGGTGGTTTTACAAGAAAACCCAAAACCCACATGAAAAGAAGTCCTTCCCAAGGACCAAAGAGTGAAACCAAGGGACAAGTGGGGGCTCCATGGAGGAGCCCCCATGTGGCCGGCCACTCCTTGTAGGGCCCCTTCAAAAGGGGCCTTATCCTTCCATGTCATCCCCCAAAAATATCTTGGGACAAAGCCCAAAAATAATGGCTTTCCAAAAAGTTACCCAAAAAGCACTTTCACTATTCATGACAACATTTTTCAGCGTCCGTTCGAACTGAAAATATTTATGTGGGCTTAGAACATTTCCAGTACCCACTAAAATAATTTTCAACGCATTCTGGAACAATTCCAGATTAGTGATTTTCATCTGCGAAAAGCATCTGAAGCGGTTCCGGCAGCTCCGGAACATTTCCATTTTTTCTTGCAGAAAATTCCCAAAAGTTTCGAGAATGATTCTGGCACCCTTCAAGAATTATCGGGCATGTGCCGAAACCAATTGGACTTTATGGTATCCTCTGAAACAACTTTTCAGTTTCACCAAAACTAATCCGGTGTCCTCTCTGCGGAACTTTTCCGCTGTCCGAAACTTTTTCGGTGATTTTCTCTCAGACTCCCTGTCTAGTATTCAGCAGATAGATGACCCTTAAGCATTTGACCCTATAGGTTCGGTGAAGTATAGACATGACACGGAACCCCTTCTGATCAATGATCAACATCGGAGCCGTGGACACCCATATTGACCCCTATACCCACACGAATGAATATTCGAGTGAACCTCCAGTTGCCGTGTGCTATTCCTGTTGCTTCGCGATATGTTACAAATACCCGAGGTGAGACATGTTGGCATTCCCGTGGATCAACAACTTGTCCACTTTGCTAGTTACCTCGTTACCGGTATTGTTCTCTTTTCTCGTTACCCTGTTCCGGCATCCCCGTGATCAAATCACAAAGTGTCTGGCCAGACGATGATGGATACCGTAACACCGAGAGGGCCCAGAGATATCTCTCCATCGTCGGAGGAGCAAATCCCAATCTTGAGATATCAAGTTACTTGACATACTTTTCCATGAACCCGTAAGCCGCCGTAATAGCCACCCATTTACGGATGACGTTTAACAAACCCCAAAGTTCATGAAGCAAGTATGAAGAAACCCGATACTCTCATGGTCTAAGGAATCATGCAAATGTTAACCATCTCTATGTTATTAACCATTAACTTGTGACAAATGTAACTCATAGCATAACATCAATCGGGTCGATTCAACACAAATGTTCTTCTAACATTGTGCCCTCAAAGCTGCTGGCATAGACATGAACATGATTGGGAAAACATAATCATCATGCAACACTTGAGCTAGTCTTAGAGGCATGACTAGGAATACATTTTACCGTTTATTATTCCACACGTGCACATGGGTTTTCCCCAGAGCCTTTATGGATATACGGGCTTGGGAACCACAACAGTTATAGCATGGAACATAAACATAATAATGAGCATGGATATAAATAATAACATTTATTATTGCCTCTAGGGCATATCTCCTACATGCCTTCCATACCAACACTTTCCAAGGAATTTATTATTTGACAACATAAAGTAAATGTTTTTTTCTTTCATTTCGGGAATGGGCATCCCTATTACCGCAGCACTCTCGTGCAGTGACAAGTGAATAAACACTCATCTTGAGAATAACACATCTAGCATGGAAAAATATTGGACACTCCCCACCATTTCATGAGCGGTACGGGCACACAAAAGAGAAAAATTATTTTGAAAATTTAGATATGGCACATACAAATTTTCTTAGAACGGCATGAAAATACTGATGGGGATATGTACCTAGGGTAGGGTCTTAGGCCTGACCTACATACCCTACCTAAGGACACTACATTGGAGAACTTAAAGATTACAAGGAAGATTCCGACTGAAATCACCATGGCGCATGAGTCACTCGACAGAAAATCCACTTGGAGGTTTCTCCCTCCATTCGACAGCTACCTTTCACTTGGAAGAACCAGAAGTCAGTCGACTGCAGAAGACCAGAAGCCACTCCAGGGAGGCCAATGGGCAGGCGTTCAACTGATCGCCATAAGTAGCATTTATTACATACGTTATCAGTAACGTTCACCTTTACTACCATGATCGAACCCTTGGTTGCGGGGCATTCATGAGGGGTAGCGAACTCTATATAAGCCACCCCTCCCCTCTGGCACAAGGGTTCGCACCCCCTGTAACTTACACATTCCACACGACAGAACCTCCCGAGTACTGAGACGCAGGGCTGTTACCTCCACGAGAGGGGCCTGAACTCATACATCCGTGTGTACAATGTCGCTGTAGCTAGGACTCTGCCCTCTCCTTACGTACCCCTAACCTCTACTGTCAGGCTCGTTCCCACGATAGTTGGCACCCACCGTGGGGCAGGCGTCTAAGCGACTTCTAGCGAGTTTGCAAATTTTCTTCTTCGTCATGTCTTCGGGCGGCGGTTTGTTCCTGGGCCACGAGAGCCATCTTGGTGCGCTCACCTTCGTCGCCGATGACTCAGCATGGCTTCAGGAAGCACCTTTGGACGTTGAGGCGCTCCCGATCCGTGGGGCGACGCACTTCCGTGCAAGCTCCTGCGGTGTTCTTCTTCGGCAGCCATCGATTCCGTACCTGTCGGCTCCCCCCGCTGTTCGTCGTCACAAGCGATCTGGTCGCTCGCGGCTCCAGCATTGGGTGAGGCATGCGGCGGCTCGCCAAGCGTCATCTCCGTAGATTGCGGCTATCGAGCCCGCCGAATCACTTCACGGCGTGTTCGACTCGGCGTCGGATCAGTCTGATGTTCCTTCCGAGTGCGAGAGCTGCGATCCAGCGGCTGAGGTTCTTATGGCGGGTTCACAGCAAAGCCCGTCTGGCTTCGGCCGTGGCAGACGCGAGGCTGGAGGACCGTTGAATGAGCAGCAGCACCGATGAGTAGATTCTCCATACTCCCATCGTTGGTGCGACTGCCGAGGCCCAGGCCTTGGAGGCCACCCGCCTTCGGCTCGAAGAGATGCAAAAGGCACTCGACGAGCGTACCCACCAGTGTCCACAACCTTCCGGTCGACGTCAGCGACAGTTGTTCCCGAGTGGATCTTGGAACAACGTTGAGGTATTCCGTACTCCAGTTCTGAATGTTGCAGCCACTGCTAGGATTGCAGATTCTGTTCAACCATCATGTTCAGAGGCTGGCAGAGGTTTGCAGCAGATCCGAACGTTGCTTGATGCAGCACAATAGCATAATTCAGCTGTTTCTCAGTCGCGCAATAGGTTACACAGTAATTCGCCCAGAGCAGAAACAGTTCAGTCGGCGCACAGCCCGGGGTCACCTCTGCGTCGCAGGGCGGATGTTACCGTGATGATCAGTACCAAGATCAGGGGCGAGATCAGTTTGCTCCTCGTTATCACCATGATGACCGCCATCGAGTGCCTACCCCTCCGCGGGGGGGGGGGGGTTCATATGTGCCCCGGCACTATGATGATCGGCACCCGTACAGCGATGAGCGAATTCCTGGGTTCAACGCAAGTTCTGTCCTCGTACAGAATCGGATTGATAGGGGCAGAGTTCACAGGGATGGTTCTGATAGAGATCATCCGAGTGGAAGCGGTGCCGTTGTCTCTGGGCCCGAGTGCTTTAGCAGAGCCATTCGATCCGCTGAGATTCCCCTCAAGTTCAGGTTGGCGGCTGGAGTGAGCAAGTTCACTGGTGAGTCGAAGCCGGAAACATGGCTAGACGATTACCGAGTAGCAGTGCAGATTGGTGGAGGAAATGACAACATAGCCATGAAGCATTTATCTTTGATGTTGGATGGTTCGGCCCGAGCGTGGCTAAATTAGTTGGCTCCTTCTAGCATCTACTGCTGGGAGGATCTTGCCCGAGTGTTCATTAGAACTTTTGAGGGCACATGCAAGCGTCCCGCTGGTTTGTCTGAGCTGCAGCACTGTGTGCAGAAACCGAATGAAACTTTGAGGGATTACATTCAGCGTTGGACCACCCTCCATCACACAGTGGAAAATGTTTCCGAGCACCAAGCCATCTGCGCCTTCAAGGCCGGTGTTAGGTACAGAGAGCTTAATCTGAAGTTTGGTCAGACAGGAGATATGTCCCTGAGCAAGATGATGGAGATTGCCACTCGGTACAACAATGGCGAAGAGGAGGACCGCCTCCATGGCGGCATGGGAAAGGTAGTCGACCATGATGCTGGTGGCGGCAATTCCAGTCGGAAGCAAAAGCGCAAAGCCAATGGTTCTGCTCATCCAGAGGCAGCCGCTCTAGTGGCGCAAGGAAAGAATAAGGGGAAACCCAAAGGGCAATTTACCCCCAAGAAATCAAAGAATCAGTCAGGAACGGACATCCTAGATATGTCGTGTGCAATCCACACGAAGAAGGATGAGGAAGGCAATTTGATATTGCCAAAGCACACCACTCGACAATGCAGATTACTTATCCAGCAGTTCAAGGAAGGACAGTCAAGTAGGAAAACTCCTAAAAAGGAAGATGATGAAGATAAAGAGGATTTTCCTGAGGTCAATGCCACTTTGATGATTTTTGCCGATGTAGAAAGCAAAAGTCGACTGAAAGTTATTAACAGGGAAGTCAACATGGCTGTTCCTGACACTCCCACGTACCTCAAGTGGTCTCAGACTCCTATCACCTTTGACCAGTCAGACCACCCTGCTCATGTTGCTACTCCCGGTCAGCAAGCTCTGGTGGTGGATCCTGTTATGGGAGGCACTCGACTCCGCAAGGTTCTCATGGACGGAGGGAGTGGATTGAACATCTTGTATGCAGATACCCTCAAGGGGATGGGCATTCCGATGTCCCGACTCAGTGAGAGCAACATGCAATTCCACGGAGTCATCCCTGGGAAGAAGGCCAAGTCACTCGGTCAGATTGCGTTGGATGTGGTGTTCGGCACCGACAAGAATTTTTGCAAGGAAAAGTTGACGTTTGAAGTTGTAGACTTTCAGAGCGCATATCACGCCATCCTTGGTCGATCGGCTTATGCCCATTTCATGGCCCATCCATGTTACGTGTACCTCAAGCTGAAGATGCCCGGGCCCAAGGGTGTGATCACAGTCACAGGGAATCGACAGAGGGCTGAGGAGTGCCTTCAACAAGGCTCCAAGATTGCCGACCAGCAAATGGCTGTGGTCTAGTTGGAAGAATACAAGAGGAATACTGATCCTGCCGATCTGTTGCGTGCCAAGAAGCCTGCTTCTGAGTCTTCTTTTCAGTCAGCAGGTGATGTGAAGCAAGTGAATGTTCACCCGACAGATCCTAATGCTGCCCCGACCAACATTTCGACGACACTCGATAGCAAATAGGAAGCCACGCTCACCCAGTTCCTCTGTGAGAACTGGGACATCTTCGCATGGAAGCCTTCTGACATGCCAAGTGTACCCAGGGAACTGGCTGAGCACCGACTAAGAGTTGACCCAAAGGCCAAGCCTGTCGGCAGCAGAGAAGCGGAAGGCAATCGGCGAGGAGGTGGCTCGACTCTTGGCGGCTAAGTTCATATGCGAGGTTTACCACTCCGAGTGGCTCGCGAACGTCATCATGGTCCCCAAGAAAGATAAGTCACTCCGCATGTGTATTGACTTTAAACATATCAATCGGGCCTGCCCGAAAGATCATTTTCCGCTCCCCCACATCGATCAGATTGTCGACTCGACTGCGGGATGCGAGCGTTTATCTTTTCTTGATGCATACTCTGGTTACCATCAGATCCGTCTATTTGGTCCAGGTGAAATAAAGACGGCCTTCATCACCCCTTTCCGGTGTTTCTGTTATATCACCATGCCTTTTGGTCTGAAAAATGCTGGCGCTACTTTCATGCGTATGATTCAGAAATGCCTGCTTGAGCAAATCCCTCGGAATGTCAAGGCTTATATGGATGATATTGTAGTCAAGTCTCACAAAGGTTCCGGCCTGCTGACTGATTTGGCAGAAACATTCGCCAACCTAAGGAAATATGATATCAAGTTGAACCCGTCCAAGTTCACTTTTGGAGTTCCTGGTGGCAAGTTGCTCGGTTTCCTCGTTTCCGAACGGGGGATCGACGTCAATCCCGAGAAGATAAGCGCTATCACCCGAATGAAGCACCCAGAGCGTGTGCACGATGTCCAGAAGCTCACGGGTTGACTGGCGGCGTTGAGTAGATTTATTTCTCGCGTCGAAGAGAAGGCATTGCCTTTATACCGACTGATGAAGAAATCTGATACATTCGAATGGACTCCTGAAGCAGAAGCAGCGTTTGTCGAGCTCAAAGCCCTGCTTTCCACCCAGCCGGTGCTTGCTGCTCCGCACAGCAAAGAACCCCTGCTTCTATACATTGCAGCCTCTAACCAAGTTGTCAGTGCGGTTCTCACTGTAGACAGAGAAGAGAAGGGCAAGGCTTATAAAGTCCAACGCCCAGTCTACTATATTTCTGAAGTGTTGACTCCTTCAAAGCAATGGTACCCTCATTATCAGAAGCTCGTCTATGGTTTATATTTATCAGCGAAGAAGGTGGCACACTACTTCCAGGATCACTCAGTCTCAGTCGTCAGTGATGCTCCATTGTCTGAGATCCTCAACAATCGAGATGCGACTGGTCGAGTGGCCAAATGGGCTATTGAGCTCCTCTACTTTGATATAAAGTTTGAAGCAAAGAAGGCCATCAAATCTCAAGCGCTCGCTGACTTCATGGCCGAGTGGATAGAACAGCAACAGCCAATTCAAATCCACTCGGCACACTGGACCATGTTCTTCGATGGCTCTAAGATGCTGAATGGGTCTGGTGCTAGCGTAGTGTTGGTATCTCCAAAGGGTGACAAGCTTAGTTATGTCCTCCAGATTCACTTTGATTCCTCCAATAATGAAGCTGAATACAAGGCACTCCTCTACGGGTTACGTATGGCCATCTCACTCGGCGTCCGGCGCCTGATGGTATACGGTGATTCGGATTTGGTGGTTAATCAGGTGATGAAGGAGTGGGATGTTAGGAACCCTGCCATGACTGGATATTGCCATGCAGTGTGAAAGCTTGAGAAGAAATTTGAAGGATTAGAACTCCACCATATTCCCCGAGTGAAGAATCAGGCAGCTGATGATCTAGCAAAGATCGGGTCCACTCGGAGGCCTGTACCTAGCAATGTGTTTCTGGAACACTTACATTCTCCTTCGGTGCAAGAAGATCCCTTTACTGAAGAGCCCCCGCAAGCAATAAGTGCCTCCAATCCGACTGAGGTTGATGTCCCAGTAGTCATAGATCTGGTCATGTAGATTCTGGTGATTACGCTCGATTGGACGGTGCCATATATCGCATACATATTGAAGCAAGAACTGCCAGAAGATGAAGTTGAAGCTCGACAGATTGTCCGCAGGTCCAAAGCCTTTACTATGATGGATGGACAGCTTTACAGAGAAAGCATAACTGGCAGGACTCAGCGGTGCATCTCTCCTGAGGAAGGTCAACTGATTCTGGAGGAAATTCACTCGGGCACCTGTGGTCATCATGCGTCCTCTCGGACGATTGTTGCCAAAGCATACCAAGCCAGTTTCTTCTGACCGCACGCCAACAAAATGGCTAAGGAGATTGTTGATCACTGCGAAGGATGCCAGTTTTACGCAAACTTGTCGCATAAGCCCGCGTCCGCCTTGAAGACAATTCCACTCATCTGGCCGTTCACTGTATGGGGTTTGGATATGGTCGGTCCTCTCCGAACGGGCCAGAGTGGATTCACGCATCTGCTTGTAGCAATCGACAAGTTCACCAAGTGGATTGAGGCTAAGCCCATAAAGAAGCTGAATTCTTGCACTGCTATCAATTCATGAAAGAGATAACGTTCCGGTATGGAGTTCCCCACAGTATCATTACAGACAATGGTTCAAACTTCGACTCGGAAGAGTTCAGACACTTTTGCTCCGCCCAAGGCACTGGAGTGGATTACGCATCCGTTGCGCACCCCAGACTAATGGTCAAGCTGAGCGAGCAAATGGCCTTATCCTTCAAGGGCTGAAGCCTCGACTCATGCGAGATCTTGAACATGCAGCTGGAGATTGGGTCTCTGAATTGCCATCTGTTCTGTGGGGCTTGAGGACGACTCCTAACCGGTCGACTGGGCGCACTCCTTTCTTCATGGCGTATGGAGCCGAAGCCGTTTTCCCGAGTGATATCCTCCACAATTCTCCCCGTGTAGACCTTTACTCCGAGACTGAGGCTGAACAAGCACGAGAAGACGGTGTGGATCTCCTGGAAGAAGAACGTGAAATGGCTCTGATTCGGTCGACTGTGTACCAGCAAGATCTGCGTCGCTTCCATGCAAGGCATGTCAGGAGTCGATCATTCCATGAAGGTGATCTTGTGCTCCGGGTGGATCAGCAGCGACCTCACAAGCTTGCCCCTGCGTGGGAAGGCCCTTTCATCATCACCAAAGTACTGAACAACGGAGCCTACCATCTTTTCAACCTCAAGAAGAATATCGACGAGCCGTGTGCCTGGAATGCGGATTTACTTTGGCGTTTTTATACCTGACGACTGAGTTGTTTTGATGTAATAAGAGTACTCCAGACAATGTTGTTTATCAAAATTATGACTCCTACAGTCTTTTGTCGATTCCGATCGCACAATCTCATATTCAAAAACACTCCGAGTGGTGAGCAACCCTCTCACTCGGGGGCTTAGCTGCGAACCAGTTTTCGCCTAAGTTAAAAACCCTGCCGAGTGAATAGCATCCTATTCACTCGGAAGCTTAGCTGCGAATCAGTCTTCGTCTAAGTTGAAAACGCTCCGAGTGGTGAGCAACCCTCTCACTCGGGGGCTTAGCTGCGAACTAGTTTTTGCCTAAGTTAAAAACACTGCCGAGTGAATAGCATCATATTCACTCGGAAGCTTAGCTATGAATCAGTCTTCGTCTAAGTTCAAAAACACTCCGAGCGGTGAGCAACCCTCTCACTCGGGGGCTTAGCTACAAACTAGTTTTCGCCTAAGTTAAAAACCCTGCCGAGTGAATAGCATCTTATTCACTTGGAAGCTTAGCTGCGAATCAGTCTTCGTCTAAGTTGAAAATGCTCCGAGTGGCGAGCAACCCTCTCACTCGGGGGCTTAGCTGCGAACCAGTTTTTGCCTAAGTTAAAAACCCTGCCAAGTGAATAGCATCCTATTCGCTCGAAAGCTTAGCTGCGAATCAGTCTTCGTCTAAGTTGAAAACTCATTCGAGTGGTGCGCGACCCTCTCACTCGGAGGCTTAGCTGCGAACTAGTTTTCGCCTAAGTTAAAAACCCTGCTGAGTGAATAGCATCCTATTCACTCGGAAACTTAGCTGCGAACCAGTCTTCGTCTAAGTTAAAAATCCTGCCGAGTGACGAGCGCTTCTCTCACTCGGGGGCTTAGCTACGAGTCAGACCTTGCCTAAGTTAAGCATCCTGCCGAGTGAATAGCATTCCATTCACTCGGAAACTTAGCTACGAACCTGTTTTCGCCTAAGTTCAAAATTCTTCCGAGTAATGAGCATCCATCTCACTCGGAAACCAAATAAACTTAGCCAAGCAAAGGATCAGAAAGCAAAATGCAGATAAATCCAGAATCTCTAGCGCGGAAAAAGTTGCCCACGCAAACGGAAGTACTCAGGCTTAAGGCCTGAACGAAGTTTTAAACGGTTACACCATCACTCGGCATACCGAGGCAAATAAAGTTTCAACTGCAAGCAAAGTTTTTCTCAAGCACCGGTGGGGCTCGCAGGCTCGACGAAGGTGTCCAGATCAATCCCGTCGGCGATCCGAGTGGTTGCTTCGATGAAGGTCTCCATGAAGTCTTCGAATTGAAGTTTTTTCATGTTGGCCACCTGCAGAGCCTTCAGCTTGTCCTCCTTGGCCTCCTTGCAATGGACCGGGACGAGTGAAAGCGCCACGTCAGCTTCGTAACGAGCAGCAGATTTTTTCCATGCCTGTACTCGACCAGGAATCTCGTTGAGGCGGGCCATCATCGACTTGAGGTCAGTCTGGAGGGTGTCTTCTGGCCACAATTCTTTGTCGATCTTCTCCAGCGCAGCCCTTAGTCGAGTGATATACCCTTGAACACTTCTAAGACGAGCGTCAAGCCAAAACATGTTCATGGCCAGAACGTCCCCGACGGGTGACTTGGTGGGATCCAAACTTGGTTCGATCTCCTCAGTCTCCTTGTCAAAGTCTTGGCAGAATTCTACACGAAGAGGAAATGAAAGATTGGTCACGCTACTGTTCTGTACAAATTGAGGAAATTCACTCGACGGAAGAAAGTTACCTTCAAGCATGTCGAACATCTTCTTCGTGAAGTCTCCCAAGTATTTCTCCAGACCGCTCCTTCTTTTGGTCAGTTGTTCAACCTTTTTGATCCAATCGGCCTGGAGAAGACCAAGCTCAAGCAAGAAGGTAACTTTCTCCAGGTCGACGTACCAAGTCCCAAGCTCAGGTTTTCTAAAATCAGCAAAGAAGTAGTTCAGTCGACACTAATATTTCTCCACTCCTGAGTCGAAAAGAGCAAGTTCATTCGACTGGATGGCGGCCCGCTGCCCCACCCCACACCCCCGCAAAGCGTCATATCATGGTTGATGGAAATGATGTCCATGAAACCTGCAGGATAGGTCTTGCTAGTTCGGACCTTTCCATCCCAAAGACAAGCATTCAGAGGTGGAGACACTAAGAAAAAGAACTCACTCGACAGACCGAGTGACAAGCGTACTCCAAGTACGAAAAAGGACCCCGAGTCCAAGTTCTTAAGACTACTGCCAATCGTAAACGATCGATAGTAGTCTCGAGGACTACACCAGTGGGTGCACTCAGCATGCCCCCACTGGATACGACACCACTCGACCAGGTCCAATCTATCCGAGTAAAAAAAAGAGCAAACATGCAAAATTGTCTCTATCAGACCCCCGCCGATGCAAGCACTCGACGGCGGTCTCAGGGACTACACCCAGTGGGTGCACTCAGCATGCCCCCACTGGACCTACAATCACTCGACCAGGTCCGTCCTGTCGAATGACAAGCGACTATCAAAGCAAATCTAAGACCCCTGCCAATGTCACCGCCATTCGACAGCGGTCTCGGGGACTACACCCAGTGGGTGCACTCAGCGTGCCCCCACTGGACCAGAAACCACTCGACTAAGACCTGATCTACTCGAGGGGAAAACAAGCAAGTATGCACCAAAAGAAAACACCCAGTGGGTGTAGAGTCAAGATGGACGAGAATTCAATCAGAAATGAACTTACAATCGCACTTACTCGGACATTCGCACAAAGCGCTGAGCTGGCATCATAAGCCAACTTGCTGGCCTCGTATGCCTCCTTCGTACGCAGCATCATTTGCTCAGCCTGGATCATGGCCTCTTTGCTAGCTCCATTCTGGTCCTCTGGGATGCGGTACAGAGGGTATGCGGGCGTCGGTTGAGTCGGTGCTGCAGTTGGCGTTGAGACCATAGGAGTTGAAGTTGCTGGCGGAGCACTCGACAACGGAACCTCAAGTCTAGCCCCAGCTCGGGAAGAGCCGCCAAGTTCTTGCGACGTTGCAGCAGTTGACCTACGAGGCGCCTGCCCCGACGATGTCCTTCGAGCGCGTACGGGTGGGATGCCCAAGGTCATGCCTTCATCCCCCGCACCCTGCTGTCGCTCCTCATCGTCCTCCACATGGATGATGTCTGCAGTTGTCAATCGACAACGTTAACTTATTCAATTGATGATTCTTCTCCAAAAAACAAAGCAGAGTGAAGATTTGTTATACCTCGTTGAGAGGTGGCCGCGTCAGCAATGTCCACTTCCATGTGCTCCTCTTCGTCTTGCGGAGGCGACGTCACCGAGGTAGCAGCTCTGGCAAAGAAATTCCACTTGTTCAGCAAAGACATGAAGTTTCACAACAGCAGAAGAAGGAAAATGAACACTCACGTTGAGGCTATGGGCACGGCGATCTTCATTCGGGGCAGAGCCTTCCAAGGTTTTGGTGCGTCAGACCTGGGCTGTTTTGTAGCCTTTTCAGTCGACTCGGATGTTGCAGCCCTGTCGCGCTTCGAATTCCTGGTGCTCAATGCGAAAGTTTTGCTTGGGACAGCCACTGGGTCTTGGCGCTGCTTGGAACGATGCTCGGTGCACGGAGGAGACTGAACCTCTTCCTCACTCTCCTCCGGGTCGTCGCCACCACCTTCACTGTCCTCGGCGTAATCAACGTTTGCGCTGTCGCTTGCGCTCTCTTCTCCGTCATCAGGCTGCACTCCGTTCGGCACGGGCGAATACATGTTCGTAAACTCCTACAAGATACAAACCGTAAATTCAGTCGACTGAAGAGCCAATCACTCGACGATACATGAAAGCATTCGACAAATATATAACTCACCAGTTTCATCGGCTGGTTCTCGGTAGAGAAGGGCAAGATTCGCTTGGCTCCCAGAGGGTTGTCGCAAGCTCCGGTGATGCTTCAGAGCCACTGTGCAATAGTCTCCTCAGAGACTTCCTCTGGATGTGTTCGAGTGGTGTCTCCAGTGCCCGAATAGTGCCACATAGTGTGATCCCTCGCTTGAAGGGGTTGGATTCGTCGACTGAGAAACGCCTCCAGCAGGTCCATACCAGTCACTCCGCCATGGATCAAATCTACTACGACGTTCACTAAAATTCCTACCTGGACTTTCTCTCCCTCTGTCATGGATAATGATCTGGGAGTAGTGGGTCGCTCCAATGTGAAAGGGGAAAGGCCAATCGACATGTTGGGAGATGCAACATCATTGCAGTAAAACCAAGTCGATTGCCAGCCCCGAACAGAGCCAGGAAAGGTCATCGATGGAAATGCACTCCTACCCCTCTTCTGGAGTCCTAGACCACCGCATAGCTGGATGAGGTCTTACTATCATCGGGGTGGGCCTTTTTGACTGTCTGAGTCCGGATGGTGAAGATGTGTTTGAACAAGCCCCAGTGAGGGGGACAACCCAAGAAGCACTCACACAGTGTTATGAACGCAGCAAGATACACAATGGCAATCGGAGGGAAATGGTGAAGTTGCGCTCCAAAGAAGTTCAAGAACCCACAGATGAATGGATGAGGAGGCAGAGAAAAACCTCGCTCGATGTAGGTGAGGAGGAGGACTCGCTCGCCTTCACGCGGCTCCGGCTTGGTCTCTTCCCTCGGCAGCCTCCACGACCCATCGGCTATCAGCCCGTCGATGACGAGGTTCTGGACGTCCTCCTCCGTGATGGTGGACCGAAGGAAATCCCCTTGGATCCACCCCGCGGCGCCGCGGACCGGGCGCCCGACGGCTTCTTTGCCTTGGCTCCCTTCTTGGCGCGCTCGAGCTTCTCCATCTTCCCCTTTGTCATCGCGGCAACGGTCATCGAGGAGGGGCCGAGCGGCGCGTGTGGAGCCGAGGAAGCAGAGGAAAAGAGGGGAATGGGGGAGGAGCATTTTACCAACCCTTGCGCCGTCGCTTCTTATAATTGCCCGAGTGGGTCGCTGACCTGCGGGCCCGTCGGATCTCTGTGTATCCCGGTTGCAGAGGAAGAGCAGTATGTGGTGTAAAGGACAACGTGAAAATCGAGGCGTCATGCCCCCACTTGCCCCAGTCGTTGTGTCATCGTCGCGCGGCGTGCGCTTCCCAAATTTTCGAATCCCGTAAAATCCAGACCTGGCAGAGCGACCCGTCGCATCAAAAGATCCTGCTGGTCACTCGGGTCTGAGTCCGCGCTCAAGTTCACTCAGACGCATATCAAGGCAGAATCGATCAGGGTGAATGACAAAGACTCGAGTCGATGCAGATTTCTGTGAAGCCCTGAAATGCATTCGGAATTTGCGTGTCTTGTCAAGACCTTGCATCGACCCCCTTTTTCACTCGAACCCCGATCCATTCGGGGGCTAATGATGGGGATATGTACCTAGGGTAGGGTCTTGGGCCTGACCTACATACCCTACCTAAGGACACTACATTGGAGAACTTAAAGATTACAAGGAAGATTCTGACTGAAATCACCATGGCGCATGAGTCACTCGACAGAAAATCCACTCGGAGGTTTCTTTCTCCATTCGACAGCTGCCTTTCACTCAGAAGAACCTAAAGTCTGTCGACCACAGAAGACCAGAAGCCACTCTAGGGAGGCCAATGGGCAGGCGTTCAACTGATCACCATAAGTAGCATTTATTACATACGTTATCAGTAACGTTCACCTTTACTACCACGATCGAACCCTTGGTTGCGGGGCATTCATGAGGGGCAGCGCACTCTATATAAGCCACCCCTCCCCTCTGGCACAAGGGTTCGCACCCCCTATAACTTACACATTCCACATGACAGAAGCTCCCGAGCACTGAGATGTAAGGTTGTTACCTCCACGAGAGGGGCCTGAACTCATACATCCGTGTGTACAATCTCGCCGTAGCTAGGACTCTGCCCTCTCCTTACGTATCCCTAACCCCTACTATCAGGCTCGTTCCCATGACAAATACCGCATATAGGTAGGTATGGTGGACTCATAAGGCAAAACTTTGTTTAAGGGTTTTGTATGCACAAGTAGTATTTCTACTTAGTACAAATGGAGGCTAGCAAATAGATTGGGAAGCAACCAAACCAATTAACGAAAATTCACATAAGCGAGCATTGAGAATAACTAACACCGAATAATGCACCACAAGTAGGATGTAACTTCATTGCATAACTATTGACTTTCGTGCATGCATAGGGAATCACAAACCATAACACCAATAGTCCTACTAAGCGTAATTACTCATTAACATGACTCACATATTACTATCATCATGTTTCAAAACTATTACAAGGAATCAAGTTTAATTTGCCCATTGATCTTCATGAAAGTCTTTATTATATCCTCCTTGGATATCTATCACTTTGGGACCAGTTTCATATATTGCCATTGCTTTTGGCAAGCTCAAACAAATTTAAGTGAAGCACATGAGCATAAAGATTTCATCTCTCAAAATAGTATAAGTGAAGCATGAAAGGATTTCTTCAAAATTTACCTACTCTCAAATTAATCTAAGTGAAGCATGAGAGTATTTCTACAAAAATTTCCAAGCACACCGTGCTCAAAAAGATATAAGTGAAGCACTAGAGCAAATGACAAACTACTCTCAAAAGATATAAGTGAAGATCAATGAGTAGTCAAACAATTAAGTAGCTATGTGAGGGCTCTCTCTCTCTCAATAAATATTTTCAGATCTGAGCATTTTATTCAAATAGCAAACTAATTAAAAATAGCCCTCCAAGAATAGCACATGTCATGTGAACGAATAAAAATTTAGGCTCAACATAGGCTAACCGATAGTTGATGAAGAGAGGTGGGATGCATAGCATCCCCAAGCTTAGATGCTTGAGACTTCTTGAAATATTTACTTGGGGTGCCTTGGGCATCCCCAAGCTTGAGCTTTTGTATCTCGTTCAATCCTCTCATATCCCGGTTTCCCCGATAATGTTGAAGACGAAAGAGGGGATGCCTTCTGGGGCATCCCCAAGCTTAGGTGCTTGAGTCTTCCTTGGATATTATCTTGGGGGTGCCTTGGGCATCCCCAAGCTTAGGTTCTTGTCACTCCTTATTCTCCTCATATCGGTGTCTCACCCAAAACTTGAAAACTTCAATCACACAAAACTTAATGGAACTTCGTGAGAAGGGTTAGTGTAATAAAGATAAATCATTCACTTAGGTACTGTCAAGACAAGATTCATAATTGTTCCCACATGATATCTACTGTATTCTACTATTCCCATAATTTATACCACTAAATATAAGCTATGGAAACACTAAAACAAGCAAACTATGCATGCAAAACAGAATCTGTCAAAAACAGAACAGTCTGTGAAGATATGTAGTATAGCCAGACTACCCTGTCTCTAAAAATTCTGAAAAATTAGTAAAGCCTGAAGAATTTGTATATCAAGACTGTGTAAAAATTTCAGAACATTATCATGCTCCAGTAAAAAATGAGAATTCCTGTACTAGAGTCAAAACTTTATGTTTTGGTTCAGCATCAATTCTACTCATCTTGTGAGTCATCCCAAAGGCTTTACTTGGCACTTTATAGAAATAAAAGGCACAAAACATTATTACTACAGTATATTAATCATGTGAACACATCAAAACAGAAAGTATAAGTGTTCGGTTGTCTCCCAACAAGCGCTTTTCTTTGATGCCTTTTTAGCTAGGCATGATGATTTCAATGATGCTCACATAAAAGTAAAGAATTGAAACATAAAGAGAGCATCATGAATCTCATGACAAGCACATTTAAGTCTAACCCACTTCCTATGCATAGGGATTTTGTGAGCAAACAATTTATGGGAGCAAGAATCTACTAGCATAGGAAGGCAAAACAAGCATAACTTCAAAACTTTGAACACATAGAGAGGAAACTTGATATTATTGCAATTCCTACTAGCATACGTTCCCCCCTCATAGTAAATTTCAGTAGCATCATGAAGGAACTTCACAAAATAACTATCACATAAAGCATGCTTTTCATGATCTACAAGCATTGAAAATTTATTGCTCTCCATATAAGCATATTTCTTCTCATTCATAATAGTGGGAGCATCAAATGAAACTAGAATACTATAAATTGTTACCACATTAAAAGAGTAATGTTTAGTAAAAGGATATTCAAAATTATGACAATAATTATCACTACTTTTTATCACATAAGTATCATCACAATAATCATCTCTACTCCTAATTGCTCAGTTGGTAGAATAGCATCCAGGTATTTTTTCAACCGGTTTAATTTCGTCCCCCTCCCCCCGCCATCGACTGGTTTTTTTCGTCTCTCCTCCCACCATCCCTCCCACCCTGGTCCATCGGTTTATTTTTCTCTCCACTCTTTCATTACAAATCAGCACTTTCCTAACGTATGACAAATCACGGATCTACTTTCTTAAGTTACCCAAATCAATCGATTCCTCTCATTAGTGCAAATTGTTTTAGGAAACAAATAACAGGTTTTTAGGAAACAAATATAGATTTTAATCTGACTTTCCTAACTTATCAAAATAACCGATCCCTCTTATTAGTGCAATTTATTTTATGAAACAAAGAATAAATTTTCAGAAAACAAATAACAATTTTTAATCTAACTTGCCTAACTTATTCAAATCAAGCGATCCCTCTCAATTTTTTTGAGGATCTCTGATCCCTCTCATTGGTGCAACTTGTTTTAAGAAACAAATACCAGATTTTCAAGAAACAAATAAAGGATTTTAAAGAAATTAATATATAAATCATGACAAACAAATCTCGCACGGGCGACTTGGTAGTGTGCGTTCCACGTTTTTTTCCGTATATCCTCCCACCTCACACGTAACGATCCCCTCGCACCTAAAAATTCCCCCTCGCATGAAAAAAATCGGTTGACGAGCACATATTGAGCCCCCCCCCCCCTCGCATGAAAAAAAATCAGATGAACACCATGTAGCGAGGCCCCGTCGCACGAAAAAAAACCACACGAACCAGGGAGCGAGGCTCCCTCGCAAAATAAAAAACCTGACGACCGAGGCTGCCCTCGATTTATTCTCTACAAGGATGGGAACCATGCCCTAGACACCATCGCGGATTCTTTCACCGCTGCCGATCTATTCGCTAGGGTTCCACGCACCACGTGATTCCCGGAGTGTCGTTCCTACGGTGGTGGACAGAGACTTCGATGCGAAGGCGGGCAAGTGGGAAGCCAAGGAGCGGAGGCCATGGCAGGGGAGCAGGTCACGCGCCACCGTAGGGACAGGAGCGTCAGCGCCGGATCCAGGTACGCTCTTGGTGTGATCGCACGCGGGATGCCCTCGGGTAGGTCCATGCCGTAGCCCAGGTCGGGATCTGGCTGACAACGGCAATGGCCACTCTCCTAACTTATCCAAATCAACCGATCCCTCTTATTAGTGCAATTTATTTTAGGAAACAAATAATAGATTTTCGGAAAACAAATAACAGTTTTTAATCTAACTTACCTAACTTATCCAAATCAAGCGATCCCTCTCAATTTTTTTGAGGATCTCCAATCCCTCTCATTGGTGCAACTTATTTTAAGAAACAAATACTAGATTTTCAGGAAAGTAATAAAGGATTTTACGGAAATTAATATATAAATCATGACAAACAAATCTCGCACGGGTGACTTGGTGGTGTCCGTTTCATGTTTTTTTTCGTATATCCTCCCACCTCGCACGTAACGATCCCCTCGCTCCTAAAAATTCCCCCTTGCACGAAAAAAATGGGTTGCTGAGCACATATTGAGCCCCCCCTCACACAAAAAAAAATCGGACGAAGACCATGTAGCGAGACCCCCTCGCACGAAAAAATAACCACACGAACCACGGAGTGAGGCTCCCTCACCAAAGAAAAAACCTGACGACCGAGGCTGCCCTCGATTTATTCGCTACAAGGATGGGAACCACACCCTAGATGCCATCGCGGATCCTTTCGCCGTCGCCGATCTATTCGGTAGGGTTCCTTGCACCACGTGATTCCTGGAGTGTCGTTCCTACGGTGGTGGACAGAGACTTCGATGCGGAGGCAGGCAAGTGGGAAGCGGAGGAGCGGAGGCCATGGTAGGGGAGTAGGTCACGCGCCGCCGTAGGGACAGGAGTGTCAGCGTCGGATCCAGGTACGCCCTCGGCGTGGTCGCATGCAGGATGCCCTCAGGTAGGTCCATGCCATAGCCCAAGTCGGGATCGGGCTGACAACGGCAATGGCCACTCCGTTCAACCATGGACATAGGCCCCCAGGTCCATGGCACAAGTATCACTACCAACAGGTTGAACCGATTGATGTTGGTATTTAGATCTTGCCATGTCGACCAGGACGATGTCTATGGAGGTGTCTACAGAATTGGTGGTGCATCAAAAAAATTGACGTCAAGAACCTGCCAAGAACGAGTTAAACGATTTAGATATGGTCTTTTTTCCATCCCTCTATAGTTCTCCTTATGTTGCTTCTCATTGAATTTTTCATTTTGACCTTTGTTCCCATATGGCTGCATGCAACCTTGAGAACAGAAGCTAGCTAGCTCAGTGTGGCACCGCCAAGGACAATGCCTAGCTCGCTATCAAGGTCATTCGCACATAGACGCTGCGGAAGAGCAGGCGCAACACTAACAGATGTTGCCCTGATGTAATGATGCGGGCCATAGCGAGCTGGGATGCATGTGGCGACGGAGGATGTATATGCCAGCTCCTCCGCCTTCAACATCTCTACTCCTAATGGAGCAGTTGGTAGTCTCGCTTCCAGGTTTTTTTTCGTCCCACCTCCCATGGTTTTTTTTGGTACCTCGTCCCACCTTCGCTGGTTTTTTTTTGTAGATTTTTTTTCGTCCCCTCCCCCCACTTCATCGGTTTATTTTCGCGTCACCCTCTCACACAACGAAAGAAATCTGAACAGATCAAAACTTTCCATACTGGCGCAAGTTATATTTAGTAATGTAGAATCAATCACGAACAATCTCTAAAGATCAAATCTAAATTAATTAACCTTACCTTAAATCACTCAATCACATTAACCTTACCTTAACTCACGGATGGTAATCAATCTCCAAACAAAGGAAACAATACATCGAGGGAGCAGTAAATAAACTCCCTTTCTTATGACATGTATATGATCTTCCCTTCCCTCTCCGTTGTCGAGCGTTCTTGATTCTCGAGGCTGATGCTTGGGCTGCGTCACTGGGTCGCGATGGTGCCGGAGGACGAGGATGGCGAGCTGAAATTTGACATTCCTAATGCTTATATATACAAACAATAATTCTTTTTAAATGCCCGTGGCAATGCACGGGCATTCTACTAGTCATAAGTAGCAACTTTGTTCTCATCATAGTCAAGTGAAACCTCTTCCGAAATAGTGGAATCATTACTAAATAAAGTCATGACCTCTCCAAATCCACTTTTATCATTATAATAAAATTCAGCACCCTCCAAGATAGTGGGATAATAATTATCTAAAGTTGATACTCTTCCAAACCCACTTTCATAAATATCACAATCATCATAAATAGGAGGCATGCAATCATCATAGCAAATTTGATCATTCAAAGTAGGGGAACTAAAAAGATCATCTTCATTAAGCATAACATCCCCAAGCTTATGGCATGGCATATCATAAGCATAATCACTCTCATCATTAATAGTATGAATAGCACCAATCGCATAAAAATTGTTATCATCATAATTTACCAAGTTGGTGCCAAAAAGATTTTCAAGATTATTAGAAGTATTATTATCTTCCCAATCATAGTCATCAGAACAAGCAATAGGCATAACAAAATCATCATCAAGTGTATCATCTTCCACAATTATTTTTGATTCATGCTCGTGAGGCACAACAATAATAGGAGCAACATCATTTGGGAGAGATACCTTTTTACCTCTACTCCTTCTTCTTTTCTTCTTCTTCACCACATCATGTGTGGGTTTAATTAATCTTTTTGAGCTTCTTATTGATGAAATTGGTTGAATAGGGAGCTCCTCCTCATCACCTATTACATCATGACAGAAAATAGGAGGGAAAGTGGGATTCTTTACCCTTTCATTAGTATTCCTTTTATATTCTTTTGGTTTTCCCATCTTTCTATAGTTGGCAATATAAGCATTCTCAATGCAATTTACCATGCAAAACATATAGATATTTTTTAGATTAGCTTCAATGTCGTCCGTGAGAATGAATACTTCAAACCAACTATTTTTATGTGTCAATTCTTCACTCCTCAAAAATAGAAAAAGCTCATCATAAAGTTCAAGGGTGATCAAGTCATTACAATATTTGGCCATGATTCGATCATGAAAAAGTTTGCATTGGAAATTAAGATGACCAACTTTATTGCAAAGTTCACAAGTGATAGGACAAAGAGAACATAATTTTGTAGCAAATTCATCTATCACTTTGAGCAAAGAATTGGTTCTATCATGTTTATGCTTCTTACAAAATCTATCATCCCTATAAGGCTTGTCTTCACAAACTTTATGCACTCCACAAAAATTGACATGCTTATAAGAAACATTTTTGTCATGACTAGTGCAATCATCATTAGTATTTTGGATATTCAGGAAATTCATGCTAACAATATTGCTATCATGCTCATCATTCAAGGAATTCTCATTAAGTATTTTCATAGTTTCTTCCTCTACCAATTGAGCACAATTTTCTGAATCCTTATTTTCACGAAAGACATTATAAAGAAGAAACAAATGATGCAACCTAAACTCCACTTTTGTAGTTTCTTTTATAAAACCAAACTAGTGAAAAACAAGAAACTAAAAGATTTAATTGCAAGATCTAAAGATATACCTTCAAGCACTCACCTCCCTGGCAATGGCGCTAGAAAAGAGCTTGATGTCTTCTACGCAACTTTATTCTTGTAGACTTTGTTGGGCCTCCAAGCGCAGAGTTTTGTAGGATAGTAGCAATTTTCCCTCAAGTGGATGACCTAAGGTTTATCAATCCGTGGGAGGTGTAGGATGAAGATGGTCTCTCTCAAACAACCCTACAATCAAATACAAGAAATCTCTTGTGTGCCCAACACACCCAATACAATGGCAAATTGTATAGGTGCACTAGTTCGGCGACGAGATGGTGATACAAGTGCAATATGGATGGTAGATATAGGTTTTTGTAATCTGAAAATATAAAAACAGTAAGGTAGCAAGTAACAAAAGTGAGCACAAGCGGTATTGCAATGCTTGAAAACAAGGCCTAGGGTTCATACTTTCGCTAGTGCAATCTCTCAACAATGCTAATATAATTGGATCACATAACCATCCCTCAACGTGCAATGAAGAATCAATCCACAGTTCTTATCTAGCGAAGAACATAAGAAAAAAATGTTTGTAGGGTACGAAACCACCTTAAAGTTATCCTTTCCGATCGATCTATCCAAGAGTTCATACTAACATAACCAAGTTACCCTTTCCGATCAATCTATCCAAGAGTTCGTACTAATATAACCAAGTTATCCTTTCTGATCGATCTATCTAAGAGTTCGTACTAGAATAACACCATATGATACGCATCAACCAACTCTAATGCCACCTAGATACTCCAATGTCACCACAAGTATACATGAGTTAATTATACGATACACATCAAACAATTTCAGATTCATAATACTCAATCCAACACAAAGAACCTCAAAGAGTGCCCCAAGATTTCTATCGGAGGAAGTAGGATAAGAACGTGTATCAACCCCTATGCATATATTACCCCAATGTCACCGCGGGAATCCGCAAGTTGAGTACCAAAACATACATCAAGTGAATCAATTGAACACCCCATTGTCACTACGGGTATCCGCATGCAAGATATATATCAAGTGTTCTCAAATCCAATATTCAATCCAACATAACGAGATCTCAAAGGGAAAGATTCAATTCATCACAACAAGATAGCAAGGGAATAACATCATGTGATCCGACTATATTAACAAATCCCGTGATACATCAAGATCATGACATCTCAAGAACACGAGAGAGAGGGTTTGGACACATAGCTACTGGTACATACCCTCAGCCCCGAGGGTGGACTACTCCCTCCTCGTCATGGCCTCCGCCGGGATGGTGAAGACGGCCACCGAAGATGGATTCCCCTCTCTGGCAGGGTACTGGAATGTCTCCAGATTGGTTTTTCGTCGATACATAGAGTTGCGGCAGCGGAGCGGAGAGTCTAGGGTTATTTTTTGGGGTTTCTGAATATTTGGGAATTTATAGGCGTCGGAGGCGGTGGAGGGGGTGCCCGAGGTGCCCAGCACCCATCAGGCTGCGCTAGGGGGCCTCTAGCATGCCCTGGTGGGTGTTAGCCACCCTGGGCCCCCTCTTCTGGTGTTCTTTGGCCCATCTGGTTTCTTCTGGTCCGTAAAAAATCCACAAAAATCCCCGCAGTGTTTCATCTCTGTTTGGTACTGATTTTATGTGAAGTAAAAAACAAGCAAAAACAACAACTGGCACTTTGGCACTATGTCAATAGGTTAATCCCAAAAAATGATATAAAGTTGTAATAAAATGATTGTAAAACATTAAAGAATGATAATATAACAGCATGGAACAAGCAAAAATTATAAATACGTTGGAGACGTATCAGGAAACACTAGCACCCAAATCACACAAAGCAAAGCTCTCATAATTTTTTATTTTAACCTTAATGGTAGGTTCCCACTCATCATGTAATTTTCTAGGAATAGAAATCTCCAACTCCAACTTTTCTTCAAAAGATTTCATCATGGCATCAACGATATGTTTAGTAAAAGCTTTATTTTGCTCATAAGCATGGGTGAATTCAACATGGATTGCAGCAAAGAAATACATCCAATCAAAGAGCAACTATCATAATTAAAGTCTTTGCAATCCAAAATAGTGGGCACATCACTAGTTAAAGTTTTGACCTCTTCAAACCCGCTTTTGTCAAAATTTTCATCAACATTTTCACCCTCCAAATTATTGGGACGCTTTCTAGCTAAAGTTGACTCTACTTCAGTCCCTTTCTCATCAATCTTAATATTACTAAACAAGGAATCAATAGTAGAAACACCAATCACTTTAAGATCTTCATCATTTTTATGAAGGCAATCACTAGAAAACGATTTTTCTAAGATTTTTCTTTTAGCTCTAAGCATAGCGGTTCTTTTCTTACTTTCATCCATAGAGACATATAAAGCTTTAATAGATTCATCAATCTTAGGCACAAAAGCTTTCAACTTGAGATTTTCAACATCATGAGAAATTCTATCAAGCTTCTAGACATATCATCAATCTTATTCAACTTTTCTTCTATCGTAGTATTGAAAGCCTTTTTGCGCATTGATAAATTCTTTAATATTACTCTCAAGATCAGAGGTATTCCTATTATTATTGTAAGATGAATTACCATAGGAGTTACCATAATTATTAGAGGAATTTCCAGGAAAAGGCCTAGGATTAAAATTACCTCTATAAGCATTGTTATTGAAATTGTTTCGCGAGAAAAAATTCACATCTACGGAATCACTATTTTGCTCAATCAAGGTAGACAAAGGCACATCATTAAGATCAATAGGAGCATTTTTACTAGCAACCAATTTCATCAAAGCATCAACCTTATCACTCAAAGTACTAATTTCCTCAACCAAATTAACTTTTTTACTAGTAGGTGCTCTTTCGGTATGCCATTGAGAATAATTAGCCATGATATTATCTAGCAATATAGTAGCTTCACCCAAAGTAATCTCCATAAAAGTACCACCCGCGGCGGAATCTAAGAGATTTCTAGAGACAAAATTCAATCCCGCATAAAAATTTTGTATGATCATCCAAAGATTTAAACCATGAGTAGGACAATTTCTTAGCATCAACTTCATTCTTTCCCAAGATTGTGCAACATGTTCATGCTCAAGTTGCTTAAAATTCATGATTTGCGTCCTAAGGGAAATAATTTTCGCGGGCGGAAAATACTTAGTGATAAAAGCATCCTTGCACTTATTCCAAGAATCAATACTATTGCGAGGCAAAGAAGAAAACCAAATTTTTGCACGATCCCGCAAGGAAAAAGGAAATAGTTTCAACTTAACAATATCATTGTCCACATCTTTTTTCTTTTGCATATCACAATTCTACGAACATGTTTAGACCGGACGCGGCATCCTCATTAGGACTACCGGCAAATTGATCTTTCATGACAAGATTCAACAAAGCGGCATTAATATCACAAGACTCCGCACTAATGGCGGGAGGAGCAATCAGAGTACTAATAAAATCATTGTTATTGGTATTGGAGAAATCACACAACTTGGTGTTCTCTTGAGTCATCATGACTACGCAAACAAGATTGCAAACAAGGAAGAGATCTGGCAAGAAAAAGGCAAACGAAAAAGAGGGCAAATAAAACGGCAAATTGGTGAAGTGGGGGAGAGGAAAATGAGAGGCAAATGGCAAATAATGTAATTGCAAGGAGATGAGATTTGTGATTAGGAACCTGGTAGATGATGATGGAGTCCCCTCGACGCCTACGATAGGCACATAGAAGAGACCGCTTCCTCCCCGGCAACGATGCCAGAAATTCCTTTGACGTGGCTTGAGACTGCGTTGGAATTTCCCCAAAGAGGAAGGGATGATGCAGCATAGACACAGTAAGTATTTCCCTCAGTTATGAAACCAAGGTTATCGAACCAGTAGGAGGATCACCACCACCCAATAAGCAGCAACTACACACAAACAACAAATACTTGCAACCCGACATGAAAGAGAGGTTGTCAATCTCTCTATGGTAAAAAGATAGATTAGGTAGTGATAGATAGGAGAGATAGATCTCTCAAGAACACAAAATAAAAAGAGGAAATAAAATATGCAGCAATATGATTTTGGGTTTTTGGTTTTGTAGATCTAAAAACAAAGATGCAAAAAGATAGATCTGAAAGCAATATGTTGGAAAAGTAGACTCGGGGGCCGTAGGGTTCACTAGTGGCTTCTCTCATGAGTATAGCGCACGGTGGGTGAACAAATTACTGTTGGGCAATTGATAGAAAATCAAATAGTCATGACGATATCCAAGGAGATGATCATTATATAGGCATCACGTCCAAGATAAGTAGACCGACTCCTGCCTGCATCTACCACTATTACTCCACACATCGACCGCTATCCAGCATGCATCTAGTGTATTAAGTTCATGGAAAAATGGAGTAATGCAATAAGAACGATGACATGATGTAGACAAGCTCTATTCATGTAGGAATAGACCCCATCTTGTTATCCTTAATAGCAACGATGCATGCGTGTCTTGCTGCCCCTTCTGTCACTGGGAAAGAACACCGCAAGATCGAACCCATCACAAAGAACCTCTTCCCATGGCAAGAAAAATCGATCTAGTCGGCCTAACTAAACCAAAGATTCAAAGAAGAAATATGAGGCTATAAGTAATCATGCATATAAGAGATCAAAGAAGACTCAAATAATATTCATGGATAGAAACTGATCATGAACTCAAAATTCATCGGATCCCAACAAACACACCACAAAAGTTTACATCAAATAGACCTCCAAGACACCATTGTATTGAGAATCATAAGAGAGACAGAGGAAGCCATCTAGCTACTGCCTACGGACCCGTAGGTCTATGGTGGACTACTCACGCATCATCGGAGAGGCACCTATGAGGAGGATGAACCCCTCCGTGATCGTGTTTAGATTGGATCTCGAGGTTCTGGAACTTGCGGCTACTGGAATTGTGTTTCGTTGACTCCCCTAGGGTTTTTGGAATATTTGGGAACTTATAGGCATCAGAGGCGGTGGAGAGGGGCCCCAAGGAGGGCACAACCCATCAGGGCACGCCGGGGCCCCCCTGGCACGCCCTGGTGGGTTGTGGTCTCCTCGGCCCACTCCCCCGTGACTTCTTTGGCCCACTGGGTATCTTCTGGTCCAGAAAAAATCTCCAAAAAGTTTCGTCGTGATTGAACTCCATTTGGTATTGATTTTCTGCGAAGTAAAAAACAAGCAAAATAGCAACTGGCACTTTGGCACTATGTCAATAGGTTAGTCCCAAAAAATTATATAAAGTTGTTATAAAATGATTGTAAAACATCCAAGAATGATAATATAACAGCATGGAATAAGAAAAAATTATAGATACGTCGGAGACGTATCAAGTCCTTACAAGTTCTATGATCTTCTAGAGTAGACTCGTGGGATAACTTAAGAGTGTTTAGTTCTTTAGTTAGTCACTCTATTTCCATCTTATCATCATCACACGACTTATCTTGGCTAGAGTGATTACTAACAAGTTCAATTTGACTAATATCACTAGATTTGTCAAATAGCAAGTCATCATCTCCAAGTAAGTCATCCTCGTCACTATTGAAATCAAGATATTTGGGGTGTGATACCTTGGGGCCTTTAGCCATGAAGCAACTTACACTCCCTTCTTTTTGTGAATCAAATATGTCGTAGGAGTTGGAGGAAATGAGTGCAAGTCCAGCAACACCTTCATCTTTACTATAGTCGGAGTCAGAGTGATAGCTTCTCTCGGAGTGGTTGTCAGAACCGGAGCCGGAAACCCATTCACCAACATGAGCTTGATGTCTTCTTCTTGAGTAGCTCTTGGTGTACTTGTCCTTCTTCTCTGAATCCCTACTTCTCCTTGAGGGTCTTTGTTCATAACGATCACCTCTACTCCTTCTCTCTCTTCGAGGTGACTCATCTCTTGAGCCCTTTCTTCTAGGTGACTCTTCCCTTCTTTTGTGGGGGGCGTGCACTCATTGGAGTAGTGTCTGGGCCTTCCACAATTGTAACAAATCCGGTCACAACTAGATGAACGCTTCTCTTCATATCTTGAGTTGGAGTTCCTCTCTTTGCCTCTACTCTTGTAGAACTTGTTGAATTTCTTGACCATGAGGCTTATCTCTTCATTGGTAACAAGGTTGTCGCTTGATGTAGTGGGAGCATCACTTGAGGCTTTGTAAGCACCGCTTGACTAGTTGTGAAGTTCTTCCTTGACTTTGAGTGACATCTCATGAGCAACAATTCTACCAATGTCTTTCGTAGGCTTGAGATCTTTGTAGTTGGGCATCATTTGGATCAATGTGCACACGGTGCCATACTTTCCATCCAAAGCTCTAAGTATCTTCTTGATGATGAATTTGTCGGCCATTTCTTCGCTTCCTAAGCCGGCAATCTCATTTGTAATGAGAGCTAACCTAGAGTACATCTCTGCGACTCCTTCACCATCCTTCATCTTGAACTTGTCAAGTTGACTTTGAAGCACATCCAACTTAGATTCCATGACAGAATCGGTACCTTCATGCATATCAACCAAAGTATCCCAAATTTCATTTGCATTATCAAGACGGCTGATTTTGTTGAATTCTTCGGGGCATAGGCAGTTGAAAAGAATGTCACATGCTTGAGCATTGTATTGCAACATCTTCAATTCTTCCGCGGCTGCTTCACGATCTGGTTCCTTTCCATCACCAAAGAATTCACCTTGTAAGCCAACACGAACAACAGCCCAAACGGCGGGGTTATGACCAAGAATATGCATTTTCATTTTATGCTTCCAACTAGCAAAATTTGTACCATCAAAATATGGACCTATACAGTGATAATTTCCCTCACTAGACGCCATACTCTTCTAGGTTGTGAAACCAATACAATGGAGACCAAAGCTCTGATACCACTTGTAGGATCGAAAGTATGTCTAGTGGGGGTGATTAGACTACTTGACCAAATAAAAATTATACCTTTTCCCAATTTTAGTTGTGGGCAGATTTTAACAATGATAGCAAGTCAAGCACACCCTACACATGCATGTCTAAGAGTATAGCAGCGGAAAGTAAAGACAAACACATGTAGTAGAGGGTAGGGTTAGAAGATCAAACACAATTGTCGACACGAAGATTTTTCCCGTGGTTTCGATAGGTGGCGCTATCGTACATCCACGTTTATGGAGTCTTCAACCCATGGAGGATAATGGTCGTGAGAGTCCATGGAGGGCTCCACCCATAAGGGTCCATGAAGCAACAACCTTGACTATTCCATAAGGGCTTCCATCCACGAAGGACTAGCCTCACTATGGGTAGATCTTCACGAATAGGCGATCTCCTTGCCCGTAAAAACTTCTTGGTACAACTCCACACACGAAGTAGGAGGCTCCCAAGCGACACCTAACCAATCTAGGAGGCACCACTCTCCAAAAGGTAATAGGCTTGATAGTGATGATGAACTCCTTGCTCTTGTGCTTCAAGATGATAGACTCCTCAACACTCAATCACTCTCTCACAGATTTGGCTTGGTAGAAAAGATTGATTGGGTGGAAAGCAACTTGAGGAGGCTAGAAATCAAGATCCATATGGTTGGAGTGGATGATCTTGATCTCAACACAAGGGTAGGTGGTTCTCTCTCAGAAATTTGGATATGGGAAGTGGGGAACTGTTCTGTGTGCTTCTCGTGCGAGTGGGATGTGCTGGAGGGATATATATAGGCATCTCAAAAAATCCAAATGTTACAACATTATTGACCAACTTGGTGAAACCGAAGCAAAACTCGGTTGTACCGATTTGTTCAAAATGTGGCAACTTTAGGGATCTCGGTGAGACCGATATATGATTCTCCATAGTACCGATATGAGTGGCCGAGGGCAGTTTCCAGACTCGGTGACACCAATTCATAAAACTCGGAGATTCTGATTTTAAAAACTTGGACACCCGAATGTTGGTCACCAAAACTCGGTTGCACCGATGCAGCACTTGGTTGTACCGAGAACTTAGTGTTTGGCTAGGGTTCTGTCTGGGATGAAAATCGGTAGAGCCGAGTGGAAAAACTTGGTGCCACCGACTTTGTGTGGTAGGGTTTAGCCAGAGTATTTTTGTGGGAGAGCTTGTGGGCGTTTTTGGTGGCTGTCACTTGTGCACGTGGAGCAATTTGTTCACCAACAATACCTTACCCTCCTTTAATAGTATTGGCTTTCCTATGGACTCAAAGTGATTTCTCACAAAGTAAAATGTAGAGTCTCCTTGCTTGAAGCTTTGCGAATCCATTTCTTGCATCTTGGGCTCTTGTTGGGGATATAACCCCATGGTGAGACCCGCCCAGGAGGGGCCGGGTTAGGAAATTGGCGGCTTAAGTGGCAAGGCCTTAAGCGGGCTGGAAGGCTGAGACGAGCCTATTGATAAGTTACCAGATGGGCCGGGCAGAGGCCCGGGGTCGTAAGGCAGTGTATGACCTGGAGGTATAAGCCGCCGGGAGATGACTTGCCGGATAGGGCAAGGAGATTTAGAGATAAGGTCGTTTACTAGATGTAACCCCGCCCGGACTCTTATAAGCCCAGGTCCTCGACCTGTGTATATAAAGGCGGGTTCCCTGGGCGGCTTAGGGTACAAAACCTTTGATCGAGTGCTAGGTCAAGCGAATTCCGCTCCCTTGTAATCGACACTCAATCAATACAACTCAAAGCAGGACATAGGCTATTACCTCCTTCGAGAGGGGCCGAACCTGGGTAAACCTGTGTCTTTCGTCCCGATCAACCCCTTCAAGTTAACTGCCGTAGCGATGGCTTCACCCCTAAGTCCTTGCACTAGGACATCTGCCATGATAAAACCACGACAGTTGGTGCCCACCGTGGGGCAGATGCTCGATGGTTTGGAGTACTCGAAGGGCTCTCTCCTAGGGATCATGGCATACGTTGTTGCAGGATGACTAAGAGTCACCGTGGCAAGCTCTATATCGACGATGCTGGATGGGGCCCCGAGGCCGACTCAATCGAGTACGGGCACCGGGTCCCCTTCGGTGGGATTCACGTTTTCATTGGCAAGATCGGTGGATCTAAGCCCGGGCCGGACATCTGCACCAACCTCATCGAGTCGGCCCGGCGTGCGCAACCCGCCCGGATCCAGCCGGGCCGAAAGCACGTCTTCGTCGGCTTCACCCAAGGTACAGAGCTTGAGGAAGGCTCTGTGTCATGAGAAGAAACCTTAATCTGCTCAGAGGATGGATCCTCGAGCGAAGAGGCGAAATCAATCTACCAGCTTCATAACGGCGGGCATGGGGGCTACTTCGATGGTGATAATATTCCGGAGCCTTATGAGCCATCGAGCCAAGCCGCCATCTTCATGGCAGGCACGGTGCTGGTTACCAGCAGCACAGCGGCTGGGGCAGCGACTGCAGGCGCGACAGGATCCGGGTCAGCCAGGCCGCCGGCTCAAGTTTTGCTGGATCTGATGAACGAGCTGACAACTCTCATGGGAACCGAGGTCACAACGGAAAATCAAGTAAGCCGTAATACAGAGATCGCAAGGCTGAAGGACCAGATGGCCAGAGCCCAGGAGGAGATCAATGCATTGTAGGCCCAGATGGATGCTGAGTCAGAGCGTCTCAGGGCTGAAGCTTTTCGCCTTAGTCTGGATCAACAAGCCTTAGAGGCAGTTTTTTGGATGAGGCATCAGACCCGCCTGCCTGATCAGTATGAGCCCAGAAATCTTTTTATCATGCCGAGGGCAGGACCGAATGCACCTCTGACCATGACCCAAACGAGGGAAGTGCCTGGGAATAGGGCGGCGATTGAGCATCGGTAGCCAGACCCGCCCCGCAGGAATCAGACCCCGCCGCAGCGTTTTTTGACACCACCTGGTCATTATTCTAACCCGGTGGAGAACATGATAGCAGCGGCTGCCAGGCTCAATGCGCTCCCCCTTGCTGAGGAAACACCTTTCGCCGAAGAGTCAAGGAATGCCATTGGGTACTTGCAGACAGCAGTGGCTCAACAGGAGAAGTATATGATACGTCTCCAACGTATCTATAATTTATGAAGTATTCATGCCATGTTTACAATAATTTTATATGATTTTGGTATGATTTTATTAGAACTAACCCGGACTGACGCTGTTTTCAGCAGAACTACCATGGTGTCATTTTTGTGCAGAAATAAAAGTTCTCGGAATGGGCTGAAAATTTACGGAGAATATTTTTGGAAAATATAAAAAAATACTGGAGCAAAAAGATACCGGAGAGGAGTCCCGAGGCAGCGACAAGCCTAGGGGGCCCCCCCCCAAGGCGCGCCCTCTAGCTTGTGGGCCCCTCGGGAGTCCCCCTGACTTGATTCCAATGCCAAGTACTCCTATAAATCCCGTAACCCCCAGAAAGAAACCTAGATCGGGAGTTCCACCGCCGCAAGCCTCTGTAGACACAAAAAACCAATCGGGAGCCCGTTCCGGCACCCTGCCGTAGGGGGAAACCATCACCGGAGGCCATCTTCATCATCCCGGCGGCCTCCATGACAAGGAGGGAGTGGTTCACCCTCGGGGCTGAGGGTATGTACCAGTAGCTATGTAATTGATCTCTCTCTCTCTCTCTCTCTCTCTCTCTCTCGTGTTCTTGAGATGACACGATCTTGATGTACCGCGAGCTTTATTAATATAGATGAATCCTATGGAGTTTTCCCCTCTCTATCTTCTTTTGATGAATTGAGTTTTCCCTTTGAAGTTTTCTTATCGAATTGAGTCTTTAAAGGATTTGAGAACACTTGATGTATGTCTTGCGATGGGATATCCGCGGTGACAATGGGATGTTCTATTGATCCACTTGATGTATGTTTTGGTGATCAACTTGTGGGTTCCGTGACCTTGGGAATCTATGCATAGGGGTTGGCACACCTTTTCGTCTTGACTCTTCGGTAGAAACTTTGGGGCACTCTTTGAAGTTCTTTGTGTTGGATTGAACATGTTGAATCTGAAATTGTGTGATGCATATCGTATAATCAAGCCCATGGGTACTCGTGGTGACATTGGAGTATCTAGGTGACATTAGGGTTTTCGTTGATGTGTATGTTAAGGTGTTATTTTAGTACAAACTCTAGGGCTGTTCGTGACACTTATAGGGATAGCTCATACGATTGATCAGAAAAGATAACTTTGAGGTGGTTTCATACCCTATAATAATTTCTTCGTTTGTTCTCCGCTATTTGTGACTTTGGAGTGAACTCTTTGTCGCACGTGAGGGATTTACATATGATTCAACTATGTTAGTATTGTTGAGAGATTGCACTAGCGAAAGTATGAACCCTCAGCCTTGTTTTCAAGCATTGCAATACCGTTTTTGCTCACTTTTATTACCTGCTACCTTGCTGTTTTTATATTTTCAGATTACAAAAACCTATATCTACTATCCATATTACACTTGTATCACCATCTCTTCACCGAACTAGTGCACCTATACAATTTACCATTGTATTGGGTGTGTTGGGGACACAAGAGACTTTTTGTTATTTGGTTGCAGGGTTGTTTGAGAGAGACCATCTTCATCCTACGCTTCCCACGGATTGATAAACCTTAGATCATCCACTTGAGGGAAAATTGCTACTGTCCTACAAAACTCTCCGCTTGGAGGCCCAACACGAGTCTACAAGAAGAAGGTTGCGTACTAGACATCAAGCTCTTTTCTGGCACCGTTGCCGAGGAGGTGAGTGCTTGAAGGTATATCTTTAGATCTTGCAATTGAATCTTTTAGTTTCTTGTTTTATCACTAGTTTGGTTTTATAAAAGAAAACTAGAAAAAAAATATGGAATTGAGGTTGCCTCATATGCTTCATCTTTTTAATGTCTTTCGGGAAAATGATGGAAAGGAAATTTGTGCTCAAGTGTTAGAAGAAGAAGTTATTAAAATGTTTGCACTAAATCTTTGTGTGATGAGCATGATTGCAATGTTGTTAGTATGAATTCCTTGAATATTCATGATGCTAATGATATGCAAAGCTACAAGCTTGGGGATGCTATGTTTGATGAAGATGATATGTTTAGTCCCCCAAGTTTTGATGAGCAAATTTATTATGATGAAAGCATGCCTCCTATTTATGATGATTATTGTGATGACATGTATGCTATAAAGAATAATGATAACCATGAAACTTGTCTTCATGATTTTAATTTTCAATTGGATTATGCTTCTCATGATAGTTATTTTGTTGAGTTTGCTCCCACTATTATGAATGAGAAGAAAATTGCTTATGTGGAGAGTGACAAATTTTCTATGCTTGTGGATCATGAAGATAATGCTTTATGTGATAGTTATGTTGTGAAATTCCTTCATGATGCTACTGAAAATTATTATGAGGGAGGAACATATGCTTGTAGGAATTGCAATAATATCAAGTTTCCTCTCTATGTGTTCAAAATCTTGAAGTTTTGCTTGTTTTACCTTCCTATGCTAGTTGGTTCTTGTTCCCATAAGTTGTTTGTTCACAAAATCCCTATGCATAGGAAGTGGGTTAGGCTTAAATGTGGTAGTAATATGCTTCATGATGCTCTCTTTGTCTTTCAATTCTTATCTTTTATGTGAGCATCATTGAAATCATCTTGCCTAGCTAAAAGGCATTAAAGAAAAGCGCTTGTTGGGAGGCAACCCAACACTTTTACTTTCTGTTTTTGTGTGTTCACATGATTATGTTACCATATTAATCATGTTTTGTGCCTTTTATTTCAATAAAGTGCCAAGTAAAACCTTTGGGATGACTCACAAGATGAGTAGAATTGATGCTGAACCAAAACAGAATTTTTTGACTCCAGTATAGGAATATTCATTTTTTAATGGAGCGTGATAATGATCTGAAATTTTTACACAGTCTTGATAAATTCTTCAGGTTGTCCTAATTTTTCAGAATTTTTATAGACAGGGAAGTATGGCTATACTACAGATCTTCACAGACTGTTCTGTTTTTGACAGATTCTATTTTGCATGCATAGTTTGCTTGTTTTAGTGTTTCCATAGCTTATAGTTAGTGGTATAAATTATGGGAATGATATAATATAGTAGGTATCATGTGGGAACAATTATGAATCTTGTATTGACAGTACCTAAGTGAATGATTTATCTTTATTACACTAACCCTTCTCACGAAGTTCCGTTAAGTTTTGTGTGATTGAAGTTTTCTAGTTTTGGGTGAGACACCGATAAGAGAAGAATAAGGAGGGACAAGAACCTAAGCTTGGGGATGCCCAAGGCACCCCCAAGGTAATATCCAAGGAAGACTCAAGCGCTTAAGCTTGGGGATGCCCCGGAAGGCATCCCCTCTTTCATCTTCAACACTATCGGTATATCATACTTGGAGCTATATTTTTATTCATCACATAATATGAGTTTTACTTGGAGTATCATTTTATTTTGTTGTTTTCTGTTAGGTGTTATTCATAATCTTTTTTTTCAATAAAAAATTCCAAGAATTGCCTTAGGATGTTGGAATTGCATGTTTGATGTGTGCTGTGTAAAAAACAGAAACTTTTGCTGTAGTGTTTGAATTTTCATATTTTAGTGGAACGTGGAAAGTTTCTGAAATTTTTTACACATTATTTACATATAAATTATTTAGCATGTCCTAAATTTTCATAATTTTTTGAGTTACGGAAGTACACTGTTTTCATAAATTGCTACAGACTGTTCTGTTTGGACAGATTGCTGTCATAGTTTTATTATCTACTTATCCTCTAGTTTCCATGGCCTATATTGGTAGATATAAATTGTGGAAATGATATTAAACAGTATATGATGTTTGAAAATTATTGTGCAACATGTCTTGGCAGTACATGAAGTGTTGATTTGTTCTTATGTGTACTAACCAATCTCACGAGTTATTTTTGAGTTTTGTTTGGATGAAGTTTTTTAGACTTAGGTGAAACCGGGATATGAGAGGATTGAACGAGATTAAAAAGTTCAAGCTTGGGGATGCCCAAGGCACCCCATGTAAATATTTCAAGAAGTCTCAAGCATCTAAGCTTGGGGATGCAATGCATCCCACCTCTCTTCAACAACAATTATCGATTAGCCTATGTTGAGCCTAAATTTTTATTCGTTCACATAATGCGTGCTATTCTTGGAGTGCTATTTTTCTTTTGCTTGCTGTTTAATAAAATACTTAAAATCTGAAATTCTTAGATGAGAGAATCTTCACATAGTTATTTAATTGTTGGCTACTCATTGATCTTCACTTATATCTTTTCGGAGTAGTTTGTCTTTTGCTCTAGTACTTCACTTATATCTTTTTAGAGGACGGCGGTGGTTTTATTTTATAGAAATTGTTGAACTCTCATGCTTCACTTATATTATTTTGAGAGTCTCTAAACAGCATGGTAATTTGTTTAGGTTATGAATTTAGTCCTAATATAATGGGCATCCAAGAGGGATATAATAAAAACTTTCATATAAAGTGCATTGAATACTATGAGAAGTTTGATTCCTTATGATTGTTTTGAGATATAAAGATTGTGATATTAGAGACACGCTAGTGAGTAATTGTGGATTGGTAGAAATACTTGTGTTAAAGTTTGTGATTCCCGTAGCATGCACGTATGGTGAACTGTTATGTGACGAAGTCGGAGCATGATTTATTTATTGAATGTCTTCCTTTGTGTGGAGGTCGGGATCGCGCGATGGTTAACTCCTACCAACCCTTCCCCTAGGAGCATGCGTGTAGTACTTTGTTTTGATAACTAATAAACTTTTGCAATAAGTATGTGAGTTCTTTATGACTAATGTTGAGTCCATGAATTATACGCACTCTCACCCTTCCACCCTTGCTAGACTCTCTAGTACCGCGCAACTTTCGCCGGTGCATTAAACCCACCATATACCTTCCTCAAAACAACCACCATACCTACCTATTATGGCATTTCCATAGCCATTCCGAGATATATTGCCATGCAACTTCCACCGTTCTGTTTATGACATGCATCATCATTGTCATATTGCTTTGCATGATCATGTAGTTGACATCGTATTTGTGGCAAAGCCACCGTTCATATTTTTTATACATGTCACTCTTGAGTCATTACACATCCCGGTATACCGCCGGAGGCATTCATATAGAGTCATATTATGTTCTAAGTATCGAGATGTAATTCTTGAGTTGTAAGTAAATAAAAGTGTGATGATCATCATTATTAGAGCATTGTCCCGTGTGAGGAAAGGATGATGGAAGCTATGATTCCCTCACAAGTTGGGATGAGTCTCCGGACTTTACAAAAAATAAAAGAGGCCAGAGAAGCCCAAATAAAAAAAGAGGCCAGAGAAGCCCAAATAAAAAAAGAGGCCAAAGAAGCCTACCAAAAAAAATGAGAGAAAAGAGAGAAGGGGCAATGCTACTATCCTTTTTCCACACTTGTGCTTCAAAGTAGCACCATGATCTTCATGATAGAGAGTCTCCTATATTGTCACTTTCATATACTAGTGGGAATTTTTCATTATAGAACTTGGCTTGTATATTCCAATGATGGGCTTCCTCAAAATTGCCCTAGGTCTTCGTGAGCAAGCGAGTTGGATGCACACCCATTTAGTTTCTTTTTGAGCTTTCATACACTTACAGCTCTAGTGCATCCGTTGCATGGCAATCCCTACTCACTCACATTGATATCTATTGATGGGCATCTCCGTAGCCTGTTGATACGCCTAGTTGGTGTGAGATTATCTCCTTCTTTTTTTGTCTTCTCCACAACCACCATATTCTATTCCACTTATAGTGCTATGTCCATGGCTCATGCTCATGTATTGCGTGAGAGTTGAAAAAGTTTGAGAATACTAAAGTATGAAACAATTGCTTGGCTAAAATCGGGGTTGTGCATGATTTAATACTTTGTGTGATGAAGATGGAGCATAGCCAGACTATATGATTTTGTAGGGATAACTTTCTTTGGCCATGTTATTTTGAGAAGACATGATTGCTTTATTAGTATGCTTGAAGTATTATTGTTTTTATGTCAATATTAAACTCTTGTTTTGAATCATATGGATCTGAATATTCTTGCCACAATAAAAAATATTACACTGATGAAAATGTTGCTAGCATTCACACTTCATAAATTATTTCTTTTATCATTTACCTACTCGAGGACGAGCAGGAATTAAGCTTGGGGATGCTGCTACGTCTCCAACGTATCTATAATTTATAAAGTATTCATGCCATGTTTACAATAATTTATATGATTTTATTAGAACTAACCCGGACTGACACTGTTTTCAGCAGAACAACCATGGTGTCGTTTTTTGTGCAGAAATAAAAGTTCTCGGAATGGGCTAAAAATTTACGGAGAATATTTTTGGAAAATTAAAAAATACTGGAGCAAAAAGATACCGGAGAGGAGTCCCGAGGCAGCCACAAGGCTAGGGGGTGCCCGCGCCCCCTGGCTTGTGGGCCTCTCGGGAGTCCCCCTGACTTGATTCCAACGCCAAGTACTCCTATAAATCCCGTAACCCCCAGAAAGAAACCTAGATCGGGAGTTCTGCCGCCTCAAGCCTCTGTAGCCATGAAAAACCAATCGGGAGCCCGTTCCGGCATCCAGCCAGAGGGGGAAACCATCACCGGAGGCCATCTTCATCATCCCGGCGGTCTCCATGACGAGGAGGATTAGTTCACCCTCGGGGCTGTGGGTATGTACCAGTAGCTATGTGTTTGATCTCTCTCTCTCTCTCGTGTTCTTGAGATGACACGATCTTGATGTACCGCGAGCTTTATTAATATAGATGAATCATATGGAGATTTTCCCTCTCTATCTTCTTGTGATGAATTGAGTTTTCCCTTTGAAGTTTTCTTATTGGATTGAGTCATTAAAGGATTTGAGAACACTTGATGTATGTCTTGCGATGGGATATCCGTTGTGACAATGGGATGTTCTATTGATCCACTTGATGTATGTTTTGGTGATCAACTTGCAGGTTCCGTGACCTTGGGAATCTATGCATAGGGGTTGGCACACGTTTTCGTCTTGACTCTTCGGTAGAAACTTTGGGGCACTCTTTGAAGTTCTTTGTGTTGGATTGAACATGATGAATCTGAAATTGTGTGATGCATATCGTATAATCAATCCCATGGGTACTCGTGGTGACATTGGAGTATCTAGGTGACATTAGGGTTTTGGTTGATGTGTATCTTAAGGTGTTATTTTTGTACGAACTCTAGGGCTGTTCGTGACACTTATAGGGATAGCTCATACGATTGATCGGAAAAGATAACTTTGAGGTGGTTTCGTACCCTACAATAATTTCTTTGTTTGTTCTCCGCTATTTGTGACTTTGGAGTGAACTCTTTGTCACACGTGAGGGATTTACGTATGATTCAACAATGTCAGTATTGATGAGAGATTGCACTAGCGAAAGTATGAAACCTAGGCCTTGTTTTCAAGCATTGCAATACCGTTTTTGCTCACTTTTGTTACTTGCTACCTTGCTGTTTTTATATTTTTAGATTACAAAAACCTATATCTACTATCCATATTACACTTGTATCACCATCTCTTCGCCGAACTAGTGCACCTATATAATTTACCATTGTATTGGGTGTGTTGGGGACACAAGAGACTTTTTGTTATTTGGTTGCAGGGTGTTTGAGAGAGACCATCTTCATCCTACGCATCCCACGGATTGATAAACCTTAGGTCATCCACTTGAGGGAAAATTGCTACTATCCTACAAAACTCTGCGCTTGGAGGGCCAACAAAGTCTACAAGAATAAAGTTGCGTAGTAGACACCAGTATACTTACAGCCGGAGTCGTGTTCACTCAACCCCATCCCAAGCCGCAGTTATAGCCGGCGCTTGGAGTCTCCGGCGGTCTCTACTAGTGAGCGACGTCGAAACCTGCCCCGTGATGACCCACCCGTTGTCAACGCTCAGGCAATTGTGGATCATGCCAAAGCTCAGCGCGAGGCGGCGGCAGCGGCGGCAGCGGCTTACCAAGACCCGCCCCCGGTAACACCCTCAACTTTGGTGGGAGCCGGAGTCACCTCCAGAGCTGTGGGAGTGCCGTGTTTAGCACCGGCTCTGCGAAATGAGCGCCTACCGAAGGATTTTAAGGGTCCGCACAAAGTGCCTAATTATACAGATGTTCTGCCCCCAGAAGCCTGGATCGAGAGTTATGAACTAGCCATGGAGATGTTAGATGTCAGTGATGCAGTCTGTGCTAAGTACTTCATCATGATGTTGGAAGGATCGGCTCGTACATGGTTAAAGGGTTTGCCACCCAATACCATTAATTCTTGGGCCGAGTTGAAAGCAAGGTTCATCAAGAATTTTCAAGGGACATGCAAGCAGCCTATGACGATCATTGATTTGGATCATTGTGTGAAGCGTGAGGATGAGTCGGCCCATCATTGGGTCCGACGGGTTTCAACCATTATCCACTCGTCTGACAATATCACGGCGGCTCAGGCGGTTCTAATTCTGGAGAAGAATTGTCACTTTTTGCCCCTTAAGCAGAAGCTTAGATGGCTCGAGCGTTCTTGCCAGGATATGGGTGGGCTCATGGCGGCTCTCACTAAGTATGCAGATTCGGACAGCACGAAGGATCCTGGGTCTGATGATGAGAAATCGGCTAAGGGTAAGAAGAATGGCAACGGCCAGGGTCAGCAGCAAAATGGGGCAGGAAATAACAATCCAGGCAATGGCGGTAAACGAAAGCATCCAGACGGCGGGTCAGATCTGGTGGCCAATACCAACACTGGGAACAACCGTGGCAAGAGCAACGGTAAACCACCTTTCGGCAAAAGCAAGCCTTTCAACATGGAAGCGGTGCTTAACGACCCCTGCCTGAAGCATAGTCTTCCCAACAAGCTATCCACTCATGCTTGGAAGGATTGCTATATCATGTGGGAGTTCTAGAACTACAGCCTTAGCCAGCATCACGGTGACGGCAATGGACCGCCCGGCGGGTCAGGATCCGGCTCTCATGGGTCAGGCTTTGGTGCAGGCGGCTCAAGCTCTGGTTATCAAGGTCAAGGTAACCATGGGGGTCATAATCAGCAGTCTCGCAATGGTGGTCAGCTGCAAAACAACCAATCAAGGTATCAGAGTAACCCAAAGCAGCTTAATGGAGGCCAGTATCACGTCTTCACAACAAGCCTTGATAAGCATGATCAGAAAGTGCGCAAGCGGGCGGTTAACGCAGCCATGCCGGTTCTTCCGCAGTACTTAAAGTGGTCCGAGCACACGATATCATGGAGTAGGGAGGATCACCCGCCGTGAGTTGATAACCCGGGGCACTTAGCCCTTGTGGTAGCCCCTCAGGTAGGAGGGCTACATGTTCACCAAGGTATTGATGGATGGTGGTAGCAGCATCAACATCCTGTACTATGACACTTCCCGTCGGATGAACCTGGTTAACAAGGATCACAAGCCGTCATCCACAGTTTTTCACGGGGTGGTATCTAATACGTCTCCAACGTATCTATAATTTATGAAGTATTCATGCCATGTTTACAATAATTTATATGATTTTGGTATGATTTTATTAGAACTAACCCGGAATGACGCTGTTTTCAGCAGAACTACCATGGTGTCATTTTTTGTGCAGAAATAAAAGTTCTCGGAATGGGCTGAAAATTTACGGAGAATATTTTTGGAAAATATAAAAAATACTGGAGCAAAAAGATAACGGAGAGGAGTCCCGAGGCAGTCACAAGCCTAGGGGGCCGTGGCCCCCCCCCTAGGGCGCGCCCCCTGGCTTGTGGACCCCTCGGGCACCCCCTTGACTTGTTTCCGACGTCAAAAATTCTTATAAATACAGAAATCCCCAGAAAGAAACCTAGATCGGGAGTTTCACCGCCGCAAGCCTCTGTAGCCACGAAAAACCAATCAGGAGCCCGTTCTGGCACCCTGCCGGAGGGGGAAACCATCACCGGAGGCCATCTTCATCATCCCGGCGGTCTCCATGATGAGGAGGGAGTAGTTCACCCTCGGGGCTGAGGGTATGTACCAGTAGCTATGTGTTTGATCTCTCTCTCTCATATTCTTGAGATGACACGATCTTGATGTACCGTGAGCTTTATTAATATAGATGAATCATATGGAGTTTTCCCCTCTCTATCTTCTTGTGATGAATTGAGTTTTCCCTTTGAAGTTTTCTTATCGGATTGAGCCTTTAAGGATTTGAGAACACTTGATGTATGTCTTGCGATGGGATATTCGTGGTGACAATGGGATGTTCTATTGATCCACTTGATGTATGTTTTGGTGATCAACTTGTGGGTTCCGTGACCTTGGGAATCTATGCATAGGGGCTGGCACATGTTTTCGTCTTGACTCTCCGGTAGAAACTTTGGGGCACTCTTTGAAGTTCTTTGTGTTTGGTTGAACATGATGAATCTGAAATTGTGTGATGCATATCGTTTAATCAAGCCCATGGGTACTCGTGGTGACATTGAAGTATCTAGGTGACATTAGGGTTTTGGTTGATGTGTATCTTAAGGTGTTATTTTAGTATGAACTCTAGGGTTGTTCGTGACACTTATAGGGATAGCTCATAAGATTGATCGGAAAAGAAAACTTTGAGGTGGTTTTGTACCCTACAATAATTTCTTCATTTGTTCTGCGCTATTTGTGACTTTGGAGTGAACTCTTTGTCGCACGTGAGGGATTTACATATGATTCAACTATGTCAGTATTGTTGAGAGAACTTGCACTAGTGAAAGTATGAACCCTAGGCCTTGTTTCTAAGCATTGCAATATCGTTTGTGCTCACTTTTATCATTAGTTACCTTGTTGTTTTTATATTTTCAGATTACAAAAATCTATATCTACTATCCATATTGCTCTTGTATCACCATCTCTTCGCCGAACTAGTGCACCAATACAATTTGCCATTGTATTGGGTGTGTTGGCGACACAAGAGATTTCTTGTATTTGATTGTACGGTTGTTTGTGAGAGACCATCTTCATACTACACCTCCCACGGATTGATAAACCTTAGGTCATCCACTTGAGGGAAAATTGCTACTGTCCTACAAAACTCTCCGCTTGGAGGCCCAACACGAGTCTACAAGAAGAAGGTTGCGTACTAGACATCAAGCTCTTTTCTGGCACCGTTGCCGAGGAGGTGAGTGCTTGAAGGTATATCTTTAGATCTTGCAATTGAATCTTTTAGTTTCTTGTTTTATCACTAGTTTGGTTTTATAAAAGAAAACTAGAAAAAAAATATGGAATTGAGGTTGCCTCATATGCTTCATCTTTTTAATGTCTTTCGGGAAAATGATGGAAAGGAAATTTGTGCTCAAGTGTTAGAAGAAGAAGTTATTAAAATGTTTGCACTAAATCTTTGTGTGATGAGCATGATTGCAATGTTGTTAGTATGAATTCCTTGAATATTCATGATGCTAATGATATGCAAAGCTACAAGCTTGGGGATGCTATGTTTGATGAAGATGATATGTTTAGTCCCCCAAGTTTTGATGAGCAAATTTATTATGATGAAAGCATGCCTCCTATTTATGATGATTATTGTGATGACATGTATGCTATAAAGAATAATGATAACCATGAAACTTATCTTCATGATTTTAATTTTCAATTGGATTATGCTTCTCATGATAGTTATTTTGTTGAGTTTGCTCCCACTATTATGAATGAGAAGAAAATTGCTTATGTGGAGAGTGACAAATTTTCTATGCTTGTGGATCATGAAGATAATGCTTTATGTGATAGTTATGTTGTGAAATCCCTTCATGATGCTACTGAAAATTATTATGTGGGAGGAACATATGCTTGTAGGAATTGCAATAATATCAAGTTTCCTCTCTATGTGTTCAAAGTTTTGAAGTTATGCTTGTTTTGCCTTCCTATGCTAGTTAATTCTTGCTCACATAAATTGTTTGCTCACAAAATCCCTATGCATAGGAAGTGGGTTAGACTTAAATGTGCTTGTCATGAGATTCATGATGCTCTTTTGCATGTTTCAATTATTATTCCTATGTGAGCATCATTGAAATCATCATGCCTAGCTAAAAGGCATTAAAAAAAGCGCTTGTTGGGAGACAACCCAATACTTTTACTTTCTATTTTGATGTGTTCACATGATTAATCTACTGTAGTAATCATGTTTTGTGCCTTGTATTTCAATAAAGTGACAAGTAAAACCTTTGGGATGACTCACGAGATGAGTAGAATTGATGCTGAACCAAAACAGAAACTTTTTCCTCCAGTACAGGAATTTTCATTTTTTACTGGAGCGTGATAATGATCTCAAATTTTTACACAGTCTTGATATACAAATTCTTCAGGTTGTCCTAATTCTTCATAATTTTTAGAGGCATGGAAGTATGGCTACACTACAGATCTTCACAGACTGTTCTGTTTTTGACAGATTCTGTTTTGCATGCTTAGTTTGCTTGTTTTAGTGTTTCCATAGCTTATATTTAGTGGTATAAATTATGGGAATGATAGAATACAGTAGGTATCATGTGGGAACAATTATGAATCTTGTATTGACAGTACCTAAGTGAATGATTTATCTTTATTACACTAACCCTTCTCACGAAGTTCCGTTAAGTTTTGTGTGATTGAAGTTTTCAAGTTTTGGGTGAGACACCGATACGAGGAGAATAAGGAGTGACAAGAACCTAAGCTTGGGGATGCCCAAGGCACCACCAAGGTAATATCCAAGGAAGACTCAAGAGTCTAAGCTTGGGGATGCCCCGGAAGGCATCCCCTATTTCATCTTCAACACTATCGGTATATCTTACTTGGAGCTATATTTTTATTCGTCACATAATATGAGTTTTGCTTGGAGCATCATTTTATTTTGTTATTTTCTCTTAGGTGTTATTTATAATCTTGTTTTCCATAAAAAGTTCCAAGAATTGCATTAGGATGATTGCATTGCATGTTTGGATATGTGCTGTGTAAAAACAGAAACTTTTGTTGTAGTATTTGAATTTTCATATTTTACAGGAACTTGGAAAGTTCCTGAAATTTTACAAAGTGTTTTCATATAAATTCCTTAGCATGTCCTAAATTTTCATTATTTTTTGATTTACATAAGTACACTGGTTTAATAGATTTCTACAGACTGTTCTGTTTGGACAGATTGCTGTCATAGTTTTGTTATCTACTTATCCTCTAGTTTCCATAGCCTATATCGGTAGATATAAATTGTGGAAATGATAGTAAACAGTAGATGATGTTTGGAAATTATTATGCAACTTGTTTTGGCAGTACATGAAGTGTTGATTTATTCTTATGTGTACTAACCAATCTCACGAGTTTTTTTCGAGTTTTGTATGGATGAAGTTTTTGAGAATAGGTGAAACTGGGATATGAGAGGATTGAACGAGATACAAAAGCTCAAGCTTGGGGATGCCCAAGGCACCCCAAGTAAATATTTCAAGGAGTCTCAAGCATCTAAGCTTGGGGATGCTATGCATCCCACCTCTCTTCGACAACTATCGGTTAGCCTATGTTGAGCCTAAATTTTTCTTTGTCCACATGATATGTGCTATTCTTGGAGTGCTATTTTTCTTTTGCTTGCTGTTTAAATAAAATACTCAGAACTGAAAATATTTATTGAGAGAGAGAGAGAGTCCTCACATAGCTACTTAATTGTTTGACTACTCATTGATCTTCACTTACATCTTTTGAGAGTAGTTTTGTCATTTACTCTCGTGCTTCACTTATATCCTGTGAGTAAATGGTTGAATGAATTGAATATCATGAATCTGAAATTATATATGCTTCATATACTTATCCCATGGGGAGTAATGACTTCACACATAATAAGTATAGGTGGTAAAATTTATTGAAAGTTAGCAAACACCGCATTGGTCACTTGAACAATTCATGAAAGAATATTGAAGGAAGAGAGATTCCACATATAAATATACTATCTTGGACATCTTCTATGATTGTGAGCTCATTAATTATTTTCAAACTTGAGTAAATTAGTTGAAGTTGGACAAGGAAGACAACGTAATGAGTTATGGTTGGGTATATTTGCATAGAAGTTATATTGTTATGGATCCTCTAACATGTGGTGCTTGTTTAGAACCTTTTGCTAGCCAAAACTTCGTATTAAGTAGAGACACTACTTGTGCATCCAAAATCTTGAGCCAAGTTTCTTCCATGAGAGTCCACCATACCTACCTATATGCGGTATTTACCTGCCATTCCAAGTAAATTTGCATGTGCCAAACTCTAAACCTTCAAATAATATTCTGCTTTGTATGCCCGAATCGCTCATGTAGCGACTAGGGGCGGTCAGTATCTTCCATGCTAGGTGGGTTATTCTCATGATATGTGTTGATTCACTATCATTCACGAGAAAGTGGCTGGTATTCCGGATGCCCAGTTCCATGCTCAAAAATCAAATCAAAATATAATGAAACAAAACTCCCCCAGGATTGTTGTTTGTATGGATGGTACCCATGGATTCGGCTCGCCGTGGAGTGTGTTTGATTGGTGGAGGGGGAGTAAAAACTTTATCATTCTGTTTGGGAACCGCCTATAATGTATCTAGCATGGAAGATGGTGAAATCTCTTGGTTGTTATGTTGACAATGAAAGCATACCTCCCAAAATTATATTCATCTCTGTTTTAAACAATGAGCTCTGGCACATATGCAAATCCCTGCTTCCCTCTGCGAAGGGCCAACCTATTTACTTTCATGTTATTTACTATTCATGTTGAGTCAATTTCTTATTCCAACCTCAATCTATTAGTTGGCAAGCATCATGTGTTGGGGAAAGATCCAAACATATATATCCAATCAAATATATTTGATCATGAATTATTTTTGTTGACAATTATCTATATGATAAATAAGTTGGGAGGCGAAACATTAAGCCCCTATCTTTCTATGTGTTCGATGGATGCTATTTGTTCTAAAAATATGCTTTGAGTGTCAATAATCATGAAAGACTATATGATAGTTGAGTATGTGGAATTTCCTAAATCAAAGCTATTACATAGACCCTTCCTGAAAATAAGATGAATTGCAATTGTTCGATGACTAGGAATAAGGTTTGTTAGTTTTCAAGAAACTTTCTGGTCTATAGTTTAACATGTGAATAGCTTGTTACTTGATCATGATAAGTTTTATGCGATGAGCTGTTGTTTATGGTTTATATTGATGCTAGAAAAAGTGATTGGAATTATCATTGATCAAACTTGTGCACTTGCTAGCATTCACACTTCAAAAATTATTTCTTTTATCATTTACCACCAGAAAGAAACCTAGATCGGGAGTTTCGCCGCCGCAAGCCTCTATAGCCATGAAAAACTAATCGGGAGCCCGTTCCGGCACCCTGCTGGAGGGGGAAACCATCACCGGAAGCCATCTTCATCATCCCGGCGGTCTCCATGACGAGTAGGGAGTAGTTCACCCTCGGGGCTAAGGGTATGTACCAGTAGCTATGTGTTTGATCTCTCTCTCTCTCTCTCTCGTGGTCATTGAGATGACACGATCTTGATGTACCACGAGCTTTATTAATATAGATGAATCATATGGAGTTTTCCCCTCTCTATCTTCTTGTGATGAATTGAGTTTTCCCTTTGAAGTTTTCTTATCAGATTGAGTCTTTAAGGATTTGAGAACACTTGATGTATGTCTTACGATGGGATATTCGTGGTGACAATGGGATGTTCTATTGATCCACTTGATGTATGTTTTGGTGATCAACTTGCAGGTTCCGTGACCTTGGGAATCTATGCATAGGGGTTGGCACATGTTTTCATCTTGACTCTCCAGTAGAAACTTTGGGGCACTCTTTGAAGTTCTTTGTGTTGGGTTGAACATGATGAATCTGAAATAGTGTGATGCATATCGTATAATCAAGCCCATGGGTACTCGTGGTGACATTGGAGCATCTAGGTAACATTAGGGTTTTTGGTTGATGTGTATCTTAAGGTGTTATTTTAGTACGAACTCTAGGGCTGTTCGTGACACTTATAGGGATAGCTCATAAGATTGATCGGGAAAGATAACTTTGAGGTGGTTTCGTACCCTACAATAATTTCTTCGTTTGTTCTCCACTATTTGTGACTTTGGAGTGAACTCTTTGTCGCACGTGAGGGATCTACATATGATTCAACTATGTCAGTATTGTTGAGAGAACTTGCACTAGTGAAAGTATGAACCTGCTACCTCTTGAGCTTGCGTTGGTTTTCCCTTGAAGAGGAAAGGGTGATGCAGCAAAGTAGATAAGTATTTCCCTTAGTTTTTGAGAACCAAGGTATCAATCCAGTAGGAGGAACAAGCAAGGCCCCAAATCTTGCACCTGCACAAACAATCAAACTCTTGCACCCAACACTATAAAGGGGTTGTCAATCCCTTCACGGTTACTTGCAAGGATGAGATCTAATGGAGATAGGTAAATATAAAATATTACTAAAACGAAAAGCAAAGTAAATAGATCTGGAAATATAATATGGAAAATAGACCCGGGGGCCATAGGTTTCACTAGAGGCTTCTCTCTTGAAGGAAAATAATACGGTGGGTGAACAAATTACTGTCGAGCAATTGATAGAAAAGCGCATAGTTATGACGATATCCAAGGCAATGATTATGCATATAGGCATCACGTCCGTGTCAAGTAGACCGAAACGATTCTGCATCTACTACTATTACTCCACACATCGACCGACTCCTACCTGCATCTAGAGTATTAAGTTCATGAAGAACAGAGTAACGCATTAAGTAAGATGACATGATGTAGAGGGATAAAGTCAAGCAATATGATGAAAACCCCTTCTTTTTATCCTCGATGGCAACAATACAATACGTGCCTCGCTACCCCTACTATGTCACTAGATGAGGACACCGCAAGATTGAACCCAAAACTAAGCACTTCTCCCATTGCAAGATTTACCAATCTAGTTGGCCAAACCAAATCAATAACTCGAAGAGACTTGCAAAGATATGAAATCATGCATATAAGAATTCAGAAAAGACTCAAATAATATTCATAGATAATCTGATCATAAACCCACAATTCATCGGATCTCGACAAACACACCGCAAAAGAGTATTACATCGGATAGATCTCCATGAAGATCATGGAAACACATGGTATTGAAGAACATAAAGAGAGAAGAAGCCATCTAGCTACTAGCTATGGACGCGAAGGTCTGTGGTGAACTACTCACGCATCATCGAAGGGGCAATGGAGTTGATGTAGATGCCCTCCGTGATTGAATCCCCCTCCAGCAGATTACCGGAAAAGGCCCCAATTTGGGATCTCACGGGAACAGAGGCTTGCGGCGGCAGAAAAGTATTATCGTGGCTTCCTCTAGTATTCAGGGAATATTTGGGAATTTATAGGACAAGAATTAGGGTTAGGAGGGCCGCAAGCCAGGGGGCACCCCCCCCCCCCCCCCCCCCCAGGGCCTTCAACTCCAAGTCTTCTGGGTTCCTTCTGGTCCAAGAAAAATCATCCCGGAGGTTTTATTCCGTTTGGACTCCATTTAATATTCCTTATCTGCAATACTCAAAAACAAGAAAAAAAGAGAAACTGGCACTAGGCACTAGATTAATAGGTTAGTCCCAAAAATAATATAAAATAGCATATTAATGCATATAAAACATCCAAAACAGATAATATAATAGCATGGAACAATCAAAAATTATAGATACGCTGGAGACATATCAAGCATCCCCAAGCTTAATTCCTCCTTGTCCTCGAGTAGGTAAATGATAAAAACAGAATTTTTGATGTGAAATGCTACCTAACATATTTATCCATGTAATGTTCTTTATTGTGGCATGAATGTTCAGATCCATAAGACTCAAAACAAAAGTCTAATATTGACATAAAAACAGTAATACTTCAAGCATACTAACAAGGCAATTGCGTCCTTTCAAAATAACATGGCCTCAGAAAGTTCATCCCTACAAAATCATATAGTCTGGCTATGCTCCATCTTCCCCACACAAAGTATTTAAATCATGCACAACCCCGATGACAAGTCAAGCAATTGTTTCACACCTTTTATGTTCTCAAACCTTTTCAACACTCACGCAATACATGAGCGCGAGCCATGGATATAGCACTATAGGTGGAATAGAATATGGTGGAGGTTGTGAAGAAAAAGGAGAAGATAGTCTCACATCAACTAGGCGTATCAACGGGCTATGGAGATGCCCATCAATAGATATCAATGTGAGTGAGTAGGGATTGCCATGCAACGGATGCACTAGAGCTATAAGTGTATGAAAGCATAAAAAGAAACTAAGTGGGTGTGCATCCAACTCGCTTGCTCATGAAGACCTAGGGTAATTTGAGGAAGCCCATCATTGGAATATACAAGCCAATTTATATAATGAAAAATTCCCACTAGTATATTAAAGTGACAAAATAGAAGACTCTCTATCATGAAGATCATGGTGCTACTTTGAAGCACAAGTGTGGAAAAAAGATAGTAGCATTGTCCCTTCTCTCTTTTCTCTCATTTTTTTTATTTTGGTGGACATCTTTGGCCTCTCTTTTTTATTTGGGCTTCATTGGCCTCTTTTATTATTTGTAAAGTCCGGAGTCTCATCCCAACTTGTGAGGGAATCATAGCATCCATCATCCTTTCCTCTCATGGGACAATGCTCTACTAATGATGATCATCACACTTTTATTTACTTACAACTCAATACCTAGAACAAAATATGACTCTATATGAATGCCTCCGTCGGTGTACCGGGATGTGCAATGATCTAGCATAGCAAATGACATCAAAAAAACGGACAAGCCATGAAAACATCATGCTAGCTGTCTTACGATCATGCAAAGCAATATGAAAATGATGGTGCATGTCATAATAAACGGAACGGTGGAAGTTGCATGGCAATATATCTCGGAATGGCTATGGAAATGCCATAATAGGTAGGTATGGTGGCTGTTTTGAGGAAGGTATATGGTGGTTGTTTTGAGGAAGGTGGGTTTGATGCATCGGCGAAAGTTGCGCGGTACTAGAGAGGCTAGCAAAGGTGGAAGGGTGAGAGTGCGTATAATCCATGGACTCACATTAGTCATAAAGAACTCACATACTTATTGCAAAAGTCTGTTAGTTATCGAAGAAAAGTATTAGACGCATGCTCCTAGGGGAGAGGTTGGTAGGAGTAAACCATCGCGCGCTCCCGACCCTCACACAAAGGTTGACAATCATTAAACAAATCATGCTCCGACTTCCTTACATAACGGTTCACCATACGTGCATGCTACGGGAATCACAAACCTTAACACAAGTATTTCTACCAATCCACAATTACTTACTAGCATGACTCTAATATTACCATCTTCATATCTCAAAACTCTATGCAAGGAATCAAACTTCTCATAGTATTCAGTGCAGTTTATATGAAAGTTTTTATTATATCCCTCTTGGATGCCCATTATATTAGGACTAAATTCAAAACCTAAACAAATTACCATGCTGTTTAAAGACTTTCAAAATAGTATAAGTGAAGCATGAGAGTTCAATTTCTATAAAATAAAACACCACCGTGCTCTAAAAAGATATAAGTGAAGCACTAGAGCAAAATTGCCTAGCTCAAAAGATATAAGTGAAGCACATAGAGTATTCTAATAAATTCATGATTCAGTGTGTCTCTCTCAAAAGATGTGTGCAGAAAGGATGATTGTGGCAAACTAAAAAGCAAAGACTCATATCATACAAGACGCTCCAAGCAAAACACATATCATGTGGTGAATAAAAATATAGCCTCAAGTAAATTTACCGATGGATTGAAGACGAAAGAGGGGATGCCTTCGGGGGCATCCCCAAGCTTAGGCTCTTTGGAATCCTGGAATATGACTTGGGGTGCCTTGGGAATCCCCAAGCTTAGGCTCTTGCCACTCCTTATTCCATAGTTCATCAAATCTTTACCCAAAACTTGAAAACTTCACAACACAAAACTCAACAGAAAACTCGTGAGATCTGTTAGTATAAGAAAAATAAATCACCACTTTAGGTACTGTTGTGAACTCATTATTTATTTATATTGGTGTAATATCTACTGTATTCTAACTTCTCCATGGTTCATACCCCCCGATACAACCCATAGATTCATCAAAATAAGCAAACAACACATAGAAAACCGAATCTGTCAAAAATAGAACAGTCTAGAGCAATCTGTAGACTTCGAATACTTATGTAACTCCAAAAATTCTTTAAAATTAGGAAAATCAGGGAAATTTGTATACCAATCTGGTTTAAAAATTTCAGACTCATTCGACACACTGGTGAATTTATAAAATTCCTGGACTGAGCGCAAAAGTTTCTGTTTTTCAACAAGATCAAATCAACAAACACCATAGACCATCCCAAAGGTCTTACTTGGCTCAAACATTAATTAAAACACCAAAACACAATTACTAAAGACGTAATAATGTGTGAAAACACCCAAAAACATAAAGTAAAACGCAAAAACAGAAAATAAAATTGGGTTGCCTCCCAACAAGCGCTATTGTTTAACGCCCCTAGCTAGGCAAAATGATTTCAATGATGCTCACATAAAAAGTAGTAATTAAAATATGTAAAAGAGCATCATGAATCTCATGAAAAACACGTTTAAGTCTAACCCACTTCCTATGGATAGGGATTTTGTGGGCAAACAATTTATGGGAACAAGAATCAATTAGCAAAGGAAGGCCAAACAAGCATAACTTCAAAACTTTGAACACATAGAGAGGAAACTTGATATTATTGCAATTCCTACAAGCATATGTTCCTCCCTCATAATAAATTTCAGTAGCATCAAGAAGGAATTCAACAATATAACTATCACATAAATCATTCTTTTCATGATACACGAGCATGCAATCATCATAATGAATTTGCTCATCAAAACTTGGGGGACAAAAAATATCATCTTCATCAAACATAGCATCACCAAGCTTTTGGCTTTGCATATCATTAGCATAATTGACATTAATAGAATTTATAGAAACATCATTTCAATCATGCTTTTCAATCAAGGAGCTATCATGAATCACCTTATAAATTTCTTCTTTCAACACTTCATCAAAATTTTCAGATTCATGATTTTCAAACAAAACTTCATAGAGATAATCAGGTGCACTCAACTCACTAGCAATTGGTTCATCATAATTTGGCCTTTTGAAAAGATTAGCAAGTGTATGAGGATCCATATCAATCGATTTTTAGCAAGCAAAGATGCAAGCAAATAGAAGGCACGTGGAAACACAAGCAAACAAAAAGCAAACGAAAAGACGAAAGGAAGAAGGGCGAATAAAAAGGCAAATCTTTTTGGTTTTTTCCGAAATTCATTTTAGAAGTGGGGGAGAGGAAAACGAGAGGCAAATGGCAAATAATGTAAATGCAAGAGATGAGTTTGTGATGGGTACTTGGTAGGCTTGTCTTGCTATGTATCCTCCCCGGCAACGGCGCCAGAAATCCTTCTTGCTACCTCTTGAGCTTGCGTTGGTTTTCCCTTGAGGAGGAAAGGGTGACGCAGCGAAGTAGATAAGTATTTCCCTCAGTTTTTGAGAACCAAGGTATCAATCCAGTAGGAGGAACAAGCAAGGCCCCAAATCTTGCACCTGCACAAACAATCAAACTCTTGCACCCAACGCTATAAAGGGGTTGTCAATCCCTTCACGGTTACTTGCAAGGATGAGATCTAATAGAGATAGGTAAATCTAAAAGATTACTAAAACCAAAAGCAAAAGTAAATAGATCTGAAAATATAATATAGAAAATAGACCCGGGGGCCATAGGTTTCACTAGAGGCTTCTCTCTTGAAGGAAAATAATATGGTGGGTGAACAAATTACTGTCGAGCAATTGATAGAAAAGCGCATAGTTATGATGATATCCAAGGCAATGATTATGCCTATAGGCATCACATCCGTGTCAAGTAGACCGAAACGATTCTGCATCTACTACTATTACTCCACACATTGACCGACTCCTGCCTGCATCTAGAGTATTAAGTTCATGAAGAACAGAGTAATGCATTAAGTAAGATGACATGATGTAGAGGGATAAACTCAAGCAATATGATGAAAACCCCATCTTTTTATCCTCGATGGCAACAATACAATACGTGCCTCGCTACCCCTACTATGTCACTAGGTGAGGACACTGCAAGATTGAACCCAAAACTAAGCACTTCTCCCATTGCAAGATTTACCAATCTAGTTGGCCAAACCAAATCAATAACTCGAAGAGACTTGCAAAGATATGAAATCATGCATATAAGAATTCAGAAAAGACTCAAATAATATTTATAGATAATCTGATCATAAATACACAATTCATCGGATCTCGACAAACATACCGCAAAAGAGTATTACATCGGATAGATCTCCATGAAGATCATGGAAAACGTGGTATTGAAGAACATAGAGAGAGAAGAAGCCATCTAGCTACTAGCTATGGACCCGAAGGTCTGTGGTGAACTACTCACGCATCATCAGAGGGGTAATGGAGTTGATGTAGATGCCCTGCGTGATCGAATCCCCCTCCGGCAGATTACCGAAAAAGGCCCCAATTTGGGATCTCACGGGAACAGAGGCTTGCTGCGGCGGAAAATTATTATCATGGCTCCCTCTGGTATTCAGGGAATATTTGGGAATTTATAGGACAAGAATTAGGGTTAGGAGGGCCGCCAGTGGGCCACAAGCCAGGGCCCCCCCCCCTAGGGCGCGCCCTGCTGGCTTGTCTCCAGCTGGCAGCTCTCCTGCCTTCATCTCCAAGTCTTCTGGGTTCCTTCTGGTCCAAGAAAAATCATCCCGAAGGTTTTATTCCGCTTGGACTCCGTTTAATATTCCTTATCTGCAATACTCAAAAACAAGGAAAAAACAGAAACTGGCACTAGGCACTAGATTAATAGGTTAGTCCCAAAAATAATATAAAATAGCATATTAATGCATATAAAACATCCAAAACAGATAATATAATAGCATGGAACAAAAAAAAATTATAGATATGTTGGAGACGTATCAGAACCCTAGGCCTTGTTTCTAGGCATTGCAATACCGTTTGTGCTCACTTTTATCATTAGTTACCTTGCTGTTTTTATATTTTCAGATTACAAAAATCTATATCTACTATCCATATTGCACTTGTATCACCATCTCTTCGCCGAACTAGTGCACCTATACAATTTGCCATTGTATTGGGTGTGTTGGGGACACAAGAGATTTCTTGTATTTGATTGCAGGGTTGTTTGAGAGAGACCATATTCATCCTACACCTCCCACGGATTGATAAACCTTAGGTCATCCACTTGAGGGAAATTTGCTACTGTCCTACCAAACTCTGCGCTTGGAGGCCCAACACGAGTCTACAAGAAGAAGGTTGCGTAGTAGACATCAGTATCCGGTAAATCAGCTTACCCAGTTGAAAAAATTGCCCTTGAGGTAGCTTTTGGTGATGATTTCAACTACAGGGTGGAGACCTTATGGTTTGAGGTGGTTAAAATCAAGAGCCCATATCATGCTCTGTTTGGACGGCCAGCTTATGCCAAATTCATGTCCCGGCATTGTTATGTGTACTTGCAGCTCAAGATGCCTGGTCTGAAATGGACGATTACGGTGCATGGTGATCGGAAGATTGCTCTTTAGTGTGAAGAAGGTGATGCTGCGTATGCAGAGTCAAGTTGTGCTGAGGCAGAGCTCAAGTTTTATAAAGACAATGTTGACCCGGCGGATATGACCCCGTTGAAGAAGCCCAGCACGGAATCTGACCCGCCCCTGAAATTTGTGGCAGAGGATACCAAGTTGGTGGACTTTGTTCCTGGCGACTCATCACAGCAGTTCACTATCAGGGCCAATATGGACCCCAAATAGGAAAGCGCGCTCATCGAATACATCCGTGAGAATCGAGACATCTTTGCATGGAAGCCTTCTGACATGCCAGGTGTACCGAGAGAATTCGCTGAGCACCACCTTAATGTGGATCCTAAGTTTAAGCCAGTCAAACAATTTCTCCGTCATTTTAATGAAGAGCGGCGTAAAGCTATTGGGGAATAGGTAGCCCGGTTCTTAGCGGCAGGGTTTATCGTGGAGGTTTTTCACCTAGAGTGGTTGGCTAACCCCGTGCTAGTACTTAAGAAGAACGGCACGTGACGCATGTGTGTAGATTACACAAATCTCAACAACGCGTGTCCGGTTGATCCATTTGCTCTCCCCCGTATTGACCAGATCATTGATGCAACGGCGGGTTGTGAGAGTTTATGTTTCCTAGACGCTTATTCGGGTTATCATCAGATCAAGATGGCAGTCAAAGACCAAGAGAAGACGTCTTTCATCACGCCTTTTGGAGCTTTCTGCTACGTGTCTATGCCTTTTGAACTCAAAAGTGCGCAGGCGACTTATCAACGCTGTTTGCAGAACTGTCTTCATAGTCAAATTGGACGCAATGTTCATGCTTATGTGGATGATATTGTGGTCAAGTCAAGGAAGAAGGAGACTCTGCTTGACGATTTGAAGGAAACTTTTGATAACCTGCGGGTTTACAAGATGATGCTTAATCCGGCTAAGTGTGTTTTTAGTGTACCTGCAGGCAAGCTCCTGGGATTTTTGGTCTCAGAGCGGGGCATTGAAGCTAACCCGGATAAAATAAAGGCCATCACCTCATTATCTAAGCCAGCGTGCATTAATGACATCCAGCGCTTCGCGGGTCGTATTGCCGCTTTAAGCCGGTTCATAAGCCGCCTGGGCGAGAAGGTTATTCCTTTGTATCAGATGATGAAGAAGACAGATGATTTTGTCTAGAGTGATGCTGCCAGTGATGCGTTTGAGGCACTCAAAAAATAGTTGGTTGAGCCGCCTGTCTTGGCTGCTCCCATGGAAAAAGAGCCTTTGCTCCTGTACGTGGTGGCTAATAATAAAGCCGTCAGTGCTGCAGTCGTTGTGGAGCGCAAGGAGGCAGGCAAAGAGTATCCAGTCCAGCGGCCGGTTTATTACATCAGTGAGGTTTTGACAGAGTCCAAGCAAAGGTACCCGCATTGGCAAAAGTTGGTGTTTGGAGTGTTCATGGCAAATTGCAAATTGAAGCATTATTTCCTTGGACATCCAATCACGGTGGTCAGCTCTGCTCCTTTGGGATATATTATTTAGAATAGACAAGCTTCCAGCAGGATTACTAAGTGGGCAATTGAGCTTGGACTTCTTAATTTGAGGTATGTACCTCGAACAGCTGTCAAGTCTCAAGCCCTGGTGGATTTTATCAATGACTGGACGGAGTGTCAAGCACCTGAGGAGAAGCCGGATAATACATATTGGACATTCCATTTTGATGGATCCAGACAGTTGGAAGGCTCAGGCGCTGGGGTTGTTTTAACTTTCCCTCGAGGTGACAAATTTTGTAATGTATTAAGGTTAATGTTTCCTTGTACTAACAATGCAGCTGAGTATGAAGCCTTGCTTCATGGGCTTCGTGCGGCCAAAGAAATGAATTTGAGCCGGGTCAGATGTCTCGGCGACTCGGACCTCATGGCCCAGCAAGTTTCTGGCACATGGGATTCTAAAGATCCTCGTATGGCGGCTTATCGTCATGCGGTTGATGTCATCGCTGGTCATTTCAAGGGCTATCAGGTGGACCATATTGATCGTCGGAAGAATGAGGCGGCTGATGCGTTATCAAGACTGGGGTCTCAGCGTAAGTCGGTGCCACGTAATGTGTTTCTGGATGTACTGCATCACTCGTCGGTTAAGTTACCTTCTAAGGAGGATCTTGCTATAGCTGACCCGGAAGGACAATTGGTGGTGGCTCTCCGCGCTATCCCTGATTGGACGCTGCCTTACCTGGCATATCTGACTCGTGGCGAGTTACCCGAGGATGAAACTTTGGCACAGAAAATCATAAGGCGATCTAAGTCCATGACTATTGTCAATGGCGAGTTGCACAGACGCAACATGACTGGTGTTTTTCAACGATGTGTTTCTCCTGAGGAGGGCCATGAAATTTTACAGGAGATACATGCCGGCGATTGTGGTAATCATGCCGGGTCAAAATCCTTGGTGGCCAAAGCCTTTTGGTACGATTTTTACTAGCTAACAGCTCATGCAAATGCAGAGGAATTGGTTAGCAAATGTGATGGGTGTCAGAAATTTGGACGAAGTGCCCATGTGCTGGCTCAAGAATTGCGGATGATTCCAATCACCTGGCCGTTTGCGGTCTGGGGGCTGGATTTGGTTGGACCGTTCAAGAGGTCTAAAGATAAGAAGACCCACCTCTTGGTGGCGGTTGATAAATTTACTAAGTGGGTTGAGGCAGAGCCGGTCAGTAAGTGCGACGCAGCAACAGCAGTTCAGTTCATGAAAAAGCTGATTTTTCGGTTTGGTTACCCTCACAGTATCATTACTGACAATGGTACAAATCTGTCCAAGGGGGCTATGAAAGAGTTCTGCGACAGTGAACACATCTGTCTTGATGTCTCCTCCGTGGCTCATCCACAGTCTAATGGTCAAGCAGAACGTGCTAACCAGGAAATTCGGAGAGGGATAAAACCCCGGATTATGGTTCCTTTGGAACGAACGCCGGGTTGTTGGGTGGAGGAATTACCTTCTGTTCTTTGGAGCATCAAAACCACCCCCAATAGATCAACAGGCTGCACGCACTTCTGGGGAGGAGACTGCCAGGCCATGGAATAATTCTCATCTTCGACCTTACTACACTTGAGCCATCGGCTCTCATCAATGTACATACTTCTGTCATTGTATATACCATTTTTATAATATAATAAAGCCGGCATCCCCATAATTCGGGCCTCTGCCGTTTTCATGCAACAGTTGATGGTGCAAAGAGTTGATTATTCATAAGGTCACTTGGGGGCTTCCAACCCACTGGGTTTAGCTTTCATACCCTCTTGACTGGCTTAAAAGCCATATTTGAGTTAAACCTGCCTGTTTGCAACTTGCTACTCCGCCAGGTGACCCGCCGAACGTTTGACAGTCAATCTTTCTTAAGACCCTGAACTAGTCAAAGTTAAAACGGCGGCTTATGTCACGAGAGAGTCGGCTTACAGAGAGCTAGGATAAACTCACCTATCTGTTGTAGTCTCTCCGCTATGTGGCCCGTTCGTACTCCTAACAGCCAATCTTTTTTAAGACCCTGAACTGGTTAAGGTTAAAACGACGGATTTATGTCACGTGAGAGCCGACTTATGGGATTTCGGGCACTCATGCCTAGCTTCTTTGAAGCAAAAAATTAGAGTTTTTCTCAAAAATATAAACAAGAGCTGATCTCTTTGGGTTGTTCCTTTAAAGCCGCCTAAATTATACCACAAAATATATATGTGTTTTTCTGCTTATTATTTTGCAGGAACATGGGTCATGATAAGGTTCTAAGTTCCTGGTTGATATTTTCTCCTGGCTTAGTACTACTCATTGATCTAAGGATTTGGCCATTATGACCCGCCAATGGGCATCAGAAGATATGATTGCATAAAATGTGCAGATGATGGATAAAATTTATAACACCAAAAGCTGCCAGAATATGAGTTGTTAAAGCTCCAAACATGCACGAAGGCATGGCAGAGGCAATCAGTTTTAACTATAGCTATTACAAGGCTGTGTAGAGCCCAAAATTGGTGGATTCAAGTTTTTCACAAAAATTATAACCCGACAGGTCAGGATGCCCGGGTTACCTTCATCTGAGGCCAGCTCCTCGCCTAGCTCGTTGATGGGTCATCCTGCGCCGGGTCTTCGGTCTCCTAGATCTGAAGGTTGTCCACATCCGAGTTGCAATTGATTAAAGCTTCAAATTCGGCTTCGTCATGCAAGATTGGAGACGGGTCAAGATCAGGGGCAAAGATGTGCTTACGGTGTTGGGGAGTCAGATCCACCGGCTCAAAAGTAGGCGCCTAGATTCGTGCATTGTTGTTGTCATAAGCCGCCTGATAAACCTTCAGGTCAGCTTCTGCGGCTAATTGGCTGGACAATGCTCGAGATGCTCTGAAGCAACGAGCATAGTCGTCTTGTGTGAATTCTGACCCGTCGGCCTTTAGTTGTGGAAAACCTCCCACCATCTCCTCCGGGTTAAGCTCTGGCGCATACGCCAAAGCCCGGCTCAAAGCAGTTATTGCGCCTTTGCGGGCGGTTGACTTCTTCATTTCTTCAAAATGCTTAGGGATGGTGAGGCACTTCATCACGTCTTTGATCAACTTGGGAGTCCCCTTTTCACCGAAAACAGCCCTGATGGTGAAGAGGCTTCCAGCATACAGCTACTCAGTAAATGAATACAAAGCTTTCAGCTTAAGCAAGCTATCATCTAGAAGGTTACGAGTTTGACGGCCTGCAAGCAAGTTCAATGGTATAAGCCGCCGGACGAGTTTTATAAGATTGTTTGAAATGAATACTCATAACATAATCAGCAATGCTTACCAAAGACAGCTTCAGTCATCTGAGATACATGGCATTTGAGACTGGTCAGCTCTTCAGCAATGGGTTTAAGTTGGCTCTCGGCGTCTTCGGCATGTTTGGTCAAGGCGGCTTGATTAGCTTTAGCAGTTTGTTTATATGCCTCAAAGTCTGCCTTGATATTTTCCAGTTCTGTGGACGAGAGCCGCCACTTTGCATCAGCTTCAGTTCGGGCTCTTGTTGCAATGCCAAGTTCTTCCTAAGATCAACCATACTAGACTCGGCCACGTGTAAAGCTTCCTGCACAATATAATTGTCAAAGGTAAGCCGCTAGCGCGATTTATAATGGAATTTGGGGGCACTGAAGAAGGTTGTTACAAGTCTCAAGCAGATTGCAAGCAATATACTTGACACTTGGGGGCTAATGTGTATCAGTTCTTTCAAAGTCTACAGTATAAATAAGACCCGGATCATCTTCACGAAGATAACCCGGCCCTTGGGGGCTACACATTGCTCTTTAAGCCTAAATGATCAGATCTACAGAAAGTTTCGGCTCTTTATTTACATAATGCTCCGACCCTTTGTAACACCCTGGATTTTGCCCCCTTTTTTTCTTTTGATTTTTGGTTTGGATTTGATTTTCTGTGGCTCAGTGGTCTTGCATCCTGGAGGGATCACCCTTGATTCCTCTTCTCTAGTGGCTTGTCAACATCTAAACTATCCCAAGACCTGGTCACTTCCATCCTAGACCAATCCCAATATTCTTTCTCTTGGGAATATTCCTTTTTCTATTAAAGGAATAACCCTATCTGCCTTGGGTTGTGAAGCAACCCACATCTCCATCATTCCAAAAATTCCCAAATAATTCTCATAAATTGTTTGGGTCATATCTTCCTCAAATATGTCAAAACCCTTCCTTGCCATGTTCAAAAATATTTCACCAATATTCCTTTTCTGATTCTTCCCTAGCCGTCAAGTTGAGAAGCAGGCACCCTTTATATTTGCTTGCGTGCTCTCAAACTTTTTGTGCACTCTTTCCTATCCATATAATTGCCACATGCCAAAATTCAACCTCATTTGGCTAGTAAATCTTCCCTGGCAAATTTCCAAAGTTTTCGATCAACTGGAAGCTTTGCGAAGCAAGGGCTAGCTAGGTTGATCCAAATGAGTTGAAATTTTGCTAGGATCTCAATATGCTTAAATTAACACTCTACACAAAATTTGAGCATCATTCCTTTAACTATGTGACCACAGAATCAAATCTTTGTTTCTGGTCATTATTTTGGATTGTGAAGCAACTATATTTTGTGTTGCTCCATAATTTCTGAAATTTTACCAAGACATTCCCCTACTTATATAACATCTCTCCACAAAATTTGGGCTCATTCTATCTAGCCATTTTCCTTCAGGAATTTTCCTAAGATTCTGTCCAGTGGGATGTTGTGTGAAGGAAGTACCATTTTGGTTTATCCAAATGGCATGAAATTTATACAGTATCTTCATATGCCTAAATAACTAGTCTGCTCCAAATTTCAGCTTCATCTCAGTTGTCATGTGAGTGCCACATCAAGATTTGTTTTCTGGACCAGATTGGCCAGTTGCAAAGCAACCCTATTAAATCTTGGTCCTTTTCTTCTCAAACTTCACAGGATTGCAGTCCTTCCTACTCTAAACCTCTCAGACATCAGCTTTGGCCCTTATCATTTCTATGTTCATCACAGTGGTGCGGCCAAGTTTGCTACAGCAAACTTCCAGTGAAGCTTCACATCCACTCTTGGTGTCTTTTGGCGATCTATCACCTTAGAGGGACTATTACTTGGAAGGACTCGCTACTAGACAACATGCTGCATGCCAGGGTGCACTGCGTGCGCCAGTTCACGTAGTGACCACGCGGCCGCCATGCCGTGCGCGCGCTCTGGCAATTGGGACCCTCGGCCTCGTCGGTTTCCCCCTCTCCCTCGACACCTAGCCGTGTCTAGGGGCTTCCCCTCAATGTCGTCTTCCTCCTAGACCCCTCTCCCCCTCTCACGTCCCCTCCTACGCGGTGCGGCAGTCGCGCCCGTGACCTGCAGCCGCCGTCGCCGTCGTGTCCAGTTGCCCGAGCTCTCCCGAGCCTTCCCGACCTCGCTTCACTAGTAGAAAATAGGGCTTTGGTTCAGGCCTGCCCAGCCCATTAGTCCCGGTTCAGTCACAAACCGGGACCCATGGGGGCATACGTCCTGGTTCGTGTACCCAGGGGGCCGGCCGGGTCTTGTGGGGCATTGGTCCCGGTTCGTCTGGACCCTTTGGTCCCGGTTCCAGACACGAACCGGGACCAATGGGCCTCGCTCCTGGCCCACATCCATTGGTCCCGGTTCGTGGCTGGAACCGGGACCAAAGGGTGGCCTTTAGTCCCGGTTCCAACCACGAACCGGGACCAATGTTGTGCCTATATATACCCCTCGCCCGCGAGCAGAGCACTCCACTGCTCTATTTTTTTCTGGCCGGCGAGGGGAGGGCTTTGTGGTGCTCTAGCTCACCTCCTATGCACATGAGGTGTTCGATGAAATGCCCGAGCCACACTACTTAAACTTTCTCCTCTCCAAACTCGACCTCCAAGCTCCATTTTCCTCAAGATTTGTCTAGGTTTAGCGGTCCGTCATGTCCCGTCCCCGTCTTCACCGCCATCGATCGCCCGCGCCGATCTCGTCGCCGGCACCACCGTGGTGAGCCTCTTGTTCTTATCTTCTTTCTAAAAGAAAAAAAATCTTATTTGTATGATTTAGATAGATACTTGTATAATTTTCTTACTTTTATTATTGTTTGTTATTATATAGTGCGATGGTTTTGGTATCCACCCCCGTCGGCCCTCGTCCTGTCTATGATTCGGATGTGGTATATATTATATTTTATAACTATTTGGTTCATTTATTGTTTATGACAATTATGCCGACCAACGTGACATAGATTTTTTTATCTAGGAGATATGTGAACCGGAAATTCCAACCGACCCTATTGTCGAGAGGTTAAATTTAGTTGAAGAAGAAAACAATTACTTGAAGGAAAAATTGAAAAAAATTGAGGAGGAGAAGATGATATTGGAGTTGCATGTTGCGGATGTCGTCGATGATCACAAGATCAAGATGGATGCAATGCTCTTCAAGATTAGAAAGTATAGAAAATATGCCATTCATACCGAGGCTTGGTATCATTATGCCGTTGGATCAATTGTTACCTTGGTTGCGATTATGATCGCATTTGTTGTTGCATTGAAATGTTTTACATAGTTTCAATAATGTATGGTTTAATTAGATGCTCTGGAGAGCTATATGTTGTTCAATGAGAACTATGTATGTACTTTGGTTTTAATGTGATGATGAACTTCTATTAATTTGGTCACTTATCTATTCATGATGTTTTGTAATGGTTTTTGACACACTTAATTATATATAATGCACGCAAATGAACCGGCAATGGATGTACGGTGACAGACGCACCTCCGAGTACATTAAGGGCGTGCATAATTTTCTCGAAGTGGTTGAGGCAAACAAGCAGAATGGTTTTATGTGTTGTCCATGCCCTATATGTGGGAATACGAAGTCTTACTCTGACCGGAAAATCCTTCACACCCACCTGCTTTATAAGGGTTTCATGCCACACTATAATGTTTGGACCAGGCACAGAGAAATAGGGGTTATGATGGAAGACAGCGAAGAAGAAGAGGACGATGACAACTATGTGCCCCGTGAATATGGTGATGCTGCAATGGGGGAAGTTGAAGATCAAGAGGAACCAGACGATGTGCCCGATGATGATCTCCGCCGGGTCATTGTTGATGCAAGAAGACAGTGCAAAAGTGAAAAGGAGAAGCTGAAGTTCGATCGCATGTTAGAGGATCACCAAAAAGGGTTGTACCCCAATTGCAAAGATGGCAACACAAAGCTTGGTACCGTACTAGAATTGCTGCAGTGGAAGGCAGAGAATGTTGTGCCTGACAAAGGATTTGAGAAGCTACTGAAAATATTGAAGAAGAAGCTTCCAAAGGATAACGAATTGCCCGACAGTACGTACGCAGCAAAGAAGGTCGTATGCCCTCTAGGATTGGAGGTGCACAAGATACATGCATGCCCTAATGACTATATCCTGTACCGCGGTGCGTATGAGGATTTGAATGCATGCCCGGTATGCGGTGCATTGCGGTATAAGATCAGACGAGATGACCCTGGTGATGTTGACGGCGAGCCCCCCAAGAAGAGGGTTCCTGCCAAGGTGATGTGGTATGCTCCTATAATACCACGATTGAAACGTCTGTTCAGAAACAAAGAGCATGCCAAGTTGATGCGATGGCATAGAGAGGACCGTAAGAAAGACGGGAAGTTGAGAGCACCCGCTGATGGGTCGCAGTGGAGAAAAATCGAGAGAAAGTACCGGGCTGAGTTTGCAGGTGACCCAAGGAACGTATGGTTTGGTTTAAGCGCGGATGGCATTAATCCTTTCGGGGAGCAGAGCAGCAATCACAGCACCTGGCCCGTGACTCTATGTATCTATAACCTTCCTCCTTGGCTGTGCATGAAGCGGAAGTTCATTATGATGCCAGTACTCATCCAAGGCCCTAAGCAACCCGGCAACGACATTGATGTGTACCTAAGGCCATTAGTTGAAGAACTTTTACAGCTGTGGAATGGAAACGGTGTACGTGTGTGGGATGAGCATAGACAGGAGGAATTTGACCTACATGCGTTGCTGTTTGTAACCATCAATGATTGGCCTGCTCTCAGTAACCTTTCAGGACAGACAAACAAGGGATACCACGCATGCACGCACTGTTTAGCTGACACCGAAAGTATATACCTGGACAAATGCAGGAAGAATGTGTACCTGGGGCATCGTCGATTTCTTCCGACCAACCATCAATGTCGAAAGAAAGGCAAGCATTTCAAAGGCGAGGCAGATCACCGGAAGAAGCCCGCCATGCGTACCGGTGATCACGTACTTGCTATGGTCAATGATTTACAAGTAATCTTTGGAAAGGGTCCCGATGGACTATCTGTTCCGAATGACGCTGAGTGACGCGCTCCCATGTGGAAGAAGAAATCTATATTTTGGGACCTACCCTACTGGAAAGACCTAGAGGTCCGCTCTTCAATCGACGTGATGCACGTGACAAAGAACCTTTGTGTGAACCTGCTAGGCTTCTTGGGCGTGTATGGAAAGACAAAAGATACACCGGAGGCACGGGAGGACCTGCAACGTTGGCACGAAAAAGACGGCATGCCTCCAAAGCAGTATGAAGGTCCTGCCAGCTACGCTCTTACCAAAGAAGAGAAGGAAATCTTCTTTGAATGCCTGCTCAGTATGAAGGTCCCGTCTGGCTTCTCGTCGAATATAAAGGGAATAATAAATATGGCAGAGAAAAAGTTCCAGAACTTAAAGTCTCATGACTGCCACGTGATTATGACGCAACTGCTTCCGGTTGCATTGAGGGGGCTTCTACTGGAAAACGTTTGATTAGCCATTGTGAAGCTATGTGCATTCCTCAATGCAATCTCTCAGAAGGTGATCGATCCAGAAATCATACCAAGGCTAAGGAGTGATGTGGTGCAATGTCTTGTCAGTTTCGAGCTGGTGTTCCCACCATCCTTCTTCAATATCATGACGCACGTCCTAGTTCATCTAGTCGATGAGATTGTCGTTCTGGGCCCCGTATTTCTACACAATATGTTCCCTTTGAGAGGTTCATGGGAGTCCTAAAGAAATATGTCCGTAACCGCGCTAGGCCAGAAGGAAGCATCTCCATGGGCCATCAAACAGAGGATGTCATTGGGTTTTGTGTTGACTTCATTCCTGACCTTAAGAAGATTGGTCTCCCTCAATCGCGGTATGGGGGGAGACTGACTGGAAAAGGCACGCTAGGAGGGGACTCAATAATATGCAGGGACGGGCATTCTTGGTCTCAAGTACACTACACAGTTCTACAGAACTCTACCTTGGTGACCCCGTATGTCGATGAACACAAGAACATTCTGCGCTCCAAACACCCGGAGCAGTGTGACGACTGGATTACATGTGAACACATCAGGACTTTCGGCAGTTGGTTGGAAACACGTCTCAGAGGTGACAACACTATTTCTGATGAGCTGTACTCATTGTCCAGGGGACCATCTTCGACTATATTGACTTACAAAGGATACGAGATAAATGGGAATACATTTTACACGATCGCCCAAGATCAAAAGAGCACCAACCAAAACAGCGGTGTCCGCTTTGATGCAGCAACCAAGAGGGGAAAGGACACATATTATGGTTACATAGTGGACATATGGGAACTTGACTATGGACATGATTTTAAGGTCCCTTTGTTTAAGTGCAAATGGGTCAATCTATCAGGAGGCGGGGTACAGGTAGAGCCACATTACGGAATGACAACAGTGGATCTGAACAATCTTGGCTACATAGACGAACCATTCGTCCTAGCCAATGATGTGGCGCAGGTTTTCTATGTGAAGGACATGTCTACCAAACCGAGAAAAAGATAAGATAAGGAAGCGAATACATCATACGATGAGCCAAAGCGCCACATAGTTCTTTCAGGGAAAAGAGACATCGTGGGAGTGGAGGGTAAGACAGACATGTTTGAAGATTATGAAAAGTTTCATGAAATTCCTCCCTTCAAAGTCAAGGCTGACCCAAGCACCCTGTTAAGCGATGAAGAATATCCATGGTTATGGCGCAATAAGCAAAGGACACAAACGAAGAAAAAGTGAAGACAGATGAAGTCAGAAAGGATTGAAAATTGATGATATGGCTTTGAATGGTTCATTTTGAGCACACAAAAAGTCTGGAGTTCAAATAAGTTCAAAAAAATGAAATCCCTTTGTAACAGATGAGTTTTTGTCCGAAACCCTGATACTTTGAAAGAGATTGTCCATTTTGTACATGAAGTGCATCCAGTTTTTGCCGTAACCCTCTCAACTTTTTAGCACATGCTATGTGGGTGAAATGATGATATCATGCCAATTTTCAACCTCTTCAGAGTTCATGTGAAGTGCTTTTCAATTTCAGGGTCATTTAGCTCAAAAAAAATCAGTAAATGCATGAAAAATAACGGATGAAGTCAGAAAGGGTTGAAAATTGCTGATGTGGCTTTGAATGGTTCATTTTGAACACACAAAAAGTCTGGAGTTCAAATAAGTTTAAAAAAATGAAATCCCTTTGTAACAGATGAGTTTTTGTCCGAAACCCTGATACTTCGAATGAGATTGTCCATTTTGTACACGAAGTGCATCCAGTTTTTGCCGTAACCCTCTCAAATTTTTAGCACATGCTATGTGGGTGAAATGATGATATCATGCTAATTTTCAACCTCTTCAGAGTTCATGTGAAGTGCTTTTCAATTTCAGGGTCATTTAGCTCAAAAAAATCAGTAAATGCATGAAAAATAACAGATGAAGTCAGAATGGGTTGAAAATTGATGATCTGGCTTTGAATGGTTCATTTTGAACACACAAAAAGTATGGGTTTCATAAGTTTAAAAAAATGAAATCCCTTTGTAACAGATGGTTTTTGTCCGAAACCCTGATACTTCGAAAGAGATTGTCCTTTTGTATACGAAGTGCATCCAATTTTTTCCCCTGAACCCTCTCAACTTTTTAGCACATGCTATGTGGGTGAAATGATGATATCATGCCAATTTTCAACCTCTTCAGAGTTCATGTGAAGTGCTTTTCAATTTCAGGGTCATTTAGCTCAAAAAAATCAGTAAATGCATGAAAAATAACAGATGAAGTCAGAAAGGGTTGAAAATTGATGATGTGGCTTTGAATGGTTCATTTTGAACACACAAAAAGTCTGGAGTTCAAATAATTTCAAAAAAATGAAATCCCTTTGTAACAGATGAGTTTTCGTCCGAAACCCTAATACTTCGAAAGAGATTGTACATTTTGTACATGAAGTGCATCCAGTTTTTGCCGTAACCCTCTCAACTTTTATGAAACTCTAATAGCAAAAATAATAAACTAAAAGAATGAACTAGAAAACTTTAATGTAACTCTAATAGAAAAAAAGAATGAACTAGAAAACTTTAATGAAACTCTAATAGCAAAAGGAATCAACTAAAATTTATGCAACTAAAATTATCAAAGTATTTTCTGTTCAAAACATTAAAAGCAAAAAGAATTTTCATAAAGAACTTTTTTTGTTAGAAACTTTAATAGCAAAAAGAATTATCATAAAGATTTTTTTTGTTAGAAACTAAAATAACAAAAACTGTTTTTGAATATAATGATAAAACACAGTAATATTAAATAGCAGGAAAAAGAATCACTCCAAAATCTATTTTTATAGTAAAGTTAATCACAAACTAGTGATTCACACAAATTTCAAAGAATTCAAATTTAAACTATTCAAATTGGAAAACTAATGGCACTAACAGCAAGTTTATAATTTTTATTACCTAAAAGCAAAAAAGAATCACTGAAAAACAGTTTGTATTTTGTTGTAAGTAGAAACAAAATAAAATAAATAAAGTAAAAAAGAAAACAAAAAACTAGAAAAAAAAATAAAAAAATGCCACCTACTAGGCCACCACGGCCTAAATACGACTAGAAACCCATCCATGGGCCAGGATTCAGGCCCGCAGAGGCCCAGCAGGCCCACGGGCAAAGAGTAGCAAAGAAGGCCCGAAAGCCAGCAGTTGAGAGGAGCTCGAGAGGGTCGGCGCAGCAGCGCTTATAAACCACTCTCGAGCTCTCTCAACTAGCGAGGTGGGACTAAACATCCCACCGCACCGCGCCAACGCAAGGCCTTTGGTCCCGGTTGGTAGCACCAACCGGGACGAAAGGGGAGCATTGGTCCCGGTTGGTGGAACAAACCGGGACCAATGCCCCCCCTTTGGTCCCGGTTCATGCCACCAACCGGGACCAATGGTGTCTGTTTCCCGCCCTTTGGGCTGCTGAAAGGAGACCTTTGGTCCCGGTTGGTTGCACGAACCGGGACCAAAGGTGGGTATTGGTCCCGGTTTGTGCCACGAACTGGGACCAATGTTTCGTCTATATAAGCAAACACTTAGAAAGTTTCTCCAAAATCACTTCTTCTCCTGCCCGCCCCTGCCCCGCCGCCGACGCCGCCCGCCCCGCCACCGACGCCGCCCGCCCCCGACGCCGCTGCCCCGACGCCACCCGCCCCCGACGCCGCCCCCGCCCCCGACGCCGCCCGCCCCGACGCCGCCCGTCCCCGACGCCGCCGCCCCGATGCCTCCGCTGTGAGCAGCGCGCCCCTGCCCCACCGCCGCGTTGATTTTTTTTTATATATGCTTTTATATATATATATGTGTGTGTGTGTTTTCTTTTTATATGTATGTATATATGTATTTTTTGTATGCATGTATGTATTTTTTAAACTTTTTATATGTATGGAAAAGAGGAAGAAGGAAGAAGGGAAGAAAAAGAAGGAGAGGAAAAAGGGGAAAAAAGAGAAGAAGAGAAGAAAAAAATAAGAAGAGAAAGAAGGAGAAGAAGAAGAGAAGAAGAGGAGAGGAAGAAGAGGAGAAAAAAAATAAGAAGAGGAAGAAGAAGAAAAAAAAGGAGAAGAAGAAGGAATACAGGAGTCTATTCCTTCTTCTTCTCCTTTTTTTTCTTCTTCTCTATTCCTTCTTCTTCTCCTTTTTTTTCTTCTTCTCCTTCTTTTTTTTTCTTCTTCTCCTTCTTTTTTTTTCTTCTTCTCCTCTTTTGTTTTTTCTTCGTCTTCCTCTTCTTAATTTTTTTCGGGAACGAGGGTGTCGAGGATCGCCGAGCGGTCGAGGGTCGGGAACTAGGGTAGAGGGTCGAGGGTCACCGAGGGGTCGAGGGTCGCCGAAGGTTCGAGGGTCGAGGGTCGTCGAGGGGTCGAGGGTCAAGGAACGCCGAGCAGTGGAGGGTCGGGGCGGCGGAAGGTTCGAGGTTGCCTTGTGTCAAAGTATTGAACGGGAAGAAGAAGAAAAAAAAAGAGGAGAAGAAGAAGGAATAGAGGAGAAGAAGAAAAAATAGATTAAATTTTAATCTATTTTTTCTTCTTCTCCATCATTCCTTCTTCTTCTCCTTTTTTCCTCTCTCTTTGTTTTTTCTTATTCTCCTCTTCTTAATTTTTATTGGGAACGAGGCTGTCGAGGATCGCGAGCGGGAGGGCGGGTAGGGTAGAGGGTCGAGGGTAGACGGGGTGAGGGTCGCGAAGGTTCGAGGGTCGAGGGTCGTCGAGGGTCGCGTGGGTCGAGGAACGTCGAGCGGTCGAGGGTCGGGGCGGCAAAAGGTTCGAGGTTGCTGTTACTTTCGCCTAATGATGAAGACATGGTTTTGTTGAATCCTTTGACACTAGACAAACGTGACATGAGGGGTCGAGGGTCGGGAACTAGGGTAGAGGGTCGTGGATCGGAGCGGGTCGAGGGCGTGAAAAGGGTCTAGAGGGTCGTGGATCGCTGAGCGGTCGAGGGTCGTGAACTAGGGTAGAGGGTCGAGGGCCGCCAAGGGGTCGAGGGTCGAGGGTCGTCCAGGGGTCGAGGGTCCAGATTTATCAAGAATGCCCCCATTATGGATGTGCACAAGTTGATCCAATTTTTTTCTGATCTCATCTATATATATATATATATATATTCTTCTATATGTCACGTTGTCTGTCAAAGTATTGAAGAAATCCATGGCTTCATCATTTGCCAGAAGTAACAGGCGTATGATGCTACGAAGCTCTTAAAAGTTGTTTTGGAACGGAGTTCCTGATAGAATAATTCGCCTTTTGGTACGAATTTCAGCAAAGGCCTTCCAAATAGCGATATTCGGAAGGCTCTTGCTGAACTTTGTACCAAAAAGCGAATTATTCTATCGGGAACTCCGTTCCAAAACAACTTTGAAGAGCTTCGTACCATTATACGCCTGTCATTTCCGGCTAATGATGAAGTCATGGTTTTCTTGAATTCTTTGACACTAGACAACGTGACATATAGAAGGGAAGATGAGATCAGGAAAAATATGGACCATTTTCTACACATCCAGAATGGCGTCATTTTGTTAAATCCCTTGTCGGTCCGGACGTCGGACATTCATGAGAGAGGCGGTCCGACCCAAACCCTAGAAGCGTTGTCGAGGCCACCCCAAACCCTAGAAGCGTTGCCTAGGCCACCCCAAACCCTAGAAGTGTTGTCGAGGCCACCCCAAACCGTAGAAGCGTCGAGCTAGCTAGGTCTACGTTTGCACTAATATATCCATCTGTCATGTTTGTATATTAATTGCCATGTTGTAATATTTGCAGAAACTATGGAGCACCGAGACATCGAAGCAGAACAGTTGTTGGGGGACATAATCCTCGGCGGAGGTGATGTCTTGTCATATCTCAACGACACCGATGGTCTCGAAGGAGAGGGTGAAGCAGGCTCCGGTGATCAAACAATGGAGGTGGAAGGACATGATTATGATGGCTCCGGTGATGGAATGCCGGTGGAAGGAGACCGTGATGACTGCTCCGGTGAGCGAACGGAGGAAGGAGATGTTGCAAAGTCCGGCGAGGTATATATATTAATTAAGCCTGTGCTGACTAGCTAATTGATGCATTAATTGTTTTGGTATGTACACATATTAACTCTCTTCTTTCTTCTTTTCTAGCCCTCCGGATCGAGCCAAACTTCGGTAACGAGACGAGGCCCGAAGAAAAGGTTGCGCCAGGATGAAAGGTTCACGATCACAGCAATCAAGGGCGATGGCCAACCGATTGAACCCAGCCGGACCAAGGAAGCATTTTCTGCTCAGTGCGGGGTTCTTGTTAGGGACATGATCTCGATCAGCATCCACCAATGGAATAAGCCTAAGAGCGAAGACCCTCAAGTGTCTTTTGTCAACGATAGATAGAAAGATGATCTTTGGACCGCGCTGAAGGCAAATTTCACCCTACCGCCAGAGGAGGATCCGGATAAGCCAGTTATAGAGCCATTGGTCAAGGCTCATGCTCTTAAGAAGATGGCAGATCTATTCAGGAGGTGGAAGAATGAGTTGAAATCAACGTTTGTCGACAAAGGGAAGACTCCAGAATTCACCGGCCGATTTGAGAAGATAAGAGATACCTGGCCCGCATTTGTGGCCCACAAGACATCGGAGAAGAGTAAGAAGATGTCAGCGACAAACAAGAAAAATGCTGCAAAGAAGGAGCATCACCATCGCACGGGGTCAGGTGGCTACCTCATAGCCCGACCATTGTGGGACAAGGCTGAGAAGGACCTGCTTGATAAAGGGGTCGAACCAGAGACATTGAACTGGCCAGACCGTTCAAGGACTTGGTTCTTCGGGGTTGGGGGAACCTTGGACCCTGAAACAGGGAAGTGCCGTTGGACGAAGGAGCAACTTGAAATACCCGTCAAGAAGCTTCAGAAGTATATCGCCGCAGTGCAGCAAGGGACATTCGTTCCCGACAGAGAGAACGATGAGCTCACATAGGCCCTCGGGAATCCTGAGCACCCTGGACAAACACATGGCACACCAGGCTCCGTTGCGTGGAAGGTTGCGTTTCCCGGCGCAGGCGGTTACAAAACCTGGGAGAGGAGGAGGAAAGTAGAGCAGACCAAACTGCAGAAGCTTAATGCAAGGGTACGAGCGCTAGAGGAACAAGCACTACTAGTTCAGAGCAAGCGACCTGCCGGAGCTACCCCAGAAGCTACCCCACCATCTCAGTGGAGAAGCAGCGTGGCTTCCACCGAGCTCCTTCAGCAGTCTGACTTCACGGCTCCCAGCTACCCCGTGGATGCTATCACGGAGGCTCAAGATTGCCACCTTATGACGCAATGGCAGCACCTCAAAGTCAAGGCGGCTGTCGGCTGTGTTGCACCTCCTCAACCCGGCGCAACTTTTCACTGCCTTCCGATTCCACAAGGCTATGTTGTTGTGATGGTCAATGAAATAATGGAGGGATTTGAGGAGCTCGAGCTTGAGCACCCTACCGGTGAAGGGGAGACTCAGCTGGGTCTTGCTCTGAAGACTCCATGTCTATGACAGAAGGAGCTCATCAACCTTCCGAACTGGATGCCTCCTCCTCCTCCTCCGGCGAGTCAGGGCACTACGCCTCCTCCTCCTCCGACGAGTGATCAGGGCAGTCTGCCTCCTTCTCTGGCTGCTCCGGCGCATGGCGGCACTCCGCCTCCTTCTCCGCCTGCGCTGGCGCATCCGAGCAGCCCACCTCCTTCTCCGCCTCGTCAACAACAACGGAAGACAGCCGCCGCCGCTCCGGCTGCTCCGGCGCATTGTAGCACTCCGCCTCGTAAGCAACGAAGGAAGACAGCCGCAGCCGCTCCGGCTGCTCCGGCGTCTAGCAGTACAGCCAGAGGCGGGAGGCAATACATATTCGGTCCATCTCTCAAGCCTCTAGAGAAGTTACCATACGAGATGACCGAGGAGGAAAACGCGGAGATCTGTCAAGCCCAAGTGAAGGACTTTTTTGCAAAGAAAAATCCACCTCCGGAGGAGAAGATAGATCCGGTGAAATTGAAGCGCACTTTGAAGAACCTGAAGCGACCACCACCGCCTCCGCCGGATGACAACCATGTCCGCGCTCTTAAAAAGGCAGTGGAAGGAGCGCGCGGGTCGGGAACTACTTCAAGTGACAAAAGGTTACAAGAACGAAGAAGTGGGAACAAAATTCCCCAGCTCGGCGAACAGGCAAACCAATCGTGCCCCCCGCTCAAGGTGTCTAGCGATATCGTCGCAAATCTGCCGGGGATGCTGCCCAGTACCAATCATGGTGATTACCTGCCCGACGATGCACATTTTGATACAATGGAGGTGGACGAACACAAATACCGGTACGGGAAGCCTCTCGTCAGACCTGGTGATCCTCCTCTAAGAACGATGATGCGAAGATTCCATAAGTGGTACATGGACACCTGCAGGTCTGGGAAGGATATTTTGACACAGAGAGTTAAAGAGGAGCACGACCTCGTTGGAATTGATCTGTTGTCTGTTCCATTTGAGGAGTTCTTCCAGTTTTTCAACCAAAAGGACCTCGATAAAATAATCATCACTTGCTACTGTCTGTAAGTACTATACTTCTGTAATTAAGTCTCTATATATAGCTCAGCTCTTTCATTGCATGTATATATAATTAACCTCACTATATTGTGCAGATTGAAGATCGTCGAATGCAGAAATGCACAAATCTATGATATTGGGTTCATTAACACAAATCTCATAGATGAATGGACAGTTAAATATAATGTGAAAGAAACCGAGGCCAACTTGCTACAATCGTTGCTTAAAAATCAAAACAAAGATAAAATACTCTTTCCTTACAACTTCAAGTGAGTGTTACTGTCTTCTGCATATTCGGTTTCCATTATTACTCAAGGTTATTGTAATGTAATTGATGAGTTATGCATGCGTGCGCAGCTTCCACTTTATTCTCCTAGAGATTAAGCTTGAGCAGGGACTAGTAACCGTCTTAGACTCAAGACGAAAAGATCCCAAGGAGTATGCGGCCATGACTGAAATGCTCCAGAAGTAAGTTCAATCGATCATTATCGCACCATATCGGCAACTTTGTTCATTTCCTGATATCAAGTAATTATTTTCTTTATCTCGCAGGGTTTGGAAAGTGTTCACCGCAGAAGCTCTCGGACTGCCGGGGGAGCTGCGATTTACACACCCGAAAGTAAGTACTACTAGCTAGTTCTGCGCATCTCCCATTGATTCTAGCTAGTTTCATCAATACCATTTATAATGCTTGATTATCAGTTTGATTGACCTCTATTTCTCATAAAGTGGTTGTGGCAGGAAGGCGGGAATAATTTGTGTGGATACTATGTTTGTGAGTACATCTACAACGCGACGACCTCTAAGCGGGGCTACTCTGAAAAACAATATGAAGTGCGTAAGCAATAATATTCACAATTTTATTTTATTACCATCATTTGTGTTGAGTTTCATTCATATATATGTATTGACCCCCTTCTTCAAATTAGATTTGGCAGATGCGGGATGAACTCCTACCACAAGATCACATAAAAGCAATTCAAGAGGAATTGGCGGGATTCTTTCTTGACCACGTCATCAATCCAGCCGGAGAATACCATGTGAAACTTGACATCAGATGTTAGGGATTGTAAGAGATCTTATATTGTATATATGTGCTAGTAGCGTCGGATAGATATACGAAAACTTGTTGTTCGACCAATCTCTCGGAGAAGGAGGAGGTCGATCACTTCTCTCTGTATATGTTCATGACGATCTTGTGTACTTAATGGTTTCCTTCATTTGCTTACTAGCTAGCGTGTCGAGTCCTCTCTATACGCGTCAGTCGCGTAGCGTCGACCAAGCACGAGATAAGAGAGGACACTTCTTTCTATTAGCTAGCTAACACAATATATGAAACCCCTAAATTAACCCTACAAAACCCCCAAACCCCCCCCCCCCCTTTCAAAAAAAAAAAAAACCCCGCTCCTAGCTGCTGACGCGTGGATGCCTTTGGTCCCGGTTGGTGTTACCAACCGGGACTAAAGGCCCTCCTTCCTGGGCTCGCCGCAGTGGCCACTGTGGAGCCACATCTATCCCGTTTCGTAAGCGAACCGAGACTAAGGTGTTGGGCTTTAGTCTCGACCCTTTAGTCCCGTCCAGAACCGGGACAAATGGGCCTTTTTCTACTAGTGCTTGCGCCCTCTCTGCTCCTCCTTGAGTCCTCTAGACACCTTTCCCCTCCTCCGTGCGGGTTCTCGAAGCTCCGGTGCGCCGGTGTACGCTTCACCACCGCCCTCGGCCACCCACGTCGCTGCGGCTATAAAAGGCCCCGAGCCCCTCTCGTCCTCACCAACCTCACCACCTCACTCCACTAGTTCTCCCCGACCCATCCAACCATCGCGGAGCTGCTCCTCGCCACCCATGCCGCCATGGCCGCCGCTCGGGTCCGAAAATTCCGGCGAGGGCGAGTCCCTCCTCTCCTCTTTCCACCACCAAGCTCCTCTCCACGCCGGTGAACCTTTTTCCCTTCTCAGCTCGCCGCCAAGTAACTGTAGCCCCGCCCCCCATCTAGCCTGAGGCCGCTGTCCTTACTGCCGCAGCTCCACTCGTGCCCAAGCTCCTCGACGGTCGCACCATGCCTGGACGGAGCCGCTCATCCCACTGATATGCCGGTAGGCCGGGAGCCCCAACGGTGGCCCTTGCCCCCGGCTATCGCCGGCCGGAGCCATGCCTCCTCTCCAGGCATGGGCGCGAGAAGAGGACACGACGCGCCCGCTGCCCTGCCAGCGGCCCCGACTCCCAGCGACTCGGCCTTCCCATCGTTTTTTTTAGGGGCGACAGCGGTTGGGCCGGCCCAAGTGGAGCAGCGGCGCCGCCGCGGCTCGGCCAGTGCCCAGGCGCCGGTGGCTTTCGGCCCGAACGCCCAGGAGAACAGTGTGTTTTCTTTTTATCCATTGACAAAAAACTGCGAGGACCCAGATGTGAATAAAATACTTACAAAAAGGTCCTTGGCAGAAAACCCCTATATCTCTTCATCCGTAACTCCGATCAAGTGATTCCAAAGCCCATTTCTTCATCTCTTCGGCCCGACATGTTGGTACCATTCTCATAATATTTTTACACTATGAAATGACTATCTTGCCCTTGCCCGTAAACAACCCCCTCCAAGAGAGAACTGTTTCCGGCAATCATCTCCCGGACTCTCCCACTTCCTCCCATGGTTCCTTCGTTCCCAGGCAAGCCACAACACTCATTTGCAATATTGCATTGCATATCATATAAAACTAATTACTTTAATAGCAGTATGACTATTTGTAAAATGGGTTAAACTATGCAATCTTGAGTAAATTCTTGAATAGGTGACTAGCATGTTAAGGACTGGATTGTTGTGACTAGTAGTTTACCCGCTTGATGATGCCATGACGTGGTTGGATTAAAAGATTACTTTCTATGATTATTTTGGGTTTCATCCGACAATTTGTGGATATGAATTAGCAGCAGTGGCTTAAGCACGTTGGTTATGGATTACTGTGTATCAGAGTGTTAGCTATGGCGAAATATTATTCGGTGATAGAACTTAGTCGTGATCTGGAGTCACCTGTCCGGCTTATCCGTGCAGCCACATTTGCAGATATGGGACGATCTTGACTTGGTCTGGCTCCGTGCTCTTTCACCAATACCACCCGACAGGGGGGTTATCGCGCGTGCTACCCTGATCAGGTAGGCGGATATAATCCTATGACCCAGTTGAGTTTATTTGGATCCATCCCCGTTTGGGACAGTTTGTTTGGCAACGACGGTGGCAGTGTCACGAGGTGACACAGGGGCCACCCAGGGCAGGACTCCGGGGAGGATGATTGCCGGTGGTACGATGGGAGAGTCAGGGTCAGCGGGTTTCGTTGGAGCAACACTGGTCCACCCGAATGGTCAAGAGTCAGTGCTCCATGGTGTGGGTAATGTGCGTAACCTCCAGAGTGTAAGAATCTATTCGAATAGCCGCATCCACGGTATTGGACAGTCCGTCCAGGCCTCACTAGGTGTCAACCGTAGTAATGATAATAATGATGGAAGGACTTGTCTTATATGGAACAGTTGGGCACACATGCTGTTGATAGTCTTGGCATAATCTTGAGGATAATCGTTGGGTGTTCTTAGAGTGATCACGAGTTGGTCACCAGAGTACAGGGAGGGTAGCCTGTGATTGTCATTTTCAGCCATACTTCAATAACAATAAATCTCAAGCTAATCTTGACTGCTATGATGTTGTCTTGCCTTAAGTTGGTGCTTGTTGTGAGCTTGCGAGTACATTCAAATACTCACCTGGCAGGTCATGCCAGTTTGCAGGTCAGCCATGATTCTTGCTTGTTGAGGATACCGAGTTTGCGCGCTCGTCAGTCGCGTAGCGTCGACCAAGACGAGATAAGAGAGGACACTTCTTTCTATTCCCCTTCTTCAAATTAGATTTGGCAGATGCGGGATGAACTCCTACCACAAGATCGCTTAAAGGCAATTCAAGAGGAATTGGCTGGATTCTTTCTTGACCACGTCATCAATCCAGCCGGAGAATACCATGTGGAACTTGACATCAGATGTTAGGGATCTTATATTGTATATATGTAGCTAGTAGCGTCGGATAGATATACGAAAACTTGTTGTTCGACCAATCTCTCGGAGAAGGAGGAGGTCGATCACTTCTCTCTGTATATGCTCATGACGATCTTGTGTACTTAATGGTTTCCTTCTTTTGCTTACTAGCTAGCATGTCGAGTCCTCTCTATACCGGAAAGACGTGTGTTGGTTTCGACAATCTCTCGGAGAAGGAGGAGGTCGATCACTCTCTCTGTATATGTTCATGACGATCTTGTTACTTATTGTTTTCCTTCATTTGCTTACTAGCTAGCGTGTCGAGTCCTCTCTTAACGTATAGTACGTAGCGTCGACCAAGCACGGGATAAGAGAGGACACTTCTTTCATTAGCTAGCTAACACAATATATGAAACCCCTAAATAAACCCTACAAAACCCCCAAAACCCCCCCCCCCCCCCCCTTTCAAAAAAAACAAAACCCCAGCTCCTGAGCTGCTGACGCGTGGATGCTCTTTGGTCCCGGTTGGTGTTACCAACCGGGACTAAAGGCCCTCCTTCCTGGGCTCGCCGCAGTGGCCACGTGGAGCCACATCTATCCCGGTTCGTAAGCGAACCGAGACTAAAGGTGTTGGGCTTTAGTCTCGACCCTTTAGTCCCGGTTCCAGAACCGGGACAAATGGGCCTTTTTCTACTAGTGCTTGCGCCCTCTCTGCTCCTCCGTGAGTCCTCTAGACACCTTTCCCCTCCTCCGTGCGGGTTCTCGAAGCTCCGGTGCGCCGGTGTACGCGTCACCACGGCCGCCCTCGGCCACCCACGTCGCTGCGGCTATAAAAGGCCCCGAGCCCCTCTCGTCCTCACCAACCTCACCACCTCACTCCACTAGTTCTCCCCGACCCATCCAACCATCGTCGGAGCTGCTCCTCGCCACCCATGGCCGCCATGGCCGCCGCTCGGGTCCGGCTAAATTCCGGCGAGGGCGAGTCCCTCCTCTCCTCTTTCCACCACCAGAAGCTCCTCTCCACGCCGGTGAACCTTTTTCCCTTCTCAGCTCGCCGCCAGAGTAACTGTAGCCCCGACCCCCATCTAGCCTGAGGCCGCTGTCCATTACTGCCGCAGCTCCACTCGTGCCCAAGCTCCTCGACGGTCGCACCATGCCTGGACGGGACCGCCTCATCCCACTGATGATGCCGGTAGGCCGGGAGCCGCCAACGGTGGCCCTTGCCGCCGGCTATCGCCGGCCGGAGCCATGCCTCCCTCGGCCAGGCATGGGCGCGAGAAGAGGACGACGACGCGCCCTGCCCTGCCAGCGGGCCCGACTCGCCAGCGACTCGGCCTTCCCATCGTTTTTTTTAGGGGCGACAGCGGTTGGGCCGGCCCAAGTGGAGCAGCGGCGCCCGCGCGGCTCGGCCAGTGCCCAGGCGCCGGTGGCTTTCGGCCCAGAACGGCCCAGGAGAACAGTGTGTTTTCTTTTTATCCAGTGAACAAAAAACTGCTGAGGACCCAGATGTGAATAAAATACTTACAAAAAGGTCCTTGGCAGAAAAACCCCTATATCTCTTCATCCGTAACTCCGATCAAGGTGATTCCAAAGCCCATTTCTTCATCTCTTCGAGCCCGACATGTTGGTACCATTCTCATAATATTTTTACACTATGAAAATGACTATCTTGCCCTTGCCCGTAAACAACCCCCTCCAAGAGAGAACTGTTTCCGGCAATCATCTCCGCGGACTCTCCGCACTTCCTCCCGATGGTTCCTTCGTTCCCAGGCAAGCCACAACACTCATTTGCATAATTGCATTGCAATATCATAGTAAAACTAATTACTTTAATAGCAAGTATGACTATTTGTAAAATGGGTTAAACTATGCAATGCTTGAGTAAATTCTTGAATAGGTGACTAGCATGTTAAGGACTGGATTGTTAGTGACTAGTAGTTTACCCGCTTGATGATGCCATGACGTGGTTGGATTAAAAGATTACTTTCTATGATTATTTTGGGTTTCATCCGACAATTTGTGGATATGAATTAGCAGCAGTGGCTTAAGCACGTTGGTTATTGGATTACTGTGATATCAGAGTGTTAGCTATGGCGGAAATATTATTCGGTGATAAGATACTTAGTCGGTTGATCTGGAGTCACCTGTCCGGGCTTATCCGTGCAGCCACATTTGCAGATATGGGACGATCTTGACTTGGTCTGGCTCCGTGCTCTTTCACCAATACCACCCGACAGGGAGGGTTATGCGCGCGTGCTACCCTGATCAGGTAGGCGGAGATAATCCTATGAGCCCAGTTGAGTTATTTGGATCCAAGTCCCCGTTTGGGACAGTTTGTTTGGCCACGACGGTGGCAGGTGTCACGAGGTGACACAGGGGCCACCCAGGGCAGGACTCCGGGGAGGATGATTGCCGGTGGTACGATGGGAGAGTCACGGGTCAGGCGGGTTTCGTTGGAGCAACACTGGTCCACCCGAATGGGATCAAGAGGTCAAGTGCTCCATGGTGTGGGTAATGTGCGTAACCTCTGCAGAGTGTAAGAATCTATTCGAATAGCCGCATCCACGGTATTGGACAGTCCGTCCAGGCCTCACTAGGTGGTCAACCGTAGTAATGATAATAATGATGGAAGGACTTGTCTTAGTATGGAACAGTTGGGCACCATGCTGTTGATAGTCTTGGCAATAATCTTGAGGATAATCGTTGGGTGTTCTTAGAGTGATCACGAGTTGGTCACCAGAGTACAGGGAGGGTAGCCTGTGATTGTCATTTTCAGCCATACTTCAATAACAATAAATCTCAAGCTAATCTTGACTGCTATGATGTTGTCTTGCCTTAATGTTGGTGCTTGTTGTGAGCTTGCGAGTACATTCAAAGTACTCACCTGGCAGGTCATGCCAGTTTGCAGGTCAGGCCATGATTGCTTGCTTGTTGAGGATACCGAGTTTGCGCGCTAGGTCACGCGTTCCAGCCAGAGTCCCTGCGGAGTGGAGTCCATCACCGTCGTCGTTGTTCCGCTGTCTGCGTAGACCTTGATAACCCACAAGTGTAGGGGATCTATCGTATTCCTTTCGATAAGTAAGAGTGTCGAACCCAACGAGGAGCAGAAGGAAATGACAAGCAGTTTTCAGCAAGGTATTCTCTGCAAGCACTGAGATTATCGGTAACAGATAGTTGTGTGATAAGGTAATTCGTAACGAGTAGCAAGTAACAAATGTAGAAAAGGTGCAGCAAGGTGGCCCAATCCTTTTTGTAGCAAAGGACAAGCCTGGACAAACTCTTATATAAAACAAAGCGCTCCCGAGGACACATGGGAATTACTGTCAAGCTAGTTTTCATCATGCTCATATGATTCGCGTTCGTTACTTTGATAATTTGATATGTGGGTGGACCGGTGCTTGGGTGCTTCCCTTACTTGGACAAGCCTCCCACTTATGATTAACCTCTCTCGCAAGCATCCGCAACTATGAAAGAAGAATTAAGATAAATCTAACCATAGCATGAAACATATGGATCCAAATCAGCCCCTTACGAAGCAACGCATAAACTAGGGTTTAAGCTTCTGTCACTCTAGCAACCCATCATCTACTTATTACTTCCCAATGCCTTCCCCTAGGCCCAAATAATGGTGAAGTGTCATGTAGTCGACGTTCACATAACACCACTAGAGGATAGACAACATATATACATCTCATCAAAATATCGAACGAATACCAAATTCACATGATTACTTATAACAAGACTTATCCCATGTCCTCAGAAACAAACGTAACTACTCACAAAGCATATTCATGTTCATAATCAGAGGAGTATTAATTATCATTAAGGATCTGAACATATGATCTTCCACCGAATAAACCAACTAGCATCAACTACAAGGAGTAATCAACACTACTAGCAACCCACAGGTACCAATCTGAGGTTCTGAGACAAAGATCGGATACAAGAGATGAACTAGGGTTTGGAGAGGAGATGGTGCTGATGAAGATGTTGATGGAGATTGACCCCCTCTCGATGAGAGGATCATTGGTGATGACGATGGCTTCGATTTCCCCCTCCGGGAGGGAAGTTTCCCCGGCAGAACAGCTCCGCCGGAGCCCTAGATTGGTTCTGCCCAAGTTTCGCCTCGAGACGGCGGTGCTTCGTCCCGAAAGCTCCCTTATGATTTTTTCCAGGTCAAAACCCTCCATATAGCAGAAGATGGGCACCGGAGGCCTGCCAGGGGGCCCACAAGCCACAGGGGCGCGCCCAGGGGTAGGGCGCTACCCCCTGGCTTGTGACCTCCTGGTGGGTCCCCTCTGGTATTTCTTTCACCCAATAATTTTTATATATTCCAAATTAATTCTCCGTAACTTTTCAAGACTTTTGGAGTTGTGCAGAATAGGTCTCTCATATTTGCTCCTTTTCCAGTCTAGAATTCCAGCTGCCGGCATTCCCCCTCTTCATGTAAACCTTGTAAAATAAGAGAGAAAAGGCATAAGTATTGTACCATAATGTGTAATAACAGCCCATAATGCAATAAATATCAATATAAAAGCATGATGCAAAATGGACGTATCAACTCCCCCAAGCTTAGACCTCGCTTGTCCTCAAGCGAAAGCCGAAATCGATAAATATGTCCACATGTTTAGAGATAGAGGTGTCGATAAAATAAAATACGGACATGAGAGCATCATGATCATCTTTAGAACAGCAATACTTATTGATATATAATTTCTTATACTAGAGTAACAATTCATTCACAGGGTAAAGTATGAATCAAGAACTCTATTGAGAACCAATAAACTATGATCTCAATCATTGAAGCAATTGCAATTTATCATACCATCGGAAAGAGTCAATATAAGAGCTTGCAAAGCAAATCCACATACTCAATCATCTTTTAGACTTTCATAATTGCTAACACTCATGCGGTACTTATGAGGTCAAAGCTTCAATTGGACACAGAGAAAGATAGGGGCTTATAGTTTTGCCTCCCAACTGTTTACCTTAAGGGTAATGTCAACAGAAATAACTCATGATCACCCACATCCGTGTGGATATATGTGTCTAGATCATTCCCCAACACATGATGCTTGCCAAGAGAGAAAGGCGAAGTATAGGAAGTGGTGAGGATCACCATGACTCTTGCATAAAGGTAAGTATTAGAAAGTAAAAGTAACAGATAGGCCCTTCGCAGAGGGAAGAAGAGGTTGTCATGTGCTTTTATAGTTGAATACGCAATCTCTTAATGCAAAAGAAAGTCACTTTATATTGCCTCTTGTGATAAAGAACTTTATTATGCAGTCTGTCGCTTTTATTTCTTCCATATCACAGGTTCGAATAAAGTTTATTTTCCTCACACTAATAGATCATACATATTTAGAGAGCAATTTTATTGCTTGCACCGATGATAACTTACTTGAACGATCTTACTCAATCCATAGGTAGGTATGGTGGACTCTCATGGCAAAACTGGGTTGAGGTTGTTTGGATGCACAAGTAGTATCTCTACTTGGTGCGGAAGTTTTGGCTGATATGGGGTGGAAGCAAGCGTCACATGTTAAAGGATCTATAACCATATAACTTCTATTCGAAAATAAGCAAACATAACCCATTATGTTGTCTTCCTTGTCCAACATCAACTTCTTAGCATATAATATTTTAATGAGTGCTCGCAATCATAAAAGATGTCCAAGATAATATATTTATATGTGAACCTCTCTTTCTTTATTACTTCCTTTTAATTGCAGCAATGACCAATCACAACAAATTTCAATCGACATACTTCTTATATGTGAAGTCATCACTCCCCATAAGATCATCATATATACTCTTTGCTTTTATTCTATTCTTCTTTCTATTTCTTTTTCTCAAGATCATAGCAAGCAAGCAAAGCCCTCAACTCAAAACTACTTTTTATTATATAACTCTCGGACTTGCTTACATAGGGGGAACATAAAGCAAAACTCAAAACTAGATCACACTAAAAACTTTATTCTACTAGATCAAGATATAACCAAAAGGATCGAACTAAGAAAAACAATAAAAGTAAAAGATGTGATGGTGATACGATAACGGGGCACCTCCCCCAAGCTTGGCACAAGCCAAGGGGAGTGCCCATACCCATGTGTTTAGTTGTCTTTCTTCGGAGGTGGTGATGTTGAAGTTGTTGATGAGGTTGGAAGCTTGTCCTCCATCTTCCAAGGCATAGGCTCACCATCGTAAAAAGATGAACGAGTCTCTGGGATCCTCAAATCTGCAGCCAAACTCATTTTCTTAAATATGTATTCATACTCACAGTTTTGGTTTTGCAGGTCATAGATCTGGGCTTGGAGATGCTCGATTTTCTCGTAAAGCTTGAAGATGTGCTCCCCGATGTCCTTGGCGTCCAGCTTGTGCTTATGGGTAAACTCCACGATCATCATGTGATTGGCATTGAGTCCACGTTCCACCATCCCTTGGCACTTGAAGACTTGCTGCTCCATTGCTTCGAGCCTTGTCTCCACGCTTCTGGTCTTCTTTGGCCCCTCAACATCATGGATGTGCAGCACCCCCTCACGCATCTCAATGGTTTGAGGGTGTCGCAACACCTTCGCGAGGTAGGGGTTGATGACCTTCTCGAAAAACTTGTCCTTCGAAGCACTTGGGGACATCATGCTGATCTAAATCTGTCCGGAAAACAACAACAAACAAGAACAGAGGATTTTTCCGTGGTACGGTGGTCAAAACCTTCGGGAGATTATATAATGAATTTTTACCGACTTAAAGGAGTATACCACAAGAAAATGGAGTCCGGAGGGTACACGGGGTGGCCACAAGCCACAGGGGTGCGCTGCCCAGGGGGGTAGGGCGCGCCCCTGGCTTGTCGCCTCCTCGTGCACTTTCCGGACTGATTTAAATTTTCCTAATTTATTAAATATTCCAAAACAGAGAAAAATTTCTATTGGAAAAGTTTTGGAGTCGGTTTGCTTACCGTACCACATACCTATTCCTTTTCGGAGTCTGAAATGTTCTGGTAGGTCTCCCTAATGTACTCCTCAGGAGTTATGGTACTGATAATATTGGTTTCAACATTTATGGGAGTACCTGAGATATAATGTTTGATTCTTTGCCCATTTACCACCTTCGGATTTGTGCCTTCAGAGTTGTTGATCTTGATGGCACCGAAACGATATACTTCCTCGATAATGTAAGGCCCTTCCCATTTAGAAAGAAGTTTTCCAGCAAAAAATCTTAAACGAGAATTGTATAGTGATACGTCTCCAACGTATCTCTAATTTTTGATTGTTCCATGCTATTATATTATCTATTTTGGATGTTTTATATGCATTAATATGCTATTTTATATTATTTTTGGGACTAACCTATTAACCTAGAGCCCAGTGCCAGTTTCTGTTTTTTCCTTGTTTTTGAGTATTGCAGATAAGGAATATTAAACGGAGTCCAAACGGAATAAAACCTTCGGGATGATTTTTCTTGGACCAAAAGAAACCTAACGGACTTAGAGATGAGGGCAGGAGACCTGCCAGGTAGCGACAAGCCACAGGGGCACACCCTAGGGGGGGGGGGCTGGCTTGTGGCCCCCTGCAGGCCCTCCTAACCCTAATTCTTGTCCTATAAATTCCCAAATATTCCCCCAATACCAAAAAGAGCCACGATAGTACTTTTCCGTCGTCGCAAGCCTCTGTTCCCGTGAGATCCCAAATTGGGGCCTTTTCTGGTAATCTGCCGGAGGGGGATTCGATCACGGAGGGCATCTACATCAACTCCATTGCCCCTCCGATGATGCGTGAGTAGTTCACCACAGACCTTCGGGTCCATAGCTAGTAGCTAGATGGCTTCTTCTCTCTCTATGTTCTTCAATACCATGTTTTCCATGATCTTCATGGAGATCTATCCGATGTAATAGTCTTTTGCGGTGTGTTTGTCGAGATCCAATGAATTGTGAGTTTATGATCAGATTATCTATGAATATTATTTCAGTCTTTTCTGAATTCTTATATGCATGATTTCATATCTTTGCAAGTCTCTTCGAGTTATTGGTTTGGCTTGGCCAACTAGATTGGTAATTCTTGCAATGGGAGAAGTGCTTAGTTTTGGGTTCAATCTTGCGGTGTCCTCACCCAGTGACAAAGTAGGGGTAGCGAGGCACGTATTTGTATTGTTGCCATCGAGGATAAAAAGATGGGGTTTTCATCATATTGCTTGAGTTTATCCCTCTACATCATGTCATCTTACCTAATGCGTTACTCTGTTGTTCATGAACTTAATACTCTAGATGCAGGCAGGAGTCGGTCGATGTGTGGAGTAATAGTAGTAGATGCAGAATCATTTCGGTATACTTGATATGGACGTGATGCCTATATGCATAATCATTGCCTTGGATATCATCATAACTATGCTCTTTTCTATCAATTGCTCGACAGTAATTTGTTCACCCACCGTATTATTTTCCTTCAAGAGAGAAGCCTCTAGTGAAACCTATGGCCCCCGGGTCTATTTTCCATATTATATTTTCAGATCTATTTACTTTGCTTTTCGTTTTAGTAATCTTTTATATCTATCTCTATTAGATCTCATCCTTGCAAGTAACCGTGAAGGGATTGACAACCCCTTTATAGCGTTGGGTGCAAGAGTTTGATTGTTTGTGCAGGTGCAAGATTTGGGGCCTTGCTTGTTCCTCCTACTGTATTGATACCTTGGTTCTCAAAAACTGAGGGAAATACTTATCTACTTCGCTGCATCACCCTTTCCTCTTCAAGGGAAAACCAACGCAAGCTCAAGAGGTAGCAAGAAGGATTTCTGGCGCCGTTGCCGGGGAGGATACATAGCAAGACAAGCCAACCAAGTACCCATCACAAACTCATCTCTTGCATTTACATTATTTGCCATTTGCCTCTCGTTTTCCTCTCCCCCACTTCTAAAATGAATTTCGGAAAAAACCAAAAAGATTTGCCTTTTTATTCGCCCTTCTTCCGTTCGTCTTTTCGTTTGCTTTTTGTTTGCTTGTGTTGCCTTGTGCCTTCTATTTGCTTGCATCTTCGCTTGCTAAAAATCGATTGATATGGATCCTCATCCACTTGCTAATCTTTTCAAAAGGCCAAATTATGATGAACCAATTGCTAGTGAGTTGAGTGCACCTGATTATCTCTATGAAGTTTTGTTTGAAAATCATGAATCTGAAAATTTTGATGAAGTGTTGAAAGAAGAAATTCATAAGGTGATTCATGATAGCTCCTTGATTGAAAAGCATGATTGCAATGATGTTTCTATAAATTCTATTAATGTCAATTATGCTAATGATATGCAAAGCCAAAAGCTTGGGGATGCTATGTTTGATGAAGATGATATTTTTTGTCCCCCAAGTTTTGATGAGCAAATTCATTATGATGATTGCATGCTCGTGTATCATGAAAAGAATGATTTATGTGATAGTTATATTGTTGAATTCCTTCTTGATGCTACTAAAATTTATTATGAGGGAGGAACATATGCTTGTAGGAATTGCAATAATATCAAGTTTCCTCTCTATGTGTTCAAAGTTTTGAAGTTATGCTTGTTTGGCCTTCCTATGCTAATTGATTCTTGTTCCCATAAATTGTTTGCTCATGAAATGCCTATGCATAGGAAGTGGGTTAGACTTAAACATGTTTTTCATGAGATTCATGATGCTCTTTTACATATTTCAATTACTACTTTTTATGTGAGCATCATTGAAATCATTTTGCCTAGCTAGGGGCGTTAAACAATAGCGCTTGTTGGGAGGCAACCCAATTTTATTTTCTGTTTTTGCTTTTTACTTTCTATTTTTGGGTGTTTTCACACATTATTACCTCTGTAGTAATTGTGTTTTGGTGTTTTAATTAGTGTTTGAGCCAAGTAAGACCTTTGGGATGGTCTACGGTGTTTGTTGATTTGATCTTGTTGAAAAACAGAAACTTTTGCGCTCAGTCCAGGAATTTTATAAATTCACCAGAGCGTCGAATGAGTCTGAAATTTTTAAACCAGATTGGTATACAAATTTCCCTGATTTTCCTAATTTTTAAGAATTTTTGGAGTTACATAAGTATTCGAAGTCTACAGATTGCTATAGACTGTTCTGTTTTTGACAGATTCTGTTTTCTATGTGTTGTTTGCTTATTTTGATGAATCTATGGGTTGTATCGGGGGGTATGAACCATGGAGAAGTTAGAATACAGTAGATATTACACCAATATAAATAAAGAATGAGTTCACAACAGTACCTAAAGTGGTGATTTATTTTTCTTATACTAACGGATCTCACGAGTTTTCTGTTGAGTTTTGTGTTGTGAAGTTTTCAAGTTTTGGGTAAAGATTTGATGGACTATGGAATAAGGAGTGGCAAGAGACTAAGCTTGGGGATGCCCAAGGCACCCCAAGTCATATTCAAGGATGCCAAAGAGCCTAAGCTTGGGGATGCCCCGGAAGGCATCCCCTCTTTCGTCTTCAATCCATCGGTAAATTTACTTGAGGCTATATTTTTATTCACCACATGATATGTGTTTTGCTTGGAGCGTCTTGTATGATATGAGTCTTTGCTTTTTAGTTTGCCACAATAATCCTTGCTGCACACATCTTTTGAGAGAGACACGCTGAATCGTGAATTTATTAGAATACTCTATGTGCTTCACTTATATCTTTTGAGCTAGGCAATTTTGCTCTAGTGCTTCACTTATATCTTTTTAGAGCACGGTGGTGTTTTATTTTATAGAAATTGAACTCTCATGCTTCACTTATATTATTTTGAAAGTCTTTAAACAGCATGGTAATTTGTTTAGGTTATGAATTTAGTCCTAATATAATGGGCATCCAAGAGGGATATAATAAAAACTTTCATATAAACTGCACTGAATACTATGAGAAGTTTGATTCCTTGCATAGAGTTTTGAGATATGAAGATGGTAATATTAGAGTCATGCTAGTAAGTAATTGTGGATTGGTAGAAATACTTGTGCTAAGGTTTGTCATTCCCGTAGCATGCACGTATGGTGAACCGTTATGTAAGGAAGTCGGAGCATGATTTGTTTAATGATTGTCAACCTTTGTGTGAGGGTCGGGAGCGCGCGATGGTTTACTCCTACAAACCTCTCCCCTAGGAGCATGCATCTAATACTTTGCTTCGATAACTAATAGACTTTTTCAATAAGTATGTGATTTCTTTATGACTATTGTGAGTCCATGGATTATACGCACTCTCACCCTTCCACCTTTGCTAGCCTCTCTAGTACCGCGCAACTTTCGCCGGTGCATCAAACCCACCTTCCTCAAAACAACCACCATATACCTTCCTCAAAACAGCCACCATACCTACCTATTATGGCATTTCCATAGCCATTCCGAGATATATTGCCATGCAACTTCCACCGTTCCGTTTATTATGACATGCACCATCATTTTCATATTGCTTTGCATGATCGTAAGACAGCTAGCATGATGTTTTCATGGCTTGTCCGTTTTTTTATGTCATTTGCTATGCTAGATCATTGCACATCCCGGTACACCAATGGAGGCATTCATATAGAGTCATATTTTGTTCTAGGTATTGAGTTGTAAGTAAATAAAAGTGTGATGATCATCATTAGTAGAGCATTGTCCCATGAGAGGAAAGGATGATGGAAGCTATGATTCCCTCACAAGTTGGGATGAGTCTCTGGACTTTACAAATAATCAAAGAGGCCAATGAAGCCCAAATAAAAAAAAGAGGCCAAAGATGCCCACCAAAATAAAAAAAATGAGAGAAAAGAGAGAAGGGACAATGTTACTATCCTTTTTCCACACTTGTGCTTCAAAGTAGCACCATGATCTTCATGATAGCACTACTGGAATCTGCTACTTTGCCATCTGCCAGCTCTTTGCCGTTTGCCAGCTGATGGCAAAGAGGCTCTTTGCCGTCTGCCTTGGGATAGCAGACGGCAAAGAGCTGGCAGATGGCAAAGAGACTGTTTGCCATCAGCTGGCTATTTGCCGTCTGCCAGCTGATGACAAAGAGGGAAAAGGCAGACGGCAAAGAGCCTAGTGGGCCCCACGGGGCACGGCGTGGCTAGGTCAACTTCTTTGCCGTCTGCTGGCAGATGGCAAAGAGGTTAACTTCTTTGCTGTCTGCTAGCAGACGGCAATGTCCAACCTTTGCCGTCTGCCAGCAGACGGCAAAGAACAAATAGCAGCCGGCAAAGCCAGGGCGGACAGCAAAGAAGAAGCACAACACTCGGATCGATCATGCAGATCGATGACTTGGCATCCCCACCCACACCCCATCGGACGCACACCCACGCACGCACCCACGATGCACATGCCCCGAGGGCAGCATCACCCCACCACGTCCCACCTCACCCCACCATGTCTCTCTCTCTCTCTGTCCCTTATCCCCACCTCACCCCACCACATCTCTCTCTCTCTCCTTTCTCTCCCTCTCGATCCAAATCGGCACACCGGCCGGCCGGCGCCCGCCACCGCCTTGACCCCCGGCCTTGCCGGCCAACACCTCGCCCGCCGGATCCAGCCTCGCCGGCCACCACCTCTTCCGCCGGCCGCGTCCACTTCCCCCTTCACCGCCGGCCCCGGCCACTTCGCCCGTCGCCCCCGCCGGCCTCCATCGGCCCGCCGGCGCCCGCCACCACCTCGTTGGCCGCCATCTCGCCTGCCGGCCCCGGCCCCGTCACCCGTCGCCCCCGCCTGCCTCCGCGTCTCGTCGCTCGTCGACCGCGGCGGCCTCCGCGCCCCGTCTCCCCTGCCGGCCTCCATCGGCCGCGGCTCCGTCGGCCCCGGCTCCGTCAGCCCCGAACCCCGGCCTCGGCCTCGAGGAGAAGTGAGAGGGCGCGGCTGCTAGTTGCTCCAGCGACCACGGGCACAGAGGAGTCCGTTCATTCTTGGAACAAAGTGTGGATGGATAATGTCGTGTTCGTATTGTGAAATTTGTCCATTCGTGGATGATGTATTCTTGGAACAAAGTGTGGATGATGTATTCTGTGTAAATATTGTAATTTTGTATTGTGAAATTTGTCCGTTCGTCTTCGATTCTTGGAACAAAGTGTGGATGGATAATGTCGTGTTTATTTATAGCCTCTGCACTTGGACTATTTATTTATTTTAATAAACAAACAAACTTCTTTGCCGTCTGTGATTGTAGGAGGCCGACGGCAAAGCCTCCCGTTAGCGGCTAACGGAGCTAACCCTATCCAGTGGCTTTGCCGTCCGCTAGCAGACGGCAAAGTAGCCTTTGTCGTCACCTGTTCAGCCGGACTGTTGGCCGTCTGCTAGCAGACGGCAAAGGCTTTGCCGTCCGCCAGGCATGCCTTTGCCGTCTGCTATGGCAGACGGCAAAGCAGCTAATTCCAGTAGTGTAGAGAGTCACCTATTTTGTCACTTTCATATACTAGTGGGAATTTTTCATTATATAAACTTGGCTTGTATATTCCAATGATGGGCTTCCTCAAATTGCCCTAGGTCTTCGTGAGCAAGCGAGTTGGATGCACACCCACTTAGTTTCTTTTTGAGCTTTCATACACTTATAGCTCTAGTGCATCCGTTGCATGGCAATCCCTACTCACTCACATTGATATCTATTGATGGGCATCTCCATAGCCCGTTGATATGCCTAGTTGATGTGAGACTATCTTCTCCTTTTTCCCTTACAACCTCCACCATATTCTATTCCACCTATAGTGCTATATCCATGGCTCACGCTCATGTATTGCGTGAGAGTTGAAAAGGTTTGAGAACATAAAAGGTGTGAAACAATTGCTTGACTTGTCATCGGGGTTGTGCATGATTTAAATACTTTGTGTGGGGAAGATGGAGCATAGCCAGACTATATGATTTTGTAGGGATAACTTTTTGAGGCCATGTTATTTTGAAAGGACACAATTGCCTTATTAGTATGCTTGAAGTATTACTGTTTTTATGTCAATATTAAGCTTTTGTTTTGAATCTTATGGATCTGAACATTCATGCCACAATAAAGAATATTACAAGGATAAATATGTTAGGTAGCATTCCACATCAGAAATTCTATTTTTATCATTTACCTACTCGAGGACGAGCAGGAATTAAGCTTGGGGATGCTTGATACGTCTCCAACGTATCTATAATTTTTTATTGTTCCATGCTATTATATTATCTATTTTGTATGTTTTATATGCATTAATATGCTATTTTATATTATTTTTGGGACTAACCTATTAACCTAGAGCCCAGTGCCAGTTTCTGTTCTTTCCTTGTTTTTGAGTATTGCAGATAAGGAATATTAAACGGATTCCAAACGGAATAAAACCTTCAGGATGATTTTTCTTGGACCAGAAGAAACATAACGAACTTGGAGATGAAGGCAGGAGACCTGCCAGGTGGCGACAAGCCACAGGGGCGCGCCCCCTGGCTTGTGGCCCCCTGCAGGCCCTCCTAACCCTAATTCTTGTCCTATAAATTCCCAAATATTCCCCCAATACCAAAAAGAGCCACGATAATACTTTTCCACCGCCGCAAGCCTCTGTTCCCGTGAGATCCCAAATTGGGGTCTTTTTTGGTAATCTGTCGGAGGGGGATTCGATCATGGAGGGCATCTACATCAACTCCATTGCCCCTCCGATGATGCATGAGTAGTTCACAACAGACCTTTGGGTCCATAGCAAGTAGCTAGATGGCTTCTTCTCTCTCTATGTTCTTCAATACCATGTTTTCCATGATCTTCATGGAGATCTCTCCAATGTAATACTCTTTTGCGGTGTGTTTGTCGAGATCCGATGAATTGTGGGTTTATGATCAGATTATCTATGAATATTATTTCAGTCTTTTCTGAATTCTTATATGCATGATTTCATATCTTTGCAAGTCTCTTCGAGTTATTGGTTTGGTTTGGCCAACTAGATTGGTAATTCTTGCAATGGGAGAAGTGCTTAGTTTTGGGTTCAATCTTGCGGTGTCCTCACCCAATGACAAAGTAGGGGTAGCGAGGCACGTATTTGTATTGTTGCCATCGAGGATAAAAAGATGGGGTTTTCATCATATTGCTTGAGTTTATCCCTCTACATCATGTCATCTTACCTAATGCGTTACTCTGTTCTTCATGAACTTAATACTCTAGATGCAGGCAGGAGTCGGTCGATGAGTGGAGTAATAGTAGTAGATGCAGAATCGTTTCGGTCTACTTGATACGGATGTGATGCCTATATGCATAATCATTGCCTTGGATATCGTCATAACTATGCGCTTTTCTATCAATTGCTCGACAGTAATTTGTTCACCCACCGTATTATTTTCCTTCAAGAGAGAAGCCTCTAGTGAAACCTATGGCCCCCAGGTCTATTTTCCATATTATATTTTCAGATCTATTTACTTTGCTTTTCACTTTAGTAATCTTTTATATCTATCTCTATTAGATCTCATCCTTGCAAGTAACCATGAAGGGATTGACAACCCCTTTATAGCGTTGGGTGCAAAAGTTTGATTGTTTGTGCAGGTGCAAGATTTGGGGCCTTGCTTGTTCCTCCTATTGGATTGATACCTTGGTTCTCAAAAACTAAGGGAAATACTTATCTACTTTGCTGCATCACCCTTTCCTCTTCAAGGGAAAACCAACGCATGCTCAAGAGGTAGCATATAGCAAGACATGGTCGCCTACATTGAATTCACGCTTTTGTATCCTTTTATCATGCCATCTCTTAACCTTTTCTTTAAACAACTTGGCATTCTCATAGGCCTGGGTTCTCCATTCATCAAGTGAGCTAATGTCAAATAACCTCTTCTCACCAACAAGTTTGAAATCATAGTTGAGCTCTTTAATTGCCCAATAAGCTTTATGTTCTAGTTCAAGAGGTAAGTGACATGCTTTACCATAAACCATTTTATATGGAGACATACCCATAGGGTTTTTGTAAGCAGTTCTATAAGCCCATAATGCATCATCAAGTTTCTTAGACCAATTCTTTCTAGATCTATTAACAGTCTTTTGCAAGATCAATTTAATTTCTCTATTACTTAATTCTACTTGACTACTAGACTAAGGATGATATGGAGATGCAATTCTATGATTAACATCATACTTAGCAAGCAATTTACGGAAAGCACCATGAATAAAGTGTGAACCACCATTAGTCATTAAATATCTAGGGACTCCAAATCTGTGGTAAATAACTTCTTTAAGCATTTTAATAGAAGTGTTATGATCAGCACTACTAGTTGGAATAGCTTCTACCCACTTAGTAACATAATCAACAGCAACTAGAATATGAGTATACCCATTGGACTTTGGAAAAGGTCCCATATAATCAAAACCCCAAACATCAAATGGTTCAATAACAAGTTAGTAATTCATAGGCATTTCCTGCCGTCTACTAATATTACCAATTCTTTGACACTCATCGCAAGACAAGACAAACTTACGCGCATCCTTGAAGAGAGTAGGCCAATAAAAACTAGATTGTAATACCTTGTGTGCAGTTCTATCTCCAGCGTGGTGCCCTCCGTAGGCCTCGAAATGACACTTGTGTAGGATCTATTCCTGTTCATGCTTAGGTACACAACGTCTAATAACACCATCTACTCCTTCTTTATAAAGGTGTGGATCATCCCGAAAGTAATGTCTTAAATCATAGAAGAACTTTTTCTTTTGTTGGTATGTGAAACTAGGTGGTATAAATTTAGCAACAATGTAATTAGCATACCATGGAGCATTACGTGAAGCATTTATGACAGCTAATTGTTCATCAGGAAAGCTATCATCAATAGGTAGTGGGTCATCAAGAACATTCTCTAACCTAGACAAGTTATCTGTTACGGGGTTCTCAGCACCCTTTCTATCAATAATATGCAAATCAAATTCTTGTAGCAGAAGAACCCATCTAATAAGTCTAGGTTTAGCATCTTTCTTTTCCATAAGGTATTTAATAGCAGCATGATCAGTGTGAACAGTTACTTTGGAATCAACAATATAAGGTCTGAACTTATCACAAGCAAACACAACTGCTAAAAATTCCTTTTCAGTGGTAGCATAGTTTCTTTGAGCACTCTCTAGAGTTTTGCTAGCATGATGGATAACATTTAATTTCTTATCAACTCTTTGTCCTAGAATAGCACCAACAGCATAATCACTAGCATCACACATAATTTCAAAGGGTAGGTTCCAATCAGGTGGTTGAACAACAGGTGCAGAAATCAAGGCTTTCTTAAGGATTTCAAATGCTTCTACACAATCATCATAAAAAACGAAAGGAACATCCTTTTGCAAAAGATTAGTGAGAGGCCTAGAAATCTTAGAGAAGTCTTTAATAAACCTCCTATAGAAACCAGCATGACCAAGAAAACTTCTTACACCTCTGATATTCATAGGACACGGCATTTTTTCAATAGCATCAACTTTAGCCTTATCAACTTCAATACCTCTTTCGGAGATTTTGTGTCCCAAGACAATACCCTTATTAACCATAAAGTGGCACTTCTCCCAATTCAAGACAAGATTAGTTTCTTCGCATCTCTGCAAAACTCGATCAAGGTTGCTCAAGCAATCATCAAAAGAAATTTCGTAAATGGAGAAATCATCCATGAAGACCTCAACAATCTTTTCACAAATGTCAGAGAATATAGCAGTCATACATCTTTGAAAGGTAGCAGGTGCATTGCATAAACCAAAAGGCATACATCTGTAAGCAAAGGTACCGAAAGGACAAGTAAAAGTGGTCTTCTCTTGGTCCACTTTTGACACGGGTATTTGAGAGAAACCAGAATAACCATCTAGAAAGCAAAAGTGTGTGTGTTTGGATAGTCTTTCTAGCATTTGATCAATAAAAGGTAGAGGGTAATGATCTTTCCTAGTAGCTTTATTTAATTTCCTAAAATCAATTACCATTCTATATCCTGTAACAATTCATTGCGGGATCAATTCATTTTTATCATTAGGAACAATGGTAATACCTCCCTTCTTAGGGACACAATGAACGGGACTAACCCATCTACTATCAGCAATAGGATAAATTATACCTGCCTCCAGGAGCTTTAATATTTCATTTCTTACCACTTCTTTCATTTTAGGATTTAACCGCCGTTGGTGATCAACAACTGGTTTAGCATCAGGCTCCATATTAATTTTATGCTGACATAGAGTGGGACTAATGCCCTTAAGATCATTAAGAGTATATCCAATAGCAGCATGGTGCTTCCTCAGAGTTTTCAATAATCTCTTTTCTTCATGCTCTGAAAGGTTAGCACTAATAATAACAGGCTATATCTTCTTTTCATAAAGATAAGCATATTTTAGAGTATCCGTTAATTGTTTAAGCTCAAACACGGGATCACCCTTGGGTGGAGGAGGATCCCCAAGTATTTCAACAGGCAAGTTGTGTTTCAAAATAGGATGCTGATCAAAGAAAATCTTATCTATTTCATTTCTTTCATTCATATGCATATCGTTTTCATGGTCTAGCAAATATTGTTCTAAGGGATCAGTAGGAGGCACAGCAATAGAAGCAAGACCAATAATTTCATCCTTACTAGGCAATTCTTTATCATGGGGTTGTCTATGAAATTTAGAGAAATTAAACTCATGGGACACATCCCCAAAACTTACAGTAACAGTTTCTTTCTCACAATCTATCTTAGCATTAACGGTGTTCAAGAAAGGTCTGCCAAATATAATGGGACAAAAATCATCCTGTGGGGAACCAAGCACAAGAAAATCAGTAGGGTATTTTATTTTCCCACACAAGACTTCAACATCTCTAAAAATCCCAACTATTGCTATAGTATCTCTATTAGCAAGCTTAATGGTAACATCAATTTCCTCTAATTCAGTAGGTGCAATATCATTCATAATTTCTTGATATAAGGTAAAGGGAATTGCACACACACTAGCACCCACATCACATAAGCCATGATAACAATGATCTCCTATTTTAACAGAAACAACAGGCATGCCAACAATAGGTCTATGTTTATCTTTAGTATCAGGTCTAGCAATTCTAGCAGCTTCATCACAGAAATGAATAACATGCCCATCAATATTATCAACCAAGAGATCTTTAACCATAGCAATACTAGGTTCAACTTTAATTTATTCAGGGGGTGTAGGTGTTCTAACATAGCTCTTACGAACCACAGTTGAAGCTTTAGCATGTTCCTTTATTCTAACAGGGAAAAGTGCTTTCTCAATATAAGTAGCAGGAATAATAGGATCAACATTATAAGTAATAGTTTCTTCTTCAACTTTAATAGGTTCAACTACTTTCACTTCAATGGGAGGATGATATTTAAACCACTTCTCCTTAGGGAGATCAACATGAGTAGCAAAAGATTCACAGAAAGAAGCTACTATCTCAGAGTCAAGTCCATATTTAGTGCTAAATTCGCGAAAAGCATCGGTGTCTATAAAGGATTTAACACAATCAAACTTAAGGTTTATACCTGACTCCTTACCTTCGTCGAGTTCCCAATCTTTAGAGTTGTGTTTAATTCTTTCCAATCAATTCCATTTGAATTCAATATCTTTCCTCATAAAGGAACCAATACAAGAAGTATCGAGCATGGATTGATCATTACGAGAAAGCCGAGCATAAAAATTCTGAATAATAATTTCTCTTGAGAGCTCATGATTGGGGCATGAATATAACACTGACTTAAGCCTCCCCCAAGATTGAGCAATACTTTCTCCTTCACGAGGCCAAAAATTATAAATATAATTCCGATCACGATGAACCAGATGCATAGGATAAAACTTCTGATGAAATTCCAATTTCAATCGGTTGTAGTTCCATGATCCAATATCATCACATAGCCTATACCATGTCAATGCCTTCTCATTCAAAGATAAAGGAAAGACCTTCTTCTTGACATCATCCTCGGGCAAACCTGCAAGCTTAAATAATCCACAAACTTCATCTACATATATCAGGTGCAAATCAGGATGTAGTGTTCCATCTCCTGCATAAGGATTAGCTAGCAGTTTCTCTATCACACCCGAAGGAATTTCATAATAAATATTTTCAGTAGGTTCAGTAGGTTGAGGAGCAACTCTTTGTGCTTCCGGTCGAGGTGAAGATACCCCGAACAAGCCCCGCAAAGGATTATTTTCCATAGTGACAGTAAATTTCAGCACACTATATAAATTTTTCCTTACCAAATTCCACTCACCAAAGGCGCTTCATTCCCCGGCAACGGCGCCAGAAAAGAGTCTTGATGACCCACAAGTGTAGGGGATCTATCGTAGTCCTTTCGATAAGTAAGAGTGTCGAACCCAACGAGGAGCAGAAGGAAATGGCAAGCGGTTTTCAGCAAGGTATTCTCTGCAAGCACGGAAATTATCGGTAACAGATAGTTGTGTGATAAGGTAATTCGTAACAGGTAGCAAGTAACAAATGTAGCAAAGGTGTAGCAAGCTGGCCCAATCCTTTTTGTAGCAAAGGACAAGCCTGGACAAACTCTTATATAAAGCAAAGCGCTCCCGAGGACACATGGGAATTACTGTCAAGCTAGTTTTCATCATGCTCATATGATTCGCGTTCGTTACTTTGATAATTTGATATGTGGGTGGACCGGTGCTTGGGTGCTGCCCTTACTTGGACAAGCCTCCCACTTATGATTAACCTCTCGCGCAAGCATCCACAACTACGAAAGAAGAATTAAGATAAATCTAACCATAGCATGAAACATATGGATCCAAATCAGCCCCTTACGAAGCAACACATAAACTAGGGTTTAAGCTTCTGTCACTATAGCAACCCATCATCTACTTATTACTTCCCAATGCCTTCCCCTAGGCCCAAATAATGGTGAAGTGTCATGTAGTCGACGTTCACATAACACCACTAGAGGAGAGACAACATACATCCCATCAAAATATCGAACGAATACCAAATTCACATGATTACTTATAACAAGACTTATCCCATGTCCTCAGGAACAAACGTAACTACTCATAAAGTATATTCATGTTCATAATCAGATGAGTATTAATTATCATTAAGGATCTGTACATATGATCTTCCACCGAATAAACCAACTAGCATCAACTACAAGGAGTAATCAACACTACTAGCAACCCACAGGTACCAATCTGAGGTTCTAAGACAAAGATCGGATACAAGAGATGAACTAGGGTTTGGAGAGGAGATGGTGCTGGCGAAGATGTTGATGGAGATTGACCCCCTCTCGATGAGAGGATCGTTGGTGATGATGATGGCTTCAATTTCCCCCTCCGGGAGGGAAGTTTCCCCGGCAGAACAGCTCCGCCGGAGCCCTAGATTGGTTATGCCCAAGTTCCGCCTCAAGACAGCGGCGCTTCATCCCGAAAGCTCCCTTATGATTTTTTTTCCAGGTCAAAACCCTCCATATAGCAGAAGATGGGCACCGGAGGCCTGCCAGGGGGCCCACAAGCCACAGGGGCGCGCCCAAGGGGGTAGGGCGCGCCCCCCTGGCTTGTGACCTCTTGGTGGGTCCCCTCTAGTATTTCTTTCGCCCAATAATTTTTATATATTCCAAAATAATTCTCCGTAACTTTTCAGGACTTTTGGAGTTGTGCAGAATAGGTCTCTCATATTTGCTCCTTTTCCAGTCCAGAATTCCAGCTGTCGGCATTCCCCCTCTTCATGTAAACCATGTAAAATAAGAGAGAAAAGGCATAAGTATTGTACCATAATTTGTAATAACAGCCCATAATGCAATAAATATCAATATAGAAGCATGATGCAAAATGGACGTACCAGAGCTACCCTGGGCAGGCGTAGAGTCGCCATGGCGATGTAATCCTTGTACCTTGTAGCCATACCCATTGTAATAAAGAGCTGATTTGTTCTATGCCAACAGTGCCGTATTCCAGAAGACTTGCCCTTGGGCTGGAATACGGGGCGTTCTGGTCTCCTCTGAGCCAGGGTGCCACACCCTTGGGGGCTACACTTGGCATTTTCTTTACCATAAATTAAGTGCCGGCTCATTATTTACATAATGACCCGACCCTTGGGGGCTACACGCTAGTTTATTCAAATCTACATCTTACCGAAGACCCGGCTTATCTTCAAGAAAATAAGCCGGCTCTTGGGGGCTATGTAAGGATATATGGAAGGCAAGAAAAGTTGAGTACCTCATATTTTTTCTTCATCATGCCAACTAAGTTGGCCTCCATGTCCCGGCTTGCGGCGAGGCGGCTTAGATAGCCAGAGTGCAGCTCATCAGCGGTAAGTTTCTCCAGATTGGGCAGATCAAGCTTAACCCTCTCCTTCTCAGGCAAAGGCGCCTCATCCTTACTAATGTGCTTGGTCAGCACGTTGGAAGGAGCGGGAGCTATGTAAGCTGTTCCGGTGATGGTAACCTCTTCTTCATGAGGAGTCACATCTTCAGCTGTTGGCAGAGGGCTGGGCGGCTTAGGATCAGCCTCTAGATTAGCTTCGGGAAGCACAATGTCAACATCCGCCGGCTCAGTAGGCTGGGGAGTCTCATCGTGGGCGCCTTGATCAGCTTTAGAGGCTCGACTTGAACTTCAGGAGTACCAAGCTTCGTGTTCTCCGGCTCTGGGACATCCGAACGGGCAGATGACCCATTTAATTTCCTCTTCTTAGCTTGGGCTCTGTGAACAAAGATTTCAAGATAAGATTATATGAGGATAAAAAGTTAGTAATCAATATTGGATACAGAGACGAAAATTACCCTGGGTTGATAACAAGAGGTGGCAGCTTGGAAGCGGTTGAGTCGCCAGAGGAAGGAGGAGTATCCTGAAAACAATTAAAGTTGAGCAGTATGATCAGATTTACTGCATAAGGTTAGCAGGCAGAAGAGATACAAGCAAAGTTATGAGTTACCTCGTTACGGCGTTTCCGCAGAGCCGGAGCGTCAGGTAAGCCGGCCACTAGATCTTTAGAGCCGCCGCACCGGTTCTTACGCCTGGAGTCGTGTTGCTGCTTCTTCAAAAGAAAGTTGGGATCCAAGTGAGCAAGCGGGTGTGAAAACTTTACTTTTCGGATGACCCGCCGTATTTTATCTCTTGGCAAAGGTTCCGAGTCAGAGGAGATGGTAGTTACCTCTACTGCGCCGGCTTGGCTTGTCTCTGCGTCACCCTGAGAGGAGTCAGTGTTAATAAGTTGCATGAAAAGAAGGCCAAAAGAGTCAAGTTCTACCTCCGAGTCATCCAGCTCAAGTAGCTCATTAGCTGTCGGTTTCTTCTTACAAGCCGGAGCCCGGGTCTTGGTCGCTTTTGTCTTTTTCTTCGAAGTAGAGGTTGTGTTTAGTCTCTTCTTCCAGAAGGGGGAGTCTCTTCTTCCAGAAGGTAAAGTGTGAAATCTAAAGGAAAAGAGTGAAAGGTTAAAGTAAGGTCTTACTTCAGGAGCTGGGTTGAGAGCATAAAAGGGGCTTAACCCCATCTTGTTGCAAACTTCTTGAGGCTCTCCCAGCAGTGATTTGACGATTGCATTGAGGTCCTTATCTGTCAATGGTGTCTGGTTGAAGCGCTGAGGGTCATTCACCTCACCAGTGTATTCACACATTAAGCCACCGCGTCGGCTTAATGGTAAGATTCTCCAGGAAACCCAGCAGCGGGTTAGATCAATGCCAATTAGCCCATTAGCCAATAAGGCTCTAATCTTTGAAAATGTTGGAGCATATTGGGCGTGCTCTATGGCAGACAACTGGTCTGGAAGCTCGGTCGTGGTGCAGAGCCGGTAGGGACGATAACCCGGCAGTGGATTCTCTCCGGCCAGAGAAGTGTCTTTGCAATAAAACCAAGTATGATTCCAGTCCTTGGGGTGGCTAGGCAGAGTCGCCGAGGGAAAGGAAACATCTCTTCGTCTCTGAGTGGAAACACCACCAAGTGCAAGGCTGGGCCCATCAGCAATCTCTGTCTGGCGGTTGATGTAGAAGAAATCTCTGAAGAGGTCGATGGATGGCTCTTCTTGCAGATATGCTTCACTGAAAATTTGGAACTGGGACAAATTGGTAACAGAGTTGGGGCCAATGTCTTGAGGATGCAGCTTGTAGAAATGCAGGGCATCCCGGAAAAACTTTGATCTGGGCGATGAGAAGCCGCGGAGAAGATGGTCTGTGAAGACGATAACTTCCCCATCCTTGGGTTCGGGAGTGATTTCAGCGCCTGGAACCCGCCAATGAATGATGTCTTGAGCCGGCAAAACCCCCATGACCACGAAATCATTGAGAATCTCCTCAGTAACTGATACGTCTCCATCGTATCTATAATTTTTGCTTGTTCCATGTTGTTATATTATCATTCTTGGATGTTTCACAATCATTTTATTACAACTTTATATCATTTTTTGGGACTAACCTATTGACATAGTGCCAAAGTGCCAGTTGCTGTTTTTGCTTGTTTTTTACTTCGCAGGAAATCAGTACCAAACAGAGATGAAATGCTATGGGGATTTTTGTGGATTTCTTACGGACCAGAAGAAACCAGATGGGCCAAAGAACACCAAAAGAGGGGGCCCAGGGTGGCCAACACCCACCAGGGCGTGCCAGAGGCCCCCTGGCGTGGCCTGATGGGTGCTGGGCACCTCGGGCACCCCCTCAACCGACTATCGTGCCTATAAATTCCCTGGAAATCCAAAAACCCTAGGGGAGTCGACGAAACACAATTCCAGCCGCCGCATGTTCCAGAACCACGAGATCCAATCTAAACACCATCACAAAGGGGTTCATCTTCCTCATAGGTGCCTCTTCGATGATGCGTGAGTAGTCCACCATAGACCTTCGGGTCCGTAGGCAGTAGCTAGATGGCTTCTTCTCTCTCTCTCTCTCTTATGATTCTCAATACAATGGTCTCTTGGAGATCTACTTGATGTAAACTTTTGCGGTGTGTTTGTTGGGATCCGATGAATTTTGAGTTCATGATCAGTTTCTATCCATGAATATTATTTGAGTCTTCTTTGATCTCTTATATGCATGATTACTTATAGCCTCGTATTTCTTCTTCGAATCTTTGGTTTAGTTAGGCCGACTAGATCAATTTTTCTTGCCATGGGAAGAGGTGCTTTGTGATGGGTTCGATCTTGCGGTGTTCTTTCCCAGTGACAGAAGGGGCAGCAAGACACGCATGTATCGTTGCTATTAAGGATAACAAGATGGGGTATATTCCTACATGAATAGATCTTGTCTACATCATGTCATCGTTCTTATTGCATTACTCCATTTTTCCATGAACTTAATACACTAGATGCATGCTAGATAGCGGTCGATGTGTGGAGTAATAGAGGTAGATACAGGCAGAAGTCGGTCTATCTATCTTGGACGTGATGCCTATATAATGATCATCGCCTTGGATATCTTCATAACTATTCGATTTTCTATCAATTGCCCAACAGTAATTTGTTCACCCACCATGCGCTATACTCACGAGAGAAGCCACTAGTGAACTCTACGGTCCCCGGGTCTACTTTTCCTATCATATTGCTTTCCGATCTATGTTTTTTGCACTCTTTGTTTTCAGATCTACAAAACCAAAAACCCAAAAACATATTGCTCCATATTTACTATTTTTATTTGTGTTATTGAGAGATCTATCTCTCCTATCTATCACTACCTAATCTATTTGTTGTTTGTGTGCAGGTGCTGCTTATTGGGTGGTGGTGATCCTCCTACTGGTTCAATAACCTTGGTTTCATAACTGAGGAAAATACTTATCGTCACTGTGCTGCATCATCCCTTCCTCTTTGGGGAAATACCGACGCAGTCCAAGCCACGTCAGTAACCCCGGAGCCTACCCAGTCGCAAGAGGCGGGTGCTTTAGCCATGACGGCGGATTGAACACTGTGGAAGGACATGGATATGCGGCGGATTAAGAATGCTACATGGTTAAAACAAATACGACTCTAAGATGGCGACGCTACTTGGCGGGTCATTATTAAGCTATGAGCCGCCGCCAACCACAGGTATGAAGCGGATTATGTCTTGCCAGGGAGATCCGGCAGCAGGATGGCGGGTCAAATTGACAGTAAAATGTTGAAAATATTGCTAAGTGTGGACAAACAAGTTCCACCAACTACGGTTGTAGCTACAAGATCTACGGACGAAGATAAAAGGAAAGCATTTCCTAAACCTAAAAACGTACCGAGAAGGAACGACAGTTCATATACAGATTCCAATGAAGGAACGATCTATACTGGATATGGAATACATGTTAAGAGAAGCGTTGCGCGATTTAACCATCGTTCCAGAGCCTAAAGGTATTTCCTTTCCAATAAATGATGAACAATCCGATGAACGGCGGCGAGCTCGGAAGGAAAACCTGACGAACTAAGGCGGATCTAAGAGGGAAGAAGATGGAACCTGGAGGATGCAAAAGGTGCGGGCGCGCGCCGGCAAGTTCTGGACACAGTCAGGGCAATGCAGCGTCCTTGTTGAGGACGTCGGCGAGGTCCGGACGACGCGGTGGAGCTTCAGTCGCACGAGCGTTGGGAGGAAGAAGAAGAGAGAAGCGGCGGCGGGGGAAAAAGTGAAAAGAATGGGACCCCCGCGCCTATTTATAAGAAGGAGATGGAATAGCAACAGTCCGGCGCGGGAATCGAGGAGACAAAATGATGATTCACCAAGAAAACGCCTCGATTCTCGGGTTGACCAGTTAATGCAAAGATCCATTGTGACATCATTAAAATCTTTTTGGATTTACCGGATGACGTCATCCTTTTCACATGGCGGGTCACGATGATTCATTCCGGGTCAAGTGATTATGAAGAACACAAGACTCGGCAACCAGAAGACTTGAAGATTGACATGAACATGTTCAAATCAATCTGGGGCCTAATGTTGGGGATATAACCCCATGGTGAGACCCGCCCAGGAGGGGCCGGGTTAGGAAATTGGCGGCTTAAGTGGCAAGGCCTTAAGCGGGCTGGAAGACTGAGACGAGCTTGTTAATAAGTTACCAGATGGGCCGGGCAGAGGCCCGAGGTCGTAAGGCAGTGTATGACCCGGAGGTATAAGCCACCGGGAGATGACTTGCCAGATAGGGCAAGGAGATTTAGAGATAAGGTCGGTTACTAGATGTAACCCGGCCCGACTCTTGTAAGCCCAGGGCCTCGACCTGTGTATATAAAGGCAGGTTCCCTGGGCGGCTTAGGGTGCGAAACCTTTGATCGAGTGCTAGGTCAAGCGAATTCCACTCCCTTGTAATCGACACCCAATCAATACAACTCAAAGCAGGACGTAGGCTATTACCTCCTTCGAGAGGGGCCGAACCTGGGTAAACCTGTGTCTTTCGTCCCGATCAACCCCTTCGAGTTAACCGCCGTAGCGATGGCTTCACCCCTAAGTCCTTGCACTAGGACATCTGTCGTGATAAAACCACGACAGGTCTCCTCACAAACTATAGCCATCCCATCATTGGACTTTTCCTGAAATATACTTAGTTGGAACATGAGTCCTATGAAATATATGTTGTTATTAATTACCAAAACCACCAAGGGAGCAAATGTGCTTTCAGGTAGCCAAGGTCATGTAAGTTACACCAAGACAGAACCTCTCTGAAGTTTCTCATGTATGTTTCAGAGCGTTTTGCAGTAGAGAAATGTTCCCCTTGCCACATAGTTTCGTTGAAGTCCCCAATCATCATCCAAAGCTCACTTGATTTAATTTTTATTCTCTCAAGCAAGGTCCACATGTGGTGTCTTTCATGAGCTCTAGGCTCTCCATACACAAAAGTACCCCGCCACAAGGGGCATGGGGATCATTACGCACCTAAACATCGATGTTCCTCGGACCATATGAGAGCATCTTTATTTCAACACTATCGTCCCAAAACAAGGCGATGCCAGCACCCTTACCCACCCCATCATGGGTGATACAATGCTTTAGACCTATTCTCCATCTTATTTTCTTGACGCTCTCCCCGCACTGCCGTGTTTCTGATATAAACACGACATAGGGGCGGTAGGTGTGCACTTGGCACACAAGTTCCTGAACTGTACCGGGGTGGCCCAAGCCCCGACAGTTCCAGCAGAGGATCGTCATTCCTCCTGACGGGCGCTCGCCATGGCACCCGTTAGTTCCCCAGTAGCCCTACACCGATTGCTTCCCTACCTCCTTTCTCTCCTGAGTCACTCTCAAGCACTTTCCTCTAAGGCCCCTTCTGTTTCTTATACATGTCCCTATTCTCCCCCTCATTGTTGTCTACCCCTGGGTTATGAACTAGTGTGGTGTGATCTGCCCTCTTCCAAGGACCGAGTCGGTCTTTGTTTTGGCCTCCCTCCACTGTTCCGCTGGCTGAACTTCTTGCTCTTGTTGTTCTCTATCTTGGCCGCCTTGTTGCCAATGGCCTGGTGTTCACCGCCTCCTCTAAGTGTGTCTATACTGTCTGCAGCCACGCCATCCCCCTGTATGAGCCCCATCCCAGGCCTCTCTCTGTTGGCCCCCACCCCTGACATGGATCTCGTGGCTTGGGTTGGCGTGCATGTCCCATCCACGCTGGCCAAGGTACATGTTAGTGTAGCAACCTTGGCCAACGCAGGGGCTAGCTCGTCAGCAGGAAGCATTTTGGGTTTCTGCATCCTTGGCCCTGACTCACCTTGAGAGCACTAACCGCGGCGATCGCGGCTTGAATTGTAGGATCTTGCAGAATCTCATCCGGGACCCTCCTGTACCATGCCATCTCCTGGGACTGGATGCTACCATCTCCATCTTGATCTCTTCCGCGCTTCTCCCATGCCAACTTCGCCGGAGCAGTCCAGGCTTCAACAAACACCTCTGACCCGAAGTGTAGGAAGCGTCTTGCGCTACATGCATCTGGCACCACAAAGCCACCCTTGTTCTTGCTCATCTTGAAAGGGGATGCTCTCAGCGCCGCCATGTACCTCAGCGTCTGGTCGTTCACCGGGAGCCTGCAATCCCTCTCCCCATGACCTATATGACCGCAGTACATACAAAAGCGAGGAGCTCTCTCATACTTAACCTCTAAGACCATCAACTCATCCTCTCCTAGCTCTTTAGTGCTGATCTCTCATAGGAGATGCTTGTTTACATTATGCTCTACCTGGACCCGAACAAACTCGAAGAAATTTTTTCCATTTTTATCTGCATCTACCCTCAAGACCTTGCCTAGCCAACTCCCTAATTTCTAGCCCACCTCCTCAGAGACCATAAGCGGCGGTACATCGTAGATACGAGCCCAGATTGGCATCACGTTCACCACCACATCCGTCGTCTTTCCCTGGCCATCAAAAGGAACAATGAGGAAAGCATCCTTACGGTGTGTCCAAGGGCCGTTCTCCAGGACATGTCGGTGGTCGCCCTCACGCTCAAACTCGAGCATGAAGCGATTGTTGTGGATGGGGTGTAATCGAGGCGTCCACGCACCCCCACTTGCTCTTCAGCTCTCCGACCAGACCCACCGTGCTGAAGGGGAGGACGGAGAAGAAGTAACCGACGGCGAGCCATCTTGTGCGCATTACTGCCCTTGCCCTTGACAGGTCGAGCTCCACCACCTCTGCTCCTTGGGTTTCCACCGATCCCGCCGACAGTTCAGGCTATTGTGAGACAGTCAGGGGAGCCCCCCTTCACTTCCACCGTGAGAGGAGGACCCCCTTTCCATCCTTCTGCCGCCATGATCATCGCCGTTCGAGGCGACTGATACGTCTCCAATGTATCGATAATTTATGAAGTATTCATGCCATATTCATCTATGCTTACAATACTTTTATATGGTTTTTATGCGCTTTATATGATTTATTTAGAACTAACCCGGACTGACGCTGTTTTCAGCAGAATTACCGTGGTGTTGTTCTTGTGCAGAAAATGAAAGTTCTTGGAATCGCCCGAAACTTTTTGGTTATTTTTTCTGGACCAAATAAGAAATATTAGAGCGAAGAACCACCGGAGAAGAGCCACGAGGTGGGCACAACCCACCAGGGCGCGCCAGAGGGCCCAGGCGTGCCCTGGTGTATCGTGCCCTTCTCGTGGCCCATCTTGGCGTGAAACCGACACCCAAAAATCCTATAAATATAGAAACCATAAAAAATAACCCTAGACTCTCCGCTCCGCCGCTGCAACTCTCTGTATCGACGAAAAACCAATCTGGAGGCATTCTAGTACCCTGCCGAAGAGGGTAATCCATCTCCGGTGGCCATCTTCATCATCCCGGCGGAGGCCATGATGAGGAGGGAGTAGTCCACCCTCGGGGCTGAGGGTATGTACTAGTAGCTATGTGTTCAATCTCTCTCTCTCTCTCATATTCTTGAGATGTCACGATCTTGATGTATCACGGGCTTTGTTAATATAGTCGGATCACATGATGTTATTCCCTCTCTATCTTGTTGTGATGAATTGAATCTTTCCCTTTGAGATATCGTTATGTTGAATTGAATATTGGATTTGAGAACACTTGATATATGTCTTGCATGTGGATACCCGTGGTGACAATGGGGTGTTCTATTGATTCACTTGATATATGTTTTGGTACTCAACTTGCGGATTCCCGTGGTGACATTGGGGTAATCTATGCATAGGGGTTGATACACGTTCTTGTCCTACTTTCTCCGATAGAAATCTTGAGGCACTCTTTGAGGTTCTTTGTGTGGATTGAGTATTATGAATCTAAAATTGTTTGATGCGTATCGTATAATTAACTCATGGATACTTGTGGTGACATTGGAGTATCTAGGTGACATTAGAGTTGGTTGATGCATATCATATGGTGTTATTCTAGTATGAACTCTTAGATAGATCGAACGGAAAGGATAACTTGATGTTATCTTAGTACGAACTCTTGAATAGATCGATCAGAAAGGATAACTTTAAGGTGGTTTCGTACCCTACAAACAATTTCTTCTTATGTTCTCCGCTAGATAAGAACTTTGGAGTGATTCTTCGTTGCACGTTGAGGGATGGTTATGTGATCCAATTATATTAGCATTGTTGAGAGATTGCACTAGTGAAAGTACGGACCTTAGGCCTTGTTTTCAAGCATTGCAATACCGTTTGTGCTCACTTTTGTTACTTGCTACCTTGCTGTTTTTATATTTTCAGATTACAAAAACCTATATCTACCATCCATATTGCACTTGTATCACCATCTCTTCGCCGAACTAGTGCACCTATACAATTTGGCATTGTATTGGGTGTGTTGGGGACACAAGAGATTTCTTGTATTTGATTGCAGGGTTGTTTGAGAGAGACCATCTTCATCCTACACCTCCCATGGATTGATAAACCTTAGGTCATCCACTTGAGGGAAAATTGCTACTGTCCTATAAAACTCTGCGCTTGGAGGCCCAACAAAGTCTACAAGAATAAAGTTGCGTAGTAGACATCAGCGACCACCTCCAGCTTGCTCTCATCAGCGACCTTCTTCATCTTCCTGTCAGACGCGTTCTCCATGGCGCAGGTGAATGGTGGTAGATGGTTCTGAAGGTGAGGTGGGATGAGCGTTGTGATCCTATCATGACTTATACCTCTGAACTCATGTATCCCCGGCGACAGGAGATCATCCTTGAATGATTTTTTTCATTTCTGTATCATCCGACGGGTCCCTTGTTTGGGTAGAATTGATATGAATGCTAAACTCCTGCGGGCCTTTAGTGATCCTTCCTTCTCCGTGCTCATCACAGATAGTAATTTCCAAAGTTTAATAATCCGCCTGTCCCTCCTGCCAACTTTCCCCCTGATCTGTAGGAGACCCCCCTTGTATCTTCCCCGGGCTTTCATACTCTGGTCCATTATCTCCCTTAGCCGGCTCAATTTTGGGCTCCCGTCCTTTAACCGTAGCAGGATTTACACACACAGATTGGATGCCGTGATCCTAGGCTGTCAAAGAGTCTGTCCTTTGAGGAGTATCGTGTGGGGTAAGGTTTGTACGTACCGGATCTGGAATATGGGCGGAGCTTCAATCCCACCCGCCATTCAGGGGTGACCCCCCATGCACTCCTTTCCTCCATCGATCTCCGAAATCGATCCATTCCTTCCCGAATGTGCATCTTGATCACATCCGATCCACTCCCCTCTGATCCCTTTACCTCTCCAAGCATCGCCTTCCTTCCCTTCTCTAGCGAGGCCAGCGAACGGATCATGGCGCCCATCTTCTTCCGGATCTCGTGGAGACCCAGCGGATCTTCCTCAACGAGAGCACGGTCAAATGGGGTCGTGGTCACTCTCTCTCGCTGGCTTGGGACGGCGGCTGGTGGATCTGGCTGTGTTGCGAGCTCTCCGCTGGGCGTTCGCCCGGGGAACGCCTCCGGCGGAGCGGGGGTCGTGGTCGCCATGTCCGCCCTGGGATTGTTATGGCTTTTCGTTAACACCATTGGGGTGTATATGCGAGTCAATACTCCTTTCATGAGAATCTTCGAATTGAGCGGCTTATCGTTCCACACAACACGTTCATTGTACCTGACAAAAGAGCAGTCAAACAACATAAATACCAAGTACTCGATATCTAAAATCATTGCAGAGAATACCATAACTTCAAAGGTGTAAGTTGCATGGCTATATATCTCATAATGACTATGAAAATACATTAATATAAGATATATTTGTTGTTTTGAGGAAGATATAATGAGGTTTATGTGTGATAAAGCGTATCATATCACGGGGTTTGGATGCATCGATGAAGTATGCGCGAAATCTCGAGGTGAAAACGGACAATGCACGGTACCGAAGAGGCTAGCAAAATACGAAAAGGTGGGAGTGTTTACGATGCACAAACTCATATTAGTCATAAAAAACTCAGATACTTATTGCGTCATCTATTAGCTCTCTGAAAACAAAGCACTACTCGCATGCCCCTAGGGAGGAGGTTGGGAGGAGTTAACCACCACGCACCTCCGACTAGACAACATAGAAGGATGTTAATCAAGGATATCGAACACTTCAACTTCGTTGTAATGCCACGGCCGACACTTTAATGAAAGTGAATCATAAATCTTAATATCATTATTAATACTCAATTTTAATTATTTTAATGCCCCCATATTACCACATTAATTTTGCAAAACTATTGTAAAGAATTAAACTTATCATATTCGATGATCTACAAATTTATACAGGTTTTTATGACTAACCTTTTAAATAACCAATTTCTGTTAACCTTCTAAACATATGTAAATGAAACATGATAGTTTAATTCTTTCTATAAATGACATGGACACGCTCTAACAAATATAAGTAAAGCCAAAGAGTATTCTACAAATAACAGTGTTTCCAATGTAGAGAAGTGAGCATCCAAATTTCAAAAGATATAAGTGAATCACACGAAGCATTTTATAAAGTCATACATAAAAGATATAATTGAAGTGCAAACAGCATTTCTGTAAATCAACCGAGAACTATCCCTTGATAATATAATAGCTTGAAACAATCAAAAAATACAGAGTCATTTGAAGAAGTATCACTCATACACCCCTTTCTTCGCCTGCCTCACTTATGAGCCCCCTTGTTGCTCATATCGTTGATCATAGTCCCTTTTCATGTTTAGCTGCGCGGTGCGGAGGGTGCCATGCGCCGCACGGTCAAGTGTTGATCAGGCGGTTACGAACATGGTCGACGCGCATGAACGATCCGCCGGTTGACGGGAAACATTTCCTGACGAAGAAAGGGGTGGTTATAGTCAATTATCCTGTCCAACGGCGGATGATAGTTGATGGGCAAATCGGACGGCCGTCGCCGCGTAGCACGCGTCAAAGGAAAAAAAAAACCCGGCATGAATTCGAAATCGCGGGGTTGGCAGAATTTACGCCAGGAATGCCACCGGCAGATCCAAATCGGAGCATTCCCCAGTCCCAATCTCGGCCCTAGCCGCCGCCGCCGGCAATCCCCTCTCTCCCTCCCCTCATCCCGCCGCCGCGCCTTCAGCCTCCTACACGCCGTCGCCGTCTTCGTGCCGATCTCCTCGCGCGCCCACCTCGTCCCCGGAGTCCCGCGCCTGCGGCGGAGCCATGCCGGTGGCGGGGATGGGCGGGGTGATAGCGACGGTGAGCGGCTACCACGGCGACGAACGGCACAGGCTCGTGAAGCTCATCTCCGAGACCGGCGCCAGCTACGTCGGCGCCATGAGCAGATCCATAACCCACCTGGTAATGTTTCGTTGCCGACTCTGGTTTCTCGTGTATGCGTGCCCTGCTGATTTGCATTGTTTGAATGCGGCTAGGTTTGCTGGAGGCTCGAGGGGAAGAAGTACGACATCGCCAGGAGGCTTCGGGTGCGCATCGTCAGCCACCGGTGGTTCCTGGACTGCCTCGAGCAGGGGAGGCGCCTCCCCGAGGGCCCCTACACCATGGAAAGGTAGCCGGTTTCTTCAGCTGTCTGTTGTTGTGGTGCCTTCATGTGGGACATGGTTAATTGCTTCTGTTGTGTTATAATTAAATGAATTAGTTGTAAGGGATGATTCTACAAGTGAATGTGAACGAAAATTGGGACTAAGAATTGTTTTCACAACTTGTTTCTGATTTCCATGCGCATGTTCGCAGCAGCAGTTTTGCTGTGACAAAACAACGCACATTATTGTGGACATTTCTGATCCCACCGGCGGACATTTCTGATCCCACCGGCTTTGGCTATAAGTTCACCTTAATAACATGATATAAACGTGCAGCACGGGCCAGTGGCCATCTCTAGCTGTGTCTTTGATGTAGATGCTTACAATTCTTTATGTGCCCCTTAGTTGATGCCTTATAAACCAGCAAAAGTAGCATAATGCCTTTTCTTACTATCAATTTGTTCACTATGTAATCCTCAGAAAATCTTGTTGTGCTTGATGCCCAGTGGTGAAGAAGCTGGGCCAGTCCCACATCTGTCTGATTTGCCAGGCAGGCGGTCCAAGAGAAATGCATTCAGGGAAGATCCATGCCTGAAAGAGTCACCTTCTGATTTATGCAACACTTCATATGACAGGGATGTGGTCAAGATTGATGATTCAGATTCAGATTTTGAGCATCAGGGATGGTTGGAGTCCTCCCTATTAAAAGAAGTAAGAGCCATTATTTCCAATTGATTTAGTTTGCAAGTCCAATCCCTTGATTATCCATTTAGTCTTCAGGTTTTACATTTCACCCGTTCAACTTTCCATTCATTTGAGATAACAAATACAACACTCTTTAGATCCATTTCCTTAAATAAAAGCTACTCTTTTCTGTAAGAGATTTGCTGTGTGATGACAGATCATGTGAGAGGCATACTCTGTATAGTAACTTAGTAAGGGTGTCCGTGCTTTCCGTAACTGTATAAATGACGAAATAAATTAGTAATTAAGGGATTGGTTCTGACGTTTTAGTAAAATACACCATTTGTCCTGTAAGTAAGTTAAGGCCTGAATGTGATGTGGATTTTTTCTATCAGAATCTGATATTTTATCTGCATGTTTTGCACTAATTTCAGTACCTGTTTCTTTTCTGTATCGTTTTCATTTAAGCTGTTAATTTGAGTTGCTAAAGTTCATGTTTCTCATAAGTCGCCTAATTTTTTGTTTATTTCACTCTATTATATATTGTAAGTAATGTGCTGTTATTCATTGCATTGTGGTTTCCCTCCGTTGGCCTAAATGATTGATGGTCTTAGAAAAATACGATATTTTTTCTGAAGTGTCATTATTCCTGACATGTTATGCTGTAAATTTCCTGATGGAACTTCCCTGCCGCCTTCAGAATTCAGTCGTTTCCGGGAATTCGAAGAAGATTCGTTCAGGCGATGTTAAAGGAGGAAAAAAGCATTTAAAGCGTGAGCGGAAGTCAACTGATAAAGATATCCTACATCTGCGAGACAATGCTTCAAGTTTCAGGGAGGGTTCATGCTTGAAAGAATTACCTTCTAATTTATGCAGTACTTCATATGCCAGGGATTTGCTCAAGATTGATGATTCAGATTCTGATTTTGAGCATCACGGCTGGTTGGAATCATCCCTATTAAAAGAAGTAAGGGCCATTATTTCCAATTGATTTAGTTTGTGAATCCAATCCCTTGATTCTCCATTTGGTCTTCAAGTTTAACATTTCACCCGTTCAGTTTTTTCTGTTCACTTGAGATAACAAATACAACACTGTTCCGATCCATTTCCTTAAGCAAAAGCTACTCTTTTCTGTAATAGATTTGCTGTGTGATGACAGATCATGCGACAGGCATGCTCTATATAGTAAGACACTGTCCTTGCTTTCTGTAACTGTCTGATTGACGAAATTAACTAGCAATTAAGTGATTAGTTCTGACGTTATAGTAAAATACACAATATATGTCCTGCAAGTAAGTTGAGACGTGAACCTGATGTGGATTTTTGTATTAGAATCTGATATTTTAACTGCATGTGTAGTGCTCAAATTACCTTTTTCTTTTCTGTATTGTTTTCATTGAAGCTGTTAATTTGAGTTGCTAAAGTAGATGTTTCTCACAAGTGGCCTAATTTTGTGTGTGTGTATTTCACTCTGTTATATACGAGTATTTTATAAGTATTGTGCTGTTGTTCATCCCATTGTGGTTTCTCTTTGTTGCCCCAAATAGTTGACGGTCTTAGAAGAATGCAATATTTTTTCAGAAGTGTCATTATTCCTGACATGTTATGTTGTAAATTACCTGATGGAGCTTGGTTACCCTGTTACCTTCAGAATTTAGTCGTTGCCAGGAATTCGAAGAAGATTCGTTCAGGAGATGTTAAAGGAGGAAAAAAGCGTTTAAAGCGTGAGCAGAAGTCAACTGATAAAGATATCCTACATCTGCAAGACAATGCTTCAAGTTTGATGGTAATTTGGAAATCGTACTCCGTTGGAACCATTTTGAAATAAATTCGTTTATCTAGCTTTAGTCTGACAAACTTTTGATTTAGTTTTGTGCTGTCATAAGGTCTTCATTCTGTTTATGAAACCTACCAATATTTTTGTCACACAGTTAAGTCCTTAATCCTAAGTCCTGACTACGAAAGGATCTGCTAATGCTTGGAACTGGAAAGGGCACCTATATGAAGTGTTATTGCTATGCAGATGACCTTGAAGTATGTGTTATATTTACATTTCCGAGATGAGAAAAGTCTGGTGTGGTCTTTGATGAATACATAATATGAGCAGTTGATTTTGTGTTTCAGCTTGTTTCGTTGTCCCTTGTGTTAAGTGTTCTATTCTCAGTTGTAAACTTACACATATATCTAATGAAAATATAGATAAGAGAAGGCCTTCACAAGTCAAGTTATACTTCATCTCGGAGCACATCGAAGCAGAAGGGAAACTTGTCAGGTCTCCTGCGTAATGAGGTTGTTGGTCAGATGGGCGAAAGAAATGATCCTATGGGAAAGGGATCACGAAGCAAGCATGCACGCTCTCTTATGGAATTATCTGATGATAGTTTGTCAGATAGTTTTGAGGAACTACAAATGTTTGATACAATGACTACGAAAGCTCGGAGAAAAACAGGGAGCACAAATGCACCATCATTTCGACAATCCACCTTGGAAAGCATGTACGATCATTGTGAAACTAGTATGCATGATTACGAATCGGAAAAGAGTGAAGACCAAGAAAATATTGATTTGGGTGAGAGGTCAACAAGCTTGCAACCTGGTGATTTGTTGGGACATGAACCATCTTTCTGTACTCAAGAGAAAATAGATAATCAAAGTGACCTTGGCATCACAGCTGATGATGGCAAGGGAGATGATGAGAAGCCCACCATGGAAGAATCATCCAGCCTGCAAAGACAAGCAGAACTTTCATGTGTCATTTGCTGGACTGATTTTTCTTCCTCGAGGGGCATCTTACCATGTGGACATCGGTTCTGTTATTCATGCATTCAAGGATGGGCGGATTGTCTGGTATGTTGTGCCAACATAAATAAAATCATTTAGTTAAATTCATTCCTTAAAAGCTGCCTATACTGTTTTTTTTTCACATCAATATTTTGGAAATATATACGTTGCTCACTTGCTCTACCGTACGACACACGAAATATGCACTTAATGCTTGTACGGTAGCGTGGATTCAGAACAGCAGCATAGCACTTCATCCTGATTGAAATACATGTTTCCAGTTTACATAAGATGAGAAAATTGAACATACAGTCACCATTTCCCAGTAACTCTCAGGAGGCCTTGAGCAGAATAAATTACTCAATGTCAGTGAAGAACGCATGCTTTTAGTTAGCATTTTTTGTTTGTTCCTGGACTAATTTTCTATCAGAAATTGTGTGTTGTAGAAACTGCTGCTCACAAACTTGCATGCTGTGTGTTTCAGTCTTCTAGGGGAAAGGTCTCGACGTGCCCGCTTTGCAAAGCCAGTTTCTCCTGGATCAGCAAGGTGGACGAGGCCGGCACTTCAGATCAGAAGATATACTCGCAGACCCCCGTTCCTTGTGGAGCTTCAACAAACATCTTCATGTTTACAGATGAAGGCCACGGCAATCTTCCTGGATCATCATCGGTGAGTGAAATCTGGTCCCATTGTGCAAAAACCGCTACTGCTCGACTTGATGTACTTGTGCTCCTCGATGCTCACTTGTCTGCCGAACCCAACTTGCAGTCTGCCCAAGGGTCCTGCTACATGTGCCACAGCCGTGAACCCGAAGAGCTTATTCTGAGCTGCCACGTGTGCCGATCACACTGGGTGCACTCGTACTGCCTCGATCCCCCGCTGACTCCGTGGACGTGCATACACTGCCGAGACCTGCGGAGGATGTACCAGCGCTATCGCTAGTCCGGATCCCGGAAGTTCGCTCACGCCTTGGACTCTTTGATTCCTGGCATCACCGGGCTGCCCGGAGATTCTCGGGGCAGATACAATTGAAGGCGTCAACAGCGTGTTGACTGAACTGATAATTAATTAGTCTCCTTTGGCCTTATCATTTGGTGACTCTTGAGAAATAAGAACTGTCAATAGATGGCACAAGCATCCAAGCTCCTTTTTCTGAAGATTGAAGACGAAAGGAAGAAGCAGAGAAAAGAGAGAAGAACGGAAAAGTGACGTCATCAGGCCGCAACACGCTTTGAGATTGCAAAATCTTTTTTTTTTTTAGCATATACTACATGGGCTGTAAGTGTCAACTGGCTTGTTGAGGTTGCTGACCGAGTCTGCCGCTGGGTCTAAAACACCAACTATCAAGTTTGTTTCCAATACATGCTGTCGATGGATGACCACTTCCTACTCTTCTCTTATTATACTCCTCCGTCCCGAATTACTTTCGTAGAAATGGATGAATCTAGATGTATTTTTAATTCTAGATACGTCCATTTCTGCAACAACAATTTGGGATGGATGGAGTATTAGCATGAGTACTCGTAATAATTTACCTTCACAATGATGTGGGGCTATGGGCATGTGCAAAAGCATATGGTATGGTGCTGCTACGGTCCAAAGCATGTGCAAAAGCCTATTTTTTTTAAAAAAAATGCTGGTTGGGAAGAAAACAAACGGCGGCTGTTCCGCGCGTTGGACGCGGAATAGGACTTTGCCAGGAACGCTGCCACCCGACGACGACCCACACCCACGAAGACCCAGCTCAGGTCAAGCCAGCCACTGCGCCGTCGCCGTCGGTCGCTCCAAGCAAGAAACTTTCCCCAAATCTACAAAGCTCCGCTCCGCTCCGCCCATGGATCCAGCAGCTCCACACCCTCGCCGCCCCCCCGCTCGCCGTTCCTCTGCCTCGTGCGCTCCCGCCTTCTTCCCCGGTCCCCGCCCCCTGCCAGCCAGGCGAACAGGCCGTGGCCTCCCAAGCGGCGACGGCTGAACCGAGAGGGCAGCGTCGGCGACTACAGTGGAGAGCGACGGTGGAGGCCGCTCGACGGCCGGGAAGCAGACCGTGGACGGGCGGACCCCGACGGAGTTCACAACTGCAGAGCAGATCGCGTGGTAAGCCTCCATGAGCTCCTCCCCACATATATATGCTGTTGTTGCGGTCTTGCATGCTGACTGATTTGGGTTCGTCAACCATCGACTGGTGGTAAAACCATCAGAACCAGAGGATAGGTTTCCCACCAATCCGTGTCAAGCACTGGTAGTGACTAATATAGATGATGTTTCTTCACTTCACTCATTTGTGTGTGTGCGTGTGTGTGTTATTGAGCTGATTTGCTATGTCCTGTAGAACTCTAAGGTGGCTTTATGTTCTCTTCCCGTTAGTGGTTATCCTGTGATTTGATGGAGAGAGATCTCGCGACAATCTATCGTGGCTGTCTGCAAAGCAAAACTGCATGCTACATCTGGAAAGAACGAAAGAACAGCCGATTGGGGAAAGATTAAGGTTATAAACTCGTGATGAGTAGTAACCCCATTCAGATGAGGCAACTTTTTTGTACTGTAATTGTGATATAAAATTCAAAGCATGCCTAGTATCAGCAGAGATTTCAGTTTTTGTGCATAAGTTTACTGTGTGTACTCTTTGCTGTGCCACCTGGTCACATGGAGGATGGCATGGTGTGTAGAAAGGAAAGGAAATCGCATCCATGTTTCGGTCTGTCCCTCTATGGTTAGCACGGTTAAACAAAAGCGCATCTAATCACGCGCTTGAAAGCAGAACGCCTAGCGCTTAATCGTGCTACTGCTAGCGTGCACGTCGCTGAGGTAGGCACTAGGCAGAGACAACTGGGAATTTATGCCCAGCGCTTTTTCGAACCTCAAAAGTTAGCATGGTGTTAACTTTTGAAGACGCGTCTAAACAATGTTCACATGGTATTAAGCAGAACGCCTAGCCCAGCGCTGCATGAACGCCTAGCCCGCGTCTAAACAGAAAAAAAACACTTTCTTCTTAAGCCAATAACAATGTTCACATCGTAACTTCTCTGTTCTGTGGAGAGGAATACCTCTGTTGGCTGTATCACCATATTGGTTTTCAGTGAAATGGAAGCTGGGAGCCATGCTCCTTTATCGAGAGCGCTTGTTTTTCGTACATGTTATGGCGAAGATAATTAAGCTCAGTTAGTAAAATTGACTAAAGGTTTTAAATACTAAGCAAAAATACAGCAGTGTTTAGCATCCTATATAAATGCAGTATTCCACTTTGTGTCCAATATGCCACATTTTGTTCAAGCTGAAGCTGACATGACTTGTTTGGTGTTGGTGTTTTTTCAGAAGCGAATGGCGGAGGCTATACTCCTTGCTGGGTCGAAGATTGGGGCAGTCGTTTTGAATGAAGCTGTCTTGGCTGTCATTGACAAGCTGTCGAGCAAGGTTGATAATCTGAAGGAATTGCCAGCAAAGATCCAAAGAATCGATATAGAACTGAAGACGATGAATAATGTAATTCAAGATTTGGGTACAACACATCTCAGCAACAATGTCGTCAGGGGTTGGATTGGACATGTGAGGAAGCTGGCCTACCATGTTGAGGATGTGATTGACAAGTACGCTTATGAGGCTCTTAAGCTCAAGGACAAAGGCTTCCTACATCGGTACATCTTCAGAGGTTCACGCCATATAAAGGTCTTCAGTAAAATTGCTGAGGAAGTTGTACAGATAGAGGAGGAGATCAGGCAGGTCAAAGGACTGCCTACTTATTGGAACAACACAGCCCAACCCATTAGAAATGAGCATGTAGAGATTGATAGGCAGAGATGTGGAGGCTGCTTCCCGGAACGTGTTAGTGATGAGGATCTTGTCGGAATTGATGAAAACAGGAGCAAGTTGACCGAATGGCTGGCCACTGATGAGAAAGAAAGCACAGTGATTACAGTTTCTGGTATGGGAGGCTTGGGGAAAACAACCCTCGTGAAAAATGTGTATGATCGGGAGAAAGCCAACTTCCCTGATGCTCATGCTTGGATTGTGGTGTCACGGGCATATAATGTAGGTGATTTGCTGAAGACATTGCTCACCAAGATACAACAACACACACAAGAGTCGCCACCGCCATCACCTCTTAGGATGGACGCCAAACCTGATGTTTTTGAGTTAAAAGAGGCGATAAAGAAGATACTGCAAGATAGGAAGTGCTTGATCGTGCTTGATGATGTTTGGAATCCAGAAGCATATACTCTGATCTGCAGTGCATTCCAGGGTCTCCAAGGAAGCCGTGTTATGATCACAACTCGGAGGGAAGATGTTGCAGCTCTTGCTCTAGAGAGGCGTCGCCTACTACTCCAGCCATTGGGTAGCGACGAGTCATTCAAGCTATTCTGTTCAAGGGCTTTCCACAATACCCCAGATCGCAAGTGCCCTCAGGAGCTTGAGAAGGTGGCTGGTGATGTAGTTAAGAGGTGTCTTGGCCTGCCATTGGCCATTGTATCTTCTGGCAGCCTATTGTCCACGAAGCAGCCGACACAGCATGCCTGGAATCAGATGTACAATCAACTCCGGAGTGAACTACAGGGAAATCACCATGTCCAAGCTATACTTAATCTGAGCTACCACGACTTGCCAGGTGATCTCAGGAACTGCTTCCTGTACTGCAGCTTGTTCCCTGAAGACTATGCAATGTCACGGGAGAACCTTGTGCGGTTGTGGGCTGCTGAAGGGTTTGTGATAAAAAAAGGTGACAGCACGCCGGAGGAAGTGGCCGAGGGGAATCTCATGGAACTCATTGGCCGGAATATGTTGGAAGTTGTGGAGAGGGATGAGCTCTTCAGGGTTAGTTCATGTAAGATGCATGACATTGTCCGAGACCTGGCTCTTGCTGTTGCTAAAGAGGAGAGGTTTGGCTCTGCAAATGATCAGGGCGAAATGATGCTCATGGATAAAGAAGTTCGCAGGTTCTCGACATGTGGTTGGACAGACAGTATGACAGTTGCTCCAGGAGTGGAATTTCCACGACTCCGAACCGTCATCTATCTTTCAGCAGCTTTGTCCTCTAGCAACATGATTTCCTCAGTTTTGTCTGAATCCAGCTACCTTACCGTTGTTGAGCTTCAAGACTCTGCAATCGACCAAGTGCCAGCATTCATTGAGAATCTGTTCAATCTCCGATACCTTGGTCTACGGGGCACAAAAGTTCAGTCACTGCCAGATAGTATTGATAAACTCTCAAACCTTGAGACGCTGGATGTCAAGCAAACAAGAATAGAAAAGCTACCACCAGGTATTGTAAAGGTTGAGAAGCTACGACACCTTTTAGCTGACAGGGTTGCTGATGAGAAGCAGAAGGAGTTCCGATACTTTGTCGGAGTGGAAGCGCCTAATATGATTTCCAACTTTCAACAACTGCAAACTCTTGAGACCGTCCATGCCAGCAAGGACTTGCCACTGCAGCTGGAGAAAATGAAAAAGCTGCGGACTATTTGGATCGATAACATCAATGCATCAAATTGTGATGACCTTTTCAAGACCCTATCAGATATGCCCCTACTTTCCAGCTTACTTCTCTCTGCATGTCATGACAAGGAGACACTTAGTTTCCAAGCACTCAAGCCAGTGTCCAAAAATCTCCATAGGCTAATCATCAGAGGCGGCTGGGCTGATGGGACACTCAATTGTCCAATATTTCAGGGTTATGGGAAGAATCTCAAGTATCTGGCTCTAAGTTGGTGCAATCTTGGGAACGAAGACCCGCTGCAGCTGCTGGCATCTCACCTACCAGCTCTCACTTATCTCAGTCTTAACAGGGTGAATAGTGCTGGTAATTTGGTGCTTTCTGCAGGGTGCTTCTCTCAGCTCAAGACACTTGTCTTGAAGAACATGCCTGATGTAATGCAACTGGAGATTAAAGAGGGTGCCATTCCGTGCATTGATGGGATCTACATCGTGTCACTCTCGAAGATGAGTACGGTCCCTCTTGGCGTCGAATCACTTGGATCTCTCAAGAAGCTCTGGCTGCTGTACCTGCACAACGGCTTCAAGACTGACTGGGATCAGAAGGAGATGGACAACAAGATGAAGCATGTTCCAGAGCTCCGTGCCTAGTCATGTTCTTTTCGTGTCCTCCTGTTGTCTTCTGCTGCTGGAAGTCTGTACTTTGCTGTAAGCCTTATTTTCTCTCTCGTTGTTGCTCTAGACTCTTTTGGGTAGTGCTAATAGGTTTTTGTCCCGTAGTGGGTGCTCGAGAACGAGCACTAAGCAGCGGGTTTCCTATTAGTGCCCAAACTTGCTAGTACCTTCTTTTCCATTCCCTCTATTGTTGTACTGTAATGAACTGGTTATTTTGATCAGTTAATGAAAAATTCATAATTGATAATATTAATTTCTTGTGCATGCTTTTAATTATTTGCAATGGGCCCCCCAGTTCAGTACTTCAGTGTTGAATCCTGCATATGTGATATTTTTGGGTGTTACCAAGTACATTATGATGATACTCAGTCTTGAAACCTTATCTAGTTTAGTTCCTTACTCTTTTCCGGTCTAGTTCAATCTTCTTTATCATGATACAATGTCTATTCCTGGTTTACTCCTAGTAACAAGAGATGTTAGAAACTAGCACTTTGATTCATTCCTTTAATATGGTCTGCTGCATGGAGCCAGAGTATAATTTTCCAGCCAATCAGAAATAACTGGGGCAGAAGCTTTTGGTTTCAGTGAGAAGCATAATTTATCATGGTACCCAGTCCGCGACACGGAGGGAGAGGGAGTATTTTCCAATCTAGTTTAATCTTCTTTATCATGATAGAGCTTTGATTCATTTATTTATTGATTTTATTTCTATTTTTGGCAGCAGTTTCTGTGATTAAGGGAAAGGATGAACCCACAAGGGAGCTTCAAAATACTGAACTGCACATTGCTACCGAGAAGTGCTTCAAAATACTGAACCACACGGAGGGAGTTTTTTCTTGTCTGTCTGAAATTGTTCCCAGTTCACTGAGGCAAGTTACCTGACCTACCTAACATGCACATAGCTGTAGTTGATGTGTGTCGTGACAAGAAATATTGTCAATAACCATCAATAGCAGCAGCAGATGATGATATGAATCTTGCGACAAGAAGCATGGCCGAAGGAAACAAGAACATGGGTGAAGGAAAACGTGAACAGGGGATATGGATTCTTCACAGGAGGAAGCAGACGCCTCTATCGCTGAATCGATTAGCTCGGCTTGACTGGTGACCATAAGGTTTGGATGAGGCCGCTCTGCGGCAGTGGCGGGTGCATTTTCTGCTGCCTGAACGACCACAATGAAGCTTGCGCCTTCAGGTTGATCGATTCGGGAAAAAACCATGACTATTCATAGTTTTCTTGACAACCAGAACTCAGTAACTCCATACAACACGACCTACACAACACAGCTATGACATATAGTTATTAGTTACATACCGCCAATTAGTCATATCCACGTTTCTTTTGCCTTTAATCCCAAGTACCAAACAAGGGCAGCCCGGTGCACGTAGCTCCAGCTTGCACAGGGTCCGGGGAAGCACCAACTTGAGTTAAATATTCAACATGATAAAATCAGCCTAATTAACTGGTTGGATAACATACTGTGACATGATACCATACCATGCAAACTCAACCGGCCATTCTTTGCACACAGGCTTCAGGTATACACAACCATTCGGATTGCAATCTTAGAAAAAATATGGCAAACATTGTTTACTTAGTACAAGCACAAAGTACTCTGAACAAACAAACTTGCAAGCCAAGAATAACGCAACCCAAAACTTCCGTAACATACGTTCTGAACAAACATATGCTGATGAATGACTATTCACAAAGCTTAGCAGAGCCACTTCGTTTAGTTTCAGCTCATCACATGTTTGATGCTTCTTGTCATCAGGGTTCAGGGGTGGTTTCGGAGCTTCTGTGCAATTGCAGCCCAACCAAATATAATTATGAAGGGCCAGAGTTCATTGAGCATTCGGCTACCGATCATTGATACTAACAGTTTTAATCCGCGACTTAGTCCCATCCGAACGCATATTGGCCGTGCAAGAATACCCGCCTTTAGTGAGTATTCAAAATTTCTATATAGCACCACGAGGGGACTGAGCACACAGATCACAATCGCAGTAGCATGAGCAACCGGAGCTAGCACCATATACACACCCAGTGCAAAAGCAGCAGATAAGCTTGTGACCGAACTTGATATGAGAAACATTGATACAAATAAGTTGGCTTGGCGGCTCCTCAAGTTAAGCAAAGGAGATCCAGAGAACATGATACCAATAGTAGCTGTTGAGGAGCAAATGAAAGCTATTGCATTTGCCATCATGAATGCGTCAAACGTGTACCTCCCAGCAAGTGTTGGTGTGCCTCGGTTTGTATGATCGTCCGCTATGAAACCTCCAGGGACAGCAAATATTGCACTGAATGCCATGGTCGCTATTAAAACTGAGCCAATGCCCAGTATTTGGCTTGAGTCCTTCACCTTCTCTGTTTCTCTGACCTTGTCCTTCGCTTTTAGTTGACGACTGTACCTTTCTTCGTACTGATCCCAGCGGAAACCATTATGATTACGATCAAAAAACGCGGGTGCCACATGTATCCGCTTGTCATTGTTCTGAAAACAAGAAATATAGATATGAGCACCACATGGATAAATGAGTCACAGATTTTTTTTCTCTTAAAAATTACTCCCTCCGTCCGTAATTACTTGTCACAGAAATGGATAAAAATTGATGTATCTAAAACAAAAATATGTCTAGATACATCCAGTTCTACGAGGGAGTAGTAAATTTGAAAGCATATTACCAGTTATAATACATTCCACGAGTAAGATAACTGCTGGATAGATCAGCGGGAGTCTCCCCATTGTTGTTTCCTAAACTTAAATGCACTTCCATATTCCCGTATAAGGAACAAAATATTCGAAGACTTGAATCCTTGATGGCTAAATGCAGTGCAGTGTTCCCATCATTGTCTTGCATATTCAAAATCCAAGCTAAAGATGGAGTTCGGCAAACAAAGGAGACGATGTTTGATCTTCTTTTCTCAACAGCAACATGAAGGAAAGTCCGTCCATGAGCAGTTCGCAGTCCAGCACTACTAGGACATTTTTCAAGAACAATGGCCACAGTACCTTCCGCACCTAAAGAGGCAGCTATATGCACCGGAAACATTCCTTTGCCGTCTGCTTGAAACACCGGAGCCGGGTTAGCTTCGAATACTTTCCTGAATATGTTTGAATGCCATAACCCACGAATATTGTAGTAGTCTTCAGATGGTTGATATAAGCGACGATGTAGTGACGAAGCGAAGTGAAGAGGCGTGCTGTCATCTTTGTCCCCTTGTGTGGTAAGGCTATTATTCCATTTCAGCACATCTTCCGTGAACACTGAAAATGCAATCGTTTGTTAGTTGGTATGATGTAAATGAAACAAAAGGCAACTAGTGTGTTGACAATCTTATAAAATACTCCCTCCGTCCCACAATATAAGAGCGTTTTTAACACTATACTGGGACGGTGGGAATACCAACATACATTCAACGCTGGATGTTTACATACGAGGACATGAACAAATGCATAGAACTATGGATGACAGGTTCGTGGAAGACGGCAGTGGCAACTTCTGGTGAATGTGCATGCGGCAGCGCTAAGAGTCTGCTGGACTGGTGCTTCGGTTTTACATGATGTGCGTAGGAGTGAGGTCACGACAAGCGGCCGTCTCAAAACAGGCTTTCGCCCCGCTTCATATATAAAGCACAACATCCAAAGTACACGGCCGAAGATATAAGACGGTGGAGAGACCCACTTACAAAGCAAATCTAAAGATACAACAAGAAACACAGAACGAGCCTATTACATCGCCGTGCAAGTCCGATGGTGCCTGAGCTCCACGACAACACCCCTAGGAGGGTAACGACGCCAAGCGTGGCCGCTGTCGAGTCCATAGACATGGGTTTTCACCCGGAACCTGGCACATAGAGGAGACCCGCGACAACATCCTCAAGAGGATAGTGGCACCCGCGGGCGTCGTTGTCGCCGGTGCCAAAGCGTAAAGATTTCGCTCCAGAACTCCTCTGCACCACCATGAGGCATCCAACAGACCACCGCAATGAAGACCAGCCCATCAAAACCATATCTGGGCGCCTCCACTTCCACTGGAAGAGAGCAAGCCAGAGCCCCCCGCCGCTATTGCCCTTGCCGCCCACACGACCAAGAGCCGAAGCCACCACCGCCACCATAGAGCTCGCTGGAGAGCCGACCGGGTAGCCCACCATCCGGGGACGCCGCCCCGGCGTCCAAAGACAAACTCATCACCGACGCTATAACCTGCACACGCCACCCCCATCAATCCACGAATCTCCACCTCGACAAGGACGAAGGTAACCCAGAGCAAGCGCGAGTAGCAACCAACCACAGCAAGGGGGATCCGTGTCAACCCCTGCACTGACGGCCAGCCCGTGTCGCCAGCCGACTGCCAGACAACACTACTAGAAGGGACGGACGTCGCCCCATCAAAACTGCCCGTCCAGTTCCAGACGGAGGGACCTCCATGGCATTCGGCAACTCCGACCACCCTGTGGCAGCCAACACCTTCGGGCACCAATCGCAAGCTCCATCGGCTCCCAACGGCATGCTCTGCCACCATCGCACCATCACTGAGGGCTGACACTCAACCCAAAACACAACCGATGTCACATGCCCGCGGGAGGGCAACGCCACAAATCCAAGTCCTCCGGTCCAGCCGCCACCGGACGAACACCGCCACCACCGTGCCACCACCTCCACCTGCTACAGAGGCAGCCGGCAGCGGCCCCTGCCTGCCAGATCTGGCCGCAGCGGCGCCACCCGCTGCCACCTCCTGGTCGAGCGTGCCCCACCGTAGCGCAACCCATCTTGCTGCTGCGAAGACCTTGGGCCAGTTGCCACGAAGCACCGCCGCCGCGACACCACGTTGCGCGCAACACAACGCCCAGGCCCGGCAGCGCCGACCCGTGCCAACCCCAGCTGAGCTAGGGGGTGAGAAGGCCCCGCCGTCACCATCACCGACCGGGCTTGGCCCGGTCGCACCGTTTGGCGGCGGAGGAGGAGGAGGAGGGGAGGGGAGGGGGCGAGGCGGCCGGCGGCTATGATTCCTTCCGGCCGCCCGCGGGGGCGACACAAAAGGGATGGGGGATAAGACGTGAAGATCGGCAAGCGGCTGTGATGACCATCGTTACCATCAAGCTTTTAGGTGGAGCGACTTTTGTTGCCTAGAAGGTGGATTCGGAAGAATTGATGTTTTATCTTGTAAGACATTGGTGAATAATAATATAATAAAGGGTTTTTACCATTTATGCCACTACTTGTGTCCCATTGCTCAGTTTTGCATTTACAAGTTACAACTGCTCAAAAATGCCGTCATTCCGTGAGATGCTTGCTCAAAAATGCCATTGTTCATTAGATGTTTGCTAAAAAATGCCACCAGACATCATTATTTTCAGGTCAAACTCGTTGACCATGTTATATGATGAAAATACCCCTATACCCACATGTCAGCTCTCTCCATCTCACAATGACAATTGTGGATCCCACTTGTCAGGAGTAAGCAAGCGAATAATTTTAGAGGAAAATGCGAACATTTTTGGGATCAAGTGGGACCCACACTTTATTGTAGCGAGATAGAAGGAGAGCTGACAGGTTGGTCTACTTGTATTTTGGTCATTATAACATGGCAGACGAGATTTGAGCTCAAAGTAATGGTGTCGAGTGTCATTTTTGAGCATGCACCTATCGAAGCGATGGCATTTTTGAGCATTTGAAATTCCTAGCGGCAAATCTGACTAGTGATATACAACCAGTGGCATAAATTATAAAAAACCCAATAATAAAAATGATCGTGTGCATCTCTAGGGCGGGTGTTCAGCCTCCTTTTTGAAAAAAAAAATCTAAACACCTCACACCTTTAGTGCGAAGCAATACAAGCACATAATAATAATTGTATACAAAAGGTAAACATGCAACAGATGAACAAGCTTGAAATAATTGGATCAATGATTCGTACCTAAGCCTTGAAGAATCGCAGCATGCAGCGCATTTCGCCCATTTGGTCCGTGATACGAGAGATTCCCATCACTCATATCATGTAGTGTGTGTGCAATGATGTCTCTTTTCAATGAAATTGCGAGGTACAATGGTGAGGTGCCTTCTTCAGGATAATTAGCCAACTCATCATCATCCTCCAATAGGCACTCCACAATATCCTTTCTTCCAATGCGGACAGCGTCATGCAAGGCCGTCTCATTTAGCTCATTTTTCTTTCTCAGAAGCTCGTGCAGCCTGTTGCAACTTTCAGCTAGTTTAATGAGGCAAGAGAGCACATGAAATTTACCAGCTCTGGCGGCACAATGCAAGGGAGTGTCACCCTTTCCGTTTACCGCAAACAGGAGGCCTTGGTCCCTCTCGTTGATCATCTTAGCACACTCCTGAAATTCGGTGCTGTACCCGTGGCTGGCAACTGCGTGTAGTGCGGTGTCCCCCTCAGCGGTGACGCCCTTGAGAAGCGCAGTTGTTGCCGGCAAACAAGACTGATCAACGCCGTCTTCAACATCACCAGAAGCTTGTGGCACCGTCAGCCTTCTTCTGGGGTTGCTGACAGGGGTTAGTAAGTCAAGAAATTGCTGAGTAGGCATAATCAGCGGTGACTTTTGTGCATCTTCCCTGCTGAAAAGGAAATTCAGTGCACCCGAGGAGCCGAAGCACCCTACTGCCAGCAACAGTGGATTCATGGGCGCCGGCTTCGTTTCCCCGGCAGCGGGGGAGTCGTGGGCGAGGAGCCGAAGCACGCTGATGCCAGCAGCAGTGGATTCATGGGCGCCGGCTTCGTATCCCCGGCACCGATCTCCTCCTGCTGCTGGGCATCCCAAAGGCCAACCGCCAGAGCATTTGGCGAGCTATCAGCTACAACGCCGGTGCTCGACGCCATCGGCAACATCGGGTCAACGCCGGTGCTCGACGCCATCTGCTGCACAGCTGCTTTACAAAGTTGTTGGATCCTCAAGGTATGGATGGTTGGATTATAGATGGGCTTAGGCCCATATAAAACAATAATCTCTCGTTAATATCTAAGCCCCATTTAGGTGCATAGCAAGTGGTGGGAAGTTTAGTATCATACTGAAATGAGAGTGAGACTCATTTATAAGGGCTGCTCTATGACATTGTCATTGGAAGCTTGGGAAAAGGAGTTGTACACGTGTACTCCTCCTCTGCTGCCCGCCTCGTCACGGCGCGGCGTGCGCGTTGCGGGAATGAGCCGAGGCACTGGCCAGTGAAGTGACCTAACTCAGTTCACTCACTCGCTCACGCACAACCCTAATCGTCATCTACTGTTCCTCTCTCTATGCTCATAGATGCTTCATTTGAGATCCTGTCAGAGAGAGTAAATAGCATAAAACTACTACTTTACAGGCTAGGGTTTCAAAAAACTATCAATTTTTTTTTTTTCAGATAACTACCAAATGGATGGTCGGCTGTTTTAAAATACCCAAATCGTCAAGTGCTTTACGATTAATCGTGATTATGACAGCTCAGACCCGCACCTAAACAAACCGTCTGTTTGACTATTTATTTGACTGTTAACTGACATATGGGGCCCACATGTCAATGTATCCCCTTCCTCGTCTCTTTCTTCTCTCCCTCTCCTCTGATCCCTCTCACTCGAGCACGGAGCCACCCACTCCGGTGATGCGACCACTCCGGCGATGCGACGAGCAGGCGAGCAGGGCAGCGCGGAAGCTGCAGTCGGAGGCGAAGACGTGCGAGGTGGCACGCTGCAGTAGGAGGTGGGCATGCACTGGAGCTACTCGATCTGAAGCACGGGCGCCATGGCGGTCGCTGCTCCTTCCCGCTAGCTGCTGCTCCTTGCGCTAGCTACTGCTGCTCCTTGCCGCTGCTATGTGCTGCTCCGTGCCAACGACCTTGCTGCTGCTTCCATCTAGCTTCTGCTGCTCCTTGCGGCTAGCTTCTGCTGCTCCTTACCACCGCCGCTGTTTCCTGCTACTCCTTGCCGCCGTTGCTGCTACTTGCCACCGTCGCTGCTTCCTGCTACCCCTTGCCGCCGTCGCTGCTACTTGATGTCGTTGCCGCCGCCGCTATTACCTGATGCCATGTGCCTCCTCTCCTCCTCTTCTCCTCTCATCTTCTCCGAGACTTCCTCGAGGACGACGGACGGGAGTTCTGCGGCGGGGCCATGGCTGCTGGCCGGCGAGCTCTTGATCCAAAGCACAGCCACGGGAGGACCCGATTGCTTTTTTCAAATTTGTTCAGGGGCTCGATTGCTTTCTAAAAAATTTGCAGGGACCGATTGCTTTTTGTAAAAAATATATGAGGGAGAGACATTGACATGTGGGCCTCACATGTCAGTTAACAGACAAACAAACGGTCAAACAAACGGTTTGTTTAGGTGCGGGTCCGAACTGTCATAATCACGATGAATCATAAATTACTCGACGATTTGTGTTTTTTGAAACACCCGACCACCCATTTGGTAGTTATCTGAGAAAAATTAAAAACCGATAGTTTTTTGGAACCCTAGACTGTAAAGCAGTAGTTTTATGCTATTTACTCTGCCAGGGAGAACGACAATAAGGTTTTTGGGGGACGCGACTACTCCCAATCCTTTCCCATCTCCATTCGCCTCTGCTTCCACTACTTCCCCTGCATCGACACCATGGTCGAAGACGCCGCCACCGCGTTCGCCTGGCCAACCGGAGGGTATGATCTGTTCATCCCTTATTTACTCGTTCATGTGCTAGCCGTATATATTGTGTTCATAGATGTTTTCATTTCTGTGTACTGTACGAGGTCACATGCTTAGTTGTCGGTATGAGATGCATACTGTATTTTCCATACTTATCATTCACTCGTGAATTAGATTAGTTGAAAATGTGCTAATATTTCCAACATGGATGGGGCTAGTGGAGCCCTGTACTCCTATCGGGGCACCTTAAGTATACAAACAACGTGTAAGAAATGCAGCCAACCTACTCCTGTAGATGTAGTACGCTGAAGACCAAGTCTAGTTGTTAGTACTCCCTCCATTTCATAAGGTGCGCACGGCATCCCAAAAATCAACTTCAACAATAAATAGACCAATCAAACTTGGATTATATGTGATAAAAATTATGCTGTTCATTTATGTTGAAATTTTCTTTTTCGATGATATATTTTTTCTAGTCACAAAAATATATATTATTAATTTTATTTATGATCAAAGTTAAATTTTAGGAAAGCGTGCACGCTTTATTCATTCTATAGAATGAAGGGCGTGGTTGTTTACAAGTCTACTCCGTTTGTCTTTCTTGATGGTGATCTGTTGGCTCTTATTTTCTCGGGATGCATGACTGTCAAATGGCTGGCTCTTGTGTTTTAACGACACAATGATCGATGAAGTACACATAATTTATCTTCTCAATGACCTGGACATGTGGAAGAGCACATGATTGATGCTATGCTCCAAATTGTCAACGAACCGATGAGTGTGCTTTCTTTTCTACCATCAAACATTGACTTGAGGAGGACTAGGCTGTAGCTTAGTGGCAAGGGTGGGTAGTGGCTCACACTGCGACCCGGGTTCGAACCTTGTCGGGGTCGAATTTTCTGGTGCTTCACCCTGGTGGGATTCTTCTATAAAACTATGTCATGGATCTAATTTTTTTTAAACAGTTACTTGAGGGGTGGGATTATTTCATTGGTTCTAAATTTTGAGAAAGATATTGTTGTCCAAAAATCTCTTCAAATTGACATTGGTTGTTTATTTGGATCACTAATCCAATGATTATATTTGACATTAGTATCCACATTTCATTTGCCTGTAATCCCCACAAACCGAGTTAAATATTGGGCATGATAATATAAGCCTACTTAACTAGTTCGATAATGTCCTTGTGATATGATACTACACCGTCCAAATTTCAAACGTCCATTATTTTTGCACATCCACAAAGTGTTTGGTATATTAGCATTTTTTTATTAATGTAATCCATAGAACAAGTGTTGGGTGCTTCAGCCCCCCCCCCCCCCCCCCAAAAAAAATAGAAGGGTATTTTCGTACTTGACTATTTATAATCGCTGAAAAATCATACTTCCTATGTTTCATAATATAGTTTGTATAGATTTTCTGAAAAGTCAAATCTGCAAATTTTGATCAAATTTATTGAGAAAACTATTTATGTCTACAATATACCAAATGTATACCTACTAATAAAGGGCGGCGACGATGATGGAGTGTTCCAACATGGTGGTGTTACCCTTTTCGGTGGGCAGGGCTGTCAGTGTGTGACAATTTGGACAAAAGTCCAGCATGTCTCCGGATGGTTCTAGCGGTGACAGCGCCCGTGGGTGTCGTTTCCCTCCTTGGAGGCGGCGCGGTGGAGTGTCGGCACCTTGCTCCCTCTCACTTGGTTTGATGTCTTTGGATGAAGCCTAGGTTCGGATCCGGATCGGCAATGGTGGTGTTCTCAGTGTCGTTTCTCTGTTTGTAGCATTGTTTAAGGAGACATGGCTTGGAGATTCTATGTTGCGTCCGTTGGTGCCTGCCGCTGCCCTAGATTGGGATTCAAGGACATTATGTACACCATCGCTGGTAAGTACAAGATAATAGCTTTCTCTGGCTGTCTGAGTCCCGCCATTCACCATCCACTTCTTTTAGGCAATCAAGGGTGGTTGGTGCATCGGCATGGTGAGTTCTTTAGAGTTGCTGCTCTTTGGAGGTGATCCGCGTTGGTGGAGACACGACTTTGTTGGTTAGTTTAGTGCAGGCCCATTTGCGTTGAAGTTGTATTGGGTGCGTTCGAGTCGCTGTGGTGTTTGCTTCTCATCGGTCTGTGGTGGGAGCTTGCCCAATTTCTTGTACTCCACCCTCTGCCTTCAATAAAACTATGTCACACAATTTATATGCTCTAAAAAAAATAAAAATAAAGGAAGGATTGTTTCTGCTCGTCTATCACGCGCTTTGCAGAAAGGGCCTGCCTTTTCGCAGAATCGACCCGCAGTCCAGTTTTAAGTCAGATTTTCGCTTCTGCAGAAAATCCCCTGATGTTTCTGTTAATCAACTCGGAGACTAGTTTTAAGTCAGATTTTCGCTTCTGCAGGAAACTCCCTGATTTTCATTTTCATTTTCGGTTTCGCACAAGCCCCATGTCACGCTTTTGCCTCAAGCCCGGTCGCGCCTTCACTCGAGCCATCGCGTCGTCTGAGTCCCGTACCTTGCCGAGCCGCCGCTCGTCTTTGAGGTTAAATCTACTATCTCTACTCCTAATGTCTGAGTTGGTTGAATAGTACGGTTTATTTTCGTCCCACCACTTTCAACCGTTTTATTTTGCTGATTTTTTTTCGTCCCCTCCCCCACCTCACCGGTTTAGTTTCGCATCACTCTCTCACACAGCGAAAAAAATCTGAACGGATCAGAACTTTCCATACTGACGCAAGTTATTTAGTAATATCTTTATGTGAAAGAATCAATCACGATCAATCTCTAAAAATCAAATCTAAATTAATTACCTTAAATCGCTCAATCACATTAATTAGGAAACAAATAACCAATTTTAAGAAATCTCATTATTAAAGCATTTATGTACCTACTTAATTTGTAATGGAATATTATCTCATTATTAAAGTATTTATGTACCTATTTAATTTGTAATCGAATATTATCCAATGGCAGCAACAAAAAAAATGCGGACGCCTCATCTCACTTCCGTCGTCCTGCCCTACCGCTCGAAGAGTCTGAGCGCCGCCGCCAGCACGTAGCCTCGTGCCCTACCCCATCCCGGATTCCTCCCTCTCCCTCACTCTCTGTCTCTCGTGCACGCTCACGCAGGGGATGGGCCGCTCGGCCGCTCCCCGCAGGCTGCCACCATCCTCCTTGGCATCGTGTCGTCAGCACCTTCTCTAGGTATCGAGGGTTCCAAGAGCTCGGTCTGATCCGGCGTTGTCCGGTTAAGAGTCGTGGTCGCCTTTGCCTCTATCACATCGAGCATCTCTGTGGCCATGGCCGCGCAGATCGTGTAGACCGCCGTCGATGGTGGCCTCTCTATCACTATGGCGCATTGATTCCCCATGTATCCGCCGCATCTGAGGACCTCCTCTGGCAAGGACACAGGAGTCGACTCATTGGTGAGGACGGACGGCCGCTGCCACAAGGTGAGAGCTGCCTCATCCTGTAAGGAGGTGGGCGACGTCGCCGCCATTCGTCATGAACCGACATGGATGCCGCTTCCGTTGTGTTGGCATGCTTATCCTGGATCGACAACGAATATCAGCTCTGCCGAGGTCAGGCTTTCTAAATTCTAATAAACTTTTCTCAATTAGATCGGCTTATTAGATTGTCCAATGGACATAGCATGGAGTAGTGATGTACATCAGGTTTGTGGGCGACGATGGTTTATATCTGCTGGATTCCTATATCTCTTACCTGCAGACCTTGCGCTATATTTTACACCATGCACGCAAGCTAGAAGTGGATGAGAATTTCTGCATGATCCTCGATTCCTTGAGATTGCACTGACGTACGTACTCTCCATGATAATGAAGGAGAGAACATCATTTAATTAATAGTAACAAGACACGATCATCAACTGTGAAAAATAGCAGGTGTAAGATATATATGCACCACTTTGCTAGCTCCAATAAATCTATTGATTACTCATGCTGCTTCAATTGGGTTGTTACCAAAACATGAAAAGTACTTTAAAATTATTCTAAGTTGCATGACACCTAATAAATATATTGATTAGTCATGCTGCTACAGTTGGGCTGTTGTCGACGTTGACATTGAAAATTCTACTGCCACGGTTCGTACCCAAGTCTGCATCAGATGACCAGAATACTAACTATTGTAGGTGATGCTCTTTCTTCCCAGTTTTCACTTTTCATTAGGGCCTTATATAAGGTTGATTGACTGGCGGTATGCTTGCTCTGTTCCCGAGAAAGAGGATGAACAGAGAATGATGATCGATTGCTGCTACTGCACTGTATACCTTGTGAATTGGCAAGTAGTACAGAGTACAAACTGTGGTCGCGACGTTGGTCTGGTCGGTGTGACTGCAGATGCGGCGGTCCCCTTCGGCTGCGTGGGCGACGACGAGGCAACCGGGAGATGGGTGTCCTTCTTCATGTTGCTTGGGGAGCGGCCTTGCGGCGCCTCGACGACATCTGGCAGGGATGGCATGGCGGTTGGCGGCGCTCCGGTGGCTACTGGCGTGTGGATCCGACGGTTGGCTACTTGCCACCCACTCCAAGTGCGGGGTTGCGGCTGCTGCGGGTTGCTCAGGCTTCAGCCCGGCGGCTCTGCTCTGCGGGATGGGGCGGGGTGGCGGCCCCCCTCCAGGCTTGGTGCGACGAATCTGGCCATCTTGCTAGCCCGGCGTGGTTGTGGCATGGTGGAGGCTGCTGGAGTGGTGGCCCTGGATTTGGTGTTAGCGGCTTTGGCTGGGGAGAGGGGGGTGGTGCGTGCGTCTAGACGTGGTGCATCGTGGGACCCCATGACAAGTTCATTGTCGGCTCGGTGGGATGGTGTTTGTTTGTTGTGCCGGTGCGAGCAGTTGATGGTTGAGTATCTCCGGGAGAAATCCTATGTTTGGCCTTTGTCGGGCCTGGCGACGGCGATGCCCGTGGGCGTCGTGCTCTTTCTTGGAAGCATTGTTGCTGTGTGGTGCTCCTCTCGGCCCGTCCCCGCGGCCTTGTCTCCGGAGGGAAAGCTCAGATCCTCAGGATCGGGCGACAAAGGGGCCTTCACGTCTTCTTCCTTCTTTGGGGCATCGTCTCAGAGTCGGCCACTACCCGGAGATTGGTGGATGGCGGCATGTTCGCTGCATGCTTTGCGGCATCTTCGCCGTGTAGTTTGTTGAGGCAGCCATTTCGGGGGCGATGGTGTCTGTTTGGCAACGATGATGGAGTCGAGAGGAGCTTCGTTCGTGGCTCGGGCTTCGGTAGTCAGATCTTCTCGACGTGTCCAAGGTGCTCTTTCGCTGGTTGTTTGGTTGCTTTGAAGTCAAAGCTGCAGCGCCGCAAGTCCTGCACATTTCCCTTGTGATGCTCGTTGTCAGAGTCGGAGTTGTCGGTTGTTTGCCCGTGTGGCATTCTGTTGACATGTGTCGTCATGGTTTCGGTGCAGCTGCTGGCGGGGTTGGCTTCGACGATGAAGGTCTATGGTGAAGTCGGAGTTGCTCGTTCGGAGGTAACCGGTGATGACGATGACGCTTGCGACTACTCGCCGGATGTCTTTTCCTCTTTGTAGCTTTATGTTCTATGTCGATAACCAGGTTGGCCGGTGTACCCATGTTATGTGGGTTGGATATATCGGTTTTAGCCTAGTTTCCCGTCAATTAACGGGCAATTCTCACTCTCTAATCAATGAAAATGGCAAGTCTTTTGCCTCGTTTCAAAAAAAAGAGATAAATGTGAATGGGGAGGAGGGACGACAAGAGATAGGCCGCTTTGTTTTTCACTGATGGTTAAGGAGATGCTGCCTCTGCGAGAAGAAATACAAGGATAGAAAGAATTGGGCTGCGTTCGATCTGGAGGTATCCAAAACATAGGATTGGAATCATGTGTAGGAATAGAAGATGATTGCAGCTATAAAATGGAGGAGCAAGAAACCAGAAAAAAGCTTACAACGAGGCCCGCGGCAATGTTTACAACGGAAGATGATTGCAGCTATAAATTGAGCATTGTTTAAATATTCATTTTTGGCTCGTGGCAACGCACGGGCAGTCTACTAGTATTAGTTAGGGTTTGGTGAGTTAGATAGGTTTTGTGCTTAGATAGTTGTAAGTAGTTTAATTTTTGGCACAATTAACTCTTGCACAATTTCTAGTTGTGGGTGATTTAGATAGGCATAGTGCTTAGATAGATGTAAGCTTGTTTTTGGCAAGATACTCTTGCACAATAGTTAGTTCTTGTGAGTGATTATAGATAGGCATAGTGCTTAGATAGTTGTAAGTAGTTGTTTTTTTTTTGGCACAATTCATATTTAGACCGGATTTGTTTTCTTGCTTAGATTTTCAATGTATATACGACTGTAAAATTATACCTAATTTGTAATAAGAACTCAACAACTTTTCATTAAGTGGTTTGCTTTTTAAGCAAGAATTGTTGGATTTGCAATGTATATTAGGATCGTGCATTTAAACCTAAAGTGTAATAAAAACTTAGCACCTCTTATGTGACTTGTCTATTGACTTTTAATCCGATGGGGCTTAGTTTGTGATAGTTTGATGATCTTGGAGGAATGGTAGTACCAACGGTTGTCGTAGGGGGTCGTTCTTTTCTTTTTCTTTCTCTACCGACCTTGGTAACAAGGAAAAGAAGAAACGACCATCACCGGCTGTCGAAATACCAATGATGTTGATTGTTGAGAGCTGGTTGAACAAGGCTAACTGTTGTCGTAGGGGGTCACTGTTGTACTTCTCCTCCTCTGAGACAAAGGTAAAGTACGAGGGGAAGTACATACGTGACCATCACCGACAGTCGAAATACTAATGAGGGAGAGCCCGCCATATATATACACCACTGATGACCCACAAGTATAGGGCATCAATCGTTGTCCTTTCAAGAAGTATGAGTGTAAAACCCAACAAGGAGCAGAAGAAATTGATATGTGGTTTTGAGCAAGGTATTATGTGCCAGTGCTGTAAGATAGTTGTGACAGATAACTTGATAGTAAGATAATTCATAAAAAGTAATAGGTAACAAAAGTAGCAAGGTGCAACAAAGTGGCCCAATCCTTATTATTCCTAAGGACAAGTCGGACGAACTTCTTATAGTGGTTAAAACACTCTTGAGGACAGATGGCAATTCATCTAATTAGTTTCACCATGATTCATTGACTCATGTTCATTGCTTTGATAAGTTGCTATGTGGGTGGACTGGAGCTAAGGTGTTGTTCTTACTTGAACAAACAACCTACTTATGATTATCTCATGCATGCAAGAATCCATAAATACAAGAGGAGAATTAAGATAAATCTAACCATAGCATTAAACACAAGGATCCAAAATAGCCCCTTACGGAACAGGTCATAACCAGGGGTTTAGTTTTCTGTCATCCCCACAATCCATCATGTACAAAGTAATCCCGCAATGCCTTCCCCTAGGCCCAAACATGGTGAATGTCATGTAGTCAACGTTCACATGACACTACTAGAGGAATAACAACATAACATATCATCAAACATTGAACGAAAACTAACTTCACATGATTATTTATAACAAGACTTCTTCCGTGTCCTGGACAATTAGAACTACTCACAAATCATAATTATGTTCATGATAAGAGGATATTAATATGTAATTAAAAATCTGAACATATAATCTTCCATCAAGTAAACTAACTAGCATCAACTATAAGATGTAATCAACACTGCTAGCAACCTCACGTACCAATATGAGGTTTGATACAAAGATTGAATATAAGAGATGGACTAGCACTAGTATGGAAACCCCTGATAGAATAGCGTCCACCTATATACGGACGCTGTTGCTAACTTGCCAAACTACCAGTAGCGTCAGGAAAAACGGGGACACTGCAGAAGTGTCAGATTTAGCGGCGTGTATGGAAAGGAAACACTGCTAGACGGGTACATGAATGTAGACGTTTCACCATAAATAACTTGCAGCATGTGCGTTGGGCGAATGTCGCCAGTGTCACCTCAAATAGCAGCGTGTATAGTGGCGGAGCTTGAGACAAAAACATGGGGGGGGCCATGGACTTGAGGGGGTGCAAACATAATTATTTTCAACTGATTTTTAGTGAAAAATAGGCTTAATACAAAGGAATATAGGCTTATTTTCTTTTGAGCTGGGGGGGGGGGGGCCATGGCCCAGGTTGGCCCCCACTAAGCTCCGCCACTAAGCGTGTACGTCCAATCCGAACGCTTCTAATGTGATGTCTGACACTATGCACCGACTGGGCATGTGGGTCTTAAAACTTAGCGGCGTTTTAGCAGCAACGGACGCTGCTATCTTGATTTATCTTGTAGCGCTTGGCAGAAAGTAAACATTGCTAACGTTTGCACCCAATAATGCTTTTTTCGCACTTTCAAATCTATCTATCTATCTATACCTCTACTAATTACAGACTCCCTAGAAATTACCATGTTAATCAGAAATTACGAGCCATTTGCCGTTTATCTGGTGGGGCCGAATTATTACTGTGTAGAGCTTCCGAATTTTTTCCAGTCAATTATAGACTCCCTAGAAATTACCACGTTAATCTAAAATTACGAGCCGTTTATCTGATGGGGCCGAATTATTACGGTGTAGATCTTCCGAATTTTTACCAGTCAAAACTAGATCCAAAACGGATGTAAACATGACCCTACCTACACGTAATCCCCTGGTCAAGTGGGTCCAGCTTATACAACATCCGGGATTTACAATATACTATGGTAATCTTTTTCCTAAGGAAAATTGGCCGGTTGTTGCCCACTAGATCTCTCACGTATCCCTCTCTCTTTCCTTATGTATCTCTCCCAATATCTCACGTATTTCAAAAAAAAATCTCCCTAATCGCATATCACGTACTCATCTACCAGACACCTGACTCAGAATTATGGTAGCAGCAGATCAAATTAAAGATGGACTAGCTCAGGCTTGCCCACGCCATTGATGAGACAGCTGGGCGGAGCGGACATCAAAGGTGAAGTGCAAGCACCATGAAACAATAGTACCAGTGCTTTGTTCCTTAAGCCGGCCACGGCGTTGGCCAGTCAAAGGTATGTAATCAACTGGTAATGATAGTAATACATAGATGACTAGGTACGTAATATATTGATCAGTACATTAATATTACTGTAGCTATGCGTCGATTCATATATGTCGATGGCTCGGCATATTAAGCATGTAGGCGTACATGTTGTTAGTTTCGGCAGATGCGCACCAATGGAGAAGTAGCTCGAAGCAGGAAGCTTGATGAATCTTCATGGAGGCTAGCTAGCCCGATGGATTTATAGGCGGGTGGAAACATGCACGCAAGGAACGCAAGCAGAATCGATTGTTTGCAACATGCATGTATGGTGCCTATTGTTTCTTTATGTTAATTTGATCTCATCATGTGATTACAAGCTATAGCCTAATTGCACATATCTAACTCGGATAAGGACTTCTGCTCTAATACAGACAGGTATGCAGCACATGGCTTTTAATTTTAGCACATGCAACAAATACAAATTCGTCATGCTATTGATCTATCTTAACCCACGATTTTCGTACTCTTAAAACTATAAAAATACCCTTCAAATCTTCTTATTAGGGTTTGGTCATAGTTACAACCATCTTTATTCGGCTAATCAGGCCTTCAATTTTCACATGCCTATACAAAGAGGATGATGTCTAAGGAATCCATCCACAGTTCGAAACCATGATCCACTTCCGCGAAGACTGACTGTGACGAATTAATACATCAATCTAGTGCTTTTGGACCAGTACGCGAAGAAGAAGGTATTCAGAAAAGTTATCATGTACAATTTGATCAAACCCCATTTTGATCAATAATTTATCACGCAAAAGCGAGGGCAAAAAAGCTACGTGATCATGATTGTTTTCGTACTTAATTAATACATATTAGTTTCTTCTTATTTTTCCAAATTTTCTCTAGCTCCCCATTGTACATAGATTGGAACACCACACACGTTGATCAGTGAGGAACCTTTGGCGGATCACCGGAGTTGCCGTCGTCACATTCATCGATGAATTTGAATTTGACAGAAAATTCCACCACTGTATCACTACTGGGGTCCAGATTCTAGGCTCATGTGTCTGACCATAGTTACATACATAGACGAGACATACGCAAAAGTTGTAAGTTAATTCATGGATGATTCGGATAGCATAGGTTTGGTCGTAGCTGTTCAAGCCATACATTACTACTGATGTATTACTTTACATATCCTTTCTCCCCTTGACCTGCTACAAAAAGTGGTTAACATCCATGTGAGACGGCGCACACAAGCTATGATGGTCAATCCAGGATGCTAGGATGAAGTATGTGTTTTTAATTAATTATTCAAATAGAACCTTAGTAAGTATTCTTTGTCTCTGTACGTACATAAACATAAGTAGAAGATTTTGCATGTCCACTATCAATACAAGGCCAAGGATCAACAAACATTCAGTTGATTTTATTTTGCATAATCAGTATGACGTACCACTATGAGTCGCTGAAAAAAAATGAAGGATGGAAATGAAAGAGCCCTCTAAAATATTCCCCTCTACAATAAACAAAATTATGCGTATACATATTTTTGTATTTTAAAATGTGTTGCAAGTGCATATACTGCAATCTGCTTTATTACAGATTTCTGTCCATGATTCTCGATGACATAAACTCTCTATAATTTATATATGTGTTGTGCTCCTATTTGCAATTTCTTAAGTTGTGATATGGTTTAATTCAAAATTATTTGGTGTACAGTCAATTATTGGCATCGGTTCACTCACTTGAGTAACAAGCATTGTTCATTTACTCTCAGTTAACTGGAAAGAAATCTGGTGTCAAGCATGAAAAGAAATATATGTGCCCTTACTACTTTGTCTAGAATGGAATTATTTACGAGTAAACAAATTATGATTAAGGAAACAATTTTGTCCACATGGTATTTTTCCTAAATATAATACTACATCCATATCACAAATAATTGATGTTTTTCTTATTTGTTTCATAAAGGACTAACAATGACAATGTGACAATTTTGAGATGGTTAATGTTCAAATCCCCTTAAAAATATCTGTGATTTCTAATTATCTATGTTCATGAAATGAAAACAGAAACAATATACATATCTGGTAGCAGGCTATCTCAAAGCATATATTTTTTACACCAAATTTAGTTTACCGATCAGTCCAATGTACAGACAACTTATTCATAGAAATACGTCCTTTATGAATCACTATCTTCTATAATATGGATTCTAAAATAATAGCGAACACCTAGCCCGTTAATCATGGGAAGTATCATGGGAAGTATACGGGTTCACGACTAGTTATAAATTAATCATGGGAAGTATCATTTTTAGACACCGTTTACATTTCTTAAAAATATTAAAAATGGTGTAGTGTTTGAAATGTCTCATAAAAATTTAGTTTATCAAATTTGGAACACAAAACACCGATAGTTATGCTTAAAATAATAAAATGCATGAATACTACCAGTAGTGTTTGCCTTAGGATCAACTGCCCCTATTGCGCACTCTAGTAGCGTGTGCTACAAGGCGGACGCTGTAAAGGTATTTTCTATATTCAACCCCCTTAAAAATTCAAAACAATAGTCAACAAATCCATAAATGTACATGTAACTATAGAATGGTGCATATGATATGCCAACAAATTTTTGAAGTGAAATATACGACAACACTAGCATCTCTCTCTCTCTCAAAGCAGGCACACTTTCCAGCACTTTGTGGATTACCGGTGGTGATACCTACCTTCAGTTTGGAAGGAATCTATACTAAACTTTGGTTTAACACTTTGTAATTTTAACCACTAATTCAAGTGCTCATATAGTGACAATATACCAAGTTTCAAGAACTTTAGAATGCGTTTAATTTTAAAAAGAAATTCAAACTTCAACCTTTAGCAGCGTGCTGTTGTGTAGCAAACGCTGCCAGTCATCTACTGCCTTAGCCACGTGTGCTAGTTGTAGACATGGCTGGTGTTTAGTATAGAAACCGTCCCGCTCGGGTCATGTAGGTTACCAGCGTTCCCGTCGCACAAACATTTGCTACCTTGTACGCATACAAACCATCCCGCCAGGGTTTAATTAACTTCCCGCTCACTCTCTCGGTTTCCTCTCCCCATCTCTTTGCGCCCTCTCTCTCCGCCACGCCCGCCATTCTCATTGCGAAATCCACGACCTCTGAATTTCGCCGCCGCCGATTATTGGCGGCATTCGCGCTGCCGGCTGGCATGCACGCGCCTAACTAGTGGTGATTTCAATTCGGCCGCCCTCCTTCTCTCGATCTGCTCCACAGGTGTGGTGAGTTCAATCCATCTGCCCTCAATCCTACGAATGCGTATACTATAGGTCATTTGAGTATATAGTTAAATTTAGTTTATTTGGCCAGTGTATGTAGTTTATTAGATTAGTTAGATCGATTAATTTGTGTTATATATACATAATTTAGATCGACTACACCTAGTTAATTAATTAGATTGGTTAATTAGTGTTATATGCAGTAGATTGATTAATTAGTATGCAGAACTTGATTTTAATTATCACTACTTGAGTATACAACTTGAGTTTAAAATAGTTACCACAACTTGAGTTTAGCAATTATCTTACATAGCATGTGAACACACGCTAATTTATTGTGAACGCAACAATGGATCCGGTGTGTCCCAGGTGTGGTGATAACCGGGTCAACATGTGCAACATGGTGTTCGAACAGTGTCAAAGATGGATGACGACCAATCAGTTCTCCATTGTGCTTCGAGAGTACTTCAGGTCGAAGACAGTATGTTAGTAGGAATAATAGATGATTTCATAACCTGTTGGCTTCTTACATGGTCCTAAAAAATGTGTGACCCCCCTTTTATTTTGTTAAGATAATCCCTTACATTGCAAGGATCGAGGTCCTTGAGATGCTACAAGTTCCAGTACTAGAGCAGCCTACCATAGTTGAGTCCAATCTTCGAACGGAAGAGCACTTCAATTTCCCGGTGTTAATAGAAAATGAAAATGATCAAACCTTTTTTGATTGCTGTTGGTGGCGAAGGTTGGCCAAGGCATACGACCTATATGTCGGGATGAGGACATCATTGGTCAACAAGATCTTCAAATCGGGATGCATTTGCCAACTATCCCAGTGCTACCCCCTGTATGATTTTATGAAATATACAGTTTCTTTCGTGTGCTAACACTTATTTTACTTGTTATAAATTGCTAATCTTGCTTACATGCAATTTGGACATCTTACTTCAACTTGTCCCACGAAACTCGTAGGATAGTAGACAGGAGTCATGTCACTGCAGGGACAACTCTTACTTGGCAAGAGCTGCATATCGTCATACAATTTGTGGCCAGCATCAAGGACCACGTTCTGAATGCAAATGCCGGCCCATACAATGGGTCTTTTCTGCCATTTATGCACATGTTAATCAAGAGCAATGTTATGAAGAAGCCACTCCTAGTAAGAATTGCATTGTGTTCTATGTCAACTCATTCATGTTTTATTTAAATCAAATACAGAGTGCTTTTGCTTACTATTTCCGTTTTGCAAAAAAAGAAACTCCCACGATGTGTGGAGCTGGAGGAAATGCATATTCAGTGTAGTGGTGACTTGCGAATTGTCATCTCTGACACGATTGCCAAGGCAACCACCTACTTGACGTCGCCAGAATATGGTCGTCTAGTCGTCAATGGGTGGAACGAGATTCATGCATCTACATTAGCGAGGAAGGTGACAAGTTGATCGCCGTGCTCCACATGGGACAGGATGGTGAGCCGGTCCTCTTTATGACTGCCATCTATAACTGGGAGGTTGACGAGTAGGCTTCATGTTTTCAATGTGTTATTATTTAGTCTACTTTGTTGTTGTTGAACTGTTCTTGTTAAGTATATTGTGGACGAGTAGGCTTTGATAAGTACTTTGTTTTTGAATTATCCTTCTTTAATTAAGCACATTTTTTAAAAAGCTATAGCTAGTACATAGCATTTAAGTATTATGAATTATCAAAGAAATATGTAAGATGATCAGTGTTTGTACCTTGCAATTAATTTCATCGTGCGGAATCGTGCATTAGCACTAGCACTAGCAGCATGCCCCGAATCATGCACGCTCCTAGTTGTCCACAGCTAGCATCATACACAGGAGTATACACGCTGCTAGATTGTACTACCTAGCAGCGGTCAGGGTCTAAGACGCTGTTAGATTGTCCTGCCTACCTAGACGCTGCAGGATGGTCCAAACGCGACACATGAATCCGAGACCCTTCGCCCAAACTGTGTGCGATGCATTAATCGCAAACGTTGGCGTAACAAAACCATCCCCAATAATACAAATTGTTTGCGATGGCGAAGTCATCAAACACGATTCAGATTAGAGTTGTGTGTGTGATACGTGGCATACAGTTCATCCATACTAACTGTTTGCGATGAGCAAAAAAAAAAACAGAAACGGTCTAACGTATCAAGATGTGTGTGATAGACAACATACAGTTCAGTCGGATGAACTGTTTGCAATTACCCAACACAATAAAGACGGATGAACTGTTTGTGATGAGCCAAAACAAAAGAAACGGTTTAACTTAACAAGATGTGTATGATACGAGGCAAACAGGCAGTGATCAGAAACGTGTGTGAAGGCCGATAACAACGCAGACAATTTTTGCTAATAAGCCGTGTGTGTTGTGGGCAAACGCTCGCTGGTATATAATTGTCAGCGATTGATAAAATCATCACCGACAGGTTCCTTAGTTTAGTCCGTGTGTGATGTGATTTGCTCTGTCTATAGAAGGACAACATGTATAACCAAAATTGAACACCCAATTACATAAGTGACTAGACAAACAATTTGCACACATCAAAGTAAACAATTTTATGCATTCTAAACTAGGAGAAATGATCATCTAATCATCTACTTCTTGTGACACTGCCGCCACTACTCTTTAGCTCGATCCATCGCCTGGGCAGGACGAAGACACTTCCTTATGCCAACGATCCGCCTGTACATCTCGTAGCTTGTATACGCGTCCTTGGCCGTGTAATTGACGTGTTTTTCATCCAGTCTATGCACCCAGGCACTGTGCCATGCGATCTTGTCCTTCTTGCACTCATCCTTCATGTTCTTATAGTAGGGGTCGATGATGCCTGAGGCTAGGTCAACAAGGTAGTTCTGCTTGTTCTCACTAGTAGAAAACAGGGCTTTGGTCCAGGCCTGCCCAGCCCATTAGTCCCGGTTCAGCCAGGAACCGGGACCCATGGGGGCATACGTCCCGGTTCGTGCGCCCAAGGGGCCGGCCGGGGCTCATGAGGCATTGGTCCCGGTTCGTCTGGACCCTTTGGTCCCGGTTCCAGACACGAACCGGGACCAATGGGCCTCGCTCCTGGCCCACATCCATTGGTCCCGGTTCGTGGCTGGAACCGGGACCAAAGGGTGGCCTTTAGTCCCGGGTCCAACCACGAACCGGGACAAATGTTGTGCCTATATATACCCCTCGCCCGCGAGCAGAGCACTCCACTGCTCTGTTTTTTTTCTGGCCGGCGAGGGGAGGGCTTTGTGGTGCTCTAGCTCACCTCCTATGCACATGAGGTATTCGATGAAATGCCCGAGCCATACTACTTAAGCTTTCTCCTCTCCAAACTCGACCTCCAAGCTCCATTTTCCTCAAGATTTGTCTAGGTTTAGCGGTCCGTCACGTCCCGTCCCCGTCTTCACCGCCGTCGATCGCCCGCGCCGATCTCGTCGCCGGCACCACCATGGTGAGCCTCTTTTTCTTATCTTCTTTCTAAAAGAAAAAAAAATTCTTACTTGTATGATTTAGATAGATACTTGTATAATTTTCTTACTTTTATTATTGTTTGTTATTATATAGTGCGATGGTTTTGGTATCCGCCCCCGTCGGCCCTCGTCCTATCTATGATTCGGATGTGGTATATATTATATTTTATAAATATTTGGTTCATTTATTGTTTATGACAATTATGCCGACCAACGTGACATAGATTTTTTTATCTAGGAGGTATGTGAACCGGAAATTCCAACCGACCCTATTGTCGAGAGGTTAAATTTAGTTGAAGAAGAAAACAATTACTTGAAGGAAAAATTGAAAAAAATTGAGGAGGAGAAGATGATATTGGAGTTGCATGTTGCGGATGTCGTCGATGATCACAAGATCAAGATGGATGCAATGCGCTTCAAGATTAGAAAGTATAGAAAATATGTCATTCATACCGAGGCTTGGTATCATTATGCCGTTGGATCAATTGTTACCTTGGTTGCGATTATGATCGCATTTGTTGTTGCATTGAAATGTTTTACATAGTTTCAATGTATGGTTTAATTAGATGCTCTGGAGAGCTATATGTTGTTCAATGAGAACTATGTATGTACTTTGGTTTTAATGTGATGATGAACTTCTATTAATTTGGTCACTTATCTATTCATGATGTTTTGTAATGGTTTTTTACACACTTAATTATATATAATGCACGCAGATGAACCGGCAATGGATGTACGGTGACAGACGCACCTCCGAGTACATTAAGGGCGTGCATAATTTTCTCGAAGTGGCTGAGGCAAACAAGCAGAATGATTTTATGTGTTGTCCATGCCCTATATGTGGGAATACGAAGTCTTACTCTGACCGGAAAATCCTTCACACCCACCTGCTTTATAAGGGTTTCATGCCACACTATAATGTTTGGACCAGGCACGGAGAAATAGGGGTTATGATGGAAGACAGCGAAGAAGAAGAGGACGATGACAACTATGTGCCCCCTGAATACGATGATGCTGCAACGGGGGAAGCTGAAGATCAAGAGGAACCAGACGATGTGCCCGATGATGATCTCCGCCGGGTCATTGTTGATGCAAGGAGACAGTGCGAAAGTGAAAAGGATCTCATGTTAGAGGATCACCAAAAAGGGTTGTACCCCAATTGCGAAGATGGCAACACAAAGCTCGGTACCGTACTGGAATTGCTGCAGTGGAAGGCAGAGAATGCTGTGCCTGACAAAGGATTTGAGAAGCTACTGAAAATATTGAAGAAGAAGCTTCCAAAGGATAACGAATTGCCCGACAGTACGTACGCAGCAAAGAAGGTCGTATGCCCTCTAGGATTGGAGGTGCAGAAGATACATGCATGCCCTAATGACTGCATCCTGTACCACGGTGCGTACGAGGATTTGAACGCATGCACGGTATGCGGTGCATTGCGGTATAAGATCAGACGAGATGACCCTAGTGATGTTGACGGCGTGCCCCCCAGGAAGAGGGTTCCTGCCAAGGTGATGTGGTATGCTCCTATAATACCACGGTTGAAACGTCTGTTCAGAAACAAAGAGCATGCCAAGTTGATGCGATGGCACAGCGAGGACCGTAAGATAGACGGGAAGTTGAGAGCACCCGCTGACGGGTCGCAGTGGAGAAAAATCGAGAGAAAGTACCGGGCTGAGTTTGCAGGTGACCCAAGGAACATATGGTTTGGTTTAAGTGCGGATGGCATTAATCCTTTCGGGGAGCAGAGCAGCAATCACAGCACCTGGCCCGTGACTCTATGTATCTATAACCTTCCTCCTTGGCTGTGCATGAAGCGGAAGTTCATTATGATGCCAGTACTCATCCAAGGCCCTAAGCAACCCGGCAACGACATTGATGTGTACCTAAGGCCATTAGTTGAAGAACTTTTACAGTTGTGGAATGGAAACGGTGTACGTGTGTGGGATGAGCATAGACAGGAGGAATTTGACCTGCATGCGTTACTGTTTGTAACCATCAATGATTGGCCTGCTCTCAGTAACCTTTCAGGACAGACAAACAAGGGATACCACGCATGCACGCACTGTTTAGCTGACACCGAAAGTATATACCTGGACAAATGCAGGAAGAATGTGTACCTGGGGCATCGTCGATTTCTTCCGACCAACCATCAATGTCGAAAGAAAGGCAAGCATTTCAAAGGCGAGGCAGATCACCGGAAGAAGCCCACCATGCGTACCGGTGATCACGTACTTGCTATGGTCAATGATTTACACGTAATCTTTGGAAAGGGTCCCGGCAGACTATCTGTTCTGAATGACGCTGAGGGACGCGCTCCCATGTGGAAGAAGAAATCTATATTTTGGGACCTACCCTACTGGAAAGACCTAGAGGTCCACTCTTCAATCGACGTGATGCACGTGACAAAGAACCTTTGCGTGAACCTGCTAGGCTTCTTGGGCGTGTATGGAAAGACAAAATATACACCGGAGGCACGGGAGGACCTGCAACGTTGGCACGAATAAGACGGCATGCCTCCAAAGCAGTATGAAGGTCCTGCCAGCTACGCTCTTACCAAAGAAGAGAAGGAAATCTTCTTTGAATGCCTGCTCAGTATGAAGGTCCCGTCTGGCTTCACGTCGAATATAAAGGGAATAATAAATATGGCAGAGAAAAAGTTCCGGAACCTAAAGTCTCATGACTGCCACGTGATTATGACGCAACTGCTTCCGGTTGCATTGAGGGGGCTTCTAGTCGACGAGATTGTCGTTCTGGGCCCCGTATTTCTACACAATATGTTCCCCTTTGAGAGGTTCATGGGAGTCCTAAAGAAATATGTCCGTAACCGCGCTAGGCCAGAAGGAAGCATCTCCATGGGCCATCAAACAGAGGATGTCATTGGGTTTTGTGTTGACTTCATTCCTGACCTTAAGAAGATTGGTCTCCCTCAATCACGGTATGAGGGGAGAATGACTGGAAAAGGCACGCTAGGAGGGGATTCAATAATATGCAGGGACGGGCATTCTTCGTCTCAAGCACACTACACAGTTCTACAGAACTCTACCTTGGTGACCCCGTATGTCGATGAACACAAGAACATTCTGCGCTCCAAACACCCGGAGCAGTGTGACGACTGGATTACATGTGAACACATCAGGACTTTTGGTAGTTGGTTGGAAACACGTCTCAGAGGTGACAACACTATTTCTGATGAGCTGTACTCGTTGTCCAGGGGACCATCTTCGACTGTATTGACTTACAAAGGATACGAGATAAATGGGAATACATTTTACACGATCGCCCAAGATCAAAAGAGGACCAACCAAAACAGCGGTGTCCGCTTTGATGCAGCAACCAAGAGGGGAAAGGACACATATTATGGTTACATAGTGGACATATGGGAACTTGACTACGGACATGATTTTAAGGTCCCTTTGTTTAAGTGCAAATGGGTCAATCTGTCAGGAGGCGGGGTACAGGTAGAGCCACATTACGGAATGACAACAGTGGATCTGAACAATCTTGAGTACACAGACGAACCATTCGTCCTAGCCAATGATGTGGCGCAAGTTTTCTATGTGAAGGACATGTCTACCAAACCGAGAAAAAGAAAAGATAAGGAAGCGAATACATCATACGATGAGCCAAAGCGCCACATAGTTCTTTCAGGGAAAAGAGACATCGTGGGAGTGGAGGGTAAGACAGACATGTCTGAAGATTATGAAAAGTTTCATGAAATTCCTCCCTTCAAAGTCAAGGCTGACCCAAGGACCCTGTTAAGCGATGAAGAATATCCATGGTTACGGCGCAATAAGCAAAGGACACAAGCGAAGAAAAAGTGAAGACAGATGAAGTCAGAAAGGGTTGAAAATTGATGATGTGGCTATGAATGGTTCATTTTGAGCACACAAAAAGTCTGGAGTTCAAATAAGTTCAAAAAAAGGAAATCCCTTTGTAATAGATGAGTTTTTGTCCGAAACCCTGATACTTCGAAAGAGATTGTCCATTTTGTACACGAAGTGCATCCAGTTTTTGCCGTAACCCTCTGAACTTTTGTGAAACTCTAATAGCAAAAATAATAAACTAAAAGAATGAACTAGAAAACTTTAATGAAACTCTAATAGAAAAAAGAAAACAAAAATTTCTGACCTACGCACCAGCCCAGGACCACTATGGAGACTGCATACAAGGTTTGATCATTTTCGTTACCGACTCGTAGCGCAGCGGAAGTAGAGTCGATGACGATCGGCGGTGCAGATCCCCGCAGCTAGGATTTACAACCTCCCAACCGCGAGGATGTATACCCTCGTCTTCCCTTCGGACAGCCCTCCGGGAGGCTGTCGAACAGTCCCCCAGACGATGTCGCGGACAGCCCTTCGGGAGGACCTTCGAAACTCGAACGGTCACTCGGACAGCCCTTCGGGAGGACTCACAGAACTCGGACCGTCACTTGGACAGCCCTTCGGGAGGCACTCTCGAACAGCCCCTCGGGCACTAAGATCGAAACTACGACCTCTCTACAGAGTTGCACACATACGGTGTCATCTATCCGGCAGGGCTTCGCCGTCCAGAACTAGTTCCCACCGGAACCCAGACAGCCTTTCGGCTCTACGAAACTATTTCGCTGGGAGGTGGAGAGAATGCCAGATCATGCATGGCTTGTGTGAGAGCTAAGGATGGGGAAATGGCTGCCAAGATCACTCCTATATATAGGCTAGCCAAGGGGTAAAATTGTCACACAAAAACCCCAAAGTGCCCTTGGAATATCCCTTTCCAAAAGGGAATATGCCATATGGGAGTGCCATGTGGAGCACCATGGTGCTCCACCTCCTTGGCCGGCCACCCTTGGGGGGGGACCCCCCCATGAGGTGCCATGCCCTCCTTCCCCTTCTAGAAGGCCCTTTTAGAATTTCAAAAAGGTGCTTTCCATAAAATTCCCAAAAAGCACTTTCACTATTCACGACGACATTTTTCAGCGTCCGTTCGAACTGAAAATATTTATGTGGGCTTAGAACATTTCCAGTACCCACTAAAATAATTTTCAATGCGTTCTGGAACAATTCCAGTTTAGTGATTTCATCTGCGAAAAGCATCTGAAGCGGTTCCGGCAGCCCCGGAACATTTCCGGTTTTTCTTCCAGAAAATTCCCAGAAGTTTCCAGAATGATTCTGGTATCCTCCAAGAATTATCAGGCATGTGCCGAAACCATTTTGACTTAATGGTATCCCCTGAAACAACTTTTCAGTTTCACCGGAACTCATCCGGTGACCTCTCTCTACGGAACTTTTCCGCTGTCCGAAACTTTTCGGTGTCCGAAACTTTTTCGGTGATTTTCTCTCAGACTCCCTATCTAGTATTCAGCAGATAGATGACCCTTAAGCGTGTGACCCTATAGGTTCGGTGAAGTATAGACATGACACGGAACCCCTTCCGATCAATGGTCAACATCGGAGCCGTGGACACCCATATTGACCCCTATACCCACACGAATGAATATTCGAGTGAACCTCCAGTTGCCGTGTGCTATTCCTGTTGCTTCGTGATATGTTACAAATACCCGAGGTGAGACATGTTGGCATTCCCGTGGATCAACACTTGTCCACTATGCTAGTTACCTCGTTACCGGTATTGTTCTCTTTTCTCGTTACCATGTTCCGGCATCCCCGTGATCAAATCACAAAGTGTCTGGCCAGACGATGATGGATACCGTAACACCGAGAGGGCCCAGAGATATCTCTCCATCGCCGGAGGAGCAAATCCCAATCTTGAGCTATCAAGTTACTTGACACACTTTTCCATGACCCCGTAAGCCGCCGTAATAGCCACCCATTTACGGATGACGTTTAACAAACCCCAAAGTTCATGAAGCAAGCATGAAGAAACTCGATACTCTCATGGTCTAAGGAATCATGCAAACATTAACCATCTCTCTGTTATTAACCATTAACTTGTGACGAAAGAATCTCATAGCATAACATCAATCGGGTCGATTCAACACAAATGTTCTGTTAACATTGTGCCCTCAAAATTGCTGGCATAGTCATGCCCATGATCAGGAAAACAGGATCATCATGCAATACTTGAGCCAGTCATAGAGGCTTGACTAGGAATACATTTTATCATTTATTATTCCACACGTGCATATGAGTCTTCCTCTGAGCCTCGTTTTATTTGCAGACTCGAGAACCATAGCAGTTATAGCATGGAACATAAACCTAATTATGAACAGGGAGATAATCAATAACATTTATTATTGCCTCTAGGGCATATCTCCTACAGACTCCCACTTGCACTAGAGTCAATAATCTAGTTAATGCTAATGCACTTTACACCTGTGGCACACCGGTGTAAATATGCTTCGCTTGTGGTATAGCCTGAATGTCCAACGGATCTGACGACTTCAGCTCCGTGTGTATCTTTGCATATCCTCGCGTCTTCACGCTTTCACAAAATTCATATTTTGTGTGGACTTGGCTTGGTATGTATGCGAATCACAGGTCGAACCTGGATTCCTCAGACTGAGTTATGGAGGAACTACTTGCAGTAGTGTCCCATTGACAAAAGCCATCTTGGAACCATACTAAGTTCATGAATGAACTATATGATTCAACATCTTCTTTGTCGCTTTTAAAAGCGGCAACATACTTTGCCTCTGTTATAGAATTCGCCACAGTAACTTGTTTGGAACAATTTCCAACTACCGTGCCACCATATTGTGTATTGCACAAAACCCTTAACATAAATCGAAAATCGCTTGGAGCATGGATGAAGACTGTATCGATGTAACCTTTTACAACGAACTCTTCATGATCTCCGCTTGCGAGAAAACATGTCATCAGTGCTACTATAGTACTTAATGACCCTTTTTCACTGTTGTCCCATGATCAGTACTTTTGATCACTTTGGTATCTATACTTGCAACAACTTTGGGAGTATTGGACATATCTGGTTGTTTTTTTTCATACCATGGAATACATGATTAATCCAAACACAAGAGTGTGTGGAATCTCCATCATGTATTTTGCTCATCAGTGTTTTGGGACACCGAGTCTTGCAAAAACTCTTTCCATGTGACTTCGGCAAGAATCACTCCTTGACGTTTTTAATGCTAAAAGGTTTTAGCATCTTGTCAATATGTATCTTTGCTCAGCCCCATTAGGTAAATCTATCTCCATAGATCATCATGCCTAATATAAAGGCTATTTAGCCCAAGCACTTCATCGAAAAACTATTTTCAAATGAAGTCCTAATTCGTGTCAAGAAATTTATTTCCAATTAACAATGTGTCAAGCACACAACGGTTTTTAGAAATTTTGTTATGCTCCCACTTACTTTCTTGAATCATAAGCATCTTCGTTACCCATTGATGAAGTCAAAACCTTTTTGACCATTTCATCAAAGCGAAGATTCCAACTCCATTTTGCTCTCTTCTGTCCATTGCTGGAACTCTGAAGTATGCACATTCACTAGCATCCTCTGGATCGACAAAATACTTTGGACTGTATCACTCACAAGTCCTAGGTTGCATTTCCATCTTATGGAAATCCTTTTGGCATCCATGTTTCATATCTCATGACTGAAATATGTATTAATTGCTAGTTCAACCCGAACCAACTTTAAGCATCGCTACGGTGAAACAATCTCATCGTAGTCAACTCCTTGAACTTGTATATTGCAACAAGTCGAGCTTTATGGATAAAACATTTTTATCCGTATCAGTTTTAAGTTCCATAAATATTCGTCAGACTCTAAGTCTTCCGAAAGGTGTATCAAGGTTTTAATCTTGAATCACTTATATGGAAACTATCTCGGATTGTATTGGCATTTAGCCAATTCCGGAGTCAGGGCCCATCAACGCTTCCTTGTGTATCGTAGGTATACTGTTGTCTAACAACAATATCTTGTTTGCACACCTGAGAGGTTTGCACGAGCCTTGCCTACGTGGTTCAGCTGCAAGTTCGACTGAAGTCCATACATTTTATTGTAGAGACTTCCGTATCAGTCGCAGTAGGAAACTCCGGAATCACTTCCAAGGTTCCTTTCCTTTGACCTGATGACGAAGATACTGGTTATCTCGTCGAGTTGCACTGTCCTCCCACTCACCTTTTGCAAGAACAATTCTCTTTAAAAGCATACCGTTCTTTGTGGCAAACCTATTTGCCTCGGTATAGTGAGGGAGGAATACCCAATGACTTGGGACAACCTACAAAGTAGCACTTGTCTGATTTGGAATAGGTTTGTAACCTTTTACACAAGCCCCATATTCCAAATGTTAAGAAAAGATATAACATGGTTGGGCGTACCATACCATGGTGTCATTTCAACAGACCTGATGGAGCTCTTTTCAGTGTAAAAGCCGTAGTCTCTAAAGCATCACCTTTTAAAAGGGATAATGGCAAATTTATTTATGTCATCTTTGATCTTACCATGTCATAAATGGTTCGATTACATCTTCACCGACTTTCCACTCACAGTGGTGTTCCGGGTGGTGTAAGTTATGAAACTCTTTTCACAACTCATCAGACATTCGCTAAACTTGTAACTCAAATATTTCTTTCTGCAATCGAATTGTAGAAACATAATTTTCTTGTTACAATAACTTCTACTTCATTTTGAAAACCTTTCAAATGATTTCAAAAGATCCAGACTTACGTCTCATCAAGTAAATATCCATATATCTACTTGAGTCATTTCTGAAGATAGATAAATCCACTACTTGCAACAACATTTATCGGACTACATACATCAAAATGTATGATCACCAATAAGTTCTTTGCTCGTTCCTTATTGCCTGTGAACGGTATTTCAGTCACTTCACTTTTCGGAGGAAAGTTGCAAGTGTCAGGTGATTCAAAATCAAACGACTTCAAAAATCCATCATAATGGAATTTTCCATGCGGGTTTCTCCAATGTGACCAAATGCAGTGCCACACTTGTGTGGTATTCTCTTAGTCTTACGACATTTAGCGTCAGTGTTATGGATGTATCATATTACTATCAATATTCATAACATACATCCCATCTTGGATGGAAGTATGGCCCTTCATGTTTATTCATAATACTGAACAACAATTGTTGTTTTTATGAACAACTCTTTTGCAACAAACATTGTGCAATGGGCTAGAGTGTATGAAACTCTAAAATGAATTATGAATGTAAATCCAGAGGTAATATATTATTATCATTATTCATAACATACATCTTATTCATAATGAAAGTATGGCCCTTATGTTATTCATAACACCGAACATAAAAAGTTCTGTTATGAACAACCTTCTTGCAAGATACCTTATGCAAAGGGCTAGAGTGTGAAACTCTAAAATGAATTATGAAAATAAATACAGACGGTAATACACCGATGGAAGGTATAGTAACATTTACTATGTTCCCTGTGTATACCTAAACCTCATTCCTGGCTAGTCTTTCATGCCATAGTAGTTCTTACATCGAGTTGCAACAGAAAGCAATCAAGCGGGTATCTTTGTGATTAGCTCGCAATACCCAAGAACTATATCTTTGACTAGCCTTCTATACATCAAAAACTTGTATGACATTCATACATGAGCTGGATATTCCAGTCTTCCTTTTTTCTGCCTTTATACTTCTAACAGTTTAACTTTCAGTATTTCTCCTACTCTCAGAAGAAGCACCCAACTTAAGAGTTGCGTTAGCCCCGGACTTCCTAGGCGTGAAAGTTTCACTAACACCCTTCGGACACTTCCTTTCTCTTTAAGTTGTTGTTTTATTCACCTTTCATCATATGACAGGCGTTCTTCTGGATCCCTCTCCTATCAGTCTAATGCATAGTAAAACTCCTTTACTAATAGTTTGCAAACAAACATTGCTTTGGATATCTCATATCTTTTAGCCTTTGTCTGTCTCTGAAAATGATTTTCAGATTCCATGAATATCACATAACTATCCAAACTTTCGAAGTTCGGGTCTCATGGAAGCAAACATATTGCACTTGACTGAAACAGAATTCTAGCTTTTGGATCGAAGGACGACAGTCACATGATCCATAGCATAAGCGAGAGAATACCGAAAGTATGCGATAGGACAAAGTCCTTCTCGGCACTCTTGAGGACAATCCTCACATTACGTTACCAACCGTAAAGTTTTAACCAGATATTTAACAGCTATTCAATTTTAATAGGGAAGGTGGAAACGCGAGCCATAATTCTACAACTATTATGCATATAACACTTAGACAGTGTTCACAATTAATTGCACTGAGAATTAAACAAGATAATTCTACAGTGCGCTCCCACTCAAATCAATATCTCTCATAATTGATTATGAGTGATTCAAGATCCGCATTTCAATTCAACGCCATTGATGGTAGCATCACTGATGACGAAAATCTCAATCGGTAGGCAAACTTGCCAATCACATCTCTATGTGACTCGTGTTCATCTTTCGATGCGTGTGTTCCGAGCTCATGACTTTCATGCCTGAACTTCAAGACAACCAAGTGATCTCGCTGCGAGGTCTCAACTCACCCGCCTCACACATCGCTAATCGTTCGTACCCATGGTAGCATGTGATACCCCGAAAAGTTAGGTGCCGTGACGGTGCTACACTTGGGAGAACACTAACTACTTGATATTTTTGTGAGAGATCACCCTAATAAAAGCGACTACCGCGCAATCAAGAAGGGTGCATCATAAGGGATAAACATCTCAGGCAATTCATAATAGCATGATATGGTATAGCCCTTTCTGACGGAGAAGTCTTGTATTCCTTCGTCTTCGGCATTCACGTCGGTGATCACCTTCGCGAAGATTGCCACCACCTTGTCGATGCAGCAGATAATATTGCTATCTCTATAGCTAATAAAAATAATGCATTACACAAGGTTGACACACAGGTCATTTAAAGTGCAATCATATGGCTCCAGCCATCATGCCGAATCATGACACGCAGGTCATGTTAATCAATTTACATTATATAGTCATCTCATACATAATCAAATTATTATGAGCACCGCTATACCACATCACATGCACATGTAAACCCTCCTGCAAAACCAAGTTAGACGTCTCTAATCGGTTCATGCAAAAACTTGTTTTACGTGGCTTCTAAGGTTTCGAAACAAACCGAAGCTACCAACGTCCATCATCAAGTATGATAATTCAAGCGCTAGTTTAACAATGCGGGGTGTATGAAAACCGAGATAATAAAATCTCGAGCCCCATACTGAACTTCGTCATACGCATGACCCCCGTGCAGATCATATCTGCATTGCCCTTTCATCTGCGAAATTTCATCTTTCTTTTTAACTACGGTGGAATTCAATGAACTGTTAGCACTTCGTTGATCAATCTGGATCGCGGATTGCCAGAACATTGAAACTCCACCATGCTGTTATCAAGATCAGAAATATGCAAATTCCAGGGAAGCAACAAGAATATCGGGTAACAGATTTCATCTGCTACCCGCACAAATAATTTTCAGTAATAGAACTCATCTACTACCTAATTATATTGTGCAACACCCATACATCTCATGTATTCTAGATCGCAACCTGCATCTACGCATAGCACGGCTCATGATGCCACTGTAGGGTAACGCAGCAGAAAACAAAAATTTCTGACCTACGCACCAGCCCAGGACCACTATGGAGACTGCATACAAGGTTTGATCATTTTCGTTACCGACTCGTAGCGCAGCGGAAGTAGAGTCGATGACGATCGGCGGTGCAGATCCCCGCAGCTAGGATTTACAACCTCCCAACCGCGAGGATGTATACCCTCGTCTTCCCTTCGGACAGCCCTCCGGGAGGCTGTCGAACAGTCCCCCAGACGATGTCGCGGACAGCCCTTCGGGAGGACCTTCGAAACTCGAACGGTCACTCGGACAGCCCTTCGGGAGGACTCACAGAACTCGGACCGTCACTTGGACAGCCCTTCGGGAGGCACTCTCGAACAGCCCCTCGGGCACTAAGATCGAAACTACGACCTCTCTACAGAGTTGCACACATACGGTGTCATCTATCCGGCAGGGCTTCGCCGTCCAGAACTAGTTCCCACCGGAACCCAGACAGTCTTTCGGCTCTACGAAACTATTTCGCTGGGAGGGAGAGAGAATGCCAGATCATGCATGGCTTGTGTGAGAGCTAAGGATGGGGAAATGGCTGCCAAGATCACTCCTATATATAGGCTAGCCAAGGGGTAAAATTGTCACACAAAAACCCCAAAGTGCCCTTGGAATATCCCTTTCCAAAAGGGAATATGCCATATGGGAGTGCCATGTGGAGCACCATGGTGCTCCACCTCCTTGGCCGGCCACCCTTGGGGGGGGACCCCCCCATGAGGTGCCATGCCCTCCTTCCCCTTCTAGAAGGCCCTTTTAGAATTTCCAAAAAGGTGCTTTCCATAAAATTCCCAAAAAGCACTTTCACTATTCACGACGACATTTTTCAGCGTCCGTTCGAACTGAAAATATTTATGTGGGCTTAGAACATTTCCAGTACCCACTAAAATAATTTTCAATGCGTTCTGGAACAATTCCAGTTTAGTGATTTCATCTGCGAAAAGCATCTGAAGCGGTTCCGGCAGCCCCTGAACATTTCCGGTTTTTCTTCCAGAAAATTCCCAGAAGTTTCCAGAATGATTCTGGTATCCTCCAAGAATTATCAGGCATGTGCCGAAACCATTTTGACTTAATGGTATCCCCTGAAACAACTTTTCAGTTTCACCGGAACTCATCCGGTGACCTCTCTCTGCGGAACTTTTCCGCTGTCCGAAACTTTTCGGTGTCCGAAACTTTTTCGGTGATTTTCTCTCAGACTCCCTATCTAGTATTCAGCAGATAGATGACCCTTAAGTGTGTGACCCTATAGGTTCGGTGAAGTATAGACATGACACGGAACCCCTTCTGATCAATGATCAACATCGGAGCCGTGGACACCCATATTGACCCCTATACCCACACGAATGAATATTCGAGTGAACTTCCAGTTGCCGTGTGCTATTCCTGTTGCTTCGTGATATGTTACAAATACCCGAGGTGAGACATGTTGGCATTCCCGTGGATCAACACTTGTCCACTATGCTAGTTACCTCGTTACCGGTATTGTTCTCTTTTCTCGTTACCATGTTCCGGCATCCCCGTGATCAAATCACAAAGTGTCTGGCCAGACGATGATGGATACCGTAACACCGAGAGGGCCCAGAGATATCTCTCCATCGCCGGAGGAGCAAATCCCAATCTTGAGCTATCAAGTTACTTGACACACTTTTCCATGAACCCGTAAGCCGCCGTAATAGCCACCCATTTACGGATGACGTTTAACAAACCCCAAAGTTCATGAAGCAAGCATGAAGAAACTCGATACTCTCATGGTCTAAGGAATCATGCAAACATTAACCATCTCTGTGTTATTAACCATTAACTTGTGACGAAAGAACCTCATAGCATAACATCAATCGGGTCGATTCAACACAAATGTTCTGTTAACATTGTGCCCTCAAAATTGCTAGCATAATCATGCCCATGATCAGGAAAACAGGATCATCATGCAATACTTGAGCCAGTCATAGAGGCTTGACTAGGAATACATTTTATCATTTATTATTCCACACGTGCATATGAGTCTTCCTCCGAGCCTCGTTTTATTTGCAGACTCGAGAACCATAGCAGTTATAGCATGGAACATAAACCTAATTATGAACAGGGAGATAATCAATAACATTTATTATTGCCTCTAGGGCATATCTCCTACAGAAAACTGTAATGAAACTCTAATAGCAAAAGGAATCAACTAAAATGTATGCAACTAAAATTAGCAAAGTATTTTCTATTCAAAACATTAAAAGGAAAAAGAATTTTCAAAAAGAACTTTTTTGTTAGAAACTTTAATAGCAAAAAGAATTATCATAAAGATTTTTTTTGTTAGAAACTAAAATAACAAAAACTGTTTTTGAATATAATGATAAAACACAGTAATATTAAATAGCAGGAAAAAGAATCACTCAAAAATCTATTTTTATAGTAAAGTTAATCACAAACTAGTGATTCACACAAATTTCAAAGGATTCAAATTTAAACTATTCGAATTGGAAAACTAATGGCACTAACAGTAAGTTTATTATATTTATTACCTAAAAGCAAAAAGAATTAAAAAAAGCAAAAAAAAAGAAAATAAATAAAGCAAAAAACAAAACAGAAAAACTGGAAAAAGATAGAAAAAAATGCCACCTACTGGGCCACCACGGCCTGAATACGACTAGAAACCCAACCACGGGCCAGGATTCAGGCCCGCAGAAGGCCCAGTAGGCCCACAGGCAGCGGAATGTCAGGTTAGGCCCGTAAGCCTGCATTTGAGAGGAGCTCGAGAGGGCAGCCGCAGTGGGGCTTATAAACCACTCCGAGCCCCTCTCAACTAGCGAGGTGGGACTAAACTTTTGGCTGCGGGCAGCACAAGGCCTTTGGTCCCGGTTGGTGCCACCAAACCGGGACTAAAGCTCGGCTTTGGTCCTGGTTGGTGGCACCAACCGGTACCAATGCCCCCTTTAGTCCCGGTTGGTGCCACCAACCGGGAACAAAGGTCTCTGTTTCCCGCCCTATTGGCTGCTGAAAAGAGACCTTTGGTCCCGGTTGGTGGCACCAACCGGGACTAAAGGGGGGCATTGGTCCCGGTTGGTGCCACGAACCAGGACCAATGGCTCGTCTATATAAGCCAGCACTTGTGAAAAATTCGTTTCAGTTTCTTCTTCCACTGCCCCGAGATGCCGAGGCTGCCCTCTGCGCCGACGCCGTCGCGCGCGCCCGCCCGACAGCCGTCGCGGCGCCGCCCCACGGCGTCACCGCCCCGGTCCGCGCGCCCTCGTGCCCCGCGCGCCCCTTCCCCGACGTCGTCGCGCGCGCCCCGCGTCACTGCCCCGGTCCGCGCCGCCCGACGCGGCCCGCCCGCTGCCCGCCCCGACGCCGAAACGCCGCCCCGGCCCGACGCCACCGGCCCGCCCCTGCCCGCCCCGACTCCTCTGTGAGCACCGCCGCCGCCGCCGCGTTGTATTTTTTTATATGTTTTTTTTTTATATTATATATATGCTTTGTTTTTATATGTATGTATGTATTTTTGTATGTATGTATGATGTATTTTTTAAACTTTTATATGTATGGAAAAGAGGAAGAAGGAAGAAGGGAGAAAAAGAAGGAGAGGAAAAAGGGGAGAAAAAAGAGAAGAAGAGGAGAAAAAAAATAAGAAGAGAAAGAAGGAGAGAAGAAGAGAGGGAAGAGGAGAAAAAAAATAAGAAGAGGAAGAAGAAAAGAAGAAGAAAAAAGAGGAGAAGAAGAAGGAATAGAGGAGAAGAAGAAAAAATAGATTAATAATCTATTTTTCTTCTTCTCCTCTATTCCTTCTTCTTCTCCTCTTTTTTTTTCTTCTCTTCCTCTGTTGTTTTCTCTCTTCTTCCTCTTCTTAATTTTTATCGGAACGAGGGTGTCGAGGATCGCCGAGCGGTTAGGGTCGGGAAATAGGGTAAGAGGGTCGAGGAACGCCGAGGGGTCGAGGGTCGAGGAACGCCGAGGGGTCGAGGGTCGGGAATAGGGTAGAGGGTCAAGGAACGCCGAGGGGTCGAGGGTCGGGAACTAGGGTTAGAGGGTCGGGATCGCCGAGCGGTGAGGGTCGTGAACTAGGGTAGAGGGTTAAGGGGTCACGAGGGGTCGAGGGTCACCGAAGGTTCGAGGGTCGCGAGGGGTCGAGGGTCGAGGAACGCCGAGGGGTCGAGAGTCGTGAACTAGGGTAGATGGTCGAGGAAAGCCGAGGGGTCGAGGGCGAGGAACGCCGAGGGGTTGAGGGTCGGGAACTAGGGTAGAGGGTCGAGGAACGCCGAGGGGTAGAGGGTCTAGGAACACCGAGGGGTCGAGGGTCGGGAACTAGGGTAGAGGGTCGTGGATCGCCGAGCGATCGAGGGTCGTGAACTAGGGTAGAAGGTCGAGGGGTCACCGAAGGTTCGAGGGTCGAGGGTCGTCGAGGGGTCGAGGGTTGAGGAACGCCGAGGGGTCGAGAGTCGTGAACTAGGGTAGAGGGTCGAGGAACGCCGAGGGGTCGAGGGTCGAGGAACGCCGAGGGGTCGAGGGTCGGGAACTAGGGTAGAGGGTCGGAGGAACGCCGAGGGGTCGAGGGTCGAGGAACGTCGAGGGGTCGAGGGTCGGCAACTAGGGTAGAGGGTCGTGGATCGCCGAGCGGTCGAGGGTCGTGAACTAGGGTAGAGGGTCGAGGGTCGAGGGTCGCCGAGGGGTCGAGGGTCGTCCAGGGGTCGAGGGTCCAGATTTATCAAGAATGCCCCCATTATGGATGTGCACAAGTTGATCCAATTTTTTTCTGATCTCATCTATATATATATTCTTCTATATGTCACGTTGTCTGTCAAAGTATTGAAGAAATCCATGGCTTCATCATTTGCCAGAAGTAACAGGCGTATGATGCTACGAAGCTCTTCAAAGTTGTTTTGGAACGGAGTTCCTGATAGAATAATTCGCCTTTTGGTACGAATTTCAGCAAAGGCCTTCCAAATAACGATATTAGGAAGGCTCTTGCTGAACTTTGTACCAAAAAGCGAATTATTCTATCGGGAACTCCGTTCCAAAACAACTTTGAAGAGCTTCGTACCATTATACGCCTCTCATTTCCGGCTAATGATGAAGTCAAGGTTTTCTTGAATTCTTTGACACTAGACAACGTGACATATAGAAGGGTAGATGAGATCAGGAAAAATATGGACCATTTTCTGCACATCCAGAATGGCGTCATTTTGTTAAATCCCTTGTCGGTCCGGACGTCGGACATTCATGAGAGAGGCGGTCCGACCCAAATCCTAGAAGCGTTGTCGAGGCCACCCCAAACCCTAGAAGCGTTGCCTAGGCCACCCCAAACCCTAGAAGCGTTGTCGAGGCCACCCCAAACCGTAGAAGCGTCGAGCTAGCTAGGTCTACGTTTGCACAAATAAATCCATCTGTCATATTTGTATATTAATTGCCATGTTGTAATATTTGCAGAAACTATGGAGCACCGAGACATCGAAGCAGAATGGGTTGTTGGGGGACATAATCCTCGGCGGAGGTGATGTCTTGTCGTTTCTCAACGACACCGATGGTCTGGAAGGAGAGGGTGAAGCAGGCTCCGGTGATCGAACAATGGAGGTGGAAGGACATGATTATGATGGCTCCGGTGACGGAATGCCGGTGGAAGAAGGAGACCGTGATGACTGCTCCAGTGAGAGAACGGAGGAAGGAGATGTTGCAAAGTGCGGCGAGGTATATATATTAATTAAGCCTGTGCTGACTAGCTAATTGATGCATTAATTGTTTTGGTATGTATACATATTAACTCTCTTCTTTCTTCTTTTCTAGCCCTCCGGATCGAGCCAAACTTCGGTAACGAGACGAGGCCCGAAGAAAGGGTTGCGCCAGGATGAAAGGTTCACGATCACAGCAATCAAGGGCGATGGCCAACCGATTGAACCCAGGCGGACCAAGGAAGCATTTTCTGCTCAGTGCGGGGTTCTTGTCAGGGACATGATCCCGATCAGCATCCATCAATGGAATAAGCCTAAGAGCGAAGACCCTCAAGTGTCTTTTGTCAATGATAGACAGAAAGATGATCTTTGGACTGCGCTGAAGGCAAATTTCACCCTACCGCCAGAGGAGGATCCGGATAAGCCAGTTATAGAGCCATTGGTCAAGGCTCATGCTCTTAAGAAGATGGCAGATCTATTCAGGAGGTGGAAGAATGAGTTGAAATCAACGTTTGTTGACAAAGGGAAGACTCCAGAATTCACCGGCCGATTTGAGAAGATAAGAGATCACTGGCCCGCATTTGTGGCCCACAAGGCATCGGAGAAGAGTAAGAAAATGTCAGTGACAAACAAGAAAAATGCTGCAAAGAAGGAGCATCACCATCGCACGGGGTCAGGTGGCTACCTCAAAGCCCGAGCGTTGTGGGACAAGGCTGAGAAGGACCTGCTTGATAAAGGGGTCGAACCAGAGACATTGAACTGGCCAGACCGTTCAAGGACTTGGTTCTTCAAGGTTGGGTGAACCTTGGACCCTGAAACAGGGAAATGCCGTTGGACGAAGGAGCAACTTGAAATACCCATCAAGAAGCTTCAGAAGTATATCGCCGTAGCGCAGCAAGGGACGTTCGTTCCCGACAGAGAGAACAACGAGCTCACACAGGCCCTCGGGAATCCTGAGCACCCAGGACGAACACGAGGCACGGCAGGCTCCGTTGCGTGGAAGGTTGGGTTTCCCAGCGCAGGCGGTTACAAAACCCGGGAGAGGAGGAGGAAAGTGGAGCAGACCGAACTGCAGAAGCTGAATGCAAGGGTACAAGCGCTAGAGGAACAAGCACTACTAGTTCAGAGCCAGCGACCTGCCGGAGCTACCCCAGAAGCTACCCCACCATCTCAGCGGAGAAGCAGCGTGGCTTCCACCAAGCTCCTTCAGCAGCCTGACTTCACGGCTCCCAGCTACCCCGTGGATGCTATCACAGAGGCTCAAGATTGCCACCTTATGACGCAATGGCAGCACCTGAAAGTCAAGGCGGCTGTCGGCTCTGTTGCACCTCCTCAACCCGGCGCAACTTTTCATTGCCTTCCGATTCCACAAGGCTATGCTGTTGTGATGGTCGATGAAATAACGGAGGGATTTGAGGAGCTCGAGCTTGACCACCCTACCGGTGAAGGGGAGACTCAGCTGGGTCTTGCTCTGAAGACTCCATGTCTATGGTGGAAGGAGCTCATCAACCTTCCGAAATGGACGCCTCCTCCTCCTCCTCCGGCGAGTCAGGGCACTCCGCCTCCTCCTCCGCCTCCACCTCCGGCGAGTGATCAGGGCAGTCCGCCTCCTTCTCCGGCGCGTGGCGGCACTCCGCCTCCTTCTCCGCCTCGTCAGCAACAGTGGAAGACAGCCGCCGCCGCTCCGGCTGCTCCGGCGCATCGTAGCACTCCGCCTCCTTCTCCGCCTCGTAAGCAACGAAGGAAGACAGCCGCAGCCGCTCCGGCTGCTCCGGCGTCTAGCAGTACAGCCAGAGGCGGGAGGCAATACAGATACGGTCCGACTCTCACGCCTCTAGAGAAGTTACCATACGAGATGACCGAGGAGGAAAACACGTAGATCTGTCAAGCCCAAATGAGGGACTTTTTTGCAAAGCAAAATCAACCTCCGGAGGAGAAGATAGATCCAGTGAAATTGAAGCGCACTTTGGAGAACCTGAAGCGACCACCACCACCTCCGCCGGATGACAACCATGTCCGCGCTCTTAAAAAGGCTGTGGAAGGAGCGCACCGGTTAGGAACTACTTCAATTGACAAAAGGTTACAAGAACGAAGAAGTGGGAACAAAATTCCCCAGCTGGGCGAACAGGCAAACCAATCATGCCCCATGCTCAAGGTGTCTAGCGATATCGTCGCAAATCTGCCGGGGATGCTGCCCGGTACCAATCCTGGTGATTACCTGCCCGACGATGCACATTTTGATACAATGGAGGTGGACGAACACAAATACCAGTACGGGAAGCCTCTCGTCAGACCTGGTGATCCTCCTCTAATAACGATGATGCGAAGATTCCATAAGTGGTACATGGACACCTGCAAGTCTGGGAATGATATTTTGACGCTGAGAATTAAAGAGGAGCATGACCTCGTTGGAATTGATCTGTTGTCTGTTCCATTTGAGGAGTTCTTCCAGTTTTTCAATCAAAAGGCCCTCGATAAAATAATCATCACTTGCTACTGTCTGTAAGTACTATACTTCTGTAATTAAGTCTCTATATATAGCTCGGCTCTTTCATTGCATATATATATAATTATCCTCACTATATTATGCAGATTGAAGATCGTCGAATGCAGAAATGCACAAATCTATGATATTGGGTTCATTAACACAAATCTCATAGATGAATGGACGGTTAAATATAATGCGAAAGAAACCGAGGCCAACTTGCTACAATCGTTGCTTAAAAATCAAAACAAAGATAAAATACTTTTTCCTTACAACTTCAAGTGAGTGTTACTGTCTTCTGCATATTCGGTTTCCCTTATTACTCGAGGTTATAGTAATGTAATTGATGAGTTATGCATGCGTGCGCAGCTTCCACTTTATTCTCCTAGAGATTAAGCTTGAGCAGGGACTAGTAACCGTCTTAGGCTCAAGACGAAAAGATCCCAAGGAGTATGCGGCCATGACTGAAATGGTCCAGAAGTAAGTTCAATCGATCATTATCGCACCATATCGGCAACTTTGTTCATTTCCTAATATCAAGTAATTATTTTCTTTGTCTCGCAGGGTTTGGAAAGTGTTCACCACAGAAGCTCCGGGACTGCCGGGGGAGCTGCGATTTACACACCCGAAAGTAAGTACTACTAGCTAGTTCTGCGCATCTCCCATTGATTCTAGCTAGTTTCATCAATACCATTTATAATGCTTGATTATCAGTTTGATTGACCTCTATTTCTCGTAAAGTGGTTGTGGCAGGAAGGCGGGAATAATTTTTGTGGATACTACATTTGCGAGTACATCTACAACGCGACGACCTCTAAGCAGGGCTACTCCGAAAAACAATATGAAGTGCGTAATCAATAATATTCACAATTTTATTTTATTACCATCATTTGTGTTGAGTTTCATTCATATATATGTATTGACCCCCTTCTTCAAATTAGATTTGGCAGATGCGGGATAAACTCCTATCACAAGATCGCATAAAAGCAATTCAAGAGGAATTGGCGGGATTCTTTCTTGACCACGTCATCAATCCAGCCGGAGAATACCATGTGAAACTTGACATCAGATGTTAGGGATTGTAAGAGATCTTATATTGTATATATGTAGCTAGTAGCGTTGGATAGATATACGAAAACTTGTTGTTCGACCAACCTCTCGGAGAAGGAGGAGGTCGATCACTTCTCTCTGTATATGTTCATGACGATCTTGTGTACTTAATGGTTTCCTTCATTTGCTTACTAGCTAGCGTGTCGAGTCCTCTCTATACGTATAGTACGTAGCGTCGACCAAGCACGAAGATAAGAGAGGACACTTCTCTCTATTAGCTAGCTAACACAATATATGAAACCCCTAAATTAACCCTACAAAACCCCCAAACCACCCCCCCCTTTCAAAAAAAAAACAAAAACCCCAGCTCCTGAGCTGCTGACGCGTGGATGCTCTTTGGTCCCGGTTGGTGTTACCAACCGGGACTAAAGGCCCTCCTGCCTGGGCTCGCCGCAGCGGCCACGTGGAGCCCCATCTGTCCCGGTTTGTAGGCGAACCGGGACTAAAGGTATTGGGCTTTAGTCCCGACCCTTTAGTCCCGGTTCCAGAACCGGGACAAATGGGCCTCTGGAACCGGGACAAATGGGCCTTTTTCTACTAGTGTCTTCCTGCTGCCCTAGACCCTGTAATGGCCATGGATGTCGACAAGCTTCCAGCAAGCCAAGCACGAAATCTTGAGCACTTTTAGATTGTTGATGATGTCCACCGTAACGAAACTATAGTCGAGGTTGTTGATAAACCTAGCAAAACGCTCGCAAGGCCTTGTGGCCAAACAATAGTGGTAGATGAGGACATTATGGCGCATGAACAACTGGGGACGGCAACCTTCTGATCATGTCTGACACGACCGCCGGTGAACTCGAGGTCAAAGCTGACCGCTTGATACTTGTCCTCAGCAAGCAACTGCTCCATAGTGTGGACGGAGCTCTCCACCGAGACTGGATCGTTCGTGTACACCACCAAGAGATCCACTCTGTGAGGCGAGGTGAACTTCCGCCCGTCGTCGTCGTCAGTTGCTGGGAGCGCCATTGGAGTCGCGGGGAGCACCATTGGAGCCGCTGGATACCTTCTCTGTATGTGTCATCCTGGGTGTGCTTATTGTGTCGTGGGGCGTGAGAGATTAAGGTAAATGACTGCGAGCATAAATGGGGCCTGGCGGCCTGGATTCTCGGCACGTCTGCATCGCATTTTTAGCAGCGAGTAACTGCATCATGGCGCCGCACCCGGTGCAACCGCATGCATATGGCACCCCGAACGTACGTGATCGTGCGCCGGTCCCAAACGCTGGCAGCGCTGATACGGCTCCAACGTATCTATATATTTTAATTGCTCCACGCTGTTATATTATCATTCTTAAATGTTTTACAATCATTTTATAACATCTTTATATCATTTTTGGGGACTAACCTATTGACATAGTGCCCAGTGCCAGCTGCTGTTTTTTGCTTGTTTTTTACTTCGCAGAATATCAGTACCAAACGGAGTCCAAACGCAGCGAAACTTTTTGAAGATTTTTTTTTGGGCCAGAAGACACAAGATGGACCAAAGAAGTACTAGGGGGAGGCCCGAGAGGAGCACAACCCCCCAGGGTGCGCCCAGGAGCCCAGGCGCGCCCTGATGGGTTGTGCCCACCTCGGTGACCTCCTGCACCGCCTCTTCGCCCTATAAATACTCAAATATTCTAGAAACCCTAGGGGAGTCAACGAAACACAATTCCAGCCGCCGCAAGTTCCAGAACCACGAGATCCAATCTGGACACCATCACGAAGGGGTTCATCATCCTCGTTGGTGCCTCTCCGATGATGCGTGAGTAGTTCATCATAGACCTACGGGTCCATAGGTAGTAGTTAGATGGCTTCCTCTCTCTTTTGATTCTCAATACAATGGTCTCTTGAATATCTATTTGATGTAACTCTTTTTTTGCGGTGTGTTTGTTGGGATCCGATGAACTTTGAGTTTATGATCAGATCTATATCCATGAAAGTGATTTGAGTTTTCTTTGATCTCTTATATGCATGATTACTTAAAGCCTCGTATTTCTTCTTCGAATCTTTGGTTTAGGTAGGCCAACTAGATCGATTTTTCTTGCCATGGGAAGAGGTGCTTTGTGATGGGTTCGATCGTGCGGTGTTCTTTCCCAGTGACAGAAGGGACAGCAAGACACGCATGTATCGTTGCTATTAAGGATAGCAAGATGGGGTCTATTCCTACATGAATAAATCTTTTATATATCATGTCATCGTTCTTATTGCATTACTCCGTTTCTCCATGAACTTAATAAATTCACTAGATGCATGCTGGATAGCGGTCGATGTGTGGAGTAATAGTAGTAGATGCAGGCAGGAGTCGGTCTACTAATCTTGGCGTGATGCCTATATAATGATCATTGCCTGGATATCGTCATAATTATTCGATCTTCTATCAATTGCCCAACAGTAATTTGTTTACCCACCGTATGCTATTTTTTCGAGAAAAGCCACTAGTGAAACCTACGGTCCCCGGGTCTATTTTTCATCATATTGCTTTCCGATTTACAATTTTATTAGCTTTTATTTTCAGATCTATTAATCCAAAACACAAAAATACCTTGCTGCACTTTTTTATTACTTGTTTTATTTCGCGTTTTATCGAGAGCTATCTATCTATACCTATACTAATTCTAGACTCCCTAAAATTTTCCACGTTAATCAGAAATTAGGAACCGTTAATCTTGTGGGGCCGAGTTATTACGGTGTAGATCAATCCTGAAAATCCCCACAATAAATCAACATGTGTACGTATCTCTCAGGTCTCTCCCTTCTCTTTTTTCCTGATTGTATAAAACTGTCCACCATCTATAGATCTATCTATAACCGTTAGATCAAGCAGGAGATCAACCAGATAATCCTAACGTACTCTCCTTTCCTTCCTCCTCACGAAGTCATGAATCACGATTCGCTCGAGAGCAGATGCGAAGCCCATCTACTATGCCTCCTCCTCCTGAGTCCTCTGCGTCCCATGCCCTATGCGTTTTAATCTGGGTGGCATCCTGTTCCCCAAGCCTTCAATTGGTCTGTCTTGCGTCGGCTCCACGAGGATTGGCGGCATGTGCATCCCCATGGTCTCTCCTCTCGCCAGGAGGGAAGTAGTAGTAGCCGTCAGCGGGGGCAGCTGACTCAGGGGCTCCATCATCTGGTTGCGTCAAACGGATATGGGGAGAAAAAGAAAGCAAAGCAACCGTGAGTACTCATCCGAAGTACTCAGCAAGCAAGGATCTACACTACATATGCAACACTTTCAAAGGAAGGCTGTATATATGTTGACTGGGCTGCAGAAATGCCAGAATAGAGAGAGAAGGCCTAGTCCTATCGAAGACTAGCATCTTCAGCATCTTCAGCGGTCTTGCAGCATTAGAAGAGTGCAGATTAGCATAATGTAAAGTAGTAGTAGTGTCATCAACCTCGCCCAGAGATTCTTCCTCGACTCCCTGCGAGAAAGCAATCTCAGAGCCATACTATCCAGTTATCATCTCAAGTGTCAGGTTCTAGTTGTATCGATCGGGATACAACTCCGAGTGTCCATTACCGTAGGACAGGCTATCGATAGATGTTTTCTTCCCTGTAGGGGTGCACCAACTTACCCACCATGCTCGATTTACTCCGGCCGGACACACTTTACTGGGTCATGCCCGGCCTCGGCCAAACGGTATGCCGCAACCCGACCGAATACTTAACAGAGAGGTCAGCACGCCGGACTAACCTATGCGCCCAGGGGTCTTGCTCGGGGACTCCTGTGCGTTGTGAACGCGACCGGAAGTAGACCTAGCCCCCTTAATACAAGCGCGGGCTTAACCAGTCCAATCCAGCGCGCGCCGCTCCTCGCTGACGTGTATTAAGCTTCGGCTAATGTATACGACGCAGAACACCCATACTATGCCCACGTGATGGTTAGTGCTATCGGGCCAAAGGCCCCTCGGATCAAATATCCAAACCGTTAGTGGATTAGGAGCGTGCGGTAACAAGCAGAGACTCACGATCGATGTGACCCCATCGCCCCGTCTCGAGGACTTCCTGCAAGGGCTAAGAATGCCCGGCCGCGCCTCGTAATTATCTCGCGGGCACCCTCCAGGTCAACCCGTCTCCACATCACTCGCATCACATGCTCGCGCGGGTACCCCTCAGGGCCGACTCGTCTTTAGTAACATGGTTCAGTGTAAAGTCATAGTAATCATAGTAACCGTGTGTCTAACACCAAGGGGAACCCTGAGGAATCACCTCAATGGAATTCCACCTGATGTTATCGTCAAGGTGAATGAAGGAGGAATCACCCTCGAGGTCCACTCTTGAGGAGTTGCACGACAGCGTCATTATCGGGAGTGGAGAAGGACGAATCACCCTCGATGACCATAATCGATGAACTAACCTACAAGGTTAACATCAGAAGTGCTGACGAGGTATCATCCTCGGCACTCGATAGTAGCCCAGTAGGGTCGAGCAACTAAGGGGGAAGTGATGTGCAGTGCCGGGGCCTGGTCTTCGATCCCGTTGATCGGGTCTTCTGATAACCTAGCGGGTCAGTCGGGACAAAGTGGGGTCTCTGATGGGTCTCTACCCAGCCTATACTAAACAGTTTAGGATAAGCAGGTAGGTAACAACAACAGGTTACAATAAACAGGCTATGCAGCAGAAATAGCATAACAGTAATAGCAGCAACTTCTAATGTAAGCATAAGAGAGAGAAGAATAGGCGATATTGGTATGCTCAAAAAGGGGGTGCTTGGCTGGAAGCTCTGCGGCAAGGGTCTGGTCGTCAACCGTGTAGTCGTACTCTGGAGCTGCGTCGGCCTCGGGGACTACGTCAGTGTCGGGGTCTAACGAGAGAGAAGAGGGGGAGGAAACAGATAAATACACAGCAAACATATGCAACAAGGAGCATGCCATGCTATGGTGCAGTGCAGGGTTGCCTAAAGATATGTCTAAGTCATTTTAGTTATTTTAGGATTTAAGTAGGATTTATTAACCGGTATATATGCACTATTCATCTACCGGAAACAGGCTAAAAGTTGTGGGTTCACCTCCGTAGAGGGTCCCGACACGGAAACATAAAGCACGGTTGGATTCGTCTCGTTGTTCTAAGCAACTTTCATGTATAAAGTTTTTCCATCCGAGCTACGGATTAATTACTATGAATTTTCAAAGTTTATTTAAAATACAGGATTTTTCTGATTTATTATAATTTTGAATTAATTAGCAGAAACACTAAGTGTACCCACTAGTGTACCCAGCCAGAGGGGCTGTGAGGCTGACAGTGGGTCCCAGTTGACTGCCCAGTCAGCAGTCAACCACTTGTAGAAAACAGGGCTTTGGTTCGGGCCAGCCCAGCCCATTAGTCCCGGTTCAGTCATGAACCGGGACCCATGGGGGGCATACGTCCCGGTTCATGCGCCCAGGGGGCCGGCCGGGGCCACGTGGGCATTGGTCCCGGTTTGTCTGGACCCATTTGTCCCGGTTCCTGGCACGAACCGGGACCAATGGGCCTCGCTCCTGGCCCACATCCATTGGTCCCGGTTCGTGGCTTGAACCGGGACAGAAGGGGGGCCTTTAGTCCCGGTTCCACGCACGAACCGGGACCAATGAGGTGGCTATATATACCCCATCGCCGGCGAGCAGAGCACTCCACACTGCTCTGTTTTTTCTGGCCGGCGAGGGGAGAGCTTTGTGGCGCTCTAGCTCACCTCCTATGCACATGAGGTGTTTGATGAAATGCCCGAGCCACACTAGTTAAGCTTTCTCCTCTCGAAGCTCGACCTTCAAGCTCCATTTTCCTCAAGATTTGTCTAGGTTTAGCGGTCCGTCACGTCCCGTCCCCGTCTTCACCGCCGTCGATCACCCGCGTCGATCTCGTCGCCGGCATAACCGTGGTGAGCCTCTTGTTCTTATCTTCTTTCTAAAAGAAAAAAAAATTCTTACTTGTATGATTTAGATAGATACTTGTCTAATTTTCTTACTTTTATTATTGTTTGTTATTATATAGTGCGATGGTTTTCGTATCCGCCCCCGTCGGCCCTCGTACTGTCTATGATTCGGATGTGGTATATATTATATTTTATAACTATTTGGTTCATTTATTGTTTATGACAATTATGCCGACCAACGTGACATAGATTTTTTTATCTAGGAGGTATGTGAACCGGAAATTCCAACCAACCCTATTGTCGAGAGGTTAAATTTAGTTGAAGAAGAAAACAATTACTTGAAGGAAAAATTGAAAAAAATTGAGGAGGAGAAGATGATATTGGAGTTGCATGTTGCGGATGTCGTCGATGATCACAAGATCAAGATGGATGCAATGCGCTTCAAGATTAGAAAGTATAGAAAATATGTCATTCATACCGAGGCTTGGTATCATTATGCCGTTGGATCAATTGTTACCTTGGTTGCGATTATGATCGCATTTGTTGTTGCATTGAAATGTTTTACATAGTTTCAATGTATGGTTTAATTAGATGCTCTGGAGAGCTATATGTTGTTCAATGAGAACTATGTATGTACTTTGGTTTTAATGTGATGATGAACTTCTATTAATTTGGTCACTTATCTATTCATGATGTTTTGTAATGGTTTTTTACACACTTAATTATATATAATGCACGCAGATGAACCAGCAATGGATGTACGGTGACAGACGCACCTCCGAGTACATTAAGGGCGTGCATAATTTTCTCGAAGTGGCTGAGGTAAACAAGCAGAATGGTTTTATGTGTTGTCCATGCCCTATATGTGGGAATACGAAGTCTTACTCTGACCGGAAAATCCTTCACACCCACCTGCTTGAGAAGGGTTTCATGCCACACTATAATGTTTGGACCAGGCACGGAGAAATAGGGGTTATGATGGAAGACAGTGAAGAAGAAGAGGACGATGACAACTATGTGCCCCCTGAATACGGTGATGCTGCAACGGGGGAAGCTGAAGATCAAGAGGAACCAGACGATGTGCCCGATGATGATCTCCGCCGGGTCATTGTTGATGCAAGGAGACAGTGCGAAAGTGAAAAGGAGAAGCTGAAATTCGATCACATGTTAGAGGATCACCAAAAAGGGTTGTACCCCGATTACGAAGATGGCAACACAAAGCTCGGTACCGTACTGGAATTGCTACAGTGGAAGGCAGATAATGCTGTGCCTGACAAAGGATTTGAGAAGCTACTGAAAATATTGAAGAAGAAGCTTCCAAAGGAAACGAATTGCCCGACAGTACGTACGCAGCAAAGAAGGTCGTATGCCCTCTAGGATTGGAGGTGCAGAAGATACATGCATGCCCTAATGACTGCATCCTGTACCACGGTGCGTACGAGGATTTGAACGCATGCCTGGTATGCGGTGCATTGCGGTATAAGATCAGACGAGATGACCCTGGTGATGTTGACGGCGAGCCCCCCAGGAAGAGGGTTCCTGCCAAGGTGATGTGGTATGCTCCTATAATACCATGGTTGAAACGTCTGTTCAGAAACAAAGAGCATGCCAAGTTGATGCGATGGCACAGAGAGGACCGTAAGAAAGACGGGAAGTTGAGAGCACCCGCTGACGGGTCGTAGTGGAGAAAAATCGAGAGAAAGTACCGGGCTGAGTTTGCAGGTGACCCAAGGAACGTATGGTTTGGTTTAAGCGCGGATGGCATTAATCCTTTTGGGGAGCAGAGCAGCAATCACAGCACCTGGCCCGTGACTCTATGTATCTATAACCTTCCTCCTTGGCTGTGCATGAAGCGGAAGTTCATTATGATGCCAGTACTCATCCAAGGCCCTAAGCAACCCGGCAACGACATTGATGTGTACCTAAGGCCATTAGTTGAAGAAATTTTACAGCTGTGGAATGGAAACGGTGTACGTGTGTGGGATGAGCACAGACAGGAGGAATTTGACTTGCATGCGTTGCTGTTTGTAACCATCAATGGTTGGCCTGCTCTCAGTAACCTTTCAGGACAGACAAACAAGGGATACCACGCATGCACGCACTGTTTAGCTGACACCAAAAGTATATACCTGGACAAATGCAGGAAGAATGTGTACCTGGGGCATCGTCGATGTCTTTCGACCAACCATCAATGTCGAAAGAAAGGCAAGCATTTCAAAGGCGAGGTAGATCACCGGAAGAAGCCCGCCATGCGTACCGGTGATCACGTACTTGCTATGGTCAATGATTTACACGTAATCTTTGGAAAGGGTCCCGGCGGACTATCTATTCCGAATGACGCAGAGGGACGCTCTCCCATGTGGAAGAAGAAATCTATATTTTGGGACATGATCCCGATCAGCATCCACCAATGGAATAAGCCTAAGAGCGAAGACCCTCAAGTGTCTTTTGTCAACGATGGACAGAAAAATGATCTTTGGACTGCGCTGAAGGCAAATTTCACCCTACCGCCAGAGGAGGATCCGGATAAGCCAGTTATAGAGCCATTGGTCAAGGCTCATGCTCTTAAGAAGATGGCAGATCTATTCAGGAGGTGGAAGAATGAGTTGAAATCAATGTTTGTCGACAAAGGGAAGACTCCAGAATTCACCGGCCGATTTGAGAAGATAAGAGATCACTGGCCCGCATTTGTGGCCCACAAGACATTGGAGAAGAGTAAGAAGATGTCAGCGACAAACAAGAAAAATGCTGCAAAGAAGGAGTATCACCATCGCACGGGGTCAGGTGGGTACCTCAAAGCCCGGCCGTTGTGGGACAAGGCTGAGAAGGACTTGCTTGATAAAGGGGTCGAACCAGAGACATTGAACTGGCTAGACCGTTCAAGGACTTGGTTATTCAGGGTTGGGGGAACCTTGGACCCTGAAACAGGGAAGTGCCATTGGACGAAGGAGCAACTTGAAATACCCATCAAGAAGCTTCAGAAGTATATCGCCGCAGCGCAGCAAGGGACGTTCGTTCCCGACAGAGAGAACGACGAGCTCACACAGGCCCTCGGGAATCCTGAGCACCCAGGACGAACACGAGGCACGGCAGGCTCCGTTGCGTGGAAGGTTGGGTTTCCCAGCGCAGGCGGTTACAAAACCCGGGAGAGGAGGAGGAAAGTGGAGCAGACCAAACTGCAAAAGCTGAATGCAAGGGTACGAGCGCTAGAGGAACAAGCACTAGTTCAGAGGCAGCGACCTGCCGAAGCTACCCCAAAAGCTACCCCGCCATCTCAGCGGAGAAGCAGCGTGGCTTCCACCGGGATCCTTCAGCAGCCTCACTTCACGGCTCCCAGCTACCCCGTGGATGCTATCACGGAGGCTCAAGATTGCCACCTTATGGCGCAATGGCAGCACCTCAAAGTCAAGGTGGCTGTCGGCTCTGTTGCACCTCCTCAACCCGGCGCAACTTTTCACTGCCTTCCGATTCCAGAAGGCTATGCTGTTGTGATGGTCGATGAAATAATGGAGGGATTTGAGGAGCTCGAGCTTGACCACCCTACCGGTGAAGGGGAGACTCATCTGGGTCTTGCTCTGAAGACTCCATGTCTATGGAGGAAGGAGCTCATCAACCTTCCGAACTGGACGCCTCCGCCTCCTCCTCCGGCGAGTCAGGGCACTCCGCCTCCTCCTCCGCCTCCTCTTCTGGCGAGTGATCAGGGCACTCCGCCTCCTTCTCCGGCTGCTCCGGCGCATGGCGGCACTCCGCCTCCTTCTCCAGCTGCTCCGGCGCGTGGCGGCACTCCGCCTGCGCCGGCGCGTCCGAGCAGCCCGCCTCCTTCTCCGCCTCGTCAACAACAGCGGAAGATAGCCGCCGCCGCTCCGGCTGCTCCGGCGCGTCGTAGCACTCCGCCTCCTTCTCCGCCTCGTAAGCAACGAAGGAAGACAGCCGCAGCCGCTCCGGCTGCTCCGGCGTCTAGCAGTACAGCCAGAGGCGGGAGGCAATACAAATTCGGTCCATCTCTCAAGCCTCTAGAGAAGTTACCATACGAGATGACCGAGGAGGAAAATGCGGAGATCTGTCAAGCCCAAGTGAAGGACTTTTTTGCAAAGAAAAATCCACCTCCGGAGGAGAAGATGGTTCCGGTGAAATTGAAGCGCACTTTGAAGAACCTGAAGTGACCACCACCGCCTCCGCCGGATGTCAACCATGTCCACGCTCTGAAAAAGGCAGTGGAAGGAGCGCGCCGGTCGGGAACTACTTCAAGTGACAAAAGGATACAAGAACGAAGAAGAGGAAACAAAATTCCCCAACTCGGCGAACAGGTAAACCAATCGTGCCCCCCGCTCAAGGTGTCTAGCGATATCGCCGCAAATCTGCCGGGGATGCTGCCCGGTACCAATCCTGGTGATTACCTGCCCGACGATGCACATTTTGATACAATGGAGGTGGACGAACACAAATACCAGTACGGGAAGCCTCTCGTCAGACCTGGTGATCCTCCTCTAACAACGATGATGCGAAGATTCCATAAGTGGTACATGGACACCTGCAAGTCTGGGAAGGATATTTTGACGCTGAGAGTTAAAGAGGAGCACGACCTCGTTGGAATTGATCTGTTGTCTGTTCCATTTGTGGAGTTCTTCTAGCTTTTCAATCAAAAGGACCTCGATAAAATAATTATCACTTGCTACTGTCTGTAAGTACTATACTTCTGTAATTAAGTCTCTCTATATAGCTCAGCTCTTTCATTGCATGTATATATAATTATCCTCACTATATTATGCAGATTGAAGATCGTCGAATGCAGAAATGCACAAATCTATGATATTGGGTTCATTAACACAAATCTCATAGATGAATGGATGGTTACATATCATGCGAAAGAAACTGAGGCCAACTTGCTACAATCGTTGCTTAAAAATCAAAACAAAGATAAAATACTCTTTCCTTACAACTTCAAGTGAGTGTTACTGTCTTCTGCATATTCGGTTTCCCTTATTACTCGAGGTTATAGTAATGTAATTGATGAGTTATGCATGTGTGCGCAGCTTCCACTTTATTCTCCTAGAGATTAAGCTTGAGCAGGGACTAGTAACCGTCTTAGACTCAAGACGAAAAGATCCCAAGGAGTATGCGGCCATGACTGAAATGCTCCAGAAGTAAGTTCAATCGATCATTATCGCACCATATCGGCAACTTTGGTCATTTCCTGATATCAAGTAATTATTTTGTTTGTCTCGCAGGGTTTGGAAAGTGTTCACCACAGAAGCTCCGGGACTGCCGGGGGAGCTGCGATTTACACACCCGAAAGTAAGTACTACTAGCTAGTTCCGCGCATCTCCCATTGATTCTAGCTAGTTTCATCAATACCATTTATAATGCTTGATTATCAGTGTGATTGACCTTTATTTCTCGTAAAGTGGTTGTGGCAGGAAGGTAGGAATAATTTTTGTGGATACTACGTTTGCGAGTACATCTACAACGCGACGACCTCTAAGCGGAGCTACTCTGAAAAACAATATGAAGTGCGTAAGCAATAATATTCACAATTTTATTTTATTACCATCATTTGTGTTGAGTTTCATTCATATATATGTAATGACCCCCTTCTTTAAATTAGATTTGGTAGATGCGGGATGAACTCCTACCACAAGATCGCATGAAAGCAATTCAAGAGGAATTGGCGGGATTCTTTCTTGACCACGTCATCAATCCAGCCGGAGAATACCATGTGGAACTTGACATCAAAGGTTAGGGATTGTAAGAGATCTTATATTGTATTTATGTAGCTAGTAGCGTCGGATAGATATACGAAAACTTGTTGTTCGACCAATCTCTCGGAGAAGGAGGAGGTCAATCACTTCTCTCTGTATATGTTCATGACGATCTTGTGTACTTAATGGTTTCCTTCATTCGCTTACTAGCTAGCGTGTCGAGTCCTCTCTATACGTATAGTACGTAGCGTCGACCAAGCACGGAGATAAGAGAGGACACTTCTCTCTAGCTATTAGCTAGCTAACACAATATATGAAACCCCTAAATTAACCCTACAAAACCCCCAAAACCCCCAACCCCCCCCCCTCTAAAAAAACTAAAACCCCAGCTCCTGAGCTGCTGACACGTGGATGATCTTTGGTCCCGATTGGTGTTACCAACCGGGACTAAAGGCCCTCCTCTCTGGGCTCGCCGCAGCGGCCACGTGGAGCCCCATCTGTCCCGGTTCGTATAAGAACCGGGAGTAAAGGTGTTGGGCTTTAGTCCCGACCCTTTAGTCCCGGTTCCCGAACCGGGACAAATGGGCCTTTTTCTACTAGTGAACTGGAGACTTTGACTGGTCAAAGGGGCCCAGGGGGTCCCACATGTCATAGTCTGGGCACTGCCCAGTCAGCAGGTGGAACAGTCAACTGGATCCAGTGGGACCCAGCGGTCAGTCTCTAATTAATTTAACAGTATTTAGTTTAATCTAATTAGTCTAATTAGCCCATGGGCCCAGTATGTCAGTGAGTCATTTAGTTAGTTGATAATTAACACTAATCCTAAATGCTACAGTATCCGGACCCACCAGTCATTGGTTGTTAGTGGTCGGTTAGTGGCTAAGGACCTGACGCGCGGGACCCACCGGCGTTTGAACACCGGCGCGCGCCGGAGTTGCTCCGGCGAGAAACAGAGATGGCGGTGCGTCGCGGAAGGCGTCCGGCCATGGATCGGCGCGTGGAAGAGTTCTACGGGATGCTGGCGCTCGCGCACATCCAGGGGTGGTGGTCGCGGGTGCTGGGGATGACCGGAGGGCATCGGCGATGAGCCTTGGCGGCGGACAGAGCTCGGGGGAGGGGGTGGAAGAAGCGAGTAGCACGTGCGTAGAATCTCGCAATCGAGCGAGCTAACGCGTTAGGACGCGTCTACGGGCGGCGACGAGGCGATTGGAGGCACGCGCGATGACCCGAGGGTCATCAGAGCGCGGACGTCGATGGGCTCGAGCGGCGTCGCGCTCGGCCACGGCGGGGGAACTACCTAGCGGGCGCGCGCGATGGCAGAGAGAGGGGGAGGGCGAGTGGAGCTCACCGAGGGAGCACAAGAGGGCTCGTCGGCGGCTTAGGAGCTGTAGGGGGCGGCGACTTCGACGCGGCAGAGCTCGGTGGTCGAAGGTTGAAGACGACCTCGTCCTCGGCGTTGCGGTGGCGCTGAGCTCGTACCAGCGGTCGTGGACGATGAGGCAGTCGACGAAGGAGTCCAGGGACCCGTTGGTGCGGTGCGGCGGGGACGGTGGCCGCGCCTACGCGACGGCTACGGCCATGGGAGCGCTCGGATGGGGCGGCTCTGAGGAGGGGGTAGCGAGAGGGAGAGCGCGAGTGCGCGAGAGAGAGAGGGAAGGTGAGAGAGTGAGGCGAGGCGGCCAGGGGGGAGGGCTCGGGCCGCCCTTATCCTCTCCGCGGCGTCCGGGGACGGCAGCTGTCAAGCGCCGGCTGGAATGGGCACGCCCGGCCATGGCGACGTCGACACGGTGAAGGAGAGAGAGCGGGAGGAGAGAGATGGGCCGGCTGGACTGGGCTGAGTGCACTGTGCACTTAGGCCCAATCCCCAGCAGTAGGTCTAGGCCTTTTTCTTTTTCTTATTTCTGTTTTATTTATTCTTTTCGGTTTGCAAATTGTTTGGCACCTAAAAGACTTTTGTAAAATATGAGACTTGGTCCAAAAGTTATGGTGCAATATTACCTACCACCAGAAATTGGTTTGATCAAGTTTTGATTTCATATGAATTTTTAGTAATTGAAATGGCACTTTATATTACTGTTTTGAGGTTGTTTCTTGATGTTTGAGTCACCTAACTAGTTTAGTTAATGTAGATTGCCTTCTTATAATTTCTTCTGGATTATTTGAAATATTATGAACATTTTGGCTTTGCAATCTGAAGAAATATTAATTTGACTTGCATTTTAAATTTGAATTAAGTTGGATTAGTTCCTAAATACAATTTGATGATGATGATCATGATGACAAGGCATGTTGTCTAGGTTAATGACAGAGTAAAGATCTGGGGGTGTTACATACATCATGTCATCTTGCCTAATTCATTACGCCGTTTTTCCATGAACTTAATACACTAGATGCATGCTAGATAGCGGTCGATATGTGGAGTAATAGTAGTAGATGCAGAATCATTTCGGTCTACTAATCTTGGACGTGATGCCTATGTATGATCATTGCCTTGGATATCATTATAATTATTTTCTTTTCTATCAATTGCTCAATATTAATTTGTTTACCCACCGTACGTATGTTATTTTCTCGAGAGAAGTCTCTAGTGAAAACTATGGCCCCCGGGTCTATCTTTTATCATATAAAAATCCTAAAAATACCTTGCTGCAATTTTCTTTTATTTTTTATTTTAGTTAGATCTATCCATCAAATACTATACAATTTAATCTTTCTCGTAACCGTTGAGGGATTGACAACCCCTCTACGCATTGAGTTGCAAGTATTTGTTGTTTTTGTGCAGGTGTTGTCTACATAATGTTGCTTGGTTCTCTTACTGGATTGATAATTTTGGTTTCTTAACTGAGGAAAATACTTATCTATATTGTACTGCATCATCCCCTCCTCTTCGGGGAAATCCCAACGCAGCTCACAAGTAGTAATATCACATTACTACACTAACATATCATCACAATACTACACTAAGCATATCACATTACTACACTAAGCATTTCATCACATTACTACAATAAGCATATCATCAAATTACTACACTAATTAAGTAACATGCCATGACATGGCGGTTAACATTTCTCCATGTCAGGCGGGTCACGAATAACATCCCGAGGTAGGCATCACGTGGTGGAAGTATGTACCAGAGGTTGCCCGATTCCTCCTCGCTCATCCTCATTCTTTGGGCATAGAGGGCTTCATCAAGTGGGTCCTCAGAATCTTCCTTTGTGTTGAGATAGATAACAGCCAGTCTGGGACTTTGTCCTCTGAAGGAGAAACTGATCAATTCACCCCAGTGAGACGCATGTGGGCAATGAAACGATCCCATTCATCTTCTCCAATCTGTGATATCTTTCGTCCCTTCTCGACCTCCATAGTGTACGGCTCCCCAGGAGCGTTGAAGATCACAATGTCTCCAGTGATAAGCTCATTAAATTCCAATCTCACATTGCATGGGACGATCTATGTAAGAAAAAACAACACATAGAATGCATTAGTGAAAATAGCAACAAAAAGAAAAGAATTAACTGTTAGAAGGTTTTCATATAATTTGTTACCGCTACAGGAACAAAACTCGGCTGAAAGTAGATGCCGAACAGCGTGCCAATTGAAAGGCTGCTTGCGCATCTTGACTTGCACACTCGACATGATGGTGGTTGCGCCATTCTACACAAAACATATTAAAAACTAAGTATAATCGGATTCTAGACTACTAAATCAACACTAAGTATAATCGGTTTCTACACTAGTAAATCAATTTCTACTAAACATAATTGGATACTACAGTGTTAAATATAATTACACTAGTAATTGTATATACAAATAAACAAAATCCACGGAGGGAGACACAAATAAACAAATTCTACACCGCCAATCTAATTTATATGAGTTCATCTTATTTATTCCCAATATTCCAGACTACATTACCAAAGTTGAACTTGAATCATTAATATTGTAGACACTCCAAAAATTTCTACTCAAAATACACTATTAAATTGGATTCTACATAATAGCAATTGGATTACCACTTAAATTTCTACACAAAGCAACCCATGGAAGTAACTTTGAATTCTACATCACTAAAAATGTGTATTCAACATTACTTGAATTCTACAAAAATCAACTTATACATGAATCCCATGGATTTCGTGTGGCGTCCGGGGACGGAGGAGGTGCAATGCAAGAAGATGTGGACCATTTTATTCACCACGTCAGTGAAGCCCACCGTGCCTTTCTTAACATTGTCGTTGCCTTATTCTTTTACGTCACGAAAAGACAAGCCAACTCATAACTTTTTGGGAAAGTAGTGGCTGAACCCCACTTCGGTGCACCCACGGTGCACCCACGCAAGAAAACATATCAAAACATTCTGAAAAAAATCTGAAACTTTGTGGTAGTGATCATCAACAAATGTTAGAGAGGCTTGCCAAGTTTGGTGGTCAAATGACATACGAGGAAAACTGTAAAAAAAAAAATACAAATTTTGGTCAAACAGTGCACGTACATTTTGAGTATTTTTGTCTTTTTTGTATAGAGCTCCTCGGATGTCATTTGACCACGAAAATTTGCAACCTCTCTAACATTTGATGATGATCATTCCTACAAAATTTCAATTTTTTCCAAAATGTTTTGGTATGTTTTCTTGCGTGGGTGCACCGTGGGTGCACCAAGGGTGGGTGTAGAAAAACCACTCTCCTAACTTTTCTTTTTGAAACGAACAACTCATAACTTAAGCCCACACAAGGAAAAATCAACCCAGCAACCCAGCAACCCACAACACAAAACAACCCCAAACTAACATCACTGACGTCAGCTGACTAAGACTTGGCTAGGTCGCAGTCGACGGATTCCTAGCCACTCCCATTTGTTTTTGGCGCTGGTACTTCCAGGAGAATGAAAGGAAAAGAGAGCGCACTTGCCGGATCGTTGACAATTTGGAGCATAGAATCACTCATGAGCTCTTCCACATGCCTAGGTCATTGGGAAGATAGATTATCTGTACTTCATCAATCATCGTGTAATAATAACATAAGAGGCAGCCAATTGACAGCCATGTGCTCCTATTTAAGAAACAAGACAAGCGGAGGAGACTTTTCATAACAATTAAGAACTGTGTTTGACTAAAGGAATGGCTTGGCTGCATTTCTTACAGGTTTTTGTACTTAAGGTTGTATCCCGATAGGAGCTGAGCGCACGACTAGCACCACCCACCCATACCTTGAGCATCCAACTAGTTTGTGAGCAGAGAGCCCAATAGAGAAGGTTAACCCGATGTTGGCGATGGCGTGGAGCACCGGCGTTGCACCTCCTAGCTCGCCAAATGCTCTGGCGGTGATGTGGTCCGGCATCAGTGGTTCCCCCGCTGGCGGGGATACAAAGCCGGCGCCCATAAATCCCCTGCTGCTGGCATCGGCGTGCCATGGCTCCACCCGAGCACTGAAATTCCTTTTCGACAGGGAAGACAACCGAGGGTCACCAATGGTGATCCCTACTCCAGAGTTCCTTTGCTTGCTAGTGGTTGAACCCCCCGGTGCCCGTGTAGAAGGTGGCGTTGATCAACCATTACTCCCAAACAGATCTCAGCTTCTCAGGGGCGTCACCGCTGATGGGGGCACAGCACTACATGTGGTTGCTAGCCATGGGGACAACCGAGAGTTCTTGCTCTGTGCTAGCACCATCAACACAAGGGACCCAGGTCTCCTGTTTGCTGTAAATAAAAAGGGTGACACGCCCTTGCATTGTGCCGCAAGAGCTGGTAAGTCCTCTATGGTCGCTTGTCTCATTGAACTAGCTCAAAGGTGCTACGGACAGGACGGATTGCGTGAGCTCTTGAGGAAGGAGAATGATCTTAAGGAGACGGCCTTGCATGACGCTGTTCGCATTGGAAGAAATGATATTGTGGCGCGTCTACTGGTCGCTGATCCCATGTTGGCACATTATCCTGAAGAAGGCACTTCACCACTGTACCTAGCAATTTTACTGGGAAAAAATAATATTGCAGAGACACTATATGAGAGCAGCTGCGGGAATCTCTCGTATTTCGGACCAAATGGGGAAAATGCGCTCCATGCTGCAGTTCTTCGAGGCACGGGTACCAAATTCTATTCTGACTTCTGAAACGTAGTACTCTACAGCGGATTACCACGGGTTGTAATAATTCATTGAAGTGTATTTTTTTGCGAAAATACACTTCTTTTTGTTGCGGACATATACTTATTTTTCTTTTTTCTTTGATAAAAGTGCTCCCTGTCCGATTTATATTAGAAGAAACCACAATGTCTTAGCAAGCTACAAGGACCATAAAATAGAAGAAGAAAAGGCGCACTGCGATGCATGATCTAACAGGTGAACAGCATGAGCTACACCCTCAGCTGTCAACCTAAGACCACAAGCGGCAAATATACTTATTTTTCATAACGTGTGTGGCACAACACTTCTCACGCTTTTGCTGTTGAAATAGCGGCGAGACTCAAATATCTAGGCATCTAGTTTTATCAAGATAACCTGCGTGAAAATGTATCAGTAAACCTATTTTAAGTTCTGAAAGAATATGTCATTAACCTCTGTACGCGAATGCCCTGGAATTTCCGTTATCAATTCATAGCAGAACACAGCCGTAAAGTGTTACTGGAAAAGAAAGTAGACCTGACCTTAAAGTCATATAAAATGATGAATGTTTGGAACTCTTTTCTCATGTTGCTTGACATACATTAGATTAAGGAACAAGTATATCTAATTTTCAGGGATCACAGAAAATCTGTTGGGGTGGAACAATAGACTTACCGCATATGTGGACAGAGATGGGAGTACACCTCTTCACTTGGCTTCATCTTTCTTGGTTTCCACTGGATTCAGAATTCTATTCCAAGCGAACCCAGCACCAGTGTATCAAGCAGACAACAATGGATTGTTTCCCATACATATTGCTGCCTCCATTGGTGCGGAAATTACCGTTAGACTTATTCTCGAAAATTGTCCTGGGAGTGCCCCAGTGCTCACGGCTCAAGGACGGACATTTCTTCATGTTGCTGTTGAGAAAAGAAGATTGAACATAGTAACCTTTGTTTGTCAAACTCCATCTTTAGCCTGGATCTTGAATGTGCGAGACAATGATGGGAACACAGCATTACATTTAGCTGTCCAGGCTGGGAACCTTCGAATGTTTTGTTCTCTATATGGGAAAAAGGAAGTGCATCTAAATTTAGCAAATAACAATGGACAAACTCCCCTTGATTTATCCAGAAGCTTGCTTCCACAGGGGCTGCATTATATTGAGGTAATACACACTCACTACTACTATTTCTCCAGGGTTGGCCCCTTCAATAAGAAATTCATGGCTGATATTACCATATTAACTGTGTCCATGTTCCCTTTTTTATTAGAACACAGACCGGAAGATACACATGGCACTCACAATGGTTGATGCTAAACATACTGGTCTTCACTGGGATGAGTGTTATGAAATGTATAGTCGCCCACTTAAACCAGAGGACGAGATCAAAGAAGTAGAGAAGGTGAAGGATTCAAGCCAAATGCTAGGAATTGGTTCAGTTTTAATATCAACTGTGGCATTTGGTGCAGCTTTTGCTGTTCCTGGGGGTTTCATAGCGGACGGTCATAAGAATGGAGGCACACCGGCACTTGCTGGCACGTTTATCTTTGACGCATTCATGATGGCCAACGCATTAGCTTTCATTTGCTCCACAATAGCTACAGTTGGTTGCGTGTTTGCGGGGTCTTGTATGGTAGAACTGAGGAGCCGCAAACTCAACATGGGTGCATCCGTGTTGTTCATGGCAAGTTCACTAACAAGCTTTTGTGTTGCTTTTGCATTGGGTGTCTATCTGGTGCTAGCACCGGTTGCTTTTCCTACTGCCATTGCGGTATGTGCGCTCGTTCCTCTTGTAGCACTATCTGGGAATTTTCAATACCTGGTAAAATGGGCTATTCTTATACGACCGCTCTACGTGAGGACGGGTTACTCGGCACACTGGAAGTTAATGTGCTTGATCGTTTCCCAAATGTTTATGGCACTCTGGCCCCTTATAGTTATCTTCGGTTGGGCCACAATTGCATGGAGCCTCCGGAACCAGTGATGGGTGACTAGAAGAAGCACCAAATATGTGAGGAGCTGAATAAATGAAGAGGGCCTGTTAAGCTTGTGATTGGTTGTTCATAATATACTATGAAATTTAAGTTTGTGTGTCCTTGTCATGGCTTTGTACTGTTTCTTTATTCAGACTATACTTGTAAGAAGTAAACAATGTTAGTACTGTATTTTTCCAAAGACTGCAGTTTGAATGGAGGGTTTTTTTCGCGGGTGTCATTTTGAATGGAGGTTGACAGGGTCGGTGTATGTATCGCTTGAGCCATCGCTCAAGTCCCAAATTGTCTTTTTTCATTAACATTGTATATTTTTTGTTTACATTTTGCATAAAAAATATTTTTATACACATTTAATATTTTTCAAATGCTAGATTAATATTTCCAATTTTTTAGGTAGAGTGTTTTTTGTAATATATATAGTTAGAATACTTGGAAGTATAAGCAAACGTAAAAAAACAAAAGAAAGCAAAAACCAAAAATAGAAAATGTGGAAAAAAACAGAAAAAGAAAACAAGGTTGTGGCCTCCCGCGAGCTTGGCCGGCCCAGTATGGCGCTCCATCGGGCTAGGCTAGCACCCAACTTAGGGATGGCACCCGCAGGGTATACGGGTGGAGCCACCCCATACTCTTACCTGTCCACCTTGAAGTTACCTATCACCCATGCTCATACCCGTCAAAGGTACAATTTTTTTCCATACCCGTCACCCGACAGGTATATGGGTACCCGCGGGTAAAAATACCCGCATTTGCAATACATCAATTGAGTAGAAAATAGTTGTAAAAAGCAACATATAATCATAAATTATTAATAGCAACACATTTTAAACAACAATGTACAACAACATATTGTAACAACAACACATTCTCATAAACAAAAATACTTGCCTATAAAGCGACACATAAAAATGTTAAACAACAACACATAATCATAAATAACAACACATAGGCATACACTTTAAGTTCACAAAATCATGATAAATTATAGAGATAATTTGACTACACATTAGAGTTTTTACCTAGCGCGATTAGGAGGAAAAAAATAATACATTAGGATATTAAAGGAAACCCACTTGTCAACATTTTAGATGGGTACATGGGTACGCAGGCATGGGTTATACGATTCCATACCCATACCATCTCTACCCGATGGGTATGATATTTTTCCATTTAAGTACCCATGGGTAAATTTCTGTCTCATACCCTTATCCTAATAGAGTTTTTACCCGCAGGGTATGCGGGTAGTGGGTACCCATTGCCATCCCTAACCCAACTCGCGTCTAGCGAGGTATCGCCGTGCTTCGCGAGTCGTCCAAACGCCGGTCCTACTCTCCCCCAGCCAACGCGTCTGGCGTTTCATTTTGCACGCCGCCTGCCCGGTCGGCTGCCCTATTCTACGTCTTCTTCGTCTAGGGATCTACCCGCATGACATGTGCCTTCGTTCATCCGTTCCGAGTCCCCGCGATGAGAATTTATGGCCGGTTACATTGTTCATCCGAGCCGCCGAGGACCAGAAGCTCTCCACCTCCTCATTTGCGAAGTTCTGGCAACTTAGTCCGTACATTGTTTTATCGGAAAAGGCTTTCGCCCTGATTTATATATAGAGTAACAACCATCAATAGCCCGATACAAACACACAACATCCCAACACATGCACACACAAATCCTAGGCTGGATACAAAGGCGCTTAGCGCAGTTACACCAGCCCTATCACTACAAGAGCTACCATGGTCCTCAACTGTGAACACCACCGCGAAGAGACGAGGCCGCATACGACGAACCGTGAGCTCCAAAGTGGCGCCTTCAGCAAGGCTACGATACTAGTGCCCCTCCACCGCCCGATTCACAGATTAGGGCTCCCCCCTCGAGCAACACATCGGGTACTAAGGACCACGGCTATGCGTTCAAAAAGCAAACGAATTCGCCACCGTCGGCCTGCCAGAAGACATAACAGGTTTTGACCCCGGCCAACACTCACCGCCCCTGGCATAGGTATGGGTGCCGCACCACCGCCACCGATCGTCGCACCCCGGCCAGCATGCCGCCCACACGACCATGGCCACCAAGCAGCACCTGAGCCAGGAGCTCCGCTCCATGAGCACCACACTCCCACCACCAGAGTCACCGCCCAGGAATCGAAGACCACCCCACCCCCTTCAACCTGGTCCATCGACCCCACAGCCGGAAAAGCAAGCCCGTTTAGCAAGTACGGGGTCCAGTCACCCGGATCAGAGCAGGGGGGAAGCCACTTGCAGCTGCCGACCGTGTCGCAGCCACCATGCCATTTCTCAAACCGGGGCATGGTCGCCGTCGCCACACCCAGCAAGACCCGGAAGCACCCTAGCCAACTCCCCGGAGCGCCCCTGCCACAATGGCAAGCCAAAGACGAGAAGCGTCGAGCCCCTGTGCTCCACCCGTCGGGCGCACCTCCATCCACAGCACTGAGCACCCCCAAGAATCAGGAGAAGGAGGGTCAAACCACCTCTATGGCGTCGCCATCTCGACCAGCCGAAGTGGCCCCGGTCGAGGTAGCCGCCCGCAGCCCGCGTCGTTGCGAGGCCATATCTAGCCGCGTCAACGTCGCGCCAACCGCGGCCGCCATCCCTGACCTCCGGCATGCCAACCACCTCCCACCCTCACCAGCCAAGATGGCCACAATAGAGGTGGCCACCCGCTAGCCGTGTTGCCGCAGGACTAGATCCGGGTGATAGCACTGCATTCAGACCCCGGGCGTGTCCCGCCACCACGCAGCCCACCGCGCCCTCGGCAGATCCCCGCGTCGTCTCCCGCCGAGCCGCCGCTGCGCCGCAGCGTCCCCCGCTCCACGACGGCCCGACACGACATCGCCAGCCCCTACCGCACGAGGGGTTGAGAAAGCTCTACATCAAGGGGAGGAAGAGAGGAGGGGAGGTGGTGAGGCGGCTGGCGGCTAGGCACTAGTGCAGAATCAGGCTTTAGTCCTGGTTCGTAAGGGCATTTAGTCCCGGTTCAGCAACCGGGACTAGGGAGGACTAAAGCCCCCCCCCCCCCCCCTTAGTCCTGGTTCATCACGGCCCGGGACCAAAGGCCCACCACGTGGCACGAGCCCGCGCTGGGGGCTGGGGGACCTTTAGTCCCGGTTGGTGACACAAACCGGGACTATAGGTTTAGGGGTTTAGGGTTTTAGGATTTATGAATTATTGTTTATTGTTTATTTTTCCTTTTCGTTTTGTGTTTTCCATTTAATTGTTTTTCATTTCAAACATATTTTACGCTACTGCAGTCGTCAAGTTCCACTGCTATACTACATACTGTACACGTACGTCATATATAATAGAATTTCTCGTACGACCAATCATATATCATATATAGAATTTCTCGTACGACCATATGCATACACACACACACATATATATATATATACATATATATATATATATATATATATATATATATATATATACATACAATTTCTCCTACAATTTGTAGATCATTACATGCAGGCATTAGGTGTAATGGTATTCTCCTTTGGGATCTATGACCTGGTCAAGCAAAAATCCCGCAATCTCCTCTTGAAGTGCTTGTATGCGGTCCTCTGGTAGGAGCTTATCCCGCATCTCCACCATCTTTATTAAAAAAGGAGATCAATATGAATATATTAGTTGTGTGTATATATATTAGATCATGATAAAAAGAATTGTGAATTGTGTTTACATACCCAAAGATGTCTTGCATCTTTGCTCCTTTCGGTCATAAAGCGAATGTTCTCACAAACGTAGCAACTGAAGATAGATTTGTCGAGTGCGTCTTTATTGAATAACTGAAACATTTTTTGAAACTCAGCCCACAAATCTTTTTCATGGAAGTAATGCTCTGCCTTGACTTTCACCATGAGGGACTCTCGCCCATTCTTTACTTCTCTCAGGTACCACTCATGCAATGTGTATATTCTCGTTCTCCTCAGGCTTGACCAGAGGTTGGCCGGGGACATATTTCCATGCTACTTCTCCGTCTTGAATCCTGGTGATAGGCTCGATGTCTAGGAGTTGATAAACAGTGACACCGGCCTCTTTAGCCATCCTTCTATGATCGTCGGTTATTACCAGCTGATCGGCGGTACTCACATGTGATTGTACAATGAGCGGGGAGATCGATTGCACTGCATGCTCTCCTAGCTGGGGAACAGTTTTCCCGCATTTTTTACCTGCTTGGCTCGAGCTCGAGCTCGACTCCTTCTCTTTTTGTGCACGATATGACTTCTTAATAGAGCGCTCATAGTCTGAGTCCCTTCTCTTCACAGCCGGTTGAGCATTATCAATAAAGTGTTGTATGACTTCCTCAGGTATTTTCTCCTTTGGCGACGGGGGCGGTTTCAATGCAAAATGGGCCTGAACTTCGGCATCCACTCGGCATTGTTTTCCTCGTCAGTCAAGTCGTAAGGCAACTTTGGAGGAGCCCTGAGGTTTGGACCAAATCTGAATTTCTTGCCTGTTGTACCGCTAGCCGCCGTAGCTGCGGCGCCTCTCTTCCGCTGTTGCTGAGGCGGCGGAGCCCGCTGAGGCGACGGAGACGGCTGACGCGGTGCCGGACTTGGAGGAGGAGTCGGCTGACGCGGTGCCGGACTTGGAGGAGCAGTCGGCTGACGCGGTGCCGGACTTGGAGGAGGAGTCGGCTGACGTGGTGGCGGAGACGGCTGGAGGAGGAGTCGGCTGACGCGGTGGCGGACTTGAAGGAGCAGGAGTCGATTGACGCGGCGGACTTGTTGGAGCAGGAGTCGATGGCCTTGAAAAGACGATGCAATCCTTTCTCCATAGAATGATACGATGTATGGTCTCTCCCAGTGTGCGCTCCTCGTCACCTCCAGGAATGTCAAGCTCTAGCTCGTAATATCCTGACATCACTTCATCAACCCTAACACGAGCATAGCCAGCTCGAATCGGATTGCAATGGAAGGTTGCTTCAGGGGGATTTGTTAAAGCATAGCCGTCCTCCACCTTCATGGATATGTTCTTCACTTTCATGTGTAGCTCACAAGGTGTTGTAACTTCGATATCATCCACGGGGTATCTAGCCAGCAGTGCATCATCGGCCAGGGTGGAACCCACGCTGCTTCTCGGCATAGATGGGACGGTGCTACCAATGCTAGATCTGCTTGCTGCTACCGCTGCTGAGACGCCCTTTCCTGGCCAAGTGAGTCGATCTGCTCCTACTGTCACATGAAAGCGCGTTCCAACTCCGCGTGATTTGATTCTACCAGTTGAAGGTGGTCTGCTTCCTTCTTCCTCTGCTCCTCCAGCTTCCTCTGCTCCTCCAGCTTCCTCTGCTCCTCCTCCTGCTTCTTCTTTCTCGCATGGCTTCTATAAGTGGCGTTCCTATCCACAAACCCCTCGAACCACGGAACAACGCCTTTGCCTCGTGTTCATCCCGGGTGTTCAGGATTCTTCAGGGCGCGCGTAAGCTTGTCGTTCTCTCTCTCGGGCTTGAACGCCCCCGTTCGAGCATCTTCTATTGCAACAAGTAAAGCGTCGGAGGCTTCTTTAAGACTTGCCCGCTCCATAACCAGCCCTGTCTCTAGGTCCAACTTCCCCCCATGCGCATAAAACCAAGTCCTGCACCTATCGGGCCAACTCAATGTAACTGGAGTGACCCCTGCAGCAATCATCTCTTGCTCAGCGAGATCCCACTTAGGCCGGCCGACCTGGTAGCCACCTGGCCCCAGAGTATGGTGCCACTTTTTTTTCGCAGCATTAATCTTGTTTATTCTCGACCGTTCCTGAGCTGCTTCTGATTCTTTGAACTGCACGAAAGCGTCCCAGTGATCTCTTGCCTTCTCCAGTGTTCCCTTGAATTCTGGAGTCTACTTTCCTGCTTTGACGTACCCGGCCCATATTTTTTTCTTGTGGTTGTTGAATGCTATCGCCATCTTCTTAAGAGCACTCTTCTTGACGTTTTCCCATTCTGCATCTGTCAAATGATCTGGTAGGGTGAAATGTGACATGAGCGATTCCCAAAGCAGACCTTTTCCTCTTCCGTCGACAAAAGTAACTCCTTGATCTCCCTTTGCTGGCTTATTCCATTCTTGAACGGAGATCGGGATTTGGTCCTTGACAATAACTCCGCATTGACGAGTAAACTTGTCCGCATTCTTCTTAGGTTCAAGCGGTTCGCCATTTGGTTTGATGGCATCGATGTTGTACTTTTCGCCAGCCTGCAACCTTTTGGCCGGGCCTCGTACTGCCCTGGTGCTTGTAGAAGATTTGCTCGATCCGGAGGGCTAAAAGAAGAAAGATCGATTCGTTAATATATATATATATATATATATATATATATATATACACACACACACAAATCAATTAATACATGTAATGATCACCAGATGCCTTATATAAATATACCTCGCCGGTCTTTGTTATTTGAAGAACATTTCCTTCGTCATCATTGTTGTGGCCTTCATCTATTCGTTCGTCTTCATCAAATATCATACCCTCACCGGAATTGTTCAGATATTGCGAGCCGTCATCTTCAGGTTCATTCTCATCTGGGCTCGGGGAGCATATGATGTCGAACATGGTCTCTTCTCCGTCTCTGCCGGTATTGTCCATAGCTTATATTAACTAATCCAGAAGAAAGATAAAATAATTTAGTATTCAAATTAGAATGCAATCAATAAGGAAAAACTGAATCATAGTAGAGAATATGCATCTCGAATAATATCACTAATACATCTCGAATAATCCAAATAATATGCATATCATCGAATATAATCTCGAATACATCGTCTCGAATATTATCGAATAATATAATCTCGAATACATCGTCTCTTGAATATTATCGAATATAATCTCGAATTCATCGTCTCAAATATTATCGAATATAATCTCGAATACATCTTGAGTATTATCATATATATAACATCACTAGCTAATACAAATCGAATATTATCGAAGAATCTAGTTCACTCGCGGTTCCTGAGGCGCGGGCGGTGGACACCCAAAGAGAAGGAATGATCACAGGATCATGGCTCAGGTGAGATCCCTGAAGAACCTGCCAGGTATTGAAGAACCTGACGTCCAACGCAACCATATAGCGACGGACGTGCTCGTCCTCCTCCGTGACACGGTGAAGTACCACCTCCGGCGGGGCTGGCTGCCTCCGCACCGAAAGTGACCCACGCGAACGCTACCAAAGAAGCTCCGGGTCGACGACGGGCGCCCGGTTCCTCACCAAGCTGCGCGCCCCGGAAGGTAGCACCTCCCAGTGTCAGCCTGGCGGAGCCCAGTCCCGGACATGGCTCCTCTGAAGCAGGAAGTCGTCGCCAACAAGTCGACGAGGAGGATGCAGGCCGGGCATCGTCGTAGACGTCGAGAACAAATTCTATTGCAAATTTAACATTTTTTAAATGCTTGATTGTGATTTTTGTAATTCTTTTTCACTTGATTTTGCAAAAATATGACAAACTTTTGCAAATACAACATTAAGATATATATTAACATTAAAATATTATTAATACATGGTCAACTTTTTTCTATGCAACTTTTTCCTATGCAACTTTTTTCTATAAGTATAAAAAACTAAAAAACAGAAAATCTATGCAAATTCCACCGTTCATCTACATATACATATATACATACATTGTATATATAAAAAAACTAGTGAAAAAAACTAAAACATACATACATATAGTGAAAAAATAATCATCTAAAACATCTAAAGAGTTGTATACTAATCATCTAAAAACTAAAACATACACACATATAGTTGTATACATACATATAGTAAAAAAAACTAAAACATACATACATTTGTATATATAGTGAAAAAAAACTAAAACATACATACATTTGTATAAAAAAAACTAGTGAAAAAAAATCGCCGGAGGGGGCGGCGTGAGCTCACCAGCGGGCGAGAGGTCGAGGCGGCCGGCGACGGCGAGGTCGAGGCCGGCAGGCGCGGGCGGCGTGGGCGGCGCGTCGGAGAGGAGAGGCGCGGGCGGCGGCGGGGAGGAGGGCGCGGGCGGCGTCGGGGATCGGGGAGGAGGCGCGGGCGGCCGGCGTCGGGGGCTGCGACGAGCCCCGGCAGCCTGGCGGCGTCCTGTGTGTAGTGGTCGGCGTCGAGAGAAGCAGAGAGATGTGAAATTTTTGAAGTGTTGTATATATATGCGGAGACCTTTAGTCCCGGTTGCAGCCACCAACCGGGACTAAAGGTGAATTTTCACCAGGCCAAGCGGCGGGAAGCCAGGCCTTTAGTCCCGGTTGGTGGCTCCAACCGCGACTAAAGGGTCTTTAGTCGCGGTTGGAGCCACCAACCGGGACTAAAGGCATGGTGCTCGCGCAGGCGCGGTGCAGAGCATGTTTAGTCCCACCTCGTTTGGCGAGAGGCGCCAGCACCAGTTTATAAGCCCCGTTGCAGCAATGCCTTCGACCTCCTCTCTAAAGCAGGCCTAGTGGGCCTACCGAACCTGTCCTGCCCGGTGGTCCCTACTGTGTCGTGCGGGCCTGCATCCTGGCCCATCTGGTAGTTGGGTTTCTATTCGTATGCAGGCCGTGGCGGCCCAGAAGGTGGGCTTATTTATTTATTTATTTTCCAGTTTTTTGTTTTCTGCTTTATTTATTTTCTTTATTTTTTGAGTTGTTTTTTGCTTTATTTAGAGTTTCTGAGTGAATCTTTTTGCTTTTGGTCACAAAAATTATAAACTTTCTGTTAGTGCCAGTAGTTTTCAAATTTGAATAGTTTAAATTTGAATTATTTAAAATTTGTGTGAATCACTAGTTTGTGAATAACTTTCTTTTAAAATTGATTTTTGAGAGATTCTTTTTCCTGCTGCTTGATATTAGTGTGTTTTATCATTATATTCAATTTGGTAATTCTTAGGTTATTTTAAATGGGTGTTTTAATCAAAAACAGATTCTGTTTAGCTCTTTTCATATTATAGCTAAAAAAATCAGTAAATGCATGAAAAATAGCGAATGAAGTCAAAAAGGGTTGAAAATTGATGACGTGGCTTTGACTGGTGCATGTTTAACACACAAAAAGTCTGGAGTTGAAATAATTTTTAAAAAATGAAATGCCTTTGTAACAGATGAGTTTTCGTCCGAAACCCTGATACTTCGAAAGAGATTATCCATTTTGTACACGAAGTGCATCCAGTTTTTGCCGTAAGCCTCTCAACTTTTTAGCACATGCTATGTGAGTGAAATGATGATACCATGCCAACTTTCAACCTTTTCAGAGTTCATTTGTAGTGCTTTTCAATTTCAGGGTCATTTAGCTAAAAATAATCAATAAATGCATGAAAAATAGCGAATGAAGTCAGAAAGGGTTGAAAATTGATGACGTGACTTTGAATGGTGCATGTTGAACACACAAAAAGTCTGGAGTTGAAATAAGTTTAAAAAAAATGAAATGCCTTTGTAACAGATGAGTCCGAAACCATGATATTTCGAAAGAAATTGTCCTTTCTGTACACGAAGTGCATCCAGTTTTTGCCGTAACCCACTCAACTTTTTAGCACATGCTATGTTGGTGAAATGATGATACGATGCCCAATTTCAACCTTTTCAGAGTTCATTTGTAGTGCTTTTCAATTTCAGGGTCATTTAGCTAAAAAAATCAGTAAATGCATGAAAAATAGCGAATGAAGTCAGAAAGAGTTGAAAATTGATGACGTGGCTTTGAATGGTGCATGTTGAACACACAAAAAGTCTGGAGTTAAAATAATTTAAAAAAAATGAAATGCCTTTGTAACAGATGAGTTTTCGTCCTAAACCCAGATACTTCGAAAGAGATTGTCCATTTTGTACACGAAGTGCATCCAGTTTTGCCGTAACCCTCTCAACTTTTTTGCACATGCTATGTGGATGAAATGATTATACCATGCCAACTTTCAACCTTTTCAAAGTTCATTTGTAGTGCTTTTCAATTTCAGGGTCATTTAGCTCAAAAAAAATCAGTAAATGCATGAAAAATAGCGAATGAAGTCAGAAAGGGTTGAAAATTGATGACGTGACTTTGAATGGTGCATGTTGAACACACAAAAAGTCTGGAGTTGAAATAAATTTAAAAAATGAAATGCCTTTGTAATAGATGAGTTTTCGTCCGAAACCCTGATACTTCGAAAGAGATTGTCCATTTTGTACATGAAGTGCATCCAGTTTTTACAGTAACCCTCTCAACTATTTAACACATGCTATGTGGGTGAAATGATGATACCATGCCAACTTTCAACCTTTTCAGAGTTCATTTGTAGTGCTTTTCAATTTCAGGGTCATTTAGCTACAAAAATCAGTAAATGCATGAAAAATAGCGAATGAAGTCAGAAAGGGTTAAAAATTGATGACGTGGCTTTGATTGGTGCATGTTGAATACACAAAAAGTCTGGAGTTGAAATAAGTTTAAAAAAATGAAATGCCTTTGTAACAGATGAGTTTTCGTCCGAAACCCCGATACTTCGAAAGAGATTGTCCATTTTGTACACGAAATGCATCCAGTTTTTGCCGTAACCCTCTCAACTTTTTAGCACATGCTATGTGGGTGAAATTATGATACCATGCCAACTTTCAACCTTTTCAGAGTCCATTTGTAGTGCTTTTCAATTTCAGGGTCATTTAGCTCAAAAAAAATCAGTAAATGCATGAAAAATAGCGAATGAAGTCCTACATAATGCATGAAATAATTTGTTTGGACATAATATTTCTTTGCGTTTCAAATGCCAAAACACATAAGTACCCTAACCATTACAAAGATTCCCTCCGGCTTGTCCGAAGCGGGACTTTCCAGATATATAAGTCCAGAAACTCACTAGAGATGAAAGTGATGACGGTGAAGCCGGTCACATCCCAAAGTGGGATCTTGGGGTATAAAACTGTTTCTTTGCGTGTGTCCCTTTGCGTCGTAACCATGGACAATCTTCATCATTTAACGGGACATCGTATGATGTATTCGCTTCCTTATCTTTTCTTTTTCTTGGCTTGGTAGACATGTCCTTCACATAGAAAACCTGCGCCACATCATTGGCTAGGACGAATGGTTCGTCTGAGTACGCAAGATTGTTGAGATCCACTATTGTCATTCCGTACTGCGGGTCTTCCTTTACCCCGCCTCCTGTCAGATTGACCCATTTGCACCAAAATAAAGGGACCTTCAAACCACGTCCATAGTCAACTTCCCATATCTCCTCTATGTAACCATAATATGTGTCCTTTGGCCTATTAGTGTTTGCTGCATCAAAGCGGACACCACTGCTTTGGTTGGTGCTCTTTTTATCTTGGGCGATCGTGTAAAATGTATTCCCATTTATCTCCTACCCTTTGAAAGTCAATATAGTCGAAGATGGTAACTGGGACGGCAAGTACAGCTCATCTGCAACAGTGTCATCATGCATGAGACGTGTCTGCAACCAACCGGCGAAAGTCCCCGTTTGTTCACGTGTAATCCACTCGTCAGGCTGCTCCGGGTGTTTGGAGCATAGAATATTCTTGTGTTCCTCGACATACATATTACTTGGTCCCTTCCTAGCGTGCCTTTTCCACCCAGTCTGCCCTCATGCCGCGATTCAGGAACACCAATCGGCTTAAGGTCAGGAATAAAGTCAACACAAAACTCAATGATGTCCTCTGTTTCATGGCCCTTGGAGATGCTTCCTTCTGGCCTTGCACGGTTATGAACATATTTCTTTAAGTCTCCCATGAACCTCTCAAAGGGGAACATATTATGTAGAAATACAGGACCCAGAATGGCAATCTCTTCGACTAGGTGAACTAGGACGTGCGTCGTGATATTGAAAAAGGATGGTGGGAACACCAACTCGAAACTGACAAGACATTATGCACATAGCTTCACAATGACTAATCGAACATTTTTCGGTAGAAGCCCCCTCAATGCACCCGAAAGCAGTTGCGTCATAATCACGTGGCAGTCATGAGACTTTAGGTTCTGGAACTTTTTCTCTGCTATATTTATTATTCCCTTTATATTCGACGAGAAGCCAGACGGGACCTTCATACTGAGCAGGCATTCAAAGAAGATTTCCTTCTCTTCTTTGGTAAGAGCGTAGCTGGCATGACCCTGATACTGCTTTGGATGCATGCCGTCTTTTCCGTGCATATATTGCTGGTCCTCCCGTGCCTCCGGTGTATCTTTTGTCTTCCCATACACGCCAAAGAAGCCTAGCAGGTTCACGCAAAGATTCTTCGTCATGTGCATCACGTCGATTGCAGAGCGGACCTCTAGGTCTTTCCAATAGGGTAGGTCCCAAAATATAGATTTCTTCTTCCACATGGGTGCGCGTCCGTCAGCGTCATTCGGAACAGATTGTCCGCCAGGACCCTTTCCAAAGATTACTTTTAAATCCTTGACCATATCAAGTATATCATCACCAGTACGGTGGTGAGGCTTGTTCCGGTGATCTGCCTCACCTTTGAAATGCTTGCCTTTCTTTCTTAAGGGATGCCTGCTCAGAAGAAATCAACGATGTCCCAGGTACACATTCTTCTTGCATTTATCCAAATATATACTATCGGTATCATCTAAACAGTGCGTGCATGCGTGGTATCCCTTGTTTGTCTGTCCTGAAAGGTTACTGAGAGTAGGCCAATCATTGATGGTTACAAACAGCAACGCATGTAGGTCAAATTCCTCCTGTTTGTGCTCATCCCACGCACGTACACCTTTTCCATTACCAAAAAAGGCTTTCGCCCCGCTTTATATATAAAGCATCAAGCACACATTACAGCCATCACCACAACAAAGAAGGAAAAGAAGAGAAAAGAAAATCGACAAGGATACAAACACTACGGAACAACAAGCGACGGCCTCCGATCATGCCATCGACGCAATCGCGACAAGGGAGCAATTCGCCACCGGAGGGAGGCCACGCTCCATCAACTCCCAAGGGCCAACCCTGTTGTCGTACCTTCCGCCACTGCCTCCGAAGAGGGCACCCTTGCCCTCTTGTCCTGGATCGAAGGACGTCGACCCGTCAGGAGGCAGAACAGTTCACCCCCGAGCACGGATGGACTGGCCAACATGTTGCCGGGGAGAGGACGAGCCCGAGCGAGGAGAGGATCTCGATGTCGCCCACAAAGGGAGAACGGTGCCGCGAGCATCGCCAACATCATGACCGGCACCGCCGGTCAAGGGTTTCCCCCGACCCAGAGCTCGCATCGCCATTCCTCCGCCAACCAGCCGAGCAGGACGTCCGGAGGAAGCCCGCAGACTGGCTAGCAGAGGAGGAAAAGCGTGGTGAAGCCGCCAACTTCAGATCGAATCCAAGCCCGCCGCCGACTCGCCGCCCAGCACAGCCAAGACGGCGTACCGAGTGCCGGCGCCAAACCCCGTCGACAAGGGGGAGACGCCCTCTCCAGCAGTGGCCGCCGCCACCCGCAACGCCTACCGCTCCCAGGGGGCCAGATCGGCCGCGCCAGACCAAACCCCCGCCGCCGCCGCCGCGGGGCCGCACCGCCGCCTCCCAGCACCGAAGCCGCCAGATCCGCACGTCTCCACCACCGGAGGCCCCGCCGGACCCAGCTCCCTCACGAGCGGCGGCCCGTGCCGCCGAGATCCCGACCAGGAGAGGAAGGAGAGAGCCCCGCCGCTGCCAGCGCCGCACGGGCTTCGCCCGGGGGATGCCCTCCGGCAGTGGCGAGGAGGAGGAGTGAGCGAGGGGGGAGCCTTGCACCGGCGACGGAGGCGAACCTCCCGTGACGTGCTCGCGGGGTGCGTCGCGGGAGCGGGGGGGGGGGACAGTACCAGTGTCGGAGCGATAGGGCTCTTCAAAAATTATATTTTAGAACCCACCTTTTCCATTATACAGCTGTAAAAGTTCTTCAACTAATGGCCTTAGGTACACATCAATGTCGTTGCCCGGTTGCTTAGGGCCTTGGATGAGCACTCGCATCATAATGAACTTCCGCTTCATGCACAACCAAGGAGGAAGGTTATAGATACATGGAGTCACAGGCCAGATGCTATGATTGCTGCTCTGCTTCCCAAAAGGATTAATGTCATCTGCACTTAAACCAAACCATATGTTCCTTGCATCATCTGCAAAGTCCCCCCACTTTCTCTCTATTTTTCTCCACTGCGACCCGTCAGTGGGTACTCTCAACTTCCCGTCTTTCTTACGGTCTTCTTTGTGCCATCGCATCAACTTGGCATGCTCTTTGTTTTGGAACAAACGTTTCAACCATGGTATTATAGGAGCATACCACATCACCTTGGCAGGAATCTTCTTCCTGGGGCGCTCGCCCTCAACATCACTAGGGTTATCGTGGCTGATCTTATAGCACAATGCACCGCATACCGGGCATGCATTCAAATCCTCGTACTCACCGTGGTAGAGGATGCAGTCATTAGGGTATGCATGTATCTTCTGCACCTCTAATCCTAGAGGGCAGACAACCTTCATTGCTTCGTAAGTACTCTCGGGCAATTCGTTGTCCTTTGGAAGCATCTTCTTTAACATTATCAGCAACTTTTCAAATCCCTTGTCAGATACACCATTCTCTTCCTTTCATTGCAGTAATTCTAGTGTGGTACCCAGCTTTCTCTTGTCATCTTCGCAATTTGGGTACAACAATTTCTTGTGATCCTCTAACATGCGTTGCAACTTCTTCTTCTCCTTTTCACTTGCGTAGTTTCTCTTTGCATCGGCAATGGCCCGACCAAAATCATCAGTGGCCTCGTCTGATGCCTCTTCTTCAGCTTCTTCCCCCATTGTCGGCTCAGCATCTTCCCCCATTGTTGTACCATCGTATTCAGGGAACCCATGGCCAGGATAGTTGTCATCATCCTCTTCTTATGTATAACCATGGCACTATGTATAACAAACAACCATACCAGTAAGAAAATTATACAAGTAACTATCTAGACCACACAAACATGATTTTTTTTTATAAAAAGGATAAGAACAAGAGGCTCACCAAGGTGGTGCCGGCGACGGGAAGGTGCGGGCGATCGACGGTGGTTAGGACGGGGACGGGAAGGCACTAAGTAAACCACACCTACATATGCAAACTAAGAAGTTAATTTGAGCTCAAATTGCATATAAATCAAATAAACTACCACATATAATTACTCCCAAACTAAAACCCACAAATCACTATACTTATAGAGCATTGCAAGAGCTAATTTACCAATGAGAGATGAAAGGATAAAAGTTGCTAACCTTTGTGAACACTTGGATGGATGGGGTGCCTTCAAATCTTGACAAATTTTGGCAAAAATGGAGGTGAGCTCGAGCAAGAGGAAGAACAGAGAGGAGAGGAAAGGGAAAAAACAGAGGGCTTCGGCTCGGGTTGGACGAAGCACTATATATAGTGATATCTTTAGTCCCGGTTGGTTATACAAACCAGGACTAAAGGTGCACCTCTAGTCCCGGTTTGTGCCACGAACCGGGACTAAATGTGCTTCTGGGAGCCCAAGCCTGACACAAGCCTGCCACCACCCCTTTAGTCCAGGTTTGTGACACGAACCGAGACTAGAGGCACGCCACGAACCGGGACTAATGATGCCCGCCCCCTAGCCGTTGGAACCGGGACTAATGGTCACATTAGTACCGGGCCATTATCAAACCGGGACTAATGGGGCTCACGTAAAGTCGTTTTTCTACTAGTGAGGGTCCTCCCCTGCCACCCGTGGGAGCGCCAGAGGAATTGGAAAGGAGGAGAAACGGGGAAAGATTCCTGTTGGTTGATGGTGGTGTGGGATCCCCGCATGTACTAACAGTGTTATGTATCTATTATATTATACTAGTAAAAGTGCCCGTGCGTTGCACCGGGTAACATAAATCCCTACTGTCACGAGAGCAAAAACCTGCACCCTTCTACTAAAGGGCACAATGTGTAAAATGCGAGTCGGACACTACTTCTTAGTGAGACTCATTCATGGTCAATGCTAATGTGTGTTTCGAAGCGGTTGCTAAGAGGCACGATCTTTACATCATAACATGTTTGATAACGTAGAAGAGGTCAATGCTAGTATTAAATACAGAAACAACTTTTTTAAGGATATTTTTGTGTTTGTACGAATTAGAAATATATTGGAAAAATGGATACACATGTAAATTATCTCCAAACATATCAATATATCACATCGAGATGAAAGGACTATTGTTGCGAAAAATGTTTGGAAAATTAAAAAACAAATGATAGTCACAGTGCTTGCATAGTTAGACACAAAAAAAAATTATCACTCACTTGAGGCATTAATAAGCTTTAAACATTTTGGATGTACCAAACTAAATCTATTTCAACATTGTAAATGGTATAGTTGATTCTGAACCACTATCATACCACCAATAATTATATTAGCATATTTTTTAGAATAACATATTATCAAATATATGTATTAACCAAGCAAATAGTAATAATTAAGGGAAATAGTTTAGTTCACATATATACGCCTATATATATTCATGCAAATTTGTGGGGGGAATGTAGTTGTCAGAACGGATGCATAACAACAGGAGTCATGTACATCATTGGTCTTGATTAACATTCAAAATGCATGGAAAATAAATAGCTACAACAGTTAGGCTACAAATTTCCCTTGAAAGGAAAGCTAGTGTGGCAGAGAACATTTAGATCAGTAGTAATGTGATGATGTAAAGCCAAAAAAAACATCCACTTAACTATCCTACTATAACAGTTGTTTGACAGCAAATTTCAGGGGTACATCGAACAAATAAAAACTTCAATGTACTGATTTTCTTGCTGATCGTGGGCACAGTTAGGTTACAAATATACCACCTCTTTTAGAAAGTGGACTGTCTCAATGTCTGAAATACAAAACTAAGTCCTTTCTCCTATGAGCGCAACAACAACTGTAGTTGAATGCACAAATTATGTCTCCTCCAAGCAAAACTGCATCTGACATGGTCAAATTGGCTGAACATTTCGTAATCTGACTGGTCGCAGTTGTTCATTTCTGTAGAGCCATGATCACCGGTAACATTTGGACCTTGCACGAGATCACTGATCTTTTGCTTGACAAGGTGAGATTCATTCAGCTGAAGAACAACATTTCCATCAAAAAGGGACAGTCTCGAATGCCCATCAACTCCAGTCTTGCTCATGTTGTTTTCAAGACACCACTCAAGTGACTCATCTAAGCCGGCTGCTGTTCGTCTTGCATCAGTGCGAAGCCACTTAGTACTGCCAACAGGGGAAAAGAGATGATGAGCAACACATGCAATCATACTCTGAAGCTGAACAATAATCTCGTTGATGTTGAACACCGCTGAATACTGGCCAAAGTACTCCAAATAGTAACCATTTTAAAATGACAACTCCTAACTATATCTGTGTCAAGAGTAGTATTAGAGCCATCATTTCTTACTAACGGGACTCCTGACATTCTCGGCAATAGATACACAGTGTATCCAAGGTGTTTGCAAAATTGACAGCTAGAATTGTGCAAAGGATGTTTATTGCATAGTAGTGCTCTGACCGGAGGAGGGCCACAGAAACCATAGTGCAGGTTGTAAGTACAGAATTGTTTTGGCGACTGACCTCAAAATCACAACACATTGCTATTTTGGTTAACAGGTTGTAAGTACAGATTCTTTCATTGATCCCAGCTATGACGGAAGCTAGCAATGATATCTGCAAATAAAGGCTTTCTAGCCTTATAGAAATAAAACAATTGATTAGCTAATGGACCTGGACAGTCACACGTTGTGTAAAACCAGATAGACTCCAGATGAGTTTACGATCAGGACTGAAGTAGTTCTTCTACACAAGAAATTGGTCAAACTATACTTTCGGAAGATCGACAACCTCCAATTCTACAATGGATTTGGGATCTTTTGAGCAGCTGGACAAGTTTCGAAGTTATGAGAACAAGAAAATCACTTGGGGAGTTGACAGGTTCAGTCTGAATAGTAACCTGCTGCACATATCTAAACCCCAAATTCAGGAGCACCATTTTCCACAATTTTCTTTTATTTTGGCTATATATGTCAAGAAATCATAGTACACAGATGAACTTGCATAACAATGAGAATAGTCGGCTCAAATTTCACATCTACATGAAAAATCCAAGAGCAAAATACAACACAAAGGGGTGAAAGTACTGCTGGGCATGTGTAGAAAGCAAAATTCTAGAATGAGAAAGTAAATCATATCAGTAAATGTGGTGTGCCACACAGCATAAAGGAACTCAGTTGATTAAGTAGCTATATATGCGCATGTTAAAAAATTCTAGGCTGCAAAACCAGAAAAAACAGGAAAGGCCAAGACACACGCTATGATCCATTACATGAGAAGTAATCTGATCTTTTTGACATTTTATTTATCCTACATCTTTGTGAGACCCGCGGACTCAGCGCATAACCTAAAGAAAAATCCTACATTTACTTTCTCAAACAGAACTGTATTTTTCTAGTTGTCAAAATACGGTGAGCAACAATTTTTCGTGAACATAATGCCCTCTTGAAAATAATTGAGACCCGTCCATCACTTATTAGTGAACTACTTTTTTTCTGGTCACCTATGTACTGAACTACTAAACACTCCTTACGAATTTTACTCTGCTTCTGTCAGGTACAAGCAGAATCCATCTATGTAGGAGTGCATGATGTGTTGATTGTCAGTGAAATATAGTCTACTGTCGGCAACAGCTATATTTGCTACAGTAAACTGGCGATTTGACAAACAAACATATGAGACCCATCAGATGCTTCAAAATTACCTGAACCAAAGTAGGTCTAGGCGACGGCTGATGGTCTTCCGGCAAAGTCGGCGGAGGCGATGGCAGATTGTCTTGCGGCGAAGTCGGCGGAGGCGATGGCGGTGAGGTCAAAGGAGACGACGGCTGCAAAGTCGACAGATACAGTATAAGACAATCATAAATTCGGCAGGAGGAAGATCAGGGAATAGTAATGTGAATTTTGCCACTATATATTTGAATTACATGGAGATCAATCATTCCAAAACCAAGTTTCCTGAAATACAGACCGTTGTCTGGGCTTATCTTTTACCTACTAATAAAGCGGTTACTTTTGTTCTGATCAGGTGGTGTTAAGACCTTGCATTTGATTTCTTACATGGCTGATAACTGTGATGATTGTGATTCTTGGCAATTTTAATTAGTTTACTTCTGAGCTTGAAGAATATGCTTTCATCTTTTAATTATAACCTTAATCTTCCTCACTATGCAATGACCCCAAAATATATACGAAAATGAACATGTACTTCATGCTCATCTAAATTTTCTTTCCCTGACACAAGGGAAAACACCCAGCTTCTATTAGATAAGACAAAGTATTACAAGGTATATATGGAGAAAAGTGTCACAGTAATAGACGCATTGTACATGTACCAGGGCTCACATATGCAAACTAATATGAAGGGGATTCATACCTCTCGTGTAGCTGCCATATGCAACATTGGACAGTTCGACAGATGTTCATCACTCATCTTAAGGGCCTGAAAAAAAAAATTCCAAATCAGAATAAGCTTTTTGCAGACGGACATCAATGTTGACTAAATCATAACTGTGACAAAAAATAGCTGATCATTCTTTTATTCTCTCAAGTGGCACCAGGCACTTAATTCTACTGAAAAATATGCAGATACACACTGGCCACATGCCCAAAGAAGTTAGCTCCACACAAACATTTGCATATCGGGTCGTGTGCAACTGTAATGCAGTTTTGACAGATTGAGACATTGATTTAACACAAAATATGTACATATACTTTATATAGGGCACTTATAAACCAGAAATCCCTTTTGAAGCTCGGCCTCCAGTGAGGCCTCCAAATTCAAATTTGAAATTTCATCGAAATTCATATTTTTACATTTCAAAAAATTCTGAAAAAAATTACAGATATACATGAAGGCATAACACACATGTGTGTAAATTTTCAGTTCAAAATACGTTGAAATGAGGGCTGTGCAAAAAAGACAAATCTGGGGTTGTTTAACACATGGTACTATTCATCCTCCCAGGCCATGAATTTGTTTTTTTTTGTACAGGTCGCAACTCAAGGTATTTCATCATGAATTTTTACACACATGTGAGTTACATCCTTACATACACGCTTATTTTATTTCAGAATTTTTTGAACCATAAAAGTTTGAATTTGAATTTTTCAAAAATAAAGGCATCCATGGAGCTCGGCCTCCAAAACGCCTCTCTCACTTATAAACATGCTACCAGGGCAAAACAATAAGTGTTACTATTGTAGACATATAATCACTGCTGAGCAGTATTCATCTGAAATTAATGACCAATTAAACCATGTTTCCGCTTTGCTGTGCATATAGGAGTACGATGATGGTTCAGTTGTTTTTTATTGTTAATTTTGTAAAAAGTTATTGGATCACTGAATTGATTGATGAGCTAGTTATGAACACAGCCAAACTGAAGCACCCCTTTATTCCAAATAGAAAATGTAGTACAACAGAATCAAATTACAGACATTTTTTTTGAAGTAAAATTACAGACATTATTGTGAAATAGCCCACTGGCCACTGCTCTGAAGATCCAACACTTATAAACATGCTAGCAGGACAGCAGTGGAACAATATATTCTGCGTGATACAAAGATGTTTTGGCCATTGCTTTGAGCAAAAAACATGGGAACATGGGTCTGCAACCCCAGAAACTACAGGGAGGAAAGTTGTTTACACACCCTAATCCTGTTTTGCTAGGTGCAGCTAGCATATCTATTCTGCAAAGCTAATTGATATCTATATTCTGCAAAGCTAATTGTTAACTGAAGAAAAAGCATAATCGAGCAAGGGGACAGAAACAATAACTACAACAGGGGATACCATCCATTGATTAGCTTTCGAGGGGAAAGATACCTCTCGTGTAGCCGCCACAGGAGACAATGCACGGCTCGAAGGACGTTCTTGTTCCTCCGGCGAACTCGGCGCTTCTTCCTCCGGCGAACTCAGCGTCGACATTGAATGTTTGGTCAAAAATTACAATTTCGACAGGATGATGGAGATTATGGTCGAAGGGCAAAACCTGATGGAGATTCCGGCCAAGGACCCTTACTTTTTATAGCAGCCAATCAAATCCGGGTCAGGCACTCCATCAATTTTTGTTGGAGAAGGACACGGCCGGCCTCCAATTTCCCATTCAAATCACGACACAGGAGCAGCAAGTCGGAGGTTGAGAAGGATACAGCAGAGGAGGCCAGAGAGGACTGGCGGCGGCGGACAGATCACAGCGACGCCGGCCGTGCTGGCGGCCGGCGTACCATCCTCCATGAACGCCCACGAGCGCAGCAAGGGTGGCCTCCCTTACCCAAGCACGCGCCCATGGCGTCCGCCTTCTCCTCCGCCGTGGCTGTAGCCGTCCGACGAAGGTGCCGCTCCTCACCTGCTCGTGCTCCGCCATGATAGCACAAATTTACCAAAAAAATCATAACAGAAACGTTGCAATTCAAATGGAGGTCCTTTTTTTCACCTGAATGCAAACGGAGGTCCTGATGGATTGACATGATCTACCAAGAATAGAGAACAGAGGGTTCCCCTGTTGCCTAGCCGGCTCCCAGCTCACCACCGTCAACGCCCACCACAGCAGCAAGCTCTCCTCTGTGCTGCACCCAGTAAAGGGGTGGATCCAGATCGAGCGTGCACACACACACAGAGGAGGACCGGAAGGCGCTCGTGTGGGGAGGGGTGGGACTCGAGGGAGTTGGCCGGCCGATGAAGAGCAGCGGCAGTAGAGGAGGATGAGAGATAGGAGTTGGGGAAGGTGCGGCGCCGGCGTCAATTGTCGCCGGCGGTGGAAAGCCGCAGCGGTGGGGGCACTTGGGTAGAGATGGGAGTGGGGCTGGCGGCGCACCGGGGGGGGGGGGGGGGGGGGGGGGGGGGGGGGGGGGGGGGGGGGGGGGGGTGGGGGGGGGTGTGGGGGGGGGGGGGGGGGGGGGGGGGGCAGCGGAGGGGCTGAGGCCGGTGGTGGTGGGTCTCCGCGCCTCAATCCAGCCAGAAGGAGCCGCCGTTGCCGCCGGTGGAGCACGCTGTACTCAGAGATGAGAGGGAGGGGCAGATGGCGGCGCGGGGGGGGGGGGGGGGGGGGGGGAGGAGCGGGCGAGGGGAAGATCGACCTGCCACCGGTCGCCTCCGGTGTGCGGCAAAGCGAGTCGGGCGGCGGGGTGGCCTGCCGCCGGTGCCGAGCGAGGCGAAGCCATGGGGCGATGCAGCAGATGTTCGGGCGTAGGCGTGCGGGAGATCTGTTTTTTTTTCCAATGACGAACCGTTATTTCACCTAGGGACATGACTGCGGGTTAATTTTCAGAAAGCACAGGGGCTTTTCTACAAAAGGACGCGACGGTGAACCCGCTATAATCAACCCGTGCTTTATTATTAAGTAAGGAAAGATTATTAAGACGATAGAAAACAAATGGTTAAGATTTATTAATTAAGGCCGCTGCTACAAATGGTTAAACGGCCAAGATTCATCAGGATATATGCAATCCTTACGCAATAATTAAGGCCGCTGCTACAAATCAAGACTGATTTTGGTAGAAAATCAGTCGGGTTGACAGCCGTCTGATTACCCCACTGATGGACGTCAGATCAAGCCCCTCCCAGCGTCTCTGTCCCTCGCCTTTCTCGGCAGCAACGTCGCCTTCCAGCAGCCGCTACGGCAAAGCTCAATTCCCGCGGGTCATAGCCACCGTCGGCGCTGTACGCTGCACTGCAGCTCCCGTCGCCGGTGAGGTCCGCTGCACTTCAGCTCCCGCCGCCGGTGAGGTCCGCTGCACTGCAGCTCCCGCCACCGGTGAGGTCTGCCGGACGCAGCACAACGCATTGCACTGCAGCTCTGCCACGCCAGCGATGTGCTGCACTGCAGCTCCCGCCGCCGGTGAGGTCCACCGGTCGCAGCACGACGTGTCGCAATGCAGCTCCGCCGCGCCGGTAAGGTCCGCTACACTGCAGCTCCCGTCGCCGGTGAGGTCCACCGGTCGCAGCACGACGCGCTGCACTGCAGCTCCGCCGTGCGCCGGCGATGAGACGGACGCAGCACCATGAACGCTGCACTGCAGCTCCGCCGCCGGCGAGGTCCGCCAGCGAGTACAACATCACATGTTGCACTGCAGCTTCGCCATGCCCGCTGCGCCGCCCGTGCTGCGCTGCAACTCCCCCGGTCGCCGAGATCTGCAGAGGATGCAGCACCACGCGTGCTGCGTGGAAGCATCCCCGCCGCCGGCGAGATCCACGGGCGCGGCGCTACTTCCTCCACAGTACCGGCCACGCTGCCCCGATATGCTTGGCAACACCAACACATCAAAGGCTCGAACGGCCGACGCGGGGACGGAGCGCTAGCCCACCACCGGCGATGACAAGAGCAGTTTTGGAGCAGAGCATGGAGCTTGGGCAACAGCATTTGGATTGTCCATGGGTCGTGGTGGTCAACGAAGAGAAACAGGAAGAGGCGAGAGGTGGAAGATGGAAGGGGATCGACCCAGAGGGAAAATGAGTGGCTCGTGACGTGCCTAGGAGATGAGGAGATAAGGCCCCGTCGGTGTCTGCCCCCACAGGGACACGTGGCGAGTGTGGGGGGCGGTTTACACGAGCGATTTTATCATCCGGCTGAATCTAAACGTTTTCCAATAATTAATCAACCTAGACATACGTATACAAGTCAGTCACCTGTACATGCACGAAAGTAAATACAGGGAGATTTCGTGGAAAGCACAAAAATACAAAGCGGAGATATACACGGTGTGACGACCCCGGCTTAATCTTCCACTAATCATACACGCAAATGCGCACGATCAAGCCTAAGGACTCACTTGAAGATATCACAACACAACTCTAAAACATAAATAAAGTCATACAAGCTTTATATTACAAGCCAGGGTCTCGAGGGCTCGAATACATAGCTCGATGGCATACAAGCGTCAGCGGAAGCATCAGATATCTGAGTACAGATATATTACAGAGAGAGAGAGATAAGCCTTCACAGTGGCGGGGTAAAATAAAAAGCTACGATCGAAAGGCGTAGGCCTCCTGCCCTGGACCCTCCGATCCTACTCCTGGTCGTCAAACGGCTCCTCGTAGTAGTAGTACTCGCCAGGCGGGTAGTAGTACTGGTCGTCGGCTGGGGCGTCTGGCTCAGGGGCTCCGTCGTCTGGTGGCATCAATGGGATATGAGGGAAAAAGAAAATAAAGCAAACGTGAGTACTCATCCGAAGTACTCAGCAAGCAAGGATCTACACTACATATGCATCATTGTCAAAGGAATGGCTGTATATGTGGACTGGGCTGCAGAAATGCCAGAATAGAGGAGGAAAGCATAGTCCTATCGAAGACTAGCATCTTCATCAATCTTCGACAGTCTTGCAGCAATAGAAGAGAATAGATGAACATAATGTAAAATAGTAGTAGTAGTATCATCAACCTCGACCTGAGATCCTTTCTCGACTCGACCTGAGATCCTTTCTCGACTCCCTGCGAGAAAGCAATCCCAGAGCCGTACTATCCAGTTCTCATCTCATGTTCTAGTTGTACCGATCGGGATACAACTCCGAGTGTCCGTTACCGTAGGACAGGCTATCGATAGAAGTTTCTTCCCTGCAGGGGTGCACCAAGTTACCCACCACGCTCGCTTAACTCTGGCCGGACACACTTTTCTGGGTCATGCCCGGCCTCGGCTAAGCAACACGCCGCAACCCGACCTAGGCTTATAAGAGAGGTCAGCACGCCGGACTAACCTATGCCCCCAGGGGTCTTGGGCCATCGCCCCGGGAACTCCTGCACGTTACGGGACCACCGAGAGCAGACCTAGCAACCCCCTTATACAAGCGCGGTTGCGTTCCCAGTCCAACTCGGCATGCGCCGCTCCTTACTGACGTCAAATAAGCTTCGGCTGATGTATACGACGCAGAACGCCCATACTATGCCCACGTGATGGTTAGTGCTATCGGGCCAGAGGCCCCTCGGATCAAATATCCAAACCGTAGTGGATTAGGAGCGCGCGGAAACGAGCAGAGACTCATGATCGATGTGACCCCGCCGCCCCATCTCGAGGACTTGCGGCAAGGGCTAAGAATGCCCGGCCACGCCTCGTAGTTATCTCGCGGGCACCATCCAGGTCAACCCGACTCCGCATCACTTCGCGTTAAGCTCGCGCGGGTACCCCTCAGGGCCGACCCGTCTTTAGTATCATGGTTCATAGTCAAGTCATAATACCCAAGGTAACTGTGTGTCTGACACCGAAGGGAACCCTGAGGAATCACCCTCGATGGAATTCCCGCTCGATGTTATCATCAAGGTGAACGAAGGACACTAGTAGAAAACAGGGCTTTCGTCACAGCCGGATCGGAGCATTAGTCTCGGTTGCATTATGAACCGGGACTAATGTGAGCATTAGTCCCGGTTCGAGCGGCTAGGGCGTTGGGCAGGCATTAGTCCCGATTCAAATGTGACCTTTAGTCCCGGTTGGAGCCACGAACCGGGACTAAAGGGTGCGATGCCCTTTAGTCCCGGTTCGTGGCTCAAACCAGGACTAAAGGTTAGACCTTTAGTCCCGGTTCGAGCCACGAACCGGGACTAAAGGGGTTGAGGCTTTAGTCCCGGTTGGTGGCTCAAACCGGGACTAAAGGACCTTTAGTCCCGGTTTGAGCCACCAACCGGGACTAAAGGGGTTTTGAAATTTGTTTTTTGTTTTTTCATTTGTTCTTTGTGTTTAGTTTCTGTTTTAAATTGCTTATATCTTTTAGGATATTTGATGTTTTTGAGTGATTCTTTTTGCATTAGATTCAAAATTTTGTCTAGTTTCTGTTTGTGCCATTAGTTTTCAAATTTGAATGATTTAAATATGAATTTGTTCAAATTTGCTTCAAATCCTAGATTGTGAATAATTTGAGTTTAAAAATAGTTTTTAATTTAATTCTTTTTGCTCCTAGTCACATGTTAGACGGTGCTAGCAGATGTAGTAGACGGTAGGATTGGATGGACACCATTCCGGACTAAAGAGGTTCAAACTCTACCCCCCCTGTGTATCGTCATTTCAGTTTTGTAAAAAACAAAAGAAAATGATAAAAACTTCAAAAATTAAAATCCTTCGAGATGTAGTTATGTTACTACATTTACTAGTTAGGAAAATTAAAAAACTTAAATTTGGACATGTTTTGCAAAAAAGTGTTATGAAAAAGTAAAACGGCCATATCTTTTGCATTCGATGTCGAAAAAAAACGCATAATATATCAAAAAAATCAGCACGAAAATCCGCATCCGATTCCGACCGCCAAAGGCGGTTTTGCAAATTTTAGAATCCTCAAATTCTTAAAGGAAAAAAAGTTATGCTCAAATTTCAGTTTTTTTTGAATTTTGGTTAAATCTGGTCAAACTATGGTCAAATTACTTATTCAAGAAATATTAGTGTTACTAAATAATTATTTTAGTTTTTTTGAATTTTGGTCAAACTATGGTCAAATCAGGTCAAACTATGGTCAAATCAGGTCAAACTGTGGTCAAACTATGGTCAAACTATTTTTTCAAGAAATATTAGTGTTACTAAATAATAATTATTTTTTAGAATAATAGTTTCAAACTCAAACGGTGCTTAATGCTCAAGTTCAACTCCTAAGGGTTAATAGGATTGACAGCTTAGTATTGTCAGGAAAACAACAAGTGCAGACTTGGAAACTAGGGGGAATAGAACTCGAAAGTTAAGTGTGCTCAGGCTGGAGTAGTGAGAGGATGGGTGACCGGCTAGGAAGTTAGACGATTTGGAATGAGTGCTGATTAGAGATTAAATTCTAAAGCAGTGAGGAGGGAGAGGTGATTAGAGATTAAATTGTCAAATAATTCAAATATTTGAAAATCAGAAAAAAAAATTAAAATTTAAAAAAAAATCAATTTTTTTTCAAAAAATTCCTTTAGTTCCGGTTGGTGTTACCAACCGGGACTAAAGGCTCCACCTTTAGTCCCGGTTGGTAACCGGGACTAAAGGTCCTCCAGCCCGAGCTCCAGCAGGCGGCCACGTGGAGCCCCATCTGTCCCGGTTCATATAAGAACCGGGACTAAAGGTGTTGGGCTTTAGTCCCGGTTCCCGAACCGGGACAAATGGGCCTTATGAACTGGGACAAATGGCCCTTTTTCTACTAGTGGGAGGAATCACCCTCGAGGTCCACACTTGAGGTGTTGCGCGACGATGTCGTTATCGGGGGTGGTGTAGGAGGAATTACCCTCGCTTACCACGACCGAGTAACTAACCTACAAGGTTAACATCAGAAGTGCTGACGAGGTATCACCCTCGGCACTCGACGGTAACCCAGCAGTGTCGGCAACTAAGGGGAAGTGACGTGTGGTGCCGGGGCCTGGTCTTCAATCCCGATGGTCGGGTCTTCTGATATCCAGCAGGGCAGTCGGGATCAAGTGGGGGTCTCTGTCGTGTCTCTACCCAGCCTATACTAAGCAGTCTAGGATAACCAGTAAGGTAGCAAGGCAGGTTATAATAAACAGGCTATGCAACAGATATAGGAAACAGTAGCAGTAGCAGTTCTAATGCAAGCATAAGAGAGAAGAGAATATGCGATATAGGCATGCTCAAAATGGGGGGGCTTGCCTATTTGCTCGGGGGCAAGGGCAAGGTCGCCTGTGGTGTCGTCGGGGACGTAATCGTACTCCTGAGCTGCGTCTGCCTCGGGAGCTACGTCAACGTTGGGGTCTACCGAGAGAGAAGAGGGGGAAGAAACAGGTAAACATAATGCAAACAAATGCAATACGGTGCGTGTGATGCTATCATGCAGTGCAGGGTTGCCTAATTATGCATCTAAGTCATTTTAGTTATTTTTAGAATTATTCTGGGATTTAATAACCAGGGTGTGTGCACTATTCATCTACCGGATACGGGTTCGGAGTTATGAGTTCTTCTACGTAGGAGGTTCCGATGAAGAAACAGACGGCACGATCAGACTCGTCTCGTCGTTCTGAGCAACTTTCATGTTTTAACTTTTTCGATCCGAGCTACGGTTTAAAAGTTATTAATTTTTAAAGATTATTTGAATTTCTGGAATTTATTTATTTACAGAAATGAATTATGACGTCAGCATGACGTCACTGTGACGTCAGCGGTCAACAGCGCCGCTGACCAGTCAAATATGACATGTGGGTCCAGTGGGACCCACATGTCAGTCTCTGTTAAGACTAACAGTGGATTATTTCAGTTAACAGAGTGATTAGAGGGGTGGGCCCCATATGTCAGTGAGACATTAGCCTAATTGATCAGTTTTTATTTAATTAAATGTTATTAGGTTAATTAAACGAGGGGGACCCACATGTCAGTGGCACTGTGCTGCCATGTCAGCGCGGTCAACTGGGCCCGTGGGACCCACTAGCAGTGACCCACGTGGCAGCCACGTCGGCGGCCGGCGCCGGAGTTGCGCCGGCGACCAAAAACACGGCGGCGCGTCGCCGGAGCTGCTCGGATTTGCGCTACAGAGCTCGGTTCGAGCCGTGGTTAGGTTCTTTCGAACGGGCGTTCAACGCCGCGTCCAACCGTGGCGGTGGCACAGCCGGACTTGGCCGGAAACGGCGCCGGCGACGAGCAAAAGCGGCGGCGTATTCGGGCCTACGACGAAAACGAAGCTACGGCGCGCAGCAGCTCGAGCGCAAGGCCTAGGCGTGTTCTACGCGATGCGGTGAGTGCGTTCGACTCGACCCCGAGCTCGTTGGATCACCGGAGGCTTGCCGGCGACGGGCTTGGGTTCGCGTGGAGAAGCTGCCAGCGCGTGCGTGCGGAGCCACAGAGAGATGAGGAGGGAGGAGTGGCTCACAGTGAAGGCGCACGGTGGCCCGGTGACAGATTAGGAGCCGCAGAGACGTCGCCGGGGACGAGGACGAACAGCGGCGACCCGAGGTTGAAGTCGAAGCTCGTGGGTGAAGCAGCGCTCCTCCGCTCCGTCCAATTGCTCCAGAGGACGTAGTCGACCACGGGGCTCCTCCCAGGCACGCTCAGACGACGCGGGGAGGCCGGTGACCACGGCGGTGGCGGATCGCGGCGACAGGGGCGCTCGGGCACCGGATCTGAGAAGGGGAGAGAGGCGGAGCGAGCGAGAGGAGAAGGGGGAGAATGACGGAGAGGCCGGGGTGGAGTGGAGGGGCATCAGCCTTATCCCCTCCGCGCCCTGTATCGTCGGTGGACGGCGACGTGTCGGCGCCGCGCCGGCGCGTGCGCGCTCGACCAGCGGGAGAACGACAGCGCGAGGGAGAGAGATGAGTGGGCCTGCTGGGCCGGGGTTCGGGGCACTGTGCACTAAGGCCCAGTGCACAGTGCCTCGTTTTTATTTTTCTGTTTTTGTTTCTCTTTTTCTTTATTTCATTTCCTGTTTCGAAATCGTTAGAGCACTTTTGCATTTTTGTAAAATGTGGGACTTAGTCCAAATATTACAGTGCCATTTTAGCTCTCACCAAAAAGTGGTTTGGGCAGATTTGGAATTCATTTGTATTTGAAATGATTTTAAATGGATTTAAATATCCTGTTTTGGTGCTGTTTCATCTTGTTTGAGTCACTTGTCCAACTCCAATTATTTTGATGTTGATTTTAGAAATGTTCCTGGATTATTTGCCATTCAATGAACATTTTCCCAATAGAGTTTGATCAACTTCATATTTCACTTTTGAATTTGAATTGATTTTCAGATGTGAATTTGAATTGGATCATTAACCCATATGACTTGGCACTGCAAATGATCATGACTTGGCAAGATTAACAGAGTGTCATAGAGCTTATTACAAGGGGGTGTTACACACGGACACGCATCATTGGTTGGATGGTTAGAGGGACAGTGGTATCTCAAGCCCACCAGGGTTCAAGTCCTGGTGCTCGCATTATTCCTGAATTTATTTTAGGATTTCCGGCGATGCGCTTTCAGTGGCAGGAGACGTTCCCATCGACGACGAGGCGCCTATGGTGACTTCGTAAATTTCAAGATGACATGTCGGCTCAGTCTCTCGGAGGTGCTCATAGGGATAGGGTGTGTGTGTGTGTGCGTTCATAGGGGTGAGTGTATATGCGTATGTATGAGCGCTTACGTCTGTACTGATGTTAAAAAAAAAACTACGCATGCATCCTAGCTCAAGCACAACCACACGCACGAAGGAAAATCCCAAGATTTTTTTTTTACGTGTGACATGTGAGCATCCAACCGGCCGGATCGATAGCTTTGCTAGCTTAAAAATATGTTCTAAAAAAAAGCTTAAAAATATGAGTGTTCTGTCTACAATCTTACTGTGGCTCTGGCTATTTCATCGGCTACGACACATATATTCAGTCTCTATCGCCCAACGGGGCCGTAGTTGTCTATCGCACATCCTGATCTGATGCGGACGGGGTGCTTTTTTTGCATCTCATTATCCCAACTCATTAACGTAAAAAGGTAACAATTCTGATCAGTGTATTTTTTGTTACCTTTGCACCGAGTCATCCATATATTTACAATGCCTATGTGATTAAAGTTTGATAGTGCCCCAATGACATCCATCACGTGTCGACAAGGTGATCTAAATGACTTCAATGGCGGTGGATTGACTACCGCTACAGTATGAATGTGGCGAGCTCAATATGGCCGCCTTTTTGCTATATACTCCAGATCAACAAGGAGGACATCACGATTCCCGCCACATGCCGCCTTACGCAAGACCGCTACCCTAAACCCACCGGCACCGGTCACCAACACACGAGGAAGAGGACTCATTCTTCACCATTTACTCTCTAGCTACGCACCGCGTTGCGCCAAAGTATGATGAAAAGCACATCGTCCTGGGATTGATCACGTTTGTCATAAATAGATGGACAATATGAGCCCCATTAGCGATGGAGATGAAAAGGAGAAATGGCAACAAAATTGAATTTGTAGCTAGGAGCGTGCAAGGATTTTGTTTGTCCTGTTGCAACGCACGGGCATATTTCCTATCCTAGTAGTAGTACTAATAAATCAAGGATGGCCTCTGTCCGTTCACCGTCAGTATTTTTGTAAAAAAGTCCTTATGTTGTTTGGTGATTCGACCCGCAGTCCCAGCCAAAAAAACAGCTATCTGTATCGGGCCTCCTGTCCTTGACGATCTGGACTCTCGGAAGGCTGCCGTGGCTGCCACGATCTCGCGGGACAGAAGAGCCACACTTAGGCCCACGGCGACGAAGCCAACACCATCATCCTCCTCTCCCGCATCGCTGTGAGATCTCGGCCTCGCCCGCGTCGAGGCTAACTGCAACAATGGCCGAGTCCAACACCAACGAGGCCCCTGACGTCGGGATCCCTTTTCTCCACCAAGCCCGCACGACGACATCAACACTGCCGTCCGCGCGGCGAGGCCGGAGCCCACGAGGTGGCGACCCATGCTCGTCATCCTCCGCGCCTTGGAACTCCGGCCTCCACCATTGAGTTTTGCAGAAAACCCCCTGAGGTTTTGGTTAATCAACTCGCGGTCCTATCTTAAATGAGAATAGAAATGTTTTGCTTTTTGCTGAAAACCCCCTGATTTTTGGTTAATAAAACCGCTGTCCATCTAGAAAATAACGTTTTTTATATAGATTCAAATATTTTTTTCAGAATATTCATATCTTTTAAACCGTAACTCCTATTTTAACATGTTATATATAAAAATTGATTAGAAAAATGTGTAGAATATGACTATGATGTTATTTTTTACTTGTTAATCATTTTTAAATGCTGTTTAGGGACAGATTCAAATGCTTCAAAAAATATTCATATCTTTTAAACCCTAACTCCAATTTTAACATGTTATATATAAGAATTGATTAGAAAAATGCATAGAATCCGAATATGATCTTGTTTCACATGTTAAAAAATTTACAATGCTGTTTAGGATGCAAAGTTTAATCAGTAGTGCATGACCCGTCTTTCTTTCGTACGGGTGCCGATTCAAATTGAAAGTGAACACCTCACCAAAGTCAAATTGGAGACGAACTAAACCATCTACGACCATGCATGTCCATCGGCGAGAGTGATAAGAAGGATAAACGGCAAGACTGATAAGATGCCATATCTATAATACCTAAATAGTTCATCCCGGCCCACTATCCTATTTCTCTTAACATGCAGGTGCTACTTCTTGAGCTTGCGTTGGTTTTTCCCTTGAAGAGGAAAAGGTGATGCAGCAAAGTAGAGATAAGTATTTCCCTCAGTTAGAGAACCATGGTATCAATCCAGTAGGAGGTACAAGCAAGTCTCCAATCTATGCACCTATACAAACAATCAAACACTTGCACCCAACGCGATAAAGGGGTTGTCAATCCCTTCATGGTCAATTGCAAAGGTGAGATCTGATAGAGATAGATATAAAAGATTACTAAAATGTAAAACAAAGTAAAAACAAATAAATTGCAGCAAGGTATTTTTGGGTTTTTTGATTTATAGATCTGAAAATATATGATGGAAAATAGACCCGGGGGCCATAGGTTTCACTAGAGGCTTCTCTCTTGAAAGAAAACATACGGTGGATGAACAAATTAGTGTCGAGCAATTGATAGAAAAGCGCAAAGTTATGACGATATCCAAGGCAATGATTATGAATATAGGCATCACGTCCGTGACAAGTAGACCGAAACGATTCTGCATCTACTACTATTACTGCACACATCGACCGACTCCTGCCTGCATCTAGAGTATTAAGTTCAAGAGAACAGAGTAACGCCTTAAGCAAGATGACATGATGTAGAGGGATAAACTCAAGCAAAATGATGAAAACCCCATCTTTTTACCCTTGATGGCAACAATGCAATACGTGCCTCGCTACCCCTACTATGTCACTGGGTGAGGACACCGCAAGATTGAACCCAAAACTAAGAACCTCTCCCATTGCAAGAAAAACCAATCTAGTTGGCCAAACCAAACTAATAATTCGAAGAGAAATACAAAGATATTAAATCATGCATAAAAGAGTTCAGAGAAGACTCAAATAATATTCATAGATAATCTGATCATAAATCCACAATTCATCGGATCTCGACAAACACACCGCAAAAGAATATTACATCGGATAGAACTCCAAGAACATCGAGGAGAACATTGTATTGAAGATCAAAGAGAGAGAAGAAGCCATCTAGCTACTAGCTATGGACCCGTAGGTCTGCGGTAAACTACTCACGCTTCATTGGAAGGGCAATAGGGTTGATGTAGAAGCCCTCCGTGATCGAATCCCCCTCCGGCGGGGTGCCGAAAAAGGTCCCTAGATGGGATCTCACGGGTACAGAAGGTTACGGCGGCGGAAAAGTATTTTGGTGTGTCCCTCTGGTGGTTTGGGAATATTGGAGGATTTATAGAACTGAGAACGAGGTCGGTGGACTCCGGGGGGGGGGGGGGGGGGGGGGCACAAGCCAGGGGGCGCCTCTCCTAGGTCGCGCCCTGGTGGCTTGTTGCCTCCTCGAGACTCTTCTGACTTCCACTCCAAGTTCTGTGGGTGTCTTCTGGTCCAAGAAAAATCATCGCGAAAGTTTCATTCCGTTTGGACTCCGTTTGATATTCCTTTTCTGTAAAACTCAAAAACAAGGAAAAAAATAGAAACTGGCACTGGGCTCTAGGTTAATAGTTTAGTCCCAAAAATAATATAAAATAGCATATTAATGCATATAAAACATCCAAAATAGATAATATAATAGCATGGAACAATAAAAAATTATAGATACGTTGGAGACGTATCAAGCATCCCCAAGCTTAATTCCTACTCGTCCTCGAGTAGGTAAATAATAAAAACAGATTTTTTGATGTGGAATGCTACCTAACATAATTATCCATGTAATTTTATTTATTGTGGCATGAATATTCAGATCCATAAAATTCAAAACAGAAGTTTAATATTGACATAAAAACAATAATACTTCAAGCATACTAATAAAGCAATCATGTCTTCCCAAAATAACATGGCCAAAGAAAGTTATCCCTACAAAATCATATAGTCTGGCTATGCTCCATCTTCTTCACACAAAATATTTTATCATGCACAACCCTGATGACAAGCCAAGCAATTGTTTCATACTTTTGATGTTTTCAAAGCTTTTCAACTTTCACGCAATACATGAGCGTGAGCCATGGATATAGCACTATAGATGGAATAGAATATGGTGGTTGTGGAGAAGACAAAAAGAAGGAGATAGTCTCACATCAACTAGGCGTATCAACGGGCTATGGAGATGCCCATCAATAGATATCAATGTGAGTGAGTAGGGATTGCCATGCAACAGATGCACTAGAGCTATAAGTGTATCAAAGCTCAAAAAGAAACTAAGTGGGTGTGCATCCAACTTGCTTGCTCACGAAGACCTAGGGCATTTTGAGGAAGCCCATCATTGGAATATACAAGCCAAGTTCTATAATGAAAAATTCCCACTAGTATATGAAAGTGACAAAATAGGAGACTCTCTATCATGAAGATCATGGTGCTACTTTGAAGCACAAGTGTGGAAAAAGGATAGTAATATTGCCCCTTCTCTCTTTTCTCTCTTTTTTTTTCTTTTTTTTTTCTCTCCTTTTTTTGGTCCGAAGTCTCATCCTGACTTGTGGGGGAATCATAGCTTCCATCATCCTTTCCTCACATGGAACAATGCTCTAATAATGAAGATCATCACACTATTGTTTACTTACAACTCAAGAATTACAACTCGATTCTAGAACAAAAATATGACTCTATATGAATGCCTCCGGCGGTGTACCGGGATATGCAATGATTAAGAGTGACATGTATAAAATATATGAATGGTGGCTTTGCCACAAATACTATGTTAACTACATGATCATGCAAAGCAATATGACAATGATGGTGCGTGTCATAATAAACGGAATGGTGGAAGTTGCATGGAAATATATCTCGGAATGGCTATGGAAATGCCATAATAGGTAGGTATGGTGGCTGTTTTGAGGAAGGTATATGGTGGGTGTATGCACCGGCGAGAGTTGCGCGGTACTAGAGAGGCTAGCAATGGTGGAAGGGTGAGAGTGCATATAATCCATGGACTCAACATTAGTCATAAAGAACTCACATACTTATTGCAAAAAATCTATTAGTCACCGAAAAAAAGTACTACACGCATTCTCCTAGGGGATAGATTGGTAGGAAAAGACCATCGCTCGTCCCCGACCGCCACTCATAAGGAAGACAATCAAAAAATAAATCATGCTTCGACTTCATCACATAACGGTTCACCATACGTGCATGCTACGGGAATCACAAACTTTAACACAAGTATTTCTACCAATCAACAATTACTCACTAGCATGACTCTAATATCACCATCTTTATATCTCAAAATAATATGCAAGGAATCAAACTTCTCATAGTATTCAATGCTCTTTATATGAAAGTTTTTATTATATCCCTCTTGGATGCCCATCATATTAGGACTAAATTCATAACCTAAGCAAATTACCATGCTGTTTAAGACTCTCAAATAATATAAGTGAAGCATGAGAGTTCAAAAATTTCTATAAAATAAAACCACTGCCGTGCTCTAAAAATATATAAGTGAAGCACTAGAGCAAATTGCCTAGCTCAAAAGATATAAGTGAAGCACAAAGAGTATTCTAATAAATTCATGATTCATGCGTGTCCTTCTCAAAAGGTGTGTACAGCAACGATGATTGTGGCAAACTAAAAAGCAAAGACTCATATCATACAAGACGCTCCAAGCAAAACACATATCATGTGGTGAACAAAAATATAGCCTCAAGTAAATTTACCGATGGATCGAAGACGAAAGAGGGGATGCCATCCGGGGTATCCCCAAGCTTAGATGCTTGGTTGTCCTTGAATATTACCTTGGGGTGCCTTGGGAATCCCCAAGCTTAGGCTCTTTTCACTCCTTATTCCATAGTCCATCAAATCTTTACCCAAAACTTGAAAACTTCGCAACACAAAACTCAACAGAAAACTCATGAGATCCGTTAGTATAATAAAATAAATCACCACTTTAGGTACTGTTGTGAACTCATTCTAAATTTATATTGGTGTTATATCTACTGTATTCCAACTAACCCATGGTTCATACCCCCCGATACTACCCATAGATTCATCAAAATAAGCAAACAACACATAGAAAACAGAATCTGTCAAAAACAGAACAGTCTGTAGCAATCTGGAAATTACGTATACTTTTGTAACTCCAAAAATTCTGAAAAATTAGGAAAACCTGGGAAATTTGCATATCAATATTGCACAAAAATAATCAGATCAAAATCACGTTTCTGTGAATTTCTAAAATTATTTTACTGGGCATAAAAGTTTCTGTTTTTCACTAAGATCAAATTAACTATCACCGTAAGCCATCCCAAAGGTCTTACTTGGCTCAAACACTAATTAAAACACCAAAACACAATTACTACAGAGGTAATAATGTGTGATTATTTAAAAACAGAATCAAAAACATAAAAATAAAATTGTGTTGCCTCCCAACAAGCGCTATTGTTTAACGCCCCTAGCTAGGCATAAAACATAGATCTAGGTATTGTCATCTTTGGTATGCAATCCATAATTAGCTCTCATAATATATTCATATGGTAAATTAATTTTATTTCTTGGAAAGTGTTCCATGCCCTTCCTTAATGGAAATTGAAATCTAATGTTTCCTTCTTTCATATCAATAATTGCACCAATCGTTCTAACGAAAGGTCTACCAAGAATAATAGGGCAAGTAGGATTGCAATCTATATCAAGCACAATGAAATCTATGGGCACATAATTCCTATTTGCAACAATAAGAATATCATTAATCCTTCCCATAGGTTTCTTAATAATGGAATCCGCTAGATGCAAATTCAATGAACAATCATCAAACTCACAGAAACCTAACACATCACATAAAGTTTTTGGAATCGTGGAAACGCTAGTACCCAAATCACACAAAGCATGGCACTCATAATCTTTAATTTTAATCTTAATAGTAGGGTCCCACTCATCATAAAGCTTTCTAGGGATAGAAACTTCCAACTCAAGTTTTTCTTCAAAAGATTTCATCATAGCATCAACGATATGTTTAGTAAAAGCTTTATTTTGATTATAAGCATGAGGGGAATTCAACATGGATTGCAACACGGAAATACAATCTATCAAAGAACAAATATCATAATTAAATTCCTTGAAATCCAAAAGAGTGGGTTCATCGCTACTTAAAGTTTTGACCTCTCCAATCCCACTTTTATCAATTTTTTCACTAAGATCTTTAAACTCCGAATCATTGGGACACCTTCTAGCTAAAGTTGACTCATCTCCAGTCCCATCTTTATCAAGATTTATATTAGAAAACAAAGATTCAATAGGAGTCACACCAATCACTTTAAGATCTTCATCATTATTTAAAGATTCCAGTTTAGCGGCCATCTTATTTACCAAAGTAGTTTGTTTATCGGAAATTTGGCCTACTAAATTTTCAAGATGAGCAAGCTGAGATTTAAGACCATAAAATTCCTTAGTAACATCATCAAACTCTTTATTTATATACTCCATCATACTTTTTTGTTCTTTGAGCTCGTTTCTAAAGAAACTATTATGCTCAAATTGTAAAGACATGAAAGCTTTTAGCATTATTTTTGATTTCTTCTAACTTCTTATAATAAGGATCAAAACTTTTGGGTTGAGCCATACGAGCGAATAAGCAATCTAGCACACAAGCAACCAAAAAGCGAACGAAAAGATGAACAGAAGAATGGCGAATAAAAAGGCAAACATTTTTGTATTTTTCTGAAGACGTTTTAGAAGTGGGGGAGAGGAAAACGAGAGGCAAATGGCGAATCATGTAATGCAAGAAATGAGAGTTTATGATGGGTACTTGGTAGACTTGATGTAGAACCTCCCCGGCAACGGCTCCAGAAATTATTCCTGCTACTTCTTGAGCTTGCATTGGTTTTTCCAGTAGGAGGTACAAGCAAGTCTCCAATCTATGCACCCGCACAAACAATCAAATACTAGCACCCAACGCGATAAAGGGGTTGTAAATCCCTTCACGGTCAATTGCAAAGGTGAGATCTGATAAAGATAGATATAAAAGATTACTAAAATGTAAAACAAAGTAAAAACAAATAAATTGCAGCAAAGTATTTTTGGGTTTTTTGGTTTATAGATCTGAAAATATATGATGGAAAATAGACCCGTGGGCCATAGGTTTCACTAGAGGCTTCTCTCTTGAAAGAAAACATACGGTGGGTGAACAAATTAGTGTCGAGCAATTGATAGAAAAGCGCAAAGTTATGACGATATCCAAGGCAATGATTATGAATATAGGCATCACGTCCATGACAAGTAGACCGAAACAATTCTGCATCTACTACTATTACTCCACACATCGACCAACTCCTGCCTGCATCTAGAGTATTAAGTTCAAGAGAACAGAGTAACGCCTTAAGCAAGATGACATGATGTAGAGGGATAAACTCAAGCAATATGATGAAACCCCATCTTTTTACCCTTGATGGCAACAATGCAATACGTGCCTCACTACCCCTATTATGTCACTGGGTGAGGACACCGCAAGATTGAACCCAAAACTAAGCACCTCTCCCATTGCAAGAAAAACCAATCTAGTTGGCCAAACCAAACCGATGATTCGAAGAGAAATACAAAGATATTAAATCATGCATAAAAGAGTTCAGAGAAGACTCAAATAATATTCATAGATAATCTGATCATAAATCCACAATTCATCGGATCTCGACAAACACACCGCAAAAGAATATTACATTGGATAGAACTCCAAGAACATCGAGGAGAACATTGTATTGAAGATCAATGAGAGAGAAGAAGCCATCTAGCTACTAGCTATGGACCCGTAGGTCTGTGGTAAACTACTCACGCTTCATCAGAAGGGCAACAGGGTTGATGTAGAAGCCCTCCGTAATTAAATCCCCTCCGGCAGGTGATACGTCTTCGTCGTATCTACTTTTCCTAACGCTTTTCCTCTTGTTTTGGATTCTAATTTGCATGATTTGAATGAAACTAACCCGGACTGACGCTGTTTTCAGCAGAACTTCCATGGTGTTGTTTTTGTGCAGAAATAAAACTTCTCAAAATGGAACGAAACTTTGCGAGGATTTTTTATACAATAAAAGATAATTTCTGGAGCCAAGAACCACCAGAGGGGGGCACCTGGGTGGGCACAACCCACCAGGGCGCGCCACCCCCTCCAAGCGCGCCCAGGTGGGTTGTCCCCACCTGGTGGCCCCGCAGACCCTGAAACCGATGCTATAAAATCCTATTTTTCCAGAAAAAAATCAGGGAGAAAGAATTATCATGTTTTGCGAGATGGAGCCACCGCCACCTCCTGTTCTTCATCGGGAGGCCAGATCTGGAGTCCGTTTGGGGCTCCGGAGAGGTGGATCTTCGATCTTCGTCATCACCAACCCTTCTCCATCTCCAATTCCATGATGCTCCCCACCGGGAGTGAGTAATTCCTTCGTAGGCTCGTTGGTCGGTGAGGAGTTGGATGAGATTCATCATGTAATCGAGTTAGTTTTGTTAGGGCTTGATCCCTAGTATCCATTATGTTCTGAGATTGATGTTGCTATGACTTTGCCATGCTTAATGCTTGTCACTTTGGGCTCGGGTGCCATGATTTCAGATCTGAACCGTTTATGTTATCACCATTATATCCATGTTCTAAATCCGATCTTGCAAGTTATAGTCACCTACTACGTGTTATGATCCGGCAACCCCGGAGTGACAATAGTCGGGACCACTCCCGGTGATGACCGTAGTTTGAGGAGTTCATGCATTCACCGTGTGTTAATGCTTTGTTTCGGTTCTCTATTAAAAGGAGGCCTTAATATCCCTTAGTTTCCAATATGGACCCCGCTGCCACGGGAGGGTAGGACAAAAGATGTCATGCAAGTTCTTTCCATAAGCACGTATGACTATTTACGGAATACATGCCTACATTTTATTTATGAACTGGAGCTAGTGCCGTATCGCCCTAGGTTATGACTGTCAGATGATGAATATCATCCAACAAATTGCCGATCCAATGCCTACTATTTTCCTACATATTGTTTCTGCTAAGTTACTACTGCTGCTGTTACTATTGCACTTGCTACAAAATCACTGCTATCACTGTTACCGTTACTATCGCTGCTGCTACTACTATCAAAACTATCATACTACTTTGCTACTGATCACTTTGCTGCAGGTAATTAATCTCTAGGTGTGGTTGAATTGACAACTCAGCTGCTAATACTTGCAAATATTCTTTGGCTCCCCTTGTGTCGAATTAATAAATTTGTGTTGAATACTCTACCCTCGAAAACTGTTGCGATCCCCTATACTTGTGGGTTATCAGCAGGGTGCCGAAAAAGGTCCCTAGATGGGATCTCACGGGTACAGAAGGTTAGGACGGCGGAAAAGTATTTTGGTGTGTCCCTCTAGTGGTTTGGGAATATTTGAGAATTTATAGAGCTGAGAACGAGGTCGGTGGACTCCCGGGGGGGGGGGGGGGGGCACAAGCTAGGGGGCACCCCCTCCTAGGGCGCGCCCTGGTGGCTTGTCGCCTCCTCGGGACTCTTCTGACTTCACCTCCAAGTTCCGTGGATGTCTTCTGGTCCAAGAAAAATCATCGCGAAAGTTTCATTCCATTTGGACTCCATTTGATATTCCTTTTCTGTAAAACTCAAAACAAGGAAAAAACAGAAACTGGCACTGGGCTCTAGGTTAATAGGTTAGTCCCAAAAATAATGTAAAATAGCATATTAATGCATATAAAACATACAAAACAGATAATATAATAGCATGGAACAATCAAAAATTATATTTACGTTGGAGACGTATCAGCAGGCTATCCATATCATCAACTAAGCCACATCAGCATTCAGTCACCAACTTACAGGAGGGACCAACCACAAGCTGATGACTACGATAGGGAATCAAAGGGGAAACGCTGCTGGTTGGTCTTCTCCACACGGCGTAGGAAACGGTCACATCCCCACTGATGCATGTGCTTCTCCCCTTGGTCTTCTCCCATTTCCACATTCACCTCTGCATCTCCTTAAATCCCACTACTTTCTTTCGAAGAAACTGATTGATTTCCTCTCCCTCCTCATGTAGGGGTAACTGACTCATCTTCTCTACATCTCCTAAAATCCCACGGCATACAAGAGGTACGGATTTGAGGTCTCCTCCGCCAACGTTGGAGCTGAGTAGTTCATGTTCTCGCCACAGATTCGTGCACACGCACCTGGCCGAGTGTCGCCGGGTTGCGCCCTCAAAAAAGTAACCTTTGATAGGACGAATTTGAGGTCTTCGCTGTGGTCACTCATCGCCCGTTGGTGCCGTGTGTGTTAACCGGGACCATCTGCAACCCTTGACGACGACGTCGCCTCCCCTCTGCGGACCAGTTTGCTCCCAGAGCCGAAGACTGGGATTCTTATCCCAGTCTGCTTCCTATCTACCGCCATGCAATATTTCACAGATTGTAGAAGCAGGTGAGTTGGATTAGCAGTCGGTTTTTCTGAGATATTACATTGGATGTTAGTTTTCACAACTCCATCTTAACAGTGCAGAGTGTAGATCTGACTTTAATGCTTGAAAATCAGATTGTTTCTATTGGGACTGATCCAGTTTTTGCTATAGGAAATCTCTAGGGTGTTTCTTAACCATGGCCTGCATTGGCTGTCTCTAATTTCCTCCTTGGTAGTGCAATGTTGTTCATCTCAATTTGCATTAGTCAAAAATAGCTGTCTTGCTTAGTTATTCTACATACGCAGTCCCCGCCGTCGCCGTTCAGTTCCTTCTACCATGTCTCAGTTGATCAAGCCCTTTGTTATTCGCGGTGGTACACATGCAGATTATGTCCTCACGTTGTGGCCTTGGTAATTACAATATTATGGAACCCATTATATAATTAAACAATGGATGGAGATGGATCATTTTTGTTTGAGTTTATCAAGAGAAGCGAGAGACAAAGCATCTGATTCAAGTGTGTAAATCTTTATTGATGATCTCATTTATATACAGGTACAAGGGACGCCTCCGGAGAGGCGCCTATTCGCAGCGACCGAAGGAGCCGCTGGCGGTTACCAAGTTTGGAACCGACGCCTGGTGGTTCCCTTAAGCATGGATTAATAATAGGATTAATTAAATCCTAACACTCCCCCTAATCAATGCTTGTTTGTGCAGTATTATAATCTTGAAAAGCTCCTCCAAAAACCATGTGGAAAAAAAATGCGAGGAGATATGTGTTTGATATGTTGCTGAAACTCCTTCAAACCCGGTGGAAAAAATAAGGAGGAAAAGATGTAACATATAATGGTTATTGTCTCTTTTAATGCAATATGAGAAACTCATAGAATTTAGAGGACAACATATATGTCATGTATACTTTCCTAAAAACCCCGGTGAGGAAAACAGAAAGTATGACATATGATCTCATATTGATATTACCTCATTAAAAACCTTTATGAGAACCTGTAAAGTAAACTCATGAAGGAAAAAAGAGTATAATATAATGCTTTGAACAGGAACAATTAAGGAAGATACTACCCCTGATTCTTGCAAATTCCGAAGCCATCATATACCAATTCCATGAACAAATTTCTGAAATGTTGAAGTTGGTAGAGACTTGGTGAACAAATCATTCACGTGATTTGACTTCCAAGATATGCAACATAGCGATATTGATTATTACATAACCTGTTCGCATCCGGGAAACACAAGAAACATTATCTTTGAGATAATGGTTGGTGGATGTAGCCACGAGTTTTGCCGCCAGCAGGTGGAGTGGCCACAGCATCCCGTCGAATCTCCGGCGCAGCTGCGACGAGCCCTCCTCATATGAAGAGGAGACGACGACAACATAGCCTCCATGGGGTCCCTGCGGCGGAGCATTCGCGAGGCCGAGGCTCGCTGGAACCCATCTCCGGCCGAAGCGCAGACCCGCGCGGCTGCTCGATCCCGCGGCCATCTCCGGCTGCGGCGGGGCGGTGGCTTCGGCGCGGACCATCCCGGCTCCATGGAGGACGGCGCGGATCGGGATGGAGCACGTCGGCACCGGGGCGGAGCCAGGCGGGCCACGGCTCGGGCCGGCGGCTATGGCTTTAGGCGACGGTGTCGACGGCGCAAGCCATCCTACCCGTGGAGGAGGGGGTGAAGGCGGAGACCTGCGGCGGCGGCTTCATGCACGCTCACTAGTAGAAAACAGGGCACTAGTCCCGGTTCCAGAGAGTCTTTAGTCCCAGTTCTGCAACCGGGACAAAACAGTCGAGTCTAATGCCCGTTACTTTTAGTCCCTGTTGGCTTACGAACCGGGACTAAAGCCGCTCCACGTGGCCGCTGTGGGGCGCCCAGGCAGGAGGACCTTTAGTCCCGGGTGGTAACACCAACTGGGACTAAAAGGCAGCCATGCGTCAGCAGCTCCCAGGCGCTGGGATTTTTGTTTTTTTAAAGGGGGGGGGGGGTTAGGGGTTTTGGAGGGTTTAGGGGTTTCATATTGTGTTAGCTAGCTACTACATATAGAGAGAACTCGACGCTAGCTAGTAAGCAAATGAAGGAACCATTAATTACACAACATCATCATTAACATGTTGGAAATATGCCCTAGAGGCAATAATAAATTAGTTATTATCATATTTCCCTGTTCATGATAATTGTTTATTATCCATGCTAGAATTGTATTGACCGGAAACTCAAATACATGTGTGGATACATAGACAACAACATGTCCCTAGTAAGCCTCTATCGGACTAGCTCGTTGATCAAAGATGGCTATGGTTTCCTAGCCATGGACATGAGTTGTCATTTGATAACGGGATCACATCATTGGGAGAATGATGTGATGGACAAGACCCAAACTATAAACATAGCATGTGATCGTGTCAAGTTTATTGCTATCGTTTTCTGCATGTCAAGTATATGTTCCTATGACCATGAGATCATACAACTCACTGACACCGGAGGAGTTCCTTGTGTGTACCAAACGTCGCAACATAACTGGGTGACTATAAAGGTGCTCTATAGGTATCTCCGAGGGTGTCTGTTGAGTTGGCATGGATCAAGACTGGGATTTGTCACTCCGTATGACGGAGAGGCATCTCAGGGCCCACTCAGTAATACAACATCACAATAAGCTTGCAAGCAATGTGACCAATGAGTTAGTCACGGGATCTTGTATTACAGAACGAGTAAAGAGACTTTTCGGTAACAAGATTGAACTAGGTATGGAGATACCGACGATCGAATCTCGGGCAAGTAACATACCGATAGACAAAGGGAACTGCATACGGGATTAGATGAATCCTTGACATCGAGGTTCGACCGATAAGATCTTCGTAGAATATGTGGGAACCAATATGGGCATCCAGGTCCCGCTATTGGTTATTGACTGTAGAGGTGTCTCGGTCATGTCTGCATAGTTCTTGAACCCGCTGGGTCTACACACTTAACGTTTGGTGACGATATAAGTATAGTTGAGTCTTTATGGTGGTTACCGAAGGTTGTTCGGAGTCCCGGATGAGATCCCGGACATGACGAGCAACTTCGAAATGGTCCGGAGGTGAAGATTGATATATTGGACGAAGGGTATTGGAGTCCGGAATTGTTCCGGGGGTACCGGGTGATGACCAGCATGAACGAAAGGGGTTTCGGGGGGTCCCGACAAATGTTGGGGGGCCTCATGGGCCAAGGGGAGGGGGAAAACCAGCCCACTAAGGGGTTGTGCGGCCCCCTCACCCCATCCCACGTAACCAGAAGGGGTGGGGGCGTTCCCCTAGGGCAGCCACCCCCTTTGCCTTGGGGGCAAAGGCTCCCGGGAGGGAGAGGCGCCCAAAACCCATCTAGGGTTTCCCCCTATGGCCGCCACCCTCTAGATGGGATCTAGGGTGCCCCCCTCCTCCTCCCTTCTCCCTATATATAGAGAGGTACAGAGAGGGAATCCGCACCCCTTGAGAACATCTCCACGCCACGGTGCTGCCTCTCCTCTCCCTCGTAATCCTTTTCCTCTCCGTAGTGCTTAGCGAAGCTCTGTCGAGATTACACCACCACCGCCGCCACCACGCCGTCCTGCTGCCGGAGGACTCGAGCTACTACTTCACCATCGCTCACTAAATCGAGGAGGTGAAGGCATCATCAAGCTGTACGTGTGTTGAATGCGGAGGTGCCGTCGTTCGGCACTTGGATCGGGAGTTCGCGGGATGGATCGTGATTGGATCGCGAAGATGTTCGACTACATCAACCGTGTTTCTTAACGCTTTCGCTAGCGATCTACAAGGGTATGTAGATGCAATCTCTCCTCTCGTAGATGGTTATCTCCTAGATTGATCTTGGTGAGCGTAGGAATTTTTTTGTTTCCCATGCAACGTTCCCCAACAGTGGCATCATGAGCTAGGTCTATGCGTAGATGACATCACGAGTAGAACACAAAGGAGTTTGTGGGCGTTGATATTCAGATTGCTTCCTTCCTTGGTCTTTTCTTGATTCAGCGGTATTGTGGGATGAAGCGGCCCAGACCAACTTTACATGTCCACGTACATGAGACCGGTTCCATCGACTGACATGTGACTTTGTTGCATAAAGATGGCTGGCGGTTGTCTGTCTCTCCCACCTTAGTTGAATCGGATTCGACAAAGGCGGTCCTTATAGAAGGTTAAATAGCAACTTGCATATCACCGTTGTGGTTTTGCGTAGGTAAGAATCGTTCTTGCTATATACCCATAGCAGCCACGTAAAACATGCAACAACAATTAGAGGACGTCTAACTTGTTTTTACAGGGTATGTTGTGATATGATATGGCCAAAGACATGATGAAATATATTTGATGTATGAGATGATCATGTTTGTAATAGTTTATATCGACTTGCATGTTGATGCATACGGCAACCGGCAGGAGCCATAGGGTTGTCTTTAATTATTGTATGACCTGTGTGTCAATCATTAAGCGCTATGCAATGCTTTACTTTATCGCTAAGCGGTAGCAATAGTAGTAGAAGCATGGTTGGCGTGACAACCCCGATGGCGACACGATGATGGAGATCATGATGATGGAGAACATGGTGTCATGCCGGTGATGATGGAGATCATGCCGGTGCTTTGGAGATGGAGATCAAAAGCACAAGTTGATGGCCATATCATGTCACTTATGATTTGCATGTGATGTTAATCCTTTTATGCATCTTATTTTTCTTAGGACGACAGTGGCATTATAAGGTGATCCCTCACTAAAATTTCAAGATAAAGTTGTGTTCTTCCCAAGTGTGCACCGTTGCGAAAGTTCATCGTTTCGAAGCACCACGTGATGATCGGGTGTGATAGACTCTACATTCACATACAACAGGTGCAAGCTAGTGTTGCACATGCGGAACACTTGGGTTAAACTTGACGAGCCTAGCATGTACAGACATGGCCTCGGAACACAAGAGACCGAAAGGTCGAACACGAGTCATATAGTAGATATGATCAACATGGAGATGTTCACCATTGAAACCACCTCATCTCACGTGATGATCGGACTTGGGTTGGTGAATTTGGATCGTGCTACACTCGGACAACCGGAGGGATGTTAATTTGAGTGGGACTTCTTCGGTAATATGATTAATTTAACTCATTTATCATGAACATAGTCTAAATTGTCTTTGCAAATTATGTTGTAGATCAATAGCTCATGCTATAGCTCTCTGTTTTAATACGTTCCTAGAGAAAGACTAAGTTGAAAGATATTGTAAGCAATTATGCGGACTAGGTCCGTAGTCCGAGGATTGTCCTCACTGCTACACAGGAGGCTTATGTCCTTGATGCACTGCTCGGTGTACCAACCTCTCTAGCGTCGTCTATGGATGTTGTGAACATCTAGCAGACATGTTCTGATGACTACTGCATAGTTTAGTGCGCCATGCTTTACGGCTCAGAATCGGGGCTTCAAAGACGTTTTGAACGCCATGGAACATATGAGATGTTCCAAGAGCTGAAATTGGTATTTCAGGCTCATGCCCGTGTTGAGAGGTATGAGACCTCTGACAAGTTCTTTGCCTACAAGATGGAGGAGAATAGCTCAGCTAGTGAGCATGTGCTCATAATGTCTGGGTGCTACAATCACTTGAATCAAGTGGGAGTTAATCTTCCAGATAAGATAGTGATTGACAGGGTTCTCTAGTCACTATCACAAGCTGCTAGAGCCTCGTGATGAACTATAACATGCAAGGGATGGAGATGATCCCAGAGATGTTCGCGGTGCTTAAGGCCGCGAAGGTAGAAATTAAGAAGGAGCATCAAGTGTTGATGGTTAACAAGACCACTCGTTTCAAGAAGGGCGAGGGCAAGAAGGGAAACTTCATGAATGGCAAGCCAGTTGCCGCTCCAGTGAAGATACCCAAGGTTGAACCTAAACCCGAGACTAAGTGCTTATATTGTAAGGGGAACGGTCACTGGTAGTGGAACTGCCCTAAATACTTGGTATATGAGAAGGCTGGCAACTTCAACAAAAGTATATTTGATATACGTGTTATTGATGTGTACGTTACTAGTACTCCTAGTAGCACCTGGGTATTAGATACCGGTTCAGTTGCTAATATTGGTAACTCGAAACAAAAGCTACGGAATAAACGGAGACTAGCTAAGGGCGAGGTGACGATATGTGTTGGAAGTGTTTCCAAGGTTGATGGGATCACCATCGCACGTTCCCTCTACCTTCGGGATTAGTGTTGAACCTAGATAAAGGTTATTTGGTGTCTGCGTTGAGCATGAACGAGATTAGATCATGTTTATTGCAATACGATATTCATTTAAATCAGAGAATAATGGTTATTCTGTTTACATGAATAATACCTTCTATGGTCATGCACCCAATGTGAATGGTTTATTGAATCTCGATCGTAGTGATACACATGTTCATAACATTGAGGCCAAAAGATGTAGAGTTGATAATGATAATACCACTTCATTGCGGCGCTGTCGCCATATTGGTGTAAAGCGCATGAAGAAACTCCATGCTGATTGACTTTTGGAGTCACTTGATTTTGAATCACTTGACACATGCGAACCATGCCTCATGGGCAAGATGACTTGTTGGAAATCATACAAACTGATGTGTGCGGTCCGATGAGTGTTGACGCGCGCGGTGGATATCGTTACTTTCTCACTTTCACTGATGATTTGAGTAGATATGGGTATATTTACTTGATGAAGCATAAGTCTGAAACGTTTGAAAAGTTCAAGCAATTTCAGAGTGAAGTTGAGAATCATTGTAACAAGAAGATCAAATTCCTACGATCTGATCGAAGAGGAGAGTATCTGAGTTATGAGTTTGGCAATCACTTAATACAATGTGGAATCGTTTCACAACTGACACTGCCTAGAACACCTCAGCGTAATGGTGTGTCCGAACGTCGTAATCGTACCTTATTGGATATGGTGCGTTCTATGATGTCTCTTGCCAATCTACCACTATCGTTTTGGGGTTATGCATTAGAGACAACTACATTCACTTTAAATAGGGTACCATCTAAGTCCGTGAAGATGACACCATATGAACTGTGGTTTGGCAAGAAACCTAAGTTATCGTTTCTTAAGGTTTGGGGCTGCGATGCTTATGTCAAAAGGCTTTAGCCGGAAAAGCTCAAACCCAAAGTGGACAAATGCGTCTTCATAGGATACCCAAAAGAGACGGTTGGGTATACCTTCTATCTCAGATTCGAAGGCAAAGTGTTTGTCGCTAAGAACGGGTCCTTTCTCGAGAAAGAGTTTCTCTCGAAAGAATTGAGTGGGAGGAAGATAGAACTTGATAAGGTTGTTGAACCTTTACTTCAACCAGAGAGTAGCACGGCACAGAAAGATGTTTCTGTGGCACCTACGTCAGTTGAAGAGGAAGCTAATAATGATGATCATGAAGCTTTAGATCAAGTTACTACCGAGCCTTGTAGGTCGACAAGAACTCGTACCGCCCCTGAGTGGTACGGCAATCCTGTCTTGGAGCTCATGTTATTAGACAATAGTGAACCTACGAGCTATGGAGAAGCGATGGTGGGCCCGGATTCCAATAAATGGCTAGCAGCCATGAAACCCGAGATATGATCCATGTATGAGAACAAAGTATGGACTTTGGTAGACTTGCCCGATGATCGGCAAGCCATTGAGAATAAATGGATCTTTAAGAAGAAGACAGACGCTGATGGTAATGTCACCATTTATGAAGCTCCACTTGTCGCAAAGAAGTTTTTGACAAGTTCAAGGAGTTGACTATGATGAGACTTTCTCACTCATAGCGATGCTAAAGTCATTTGGAATTATGTTAGCAGTTGCTGCATTTTCATTTACGAAATCTGGCAGATGGATGTCAAAACAAAGTTTCCTTGACAGTTTCCGTGAGGAAAGGTTGTATGTGATACAACCAGAAGGTTTTGTTGATCCTAAGGATGCTAAAAGGTATGCAAACTCCAGCGATCCTTCTATGGACTGGAGCAAGCATCTCGGAGTTGGAACATACGCTTTGATGAGGTGATCAAAGCTTTTGGGTTTATACAAAGTTTGCAAGAAACTTGTATTTACAAGAAAGTGAGTTGGAGCACTACAACATTTCTGATAAGTATATGTGGATGACATATTGTTGATTTGAAATGATGTAGAATTTCTGGAAAGCATAAAGGGTTGTTTGAAAGGAGTTTTTCAAAGGAAGACCTGGGTAAATCTGCTTACATATTGGGCATCAGGATCTATAGAGATAGATCAAGACGCCTGATAAGACTTTCACAGAGCACATACCTTGACATGATTTTGAAAGAGTTCAAAATGGATCAGTCCAAGAAGGGGTTCTTGCCTGAGTTGTAAGGTGTGAAGTTGAGTAAGACTCAAAGATTGACCATGGCAGAAGAAAGAGAAAGCACGAAGGTTGTCCCCTATGCCTTAGCCATAGGCTCTATACGATATGCCATGCTGTGTACCGCACCTGATGTGTACCTTGCCACGCATCTGGCAAGGGGGTACAAGAGTGATCCAGGAGTGGATCACTGGACAGTGGTCAAAATTATCCTTAGAGGAATAAGGAAATGTCTCTCGGTTATGGAGGTAATAAAGAGTTCGGCGTAAAGGGTTACGACGATGCAAGCTTTAACACTAATCCGGATGAATCTGAGTAGATTTTCTTGGTTATGGAGGTGATAAAGAGTTCGGCGTAAAGGGTTACGTCGATGCAAGCTTTAACACCAATCCAGATGACTCTGAGTAGCAAACCGGATACGTATAGTGGAGCAGCCATTTGGAATAGCTCCAAGTGGAGCATGGTAGCAGCATCTACAGTATGACATAAAAAATTTGCGAAGTACACGCGGATCTGAATGCTGCAGACCCGTTGACTAAAACCTCTCTCACAAGCAAAACATGATCAAACCCCAGAACTAATTGGGTGTTAATCACATGGTGATGTGAACTAGATTATTGACTCTAGTGCAAGTGGGAGACTGTTGGAAATATGCACTAGAGGGAATAATAAATTAGTTATTATAATATTTCCCTGTTCATGCTAATCGTTTATTATCCATGCTAGAATTGGATTGACCGGAAACTCAAATACATGTGTGGATACATAGACAACAACATGTCCCTAGTAAGCCTCTATCGGACTAGCTCGTTGATCAAAGATGGCTATGGTTTCCTAGCCATGGACATGAGTTGTCATTTGATAACGGGATCACATCATTGGGAGAATGATGTGATGGACAAGACCCAAACTATAAACGTAGCATGTGATCGTGTCAAGTTTATTGCCATCGTTTTCTGCATGTCAAGTATATGTTCCTATGACCATGATATCATGCAACTCACTGACACCGGAGGAGTACCTTGTGTGTACCAAACATCGCAACATAACTGGGTGACTATAAAGGTGCTCTACAGATATCTTCGAGGGAGTCTGTTGAGTTGGCATGGATCAAGACAGTCTTTTGTCACTCCGTATGACGGAGAGGTATCTCAGGGCCCACTCGGTAATACAACATCACAATAAGCTTGCAAGCAATGTGACCAATGAGTTAGTCACGAGATCTTGTATTACAGAATGAGTAAAGAGACTTGCCGGTAACAAGATTGAATTAGGTATGGAGATACCGACGATCGAATCTCGGGCAAGTAACATACCGATAGACAAAGGGAACTGCATACGGGATTAGATGAATCCTTGACATCGAGGTTCGACCGATAAGATCTTCGTAGAATATGTGGGAACCAATATGGGCATCCAGGTCCCGCTATTGGTTATTGACCGTAGAGGTGTCTCGGTCATGTCTGCATAGTTCTCGAACCAGCAGGGTCTACACACTTAACGTTTGGTGATGATATAAGTATAGTTGAGTCTTTATGGTGGTTACCGAAGGTTGTTCGGAGTCCCGGATGAGATCCCGGACATGACGAGGAACTCCGGAATGGTCCGGAGGTGAAGATTGATATATTGGACGAAGGGTATTGCAGTCCGGAATTGTTCCGATGGTATCGGGTGATAACCAGCATGACCGACAGGGGTTTCGGGGGGTCCCGACAAGTGTTGGGGGGCCTCATGGGCCAAGGGGAGGGGGCAAACCAGCCCACTAAGGGGCTGTGTGCCCCCCTCACCCCATCCCACGTAACCAGAAGGGGTGGGGGCGTTCCCCTAGGGCAGCTGTAACACCCCCCCAGTGGTTAACTACAGTAATCCCCTTTTGATTATGCAAAGTCATCATGATCAACAGTGCTTGAACATCATTTGGATCCTATCTCTTTTCAAATTCAAATTCAAATGGAAATTCAAACTAAAAGTGAAAATAAAAGTTGTTCAAATCAAGAAACTAAAATGTCCATTACATAGCAAATAAATTGGAGACAATTCTAAAATTGAAACCAACATTATTGGAATTGGGAAAGTGACTCAAACATTCTCAAACAGTGACTAAAGACAATATTTAATAGCCTTTTATTTAATCTAAATAAAATATGAAATGATGTTTTGCCCAGACTAGTTTTTGGTGGTAGGGTGCAATGTACTGAGATTTATGGACCCGGTCACATATTTTACAAAAGTCGTTTGGGTGCCCAACTATTTGCAAAAACAGAAACAGAAAAGAAAGAAAAAGAAAAGGGCCGCCAGCGACTGGGCTAAGTGACACAGTGGTCGGCCCAGCCCGCGCAACGCCTTCTCTCCCTCCTCCCGCGTGTCTGCACGCCCGCACTCGCCGCGCCGGCCCCCCTGCCCTGCGGTCGACAATGCGCCGGCCATCTGGTGGTGCCCCGCGTGGAAAGACTACCCCCGATCCCCCTGCGACACGTTAGACAAACCCTAGACGCCACAGCTCCCCTCTCTCACTCGCCCCCTTCCGTTTCTTCGGAGGCCGACGCTGCCGTCGCCATCGCCCCGCCACCACCATGGCCAGTGGCCTCCCCGAGCCGCGAGACCTTGTCCAGGAGCTGCGCAGGCGAGCGGTCCTTCTGCCTCGTCGTTGGATCGGAGCTGAGGAACACCACAGCCGCCGCCATCATCGCGCAACGCCGACTGCATCCGCCGGCGTGCACCTCCCCAATCTGCACTGCCTCGACCTCCCCCGGGCTCACCAAGCTCGCCACCGCACTCTCTATGAGCGCCACCCTTTTTCCCCTCTCTTTCCTGCGTCTCGCGCGCCGCCTAGCTAGCCGTAACCGAGGCCGAGAGCTGGCTGTGGCCATGTCGCCGCCAATGAGCTCGTAGTCATCAATACCGACCCCCTCGAGTCCAACCGATGTCGCCGCCGCGCTCAGGACCCCTCTCCGCTGCTGCCCACCCTACCAGATCGATGCATGCGAGCCCAGTTGCTCGATCCCTTCGAGCTCGTGTTGCCACCGCCGTCGGACGTCGACGGTGCTGTTGTCTCCGGCCACCGCAGGTTGAACTGCCACCACCATCGGACGCAGCTCGTCGAGCTCGTTCGGATGGACCCAGCCTCGCCCCGTCAAGTTATTCGTGGCGAGATTCCGGCGAGTCGCCGCCGTGTCTCTGGTCGTCACCGGCGTTCTCGGCCTCGCCGCCGTTAACCCCGTCGACGTGGCGTACTTAACTGCTAACCCTCACCACTAATCCCCACTGACAGCCGGGTCCCACGAGGGTTAATTAGTTTTAACAGAAAGCGGTTTAATTAAAATGACCAACTGACAAGTGGGGCCCACCATTTACTGTTCTAGTGGATAAGATCTGCTGACTGTGACTGCTGACTTAGCACTGGGCCCCATCCGTCAGCCTCTGCTGACTGGACCCAGTTGACCAGTCAACGGTCCAGTCAACTGCTGACTGGGCAGTTGACTGGCCCCACTGGTCAGTCTCTGATGCACACTGGGTGTAGTGCACCGGGTGCATTTAGCTTTTTCTACACTGTGCATTTTTCGAATTAATTTAATACCAGGAATTGCAGAAAATAGATTAATTCGTTAGAAACCCGTAGAAAATAATCCGTAGCTCGGATCGAAAAACTTTATACATGAAAATTGCTCAGAACGACGAGACGAATCCGAATGCGCGGTTCGTTCGTCCGTCACACGTCCCTAGCTACCCGAACATGGAACCGTTCCCCTTCGGTCGTCTGTCTGACAAATGTCCGGAACCGGGAAAACATCCCCGGATGTTTTCCCTCTTCACCTATATCATGTAGCACCACGTCAGAACACCCCTAGCTCTGCATAATGTCATGTCATGCTCTTGTTTGCTTTATATTTACTGTTTCCTCCCCCTCTTCTCTCTCGTTAGACCCCGACGCGGTTCTCGGTACCGACGCAGCTCCGGAGCCTGACGCCACCATTGACGACCTTGCCCTTGCCCTTGCCGCCGAGCAACCAGGCAAGCCCCCCCCTTTGATCATCCCGATATCGCCCATTCTATTTTCTCATGCTTGCATTAGAATTGCTGCTGCTGCTGCTTTACCTATTCTGATGCATAGCCTGTTTACTATAACCTGCTGTTGATAATTACCTGCATATCCTAAACTGCTTAGTATAGGCTGGGTAGAGACCTATTAGTGACCCGTAAGATATGATTAATTTGAGTGGGACTTCTTCGGTAATATGATTAATTTAACTCATTTATCATGAACATAGTCTAAATTGTCTTTGCAAATTATGTTGTAGATCAATAGCTCATGCTATAGCTCTCTGTTTTAATACGTTCCTAGAGAAAGACTAAGTTGAAAGATATTGTAAGCAATTATGCGGACTAGGTCCGTAGTCCGAGGATTGTCCTCACTGCTACACAGGAGGCTTATGTCCTTGATGCACTGCTCGGTGTACCAACCTCTCTAGCGTCGTCTATGGATGTTGTGAACATCTAGCAGACATGTTCTGATGACTACTGCATAGTTTAGTGCGCCATGCTTTACAGCTCAGAATCGGGGCTTCAAAGACGTTTTGAACGCCATGGAACATATGAGATGTTCCAAGAGCTGAAATTGGTATTTCAGGCTCATGCCCGTGTTGAGAGGTATGAGACCTCTGACAAGTTCTTTGCCTACAAGATGGAGGAGAATAGCTCAGCTAGTGAGCATGTGCTCAGAATGTCTGGGTGCTACAATCACTTGAATCAAGTGGGAGTTAATCTTCCAGATAAGATAGTGATTGACAGGGTTCTCTAGTCACTATCACAAGCTGCTAGAGCCTCGTGATGAACTATAACATGCAAGGGATGGAGATGATCCCAGAGATGTTCGCGGTGCTTAAGGCCGCGAAGGTAGAAACTAAGAAGGAGCATCAAGTGTTGATGGTTAACAAGACCACTCGTTTCAAGAAGGGCGAGGGCAAGAAGGGAAACTTCATGAATGGCAAGCCAGTTGCCGCTCCAGTGAAGATACCCAAGGTTGAACCTAAACCCGAGACTAAGTGCTTATATTGTAAGGGGAACGGTCACTGGTAGTGGAACTGCCCTAAATACTTGGTATATGAGAAGGCTGGCAACTTCAACAAAAGTATATTTGATATACGTGTTATTGATGTGTACGTTACTAGTACTCCTAGTAGCACCTGGGTATTAGATACCGGTTCAGTTGCTAATATTGGTAACTCGAAACAAAAGCTACGGAATAAACGGAGACTAGCTAAGGGCGAGGTGACGATGTGTGTTGGAAGTGTTTCCAAGGTTGATGGGATCACCATCGCACGTTCCCTCTACCTTCGGGATTAGTGTTGAACCTAGATAAAGGTTATTTGGTGTCTGCGTTGAGCATGAACGAGATTAGATCATGTTTATTGCAATACGATATTCATTTAAATCAGAGAATAATGGTTATTCTGTTTACATGAATAATACCTTCTATGGTCATGCACCCAATGTGAATGGTTTATTGAATCTCGATCGTAGTGATACACATGTTCATAACATTGAGGCCAAAAGATGTAGAGTTGATAATGATAATACCACTTCATTGCGGCGCTGTCGCCATATTGGTGTAAAGCGCATGAAGAAACTCCATGCTGATTGACTTTTGGAGTCACTTGATTTTGAATCACTTGACACATGCAAACCATGCCTCATGGGCAAGATGACTTGTTGGAAATCATACAAACTGATGTGTGCAGTCCGATGAGTGTTGACGCGCGCGGTGGATATCGTTACTTTCTCACTTTCACTGATGATTTGAGTAGATATGGGTATATTTACTTGATGAAGCATAAGTCTGAAACGTTTGAAAAGTTCAAGCAATTTCAGAGTGAAGTTGAGAATCATTGTAACAAGAAGATCAAATTCCTACGATCTGATCGAAGAGGAGAGTATCTGAGTTATGAGTTTGGCAATCACTTAATACAATGTGGAATCGTTTCACAACTGACACTGCCTAGAACACCTCAGCGTAATGGTGTGTCCGAACGTCGTAATCGTACCTTATTGGATATGGTGCGTTCTATGATGTCTCTTGCCAATCTACCACTATCGTTTTGGGGTTATGCATTAGAGACAACTACATTCACTTTAAATAGGGTACCATCTAAGTCCGTGAAGATGACACCATATGAACTGTGGTTTGGCAAGAAACCTAAGTTATCGTTTCTTAAGGTTTGGGGCTGCGATGCTTATGTCAAAAGGCTTTAGCCGGAAAAGCTCAAACCCAAAGTGGACAAATGCGTCTTCATAGGATACCCAAAAGAGACGGTTGGGTATACCTTCTATCTCAGATTCGAAGGCAAAGTGTTTGTCGCTAAGAACGGGTCCTTTCTCGAGAAAGAGTTTCTCTCGAAAGAATTGAGTGGGAGGAAGATAGAACTTGATAAGGTTGTTGAACCTTTACTTCAACCAGAGAGTAGCACGGCACAGAAAGATGTTTCTGTGGCACCTACGTCAGTTGAAGAGGAAGCTAATAATGATGATCATGAAGCTTTAGATCAAGTTACTACCGAGCCTTGTAGGTCGACAAGAACTCGTACCGCCCCTGAGTGGTACGGCAATCCTGTCTTGGAGCTCATGTTATTAGACAATAGTGAACCTACGAGCTATGGAGAAGCGATGGTGGGCCCGGATTCCAATAAATGGCTAGCAGCCATGAAACCCGAGATATGATCCATGTATGAGAACAAAGTATGGACTTTGGTAGACTTGCCCGATGATCGGCAAGCCATTGAGAATAAATGGATCTTTAAGAAGAAGACAGACGCTGATGGTAATGTCACCATTTATGAAGCTCCACTTGTCGCAAAGAAGTTTTTGACAAGTTCAAGGAGTTGACTATGATGAGACTTTCTCACTCATAGCGATGCTAAAGTCATTTGGAATTATGTTAGCAGTTGCTGCATTTTCATTTACGAAATCTGGCAGATGGATGTCAAAACAAAGTTTCCTTGACAGTTTCCGTGAGGAAAGGTTGTATGTGATACAACCAGAAGGTTTTGTTGATCCTAAGGATGCTAAAAGGTATGCAAACTCCAGCGATCCTTCTATGGACTGGAGCAAGCATCTCGGAGTTGGAACATACGCTTTGATGAGGTGATCAAAGCTTTTGGGTTTATACAAAGTTTGCAAGAAACTTGTATTTACAAGAAAGTGAGTTGGAGCACTACAACATTTCTGATAAGTATATGTGGATGACATATTGTTGATTTGAAATGATGTAGAATTTCTGGAAAGCATAAAGGGTTGTTTGAAAGGAGTTTTTCAAAGGAAGACCTGGGTAAATCTGCTTACATATTGGGCATCAGGATCTATAGAGATAGATCAAGACGCCTGATAAGACTTTCACAGAGCACATACCTTGACATGATTTTGAAAGAGTTCAAAATGGATCAGTCCAAGAAGGGGTTCTTGCCTGAGTTGTAAGGTGTGAAGTTGAGTAAGACTCAAAGATTGACCATGGCAGAAGAAAGAGAAAGCACGAAGGTTGTCCCCTATGCCTTAGCCATAGGCTCTATACGATATGCCATGCTGTGTACCGCACCTGATGTGTACCTTGCCACGCATCTGGCAAGGGGGTACAAGAGTGATCCAGGAGTGGATCACTGGATAGTGGTCAAAATTATCCTTAGAGGAATAAGGAAATGTCTCTCGGTTATGGAGGTAATAAAGAGTTCGGCGTAAAGGGTTACGACGATGCAAGCTTTAACACTAATCCAGATGAATCTGAGTAGATTTTCTTGGTTATGGAGGTGATAAAGAGTTCGGCGTAAAGGGTTACGTCGATGCAAGCTTTAACACCAATCCAGATGACTCTGAGTAGCAAACCGGATACGTATAGTGGAGCAGCCATTTGGAATAGCTCCAAGTGGAGCATGGTAGCAGCATCTACAGTATGACATAAAAAATTTGCGAAGTACACGCGGATCTGAATGCTGCAGACCCGTTGACTAAAACCTCTCTCACAAGCAAAACATGATCAAACCCCAGAACTAATTGGGTGTTAATCACATGGTGATGTGAACTAGATTATTGACTCTAGTGCAAGTGGGAGACTGTTGGAAATATGCACTAGAGGGAATAATAAATTAGTTATTATAATATTTCCCTGTTCATGCTAATCGTTTATTATCCATGCTAGAATTGGATTGACCGGAAACTCAAATACATGTGTGGATACATAGACAACAACATGTCCCTAGTAAGCCTCTATCGGACTAGCTCGTTGATCAAAGATGGCTATGGTTTCCTAGCCATGGACATGAGTTGTCATTTGATAACGGGATCACATCATTGGGAGAATGATGTGATGGACAAGACCCAAACTATAAACGTAGCATGTGATCATGTCAAGTTTATTGCCATCGTTTTCTGCATGTCAAGTATATGTTCCTATGACCATGATATCATGCAACTCACTGACACCGGAGGAGTACCTTGTGTGTACCAAACATCGCAACATAACTGGGTGACTATAAAGGTGCTCTACAGATATCTTCGAGGGAGTCTGTTGAGTTGGCATGGATCAAGACAGTCTTTTGTCACTCCGTATGACGGAGAGGTATCTCAGGGCCCACTCGGTAATACAACATCACAATAAGCTTGCAAGCAATGTGACCAATGAGTTAGTCACGAGATCTTGTATTACAGAATGAGTAAAGAGACTTGCCGGTAACAAGATTGAATTAGGTATGGAGATACCGACGATCGAATCTCGGGCAAGTAACATACCGATAGACAAAGGGAACTGCATACGGGATTAGATGAATCCTTGACATCGAGGTTCGACCGATAAGATCTTCGTAGAATATGTGGGAACCAATATGGGCATCCAGGTCCCGCTATTGGTTATTGACCGTAGAGGTGTCTCGGTCATGTCTGCATAGTTCTCGAACCAGCAGGGTCTACACACTTAACGTTTGGTGATGATATAAGTATAGTTGAGTCTTTATGGTGGTTACTGAAGGTTGTTCGGAGTCCCGGATGAGATCCCGGACATGACGAGGAACTCCGGAATGGTCCGGAGGTGAAGATTGATATATTGGACGAAGGGTATTGCAGTCCGGAATTGTTCCGATGGTATCGGGTGATAACCAGCATGACCGACAGGGGTTTCGGGGGGTCCCGACAAGTGTTGGGGGGCCTCATGGGCCAAGGGGAGGGGGCAAACCAGCCCACTAAGGGGTTGTGTGCCCCCCTCACCCCATCCCATGTAACCAGAAGGGGTGGGGGCGTTCCCCTAGGGCAGCTGTAACACCCCCCCAGTGGTTAACTACAGTAATCCCCTTTTGATTATGCAAAGTCATCATGATCAACAGTGCTTGAACATCATTTGGATCCTATCTCTTTTCAAATTCAAATTCAAATGGAAATTCAAACTAAAAGTGAAAATAAAAGTTGTTCAAATCAAGAAACTAAAATGTCCATTACATAGCAAATAAATTGGAGACAATTCTAAAATTGAAACCAACATTATTGGAATTGGGAAAGTGACTCAAACATTCTCAAACAGTGACTAAAGACAATATTTAATAGCCTTTTATTTAATCTAAATAAAATATGAAATGATGTTTTGCCCAGACTAGTTTTTGGTGGTAGGGTGCAATGTACTGAGATTTATGGACCCGGTCACATATTTTACAAAAGTCGTTTGGGTGCCCAACTATTTGCAAAAACAGAAACAGAAAAGAAAGAAAAAGAAAAGGGCCGCCAGCGACTGGGCTAAGTGACACAGTGGTCGGCCCAGCCCGCGCAACGCCTTCTCTCCCTCCTCCCGCGTGTCTGCACGCCCGCACTCGCCGCGCCGGCCCCCCTGCCCTGCGGTCGACAATGCGCCGGCCATCTGGTGGTGCCCCGCGTGGAAAGACTACCCCCGATCCCCCTGCGACACGTTAGACAAACCCTAGACGCCACAGCTCCCCTCTCTCACTCGCCCCCTTCCGTTTCTTCGGAGGCCGACGCTGCCGTCGCCATCGCCCCGCCACCACCATGGCCAGTGGCCTCCCCGAGCCGCGAGACCTTGTCCAGGAGCTGCGCAGGCGAGCGGTCCTTCTGCCTCGTCGTTGGATCGGAGCTGAGGAACACCACAGCCGCCGCCATCATCGCGCAACGCCGACTGCATCCGCCGGCGTGCACCTCCCCAATCTGCACTGCCTCGACCTCCCCCGGGCTCACCAAACTCGCCACCGCACTCTCTATGAGCGCCACCCTTTTTCCCCTCTCTTTCCTGCCTCTCGCGCGCCGCCTAGCTAGCCGTAACCGAGGCCGAGAGCTGGCTGTGGCCATGGCGCCGCCAATGAGCTCGTAGTCATCAATACCGACCCCCTCGAGTCCAACCGATGTCGCCGCCGCGCTCAGGACCCCTCTCCGCTGCTGCCCACCCTACCAGATCGATGCATGCGAGCCCAGTTGCTCGATCCCTTCGAGCTCGTGTTGCCACCGCCGTCGGACGTCGACGGTGCTGTTGTCTCCGGCCACCGCAGGTTGAACTGCCACCACCATCGGACGCAGCTCGTCGAGCTCGTTCGGATGGACCCAGCCTCGCCCCGTCAAGTTATTCGTGGCGAGATTCCGGCGAGTCGCCGCCGTGTCTCTGGTCGTCACCGGCGTTCTCGGCCTCGCCGCCGTTAACCCCGTCGACGTGGCGTACTTAACTGCTAACCCTCACCACTAATCCCCACTGACAGCCGGGTCCCACGAGGGTTAATTAGTTTTAACAGAAAGTGGTTTAATTAAAATGACCAACTGACAAGTGGGGCCCACCATTTACTGTTCTAGTGGATAAGATCTGCTGACTGTGACTGCTGACTTAGCACTGGGCCCCATCCGTCAGCCTCTGCTGACTGGACCCAGTTGACCAGTCAACGGTCCAGTCAACTGCTGACTGGGCAGTTGACTGGCCCCACTGGTCAGTCTCTGATGCACACTGGGTGCAGTGCACCGGGTGCATTTAGCTTTTTCTACACTGTGCATTTTTCGAATTAATTTAATACCAGGAATTGCAGAAAATAGATTAATTCGTTAGAAACCCGTAGAAAATAATCCGTAGCTCGGATCGAAAAACTTTATACATGAAAATTGCTCAGAACGACGAGACGAATCCGAATGCGCGGTTCGTTCGTCCGTCACACGTCCCTAGCTACCCGAACATGGAACCGTTCCCCTTCGGTCGTCTGTCTGACAAATGTCCGGAACCGGGAAAACATCCCCGGATGTTTTCCCTCTTCACCTATATCATGTAGCACCACGTCAGAACACCCCTAGCTCTGCATAATGTCATGTCATGCTCTTGTTTGCTTTATATTTACTGTTTCCTCCCCCTCTTCTCTCTCGTTAGACCCCGACGCGGTTCTCGGTACCGACGCAGCTCCGGAGCCTGACGCCACCATTGACGACCTTGCCCTTGCCCTTGCCGCCGAGCAACCAGGCAAGCCCCCCCCTTTGATCATCCTGATATCGCCCATTCTATTTTCTCATGCTTGCATTAGAATTGCTGCTGCTGCTGCTTTACCTATTCTGATGCATAGCCTGTTTACTATAACCTGCTGTTGATAATTACCTGCATATCCTAAACTGCTTAGTATAGGCTGGGTAGAGACCTATTAGTGACCCGTCTAGTCCCGACTGCCCCGCTGGATTATCAGAAGACCCGATCAACGGGATTGAAGACCAGGCCCCGACACCGCACATCACCACCCCTTAGTTGTAATGACACTGCAGCGTTACTATCGAGTGCCGAGGGTGAAACCTCCTGTAGCACTTCTGATGTTAACTCTGTAGAGTAGCTATTCGGTCGTGGTCATCGAGGGTGATTCCTCCTTCACCACTTCCGATAACGACGCCGTCGTACAACACCTCAAGTGTGAACCCAGCGAGGGTGATTCCTCCGAGTTCACCTTGACGGATACATCGAGTAGGAATCCAACGAGGGTGATACCTCGGATTCCCCTGATGTTATGGACACACGGATACTTGGACTGTACTATTGTTACTTGGAAAGGCGGGTCGACCCTGAGGGGTACCCACGTGTGATGTGAAGACGGGTTGCCTGTATGGTGCCCTAGTGATGAATACGAGGCGCGGCCAGGCATTCTTAACCCTTGCAGCAAGTCCTCGAGACGGGGCGACGGGGTCACATCTTTCGTGAGTCTCTGCTCGTTACCGCAAGCCCTAGTCCACTAACGATTTGGATATTTGATCCGAGCAGGCCTCAGGCCTGATAGCACTAACCATCACGTGGGCATAGTATGGGCGTTCTGCATCGTGACATCAGCCGAAAGTTCTGTCAGATGTCCAGTTCAGCATTGTGGCACGATCGGATCATACCGACCATCCTAGGCGGTGCTGGTATCCACCCTGCACACAACGACCCGTAGTGCACAGGGTGATGGCCCAAGACCCCTGAGTGCTTAGGATGTAGACCGGCGGGGACCTCTCTGCTGAGCTGTAGGTAGGGCTGCGATGTATCGTTTGGCCGAGGCCGGGCATAACCGAGGAAAGTGTGTCCGGCCGGAGTTAATCGAGCATGTTGGGTAAGTTGGTGCACCCCTGCAGGGAAGAACACATCTATCGATAGCCGGTCCTACGGTAAAGGACACTCGGAGTTGTATCCTGATTGATACAATTAGAACTGGATACTTGGATACTATGGCTCTGGGATTGCTTCTCGCAGGGAGTCGAGAAGGGATCTCAGGACGAGGTTGATAACTGTATGGCTCTGGGATTGCTTTCTCGCAGGGAGTCGAGAAAGGATCTCTGGGTGAGGTTGATATCATTACTGCTACCTTATATTGTACTGTCCTACTCTCTTCTATTGCTGCAAGACCGCTGAAGATGCTAGTCTTCGATAGGACTAGGCCTTCTCTCTATTCTGGCATTTCTGAAGCCCAGTCTACATATACAGCTTCCCTTGGAAAATGTTGCATATGTAGTGTAGATCCTTGCTTGCTGAGTACTTCTGAGTACTCACGGTTGCTTTGTTTTCCTTTTCTCCCCATATCAGTTTGTCGTGACTAGAGGACGGAGCCCTCTGAGACAGATGCCCCGTCGATCGACTACTACTACCACCCTGAGGGTGGATACTACTACGAGTTGACTGATGACCAGGAGTAGGATCGGAGGGTCCCAGGCAGGAGGCCTGCGCCTTTCGATCATAGTGTTTTCTTTTGCCCCACCTTTCTAAAGGGCTTATCTATGTTTTCTTTTATATCTGTACTCAGATATCTGATGCTTCCGCTGACGCTTGTATGCGAGCTTTTGTATTCGAGCTCTCGAGGCCCCTGGCTTGTAATATAAAGCTTGTATGACTTTATTTATGTTTTAGAGTTGTGTTGTGATATCTTCCCGTCAGTCCTTAGGCTTGATCATGTGCATTTGTGTGTATGATTAGTGCACGATTGAGCCGGGGGCGTCACAAGTTGGTATCAGAGCCGACTGCCTGTAGGAACCCCCTTTCCAACTCCATGGCCGAAGTTGAGTCTAGTGGTCCAAAACTGTTTTACTAACATGGCTGTGTGGCTTACGTGCCCACGTCGCCAAATGGGTGGTATTAGGATCTTTTACTCCTCGACCTTTACTCTGGGACTCTGTTCTCTCTTCTATTCGGGTTAAAATTTTACTAACTCCAACATTAGGTTCTCGTGATCACATCCACCCGGTGTTCTGAAATTCCCCCCTTCCTTCAAGATTGCGGGCCAGGTTCTGCTTGCAGGATCCTCTTATCGAGGGCACCCTGTTTTGTCACTTGCAGATTCCTTGCTCCAATAGTTTTCTCCGACGTTGATGTAGCCTTTGCTATGTCCCGTCGTGTACTTCCTTGCCGCGTGTCTGCGCGCCGCCTAGTTTGTCTAGCTGCGTGCATTTCCGAACTCCTACCGCCGTTTGTGTCCAATTCCGTGCATCGTTCTGTATGTCTTTGATGACTACTAATATGCACCTAATGCCTTCTTGTTCATCACTCATGTTACATCGTGAATGACCTCTTACACATGCAGTTTTTCTTGCTAAACTGCCCCTATTGATTTGGCAGGATGGCTGATGATCCCCCACCTCCACCTTATATTGCCGAAATGATGCAGCAGTTTGAATTGAACCGTCAGGTTATGACCAGGATATTGGCTCAGTTCCCAAACCAGAATGCTCATCAACAGCCTACCCCAATAACACTGCCAGAATTCGTGCGCCTCAATCCGTCCACTTTTCGCAGCTCGACTGATCCAATGGATGCTGATGATTGGCTCCGTGACATTGCCTTCCAGATGATGTCGGCCAATGTTATCCCTGACAGTTACGTCACCTATGCGACGTATCACCTGAGAGGATCAGCTGCTCAATGGTGGGAAAGCCACAAGGGTATGTTGCCTGCTGAAACTGTAACCACTTGGCAGGAATTTCAGTCAGCCTTTCGTGCATGGTACATTCCTCAAGGTCTGATGGACCAGAAGAAGCTGGAGTTTCACAAACTCACACAGGGAATAATGACTGTGGATGAATATCAGAGGAAATTTCTTGAATTGTCCCGCTATGCTGAAGATGACGTCTGCACTGACGCACGCAAGCAGGAGAAATTCCGTGAAGGACTGCGTACTGATATAAACCTTGCACTTGCTGTCCATGATTGCACAAACTTCGCAACACTTGTCAGCAAATCTTTCCAAGTTGAAACTGCACTGACTAAGTACCAGGAGTCGCTCAAGCGTACTCGAGATGTTGGCTCATCCTCGGGTTAGCCAGTTCAGAAACGTCGAGTCTGGATTCCCCACAATGTTTACCACCGACCTGCTCCAACACAAAGGCCGTCATATGTTGCACCTCATCTGCCTTCACCGCCGAGACAACTAACGGTTCCTGACGGACCGCCTAATGCTATGGCTTCTCCTCAGGTTGCACCAAGTCCTCCTAATGGTCGTAAGAAGAGTTGTCGAAACCGCCGATTCAGAAATAGTAATACCATACCGTCTGCTGTTGTACTTGGCCATGCCAATCACATCAATGCTGAAAAGGCTCAGAAGGAACCGACTATCGTGCTGGGAACACTCTCTGTGAATTCAGAACCAGCCTCTGTTCTCTTTGATTCAGGAGCATCACATGCTTTTGTTTCCCAACAATTTGCTCAGTCACATGAGTTATACCTGCAAGAATTACCCACTCCTCTAATGGTTCAGTCCCCGAGATCCAAGTGGCAAACCACAATGTTAAGCCCTCACAACCACATCGAGATTGGAGGTCTACTTTTTCCGGTTTCTCTCATTGTACTTGGACCTTCCGACATAGACATTATTCTCGGTATGGACTGGTTGACAGCCCATAATGCTTTGATTGATTGCACTACTAAGACAGTCCAGCTTACACACCCTTCTGGTCAGATAGTCAAATACTCAGCCCGAATAGCTCAAGATGCTGAGAGCCCGATATATGTTCTGAATGCATTGAATGCTTCACCTCTTGAAGGCATCGAGAACGTTCCAGTTGTTCGTAATTTTCAAGATGTATTTCCAGAAGAACTTCCAGGAATACCCCCTGCTAGAGCTGTCGAGTTTGTCATCGACTTGAAACCTGGCACAAATCCTATTGCGAAGCGTCCTTATAAGATGCTTCCGCATCATCTTCTCGAGCTTAAGGAAGAAATCGACACGTCACTTAAGAAAGGTTTCATCCGTCCCAGTTCCTCTGCTTGGGGAGCACCTTCACTCTTCATTAAGAAGAAGGATGGAACTAACCGATTGGTTCAGGACTATCGGCCCATTAACCAAGCCACAATTCAGAATAAATATCCGCTTCCTCGGATCAATGATTTATATGATCAAATTGTTGGATCATCGGTATTCTCTAAACTTGATTTGAGGTTGGGTTACCATCAGATCCGTGTTCGTGAAGAGGATATTCCGAAGACTACATTTGTTACTCGTTATGGCTCCTACGAGTACACGGTCATGTCCTTCGGCTTAACCAATGCTCCAGCAACTTTCTCCCGTCTGATGAATTACATTTTCATGGATTACCTTGACAAATTCGTCGTTGTATATCTGGATGATATTCTGGTCTATTCGAAGAATAAGGAAGAACATGCCGAACACCTCCGTCTTGTACTGGAAAGGCTCCGAGAACACCAGTTGTATGCCAAATACTCCAAATGTGAATTCTGGCTTTCTGAAGTAACTTACCTTGGTCATGTGATTCCCAAGGATGGAATTGTCGTTAACCCGGAACGAGTTCAAGCTATTCTTGACTGGACTCCTCCGAAGAACGTCAAGCAAGTGAGAAGTTTTCTTGCCCTTGCAAGCTATTGCCGTCGATTTGTTGAGAATTTTTCTAAGATTGCTAAGCCTTTGACTAATCTGCTTCACAAGGGCGTTAAGTTTGAATGGACCGACAAATGTCAAGAAAGTTTCCAGACACTCAAAGACAAGCTGACATCTGCCCCAGTACTTGCTCCTCCAGATTCTCGTAAAGATTTTGTGATTTATTATGATGCATCCCATGAAGGATTAGGCTGTGTCCTAATGCAAGAGCGTAAAGTGATTGCTTATGGTTCTCGTAAGTTGCGCCCACATGAATAGAATTATCCAGTACATGATCTAGAACTAGCTGCTGTCATCTATGCACTGCAGTTGTGCCGACATTACCTTCTCGGTAATCATTGCGAGATATACACGGATCATAAAAGTCTGAAGTACTTGTTCACTCAGCCATCTCTAAACCTCCATCAACAAAGATGGATGGAGGCCATTGCGGACTATGATTTGGGTATTTCTTATACCCCTGGCAAGGCTAACGTGATGGCTGATGCCTTAAGCCGCAAGTCCTATTGCGACAACCTCATGGTTAGGCGAGCTCAACCTCGTCTTTTTGAAGAACTGTGCAAGCTGAATCTGCGGATTGTTCCACATGGTTCTCTTAATAACCTTGTGATACAACCAGATCTTGAGAAAGCTGTTAAGAATGCGCAAGCTAAAGATGCTGAAGTTGATCTGATGAAGAAAAATCTTCACCTTGAAAAGTATAGGGATTTCTCGCTGTCTGAAGATGGAACCTTGTATTTCAGAAACCGCATTGTCGTACCTCGCTTCGAGCTTATGATTGACAAAGTCATGAAGGAGGCACATGATACCCCGCTGTCTATTCATCCGGGTAGCACCAAGATGTATCGTGATCTCCGTTAAAGGTACTGGTGGTCTAGAATGAAGCAGGACATTGCTCGTTATGTTGCTGAATGTGATCTGTGTCGTCGCATTAAAGTAGAACATCAGAAACCAGCTGGAATTCTGCAACCGCTTCCTATTCCTCTATGGAAATGGGATAAGGTTCAGATGGATTTCATTACAGGACTTCCCAGGCACAGAAGGGTCATGATGCTATTCTTGTCGTCGTCGACTAACTCTCTAAAGTTGCACACTTTCTGCCCGTCAAGGAAACTATCACTGCTAGTCAGTTAGCAGAGTTGTATATCTCCAGAATTGTTTCACTCCACGGTATTCCGAAGGAGATCAGTTCGGACCGTGGCGGTCTTTTCACCTCAAAGTTCTGGGAAAGTTTCCAAGAAGCTATGGGAACTCATATTACCTGGAGTTCAGCTTATCACCCCCAATCCCAAGGCCAAGTCGAGCGAGTTAATCAAGTGCTTGAAGACATGCTTCGGGCTTGTGTTATATCGTTTGGCAAGAAGTGGGAAGAATCTCTTCCATATGCCGAGTTCTCTTATAACAACAGCTATCAAGCCTGCTTGAAAATGGCTCCCTTTGAAGTACTGTATGGACGTAAGTGTCGAACCCCTCTGAATTGGTCAGAAACTGGGGAACGACCACTCGTGGGTCCGGATATTATTCAACACACCGAAGAACAAGTTCGTATTGTCCGGGAAAATCTCAAGGCAGCTCAGGACCGCCAGAAGAGAAACTACGATTGCAAACGATGGGGTTTGACTTATCAACCTGGTGATCAAGCTTATCTACGTGTCACCCCTATGAAGGGCACTCACTGTTTTGGAATCAAGGGCAAGCTAGCTCCACGCTACATTGGTCCTTTCCGCATTGTTGCAAGACGTGGTCAGGTGGCATATAAATTGGAATTGCCATCGCAATTCTCTCATATCCACGACGTCTTTCATGTGTCGCAACTTCGTCGTTGCTTCAAGGAATCTCCGCACCAAGCAGTGGATCACGAGGTGCTCGAATTGCAAGATGACCTATCTTATAAGGAGCATCCGATCCGCATTCTCGATGAAGCTGAATGTCGGACCCGTCAGAAGGTTACCAAGTTCCTCAAAGTGCAGTGGTCAAATCATATTGAAGATGAAGCCACTTGGGAACGCGAGGATAATCTTCGTGCGGAATACCCCGAACTTTTTCCTTCTACCTCTTAATTCTCGGGACGAGAATTCTTGTTAGTGGAGGAGATTTGTAACACCCCCCAGTGGTTAACTATAGTAATCCCCTTTTGATTATGCCAAGTCATCTTGATCAACAGTAATTGAACATCATTTGGATCCTATCTCTTTTCAAATTCAAATTCAAATGGATATTCAAACTAAAAGTGAAAATAAAAGTTGTTCAAATCCAGAAACTAAAATGTCCATTACATAGCAAATAAATTGGAGACAATTCTAAAATTGAAACCAACATTATTGGAATTGGGAAAGTGACTCAAACATCCTCAAACAGAGACTAAAGACAATATTTAATAGCCTTTTATTTAATCTAAATAAAATATGAAATGATGTTTTGCCCAGACTAGTTTTTGGTGGTAGGGTGCAATGTACTAAGATTTATGGACCAGGTCACATATTTTACAAAAGTCGTTTGGGTGCCCAACTATTTGCAAAAACAGAAAAACAGAAACAGAAAAGAAAGAAAAAGAAAAGGGCCGCCAGCGACTGGGCCTAAGTGACACAGTGGTCGGCCCAGCCCGCGCAACGCCTTCTCTCCCTCCTCCCGCGTGTCTGCACGCCCGCACTCGCCGCGCCGGCCCCCCTACCCCGCGGTCGACAACGCGCCGGCCATCTGGCGGTGCCCCGTGCGGATAAGACTGCCCCCAATCCCCATGCGACTCGTTGGACAAACCCTAGACGCCACAGCTTCCCTCTCTCACTCGCCCCCTTCCGTTTCTTCGGAGGCCGACGCTGCCGTTGCCGTCACCCCGCCACCACCGTGGCCAGTGGCCTCCCCGAGCCGCGAGACCTTGTCCAGGAGCCGCGCAGGTGAGCGGTCCTTCTGCCTCGTCGTTGGATCAGAGCTGAGGAATGCCACAGCCACCGCCATCATCGCGCAACGCCGACTGCATCCGCCGGCGTCCAGCTCCCCGATCTGCACTGCCTCGACCTCCCCCGGGCTCACCAAGCTCGCCACCGCACTCTCTGTGAGCGCCACCCTTTTTCCCCTCTCTTTCCTGCCTCTCGCGCGCCGCCTAGCTAGCCGTAACTGAGGCCGAGAGCTGGCTGTGGCCTTGGCACCGCCATTGAGCTCGTAGTCATCAATACCGACCCCCTCGAGTCCAACCGATGTCACCGCCGCGCTCAGGACCCCTCTCCGCTGCTGCCCACCCTACCAGATCGATGGATGTGAGCCCAGTTGCTCGATCGCTTCGAGATCGTGTTGCCACCGCCGTTGGACATCGTCGGTGCTGTTGTCTCCGGCCACCGCAGGTTGAACTGCCACCACCATCGGACGCAGCTCGTCGAGCTCGTTCAGATGGACCCAGCCTCGCCCCGTCAAGTTATTCATGGCGAGATTCCGGTGAGTCGCCGCCGTGTCTCTGGTCGTCACCGGCGTTCTCGGCCTCGCCGCCGTTAACCCAGTCGACATGGCATACTTAACTGCTAACCCTCACCACTAATCCCCACTGACAGCCGGGTCCCACAAGGGTTAATTAGTTTTAACAGAAAGCAGTTTAATTAAAATGACCAACTGACAATTGGGGCCCACCATTTACTGTTCTAATGGATAAGATCTGCTGACTGTGACTGCTGACTCAGCACTGGGCCCCATCCGTCAGCCTCTGCTGACTGGACCCAGTTGACCAGTCAACGGTCCAGTCAACTGCTGACTGGGCAGTTGACTGGCCCCACTGGTCAGTCTCTGATGCACACTGGGTGCAGTGCACAGGGTGCATTTAGCTTTTTCTACACTGTGCATTTTTCGAATTAATTTAATTCCAGGAATTTCAGAAAATAGATTAATTCGTTAGAAACCCATTGAAAATAATCCGTAGCTCGGATCGAAAAACTTTATACATGAAAATTGCTCAGAACGACGAGACGAATCCGAATGCGCGGTCCGTTCGTCTGTCACACATCCCTAGCTACCCGAACATGGAACCGTTCCCCTCCGGTCGTCTGCTTGACAAATGTCCGAAACCGGGAAAACATCCCCGGATGTTTTCCCTCTTCACCTATATCATGTAGCACCACGTCAGAACACCCCTAGCTCTGCGTAATGTCATGTCATGCTCTTGTTTGCTTTATATTTACTATTTCCTCCCCCTCTTCTCTCTCGTTAAACCTCGACGTAGTTCCCGGTACCGACGCAGCTCCGGAGCCCGACGCCACCATTGACGACCTTCCCTTGCCGCCGAGCAACCAGGCAAGCCCCCCCTTTGATCATCCCGATATCGCCCATTCTATTTTCTCATGCTTGCATTAGAATTGCTGCTGCTGCTGCTTTACCTATTCTGATGCATAGCCTGTTTACTGTAACCTGCTGTTGATAATTACCTGCATATCCTAAACTGCTTAGTATAGGCTGGGTAGAGACCTATTAGTGACCCCACTAGTCCCTACTGCCCCGCTGGATTATCAGAAGACCCGATCAACGGGATTGAAGACCAGGCCCCGACACCGCACATCACCACCCCTTAGTTGTAACGACACTGCAGCGTTACTATCGAGTGCCGAGGGTGAAACCTCCTGTAGCACTTCTGATGTTAACTCTGTAGAGTAGCTATTCGGTCGTGGTCATCGAGGGTGATTCCTCCTTCACCACTTCCGATAACGATGCCGTCGTACAACACCTCAAGTGTGAACCCAGCGAGGGTGATTCCTCCGAGTTCACCTTGACGGATACATCGAGTAGGAATCCAACGAGGATGATACCTCAGATTCCCCAGATGTTATGGACACACGGATACTTGGACTGTACTTTTGTTACTTGGAAAGGCGGGTCGACCCTGAGGGGTACCCGCGTGTGATGTGAAGACGGGTTGCCTGTATGGTGCCCGAGTGATGAATACGAGGCGCGGCCGGGCATTCTTAACCCTTGCAGCAAGTCCTCGAGACGGGGCGACGGGGTCACATCTTTCGTGAGTCTCTGCTCATTACCGCAAGCCCTAGTCCACTAACAATTTGGATATTTGATCCGAGCAGGCCTCTGGCCTGATAGCACTAACCATCACGTGGGCATAGTATGGGCGTTCTGCATCGTGACATCAGCCGAAAGTTCTGTCAGACATCCAGTTCAGCATTGTGGCACGGTCAGATCGTACCGACCATCCGAGGCGGTGCTGGTATCCACCCTGCACACAACGACCCGGAGTGCATAGGGCGATGGCCCAAGACCCCTGAGTGCTTAGGATGAAGACCGGCGGGGACCTCTCTGCTGAGCTGTAGGTAGGGCTGCGATGTATCGTTTGGCCGAGGCCGGGCATGACCCAGGAAAGTGTGTCCGGCCGGAGTTAATCGAGCGTGTTGGGTAAGTTGGTGCACCCCTGCAGGGAAGAACACATCTATCGATAGCCGGTCCTACGGTAAAGGACACTCGGAGTTGTATCCTGATTGATACAATTAGAACTGGATACTTGGATACTATGGCTCTGGGATTGCTTCTCGCAGGGAGTCGAGAAGGGATCTCAGGACGAGGTTGATGACTGTATGGCTCTGGGATTGCTTTCTCGCAGGGAGTCGAGAAAGGATCTCTGGGTGAGGTTGATATCATTACTGCTACCTGATATTGTACTGTCCTACTCTCTTCTATTGCTGCAAGACCGCTGAAGATGCTAGTCTTTGATAGGACTAGGCCTTCTCTCTATTCTGGCATTTCTGCAGCCCAGTCCACATATACAGCCTCCCTTGGAAAATGTTGCATATGTAGTGTAGTTCCTTGCTTGCTGAGTACTTCTGAGTACTCACGATTGCTTTGTTTTCCTTTTCTCCCCATATCAGTTTGTCGTAACCAGAGGATGGAGCCCCCTGAGACAGATGCCCCATCGATCGACTACTACTACCACCCCGAGGGTGGATACTACTACGAGTTGACTGATGACCAGGAGTAGGATCGGAGGGTCCCAGGCAGGAGGCCTGCACCTTTCGATCGTAGTGTTTTCTTTTGCCCCGCCTTTCTAAAGGGCTTATCTGTGTTTTCTTTTATATCTGTACTCAGATATCTGATGCTTCCGCTGACGCTTGTATGCGAGCTTTTGTATTCGAGCTCTCGAGGCCCCTGGCTTGTAATATAAAGCTTGTATGACTTTATTTATGTTTTAGAGTTGTGTTGTGATATCTCTCCGTGAGTCCTTAGGCTTGATCATGTGCATTTGCGTGTATGATTAGTGCACGATTGAGCCGGGGGCGTCACAGCAGACACCCCCTTTGCCTTGGGGGCCAAGGCTCCCGGGGGGGAGAGGCTCCGAAAACCCATCTAGGGTTTCCCCCTATGGCCGCCGCCCCCCCTAGATGGGATCTCGGGTGCCCCCCTCCTCCTCCCTTCTCCCTATATATAGAGAGGCAGAGAGAGGGCAGCCGCACCCCTTGAGCACATCTCCATGCCATGGTGCTCCCTCTCCTCTCCCTCGTAATCCTCTTCCTCTCCGTAGTGCTTAGCGAAGCTCTGTCGAGATTCCACCAGCACCGCCGCCACCACGCCGTCGTGCTGCCGGAGGACTCGAGCTACTACTTCACCATCGCTCTCTGGATCGAGGAGGTGAAGGCGTCATCAAGCCGTACGTGTGTTGAACACGGAGGTGCCGTCCGTTCGGCACTTGGATCGGGAGTTCGCGGGACGGATCGTGATTGGATCGCGAAGACGTTCGACTACATCAACCGCATTTCTTAACGCTTCCGCTAGCGATCTACAAGGGTATGTAGATGCAATCTCTCCTCTCATAGATGGTTATCTCCTAGATTGATCTTGGTGAGCATAGGAATTTTTTTGTTTCCCATGCAACGTTCCCCAACAGAACATATATAGAGAGAAGTGGCCTCTCTTTCTCCGTGCTTGGTCGAACAACAAGTTTTCGTATATCTATCCGATGCTACTACATATATACAATATAACATCCCTGACATCATCAAGCGCCAAACTCCCATTGAATTTCCGTATGGTATTCTCCCTTTTCATGTATGACGTGGTCAAGAAAGAATCCCGCCAATTCCTCTTGAATTTCTCGTATGTGATCATGTGGTAGGAGTTCATCCCGCATCTGCCAGATCTAATTTAAAGAAGGGGTTTAATACATATATATGAATGAAACTCAACACAATTGATGGTAATAAAATAAAATTGTGAATATTGTTTACGTACTTCAAATTGTTTGTCAGACAAGCCCTGCTTAGAGATCGAGTGGCGAATGAACTCACAAACGTAGTATCCACATAAATTATTCCCGCCTGCCTGCCACAAGCACTTTATGAGAATAGAGTTCAATCAAACTGATAATCAAGCATGATAATGGTATTGATGAAACTAGAATCAATGAGATATTCGCGGAACTAGCTAGTACTACTTACTTTGGGGTGTGTAAATCACAGCTTGTTCTTTAGACCCGGAACCATTCCGGTGAACTTTTTCCAAACCCTGCCAAGCAAATAAAATGATTACTTAATATCAGTAAATGAACGAAAGTTGCCGATATGGTGCGATAATGATTGAAATTACTTCTGGAGCATTGCAGTCATGTCCGCATAATCCTTGGGATCTTTACGTCTCGAGTCTAAGACAGTTACTACTCCCCCGTCAAGCTTAATGGATAGCAGAATAAAGTGGAACATGCGCACGCAAAACTCATCAATTACATTACTTAACCTCGAGTAAACGAAATCGAATATGCACAAGACAGTAACACTCACTTGAAGTTGTAAGGAAAGAGTATTTCCCTTTTGTTTTGATGTAGAAGGAATGCTTTTAGCAAGTTTTTCTCGGTATCTTCAACTCTATTTTCTACTGTCCATTCATTTACGGTATTTGGGCTAATGAACCCAATGTCATAGATTTGTCCTCTTTTGCATTCGACGATCTTCAATCTGCATAATATAGTGAGGATAATTATATATACATGCAATGAACGAGCTGAGCTAGAGACTTAATTACAGAAGTAATACTTACAGATAGTAGCAAGTCATGAGTTGTTTGTCGAGGGCATCTTGATTGAATAACTGCAATAATTCCACAAATTCAACAGGCATCAGGTCGACTCCAATGAGGTCGTGCTCATCTTTAATTCTCACCATCAAACTATCGGTCCCATTCTTCCTGCAGCTTTCCAAGTACCAGTCATGCAATCTTTGCATCATCGTTGTTAGATGAGGATGATCAGGTTTGACGAGAGGCTTCCCGTGCTCGTATCTAAAGATCTCTACTACCTCAGACGTTTCAAATTGTACATCATCGCCCACGTAATCACCAAGAGTGGTACCGGGCAGTAGCCCCGGATGATTAGCGATATCGCTAGAAACCTTGAGCGGGGGGCACGATTGCTTCTCCTGTTCGCCGAGCTAGGGAATTGTTTTCCCACTTCTTCGTCTTGCAGCACTGGTAGTACTTCCCGACCGCCGCGCTTCATCATATGTCTTTTCAATACAGCGGTCATAGTTGGATTGCGGTGGAGGCGGTGGTGGTCGCTTAAGGGCATCCAGAGTGCGCTTCGCTTTCACTGGATCTATTGTTTCCTTTCAAAATGGGCCTACACTTCGGCTTCCACGATGTCCGTGTTTTCCTCGTCAGTCCTCTCATATGTTAACTTTGGAGGAGCCCTGAGGCTTGAACCAGCTTTGAATTTCTTCCCGCCTTTTGTACTGATAGCTGCCAGAGCGACGGCACCTCTCTTCCGCTGTTGCTGTGGCGGCGGAGTCCGCTGACGCACCGGAGCCCGCTGAGGCGACGGAGCGCGCTGACGCGCCAAAGACGGCTGCGGCGGCGGAGACGGCTGACGCACCAGAGACAGCTGAGGCGAAGGAGGATTCTGCTGAGGGGCTTCCTCCGTTAGAGTCCGCTGAGGCGGCGGAGACGGCTGACGCGCCGGAGATGACTCAGGCAGTGAAGATAGCAGAGCTGGACTGTGAGGAGGAGTCCGTTGAGGATCCGGCTTAGTATGCTGAGTCGGCGTCCAGTTTGGAAGCTTGATGTGCTCCTTTCTCCATAGGCATGTACTCCTTAAGGCATTTTCCAGAAGCATCTCCCCTTCACCTGTAGGGTACTCAAGCTCCAGCCCCTCAAATCCCTCCATTATTTCATCCACCCCGACAATAGCAAAGCCATCTAGAATCGGACGGCAATGGAAAGTTCCCTCAGCTCGAGGAGGTAAGACAGAGCCGACCGCCACCTTCACTATCAGGTTATGGAATTTCGACATTAGCACACAATGTTCAGTCTCCGTGATACTATCCACGGGGTAGTGAGGAGCCGTGAAATCAGGCTGAACGAGCTCTGTGGAAGCCACGCTGCTTCTCCACTGAGATGGTGGGGTAGCTTCGGGGGCAGCGTCGAACGAAGGATCTTCGTGCCGCTGAGATGGTTGGCCAGTAGCTCGCTGGCTCTCAAGTTCCTCTAGTTTCGCTAATCTTGCACTGATCTTCTGCATTTCACTTGATTCCTCTTTCTTCTTTCTCTCTCGGCTTCTATAACCACCGATGTCGGGAAACCCATGCACCCACGGAACGGAGCCTGATGTGCCTCTTGTTCATCCAGGGTGTTCAGGATTCCCGAGGGCCTCTGTCAGCTCGTCCTTCTCTTTGTCGGGAATGAACATCCCTTCCTGCGTTGCCTTGATTGCTTTCTCAAGCTTCTTGATGGGTATTGCAAGTTGATCGTTCATCAAAACACACTTCCCTGATTCTGGGTCCAAAGTTCCCCCAACCCCGAAGAACGAAGTCCTTGCCCGATCTGGCCAGTGCAATGTCACTGGTTGGACCCCTTTAGAAAGCACGTCTTGCTCAGCTTTGTCCCACATAGGCCGGGCTTTGCTGTAGCCACCTGACCCCGTAGTATGGTGATACTTCTTCTTTTCAGCATTTTGCTTGTTTGTCAGTGACCTTTGCTTACCCTTCTCCGATTTCTTGTAGGCCACAAATGCGGGCCAGTGATCTCTCATCTTCTCATATCGACCGATGAATTCTGGAGTCTCATCTTTCTTGACAAACTTTTTGTTCAAATCTTTCTTCCATTTCTTGAATAGTTCTGTCATCTTCTTAAGAGCAAACGCCTTGTCCTTTCGCTCTATAACTGGGTTATTCGGATCCTCCTCTGGCGGTAGGCTGAAATTTGTCATCAGCGAGGTCCAAAGATCATCTTTCAGTCTATCTTGGACATAAGAAACTTTAGGATCCTTCTTCTTATTCCATTCTTGGATGCTGATCGGGACGCTGTCCCTAACAATAACTCCGCACTGATGTATAAATTTGGTCTTGGTCCGCTTGGGAGCAATTGGTTGGCCATCTCGAGTGATTTCTTCGACCGTGAACCTTTCATCCTGGCCCAACTTTTTCTTTGGGCCTCGTCTCCTTACCGAAGTTTGGCTCGATCTGGAGGGCTAAAAGAAGAAAGAAGCATCAATATATGTATATACAAAACAATTAATGCATCTAGTCAGTAGAGGCTTAATATATATATATACCTCGCCGGACTTTGCAACAGTTAAGGCTCCCTTCTCCGTTGGATCACCGGAGCCGTCATGATCTCCTTCCTCCTCCATTGGATTACTGGAGCCATCATGATCTCCTTCCTCCTCCATTGTTGGATCACCAGAGCCGTCATGATCTCCTTCCTGACCATCGGAGTCGTTGAGAAACGACAAGGTGATATCACCTCCGTCGCGGATTATATCCCCCAACAACTCTTCTTTTCTAAGTCTCTGTCCATAGTTTCTGCAAACATTACAACATGGCAATATACAACCATGAGAGATGGATTAGTGGCAAACATAGACCTGATGTTTGCTTGAACTACGTCGGTATTTCCCCAAAGAGGAAGGGATGATGCAGCACAACAACGGTAGGTATTTCCCTTAGTGATGAGACCAAGGTTATCGAACCAGTAGGAGAACCACGCAACACCACGTAAACAGCTCCTGCACACAAAGAACAAATACTTGCAACTCGATGTAAGAGAGGGGTTGTCAATCCCTCACGGGTAAAAAGATAGGTAAAATTGTAGTAGATTGGATAAATAGATCTCGCGGGAACGTGAGATAAAATAAATAAATAAAAATTGCAGCAAGGTATTTTTGTGTTTTTGGATTAATAGATGTGAAAATAAAAGCAAATAAAAATAGATCGCGAAGGCAAATAGCAAATAGATCTGAAAATATATGATGCGAAAATAGACCCGGGGGCCGCAGATTTCACTAGTGGCTTCTCTCGAGAAAAATAGCATACGGTGGGTAAACAAATTACTGTTGGGTAATTGATAGAACTTCAAATACTCATGACGATATCCAGGCAATGATCATTATATAGGCATCACATCCAAGATTAGTAGACTGACTCCTGCCTGCATCTACTACTATTACTCCACACATCGACCGCTATCCAGCATACATCTAGTGTATTAAGTTCATGGAAAAACGGAGTAATGCAATAAGAACGATGACATGATGTAGACAAGATGTCTATTTATGTAGAAATAGACCCCATCTTGTTATCCTTAATAGCAATGATACATACGTGTCGGTTCCCCTTCTGTCACTGGGATCAAGCACCATAAGATCGAACCCATCACAAAGCACCTCTTCCCATTGCAAGATAAATAGATCAAGTTGGCCAAACAAAACCCAAATATCGGAGAAGAAATACGAGGCTATAAGCAATCATGCATATAAGAGATCAAAGAAGACTCAAATAACTTTCATGGATAAAAACATAGATCTGATCATAAACTCAAAGTTCATCGGATCCCAACAATCACACCGCAAAAAGAGTTACATCAAATAGATCTCCAAGAGACCATTGTATTGAGAATCAAACGAGAGAGAGAAAGCCATCTAGCTACGCCTACGAACCCGTAGGTCTACAATGAACTACTCACGCATCATCGGAGAGGCACCAATGAGGATGATGAACCCCTCCGTGATGGTGTCTAGATTGGATCTGGTGTTTCTGGAACTTGCGGCATCTGGAATTGATTTTCGTCGACTCCCCTAGGGTTTCTGGAATATTGGGGTATTTACAGAGCAAAGAGGCGGTGCAGGAGGCCACCGAGGTGGGCACAACCCACCTGGGCGCGCCTGGGCCCCCAGGCGCGCCCTGGTGGGTTGTGCTCCCCTCGGAGCACCCCTCTGGTACTTCTTTGGCCCAACAGGAGCCTTCTGGTCCAGAAAGAATCCACAAAAAGTTTCGCTATGTTTGGACTCCGTTTGGTATTGATTTCCTGCGATGTAAAAAACAAGCAGAAAACAACAACTGGCACTGGGCACTATATCAATAGGTTAGTACCAAAAAATGATATAAAATGATTATAAAAAATCCAAGAATGATAATATAATAGCATGGAACAATAAAAAATTATAGATACGTTGGAGACGTATCAGCATCCCCAAGCTTAATTCCTGCTCATCCTCGAGTAGGTAAATGATAAAAACAGAATTTTTGATGTGGAATGCTGCCTAACATGTTCATCGCATATTCTTTTCTTTGTAGCATGGACATTTGGACTTTTATATGGTTCAAAGCAATAGTCTAGTTTTGACATGAAGACTTTAATACTCAAGCATATCAACAAGCAACCATGTCTTTCAAAATATCGACTCTAAAGCAAGTTATCCCTAGCCCATCATGCTCAATCATTGATCCATTCATGAAACACACTCGAATACTAGCTATACCCAATGCTCAAGTACGATCATAGTGCCCCTTAGTTGGTGCTTTATAAGAGAAGATGGAGACTGATGTAAAAATAAAAATTGCATAAAGTAAAAGAAAGGCCCTTCGCGGAGGGAAGTAGGGATTTGTAGAGGTGCCAGAGCTCAAAGCTTAAATTGAGAGATAAAAACATTTTGAGAGGCATACTTTTCCCACCAACGAAAACGACTTAGAGTTCCCAACACTTTCCATGCTAGATATATCATAGGCGGTTCCCAAACAAAAAATAAAGTTTATTCCTTTTTCCACCATACTTTCACTTTCCATGGCTAGCCGTATCCACGGGTGGCCTCCATACCAAAACTTTCCAAGGAATTTATTATTTGACAACATAAAGTAAATTCATTTTTTCATGTCGGGACTGGGCATCCCTAATACCTTTGCCGTACTCTTGTGCAATGACAAGTGAATAAACACTCATCGTGAGAATAACACATCTAGCATGGAAAATATTGGCCACCCCTCACCGTCTCGCGAGCGGTACGAGCACACAAAAGAGAAATTTATTTTGAAAATTAGAGATGGCATATACAAATTTGCTTAGAACGGCACGAAAATACCGCATATAGGTAGGTATAGTGGACTCATATGGCAAAACTGGTTTAAAGGGTTTTGGATGCACAAGTAGTGATCATACTTAGTGCAAATGAAGGCTAGCAAAAAGATTGAGAAGCGTCCAACCAAGAAACGAAAAACCTCGTAAGCGAGCATTAAGCATAATTAACACCGAATAATGCACCACAAGTAGGATATAATTTCATTGCATAACTATTGACTTTCGTGCTTGCATAGGGAATCACAAACCTTAACACCAATATTCTTACTAAAGCATAATTACTCATCAACATGACTCACATATCATATCGTCATATCTCAAAACCATTACAAAGAACCAAGTTTATTTTTACCAATGATCTTCATTAAAGTTTTTATTATATCCTCCTTGGATATCTATCACTTTGGAACTAATTTCATATGTTGCTTTTCATAAGCTCAAACAAATATAAGTGAAGAACATGAGCATAATATTTCTTTCTCTCAAAATAATCTAAGTGAAGCAAGTGAGAATTTCTTAAAAAAATTACTAACTCCCAAATAAATCTAAGTGAAGCATGAGAGCATTTCTTCAAAAATAACAAAGCACACCGTGCTCAAAAAGATATAAGTGAAGCACTAGAGCAATTCCATTGCTCTAAAAATTTAAGTGAAGCATAGGAGCAAGCATAGCATAATTTTTGGCTTTCTGAAAAAGGTGTGTCCAGCAAGGATTCAAGAGTTAAAATAGCAAAACAAGCAAAGACTCATATCATACAAGACGCTCCAAGCAAAACTCATAATATGTGATGAATAAAAATATAGCTCCAAGTAAAATACCGATGGTCGTTAGAAGAAAGAGGGGATGCCACTCGGGGACATCCCCAAGCTTAGTTGCTTGATACTTCTTGAATATTACCTTGGGGTGCCTCGGGCATCCCCAAGCTTAGCCTTTTGCTAATCCTTATTCCTTCATCCATCGTAATATCACCCAAAACTTCAAAACTACAATCACACAAAACTCAACAAAACCTTCGTGAGATCCGTTAGTATAAGAAAACAAATCTTTACTTTAAATACTGTAGAAAACCCATTAAAATTTTGTTATTGCATTATATCTACTGTATTCTAACTTTTCTATGGCAGAAACTCTTCAAAGGAAGCCATAGATTCATCAAAATAAGCACACAATGCAAAGAAAACAGAATCTGTCAAAAACAGAACAGTCTGCAAAGATACAAATTGTTCTTATACTTCTGTAACTCCAAAAATTCTTAAAAATTAGGAAAACAGAGGAAATTTGTATATAAATCTTGTGTAAAAAATTCAGAATTTTTAGTATCTTATGTGAATTTTCAAAAAAAAATTACTGGACGCAAAAGTTTCTGTTTTCCAACAAGATCAAATCAACTATCACCCAAATCATCCCAAAGGCTTTGCTTGGCACAAACACTAATTTAAACCACAAAAACAAATCTAACCAGAGGCATAATTGGGTATTTTATTGAAAACAGCTAGAAAACCAAAAAGCAAAAATATACAAGTTGGGTTGCCTCCCAACAAGCGCTATTGTTTTACGCCCCTAGCTAGGCATAATGTGAAGGATCTAAGTATTGTCATCTTTGTTCTCCAACTCTTCAATCAAACACTTAGAATTCTTAAAGGATTTAGCATATAAATTCTCAACGAAAATACTTCTAGGAACGAGATTGAAAAATTCATTCTTGCAAAAAGGGTCTCTTATCACTTCAATAAAATTGGGGTGGATACTAATCATCTTAAGATCTCCTTTATCATTACTAGAAGTTGCACCCTTGTTTTTAGTAACTTGAGTAGTCTTGCCAATTTTTACGGGAGTTTTGGCGGAAGCAAAAGCCGTACTTAAATTACTAAAGATTTCTTCCAGTTTATCAATCCTAGACGGGCTTTCTTCAATTCTTTCATGAATTACAGTCCCCTTTTCTTTTAACAACTTAAAAACCTCTCCCGCTTTTGACCCAATGTTGGTAGAAAAATTATGCATCTTTTTATCCAAGTTTTCAATATGTTCCTCGGTAAGCATTTTCTTTTTGATAGCATCTAGTCTTTCCATAACATGCTCAAGAGTCAAAGTTGTTTCATTAATCATAAGCGGTGGGGAACCCACTAAATTTCCCATATCATTAAAAGCATCAAGAGAGGGACACATCAAGAAATTTCTGCCGGTAATCGTATCAAGGATGAATCTATACCAAGTGGTGAGACCCACATAAAAACAGTGAAGAAGAACAACGGTAGATTGCTTACGAATAGATCTATTATGAGCATTGCAAATCCTATACCAAGCATCTTTTAAATTCTCCCCTCCCCTTTGTTTAAAGTTAAGAACCTCGTTCTCGGGGGTATACGCAATAGAGGAAGAACTATCCATAACGACAAAAAAAAGATCAACAAGATTGCACATAAAAACAGATCTAACGAGAAAACGGCGAACGAAAAAGAGGGCGAATAAAACGGCAAATTTTTGTGAAGTGTGGGAGAGGAAAATGAGAGGCAAATGGCAAATAATGTAAATTGCAAGGAGATGAGATTTGTGATTAGGAACCTGGTAGATGGTGATGATGTCTCCCCGGCAACGGCGCCAGAAATGGCTAGTGGCCGGGAGACTATCTTGACTTGATCCTCCCCGGCAGAAATGGCTAGTGGCCAGGAGACTATCTTGACTTGATCCTCCCCGGCAACGGCGCCAGAAATGGCTAGTGGCCGGGAGACTATCTTGACTTGATCCTCCCCGGCAGAAATGGCTAGTGGCCAGGAGACTATCTTGACTTGATCCTCCCTGGCAACGGCGCCAGAAATTCCTTTTGATGTTTGCTTGAACTACGTCGGTATTTCCCCAAAGAGGAAGGAATGATGCAGCACAGCAACGGTAGGTATTTTCCTCAGTGATGAGACCAAGGTTATCGAACCAGTAGGAGAACCACGAAACACCATGTAAACAGCTCCTGCACACAAAGAACAAATACTTGCAACCCGACGTAAGAGAGGGGTTGTCAATCCCTCACGGGTAAAAAGATAGGTAAAATTGTAGTAGATTGGATAAATAGATCTCGCGGGAACGCGAGATAAAATAAATAAATAAAAATTGCAGCAAGGTATTTTTGTGTTTTTGGATTAATAGATCTAAAAATAAAAGCAAATAAAAATAGATCGCAAAGGCAAATAGCAAATAGATCTGAAAATATATGATGGGAAAATAGACCCGGGGGCCGTAGATTTCACTAGTGGCTTCCCTCGAGAAAAATAGCATACGGTGGGTAAACAAATTACTGTTGGGCAATTGATAGAACTTCAAATACTCATGACAATATCTAGACAATGATCATTATATAGGCATCACGTCCAAGATTAGTAGACCGACTCCTGCCTGCATCTACTACTATTACTCCACACATCAACCGCTATCCAACATGCATCTAGTGTATTAAGTTCATGGAAAAACGGAGTAATGCAATAAGAATGATGACATGATGTAGACAAGATCTATTTATGTAGAAATAGACCCCATCTTGTTATCCTTAATAGCAATGATACATACGTGTCGGTTCCCCTTCTGTCACTGGGATCAAGCACCGTAAGATCGAACCCATCACAAAGCACCTCTTCCCATTGCAAGATAAATAGATCAAGTTGGCCAAACAAAACCCAAATATCGGAGAAGAAATACGAGGCTATAAGCAATCATGCATATAAGAGATCAAAGAAGACTCAAATAACTTTCATGGATAAAAACATAGATCTGATCATAAACTCAAAGTTCATCGGATCCCAACAAACACACCGCGAAAAGAGTTTCATCAAATAGATCTCCAAGAGACCATTGTATTGAGAATCAAACGAGAGAGAGAAACCCATCTAGCTACTGCCTACGGACCCGTAGGTCTACAATGAACTACTCACGCATCATCGGAGAGGCACCAATGAGGATGATGAACCCCTCCGTGATGGTGTCTAGATTGGATCTGGTGTTTCTGGAACTTGCGGTGTCTGGAATTGATTTTCGTCGACTCCCCTAGGGTTTCTGGAATATTGGGGTATTTATAGAGCAAAGAGGCGGTGCGGGAGGCCACCGAGGTGGGCACAACCCACCTGGGCATGCCTGGGCCCCCAGGCGCGCCCTAGTGGGTTGTGCTCCCCTCGGAGCACCCCTCTGATACTTCTTCGGCCCAACAGGTGTCTTCTGGTCCAGAAAAAATCCACAAAAAGTTTCGCTGCGTTTGGACTCCGTTTGGTATTGATTTCCTGCGATGTAAAAAACAAGCAGAAAACAGCAACTGGCACTGGGCACTATGTCAATAGGTTAGTACCAAAAATGATATAAAATGATTATAAAATGATTGTAAAACATCCAAGAATGATAATATAACAGCAATGAACAATAAAAAATTATAGATATGTTGGAGACGTATCAAGACCTAATCACAACAAGGAATCATATGCATATGAGCAATGGATTAGTGGCAAACATCATGCAAAGTTCACAAGTTTTATAACAGTCAGTTTCAGACGATCGTCGAGGACTCCTCCCCCCTCATGTCTGATGAGTCGTCCTATCTTTCGAGAGAGGATACTTTGTGTACCGCCTCTCTCATGGTCGTCGAGGATACTTGCGGACCCCCCCTCCCCCTCATGTCGAAGTTATCGGGGATATGTTGAATTCCCGAGAGAGTTAGGGGTGTTCTAACGCGGCACTACACGATATATCTAGGTGAAGGGGGATAACATCCGGGAATGTTTTCCCGAAGTCTGCATTTTTGGACAGATGAACCGGAGGGGGACGGTTCCAGGTTCGCTATGCTAGCTGCTTGTGACAGACGAATAGAGGGTATATTCGGATTTGTCATATTTTTCTGATCAATTTTCATATATAAATTATTTTCATCGGAGTTACGGTTAATTTTCTATGAATTTCTAAAGTTTTACCAATATCCTGAAAATTCTGCCAAGTCTGAGAATTCCTCAGCTTTAAACATCACTTAGTTGTTTTTCAAAGGCTACAACTATTGTTATGTACATCCTATGGGTTAGTGTGTTATATCAATATTGATCACTCTCCTATGATCTACAAGATAGTATCAATTGCATCTCTGCTAGAGTCCATTAGCTTGCTCAAAACTTTGTTTGAAAAGTGCCACTTGATATTAATTCTATGAACATAAAAAATTCTATGAAAAAAAAATCATCATATGGGGGCACTTGCTCAAAATCTACATACATGAACATCTACATACATACATGTACATATCGGGGGCACTTGCTCAATATCCTGAAAGTGCCACTTTGCTCAAAATCTACATACATACATCTACATATACATCTAGCTACATACATGAACAAAAAAAATCTATGAAAAAAATCATCATATCGGGGGCACTTGCTCAATATCCTGAAAGTGCCACTTGCTCAAAATCTACATACATACAACTACATATACATCTATATATACATGAACAAAAAAAATCAATAAAAATAATTGGAAAGTTGGCCGGGGCCGCGGCGGCTCATAGCGGGGGCGGCGAGGGCTCGTGGAGGAGGGAGAGCGCGCGGGCTCGGGGGCGGCAACGGCGACGGTGACGGTGGGGCAGGGGCGCGGCGAGGGCTCGGGGAGGAGCGATAGGGCGCGGGAGCGGCGACGGCGGGTGATGTCTACTATGCAACTTGTTCTTGTAGACTTGTGTTGGGCCTCCAAGCGCAGAGTTTTGTAGGACAGTAGCAATTTTCCCTCAAGTGAATGACCTAAGGTTTATCAATCCATGGGAGGTGTAGGATGAAGATGGTCTCTCTCAAACAACCCTGCAACCAAATAATAAAAAGTCTCTTGTGTCCCCAACACACCAAATACAATAGCAAATTGTATAGGTGCACTAGTTCGGTGAAGAGATGGTGATAAAAGTGTAGTAACGGTAGTAGATATTGATTTTTGTAATAGGAACAATAAAAAACAGCAAGGTAGCGAGTAACAAAAGTGAGCACAAACGGTATTGCAATGCTTGAAAATGAGGCCTAGGGTCCATACTTTCGCTACTGCAATCTCTCAACAATGCTAATCTAATTGGATCATATAACCATCCCTCAACGTGCAACGAAGAATCACTCCAAAGTTCTTATCTAGCGGAGAACATAAGAAGAAATTGTTTGTAGGGTACGAAACCACCTCAAAGCTATTCTTTCCGATCAATCTATCCTAGAGTTCGTACTAAAATAACACCAAGCTATTCTTTCCGATCGATCTAACCTAGAGCTCGTACCAAAATAACACCATATGATACACATCAACCAACTGTAATGTCACCTAGATACTCCAATGTCATCGCGAGTATCCGTGAGTTGATTATATGATATGCATCAAACAATTTCAGATTCATAATACTCAATCCAACACAAAGAACCTCAAAGAGTGCCCCAAGATTTCTACCGGAGAAACAAGGACGAAAACGTGCATCAACCCCTATGCATAGATTACCCCAATGTCACCTCAGGAATCCGCGAGTTGAGTGCCAAGACATAGATCAAGTGCTCTCAAATCCATAAAAGTATTCAATCCGATAAAATGAAATCTCAAAGGGAAAACTCAATTCATCACAACAAGATAGAGAGGGAAAAACACCATATGATCCGACTATATTAACAAAGCCCGCGATACATCAAGATCGTGACATCTCAAGAACACGAGAGAGAGAGAGAGATTAAACACATAGCTACTGGTACAAACCCTCAGCCCCGAGGGTGGACTACTCCCTCCTCATCATGGTGGCCGCCGGGATGATGAAGATGGCCACCGGTGATGATTTCCCCCTCCGGCAGGGTGCTGGAACGGGGTCTAGATTTGTTTTTCGTGGGTACAGAGGCTTGCGGCGGCGGAAGTTCTGATCTAGGGTCTCCACGAGGATTTTTGGAATATTTGGCAATTTATAGGGTGAAGAGGCGGTGCGGGAGGCCACCGAGGTGGGCACAACCCACCGGGGCGCACCTGGGGGCCCAGGCGCGCCCTGGTGGGTTGTGCCCCCCTCGGGGCACCCCCCAGGTGCTGCTCTGGCCCATTGGATGTCTTCTGGTCCATAAAAAATCCACAAAAAGTTTCGCTGCGTTTGGACTCCGTTTGGTATTGATTTTCTGCGATGTAAGAAACAAGCAAAAAACAGCAACTGGCACTGGGCACTATGTCAATAAGTTAGTCCCAATAAAAATGATATAAAGTCGCTATAAAATGATTGTAAAACATCCAAGAATGATAATATAGCAGCATGAATACTTCATAAATTATAGATACGTTGGAGACGTATCAGCATCCCCAAGCTTAATTCCTACTCATCCTCAAGTAGGTAAATGATAAAAGAAATAATTTATGAAGTGTGAATGCTAGCAAAGTGCATAAGTTTGATCAATAGTAATTTCAATCACTTTTCCTAGCATCATAACAGCAACTCTTTCTCATAAAACTCATCATGTTAAAGTAGCTACCAATTCACATGTTAAGGTTCAAACAATGAATTCTCTTGAAACTCAACAACCTATATTCTTAGTCACCAAACAATTGCAATTCAACTTATTCAACAGAGTCTAAGTAAGAGCTCCACATACTTAACCATCATATAGCCTTCTATGATTGCTAACACTCACCGCATACACATGAGCAAAATGTTTCAACCGGACACATAGAAAGATAGGGGCTTATAATTTCGCCTCCCAACGTATTCACCTCAAGGGTGATGTCAACAATAATAACTCATGCTACCCATATCCAACTGGATATATGTGCCTAGATCTTTCCTCACCACATGATGCTTGCCAAAAGAGAAAAATAAAAAGGAATAGAGAGAAAAACTTTGACTCTTGCATGAAAGTAAATACATAAAAGTAAAAGGTAGGCCCTTCGCAGAGGGAAGCAGAGGTTGCCATGCACTTTTTCTTTGTATGCTCAATCCCTTAGTGCAAAAGAACATCATGTTATATTGCCCCTTATGATAGCAACCTTTATTATGCAGTCTGTCGCTTTTATTCTTTGCCATCACAAGTTCGTACAACGCTCAATTTTCTCTTACACTAAATGATCTAACACTTTTAGAAGCAATTTTTATTGCCTTATTGCACCGATGACAACTTACTTGAAGGATCTTAATCAATCCTTAGGTAGGTATGGTGGACTCTTGAAAATAAGATTTGGGTTTAAGGGTTTTTGGATGCACAAGTAGTATCTCTACTTGGTGCGGAATTTTTGGCTAGCAAAGATGGGGGGCAAGCACCACATGTTGAAGGATCTATGACAATATAACTTCTATGTGAATATGAACAAACATAAATCATTACGTTGTCTTCCTTCTCCAACGTCAATAATTTTGGCATATAATATTTTGATGGGGGCTCACAATCACAAAAGATTTCCAAGATAGTGTATTTGCATGTGAAAGTTCTCTTCCTTATAGTAACCATTCATGAATTGCTTGTATGACCAATATTGTGATTGTCAAGCTTCAAAAGATTTCACTTTCTAAACCCAATGTGAAGCTACCACTGGGCATGATATGAACATATAATTTCAACTTCATGATATTCAATTCATTCAACAATTTACTCATAGGATATAAGTGAAGCACGAGAGTAAATGACAAACTACTCCAAAAAGATATAAGTGAAGATCAAGCGAGTAGTTAAGTAAAAGGGTAGCTAATTGAGGACTCTCTCTTATTTAAAAACTTTCAGATCTAAGTATTTTACTAAAACAGCAAGCAAATAAAATAAAATGACATTCTAATAATAGCACACATCATGTGAAGAAGCAAAAACTTAGGCTCAACCGAGGCTAAGCGATAATTGTTGACGAAGAAAGGTGGGATGCCTACCGGGGCATCCCCAAGCTTAGATGCTTGAGACTTCTTGGATTATTAACTTGGGATGCCTTGGGCATCCCCAAGCTTGAGCTTTTGTGTCTCCTTAATTCCTTTTATATCATAGTTTCCCTAAATCTTAAAAACTTCATCCACACAAAACTCAACAAGAACTCGTGAGATAAGTTAGTATAAATCAATGCAAAAACCTTATCATTCTCTAGTGTACCAAATCACTAAAATTACTATTCAACATTGCATACTAAATGGCTTTGCATATTTAATACTCCTATCCTCAAATAGAATCATTAAACAAGAAAACATATGCATACAATGCAAACATAACAGCAATCTGTCTAAACAGGACAGTCTGTAAAGAATGCAATATTCTTCATACTTCCCTAACTCAAATGACTCTGAAAAATTACAACACTGTTTAAAATTTATCATAGCTTATTCTTCAAAAAAATTCAACATTTTATCACATTCTGACTTTTCTGGAGAATTATTGCAACAGAGATAAACTTTCTGTTTTGAAACAGCAACTCATATATTTGCAAAATAAGCATGGTGATGGCTATCCTTGCCTCTTTTATTGAAATAAAATATGTAAAACATTATTCTAAATAACAGCAAGAAAATCCTAATAAAATAAAATGACTCTCCAAGCAAAACTCATATCATGTGATGAATGAAAATATAGCTCCAAGTGAGGTTACCGATAATGTTGAAGACGAAAGAGGGGATGCCTTCCGGGGCATCCCCAAGCTTAGTTGCTTGGATATTACTTGAATATTGCCTTGGGATGCCTTGGGAATACCCAAGCTTTTGGTCTTGTCACTACTTATTCTCCTCATATCGATATCTCACCCAAAACTTGAAAACTTCAATCACACAAAACTTAACGGAACTTCGTGAGATGGGTTAGTATGATAAAGACAAATCATTCACTTTGGTAATGTCAAAGACAAGATTCATAATTGTTCTCACACAATTCCTACTGTACTCTATAATTTCCACAATTTATATTAAGCAATATAATCCATAGAAACTAGAAAACAAGCAAATTATGCATTGAAAACAGAATCTGTCAAAAACAGAACAGTACGTAAAGATCTGAATTAATGTCATACTTATGTAACTCTAAAAATTCTAAAAAATTAGGAAAACGTAGAAATTTTCTATACACATCAACTGTAAAAAATTCAGAATGTTTTCACCTTCCAGTAAAAGACAGGAATTTCTTTACTGGACGCAAAAGTTTCTGTTTTTGCACGAATCAAGTCAACTATCATCCACACTATCCCAAAGGCTTTACTTGGCACTTTATTGAAACAAAAGTTTTAAAACATGATTACTACAGTAGCCTAATCATGTTAACACACAAAAATAGTAGGTAAAAGTGTTGGGTTGTCTCCCAACAAGCGCTTTTCTTTAATGCCTTTTGAGCTAGGCATGATGATTTCAATGATGCTCACATAAAAGATAAGAATTGAAACATAAAGAGAGCATCGTGAAGCATATAACTAGCACATTTAAGTCTAACCCACTTCCTATGCATAGGGATTTCGTGAGAAAACAATTTATGGGAACAAGAATCAACTAGCACAAGAAGGCAAAACAAGCAAAACTTCAAAAATTTCAACACATAAAGGGGAAACTTGATATTATTGCAATATGTATAAGCACATGTTCCTCTCTCATAATAATTTTCAGTAGCATCATGAATGAACTCAACAATATAGCTATCACATAAATCATTCTTTTCATGATCCACAAGCATAGAAATTTTCTTACTCACCACACAAGAAAATATATTCTCATGAATAGTAGTGGGAGCAAACTTAACAAAATAGCTATCATGTGATTCTTGATTGGCATAATCATATTGAGCATTAAATCATGATAACAAGTTTCATGGATATCATTACTCTTTATAGCATACATGTCATCACCATAATCATCATAAATAGGAGGCATGCTTTCATCATAGTAAATATTATCATCAAAACTTGGGGGACTAAAAATATCATCTTCATAAAACATAGCATCCCCAAGCTTATGGCTTTGCATATCATTAGCATCATGGATATTCACGGAATTCATACCAACAACATTGCAATCATGCTCATCATTTAAGGACTTTATGCCAAACATTTTATTGAATTCTTCTTCTGTCAATTGAGCACAATTTTCCTTTCCATCATTTTCATGAAAGACAATATAAAGATGAACAATATGATGCAACCTCAATTCCATTTTTTTGTAGTTTTATTTTATAAACCAAACTAGTGATAATACAAGAAACTAAAAGATTTGATTGCAAGAACTAAAGATATACCTTCAAGCACTCACCTCCCCGGCAACGGCGCCAGAACAGAGCTTGATGTCTACTACGCAACTTGTTCTTGTAGACTTGTGTTGGGCCTCCAAGCGCAGAGTTTTTTAGGACAGTAGCAATTTTCCCTCAAGTGGATGACCTAAGGTTTATCAATCCATGGGAGGTGTAGGATGAAGATGGTCTCTCTCAAACAACCCTGCAACCAAATAATAAAAGTCTCTTGTGTCCCCAACACACCAAATACAACGGCAAATTGTATAGGTGCACTAGTTCGGTGAAGAGATGGTGATAAAAGTGTAGTAACGATAGTAGATATTGATTTTTGTAATAGGAACAATAAAAAACAGCAAGGTAGCGAGTAACAAAAGTGAGCACAAACGGTATTGCAATGCTTGAAAATGAGGCCTAGGGTCCATACTTTCGCTAGTGCAATCTCTCAACAATGCTAATCTAATTGGATCATATAACCATCCCTCAACGTGCAACGAAGAATCACTCCAAAGTTCTTATCTAGCGGAGAACATAAGAAGAAATTGTTTGTAGGGTACGAAACCACCTCAAAGCTATTCTTTCCGATCAATCTATCCTAGAGTTCGTACTAAAATAACACCAAGCTATTCTTTCCGATCGATCTAACCAAGAGTTCGTACTAAAATAACACCATATGATACACATCAACCAACTCTAATGTCACCTAGATACTCCAATGTCACCGCGAGTATCCGTGAGTTGATTATACGATATCCATCAAACAATTTCAGATTCATAATACTCAATCCAACACAAAGAACCTCAAAGAGTTCCCCAAGATTTCTACCGGAGAAACAAGGACGAAAACGTGCATCAACCCCTATGCATAGATTACCCCAATGTCACCTCGGGAATCCGCGAGTTGAGTGCCAAGACATAGATCAAGTGCTCTCAAATCCATAAAAGTATTCAATCCGATAAAACGAAATCTCAAAGGGAAAACTCAATTCATCACAACAAGATAGAGAGGGAAAAACACCATATGATCCGACTATATTAACAAAGCCCGCGATACATCAAGATCGTGACATCTCAAGAACACGAGAGAGAGAGAGACATTAAACACATAGCTACTGGTACAAACCCTCAGCCCCGAGGGTGGACTACTTCCTCCTCATCATGGTGGCCGCCGGGATGATGAAGATGGCCACCGGTGATGATTTCCTCCTCCGGAAGGGTGCCGGAACGGGGTCTAGATTGGTTTTTCGTGGCTACAGAGGCATGCGGTGGCGGAATTTCTGATTTAGTGTCTCTGCAAGGGTTTTTGGAATATTTGGCTATTTATAGGGCGCAGAGGCGGTGCGGGAGGCCACCGAGGTGGGCACAACCCACCGGGACGCACCTGGGGGCCCAGGCGCGCCCTGGTGGGTTGTGCCCCCCTCGGGGCACCCCCCCAGGTGCTGCTCTGGCCTATTGGATGTCTTCTGGTCCATAAAAGATCCACAAAAAGTTTCGCTGCGTTTGGACTCCGTTTGGTATTAATGTTCTGCGATGTAAAAAACAAGCAAAAAACAGCAACTGGCACTGGGCACTATGTCAATAAGTTAGTCCCAAAAAAATGATATAAAGTTGCTATAAAATGATTGTAAAACATCCAAGAATGATAATATAGCAGCATGAATACTTCATAAATTATAGATACATTGGAGACGTATCAGCAGGGCAGGGGCGCGGCGATGGCATCGGGGCAGCCTGACGGCGTCGTCGGAGGAGAGGACGAGGAGAGATCAAAGAAACTGAGAAGAAAACTGCTAAGTGCCTGCTTATATACCCAGAGCATTGGTCCCGGTTGGTAGCACCAACCGGGACCAATGCCCCCCTTTCATCCCGGTTGGTGCCACCAACCGGGATTAAAGGTGAATTTCAGCAGCCCAAAGGGCGGGAAGCAGAGACCTTTAGTCCCGGTTGGTGGCTCAAACCGGGACGAAAGGGTGGCATTCGTCCCGGTTGGTGGCTCGAACCGGGACGAAAGGCACCCTTTCGTCCCGGTTCGAGCCACCAACCGGGACCAATAGCCTGGCACAGCGGTGTCTAAAAGTTTAGTCCCACCTCGCTAGTTGAGAGGCGCTCGCACCTGTTTATAAGCCCCGCCGTGGCTACCGTTTCGAGCTCCTCTCTAAAGCTGGCCTGTGTGGGCCTAATGAACCTCTTACTGCCCTGTGGGGCCTACTTGCCCAGCGGGCCAGCATCCTGGCCCAAGTAGTAGTTGGGTTTCTAGTCGTATGCAGGCCGTTGTGGCCTAGTAGGCGGGCAATTTTTTTTCTGTTATTTTAGTTTGCTATTAAAGATTTTAACAAAAAAACTTTATGAAAATTCTTTTTGCTATTAAAGTTTTTAACAAAAAAGACTTTGATAATTTTAGTTGCATAAATTTTATATAATTTTAAGTTAATATTATTTTGAGAATAACTAGAGGTTTATAAAAGCTTTTTAGTTGATTCTTTTTGCTATTGAAGACTATTATAGTTTTGTTTTAGTTGATCATAACATAATATTTTAATTGATTCTTTTTAGTTAATGTTTTTGTTGATTCTTTTTAGTTCATATTTTAGTTCATTCTTTTTAACAAATAAATACTTTGATAATTTTAGTTAATATTTTTTTGATTCTTTTTAGTTAAGTTTTAGTTGATTCTTTTAGTTCATATTTTAGTTCATTCTTTTTAACAAATAAATACTTTGATAATTTTAGTTAATATTATTTTGATTCTTTTTGCTATTGGAGAATATTATTTTTAATTGATTCTTTTTAGTTCATTCTTATTGCTATTAGAGTTTTTTTTATAGCTTTTTAGTTCATTCTTTTTGCTATTAGTTCATTCTTTGAGCTAAATGACCCTGAAATTGAAAAGCACTACAAATGAACTCTGAAAAGGTTGAAACTTGGCATGGTATCATCATTTCACACACATATCATGTGCTAAAAAGTTGAGAGGGTTACGACAAAAATTGGATGCACTTCGTGTACAAAATGGACAATCTCTTTCGAAGTATCACGGTTTCGGACGAAAATTCATCTGTTACAAAGGGATTTCATTTTTTTAACTTATTTCAACTCCAGACTTTTTGTGCGTTCAGCATGCACCATTCAAAGCCACATCATCAATTTTCAACCCTTTCTAACTTCATTTGGTATTTTTCATGCATTTACTGATTTTTTTAGCTAAACGACCCTGAAATTGAAAAGCACTACAAATGAACTCTAAAAAGGTTGAAAGTTGGCATGGTATCATCATTTCACCCACATAGCATGTGCTAAAAATTTGAGAGGGTTACGGCAAAAGCTCGATGCACTTCGTGTACAAAATGGACAATCTATTTCGAAGTATCAGGGTTTCGGACGAAAACTCATCTACCACAAAGGGATTTCATTTTTTCTTCGCGTAACCAAAGCCATCATTAGAGCCATCATCAAAATAGTTGTGGAGAGAAAGTCTTCACTTTTTCTTCGCGTGTGTCCCTTGCTTATTGCGCCGTAACCATGGATAATCTTCATCGTTTAACAGGGTGCTTGGGTCAGCCTTCACTTTCAAGGGAGGAATTTGATGAAACTTTTCATAATCTTCAGACATGTCTGTCTTGCCCTCCACTCCCACGATGTCTCTTTTCCCTGAAAGAACTATGTGGCGCTTTCGCTTCCTTATCTTTTCTTTTTCTCGGTTTGGTAGACATGTTCTTCGCATAGAAAACCTGCGCCACATCATTGGCTAGGACGAATGGTTCGTCTGTGTACCCAAGATTGTTCAGATCCACTGTTGTCATTCTGTACTGTGGGTCTACCTGTACCCTGCCTCCTGACAGATTGACCCATTTGCACCGAAACAAAGGGACCTTAAAATCATGTCCATAGTCAAGTTCCCAAATGTCCACTATGTAACCATAATATGTGTCCTTTCCCCTCTTGGTTGCTGCATCAAAGCGGACACCACTGTTTTGGTTGGTGCTCTTTTGATCTTGGGCGATCGTGTAAAATGTATTCCCATTTATCTCGTACCCTTTGTAAGTCAATACAGTCGAAGATGGTGTCCTGGCCAACGAGTATAGCTCATCTCCAACAGTGGTGTTACCCATGAGATGTGTTGGCAACCAACTGCCAAAAGTCCTGATGTGTTCACATGTAATCCAGTCGTCACACTGCTATGGGTGTTTGGAGCGTAGAATATTCTTGTGTTCATTGACATACGGGGTCACCAAGGTAGAATTCTGTAGAACTGTGTAGTGTGCTTGAGCCCAAGAATGCCCGTCCCTACATATTATTGAGTTTGCTCCTAGCATGCCTTTTCCAGTCAGTCTCCCCTCATATCGTGATTGAGGGAGACCAATCGGCTCAAGGTCAGGAATGAAGTCAACACAAAACCCAATGACCTCCTCTGTTTGATGGCCCGTGGAGATGCTTCCTTCTGGCCTAGCACGGTTACGAACATATTTCTTTAAGACTCCCATGAACCTCTCAAAGGGAAACATATTGCGTAGAAATACAGGGCCCAGAATGGCAATCTCGTCGACTAGATGAACTACGACGTGCATCATGATATTGAAGAAGGATGGTGGGAACACCAGCTTGAAACTGACAAGACATTGCACCAAATCATTCTTTAACATTGGTAGGATTTCTGGATCGATTACCTTCTGAGAGATTGCATTGAGGAATGCACATAGCTTCACAATGGCTAATTGAACATTTTTCTGTAGAAGCCCCCTCAATACAACTGGAAGCAGTTGCATCATAATCACGTTGCAGTCATAAGACTTTAGGTTCTGTAACTTTTTCTCTAGGATATTTATTATTCCCTTTATATTGGATGAGAAGCCAGACGGGACCTTCATACTGAGCAGGCATTCAAAGAAGATTTCCTTCTCTTCTTTGGTAAGAGCGTAGCTGGCAGGACCTTGATACTCCTTTGGATGCATGCTGTCTTTTTCGTGCACACATTGCTGGTCCTCCCATGCCTCCGGTGTATCTTTTGTCTTCCCATACAAGACCAAGAAGCCTAGCAGGTTCACGCAAAGATTCTTTGTCACGTGCATCATGTTGATTGCAGAGCGGACCTCTAGGTCTTTCCAATAGGGTAGGTCCCAAAATATAGATTTCTTCTTCCACATGGGTGCGCGTCCCTCAGCGTCATTCAGAACAGATAGTCCGCCAGGACCCTTTCCAAAGATTACATGTAAATCATTGACCATATCAAGTATGTGATCACCAGTACGGAGGGCGGGCTTCTTCCGGTGATCTGCCTCACCTTTGAAATGCTTGCCTTTCTTTCGACATTGATGGTTGGTCGGAATAAATTGACGATGTCCCAGGTATACATTCTTCCTGCATTTGTCCAAATATATACTTTCGGTGTCATTTAAACAATGCGTGCATGCGTGGTATCCCTTGTTTGTCTGTCCTGAAAGGTTACTGAGAGCAGGCCAATCATTGATGGTTACAAACAGCAAAGCATGTAGGTCAAATTCCTCCTGTTTGTGCTCATCCCACACACGTACGCCTTTTCCATTCCACAGCTATAAAAGTTCTTCAACCAACGGCCTTAGGTACACATCAATGTCGTTGCCGGGTTGCTTAGGGCCTTGGATGAGCACTGGGATCATAATGAACTTCCGCTTCATGCACAACCAAGGAGGAAGGTTATAGATACATAGAGTCACGGGCCAGGTGCTATGATTGCTGCTCTGCTCCCAAAAAGGATTAATGCCATCTGCACTTAAACCAAACCATACGTTCCTTGCGTCACCTGCAAAGTCCCCCCACCTTCTCTCGATTTTTCTCCACTGCGACCCGTCAGCGGGTGCTCTCAACTTCCCATCTTTCTTACGGTCTTCTTTGTGCCATCGCACCAACTTGGCATGCTCTTTGTTTCTGAACAGACATTTCAACCGAGGTATTATAGGAGCATACCACATCACCTTGGCAGGAACCCTCTTCCTGAGGCGCTCGCCCTCAACATCACCAGGGTCATCTCGTCTGATCTTATACCGCAATGCACCGCATACCGGGCATGCGATCAAATCCTCGTACTCACCATAGTAGAGGATGCAGTCATTAGGGCATGCATGTATCTTCTGCACCTCCAATCCTAGAGGGCATAGAACCTTCTTTGCTTCATACGTACTGTCGGGAAAGTCGTTATCCTTTGGAAGCTTCTTCTTCATTATTTTCAGTAGTTTCCCAAATCCGTTGTCAGATACACCATTTTCTGCCTTCCATTGCAGCAATTCCAGTGTGGTACCGAGCTTTGTGTTGTCATCATCGCAATTTGGGTACAACCCTTTTTTGTGATCCTCTAACATGAGATCGAACTTCAACTTCTCCCTTTCACTTTGGCATTGTCTCTTTGCTTCAACAATGACCCGGCGAAGATCATCATCGGGCACATCGTCTGGTTCCTCTTGATCTTCAGCTTCCCCCGTTGCAGTATCATCGTATTCAGGGAGATAGTTGTCATCATCCTCTTCTTCTTTGTTGTCTTCCATCATAACCCCTCTTTCTCCATGCTTGGTCCAAACATTATAGTGTGGCATGAAACCCTTCTCAAGCAGGTAGACGTGAAGGGTTTTCAAGTTAGAGTAATCCTTCGTATTCTCACAGACAGGGATGGACAATACATAAAACCATTCTGCTTGTTTGCCTCAGCCACTTCAAGAAATTTATGCAGGCCCTCAATGTACTCGGAAGTGCGTCGGTCACCGTACATCCATTGCCGGTTCATCTGCGTGCATTATATAATTAAGTGTATCAAAAACCATTACAGAACATCATGAATAGAGAAGTGACCAAATTAATACAAGTTCATCATCACATTAAAACCAAAGTACAGTAGTGATCAAATGTTATTATTGAAAAAATAAATACATAAAGTTCATACATAGTTCTCATAAAACAACATATAGCTCTCTAGAGCATCTAATTAAAACATAGATTGAAACTATGAAAAACATTTAAATGCAACAACAAATGCGATCATAATCGCAACTAAGGTAACAATTGATCCAATGGCATAATGATACCAAGCCTCATTATCAATGGCATATTTTCTAATCTTCAAGCGCATTGCATCCATCTTGATCTTGTGATCATCGACGACATCCGCAACATGCAACTCCAATTCCATCTTCTCCTCCTCAATTTTTTCTTCAAGTAATTGTTTTCTTTTTCAACTAAATTTAACCTCTCGACAAGAGGGTCGGTTGGAATTTCCGGTTCACATACCTCCTAGATAAAAACATCTATGTCACGTTGGTCGGCATAATTGTCATAAACACTAAATGAAACAAATCATAATAAAAGATAATATACCACATCGAAATCATAGACAGGACGAGGGCCGACGGGGGCGGATACCAAAACCATGGCACTATATAATAACAAACAATAATAAAAGTAAGAAAATCATACAAGTATCTATCTAAATCATACAAGTAAGAATTTTTTTTCTTTTAAAAGGAAGATAAGAACAAGAGGCTCACCACGGTGGTGCCGGTGATGAGATCAGCGCGGGCGATCGACGGCGGTGAGGACGGGGACGGGACGGGATGGACCGCAAAACCTAGACAAATCTTGGGGAAAATGGAGCTTGCAGGTCGAGCTTGGAGAGGAGAAAGCTTAAGTGTGGCTCGGGCATTTCATCGAACACCTCATGTGCATGCATAGAAGGGAGAACATAGCAGCGCATGCACACACCTCCCACACGGCCAAAAAACAAAGGAGAGGGTGGGCAGGGGCGAGGGTATATATAGGCATCTCTTTAGTCCCGGTTGGTGGCTAGAACTGGGACAGAAGCCTAGTCTTTAGTCTCAGTTCCAGCCACCAACTGGGACTAAAGGTGCTGCGCCAGGAGCGAGGCCCTTTGGTCCCGGTTTGTGTCCGGAACCGGGACCTATGGCCCCCGAGGCCCGCCCGGCGCCCTGGCCTCATGAACCGGAACTGATGCATCCATTGGTCCCGGTTCGTAAGAGAACTAGGATTAATGCCCTTATCAGGTCTGGACCAAAGCCCTGTTTTCTACTAGTGGCTCAGGCTCCCCTGCATCCTTGGCAGGCTTGGGCCGGTGACGAGCCGGGGGGCCAGCCCCTGGTTTACCGGGGCATCATGGTGGCCTCCAGAAGTAGTGCAGTGACCGCGTCTAGCGGCGCAGTGGGCGCGGTGGCCGCGTCCAATGGCATGGCATCTGCATCTGCAAGACGACGTGCGGCGGGGGCACGGGTCAAAGCCGTGCACTTCGCACCATCTCGGCCACGGGTTGGGCGATGCGCGCGCTGGGCCATCGTCCTCGTCGGGTGCCGTGTCCGCGGCCTGGGGATGAGCGGCTGGTGCCGGTGCATTGACCGGCAGCAATTCCACACCACCACAGTCTGGTGCCGGATGGGGAGGCAGAGGCGAGGCCCGAGTCTGGGGGCGTCCACGGGTGGCACGCCCGGTCCAACGGCGTGATGGGTGCGATGAACAGCGTGTCCAGCAACGTGTCGGGTCACCCAACGGCGTCGCTGCCTCGCGATGAAGCGACGACGGAGTCTGCCGACTTCTTGGCGGCGACAAGCAAAGAGGCGGCAACCACAGCCATCCTCGCAGATGAGGCAGACGAAAAGGAGACGGGGTCAGACATTACCGGCGAGTGCTCACTCCCTTTCTCGTTTTTGCGCTCTCTTTGGTAGAACTAATGTGGCTGATAACGTGTTTGAGTTTATCGAGAGAAGCGAGAGACAAAGCATCTGATTCAAGTGTGTAAATCTTTATTGATGATCTCATTTATATACAGGTACAAGGGACGCCTCCGGAGAGGTGCCTATTCACAGTGACCGAAGGAGCCGCTGGTGGTTACCAAGTTTGGAACCGACACCTGGCGGTTCCTTAAGCATGGATTAAGAATAAGATTAATTAAATCCTAACAAATTTTTATGTCTCATTTGCACTCTGGTGGTCAAAATTTCTTGCCATTCATTCTCTTAAATAATGTCTTGCTACTGGCATTGACTTCAAGCAAATTACTTTCTTCATCTTTGGTCCGTTCATTCTTCAATAAATAAATATTGGTACAGAAAGAAATCCATGATTTTGTCCTTTGCCTTTTCAGGACCACTACCATTGCTAATTTCTATGCATATCAAGTGTTTGCCAAAATGAAAACTGGCATGTACTTTTGTATGGCTACAAGTGTGAGCTACAGAGTTACATTCAACAAAACAGCACATGCTTGATTGCTCATATCTACAGACGGAGATGAATTAGCCCATTAAATTTTTAACATGTTATCTTTTTCTATCTACCCTCATTTACAATTTCATTTGAAGGCATTCCAAACATTGGCTTGATCTCATATTTGTGATTAGAGAAGATAACAATGTTATATGCTCATCCATCTTCTTGGGGACAATCGAATGTTAATCGTTGATGTATATTGTTTCATTAGTTTGCGATGCAGGCAACATAATTGTTTATCAACACTAAGAATATTTACTCTTTTTGGATACGAGCATAAGAGATCTTCCTATTTGCATGGTCCCAGATGGAAATCCAAATGTATTGCTACCAAATATTGGCCTGTCTTTCTGAAGTTTTCTATAGGAGTGATCGCCTGTTTTAAGTAAGTAGGCAAACTAATGTTATGCATTATACCACTATGCTTGCTTATGAAGGTATTTAGTAGGAAAATAAAAGGGTGCTAGAAGACTTTGCCGACTTAATTTCTAACTGGTTACAAACAAGCATCTCTTTGCGAAGCACCTTTCTTCTATGCAAATGAACAATGTTTTTTTTTGAACCGAAACCATAGAACAATCGTTCTACGGAAATTTCATTAAAAAAATAGTTTACAATATATACAAAGTCTACCCATAAGAATTGATCAACCCACTCCTGTTTTGTTGAATCCTGAAGCTAACATAGTTATTAATTCAAATTCTGCTCAATCCAACTGGAAAATTGGTCTCTAAATTTAGTCTTCACTCTGTGCAGAAGCAGAAGCAGATCTATCTTGAGGGAGCTTTTCCACGCTTGGACTATGGCCTCTTTTGCCTTGAAGATTTTCCCATTTCTTTGCATCCAGATATTCCAGCAGCCCATAATCATGATTTCCATGGCAATAGGAGCAGGCAGTGCTTGAATGGCAAGCGAGACTTCATAAAAAATTGAGAGACCTCTGCATCTAGGTCCCAAAATGGACTGCCAGCAATTAAACACAAAGTCACAATCCCAAAAAAGATGCTGAGATGTTTCCTCCGTGCTCATTTGACAGAGGGCACAATTATAGGACGACAAGTAAAATGTTTTTCTTTGGAGCATGTTCCTGGTATTGACCCTATCATGCAGTAAGAGCCAGAAAAAGATCTTGTATCTTAGCATAGCTACATTCTTCCAGAGCTTTTTGAATAGCAATGCGGCTGGCTCACCCTTTGTCAGCTCCTTATACATTTTGATAGAGGAATAAGAGGTTCCCCATGGATATATCCATCTGTCACCCTGATTGGTGATCTGCAGAGACTGAGTGATGCCTTGTAATTCAAGGAATTGTTGATGGGCTTGAGCTGAGAGTGGGAGGAAGAAGTTTTCACTCATGTCTGGTGCTTGTAAAAACTCTTTAATGTTCACACTATCTTTGGTGGCAAAGGAGAAAAGCTCTGGAAATTTATCTCTTGTAATTCCATGCCCCCAATTGTCTAGCCAGAAATCAATGGTATTGCCTGTTCCAAGATGTCCTTTGGTCACTGATTTGAATACAGCTAGTAACCTGAAGATACTTTTCCACCAGAAGGAACCAACATTTCTATTAGTAATCTCTCCATCAGGGTAGTAAGATTCCCAAATTAGTTTTACCCATGGAAGATTTTCTCTGTGTAGGAATTTATGCAGATGTTTCATTAGGAGACGTTTATTGTGAATTTCAATGTTGAGAACTCCCAATCCTCCTTGATCTTTGGGCAGGCAGACCTTGTCCCATGAGATAAGTGATGTACCTCTATCTTCCATGCCATACTTCCTCTAGAAGCAATGTTTCAAAGCTTTGTTGATTTGCTCAATAATGCCCTTGGGCAATTCAAGGGTGCACATGAAGAATATTGGAAGGTGTGAAAAGATAGACTTGATCAGGGTAAGCTTGTCTCCATATGATAGAAAGGTTGAACAACCAGCCAATCTCCTGTCAATCCTCTTGATAACAGGAAAAAAGTCATCCAGCTTAGGCTTGGAGAGGGACAATGGTAGACCTAGATATATGAAAGGGAAGCTTCCAATAGAACATTCTAGTCTGGCAGCCAAAGTTTGCATGACATCATTTCCTGTGTTGATAGGCACCATGGTAGATTTGTCAAAGTTAACTCTCAAACCAGTAAAAACTGTGAAGTGGAGAATGAGGTTCTTGAGTTGTTCCACTTGTGTTTCAGAAGCTGGCATTATCAGCACAGTGTCATCAGCATATTGAATGACAGGGAAATCAGGGCAGTGATGAGTTTCAAGTGGCCTTGTGATTAGGTTATTATGCATGGCCTCATTCATGATAGACTGTAATATATCTGCAGCAAGCACAAAAAGCAGGGGAGAAAGAGGATTCCCCTGCCTTACTCCTCTCTTGCACAGGAACTACTTCCCAGGAACACCATTAAGCAACACAGCAGAATACCCAGAGGAGAAAAGCATGTCCATCCACATCAGCCACCTGGTGCCAAAACCTCTTGCAATGAGTATTTCTTTGATTGATTGATGCTCAATGAGATCGAAAGCCTTCTCAAAATCCAACTTTAAGACAATAATCTCCATGCCAGACATTTTACACTGATGAATGAATTCATATGACCAAGCAAGACAGTCCTGAAAAGACCTTGCTTTTAAGAAACCATACTGGTTGGTGTGAACAAGCTTCAGAATGACATCTTGGAGTCTATTTGCCAAAAGTTTTGTGATGATCTTAATTGAGCAATTTAGTAGCGAGATTGGTCTGAAGTCATTGGGTGTAGTTGGAGCATCTTTCTTCGGAATGAGAGTAATGAATGAAGAGTTGAAGCTCTGCAGGCTAATTCTTCCAAGATAGAAATCATCAATCAAAGTGTAGAAATCAGGTGCTAAAATATCCCAGCAATGTTTGATGAAGTTTGTATTGAAACCATCTGGCCCTGGTGCCTTGTCATTAGGCAGATTTTTGACCACTGCATAAATTTCTTCTTTGGAAAAGGGTATTTCAAGGAGTGAGAGATCTACATCTTTGCTAAGAAGGCTGCCCAAATTGAGAGGGTTGAATCTGGGCACAAAAGTGTTCAGCCGTTGTTTGAAAGCTTTTAGGAGAATATTGGCTTTGGCATTGTGCTCTCTATGTATGTTGCCCAAATCATCCTGTAAGCTTGCAATATGATTAACCCTGTATTTGATGGTAGCTTTGGCCTGAAAATACTTGGAGTTGGCTTCTCCAAATTTAACCCACCTGATTTTAGCTCTTTGTTGCCAATAGATCTTTTGCAGCTCCAGAAGTTTAAGCAGGTGCTTCTTGGGAATCTCTCTTCCATTCCATTCTGGCAGAGTGAGGGTTCTGAACTCTTCCATTGAGTCAAGGAAAAGAATGACATCATTGGTGGCTTTAATGGATATGCTGAGCTGAGAGATTGATTTTGACCAAATTTTCAAACATTTCCTGAGCCTTTTGAATTTGGCAGTTATTTTTTTTTGCACTATCTTGAATGTTGATGTCTTGTTCCCAATTCTGTTTAACAATATCTTTAAAACCCTGAATTTGAAGCCAAAAGTTTTCAAACCTGAAAATTTTAGTCTTGGGGATGTGGGTACCAATCTGCACCTGACAAGGTATGTGATCTGAGACAGGTTTGGACAAAGGCAGAACAAGAGTGTTAGGGTAGTGGGAAGTCCAAGATTCAGAAGTGAACACCCAGTCCAATTTCTCAAGTAATGGGGCTTGTTGCATATTGCTCCAAGTGAAGCTCCTCCCCTTGAGTGGAATTTCTACCAAAGCCGGACTACTGATGGCATCATTAAATTTCAACATATCAGAGAAACTGCAACCTCACCTGCTTCTGTTGTTTGGGTACCTGATGTAATTGAAATCTCCCATGATCGTCCACTTGGCATCATCAGGCATCTGAATATTTCTGAACCAGTTTAGGAAATCATCTCTAGCTTCACCTTGACATGGCCCATAAATGTTGGTTAGAATCTAGGAATCACCAGTTAACTTTGAAATGAATTTGATGGAGATGGAGAATTCATTTTGAAAGAAAGTTTCTCCTTCAAATAGACTGCCATTCCATGCAATGAGAAGTCCACCAGAAGCTCCAACTGAGGCGAGAAAATCAAAACAGTTTATCCTCTTAGGGCAGAAGTTTTTGAGATATCTGTAATCAAACTGCTCTTTCTTTGTCTCTTGCAGACAGATGATATCTGCATTTGCCTCTTCAATCTTATTTCTAAGAGCTAGCCATTTGTTGCTGTCATTAATGCCCCTGATGTTCCAATTGAGAATATTCCATTTTCTATTCATATCCACATAGTAAGGTGTCTGTAACTGCAACTGTTCTGCTGAAGAGACCAGCCAAACAAAGCCAGGCAAACAAGAGGTAGTAAACAGAATTCCCTAACCACAAATCGTCACACCACAGCTTGCTCTCAGTAGAAAGGCAAGACTTATCACAGAGGCAGATAATAAAGAAACTGCCACAAGTCATCATATCAGATTTAGACATCATTACAAAAGGATTGGTTCTTACAACTTCCACTGATAACAGATCACAAAAGTGCATCAAGGACCCAGGAATAAAACTGTTCCAGTCTGACATAACTAACAACCTAGAAATTAACTAAGGCTTGAAAACAGCCTTCTTTGATGGTCCCTTGGCAGCAGCCTTGGTCTCCTTCTTCTTCTTGGGCTGGTGTAGCATCTCATCAGAGCAGTCTTTTGCAGCAGCCTTGCAAAAAGAAACAGTGAGATTTTTGACAATCTTTGTAGTAATAGCAGGAGGGTCAGATGAACAAGGGAAACAGTTCTTGTCTAAATCCATTGTTCAATGCTTGCAATCTATAGCTCCTTCTTACCTCAGTTTCAACCATGGGAGCTTTATCTTTCCACTTCCTTTGGGCATGAGCAATTGAGGTGCTGGCAGCTGGCAGAGGGGGAGTTTTGCCTTTGTTCAGTGCCTAAGGTGTCAAACTATCATTAGAAGAAGCTTCTTGTTCCATAACTGAATTTTTACAACAAAGAATCTGTTCATTTTGACACTTTTCAGGTATAACAAAAGGCAAAGTTTTATTACTTGCAGAGCCTTCAATGATATAAGTCCATAATTGGGAAGCAAGCAGAGATTTGGCCCAATCAAAATTGTCAACAGTCAACAGAGCAAAAGTGATGAATTTGCACCATTCAATAGGTACCTGAGTAACTTGATCTGTTGTGGCCACAGGTGCAAAATGAGGGGTTTGTAACTGAATATCTTTGGTGGAAAAACTTGCATTGAAGATAGGAAAAGGGAAGCCTGGAGGTGCATCCATACTGTTACCTGTAGATGAGCTGACGTTTTCTGCTTCCTGGTTATCTGTTGGAGATGAGGCTCTCTGAGTGGCTGAAGCTGTGCCCTCTATAGTGGCCAGAGGATTTGGAGGGACAGTACTTAAATCCTTGTCTGCCAGCTGGGTAGGAACAATCATTGGGACTAAAGCAGCAGCAGCCTCCAAAGCAGCAATAGCTGACCCTTCTGCAGCAAATTCTGGAACAGTAACAGTTGGCTCCTCTGCAGCAATGTTTGGAACAGCAGTAGTGGCAATAGTCCCTTCTGCAGCAATAGCAGCAACAAATGTTGCAGATGGAGCTTCAATTGCTTGTTGCAGTAGGGGCTCTTGCACTGGCATTTCCATTTCAGGTTGTGGAGGAAATTCAGCAACCAGATTAACATCTTCAGCAGCAGGCAGTAAGGGTGCTTCAGGAATGATGAAATCTTCCACTGGTAGCTGCTCAATGGGCTGATTGAGATCAAATTCAGCATGCACAATAGGTTGGGCTTCAGGCGGAACAAGAGGTGCCAGTAGTTCATCCAGGTCTTGCAGAATTGGCACTCCAATAGCAGATTCAGCAGAGCTAATATTAGCACTAGGCAAACCCAAGGAAAGGGTGAGACCACTGTTGTCATCCACTGGCTGCTCTGTAGGAGATATGCCCTAGAGGCAATAATAAATGTTATTAATTATCTCCCTGTTCATAATTAGGTTTATGTTCCATGCTATAACTGCTATGGTTCTCGAGTCTGCAATAAAACGAGGCTTGGAGGAAGACTCATATGCACGTGTGGGATAATAAACAATAAAATGTATTCCTAGTCAAGCCTCTATGACTGGCTCAAGTGTTGCATGATGGTTCTGTTTTCCTGATCATGGGCATGTCTATGCCAGCAACTTTGAGGGCACAATGTTATAAGAACATTTGTGTTGAATCGACCCGATTGATGTTATGCTATGAGATTCATTCGTCACAAGTTAATGGTTAATAACACAGAGATGGTTAACGTTTGCATGATTCCTTAGACCATGAGAGTATCGAGTTTCTTCATGCTTGCTTCATGAACTTTGGGGTTTGTTAAACGTCATCCGTAAATGGGTGGCTATTACGGCGGCTTATGGGTTCATGGAAAAGTATGTCAAGTAACTTGATATGTCAAGATTGGGATTTGCTCCTCCGGCGATGGAGAGATATCTCTGGGCCCTCTCGGTGTTACGGTATCCATCATCGTCTGGCCAGACACTTTGTGATTTGATCACGGGGATGTCGGAACACGGTAACGAGAAAAGAGAACAATACCGATAACGAGGTAACTAGCATAGTGGACAAGTTGTTGATCCACGGGAATGCCAACATGTCTCACCTCGGGTATTTGTAACATATCGTGAAGCAACAGGAATAGCACACGGCAACTGGAGGTTCACTCGAATATTCATTCGTGTGGGTATAGGGGTCAATATGGGTGTCCACGGCTCCGATGTTGATCATTGATCGGAAGGGGTTCCGTGTCATGTCTATACTTCACCAAACCTATAGGGTCACACGCTTAAGGGTCATTTATCTGCTGAATACTAGACAGGGAGTCCGAGAGAAAGTCACTGGAAAGGTTTCAGAGACAATGGAAAAGTTCCGAAGAGAACACCGAAAAAGTTTTGGTAAAACCGAAAAGTTGTTTCGGATAAAACCATTGATCCAAAAAGGTTTCGGCAAGCACCGGGAATGTTTTGGAGGTTGATAGATTGGTCTGGTAACCTCTGGAATTTTTCTGGAGAAAAAATCGAAAAAAGTTTTCGGAGCTGCCGGAATTGTTTACCGGGTAAACGAAGATGGTTTTAAATTAAACCACCATACTGGAAATGTTCCGGAGCGTGTCCGGATAATTTTAGAGGGTGCCAGAAATGTTCAGGGACCTTCGGGAATTTTTCTGGAAATTACACGCGGGAAAACATCTTGTCCCAGCGAGAGGGGACAAGATCCCACGTTTCGTGGGGGCTGTTTTTGTGGGGCCCCCCTTTGGGGCAGCCCCCTTGTTGGTGGACAAGGTGTTGGGGGGACCCCATGGTGGGGGGAAGCCCCCACAAATGGTGGAACATGTTGGGAGGAGGTGGCAGCCCCATGGTGGTGGCGCCATGGATGTTGGGGGGACCCCCCATGGGACATCTCCCCACCTTTGGTGGGTGCATGTTTTTGGGGAAGGGCCCCCTCATGTGGGCTGAAATTTTCAGCCCCCCTCCACCCCTTCCACCACTATAAAAGGAGGTGGAGAGGAGCTCTCCATCCCCACTCCAACTCTCACACACAAGCCATGCATGATCTGGCATTCTCTCTCCCTCCCACGAAATAGTTTCGTAGTGCCGAAAGGCTGTCTGGGTTCCGGTGGGAACTAGTTCTGGACAGCGAACCCTGCCGGATAGATGACACCGTATGTGTGCAACTCTGTAGAGAGGTCGTAGTTTCGATCTTAGTGCCCGTGGGGCTGTTCGTGAGTGCCTCCCGAAGGGCTGTCCAAGTGACGGTCCGAGTTCTGTGAGTCCTCCCGAAGGGCTGTCCGCGACACCGTCCGGGGGACTGTCTGACCGCCTCCCGGAGGGCTGTCCGGGTGGCGGATGAAGGAGTTCATCCTCGCGGTTGGGAGGTTGTAAATCCTAGCTGCGGGGATCTGCACCGACGATCGTCATCGACTCTACTTCCGCTGCGCTACGAGTCGGTAACGAAAAAGATCAAAACCTTGTATGCAGTCTCGATAGTGGTCCTGGGCTGGTGTGTAGGTCGGAAAATTTTTGTTTTCTGCTGCGTTACCCTACATGCTCTGCATCCATCTCTAGGGGGCCCATCAGATCATTCAGCTCCAGGAATTCCCCAGTTTGAATTTCCACATCAATAAGCTGTTGTTGCTGTGGCATTGCCCAATGACCCCAGCCCTCATCTTCCTCTTCTTGGGCCAGAGCTTCTTCAATAACTGGCAGATCTTGGTGTTCAGGTTGCAGCAGATGAAAAGCAACAGGCCCAACCATAAGATTGTTCTGGTTGGGATGATGAAATTGTTCTTGTGGCCTTGGGTGAGGATTACCATCCACAGGAACCGGGTCTTCATCAGCAGGTGGCTCTCCAATGGGGATGTCATCAAAAATCACTACAGGGCAAGTCCATGACTGACCACTGAAATTCTTGGCACCAGAAACTACCAGACTGGCCGGGACATCCTTTAAAGCATCAATCTTAACTTTCAGGGCTACAGCAGCATCGCTGGATTTAACTCTGTCCCAAACCATAAGTCGCCCAAAACCCGTAGTTGCATTGGACAGCTCATGAAAACTCCTCAAATCAGCAGGGAAACCAAACACCATAATCCAAACATCTCGATTCAGATTGAAAATTTTCCAATTCAGACCCTCATTGTGCCTTTGAAAGACGATGTGGAAGTCGTCATAAGCATGCGGACCTCTGTTAACTAAGAAATCTCTATCCGCCGCACTGTGAACCCGCACAAAAGCTTGCCCAAATGGACATTTCGTCACAGCAGTAACTCCAATGCGCTTAGACTGCAGAAACTCAAGAAGGATCTCACGGACATTGATAAAACTTACTTCACCTTGGGGCATGGGGATAATTGTTGCAATGGCAAGATCTTCGTTGGCCGGAACTAGATTGCCATGGAGCACTCGGTGGCGCGTGGGCCGACCTTCCACTTCAATCGCATGGAAGCCATCCGGGAGGAAAGGAGCAGGGTCGAAAGGGAACGTTGCCATTGCAGGCGGCCGGACGGGAGCTGCGTCGGCAGAAGCTGGTTGCAGCAGAGGTGGAGGAGTTTGGTGGGAATGCGAGTCGACAGCAGCGGCAATGACTTGATTTGACTGAACAGGAGGGGTGGTGGTCTCTCTGACAGGTGGATCTAAATGTGGCGATTGACGGTTGTCACGGCCACTAGCCAAAAGTGGCTGCTACAGCAGAAGAGGAGGTTGAATGCGAGGCGTCGGCTCGGGGATCGCGCCACCAAATCTGCAGTTAGCCTTGATATGGCCCAGACGACGGCATCCTCTGCACCGGATCCTGTTTTTGCAACCGGGCCTAAGATGGCCCACACCAAGGCAGTGAACGCAAAAGGGGCTACTGGGCTCCCGAGTGGACTGGACAGGCCCAGAGTTTTGAAAACCCAAAGATCCCGCCCTCCCGATTGACACATTATTGGGAGGAGTTAATACAGGGTTTAAGATTATCGTTGATTGAGCAAGGCGCTCCGAAACTGACAGTTGACGTGGGGCACTGGATCTGGCCGGAGATCTGGCTGGGGATCTGGTTGGGGAGGTATGATCTTGAAAGATTCTAGGAGTTTGAACAGCCGCGGCATAGGATCTACGATCACTAGATCGATCTACTACGGTCAATTCATGATCAAGTTCTTGCTGATAAAGCCGGAACTCTTTGTGGAAATCTGGCCCACCATTCCCCCAGAGAAAGAAACCAAGATTGAAAAGATCATTGACACAATTTCCCCCTTTGATAATAGCAAAACCCACATCCTTGGAGTAAACACTGAATTTGAAAGACCAATTCTGAAGGCAAGAAACTTTGAAACGTGATGCATGTCCCCCAAAGCAAGATTGAAGCATGATACTGACCGAATCCACGTTGATATGGAGTTTGGAGCGAGTCACCTCAGCCACTAGGAAGAATTCCTTGAGCTTGCCGCCGTCGAAATGGTTGATAGGCACACCATATTGTTTCCAGGTGAAAGCTTCAAAGGCCAAACCTTGCTCGAACTTGAGATCGGAGAGGGCCATCTTGGAGGGGGACGGCACGCACAGAGCCTGTGATGGTGGCTACCGGCGCCGGAGTGGCAGCCGGCGGGGTTTGTGGCCGCCGTGGCCGGAGTGCCAGCGGCGCAAGGGGGGCTGGGGTATGTATCCTGGAAGTTGAGCCAAAAGGCACCTTGGCAATTTCCGCAAGAGATAACGTGATGGGGTTTATCTGATGATGATCACAGTGGTTCAAATGAACAATGTACGTATTGGGTCACCCATAAATAGGATATGGAGAGGTTGTCAATCGATATTTCTTCTGAATATAGCCTGCTCTTTTGCATACCTCATGTATTAAACAAATCCCATACATTTTAATAAGTTATAATTTGTCGCACTGCATCTTTTAAAAAAACACTCATTTACATACCTCCTCTTGCTGCAGGACAATAAATCCGCAGCAACACATTCTTACTCCTTTATCTCCTTATTGTCATCCTCCCTTTTAAGCACTTTGTCATACCAGCATCCCGCAGCAACGCGCGGAGCATTGTCTAGTTGATATAAAGGGTGTGGACCTATTGGGTTCATGAGTCATGGTTGATGTGTGGTATTTTTTTCTCCCGTCGCAATGCACGGGTTCTTTCGCTAGTTAGGACATATGCAACAATCCTTACGCAATACTTAATCAACCTAGACGTGCACGCAAGCAAATACAAGAAGATTTCCTCGAAAGCACAAACATACAAAGCGGAGATACACACGGACACGCACCATTAGTTGCCTGATTGATTCCCTACTACGCATGCATCCTGGCTCAAGCACAACCACACGCACGAAGGAAAATTCCGAATTACGCGGCGACATCTGGAAAGGCACAATAGCAGTGCATCCAGTACGCATCCCCAGCCAATGGTTGGATGGTTAGAGGGACCGTGGTATTCCCAGCCCATCAGAGTTCAAATCCTGGTGCTCGCATTTATTCCTGGATTTATTTTAGGATATCCGGCGATGCGCATTTAGTGGGAGGAGATGTTCCCGTCGACGACGAGGTGCCTACGGTGACTTCGTAAATTTCAAGATGATATGCTGGCTCAGTCTTTCGGAGGTGCTTATAGGGGTAGGGTGAGCGTATGCACGTGTATATGAGCGTTTGCTTCTGTACTGTGTTAAAAAAAAGTACGCATCCGTGACACCATGACACCCGAATCGAACAAGGCAAACAGTAACAACATGAATTTTTACTAATCACTGCGGACTCGCATTTGATCTTGAAGAAACCTGAGCGCCCCATGCAGGCCACCGTGCCAGATTTTTTGAAGGTACGTACGCATGTCTCAACGTCAACCATAGATTGAGGATCATGCACATGTCTAAACTACCCGCCTTAAAAAAAGCAACAAAGGCACAACACATGCATCATTGAAATTATTATGCGTGCGTACAATGGAATAAGCCTTTTCCCCTTAATTAGCTTCGACGTGCTGCAAGTAAGCGAATGCATATGTGACATATATGTATATATGACATGGACTAAAAATATGTGCTGCACTGATCGTAGTGGATCTAGACATAACAAATTATTGAATTGAGCTTACACCAGGCATTGGTCCATCAAGTATATTATTTTGAGAAATTGTTTTTTAGAAATTATTTTGAGAAATCTAATAGGATGGTTTAGGACATAGTTAAAATAATCGCCATTGTACGGGCTAATTGCAGCCTAATATCATATTGATTGTGGATTTGGAATATAACCGTGTAGATGTTACTCCCTCTGACTACAAAAAAGAAGGCAACAATGCTTATCGAGATTTGAATTTGACCATGAATTTAATCAATATAATGCCGGTTATGTGTCACATAACCATTAAATTCGTACAATGCTATAATATTTAAGTTATATGACTCTTAGGTATTATTGATTAAATTGATGGTAAAAATCAAATAATGCTATAATTATGTATTATGTTAAACTTCAAAGAATGAGTTAACAAACGTGTTCACCTGATTTCCATTGGCACATGTCAATCTACGAGCCGTACTTGATGTTGTCGAGCCTAGACTGCCTTGGCGGGAATTTTGTAGAGTACTCATAAATTAATGTTTCAATGATAGCACCTCTGATGATACAGAGAAAAAAATAGGTAAAGTTTGGCAGTTGTTCATATTTCCTACATTTATTTGGAAATATTGCCATCGAAAAAGGATTGGAAACAAGGGAATGGTAAAAAAGGGTATACATAATTGACAGTTTTGCATATCGGGTTTAGTGGACCTAACTAACATAGAGCTTCGTTGCATTACATGTGGGTGCTCTTGGCCTGACAAGAAACTTTGTACAAAAAGACGTACACATATTGTTATATCAATTTAACTGAATTTGTATTTAGGTAAGTAAAGTTATCAATATTGAGTGAAAATATCTCAGTCCACACAGAAAAACTTTTGTAACCATTGAATGTGTTAAATTCATTTTTCTGCACTTACATTTCTGAATTGTCAGATGGAATAGTCTCGACCTAGAAATAGTTATTTCACAATAGCCTAAGAAATAGAGAAATGTTATTTATGAATAATTGAACAAGTGGTATTTAGGATATGCATTATTTTGTAATGATGGATGTGAACACTTGATCAGAAAGAGGAAAAGGTCATTATAGATATATAAATAACAGAGTACAGAGGTATGGTATGGTGTAAAGATTCTAGCCGCGCAAATACACGGGTCACGCCACTAGTTATATTATATGGAAGCAAACACACAAGGGATCACTATAATTTTGATTGTCTCTGTAATTTTCCCTGGAACTACTTTAGCTGTTGTTGGCAATGTGCAGTAGCAGAATTTCTCGTTGGATCTATTATATATATTGCATCACAATTCGCAACAGTGAAGAAGGGATACGTAGACCAGTCGGATGATGCTTTTTAGTCCAACAAGAGGTCTGGTAACAATTTTATTTTAGTACTACCTTTACTCTTTTAGCTACATATAATTAAGTTTTTTGAGACATACATATAATTAAGTGAGAGTATGCTTTAATTATATTAATTATTTAGTTGTATGTTTTGTAAAAAAAATATGGCCCCATTTTGCTTTTCGTATTCAGGCCCCAAATTCCTGGAGAGGTCTTAGTATTATACCTTTGTTTTCTCAAATATTTATTTCCCTTTTTTCTCTGGTTCCAAGAATACACTAAAAAGGAAACATATAGTATTTATATTTTAAATGATAAAAAAATCCCCAAACTGCAAAAAATGGTCACCAATTTGGAAAACTTGCGTGAATTAAAAGAAGTTGCAAATTCAAAAAAAAAATAAATTTTAAAAACTGTTCACAAAGTCAAAATTTGTTCGTGATTTGAAAAACGTTTATGATTTTGAAAGTTGTCCACGAATTCCAAAAAGTGTTCATGAATTTTAAAAAGTTCATGAATATGAAAACTGTTTGAGAATTTGAAAATTTGTGCAAGTTAAAAAAATGTTCACGAATTTGAAAAATGTTCATGAGTATGAAAATTATCGTGAATTCTGACAATATTCATGAATACCAAAAAACCCGATCATCCTTAAGTACATTCTCCCTAGTATGATGGGACATGAAGGACTACGTTCAGTTTCCATAATTATGAAATGAACGGAGACACAATTCTTATTTGCTATAATAGGTACATCATCTATTCTTTCCAAATGTTCCGTAACACTTGAATCTGCTAGATGTAACTTAAAGAACATTCAGAAATAGTCTTTAACACTACTACAGATAGGTATATTGCTGATCACTCATCACTGTCCGACATCTGGCCACGCGTCAGTGATGAGGTCAACACTGGTCGGCCAAGAAATTGCGTGACTGATGGTTGTTTTGGACAAGTCACATTGACCGGTCAATTGGCGGTCACCTCATCACTAACCGGCCAGTCTTACGGGGGGTCACTGACTTGTCATTGGTCAGAGGTGAGGCTCATCACAGACGGTTCGTTCCATCATCATCATTAGCGCATATTATCCCCTGCCACTGCTAGCATTTGTCAAGCGGGCACATTCAGAAGAGTTTATGTGTGGCGGGTCTAAACATCTGCCCGCCACTGCTATGTCAATTCCGCTGGCGGGCAGAAATAGGAACCCGTCACTACTAGTTCTCCTAACTAGCATTGCTGGTGCCTAGCCACGCCCGCCACACATTTGAGGCCACCTATAAGCCTTTTTCTGGTAGTGTTTGGGGCTAATGCCGCCAAGAACGCCCCACCCATCAGCATGAAGGATGGATAGAATGCCCCAACAAGCACCGGTCGTCCGACGAGTAGGTGTTTCGAGAGTGCAGCTTTGAGAACATTTCTATTTAGTATGCATGTTAGTTAAGTGTGTCGAACTCATGTTAGATAATGTTCCATTATATTTTACTAGCCCAAAAAGGTGTCATGCAAAGCATAATTAATGTTTTGGCTCATAAAAACTACCATCACACCATGTTGGGCTACAAAAGTGGCAGAAAAATGAGTTAGAAAAATCCTACTACGGTATGACTACGATACTATGTGTAGTGGTTGTTAATTAAATCAGTTGTACATTTGCAATATGTGGTAGAACTTGAATGAAAGCAACTAATTGCACCAACTGGGTTACATTATTATTTTTTTGCAACAAAATAGCATCAAAATGCCGCCAAACAAAATAAATGATTTTTTTTTTTTTTTCAGGAAAAGTAAAACCAGCAGCGTGTAAGCGAGAATAATTGCTACTACTTTAACTACGGATTAGCAGCGTCCCATAAGAGAAACACTAGTGCTTTACCAGTTAGCAGCGCTCGTTGCTAGAGGCATGTTGCCATTCCTATTCCACACCTGCCGCATTTCGCAGCTGAAACAATTCTAAAGTAACACAAACTAGCGGCGTCCGACTGGAAGACTACTAGTTAACACACACTAGCTGCGTTCAATATGCAAGCTGCTAGTCTGAACTAACCAGTGGTGTCGTACTAGCGACGCAATACGAAAGCTGCCAATAACCGCTATTGTGCGCCGCTAATTAGGGGTACCTATACTAGTGACCCCCTCATCCTAGTTCGAAGGATGCCACACCATCATTCGAAGGAGGCACTCACCATAGAACGAGGAGAGGTGCATGTTCATGGGGAACATTGCATGAAAATTAAAAAAATTCCTACGAACACCCAAGATCTATCTAGGAGAAGCATAACAACGAGGGGGAGAGTGTGTCTACGTATCCCCGTAGATCGTTAAGCGAAAGTGTATATCACGCGATTGATGTAGTCGTACTCGTCACGATCCAATCGTAATCCAAACCGATGAAGTACCGAACGAACGGCACCTCCGCGTTCAGCACACGTACGGCTCGAAGACGCCTCCTCCTCCTTGATCCAGCACTCGAGGGAGGAGAAGTAGATGGGATCACCGGTAGCACGACGGCGTGACGGTGACGGTGGTGGAGTGATTCCGGCAGGGCTACGCCGAGCGCTACGGGAACACGAAGATGGAGGAGAGTTCGAAAAGTAAAGGGAGGAGAGAGAGAGGGGGGGGGGGGGGGGGGGCAAGGGCTTGTGTGTCCTCTTGGGGGTGCCCCTCCCCTCTATATATAGGTGGAGGGGTGTGGTGGCCAGCCCTCCAAGCCCTAGGGGCGCACCAAGGGTGAGGAGTTGGACTCTTAGTCCAATTCCCTCCTTTTCCATACACACGAGGACTTTCCACCTCTCCCAAGCCACATTTGCCTTGAGGGCGCCTTGCCCAATAAGGCCAGGGCGCCTCCCCGCACCCCATGCTGACGCTTGGGACGTGCTGGAACCCTTGAGGTACTTCCGGACTCCTCCGGAATTTTCCGAAACCTTCTGCAAGCTTCCTAGTACAATACCGAAAAAACTGAAACTTTTTTCAAAACCCTGAAAATAACTTTCCATATATAAATCTTTACCTCCGGACCATTCCGGAGGTCCTCGTGACGTCCCGGATCCCATCCGGGACTCCGAAAAACATTCGGTCACCAACATGCATATCACAATATTACTCTAGCATCACCTAACGTTAAGCGTGCGGACCCTACGGGTTCGAGAATCATGTAGACATGACCAAGACACCTCTTTGGTCAACAACCAATAGCGGAATGTGGATGCCCATATTGGTTCCTACATATTCCACGAAGATCTTTTATCGGTTGAACCACGATGTCAAGGATTCGGTTAATTCCGTATGAAATTCCCTTTGTCCGGCGATATGTTACTTGCCCGAGATTCGATCGTCGGTATCTCCATACCTAGTTCAACCACGTTACCGGCAAGTATCTTTACTCGTTTTCGTAATACAAGATCATGTGACTAAACTCATTAGTCACATGCTTGCAAGCTTCTTGTGATATTGTATTACCGAGAGGGCTCAGAGATATCTTTCCGTCATACGGAGTGACAAATCCCAGTCTCGATCCGTGCCAACCCAACAAACACCTTCGAAGATACCTGTAGAGCACCTTTATGATCACCCAGTTACGAAGTAACGTTTGGATACACTCTAAGTATTCCTCCAGTGTCAGGGAGTTGCACGATCTCATGGTCTAAGGACCAGATACTTGACATGAAGAAATCTATAGCAAATAACTAAACGATCTGATGCTAAGCTTACGGTTGGGTCTGTCCATCACATCATTATCCTAATGATGTGATCCTGTTGTCAAATGACAACTCATGTCCATGGTTAGGAAACCTTACCCATCTTTGATCAACGAGCTAGTCTAGTAGAGGCATACTAGGGACACAGTGTTGTTTATGTAACCAAACATGTATTTAAGTTTCCGGTCAATACAATTCTAGCATGAATAATAAACATTTATCATGAACGGGGAATATGATAATAACCATTTTATTATTGCCTCTATGGCATATTTCTGTTGGGGAACGTAGTATGCAATTTTAAAAATTTCCTACGCTCACGCAAGATCTATCTAGGAGATGCATAGCAACGAGGGAGAGAGTGTGTCTACGTACCCTCGTAGACCGTAAGCGGAAGCGTTTCACAACGCGGTTGATGTAGTCGAACTTTCTTCGCGCTCCACCGATCGAGTACCGCACGTACGGCACCTCCGAGTTCTGCACACGTTCAGCTCGGTGACGTCCCTCGCCTTCTTGATCCAGCAAGGTGTCGAGGTAGTAGATGAGTTCCGTCAGCACGACGGCGTGGTGATGGTGATGGTGATGTGATCCGCGCAGGGCTTCGCCTAAGCACCGCGAGAATATGACCGGGGGTGTAAACTGTGGAGAGGGGTGCCGCACACGACTAACAATTGATGTTGTGTCTCTTTGGGGCGCCCCCTCCCCTCTATTTATATATGTGTAGGGGCTTGGAGTAGAAGGAATAGTTCCACATGAACAGTAACCGTGAATAGTAAATACGTGGACTTGGACTCCAAGTCCAATCCTATTCCTACTAGGACTCCTTCCCTTTTTGCCTTCCCTAGCCACATGGGCTTTTGAGGACTTAGTGCGCCTAGCCCAATAAGGCCAGGGCGCCTCCCCTTAGCCTATGCCAGCCCTTGGGACGTGGTGGACCCACTTGTGGACTTCCGGACCACTCCGGAATCCTCCAGAACCTTCTGGAAGCTTCCCGGTACAATACCGAAAAAACTGCACTTTTCTTCCGGAACCCAAAATATGACTTCCCATATATAAATCTTTACTTATCGACCATTCCGAGACTCCTTGTCATGTCCGTGATCTCACCCGGGACTCCGAACAACATTCGGTCACCAAATCACATAACTCATATAATACGATATCGTCATGGAACGTTAAGCGCGCGGACCCTACGGGTTCGAGAACTATGTAGACATGACCGAGACACCTCTCCGGTCAATAACCAATAGCGGAACCTGGATGCTCATATTGGCTCCCACATATTCTACGAAGATCTTTATCGGTCGAACCGTTATGACAACATACGTTATTTCCTTTGTCCATCGGTATGTTACTTGCCCGAGATTCGATCATCGGTATCTTCATACCTAGTTCAATCTCGTTACTGGCAAATCTCTTTACTCGTTCTGTAATACATCATCCTGCAACTAACTCATTAGTCACTTTGCTTGCAAGGCTTCTTATGATGTGCATTACCGAGAGGGCCCAGAGATACCTCTCCGATATTCGGAGTGACAAATCCTAATCTCGATCTATGCCAACCCAACAAACACCTTCGGAGATACCTGTAGAGCATCTTTATAATCACCCAGTTACGTTGTGACGTTTGATAGCACACAAGGCATTCCTTCGGTATCCGGGAGTTGCATAATCTCATATTCGGAGGAATATGTATTTGACATGAAGAAAGCAATAGCAATAAAACTGAACGATCATTTATGCTAAGCTAACGGATGGGGCTTGCCCATCACATCATTCTCCTAATGATGTGATCCCGTTATCAAATGACAACTCATGTCCATGGTTAGGAAACCATAACCATCTTTGATCAACGAGCTAGTCTAGTAGAGGCATACTAGGGACTTTATTATTGCCTCTAGGGCATATTTCCTTCAGTCTCCCACTTGCATTAGAGTCAATAATCTAGTTCACATCGTCATGTGATTTAACACCAATAGTTCACATCGTCATGTGATTAACACCCATAGATCACATCGCCATGTGACCAACACCCAAAGGGTTTACTAGAGTCAATAATCTAGTTCACATCGCCATGTGGTTAACACCCAAAGAGTACTAAGGTGTGATCATGTTTTTCTTGTGAGAGAAGTTTAGTCAACGGGTCTGCCACATTCAGATCCGTATGTATTTCACAAATTTCTATGTCTACAATGCTCTACATGGAGCTACTCTAGCTAATTGCTCCCACTTTCAATACGTATCCAGATTTAGACTCAGAGTCATCTGGATCGGTGTAAAAGGTTGCATCAACGTAACTCTTTACGATGAACTCTTTATCACCTCCATAACCGAGAAATATTTCCTTAGTCCTCTTAAGGCACCTAAGGATAATTTTGACCGTTGTCCAGTGATCCACTCCTGGATCACTATTGTACCCCCCTTGCCAAACATATGGCAAAGTACACAATAGGTCTGTTACACAGCATGGCATACTTTATAGAACCTATGGCTGAGGCATAGGGAATGACTTTCAATCTCTCTCTATCTTCTGCCGTGGTCGGGCTTTGAGTCTTACTCAATTTCACACCTTACAATACAGGCAAGAATATTTCTTTGGCTGATCCATTTTGAACTCCTTCAAAATCTTGTCAAGGTATGTACTCATTGAAAGTCTTATCAAGCATCTTGATCTATCTCTATAGATCTTGATACCCAATATGTAAGCAGCTTCACTGAGGTCTTTCTTTGAAAAACTCCTTTCAAACACTCCTTTATGCTTTCCAGAAAAAAATTCTACATCATTTCCGATCAACAATATGTCATTCACATATACTTATCAGAAAGACTGTAGTGCTCCCACTCACTTTCTTGTAAATACAGGCTTCACCGCAAGTCTGTATAAAACTATATGCTTTGATCAAGTTATCAAAGCAATATTCCAACTCTGAGATGCTTGCACCAGTCCATAGATGGATCGCTGGAGCTTGCACACTTTGTTAGCACCTTTAGGATTGACAAAACCTTCTGGTTGCATCATATACAACTCTTCTTTAATAAATCCATTAAAGAAATGAATTTTTGACATCCATTTGCCATATTTCATAAAATGCGGCAATTGCTAACATCATTCGGACAGACTTAAGCATCGATACGAGTGAGAAAATCTCATCGTAGTCAACACCTTGAACTTGTCGAAAACCTTTTGCGACAATTCGAGCTTTGTAGATAGTAACACTATTATCAGCGTCTGTCTTCCTCTTGAAGATCCATTTATTCTGAATGACTTGCCGATCATCAGGCAAGTCAACCAAAGTCCATACTTTGTTCTCATACATGGATCCCATCTCAGATTTCATGGCCTCAAGCCATTTCACAGAATCTGGGCTCATCATCGCTTCCTCATAGTTCATAGGTTCGTCATGGTCTAGTAACATGACTTCCAGAATAGGATTACCGTACCACTCTGGTGCAGAACGTACTCTGGTTGACCTACGAGGTTCGGTAGTAACTTGATCTGAAGTTTCATGATCATCATCATTAACTTCCTCACTAATTGGTGTATGCATCACTGGAACTGATTTCTGTGATGAACTACTTTCCAATTCGAGAGAAGGTACAACTACCTCATCAAGTTCTACTTTCCTCCCACTCACTTCATTCGAGAGAAACTCCTTCTCTAGAAAGGATCCATTCTTAGCAACAAATATTTTGCCTTCGGATCTGTGATAGAAGGTGTACCCAACAGTTTCTTTTGGGTATCCTATGAAGACGCACTTCTCTGATTTTGGTTCGAGCTTATCAGGCTGAAGCTTTTTCACATAAGCATCGCAACCCCAAACTTTTAAGAAACGACAGCTTAGGTTTCTTGCCAAACCATAGTTCATACGGTGTCGTCTCAACGGATTTAGATGGTGCCCTATTTAACGTGAATGCAGCTGTCTCTAATGCATAACCCCAAAACGATAGTGGTAAATCGGTAAGAGACATCATAGATCGTACCATATCCAATAAAGTATGGTTACGACGTTCGGACACACCATTACGTTGTGGTGTTCCAGATGGCGTGAGTTGCGAAACTATTCCACATTGTTTTAAATGAAGACCAAACTCGTAACTCAAATATTCGCCTCCGCGATCAGATCGTAGAAACTTTATTTTCTTGTTACGATGATTTTCCACTTCACACTGAAATTCTTTGAACTTTTCAAATGTTTCAGACTTGTGTTTCATTAAGTAGATATACCCATATCTGCTCAAATCATGTGTGAAGGTTAGAAAATAACGATACCCGCCGCGAGCCTCAACACTCATCGGACCGCATACATCGGTATGTATTATTTCCAATAAGTCTGTAGCTCGCTCCATTGTTCCGGAGAACGGATTTTTAGTCATCTTGCCCATGAGGCATGGTTCGCAAGTATCAAATGATTCATAATCAATTGATTCCAAAAGCCCTTCTGCATGGAGTTTCTTCATGCGTTTTACACCAATATGACCTAAACGGCAGTGCCACAAGTATGTTGCACTATCATTATCAACTTTGCATCTTTTGGCATCAATATTATAAATATGTGTATCACTACGATCGAGATTCAATAAACCATTTATATTGAGTGTATGACCATAGAAGGTTTTATTCATGTAAATAGAACAACAATTATTCTCTGACTTAAATGAATAACCGTATCGCAATAAACATGATCCAATCATATTCATGCTCAACGCAAACACCAAATAACATTTATTTAGGTCCAACACTAATCCCGAAGGTAGAGGGAGTGTGCGATGGTGATCTTATCAACCTTGGAATCACTTCCAACACACATCGTCACCTCATCATTAACTAGTCTCTGTTCATTTTGCAACTCCTATTTCGAGTTACTAATGTTAGCAACTGAACCAGTATCAAATACCCAGGGGCTACTATGAACACTAGTAAAATACACATCAATAACATGTATATCAAATATACCTTTGTTCACTTTGCCATCCTTCTTATCCGCCAAATACTTGGGGCAGTTCCGCTTCCAGTGACCATTTCTTTTGCAGTAGAAGCACTCAGTTTCAGGCTTGGGTTTAGCTTTGGGTTTCTTCACGGGAGTGGCAACTTGTTTGCTATTCTTCTTGAAGTTCCCTTTCTTTCCCTTGCCCTTTTTCTTGAGACTAGTGGTCTTGTCAACCATCAATACTTGATGCTATTTCTTGATTTCTACCTTCGCCGATTTCAGCATCGCGAAGAGCTTGGGAATCGTTTTCGTCATCCCTTGCATATTATAGTTCATCACAAAGTTCTAGTAACTTGGTGATAGTGACTAGAGAACTTTGTCAATCACTATCTTATCTGGAAGATTAACTCCCACTTGATTCAAGTGATTGTAGTACCCAGACATTATGAGCATATGCTCACTAGCTGAGCTATTCTCCTCCATCTTGTAGGCAAAGTACTTGTCAGAGGTCTCACACCTCTCGACACGGGCATGAGTCTGAAATACCAATTTCAACTCTTGGAACATCTTATATGCTCCGTGGCATTCAAAACATTTTTGAAGTCCCGGTTCTAAGCCGTAAAGCATGGTGCACTAAACTATCAAGTAGTCATCATCCCGAGCTTGTCAAACGTTCATAACGTCTGCATCTGCTCCTGCAATAGATCTGTCACCTAGCGGTGCATCAAGGACATAATTCTTCTGTGCAGCAATGAGGATAATCCTCAGATCATGGACCCAGTCCGCATCATTGCTACTAACATCTTTCAACTTAGTTTTCTCTAGGAACATATCAAAAAACATAGGGGAGCTACAACGCGAGCTATTGATCTACAACATAGATATGCAAAAACTATCCGGACTAAAGTTCATGATAAATTAAGTTCAATTAATCATATTACTTAAGAACTCCCACTTAGATAGACATCCCTTAAGTCATCTAAATGATCACGTGATCCAAATCAACTAAACCATGTCTGATCATCACGTGAGATGGAGTAGTTTTCAATGGTGAACATCTCTATGTTGATCATATCAACTATATGATTCACGTTCGACCTTTCGGTCTCCAGTGTTCCGAGGCCATGTCTATACATGCTAGGCTCATCAAGTTTAACCCGAGTATTCCGCACGTGCAAAACTGTCTTGCACCCATTGTATGTGAACGTAGAGCTTATCACACCCGATCATCACGTGGTGTCTCAGCACGAAGAACTTTCGCAACGGTGCATACTCGGGGAGAACACTTATACCTTGAAATTTTGTAAGGGATCATCTTATAATGCTACCGCCGTACTAAGCAAACTAAGATGCATAAAAGATAAACATCACATGCAATCAAAATATGTGACATGATTTGGCCATCATCATCTTGTGCTCATGATCTCCATCACCGAAGCAACGTCATGATCTCCATCGTCACCGGCTTGACACCTTGATCTCCATCGTAGCGTCGTTGTCGTCTCGCTAACTATTGCTTCTACAACTATCGCTAATGCATAGTGATAAAGTAAAGCAATTACATGGCGATTGCATTTCATACAATAAAGCGACAACAATAAGGCTCCTGCCAGTTGCCGATAACTTTTACAAAACATGATCATCTCATATAATAAGGTGTATCAGATCATGTCTTGACCATATCACATCACAACATGCCCTGCAAAAACAAGTTAGACGTCCTCTACTTTGTTGTTGCAAGTTTTACGTGGCTGCTACGGGCTTCTAGTAAGAACCGTTCTTACCTACGCATCAAAACCACAACGATGTTTCGTCAAGTTTGCTGTTTTAACCTTCAACAAGGACCGGCCGTAGTCAAATTCGTTTCAACTAAAGTTGGAGAAACAGACACCCGCCAGCCCCCTTTATGCACCAAGTTGCATGTCAGTCGGTGGAACCGGTCTCATGAACGCGGCCATGTAAGGTTGGTCCGGGCCGCTTCATCCAACAATACCGCCGAATCAAAATAAGACGTTGGTGGTAAGCAGTATGACTATCATCGTCCACCACTTCTTTGTGTTCTACTCGTGCATATCATCTACGCATAGACCTGGCTCGGATGCCACTGTTGGGGAACGTAGTATGCAATTTTAAAAATTTCCTACGCTCACGCAAGATCTATCTAGGAGATGCATAGCAACGAGGGAGAGAGTGTGTCTATGTACCCTCGTAGACTGTAAGTGGAAGCGTTTCACAACGCGGTTGATGTAGTCGAACTTTCTTCGCGCTCCACCGATCGAGTACCGAACGTACGGCACCTCCGAGTTCTGCACACGTTCAGCTCGGTGACGTCCCTCGCCTTCTTGATCCAGCAAGGTGTCGAGGTAGTAGATGAGTTCCGTCAGCACGACGGCGTGGTGACGGTGATGGTGATGTGATCCGCGCAGGGCTTCGCCTAAGCACCGCGAGAATATGACCGGGGTTGTAAACTGTGGAGGGGGGCGCCGCACACGGCTAACAATTGATGTTGTGTCTCTTTGGGGCGCCCCCTCCCCTCTATTTATATATGTGTAGGGGCTTGGAGTAGAAGGAATAGTGCCACATGAATAGTAACCGTGAATAGTAAACACGTGGACTTGGACTCCAAGTCTAATCCTATTCCTACTAGGACTCCTTCCCTTTTTGCCTTCCCTAGCCACATGGGCTTTTGAGGAATTAGTGCGCCTAGCCCAATAAGGCCAGGGCGCCTCCCCTTAGCCCATGCCAGCCCTTGGGACGTGGTGGACCCATTTGTGGACTTCCAGACCCCTCCGGAATCTTCCGGAACCTTCTAGAAGCTTCCCAGTACAATACCGAAAAAACTGCACTTTTTTTCCGGAACCCAAAATATGACTTCCCATATATAAATCTTTACCTCTCGACCATTCTGAGACTCCTCGTCATGTCCATGATCTCATCTGGGACTCCGAACAACATTCGGTCAACAAATCACATAACTCATATAATACAATATCGTCATCGAACGTTAAGCGTGCGGACCCTACGGGTTCGAGAACTATGTAGACATGACCGAGACACCTCTCCGGTCAATTACCAATAGCGGAATCTGGATGCTCATATTGGCTCCCACATATTCTACGAAGATCTTTATCGGTCGAACCGTTATGACAACATACATTATTCCCTTTGTCCATCGGTATGTTACTTGCCCGAGATTCGATCGTCGGTATCTTCATACCTAGTTCAATCTCATTACTGGCAAGTGTCTTTACTCGTTCCGTAATACATCATCCTGCAACTAACTCATTAGTCACTTTGCTTGCAAGGCTTCTTATGATGTGCATTACCGAGAGGGCCCAGAGATACCTCTCCGATATTCGGAGTGACAAATCCTAATCTCGATCTATGCCAACCCAACAAACACCTTCGAAGATACCTGTAGAGCATCTTTATAATCACTCAGTTATGTTGTGACGTTTGATAGCACACAAGGCATTCCTCCGGTATCCGGGAGTTGCATAATCTCATAGTCGGATTAATATGTATTTGACATGAAGAAAGCAATAGCAATAAAACTGAACGATCATTTATGCTAAGCTAACGGATGGGTCTTGTCCATCACATCATTCTCCTAATGATGTGATCCCGTTATCAAATGACAACTCATGTCCTTGGTTAGGACACCATAACCATGTTTGATCAACGAGCTAGTCTAGTAGAGGCATACTAGGGACACAATGTTTTGTCTATGTATTCACACATGTATCAAGTTTCCGGTTAATACAATTCTAGCATGAATAATAAACATTTATCATGATATAAGGAAATATAAATAACAAATTTATTATTGCCTCTAGGGCATATTTCCTTCAATTTCCAATAGTCTGCCACTTGCACTAGAGTCAATAATCTAGTTCACATCGCTATGTGATTAACGCCCAATGAGTTCTGGGGTTTGATCATGTTTTGCTTGTTAGAGAGGTTTTAGTCAACGGGTCTGCAACATTCAGATCCGTGTGTACTTTGCCAATCTTTATGTCATACTATAGATGTTGCTACCATGCTCCAATTGGCTGCTCCACCATTCAATATAAATACGTATCCGGTTTGAGACTTAGAGTCATCCGGATCCGTGTCGACGCTAGCGTCGACGTAACCCTTTGTGACGAGCTCTTCGTCACCTCTGAGAAACATGTCCTTAGTCCTTTTCAGGTACTTCAGAATGTTCTTGACCGATGTCCAGTGTTCTACTCCTGAATCACTTTGGTACCTCCCTGCTAGACTTATGGCAAGGCACATATCAGGTCTGGTACACAACATGGCATACATTATAGAGCCTATGGTCGGGGCATAGGGAATGACTTTCATCCTTTCTCTTTCTTCTGCCGTGGTTGGGCTTTGACTCTTACTCAACTTCACACCTTGCAATACAGGCAAGAAGCCTTTCTCTGACTGATCCATTTTGAACTTCTTCAAAACTTTGTCAAGGCATGTGCTTTGTGAAAGTCCTATTACGCATCTTGATCTATCTCTATAGATTTTGATGCCCAATATGTAAGCAGCTTCACCGAGGTCTTTCATTGAAAATCTCTTGTTCAAATATCCTTTTATGCTTTCCAGAAATTCTATATCATTTCCAATCAACAATATGTCATCCACATATAATATTAGAAATGCTACAGCGCTCCCACTCACTTTCTTGTAAATACAAGCTTCTCCGTAAGTTTGTATAAAACCAAAAGCTTTGATCACCTCATCAAAGCAAATATTCCAACTCCGAGATGGTTGCACCAGTCCATAGATGGATCGCTGGAGCTTGCATACTTTGTTAGCATCCTTAGGATCAACAAAACCTTCTGGTTGCATTATATACAAATCTGTCTTAAGAAACCCGTTAAGGAATGTCGTTTTGACGTACATTTGCCAGATCCCATAATCATAAAATGTGGCAATAGCTAACAAAATTCTAACAGACTTAAGCATCGCTACGGGTGAGAAAGTCTCGTCGAAGTCACCCCCTTGAACTTGTCGGAAACAATTTGTGACAAGTCGAGCTTTATAGACGGTGATATTACCATCAACGTTTGTCTTCTTCCTAAAGATCCATTTATTCTCAATGGCTTGCCGATCATCGGGCAAGTCCACCAAAGTACATACTTTGCTCTCATACATGGATCCTATCTCGGATTTCATGGCCTAGAGCCATTTGTCGGAATCCGGGCTCATCATAGCTTCTTCATAGTTCATAAATTCGTCGTTGTCTAACAACATGATTTCCTGGACTGGATTACCCTACCACTCTGGTGTGGAACGTAACCTGGTTGACCTACAAAGTTCAGTAGTAACTTCATCCGAAGTTTCATGATCATCGTCATTAGCTTCCTCTTCGGTTGGTGTAGTCATCATGGGAACTGCTTTTTGTGATGTGCTACCTTCCAATTCGAGAGAAGATATAATTACCTCATCAAGTTATACTTTCCTCCCACTCACTTATTTCGAGAGAAACTCCTTCTTTAGAAAAGACCCATTCTTGGCAACTAAGATCTTGCCCTCGGATCTGTGGTAGAAGGTATACCCAATGGTCTCTTTAGGGTATCCTATGAAGACACACTTCTCCGTTTTGGGTTCGAGCTTATCAGGTTGAAGCCTCTTGACATAAGCGTCGCATCCCCAAACTTTAAGAAAGATTGTTTAGGTTTCTTCCCAAACCACAGCTCATACGTGATGGAAATATGCCCTAGAGGCAATAATAAAATGGTTATTATTATATTTCCTTATTCATGATAAAGGTTTATTATTCATGCTAGAATTGTATTGACCGGAAACTTAAATACATGTGTGTATACATAAACAAATATCGTGTCCCTAGTGAGCCTCTACTAGACTAGCTCATTGATCAAAAGATGGTTAATGTTTTCTAACCATAGACATGAGTTGTCATTTGATAACGGGATCACTTCATTAGGAGAATGATGTGATGGACAAGACCCATCCGTTAGCTTAGCATATGATCGTTCAGTTTATTGCTACTGCTTTCTTAAATGTCAAATATGTGTTCCTTCCACCATGAGATCATGCAACTCCCAGATACCAGAGGAATGACTTGTGTGCTATCAAACGTCACAACATAACTCGGTGATTATAAAGATGCTCTACAGGTATCTCCGAAGGTGTCTGTTGAGTTGGCATGGATCGAGCTCAGGATTTGTCACTCCGTGTATCGGAGAGGTATCTCTGGGCTCTCTCGGTAATACACATCATAAGAAGCTTACAAGCAAAGTGATGAAGGAGTTAGTTACGAGATGATGTATTACGGAATGAGTAAAGAGACTTGCCGGTAACGAGATTGAACTAGGTATAGAGATACCGACAATCAAATCTCGGGCAAGTAACATACCAACAGACAAAGGGAATTACGTATGTTGTCATAACGGTTCGACCGATAAAGATCTTCGTAGAATATGTAGGAACCAATATGGGCATCTAGGTCCCGCTATTGGTTATTGACCGGAGAGTCGTCTCGGTCATGTCTACATAGTTCTTGAACCCGTAGGGTCCACACGCTTAACGTTCGTTGATGATATATTATTATATAAGTTATGTGATTTGGTGACTGAATGTTGTTCGGAGTCCCGGATGAGATCACGGACATGAAGAGGAGCTCCGAAATGGTCCGGAGGTAAAGATTTATATATAGGACGATAGTATTTGGTCACCGCAAAGGTTTCGGGACGAACCGGATATTTATCGGAGTGCCCTGGCGCGCCCCTCCACCCCCTGCCCATGCACCAAGGAGGGATGGAAGGAAAGGGGAGGCGCGCTAAGGTAGACAACCCTCCTTTCCTTCCCCCCATGTGCAAATATTGAAGGAGGGGATTCGGCCAGGGCAGGCGCCTAGGGCAGCCGCCGTCCACTTGGGACGCGCCCTAGGGCTGCCTCCTCTCCCCCCTCCACCTATATATATGTGAGGAGGGGGCTCCACACAACCACGACAATCTCTTAGCCGTGTGCGGCGCCCCTCTCCATAGTTTCGTCCCTCGGTCATATTTTCGGAGAGCTTAGGCGGAGCCCTACAGAGATAGCATCACCATCACCGTCACCACACCGTTGTGCTGCCGGAACTCATCCACTACTTCACCCGTCTTGCTGGATCAAGAAGGCGAGGACGTCACTGAGCTGAACATGTGCTGAACACGGAGGTGCCGTACGTTCGGTACTTGATCGGTTGGATCGCAAAGAAGTTCGACTACATCAACCACATTACTAAACGCTTCCGCTTATGGTCTACGAGGGTACGTAGACACACTCTCCCCTCTCGTTGCTATGGATCTCCATGGATAGATCTTGTGTGTGCATAGAATTTTTTTTGTTTTCCATGCAACGTTTCCCAACAGTGGCATCCGAGCCAGGTCTATGCATAGATGATATGCAGGAGTAGAACACAAAGAGTTGTGGGCGGTGATGGTCATACTGCTTACCACCAACGACTTATTTTGATTCGGCGGTATTGTAAGATGAAGCGGCCCGGACCAACCTTACGTGTCCACGTACATGAGACTGGTTCCACCGACAGACATGCAACTTGTTTTGCATAAAGGTGGTTGGCGGGTGTCTGTTTCTCCTACTTTAGTTGAATTGAATTTGACTACGGCTGTTCCTTGAAGAAGGTTAAAATAGCAAACTTGATAAATCACCATTGTGGATTTTGCCGTAGGTAAGAACGGTTCTTGCTAGAAGCCCGTAGCAGCCACGTAAAACTTGCAACAACAAAGTAGAGGACGTCTAACTTGGTTTTGCAGGGCATGTTGTGATGTGATATGGTCAATATGTGATGTGATATATGTTGTTGTATGAGATGATCATGTTTTGTAATATCGACAACCGGCATGGGCCTTAGGGTTGTCTCTTAATTATTGTATGAAAAGCAAGCGCCATGTAATTGCTTTACTTTATCGCTATGCGTTAGCAATAGTTATAGAAGCAATTGTTGGCGAGACGACCCTGACGCAACGATGGAGATCAAGGTGTCGAGCTGGTGACGATGGAGATCATGACGATGCTTTGGAGATGGAGATCAAAAGCACACGATGATGACGGCCATATCATGTCACATATTTTGATTGCATGGGATGTTTATCCTTTATGCATCTTATTTTGCTTAGAACGACGGTAGCATTATAAGATGATCCCTTCACTAAATTTCAAGATAAAAGTGTTCTCCCCGAGTATGCACTGTTGCTAAAGTTCGTCATTTTGAAGCACCTCGTGATGATCGGGTGTATTAGACTCTACGTTCACATACAACGGGTGTAAGACAGTTTTACACAAGCAGAATATTTGGGTGAAATTTGACGAGCCTAGCATGTACAGACATGGTTTTGGAACACTGGAGACCGAAAGGTCGAACATGAGTCATATAGTTGATATAATCAACATAGAGATGTTCACCATTGATGACTACCCCATCTCACGTGATGATCGGACATGGGTTAGTTGATTTGGATCATGTATCACTTAGATAACTTGAGGGGTGTTAATTTAAGTGGGAGTTCATTAGTATTTTGATTAATTGAACTTAATTTATCATGAACTTAGTCTTAATAGTTTTGCATATCTATGTTGTAGATCAATAGCTCGCGATTTAGCTCCCCTATTTTTTGATATGTTCCTAGAGAAAACTAAGTTGAAAGATGATGGTAGCAACTACATGGACTGGGTCCGTAACTTGAGGATTATCCTCATTGCTGCACAGAAGAATTATGTCCTTGATGCACCGCTAGGTGACAGACCTGCTGCAGGAGCTACTGTAGATGTTATGAATGTCTGGCAGACTCGATCTGATGACTACTATATAGATCAGTGTGCCATGCTTTATGGCTTAGAATCGGGACTTCAAAGATGTTTTGAACTTCATGGAGCATATGAGATGTTCCAAGAGTTGAAGTTCATATTTCAAGCAAATGCTTGGGTTGAGAGATATAAAGTCTCCAACAAGTTCTATAGCTGCAAGATGGAGGAGAACAGTTCTGTCAGTGAACACATACTCAAAATGTCTAGGTATCATAACCACTTGCCTCAGCTGGGAGTTGATCTTCCAGTTGATAGTGTTATTGACAGAGTTCTTCAATCACTGCCACCAAGCTACAAAGGCTTCGTGATGAACTATAATATGCAAGGGATGACGAAAATGATTCCTGATGTCTTCGCAATGCTTAAGGCCGCGGAGGTAGAAATCAAGAAGGAGCATCAAGTGTTGATGGTTAACAAGACCACTAGTTTCAAGAAAAAGGGCAAGGGAAAGAAAGGAAACTTCAAGAAAATGGCAAGCAAGTTGCCGCTCCCGTGAAGAAGCCCAAAGCTGGACCCAAGCCTGAAACTGAGTGCTTCTATTGCAAGGGAAATGGTCACTGGAAGTGGAACTGCCCCAAATACTTGGCGGATAAGAAGGATGGCAAAGTGAACAAAGGTATATTTGATATACATGTTATTGATGTTTACCTTACTAGTGTCCGTAGTAGCCCTGGGTATTTGATACCGGTTCAGTTGCTAAGATTAGTAACTCGAAACAGGAGTTGCAGAATAAACAGAGACTAGTTAAGGGCGAGGTGACGATGTGTGTTGGAAGTGATTCCAAAGGTTGATACGATCACCATCGCACACTCCCTCTACCTTCGGGATTAGTGTTGAACCTAAATAAATGTTATTTGGTGTTTGCGTTGAGCATGAATATGATTAGATCATATTTATTGCAATACGGTTATTCATTTAAGTCAGAGAATAATTGTTGTTCTGTTTACATGAATAAAACCTTCTATGGTCATACACCCAATGTGAATGGTTTATTGAATCTCGATCGTAGTGATACACATATTCATAATATTGATGCCAAAAGATGCAAAGTTGATAATGATAGTGCAACAAACTTGTGGCACTGCCGTTTAGGTCATATTGGTATAAAGCGCATGAAGAAACTCCATGGAGATGGACTTTTGGAATCACTTGATTATGAACATTTGATACTTGCGAACCATGCCTCATAGGCAAGATGAATAAAACTTCGTTCTCCGGAACAATGGAGCGAGCTAATGACTTATTGGAAATAATACATACCGATGTGTGCGGTCCGATGAGTGTTGAAGCACGCGGCGGGTATCGTTATTTTCTAACCTTTACAGATGATTTGAGTAGGTATGGGTATATCTACTTGATGAAACACAAGTCCGAAACATTTGAAAAGCTCAAAGAATTTCAGAGTGAAGTATAGAATCATCATAACAAGAAAATAAAGTTTCTACGATCTGATCGTGGAGATGAATATTTGAATTACGAGTTTGGCCTTCATTTAAAACAAAGTGGAAATTTTTCACAACTCACGCCACCTGGAACACCACAGCGTAATGGTGTGTCCGAACGTCGTAACTGTACTTTATTAGATTTGGTGCGTTCTATGATGTCTCTTACCGATTTACCACTATCGTTTTGGGGTTATGCATTAGAGACAGCCACATTCACATTAAATAGGGCACCGTCTAAATCCGTTGAGACGACACCGTATGAACTATGCTTCGGCAAGAAACCTAAGCTGTCATTTCTTAAAGTTTGGGGATGCGACACTTATGTCAAAAGGCTTCAGTCTAATAAGCTCGAACCCAAATCGCAGAAGTGCGTCTTCATAGGATACCCTAAGGAAACTATTGGGTACACCTTCTACCACAGATCCGAAGGAAAGATTGATACGTCTCCAACGTATCTATAATTTTTTATTGTTCCATGCTGTTATATTATCAATCTTGGATGTTTTACAATCATTTTATAGCAACTTTATATCATTTTTTGGGACTAACCTATTGACATAGTGCCCAGTGCCAGTTGCTGTTTTTTGCTTGTTTTTTACTTCGCAGAAAATCAATACCAAATGGAGTCCAAACGCAGCGAAACTTTTTGGTGATTTTTTCTGCACCAGAAGACACCTGTTGGGCCAAAGAAATACCAAAGGGGGGCTCCGAGGGGAGCACAACCCACCAGGGCGCGCCTGGGGGCCCACGCGCACCCATGTGGGTTGTGCCCACCTCGGCCGCCTCCCGCACCGCCTCTTTCCTCTATAAATACCCTGGACGTCTAGAAACCCTAGGGGAGTCGACGAAAAACAATTCCAGCCACCGTAAGTTCCAGAAACCACAGATCCAATCTAGACACCATCACGGAGGGGTTCATCATCCTCATTGGTACCTCTCGGATGATGCGTGAGTAGTTCATTGTAGACCTACGAGTCCGTAGTTAGTAGCTAGATGGCTTCCTCTCTCTCTTTTGATTCTCAAAACAATGCTATTTGATGTAACTCTTTTTGCGGTGTGTATGTTGGGATCTGATGAACTTTGAGTTTATGATCAGATCTATGTTTTTATCCATGAAAGTTATTTGAGTCTTTTGATCTCTTATATGCATGATTACTTATAGCCTCGTATTTCTTCTTCGAATCTTTGGTTTAGTTAGGCCAACTAGATCAATTTTTCTTGCCATGGGAAGAGGTGCTTTGTGATGGGTTCGATCTTACGGTGCTCAATCCCAGTCACAGAAGGGGAAATGACACGTATGTATCGTTGCTATTAAGGATAACAAGATGGGGTCTATTCCTACATGAATAGATCTTGTCTGCATCATGTAATCGTTCTTATTGCATTACTCCGTTTCTCCATGAACTTAATACACTAGATGCATGCTGGATAGCGGTCGATGTGTAGAGTAATAGTAGTAGATGCAGGCAGGAGTCGGTCTACTAATCTTGGACGTGATGCCTATATAATGATCATTGCCTGGATATCGTCATAATTATTTGAAGTTCTATCAATTGCACAACAGTAATTTGTTTACCCACCGTATGCTATTTTTCTCGAGAGAAGCCACTAGTGAAATCTACGGCCCCCGGGTCTATTTCTCCATCATATACTTTCAGATCTATATTGCTATTTGCCTTTTTATTTATTTGCATCTTTTATTTTCAGATCTATTGATCCAAAAACCCAAAAATATCTTGTTGCAATTTATTGTTATTTATTTTATCTTGCGTTCCCGCGAGATTTATTTATCCGATATACTACATATTTATCTATCTCTTTATCCGGGAGGGATTGACAACCCCTCTTTTACGTCGGGTTGCAAGTATTTGTTCTTTGTGTGCAGGTGCCGTTCACGTAGTGTTGCGTGGTTCTCCTACTAGTTTGATAACCTTAGTGTTATCACTGAGGGAAATACCTACCGTAGTTGTGCTGCATCATCCCTTCCTCTTTGGGGAAGTACCGACGTAGTTCAAGCCGCATCAAAGATCTTTGTTGCAAAGAATGGATCCTTTCTAGAGAAGGAGTTTCTGTCAAAAGAAGTGAGTGGGAGTAAAGTAGAACTTGATGAGGTAATTGTACCTTCTCTCGAATTAGAAAGTAAAACATCAGAGAAAACCATTCCCGTGATGCCTACACCAACTAGAGAGGAAGCTAATGATAATGATCATGAAATTTCAGATCAAGTTACTACTGAACTTCGTAGGTCAACCAGAACACGTTCCACACCAGAGTGGTACGGTAATCATGTCCTGGAAGTCATGTTATTAGAACAAGGCGAACCTATGAACTATGAAGAAGCTATGATGAGCCCAGATTCCGACAGATGGCTTGAGGCCATGAAATCTGAGATAGGATCCATGTATGAGAACAAAGTGTGGACTTTGGTGGACTTGCCCGATGATCGGCAAGCCATAGAGAATAAATGGATCTTCAAGTAGAAGACTGACGCTGATGGTAATGTTACTATCTACAAAGCTTGACTTATCGCAAAAGGTTTTTGACAAGTTCAAGGGGTTGACTATGATGAGACTTTCTCACCCGTAGCGATGCTTAAGTCTATCCGAATCATGGTAGCAATTGCCGCATCTTATGATTATGAAATCTGGCAAATGGACGTCAAAACTGCATTCCTTAATGGATTTCTTAAAGAAGAGTTGTATATGATGCAACCAGAAGGTTTTGTCGATCCTAAAGGTGCTGACAAAGTGTGCAAGCTCCAACGATCCATCTATGGACTGGTGCAAGTATCTCGGAGTTGGAATATACGCTTTGATGAGGTGATCAAAGCATATGGATTTATACAGACTTACTGTGAAGCCTGTATTTACAAGAAAGTGAGTGGGAGCTCTGTAGCATTTCTGATATTACATGTGGATGACATATTGTTGATTGGAAATGATATAGAATTTCTTGATAGCATAAAAGGATACTTGAATAAGAATTTTTCAATGAAAGACCTTGGTGAAACTGCGTACATATTGGGCATCAAGATCTATAGGGATAGGTCGAGACGCTTAATAAGACTTTCACAAAGCACATACCTTGGCAAAGTTTTGAAGAAGTTCAAAATAGGTTCAGTCAAAGAAAGGGTTCTTGCCTGTTTTGCAAGGTGTGAAGTTGAGTAAGACTCAAAGCCCGACCACAGCAGAAGATAGAGAGAGAATGAAAGTCATTCCCTATGCCTCAGCCATAGGTTCTATAAAGTATGCTATGTTGTGTACCACACCTGATGTTTGCCTTGCCACTTGTCTGGCAAAGGGGGTATGAGAGTGATCTAGGAGTAGATCACTGGACAACGGTCAAAATTGTCCTTAGGTGCCTTAAAGAGGACTAAGGAAATTTTTCTCGGTTATGGAGGTGATAAAGATTTTGTCGTAAAGGGTTACATCGGTGCAAGCTTTGACACTGATCCAAATGACTCTGAGTCTCAATCTAGATACATATTGAATGTGGGAGCAATTAGCTAGAGTAGCTCCATGCACAGCATTGTAGACATAGAAATTTGCAAAATACACACGGATCTGAATGTTGCAGACCCGTTGAATAAAAACCTCTCTCACAAGCAAATCATGATCTCACCTTAGTACTCTTTGGGTATTAAACACATGGTGATGTGAACTAGATTATTGACTCTAGTAAACTCTTTGGGTATTGGTCACATAGCGATGTGAACTATGGGTGTTAATCACATGGCGATGTGAACTAGATTATTGACTCTAGTGCAAGTGGGAGACTGATGGAAATATGCCCTAGAGGCAAAAATAAAATGGTTATTATTATATTTCCTTATTCATGATAAAGGTTTATTATTCATGCTAGATTGTATTGACCGGAAACTTAAATACATGTGTGGATACATAAACAAATACAGTGTCCCTAGTGAGCCTCTACTATACTAGCTCGTTGATCAAAACATGGTTAAGGTTTCCTAACCAAAGACATGAGTTGTCATTTGATAACAGGATCACATCATGAGGAGAATGATGTGATGGACAAGACCCATCCGTTAGTTTGCATATGATCGTTCAGTTTATTGCTACTGCTTTCTTAAATGTCAAATATGTGTTCCTTCGACCATGAGATCATGCAACTCCTGGATACCGAAGGAATGCCTTGTGTGCTATCAAATGTCACAACGTAACTGAGTGATTATAAAGATGCTCTACAGGTATCTCCGAAGGTGTCTGTTGAGTTGGCATGGATCAAGATTGGGATTTGTCACTCCATGTATCGGAGAGGTATCTCTGGGCCCTCTTGGTAATACACATCATAAGAAGCTTACAAGCAAAGTGACGAAGGAGTTAGTTACAAGATGATGTATTATGGAACGAGTAAAGAGACTTGCCAGTAACGAGATTGAACTAGGTATAGAGATACCGACGATCGAATCTCGGGCAACTAACATACCGACAGACAAAGGGAATTACGTATGTTGTCATAACGGTTCGACCGATAAAGATCTTCGTAGAATATGTAGGAACCAATATGGGCATCCAGGTCCCGCTATTGGTTATTGACAGGAGAGTCGTCTCAGTCATGTCTACATAGTTCTTGAACCCGTAGGGTCCACACACTTAACGTTCCTTGATGATATAGTGTTATATGAGTTACGTGATTTGGTGACCGAATGTTGTTCAGAGTCCCGGATGAGATCACAGACATGGTGAGGAGCTCCGGAATGGTCCGGAGGTAAAGATTGATATATAGGACGATAGTATTTGGTCACCGGAAAGGTTTCGGGACGAACCGGATATTTATCGGAGTGCCGGAAGGGGTTCCGAGAGGCCACCGGTAAGTGGTGGGCCTTATGGGCCAAGGGGGGGAAGCACACCAGCCCACAAGGGGGCTGGCGCGCCCCTCCACCCCCTGCTCACGCACCAAGGAGGGAGGGAAGGAAAGGGGAGGCGCCCTAAGGAAGACAACCCACCTTTCCTTCCTCCCATGTGGAAATATTGAAGTGGGGGATTCGGCCAGGGCAGCCGCCGGCCACTTGGGCACTCCCTAGGGCTGCCTCCTCTCCCCCGCTCCACCTATATATATGTGAGGAGGGGGCGCCACACAACCACGACAATCGCTTAGCCGTGTGCAGCGCCCCTCTCCATAGTTTCGTCCCTCGGTCATATTTTCGGAGTGCTTAGGCGGTGCCCTGCGGAGATAGCATCACCATCATCGTCACCACACCGTCGTGCTGCCGGAACTCATCCACTACTTCACCCGTCTTGCTGGATCAAGAAGGCGAGGACATCACCGAGCTGAACGTGTGCTGAACGCGAAGGTGCCGTACGTTCGGTACTTGAAATGTTGGACCGCGAAGAAGTTCGACTACATCAACCGCGTTACTAAATGCTTCTGCTTACGGTCTATGAGGGTACGTAGACACACTCTCCCCTCTTGTGCTATGCATCTCCATGGATAGATCTTGCGTGTGCGTAGAAAAAATTTTGTTTTCCATGCAACGTTTCCCAACAATACGGTGTCGTCTTAACGGATTTAATTGGTGCCCTATTTAAAGTGAATGCGGCTGTCTCTAATGCATAACCCCAAAATGATAGTGGAAAATTGGTAAGAGACATCATAGAATGCACCATATCCAATAGAGTACGATTACGATATTCAGATAAACCATTACGCTATGGTGTTCCAGGTGGCGTGAGCTGTGAAACAATTCCACATTGTCTTAAATGCATACCAAACTCGTAACTCAAATATTCACCTCCACGACCAGATCGTAGAAACTTTATTTTATTGTTACGATGATTCTCCACTTCACTCTAAAATTATTTGTACTTTTCAAATGTTTCAGACTTGTGTTTCATTAAGTAAATATACCCATATCTACTCAAATCATGTGTGACGGTAAGAAAATAATGATATCCACTGCGTGCTTCAACACTCATCAAACCGCATACATCGGTATGTATTATTTCCAATAAGTCACTAGCCCGCTCCTTTGTTCCGGAGAACGGAGTTTTAGTCATCTTGCCCATGAGGCATGGCTCACATGTCTCAAATGATTCATAATCAAGAGATTCCAAAAGTCCATCAGCATGTAGTTTCTTCATGCGCTTTACACCAATATGACCTAAGTGGCAGCGCCACAAATATGTGGTACTATGATTATTAACTTTGCATCTTTTGGCATCAATATTATGAATATGTGTATCACTATGATCAAGATTCAACAAGAACAAAACCATTCACAAGGGGTGCATGACCATAAAAGATATTACTCATATAAATCATTATTCAGGAAATCTGTAACTGGTAGCTACTCCGTCAGCTTGGGAGTAGTGATTAATTGTTGAATCGGCCTATAAACTAGATTAATAGGTCGATCATTAATCAGTATATTAAATAGGAACTAGCCTACATATATCTAGTTTTTTAATATATTATACCATACTCAAATGCTCTCACCTGTGTAATAGACCAAAATATGCTACTGTTTGGTTGAACCCTATCTATTGAGGAGCGAAGGGGGATGGGAGGGGTTACGGGGAAAAAATTTGGGCTTTATTTGCCCACATGGTAATGGGTGAGTAGCGATTAATCGGCCTAACAACTGATTAATCGGTCTGACTGGCCAATTAATCGGCCTAACTAATTAATAAGATGAATATGTGCTATTCGATTTGGCCACCCTGAGAGTAGCGATTAACTGGCCCGTTAACTGATTAATCGGGAGAATTCTTGAATAGTGATATAAATAGAACAACCATTATTCTCTGACTTAAATGAATAACCGTCTCGCAATAAACAAGATCCAGATATAATGTTCATGCTCAACGCGGACACCAAATAACAATTATTTAGGTTTAAAACTAATCCCGAAGGTAGATGTAGAGGTAGCATGCCGACGGCGATCACATCAACCTTGGAACCATTTCCGACGCGCATCATCACCATGTCCTTAGCCAGTCTTCGTTTATTTCGTAGCTCCTGTTTCGAGTTACAAATATTAGCAACAAAACCAGTATCAAATACCCAGGCGCTACTATGAGCACTAGTAAGGTACACATCAATAACATGTATATCAAATATATACGTTTGTTGACATTGCCAGCCTTCTTATCTGCCAAGTAGTTGGGGTAGTTCCGCTTCTAGTGACCATTCCCCTTGCAGTAGAAGCACTCAGTCTCAGGTTTGGGTCCAGCCTAGGGTTTCTTCATGGGAGCGGCAACTGTCTTGCCATTCTTCTTGAAGTTCTATTTCTTTCCCTTGCCTTTCTTGAAACTAGTGTTTTTTTAACCATAAACACTTGATGCTCCTTCTTGATTCCTACCTCCGCGGCCTTAAGCATCGTGAAGAGCTCGGGAATTGTTTTCTCCATCCCTTGCATATTATAGTTCATAACAAAGCCCTTATAGCTTGGTGTCAGTGACTGGAGAACTCTGTCAATGACCGTGTCATCTGGAAGATTAACTCCCAACTGAGTCAACCGGTTGTGAAACCCAGACATTCTGCGTATATGCTCACTAACATAACTGTTCTCCTCCATATTGCAGCTAAAGAACTTGTCGGAGGTTGATACGTCTCCATCGTATCTACTTCTCCTAACGCTTTTGCTCTTGTTTTGGACTCTAATTTGCATGATTTGGATGAAACTAAACCGGACTGATGTTGTTTTCAGCAGAACTACCATGGTCTCGTTTTTGTGCAGAAATAAAAGTTCTCGGAATTGGATGAAACTTTTTGGAGAATTATTTTACAATAAATAAAAAATATTGTAGCCAAGAACCACCAGAGGGGGGACCCTGGCTGTCCATGAGACACCAGGGCGCCCCCTCCTGGTGCGCCCTGGTGGGTGGTGGGGCCCTCGGGGCTCCGCTGACCCTAATTACAACGCTATAAATTCCTATTTTCTGAGAAAAAAATAGGAGAGGAAGTTTCATCGTGTTTCACAATACGGAGCCGCCGCCGCTTCATGTTCTTCATCGAGAGGCCAGATCTGGAGCCCGTTCGGGGCTCCGGAGAGGGGAATCTTCGGTCTTCTTCATCATCAACCCTCCTTAATCACCAATTCCATGATGCTCCCCACCGGGAGTGAGTAATTCCTTTGTAGGCTCGCTGGTCGGTGAGGAGTTGGATGAGATTTATCATGTAATCGAGTTAGTTTTGTTAGGGCTTGATCCCTAGTATCCACAATGTTCTAAGATTGATGTTGCTATGATTTCCTATGCTTAATACTTGTCACTAGGGCCCGAGTGCCATAATTTCAGATCTGAACCGTTTATGTTTTCACCATTATATCTATGATGTAGTTTTGATCTTGCAAGTCATATGCACCTGCTACGTGTTATGATCCGTAAACCCCAGGGTGACAGTAATTGGGATACTTTCCGGTGATGACCGTAGTTTGAGGAGTTCATGTATTCACTATGTGTTAATGCTTTGTTCTGGTTCTCTATTAAAAGGAGGCCTTAAAATCCATTAGTTTCCTTATGGACCCCGCTACCACGGGAGGGTAGGACAAAAGATGTCATGCAAGGTCTTTTCCGTAAGCACGTATGACTATTTATGGAATACATGCCTACATTATATTTATGAACTGGAGCTAGTTCTGTGTCGCCCTAGGTTATGACTGTTATATGATGAATATCATGCAACGAATTCACCGATCCAATGCCTACGAGTTTTCCCCATATTGTTCTTGCTAAGTTACTATTGCTATTGCTACTATTATAACTGCTACAAAATTACTGCTATCACTGTTACTGTTACTATTGTTGTTACCACTGCTATCAAAACTGCTAATACTTACAAATATGATTTGGCTCCCCTTGTGTCAAATCTATAAATTTGCATTGAATACTCTACCCTCGAAAACTGTTGTGATCCCCTATACTTGTGGGTTATCAAGACCTTTTTCTGGCACCGTTGCCAGGGAGCATAGCTATATTTGTTGAGTCACTTGGGATTATTACCTATTTATCACTATGAAGAATCTGAAAGATCTGAGAACTAGGATCGTTCCCTCTAAGACGAGGGGAGGTAAGGAACTGCCATTTAGCTCTGCACTTGATTCACCTTCCGTTTTGAATAAACTTGCAACACCACCACATGCTATAAATCCTGATATGTCGCAAGTTATTGATGATGCTACTTCTGCTATGAATGATGCTTATGATGATGCTAGTACCTTGCTTGATGATAATGTGCCACTAGGCGAATTTCTTGATGAACAAATTGCTAGAGCTAAAGATATTGAGAATGCTGAAACTGATGAAGTCTTTGAAACTGAAAACTATGAAACACCTATTAGGCCTAGCTCTCCTAGACTTGAATTGCCTAAGATACCTGAGTGTTATGTTATGGATGGAGAGATAGCTAGAGACTTTCTTGCTTGCAAAGATAGAGATGATCTTAAGAAATTATTATGCAAGTTGAAATAAAAATCTTTGAATGCAAGAATGAAATATGATCCTAAGTTTGCTACTTCACCTATCTTTGTTACCGATAAGGATTATGAATTCTCTGTCGACCCAGAGTTAATTACTTTGGTTGAATATGATCCTTTCCATGGCTATGAAACTGAAAATGTAGTGGCACATCTTACTAAATTAAATGATATAGCCACCCTTTTTGCTCATGATGAGAAAATTTGCTACTACTATATTCTCAAATTATTTCCGTTCTCACTAAAGGGTGATCCAAAGATATGGTACAATACTCTTGCTCCTGGTTGTGTGCGTAGTCCCCAGGATATGATTTACTACTTCTCTAAAAAATATTTTCCTGCTCATAAGAAACAAGCTGCCTTACAGGAAATATTTAACTTTGTGCAAATTGAAGAAGAGAGTCTCCCACAACCTTGGGGGAGGCTTCTCCAATTGCTTAATGCTTTGCCTTATCATCCTCTTAAGAAAAATGAATTACTTGATATCTTCTATAATGGACTAACCGAAGCTTCTAGGGACTTCCTAGATAGTTGTGCTGGTTGTGTTTTCAGGGAACAAACTATTGAACAAGCTGAGGAATTGTTGAATAATATATTGAATAATCATGATGATTGGACACTTACTGAACCACCTCCTAAACCCACTCCGAAGAAGAGGGGTATCTTATTTCTCAGTCCTGAAGATATGCAAGAGGCAAAGAAATGCATGAAAGAAAAATGTATTAAAGATGAGGATGTTAAGAATTTACCACCTATTGAAGAAATACATGGCCTTGACACACCACCACCACAGGTGGTAGAGGTAAATTCTTTATTAAAGGTTGATGAAGGTAACATCCCTTACAATAAACATCCTAGCCACTGCTTATATGAATTTGACAATTACATTATGAAACAAGATCACTTCAATGCAAATGTTATGAAACAGTTGAAACAAAACTCTGATATGATTGCTTGCTTGAGTGACTTATTATTTACAATCACTAATTATGTTAGAGGTGTAGGAAAACATGCCTCTATGGTTCAAACCCAGTTAGAACAAGTTGCTAAATCTCAGAGTGAAATGCTAAATGAAATGAATAATAATATGAATGATTATGTTGTTAGAGTAGCAACTAGAGGAGGCAAAATGACCCAGGAACCACTTTATCCTAAGGGACACACTAAAAGAATTGAACAAGACTCTCAAACAATCAATACTCATGCACCTAGTCCTTCTAAAAAGAAAATTAAAAATGATAGTACTTTGCATACCTCTAGTGAACCTGAGATAGAAAAACCTTCTGAAGATAACAATGATGTTTCTATTTCTGATGCTGAAACTCAATCTGGTAATGAACATTCACCTAGTAATAATGAAAATGATAATGATGATGTTCATGAAGATGCCCAAATAGATAATGACAAAGAACCAGATAATGATGTTGAAATAGAACCTGTTGTTGATCTTGATAACCCACAACCTAAAAATAAACACTATGATAAAAGAGACTTTGTGGCTAGAAAACATGGTAAAGAAAGAGAGCCATTGGTTCAGAAACCCATGCCCTTCGCACCTAAACCTTCTAAGAAAAAAGATGATGAAAAATTTGAACACTTTGCTGAAATGCTTAGACCAGTCTTTTTGCGTACCCGCTTGACTGATATTTTAAAGATGTCCCCTTATGCAAAATACATGAAGACATCATCACTAATAAAAGAAAAATACCTGAAGCTGAAATCTCCACCATGCTTGCTAATTATTATTTTAAGGATGGAGTACCTAAAAACTTGGAGATCCGGGTATACCAACTATACCTTGCTCCATCAAAAGAAATTAAGTCAAAACTGCTTTGTGTGATTTAGGAGTTGGTGTTAGTGTTATGCCTTTCTCTTTATATAAAAGACTTGACTTGAATAAACTCACACCTACTGAAATATCTTTGCAAATGGCTGATAAATCAACTGCCATACCTATCGGTATTTGTGAGGATGTGCCCGTTGTTGTTGCAAATGTTACTATCTTAACAGACTTCGTTATACTTGAGGTGCCCGAGGACGACAACATGTCATTTATCCTTGGTAGACCCTTTTTGAATACTGCAGGGGCTGTTATTGATTGCAATAAAAGCAAAGTCACTTTTCATATCAATGGTAATGAGCATACAGTGCATTTTCCGAAGAAACAATTCCAAGTCAATGGTATTAATGTTATTGAAAAATCTCCGACAATTACTATTGGAAGTTTTCAACTCCCTCTACCTACTGCCAAAAACAAATATGACATACCTATTGTTGGGGATATACATATCCCCGTTGAGGTAACTTAGTGTTTTATGAAAGTTCTTCGGGCTCATGTTAATCGAAACTGATTGTTAATAAGACTTGATCAACCTTATTAATAGATTGTTTTCGAGAGGCATGTGGTCGATGAATTTAGTAAGCACAACCTTCTGTCCTACTTTTTTTCTGTTTTTCTTAGTTAAATAAAATAAAATGCCATTCTTATCCTATTTTCTGAATTTCTCGTGCAATAAATAAATAAATATATATATATATAATGACCCAAAAATAAAAGTGCTCAGAATGCTCTGAAATTTTAATACAATTTTTTTTGAATATTTCTGAATTTCTGGTACAAATAACATCTAAGGGGGGGTGCCCCTGGTGCCCACAAGACACCAGGGCACGCCAGCCACCCCAGGTGCGCCCTAGTGGGTGGTGAGCTCCATGTGGCCCCTCTCACTTATCCCTTTAGCCCATGTCATCACCTACCTCCAGAAAAAAATCACCATAGCTCTCTCTCTCGTGTTCTTGCTCTCAAACCCACGGATTTCGATCTCTTTGCTCGAAGCTCCATTTCCGAAACTGTTTTGGTGGATTGCTACTTGGTATGTGACTCCTCCATTGCTCTAATTAGTTTTTGCTTTAGTGGTTTATATTTTGAATAATTAGCTACTCTTGGTGCTGCAGTAAATGGCCTTGCATGTTGAATACTTGGAGTTCCAAGTAGTTTGAATGTTTGAAATAGCCTCTAGACATCCATATGAGTAGTTGCTATCAATCTTGTGAAGTTTTGTTGACATAAATTTTGTGGACTAAATTTTTTAGAATTTTATTCATATGAATAAGATGAGTACCTTTAGGAAGTTTTCCTCCAAGAAGAATGCTAAGGGAGTCATTGGGGAATCATCGGACAATGACCTCAACACTTCGAGAACGGCGGAGGTGCAGCCGTGCGAATGGCCGCATAATGCCTTCATGGACGAGGCCGGGTTCCATCAAGAGTTTGCCCAATTTGTTGCAAATGCCGGGCTGACCGAATTCCTCGCAGATGAGTGTAACCAACACCACCTCTTCATGAACTCCTTTGTGCAAAACTTTTATTTTCTGTATAGGAAAAATCCTCCTGAGGTGCTGTTTAATTTATATTCTGGAACTCATCAGATACAGCTCACTGAATTTTGTGAGATATGTTTGATCCCCTCTGACGAGGAATTAAGAGAGCCTAGACCGGCAGAGTTTGAGGATTTTCTTCTCACTTTGATAGTGGGGAAGGAGAGAGGCGTGTCGAAAGCCACCGCCACTAGTTTGCAGTTTCCTTCTCTGCACTGCTTTTTATTCATCGCGAAGTGTTTAACTGCTAGGGAGAAGGTCAGTTCACTACGTGCCCCTGAGCTCGCCATTTTACACCGTGCACTACATAATGATCACACTTTTAGCCTAGGGGCTATTATTGCACGTCGTCTGCACCTCAATAGTACTAAGGGCAAAATTCATGGTGGTATTTATGCCACTCGCTTAGCGAGTCACTTTAATGTTTAGATACGCCAACATGAGTTTCCTTTGCCCCGAGTTTATCTAGATCACCAGGCGCTGGAGGATCACCAGTTTATCGACAGTCCCGATTCTTTTCATAACATTCATTATAACTTGGTATTCGGTGAGATTACCAGTGATATTATCCCATTGCCTGCACCTTCTTTGTTTGATTTTATTGCCAGTAGAGGATGCAGGGTCCTGCCAGAGGGCATTATTGCCTACCGGAACGACCAGGCAGCGGTAGAGCAGGAGCCTCAGGAGTGGGACGCTCAGGTGCCACCGCCACAACACTTCTACATATGACCGGATGGCTACTACGGGTGGTGATTACCAAGCTAGGCCAAAATCCTAAGCTTGGGGGAGTACGTATTTCCACCGCCCTTATATTCATGTTCACACATTTCATTCTAGTTGTCGGTGTCCACATTTTTTCATTGTATTATCCATGCCAGATTTAGTTTCTCACTTTCTTCTTTTGTGTTTGAATTTTTTTGAGAAAATCCAAAACTATTGCTTTCTTCTTTTCAATTTTTCTTTCTATTTTAAATTAGTTGTAGTATTAAAACAAAACCAAAAAGGATTTCTCGATTCTTCTCATGCTTGTTGGGAGCTTTTCCGTGTAAATAGTTTATCTCATTTTTATTTTTCCTTCTTTAATTTGCTTTCTTCAAGAAAAACTAAAAACTCTGAAATTCTTTTCTTTTTATTGAGTCGTACCAAGGAGAAGACCATGATGAAAATGATGAGTGGCTCTCATATGCATTATTGTTGATCTAACAAAGAGCCCAAATTACCTTGTCTTCTCCTTTTTGAATAAAATGCTTGCAGATTCTAGCTTAGTCCACGTCACTTTTACACTATTATTATTTTCACGTCATTCGATCGTGCAAGTGAAAGGCAATAATGACGATATTTGATGAAGTGACTGTGGTAGAGAGAAGTAGGTATGAACTCAAGTTGTTTTTCTTTTTGTAATATGTTTAACTCGGTATCCATGATTCAGCATCTTACGATTAAACTTGTTCGCAATGACAATTAGAGATTATAGTTGCTCATGCCATGCTTAAGTAGCTAGGAGTGGATAAGGATTTATCTTGGATGTCAATATGCATTAAAATGATTGTGATGTAGTATGATGATATGGTATCCTCCTCTGAATGTTTCAAGTGGCTCGAATTGGCACATGTTTACGCATGTAGTTGAATCAAAACCAACATAGCCTCTACGATATTTATGGTCATGGTGTTTATATCCTACTCATGCTAGTATTCAATGTTGATTATTCATAAAGCATGTTCATGACCGTTTTCGCTCTCTAGCTGGCCGCTTCTCAATCTATTTGCAAGCCTTCACCTGTACTAAGCGAAAATACTGCTTGTGCATAAAAATCCATAAACCAAAGTTATTCCAGATGAGTCCACTATATCTACCTATATGCGGTATTACCCCGCCGTTCCAAGTAAATTTGCATGTTCCACCTCTAAAATTTCAAATGAACATCTGTTTTGTGTGCCTGGACCACTCATGGAGCGACAGGGGGTGGTCAGTATCTTCCATGCTAAGCGGGTTATTCTCATGATGAGTGTTTATTCACTCATCCTTGCACGAGAGGGGCTGGTAATAGGGATGCCCAGTTCCGAAATCAAAAATTGCAAATAATTAAACAAAACTACCCCAGGACTGTTGTTGGTATGGACAGTACTCGTGGATTCAGCTAGTCGTGGAGTGTGTTTGTTGGTGGAGGGGGAGTAAACCTTTACTTTTACCGCTTCAGAACCGCCGCTAATGTGTTTAGCACGGAAGATATTGATAACTCTTGGCCGTAACGTTGACAGGAAGGGTGTACCTCCCAAAATATTATTTATCTCTGATTTAAGCTTTAAGCTCTTGCACCTCTGCAAATCTCTGCTTCCCTCTGCGTAGCGACTATCTACTTAATTTTTGTATTGAGTCATCACCTTCTCAAACAAGCACCAGACCTGAGAGCACTAGTGTCATCCTCATGCATTGTGTATAGTCCATGTTGAATGCATCATGCCTGGATCTTTTCTTCCGTGTATTACAATGTTTAGTCGCTGCTTGAACTTTGGAGGTGCTCTGCATTTATGTTTTGAAGTCTCAGAAAGGGCTAGCAAGATACCACTATTGTCATGTTATATCATGATTGTTTTGACAAAGTGTTGGCATTTGAGATATTTTATTATTGCTCGCTAGTTGCTTATGCCATTGATATGAGTTAATATAATTATTAAGAGTTATTGTTGACATGGTTAGTCATAATCTTTGTTGAAAAACTGGGTGCTACTTAAGAATATATATGTAAACAAGAACAAAAGAGTTCGTAAAAGTTTTTCTTTATCACTTTCAGTTTGTCAACTGAATTGCTTGAGGACAAGCAATGGGTTAAGCTTGGGGGAGTTGATACGTCTCCATCGTATCTACTTTTCCTAACGTTTTTGCTCTTGTTTTGGACTCTAATTTGCATGATTTGGATGAAACTAACCCGGACTGACGTTGTTTTCAGCAGAACTACCATGTTGTTGTTTTTGTGCAGAAATATAAGTTCTCGGAATTGGACGAAACTTTTTGGATAATTATTTTAGAATAAATAAAAAATAATAGAGCCAAGAACCTCCAGAGAGGGGACCCTGGCTGCCCCACGAGACACCAGGGTGCGCCCCCCTCCTGGCGCGCCCTGGTGGGTGGTGGGGCTCTGGGGGCTCCGCTGACCCTAATTGCAACGCTATAAATTCCTATTTTCGGAAAAAAATAGGAGAGGAAGTTTCATCGCGTTTCACGATACGGAGCCGCCGCCGCCTCCTGTTCTTCATCGGGAGGCCAGATCTGGAGCCCGTTTGGGGCTCCGGAGAGGGGAATCTTTGGTCTTCGTCATCATCAACCCGCCTTCATCACCAATTCCATGATGCTCCCCACCAGGAGTGAGTAATTCATTCATAGGCTCGCTGGTCAGTGAGGAGTTGGATGAGATTCATCATGTAATCGAGTTAGTTTTGTTAGGGCTTGATCCCTAGTATCCACTATGTTCTGAGATTGATGTTGCTATGACTTTGCTATGCTTAATGCTTGTCACTAGGGCCCAAGTGCCATAATTTCATATCTGAACCGTTTATGTTTTCACCATTATATCTATGTTCTAGATCCGATCTTGCAAGTCATATGCACCTGCTACATGTTATGATCCGTAAACCCCAGGGTGACAGTAATTGGGATACTTTCCGGTGATGACCGTAGTTTGAGGAGTTCATGTATTCACTATGTGTTAATGCTTTGTTCCGGTTCTCTATTAAAAGGAGGCCTTAATATCCCTTAGTTTCCTTATGGACCCCGCTGCCACAGGAGGGTAGGACAAAAGATGTCATGCAAGTTCTTTTCCATAAGCACGTATGACTTTTTACGGAATACATGCCTACATTTTATTTATGAACTAGAGCTAGTTCTGTGTCGCCCTAGGTTATGACTATTATATGATGAATATCATTCAACAAATTCATCGATCCAATGCCTACAAGTTTTTCACATATTGTTCTTGCTAAGTTACTATTGCTATTGCTACTATTACAACTGCTACAAAAGTACTGCTATCACTGTTACTGTTACTATTGTTGTTACCATTGCTATCAAAACTATCAAACTACTGTGCTACTGATCACCTTGCTGCAGATATTTAATCTCCAGGTGTGGTTGAATTGACAACTCAACTGCTAATACTTACAAATATTCTTTGGCTCCCCTTGTGTCGAATCTATAAATTTGGGTTGAATACTCTGCCCTCGAAAACTGTTGCGATCCCCTATACTTGTGGGTTATCAGAGGTGTCATACCTCTCAACCCGGGCATGAGCTTCAAATACCAATTTCAACTCCTAGAACATCTCATATGCTCCATGGTGCTCAAAACGTCTTTGGAGCCCCAATTCTAAGCCGTAAAGCTTGGTGCACTGAACTATCGAGTAGTCATCAGAACGTGCCTGCCAGATGTTTACAACATCCACAGGCGGCACTGAAGGGGGTGCGGCACCTAGTGGTGCATCAAGGACATAAGCCTTCTGTGTAGCAATGAGGATAAATCCTCAAGTTACGGACCCAGTCCGCATAGTTGCTTCCATCATCTTTCAACATAGCTTTCTCTTGGAACACATTAAAATTCAGGGGAATTACAGCGCGGGCCATTGATCTACAACACAATTTTTCAAAGACAATTAAGACTAAGTTCATGACAATTAGTTTAATTAATCAAATTACTAATGAACTCCCAATTAAATCAACATCCCTCAAGTTGTCTAAGTGATACATGATCCAGATCAACTAACGCATGTCCAATCATCACGTGAGATGGGGTAGTCATCAATGGTGAATATCTCCATCTTGATCATATCTACTATATGACTCATGTTCGTCCTTTAGGTATCCTGTGTTCTGAGGCCATGTCTGTACATGCTAGGCTCGTCAAGTTTAACCCAAGTATTCTGCATGTGTAAAATTGGCTTACATCCGTTGTATGTGAACGTAGAGTCTATCACACCCGATCATCACGAGGTGCTTCGAAACGACAAACTTCTGCAATGGTGCATACATGGGGCGAACACCATTTCTAGAAATTAAGTGAAGGGATTATCTTATAATGCTACCGTCTTCCTAAGCAAAATAAGATGCATGATATGGCCATTATCATCTCGTGCCTTTGATCTCCATCTTGAAAGCACCGACATGATCTCCATCGTCACTAGCATGACACCATGATCTCCATCATCATGTCGTCATGTGGTCGTCTCGCCAACTATTGCTTCTACAACTATTGCTAACGCATAGCGATAAAGTAAAGCAATTACATGGCGATTAATAGATTAAAGACAACCCTATGGCTCCAGCCGGTTGCCGAACTCATCGACATGCAAGTCATGAACCTATTACAAAACATGATCATATCATACATCAACATATATCACATCAGATTTTTGGCCATACCACATCACAACATGCCCTGCAAAAACAAGTTAGACGTCCTCTACTTTGTTGTTGCAAATTTTACGTGGCTGCTATGGGCACTAGCAAGAACCATTCTTACCTTACGCAAAGCCACAACGGTGATAATCAAGTTGCCTTTTAACCTTCTACAAGGACCGCCTTCATCAAATTAGATTCAACTAAAGTAGGAGAGACAGGCACTCGCTAGCCAACTTATGCAAAACAAGTTGCATGTCACTCGGTGGAACCGGTCTCATGTGCGAGGACATGTAAAGTTGGTCCGAGCCGCTTCATCACACAATACTGCCGAATCCAAATAAGACAAGAGGTATAAGAAATTTGAGCATCAATGCCCACAAATTTTTGTGTTCTACTCGTGCATACACATCTACACATAGACCTAGCTCATGATGCCACTGATGGGGAATGTTGCATGAAAATAAAAAAATTCCTATGAACGCCCAAGATCTATCTAGGAGAAGCATAAAAACGAGAGGGGAGGGTGTGTCTACGTACCCTCGTAGACCGTTAAGTGGAAACGTATATCACGCAGTTGATGTAGTCATACTCGTCACGATCCAAACCAATGAAGTACCAAATGGACGGCACCTCCGTGTTCAGCACATGTACGGCTCAATGACGTCTCCTCCTCCTTGATCTAGAATGCGAGGGAGGAGAAGTAGATGGCATTGCCGGCAGCACAACGGCGTGACAGTGATGGTGGTGGAGTGATTCCGGCAGGGCTACGCCGAGCGCTACCGAAACAACGAAGATTGAGGAGTTACAAAGTAACAGGAGAGAGGGGGGCAAGGGCTTGTGTGTCCTCTTGGGGGGCGCCCCTCCCCTCTATATGTAGGTGGAGGGGCATGGTGGCCAGCCCTGCAAACCCTAGGGGCACACCAAGGGGGAGGAGTTGGACTCCTAGTCCAATTCCCTCATTTTCCATACACAGGTGGACTTTCCACCTCTCCCAAGCCACATGGGCCTTGAGGGACTTGTGCGCCTGGGCCAATAAGGCCAGGGCCCCTCCTCTCAGCCCATGCTGACCCTTGGGACGTGGTGGAACCCTTGGTGGACTTCCGGACTCCTCCGGAAGTTTTCGGGGCATTCTGGAAGCTTCCCGGTACAATACCGAAAAAACTAAAACTTTTTCCGGAACCCTGAAAACAACTTTCCATATGTAAATCTTTACCTCCGGAGCACCTCGTGACATCCCGGATCCCATCCGGGACTCCGAACAACATTCGGTCACCAACATGCATATCCCAATATTACTCTAGCGTCACCGAACGCTAAGCGTGCCGACCCTACGGGTCCGAGAATCATGTCGACATGACCGAGACACCTCTTCGGTCAATAACCAATAGTGGAACCTGGATGGCCATATTGGTTCCTACATATTCCACAAAGATCTTTTATCGGTTGAACCACGATGTCAAAGATTCAGTTAATCCCGCATGCAAATCCCTTTGTCTAGCGATATGTTACTTGCCCAAGATTCGATCGTCGGTATCTCCATACCTAGTTCCATATCGTTACCGGCAAGTCTCTTTACTCCTTTCTGTAATACAAGATCACGTGACTAAACTCATTCGTCACATGCTTGCAAGCTTCTTGTGATGGTGTACGACCGAGAGGGCCCAGAGATATCTCTCTGTCATACAGAGTGACAAATCCCAGTCTCGATCCGTGCCAACCCAACGAACACCTTCAAAGATACCTGTAGAGCACCTTTATGATCACCTAGTTACGAAGTGACGTTTGGATACACACTAAGTATTCCTCCGATGTCGGGGAGTTGCACGATCTCATGGTCTAAGGAACATATACTTGACATGAAGAAAGCTATAGAAAATAACTAAACGATCTGATTGTAAGCTTACGGTTGGGTCTGTCCATCACATCATTATCCTAATGATGTGATCCGGTTATTAAATGACAACTCATGTCCATGGTTAGGAAACCTTAACCATCTTTGGTCAACGAGCTAGTCTAGTAGAGGCATACTAGGGACACTGTGTTATTTATGTATCCACACATGTATTTAAGTTTTTGGTCAATACAATTCTAGCATGAATAATAAACATTTATCATGAACTGGAAATATGATAATAACCATTTTATTATTGCCTCTAGGGAATACTTTCATCACATGTCTCGCCCGGCTGCCTCACTATAGCGAGTGCACCTCGGCAGCTACAACGCTGCCCATAGAAACACACGAATGATAGGATAACTGATGGCTCTATATTTTATGCATTTTTACAGCTCATTTTTTGCATGTTCTCTTCTTATATTATGCCCGATTGAACCAAATATGTTTCCATTATGCATGATTACTAGTATTTACACTTTTCCTTGTGAGAATTGCACATTTAGTATTGTATTTGGTTTTTATTAGTTTTCTTTCTTTTTCTTGTGTCTATAGGTGTATTCGAGCAACCAAGGACCAAGCACGATGCAAGGATCAAAGATGGGTTCAATACGGAGACACCCAGGGGCTAGATTTGGCCATTTCGGAGGTCAAAAAAAGTTTTTTTTTCTAAAGTTTTCAAAATCAAGATCTAAAACCAGAAATGGATTGACATTGTTCTCAAGAATCCAATGAGCTAAAGAACGTCAAAATGCGAGTCAATATTAAGAAGTGGCAGCCATTTTACCGAAGGAGGACAAAACAAAAGACATCGTTTCATGCGACCGTGGATTATCGTATGGGTGGTCGTATGAATTCCACACGGCTCCCAAAGTTTCCCTTCCAGATGGGATTGTTCACCGATTTCGTCCTTGTTCGATCCCATGAGATCCTTGCCTCACAAAGAAGAGATTGGGAGAGGATAAGGCTCATCTAGAGCCCTTGGTTGCGGCCCATGAATGGTGGAGGCTAGGGAGGCACCTTATATATATCATCCAACAACCCTAGCCGTTGTCTCCATCATCTCATTCATCCACAACCCATCGTTGTTGCTTCTCCGCCAACAGAGAAGGAGGGACAACATCAAGGGGAGAAGGAGGAGGCTCCACCACCATGAGCATCAGCCTTCGGGTTGGTACCGTCACGCCAGCGTCGTCCCCGGCGTCGTCCCCATCTCCATCACCACGAGCACAGCCACCATCACCATCACGCAATAGTCATCACCAACACCACCATGCCTTCTCCCTTCACCGGCTTGATGCCAGCTTGTAACTTGTCCCTAATCTTCATGTCTTTGTTTGAGTAGTTGTACTAGTTCTCGGGATATGGTTGAACCCTATATGATACTTGATGTGATCTAGTATTACCCGTTCATGATTCGAGTTAGTAGCTTTCGCCAATGCTAAGAGGAGCTCTCACTCACATTTTTGCCTTGTTGCTGTGAAGTATATTACTATCGTTGTGAGGGTTGGGGTATTGAGGTAATTCAAGGTGAAAGTAAAAGCCTTGATTCCTTGTCGTTGCAATTGATAGGGGATAAACGGTGAACCCTTAGAGAGGGTGCATCCACGGGGAAACCCTTAATTATCATAGTGGTAACCTACAGGGGACACTGCGGTTGTGACGTACGTGGCATTGATACGTCTCCAACGTATCTATAATTTTTTATTGTTCCATGCTATTATGTTATCTGTTTTGGATGTTTTATATGCATTAATATGCTATTTAGGACTAACCTATTAACCTAGAGCCCAGTGCCAGTTTCTGTTTTTTCCTTGTTTTTGAGTTTTACAGAAGAGGAATATCAAACGGAGTCCAAACGGAATAGAACTTTCGTGATGATTTTTCTTGGACCAGAAGACACCCACGGAACTTGGGAACGAAGTCAGAAGAGTCCCGAGGGCACCACAAGCCCTTAGGACGCACCCCCTGGCTTGTGGGCCCCTCGGGAGTCCACCGACCTCCCACTCAGCTCTATAAATTCACAAATATTCCCAAACAACCAGAAGCGTCCACCAAAATACTTTTCCGCCACCATAACCTTCTGTACCCGTGAGATCCCATCTAGGGGCCTTTTCCAGCATCCTGTCGGAGTGGGATTCGATCACAGAGGGCTTCTACATCAACCCTATTGCCCTTCCGATGAAGTGTGAGTAGTTTATCTCAGACCTACGGGTCCATAGCTAGTAGCTAGATGGCTTTTTCTCTCTCTTTGATCTTCAATACAAAGTTCTCCTCGATGTTCTTGGAGATCTATCCGATGTAATATTCTTTTGCGGTGTGTTTGTCGAGATCCGATGAATTGTGGATTTATGATCCGATTATCTAAGAATATTATTTGAATCTTCTCTGAATTCTTATATGCATGATTTGATATCTTTGTATTTCTCTTCGAATTATCGGTTTGGTTTGGCCAACTAGATTGGTTCTTCTTGCAATGGGAGAGGTGCTTAGTTTTGGGTTCAATCTTGCGGTGTCCTCACCCAGTGACATAATAGGGGTAGCGAGGCATGTATTGTATTGTTGCCATCAAGGGTAAAAAGATGGGGTTTTCATCATATTGCTTGAGTTTATCCCTCTACATCATGTCATCTTACTTAAAGCGTTACTATGTTCTCTTGAACTTAATACTCTAGATGCAGGCAGGAGTCGGTCGATGCGTGGAGTAATAGTAGTAGATGCAGAATCGTTTCGGTCTACTTGACAAGGACATGATGCCTATATTAATGATCATTGCCTTGGATATCATCATAACTTTGCGCTTTTCTATCAATTGCTCGACAGTAATTTGTTCACCCACCATATGTTTTCTTTCAAAGGAGAAGCCTCTAGTGAAACCTATGGCCCCCGGGTCTATTTTCCATCATATATTTTCAGATCTATAAACCAAAAAACCCAAAAATACCTTGCTACAATTTATTTGTTTTTACTTTATTTTATGTTTTAGAAGTCTTTTATATCTATCTCTATGAGATCTCACCTTTGCAATTGACCGTGAAGGGATTGACAACCCCTTTATCGCGTTGGGTGCAAGTGTTTGATTGTTTGTGCAGGTGCATAGATTGGAGACTTGCTTGTACCTCCTACTGGATTGATACCTTGGTTCTCTAACTGAGGGAAATACTTATCTCTACTTTGCTGCGTCACCCTTTCCTCTTCAAGAGAAAAACCAACGCAAGCACAAGAAGTAGCAGGAAGAATTTCTGGCGCCGCTGCCGGGGAGGTTCTACATCAAGCCTACCAAGTACCCATCATAAACTCTCATTTCTTGCATTACATTATTCGCCATTTGCCTCTCGTTTTCCTCTCCCCCACTTCTAAAATGATTTTTAGAAAAACACAAAAATATTTGCCTTCTTTTCGTTTGCGTTTATGTCTTACTTGGTTTGTTTGCTTCTTCGCTTGGAATAATTGTGTATTTATTGATAATCTGAAAATAAAAGGTTTATGGATCCTCATCCACTCGCTAATCTTTTTAAGAGATCCAATTATGATGAACCGATTGCTAGTGAGTTGTGTGCACTAGATTATCTTTATGAAGTTTTGCTTGAAATTCGTGAATCTGAAAATTGTGATGAAGTGCTAAAAGAAGAAATTTATGAAGTGATTCATGATAGCTCCTTTAATGAAAAGCATGATTGCAATGATGTTACTATAAATTCTATTGATGTCAATTCTGCTAATAATATGCAAAGCCCCAAGCTTGGGGATGCTAATTTTGCTATGTCCACTACTTGTTGCAATGATCATGATTGGGGTGATTCTTCTTATGATCTTGAAAATTTATTTAAACCTCATGATGAATGTGTTTGCAATAATATTGAAAGTGGGTTTGGAAGAGTGTCAACTCTAGGAAATAATGATCCCACTACTTTGGAGTATGATCAATCTTATGAAATTTTTGATAAAAGTGGGTTTGGAGAGGTCATAACTTTAGTTAATGTTAATCCCACTATCTTGGAAGAGTGTCAACTTTGTATGCATGTGGATCATCTAGAGAATATGTTATGTGATAGCTATATTGTTGAATTTGAATATGATCCCACATGTAATTATTATGAGAGAGGGAAATATGGTTGTAGAAATTTTCATGTCACTAAATTACCTCTTGTTATGTTGAGATTCCTATTGTTTCTTTCTTCTTCCTTGCATATGCTAGTTTTTGCTTGTCTTTATAAATTGTTTGCTTATAAAATGCCTATGCATAGGAAGTATGTTAGACTTAAACTTGTTTTTCACATGCTATATGATGCTCTCTACGTGTTTCAATTGCTATCTTTTATGTGAGCATCATTGAATTATCAACGCCTAGCTAAAAGGCTTTAAAGAAAAGCACTTGTTGGGAGACAACCCAATATTTTTACTTTCTGTTTTTTTGAGTTAATACACATTATTACCTCTGTAGTAATTGTGTTTTGGTGTTTTAATTAGTGTTTGAGCCAAATAAGACCTTTGGGGTGGCTTACGGTGATAGTTGATTTGATCTTGCTGAAAAAACAGAAACTTTTGCGCCCAGTAAAACAATTTTAGAAATTCACAGAAAAGTTCTTTTGATCTGATTCTTTTTGCGCAAGATTAATATACAAATTTCCCAGGTTTGCCTCATTTTTCAGAATTTTTGAAGTTACATAAGTATACAAAGTTTACAGATTGCTACAGACTGTTCTGTTTTTGACAAATTCTGTTTTCTATGTGTTGTTTGCTTATTTTGATGAATCTATGGGTAGTATCATGGAAAAGTTGGAATACAGTAGATATTACACCAATATAAATAAAGAATGAGTTCACAACAGTACCAAAGATGGTGATTTATTTTCTTATACTAACGGATCTCATGAGTTTTCTGTTGAGTTTGGTGTTGTGAAGTTTTCAAGGTTTGGGTAAAGATTTGATGGACTATGGAATAAGGATTGGCAAGAGCCTAAGCTTGGGGATGCCCAAGGCACCCCAAGGTAATATTCAAGGACAACCAAGCATCGGTAAATTTACTTGAGGCTATATTTTTATTCACCATATGATATGTGTTTTGCTTGGAACGTCTTGTATAATATGAGTCTTTGCTTTTTAGTTTGCCACAATCATCCTTGCTGTACACATATATATATATAGGGTCGCGCTATTCATCACCCTGGGTGAGGAATAATTATTCTTCACCCCCTCTCTATTTTGATGTCAATGCATCGTATTTTTAGGTTTAGTAAATTTTGTCTTATTTCATACGTAAAAAGAGAACGTAAGAAAATATATACTCACCGTAAAAAATATTTTATGTTACGTAAAATTACGAACGTAAAAATATAGTGTAAATCATGCATAAAATGAGATATTTCTGGTCTTATAACCTATTTTTTTGTGTTCTTATACCAAATTTTATGTAGTGAATCAATATGAATGTAACTATTTGTATTCCAAATGTAATTTATTTTTACATCGGGTGAAGAATAACTTATTCTGCACCCTTGGTGATGAATAGACTTTCTATATATATATATATATATAATGACCCAAAAATAAAAGTCCTCATAATGCTCTGAAATTTTAATATGATTTTTTTCTGAATATTTCTGAATTTCTGGTACAAATAACATCAGAGGGGGGGGTGCCCCTGGTGCCCACAAGACACCAGGGCGCGCCAGCCACCCCAGGCGCGCCCTGGTGGGTGGTGAGCCCCATGTGGCCCCTCTCACTTATCCCTTTAGCCCATGTCATCACCTACCTCCAGAAAAAAATCACCATAGCTCTCTCCCTCGTGTTCTTGCTCTCAAACCCGCGGATTTTGATCTCTTTGCTTGAAGCTCCATTTCTGAAACTGTTTTGGGGGATTGCTACTTGGTATGTGACTCCTCCATTGCTCTAATTAGTTTTTGCTTTAGTGGTTTATATTTTGAATAATTAGCTACTCTTGGTGCTGCTGTAAATGGGCTCGCATGTTGAATTCTTGGAGTTCCAAGTAGTTTGAATGTTTGAAATAGCCTCTAGACATCCATATGAGTAGTTGCTATCAATCTTGTGAAGTTTTGTTGACATAAATTTTGTGGACTAAAATTTTCAGAATTTTATTCATAGGAATAAGATGAGTATCTTTAGGAAGTTTTCCTCCAAGAAGAATGCTAAGGGAGTCATTGGGGAATCATCGAACAATGATCTCAACACTCCGAGAATGGTGGAGGTGCAGCCGTGCGAATGGCCGCATAATGCCTTCATGGACGAGGCCGGGTTCCATCAAGAGTTTGCCCAATTTGTTGCAAATGTCGGGCTAACCGAATTCCTCGCAGATGAGTGTGACGAACACCACCTCCTCATGAACTCCTTTGTGCAAAACTTTTAATTTCTGAATAGGAACAATCCTCCTGAGGTGCGGTTTAATTTATATTCTGGAACTCATCAGATACCGCTCACTGAATTTTGTGAGATATGTTTGATCCCCTCTGATGGGGAATTAAGAGAGCCTAGACCGGCAGAGTTTCAGGATTTTCTTCTCACGTTGACAGTGGGGGAGGAGAGAGGCGTGTCGAAAGCCACCACCACTAGTTTGCAGTTTCCTTCTCTGCACTACTTTGCTTTATTCATCGCGAAGTGTTTAACTGCTAGGGAGAAGGTCGGTTCACTCAGTGCCCCTGAGCTCGCCATTTTACACCGTGCACTACATAATGATCACACTTTTTGCCTAGGGGCTATTATTGCACGTCGTCTGCACCTCAATAGATCTAAGGGCAAAATTCATGGTGGTATTTATGCCACTCGCTTAGCGAGTCACTTTAATGTTCAGATACGCCAACATGGTTTTCCTTTGCCCCAAGTTTATCTAGATCACCAGGCGCTGGAGGATCACCAGTTTATCGACACTCCCGAATCTTTTCATAACATTCATTATAACTTGGTATTCGGTGAGATTACCCGTGATATTATCCTGTTGCCTGCACCTGCTTTGTTTGATTTTATTGCCAGGAGAGGATGCAGGGTCCTGCCAGAGGGCATTATTGCCTACTGGAACGACCAGGCAGCGGTAGAGAAGGAGCCTCAGGAGTGGGACGCTCAAGTGCCGCCGCCACAACACTTCTACATGGGACCGGATGGCTACTACGGGTGGTGATTACCAAGCTAGGCCAAAAGCCTAGGCTTGGGGGAGTACGTATTTCCACCGACATTATATTCAAGTTCACACATTTCATTCAAGTTGTCGGTGTTCACACTTTTTCATTGTATTATCCATGCTATATTTATTTTCTCACTTTCTTCTTCTGTGTTTGAATTTTTTTGGGAAAAATTCAAAAATATTGCTTGCTTCTTTTCTGTTTTTCTTTCTAGTTTAAATTAGTTGTAGTATTAAAAGAAAACCGAAAAAGATTTCTCGATTATTCTTTTGCTTGTTGGGAGCTTTTCCGTGTAAATAGTTTTTCTCTTTTTGTTTTTCCTTCTTTAATTTGCTTTCTTCAAGAAAAACTAAAAACTCTGAAATTCTTTTCTTTTTATTGAGTCGTACCAAGGAGAAGACCATGATGAAAATGATGAGTGGCTCTCATATGCATTATTGTTGATCTAATAAAGAGCCCAAATTACCTTGTCTTCTCCTTTTTGAATAAAATGCTTGCAGATTCCAGCTTAGTCCACGTCACTTTTGCACTATTATTATTTTTACATCATTCGGTTGTGCAAGTGAAAGGCAATAATGACGATATTTGATGAAGGGACTGTGGCAGATAGAAGCGGATATGAACTCAACTCGTTTTTATTTTTGTAATATGTTTAACTCGGTATCCATGATTCAGCATCTTACGATTAAACATGTTGGCAATGACATTTGGAGATTATAGTTGCTAATACCATGCTTAAGTAGCTAGGAGTGGATAATGATTTATCTTGGATGATAATATGCATTAAAATGATTGTAATGTAGTATGATGATATGGTATCCTCCTCTGAATGTTTCAAGTGGCTTGACTTGGCACATGTTCACGCAAGTAGTTGAATCAAAACCAACATAGCCTCTATGATATTTATGGTCATGGTGTTTATATCCTACTCATGCTACTATTCAATGTTGATTATTCATAAAGCATGTTCATGACCGTTTTCGCTCTCTAGCTGGCCGCTTCTCAATCTATTTGCTAGCCTTCGCCTGTACTAAGCGAAAATACTGCTTGTGCATAAAAATCCTTAAACCGAAGTTATTCCAGATGAGTCCACTATATCTACCTATATGCGGTATTACCCTACCGTTCCAAGTAAATTTGCATGTTCCACCTCTAAAATTTCAAATGAACATCTGTTTTGTGTGCCTGGACCGCTCAGGGAGTGACAGGGGGTGGTCAGTATCTTTCATGCTAAGCGGGTTATTCTCATGATGAGTGTTTATTCACTCATCCTTGCACGAGAGGGGCTGGTAATAGGGATGCCCAGTCCCGAAATCAAAAATTGCAAATAATTAAATAGAACTCCCCCAGGACTATTATTGGTATGGACGGTTCTGGTGGATACGGCTAGCCGTGGAGTGTGTTTGTTGGTGGAGGGGGAGTAAACCTTTACTTTTACCGCTTGGGAACCGCCGCCAATGTGTTTAGCATGGAAGATATTGATAACTCTTGGCCGTAACGTTGACAGGAAGGGTGTACCTCCCAAAATATTATTTATCTCTGATTTAAGCTTTAAGCTCTGGCACCTCTGCAAATCTCTGCTTCCCTCTGCGTAGCGACTATCTATTTAATTTTATATTGAGTCATCACCTTCTCAAACAAGCACCAGACCTGAGAGCACTAGTGTCATCCTCATGCATTGTGTATAGTCCATGTTGAATGCATCATGACTGGATCTTTTCTTCCATGAATTACAATGTTTAGTCGCTGCTTGAACTTTGGAGGTGCTCTGCATTTATGTTTTGCAATCTCAGAAAGGGCTAGCGAGATACCACTATTGTCATGTTATATCATGATTGTTTTGACAAAGTGTTGGCATTTGAGATATTTTATTATTGCTCGCTAGTTGCTTATGCCATTGATATGAGTTAATATAATTATTAAGAGTTATTGTTGACATGGTTAGTCATAATCTTTGTTGAAAACCTGGGTGCTACTTGCAATGGGAGAGGTGCTTAGTTTTGGGTTCAATTTTGTGGTGTCCTCACCGAGTGACATAGTAGGGGGTAGCGAGGCACGTATTGTATTGTTGCCATCAAGGGTAAAAAATGGGGTTTTCATCATATTGCTTGAGTTTATCCCTCTATATCATGTCATCTTACTTAAAGCGTTACTCTGTTCTCTTGAACTTAATACTCTAGATGCAGGCAGAAGTCGGTAGATGTGTGGAGTAATAGTAGTAGATGCAGAATCGTTTCGGTCTAGTTGACACGGACGTGATGCCTATATTAATGATCATTGCCTTGGATATTGTCATAACTTTGCGCTTTTCTATCAATTGCTCGACAGTAATTTGTTCACCCACCGTATGTTTTCTTTCAAGAGAGAAGCCTCTAGTGAAACCTATGGCCCCCAGGTCTATTTTCCATCATATATTTTCAGATCTATAAACCAAAAAACCCAAAAATACCTTGTTGTAATTTATTTGTTTTTACTTTGTTTTACGTTTTAGAAATCTTTTATATCTATCTCTATCAGATCTCACCTTTGCAATTGACCGTGAAGGGATTGACAACCCCTTTATCGCGTTGGGTGCAAGTGTTTGATTGTTTGTGCAGGTGCATAGATTGGAGACTTGCTTGTACCTCCTACTGGATTGATACCTTGGTTCTCTAACTGAGGGAAATACTTATCTCTACTTTGCTGCGTCACCATTTCCTCTTCAAGGGAAAAACCAACGCAAGCTCAAAAAGTAGCAGGCATGAAGTCTACGTTAGAGTTCAAGACATTCACTTTTTCCCATATATATTGGACATGCTGACAAGTTCCACAATCAAGTGATGTTGGGAATAAAAAATGATCACTTCTGCTTAGGTACCGCCCCCCTAAACACATCAACGGTTGAGATTACCCCTTACCGCTTCAAAATAAAGGGAAAGATGGTATTTTTTTTAAAAGTACATCATGAGAGCTCATATAATCCCATATATATAGGACCAACTGACATGTTCCACAATCAAGTGTTGTTGGAAATAAAAAAATGATCACTTCTGGTTTGGTACAGCCCCCCTAAACACATCAACGGTTGAGATTACCCATACCCCTTCATAATAAAGGGCAAGATGGTATTTTTAAATGTACATCGCGAGAGCTCATATAAGAATTGCACAGTTGCTCGTGACTGGGATGGCCCATCAAGCCATGCCCCTCCTACCACGTTCAAAAGAAGTGACACAAAAATATTGAGGGTTGGGGTATTGAGGTAATTCAAGGTGACAGTAAAAGTCTTGATTCCTTGTCGTTGCAATTGATATGGGGTAAACAGTGAACCCTTAGAGACGGTGCATCCACGAGGAAACCCTTAATTATCATAGTGGTAACACTGCGGTAGTGATGTAGGTGGCACGATGTCTACGTTAGAGTTCAAGACATTCACTTTTTTCCCATATATATAGGACCTGCTGACAGGTTCCACAATCAAGTGATATTGGAAATAAAAAAATGATCACTTCTGGTTTGGTACAGCCCCCCTAAACACATCAAAGGTTGAGATTACCCCATACCCCTTCATAATAAAGGGCAAGATGATTTTTTTAAAGTACGTCGCGAGAGCTCATGTAACAAATGCACAGTTGCTCACGACTGGGCTGGCCCATTAAGCCATGCCCCTCCTACCACGCTCAAAAGACCTCCCACTTAAGGGTAAGCGATGCTAGCCACTTCACCCGATCACAGCTTGTGGTATTGTCTAGCGAGAAATATTTAAGAAAACACAAGTGTTAATATATATGAAATATTTTCTGAAAAAATAGAAACTTTTATTGAAAAAATGTGAATAATTTTGAAATGCTGAATAATTTTTAATTTATGAACGTAGTTTTAGCAAACATATTTTGAAATTTGAAAAATATTTCGAAACATGAACAATTTCCGGACATCTCTCGAAACATGTTGTAATTTTTTTTTCGGTTTTTATTTGTCTCTTTTTCTTCTATGTTTTCACTCTTTTTCATTTTATTTTCTTTATCAAAATTCATGAGTTATTTTTAAATCATCAAACTTTTCCTTAAATCCGTGAACTTTTCAAATTCATGTATATTTTTCTTAAATTCTCGAACTTTGTTTTCAAATCTGTGAACTTTTTTTCAATACAAGAACTATTTTCAAGTTTTACGTACATTTGTCAAAGGCTGCAATTTATTATCAAATTTGTGAACATTTGTTTTGAAAATTGATGAATCAATTTAGATCCGCGAACGCTTGGTTCAGCCCAACAGGCACCCGACGGGAGCAATGTCGTCGCCTAGTTGAACCAAGGCTGAGCATCTTTTTTTTTTCTTTTCTCGCTAATTCATGTTTCTACTTTTTGAACTTTTTTTAAACCGGTTCAAAAACTGAAAGATTTTTGGAATATAAAAAAATGTTGTTGTTTTCAACTATTATTTACAATTTTAAAAAATGTTATGGAATTTGGAAAAAAAATCTTGTTTTAGAAAAAAAAAATTGTTCACAAATTTAAGTAGTGTTTGCTGTCCAAAATATTTGATAATTTTTTAAAAAAGTATGTCGTTTGGAATTTGTGTACACCATCAATTGTTGGGAATTTGTTCACAATTTTGAAAAATGTGTTTAAGTTTATAAAATTTTAGTGCATAATTTGAAATTCAAAAATTGTTGAAAAGTTTCGAGAAATTGTTTGGATATATGAAACTATTCATGTTGATTGGTAAATAACAGAAATTGCCAATAACATAGGCATTCAAATTAGAAAATTCATTCAAATTAGAAAAACTACGTGCTCACGGATTCATCCGTCTCGCCTAGTCTAGCACACTTCTAAACCTGGTATTTTTTGGACTATGGATAAATGTCCCCAACTTCTTGCAGCAGCCTGACACGGACATATGAGGTATCCATGCCAGGTCTGAGCGACTTCCGACATTGTTTGCTTGTTGCGACACGTCCGCCCATTTATCGGCCCTTTTCACCGAGAAAACTGCAGAAAATGCAAAATTTGTGAAAATCCAAACAATTTGGCAAGATGCCTTGAATTCATCATAGAAGTTGCCGGAAAATTTTTGGGTCCATTTGACGGATGTCGAAAACAATGTGCTTTCAAATAGTCCCTTTGGGCCCTACCTGAACACCCTCCGTTGCATATGGTATAATATCGGACATCCTTCAAATTACCCCAACTTTGCAGGCAGATGGGCATGATCATGGTAGCCATCCATGCCTGGTTTGAACGGCTTTCGACACCGTATGCAAGTTGTGACATGTCTAGCCATTTATCAACCTTTTTTGACCGAGAAAACTTCAAAAAATTGAAAAATTGTCGGGAAAAAACAACTTGGCATGGTGCCTTCAATTGTTCATATAAGGCCATACAAAAAATTGGGGTCATTTCAAAGATGTCAAGAAATATCGTGCTCTCAGACGGAGCCTTCTGGCCTACCTATCTTTATATGCATTTTCTAGGGCTTTCCCCCACACAACCAAATTTGGCTACATTTGGTTAATGTGAAAAAACAAGGTAGTCCCCCACACAAAATTTGAACAAATTCGGACACCGAACGCACGATGCGTCATGTTCGGCCTGTGTTTTAGGTTTTTCATTGGGAAAACCCTAGAAAATGCATAAAATCTCATAAACAAACCAAACTTGGCATGCATGTTGGCCATGGTCATGCCAATGTGTGAAAAAATTGGGTCCGTTTTGGTGGAGGTAAGAAAAGTGCTTCGAGACTTGCCCTATCGGCGTACCCGAACGGTTCAGGTTGTACATGGTGTATTTGCTACAATGCATAAAATGACACCAAATTTTGCCACAGTGTGTGCATGCCCAAGCTAGTCGGCCACACAAAATTTGAACAAATTCGGATGCCGAATGCACGTTGCGTCACGTGCGGGAAGTATTTAAGGGTTTTCTCACTTGAAAAACCCTAGAAAATGCATGTACTATCAGAAAGCAATGAAACATGGCATGCATGCCTTCCATGGTGATTCCAGTGTGTTGAATTGTTTTGGCTCCATTTGGTTAATGTGGAAAAAAACTGGTTCGAGACTTACACTACCGGCAGGCCCGAATGGTCACGGTTGAACATGGTGTAGGTCATGCCATGCTCGAAATGACACCAAATTTTGTCAACATGTGGGCCTGACCATGGAAGGCCTTCATGCAAAATTTGAAAGAATTCAGACACCAAACGCATGTCGCGTAAGGACGGTATTTTAGGGTTTTTTCACTCATAAAATCCTAGAAAGTGCATATAATGTTAGAAAGCAACGAAACTTGGCACGCATGCCTTCCATGGTGATGACAGTGTGTGGAAAAAAATTGGCTTCATTTGGTTAATGAGAAAAAAAGACTGGTTCGAGACTTACTTTACCGGCAGACCGAAACGATCCGGTTGAACATGGTGTAGGTCTTGTCGTGCATGAAATGACAACAAATTATCTCAGCGTGTGGGCATGCCAATGGAAGGTCTTCATGCAAAATTTGAATGACTTCGGACACCAAACGCACGTTGCGTCACGTGCGGGAAATATTTTAGGGCATCTTCACGGGGAAACCATAGAAAATAAATAGAATGTTAGAAAGCAACGAAACTTGGCATGCATGCCTTCCATGGTGATGCCAGCGTGCAGAAAAAAAATTATTCCATTTTGTGGACATGAAAGAAAATCTGCTTCGAGACTTGTCGTACCGGTAGACCAGAACGATCTCGATTGAACATGGTGTAGGTCTTGCCATGCATGAAATGACACCTAATTTTTCCAGCGTATGGGCATGCCCAAGGAAGTCCCCCACGCAAAATTTCAACAAATTCGAACACCGAACGCACGTTGCATCACGTGCGGGCAGTATTTTAGGGGTTTTCAGTGGGAAACCCCTAGAAAATGTATATAATGTCAGAAAGCAATGCAACTTGGCAAGCCAGTGTGTGGAAACTTTTGGCCCCATTTGATTAATGTAAAAAAAAAAACTGGTTCGAGACATACCATACCAGCAGACCCAGACAATCCCGGTTGAACATGGTGTAGGTCCTGCCGTGCATGAATTGACACCAAATTTTTCCAACGTGTGGGCATGCCCATGGAAGGCTTCCATGCAAAATTTGAACGAATTCTGATACCGAACACATGTTGCGTCATGTCCGCCCTGTGTATTAGGGTTTTCACCGAGAAAACCTAGAAAATGCATAAAATGTCATAAACCAAGGAAGGTTGGTAAGCATGTTGGCCATGGTGATGCCAATGTGTGAAAAAAATTGGATCCATTTGGTGGAGGTGAAAAAATGCTTCGAGACCAAAACAACTTGGCATGGTGCCTTTAATTGATCATATAAGCTCATGAAATGATTTTTGGTTCATTTGACAGATGCAAAAAAAAACATGCTCTCAAAGTGAGTCTTCTAGCCACTATCCGAACACCCTCCATTGGACATGGTATTTTTTTCAACATTCATGAAATGACGTCAACTTTTGCCAGCAGGTGGGCATGCGAACAAGGTATCTAAACCATAATTTGAACAAGTACTTCAAATTTTTATTTTTATTTTTATTTTTCCCTGTTTCCGTGCGCGACAATGGACAGGCCCAGTCAGGCGGCCTCCTGCGAACAAAGTATTTAATTTGTGGACTTTCTTTCAAATCGATGAACTTTTTCCAATTTCATGATTTTTTTGTCAAATTCATGAATGGTTTTTTCAAATCGATGAATGTTTCTTAATTACGCAAACCTTTTTCATCCTTGGAGCTAGGGTTGAGCATAAAAACCGATACAATTGTGTTGGTATTGGAAAATTTCTACCACATTTAGCGACCAGCGCGCGTGCGGTAGGGACGTCAATTACATGGACCAAGCTGATCACTTGCACAAAAAAGCACGAATTTGACAAAAAAATCATGAACTATTTTTAAATCATGAACTTTTTCTTAAACCCATGAACTTAACAAATTCGTGAACATTTCATGAACTTTGTTTTCAACTCCGTGCACTTTTTTCCAAATCCACTAACTCTTTTCAAGTTTTACGATTTTTTTCTCAAAACCCATGATTTTTTTTTCAAATTGATGAACATTATTTTTCATAATTGATGGACATTTTCCAAATCCGCGAATGCTTGGGCCGCCACAACAGGCACCAGATGGGATTGACGGAAATTGCAGATAACGAAGGTATTCAAATTAGGAAACACTACATGCTCATGGATGGCTTCTGGCCTACACGGACACCCTACGTTGAACATGGTGTTTTTTCTACATAAATACAAAAATATTCATGGAAAATACAAAAATGCTTTCAAATTTTTGTTCCTAATTTCTATTTTTATTTTAAATTCCAAATTTGTTAACGCTTTTCTACTGTTTTCTGAGAGCCACACTCGGCTTACATTGCTTTTGTCGTGAACCCATGATACTGTACTCGACAAAAGGAAATGTACTCGGTAACGGCGATTTTTCCAGTAGTGGTGCATCCTAATTGTGCAGAGGCCGGGTGTATACTCATTATGAGTTAATAAAGAACGCCCTTTTATCAAAAAATGCTTGTTAATTATCCTATGCTTGTTAATTATTTATCCACCGAATCCCGATAAAGATCATCCAGCAATTGTACGTTTACGATCTATCAATCTCTTCCTCTGACTTATGCAAATATACAAGGAGATCACGCTACCCACGAGCTGCTGCCTAACTCAATATCAAAAGCAGCGAATCATATAGTACAAAACAAGCAGGCAAGGACAGTTGTCTGGATTAAGTACAAAGTGTATATTCAAACCTATCTCCTCGTCGCCCCCCAAATAATAGTAAAAGAATCACTCACCTCGCCGTGAAAATACGGATTTGTACTATGGCTCGTTCGGAGTTATAGGGTGCATGTCGACAAAGCGGCGTCTCTGGGTCTAGGGCAAGGGCTGTTTTTTCAGCTTTCAGCGGCGGAAACGCTTGGCGTTGTGCCCAGGTTAAACCAATCGCAGTGACAGGGGCTTGTTCAATACGATGTACCTCCCCCAATATTGGTATTGCTTCGCTGGTGTGCCGAAATGATGGATGGTGGGCTCGAGTTTCAAGCTGCATTTATTGATGTTGAATTTTACTTGTTCATTATGTTTGTGATGATCTTGCAAAGTTTGTCCTATTTTGTATTTTGTCAAATTTATGCAATGTATGTGATGAAATATATGTTGATTTTTATTTAAATATGTGTTATTGTTGTGTTGTTGTCGCACAACTGGCCTATTTTTACATCATCTATTGGAGCAGCTGCCATGCAGCTCCTATTTTGCATCGTCTGTTGGAGTTAGACGTTTTTGATGATGTATATTTGACTCCAACCACTTTTCGACGATATAAAAGACATCATCTAGTCAGGTTAGCAAGTAGGTATGTACATAATGTTACGTTAGTAGGTATGTACATATTTGACTCCAACCACGTTTGTTCAATACGATGCACCTCCCCCAAGAAAGCCAACTTACAGCGTTCAGGTTAGCAAGTAGGTATGTACATAATGTTACGTTAGTAGGTTTGAAGAGATCTCCCTAGTCAGGAGGCAGCCACATCGCACCCACCAAGCCTGCATTGGACCAAAGTCTGAGCTCCTCATTGATGATACAGAGGATTGCCGTGGGAGGGCTCGCTTTGTGTTTAAAGATGCGGGCGTTCCTCTCCTTCCAAAGTGGCCACCAGGTACAGATGACTAAGCAGTTGAGTTTTCCTCGCATCCTCTGGGGCCGTTGTTGCACAGCGTGGAACCACCAGTCCTCGAGGGAAGGTTCAGTCGCGGCCGGTGGATTAAGCTGGACGTTGAATTTTTGGAAGACCAGTGACCAAACAGTTCTGGAATAGGAGCATTGGGCAAATAAATGGAGTGCTGTTTCTGGCTGCTGAAGGCATAGGGCACAAGTCTGATTGTGTGGTCACCCTTTCTTAGCTAGCTGATCTGCCGTATTACAGCGGCCTTGGATGGCGAGCCATGCATGCATTTGGCATTTTGGGGGAGCTCGTGATGACCAGATGAGCATATCATAGTTGCATCTTATCTGTCCATGGAAGAGAAGCTGATAAGCAGACCGAGCCGAATATTGTCCGTCTGCTGTCCATTTCCATCGAATGTCATCCTGTTGATTTGGTGAGAGGTTGATGGTAGAGGTGATTGCCCAAGCAAGCAAGTAATCAGCTCGCCATCCTGTCATTATGTGATGAAATTTGGGTTGATTTTTATTCAAATATGTGTTGTTGTTGTGTTGCTGTTACGTAGCTAGGCTATTTTTGCATCATCTATTAGAGCAGCTACCGTGCGGCTCCTATTTTGCATTATTTGTTGTAGTTGAACGTTTTTTATGATGTATATTTGACTCCAACCACTTTTTACGATATAAAAGACATCATCTATTGGAGAAGTATATGCTTGTACGATTAATTGATCAATCAATCACATCATGCATGTTATCGGCCTGCTAGACAGTACCGAATGTTGTCGTTATCGATGTACAATTGACCAGCACATGTTATATGATTGAGGTGTACTCCAGCTCAAAAAAAAAAAAAAACGTTGTGCAGATCTCATGGTTAACTTCGAAGAAAATCTGAAACGGCCAAGCATCGTCGCTTGGCCAATAATTGAATCCTGCAGTGAATGATGTGTTGCTTAAGCCCCACCAACCGCGCTGTCGACCGGTGGTACCGCTAGTAGAGACTCCCGCAGTCCAGCCCATCAAGCTTGAAACACGCGCACCATAAAATAAGCGCGACCTAGTACGTGAAAAAGATTCCATCACGCTCAGCCAAAATTTTGGACTTTTAAATAGCTCGGTGGCCGGTAGAGGCTCCAGATCGGAAGGCAAAGAACACAAGAGCTACGAGCAGTGAACGCCCGGGAAATCTTGACGGGAGCGAGCTCGGTCTTGTTTTGGAATTAAAGGCCATTGTTAGCACTAGCTAAAGCTAGGAAGCTAAACATGTGCAGCCATGCCCATGCGGCGGAGCCGACGGTGAGCTGCGTCACGTGCCCGCCGCCGTCGCAGGGGCGGCTCATCACGGTGCTGAGCATCGACGGGGGCGGCATCCGCGGCCTCATCCCCTCCACCATCCTCGCCTGCCTCGAGTCCAAGCTCCAGGTACGTCCGTCTGCACCTCCATCTTCCTCATCCTATATTGTTTGACTGACTGATTGATTGATTGATTGTGATGTGTGGTGTGTTCGACTTTGACAGGAGCTGGACGGGCCGGACGCGCGCATCGCAGACTACTTCGACGTGATCGCCGGGACAAGCACGGGCGCGCTGGTCACGTCAATGCTGGCGGCGCCGGGCGAGAACAAGCGGCCGCTCTTCGAGGCCAAGGAACTCAACAAGTTCTACCTTAACAACGGGCCCAAGATCTTCCCCCAGAGGAGGTACGTGTGCATGCCTTCTCTTCTACTTCCAACAGACTGTCCTCGGCGACGATGTTGATGTCGTCGTTGTTGCTTCACGCACAGCTGGGGACTCCTGAACCCGATTGGGAACATGTTTGGCGCCGTGATGGGTCCCAAGTACGACGGCAAGTTCCTGCACGACAAGATCAAGAACCTCACCAACGACGTCACCGTCGCCGACACCGTTACCAACGTCATCATTCCGACCTTCGACATCAGGTACCTGCAGCCCGTCATCTTCAACACGTACGAAGCCAAGGTGGACCCGCTCAAGAACGCACACCTCTCCGATATCTGCATCAGCACGTCCGCCGCGCCCACCTACTTCCCCGCGCATTACTTCACCACCCATGATCCCTCCGGCAAACGGCCGGACCGTGAGTACCACCTCATCGACGGCGGTGTGGCCGCCAACAACCCCACCATGGCCGCCATGTCCATGATCACCAAGGAGGTGCTGCGCCGCAACCCCGACTTCACGCACGGCAAGCCCACCGAGTATGCCAACTACCTCATCATCTCCATCGGCACCGGGTGCGCCAAGCTGGCCGAGAAGTACACCGCGCCCGACTGCGCCAAGTGGGGCATCCTCCGCTGGCTCTATGACGGAGGCTTCACCCCGCTCATCGACATCTTCTCCCATGCAAGCACCGACATGGTCGACATCCATGCCGCCGTGCTGTTTCAGGCCCTCCGTGTTCAGAAGAACTACCTACGCATCCAGGACGACTCGCTCACAGGGCACACATCCTCGGTGGATATCGCCACCAAAGAGAACATGGAGGACCTTATCAGGATCGGTAAGGATCTGCTCAAGAAGAATGTGTCCCGGGTGAACATTGACACAGGAATGTATGAGTCCGTCGACGGTGAGAGCACCAACGAAGAGGCGCTTGCGCGCTTCGCCAGGAAGCTCTCGGACGAGCGCAAGCTGCGCCAAACCAACCTCAAGTCCAAATAGAGAAGAGGTCGTTTAGAAAGAGAGGAGAGATGAAAAAGCACTAGCTGCTATGCTTAAGGATGCAGACAGACGAGTACGGGTGGGCTCGAAGATTCCCTAATTTTTGTTACTTTAATATCCCTTTTGTTTTAATTATGCTTTCGCGGACAACCACGGACATACAGATGATGTCCACTTGCATCCCTAGCTATGCGAGGTGGACCAATCTCGAGTTGTAATATATTTCAATGTAATGTGGGTGAGTAATTAATTTTTGAAATAAAATCTGGTTGTGCTTTGCTAGCACCCTCTAGATATTTTTTGAGACAAATCAATGGTGCAGATTAGACCTTAGAGCATCTATAGCCGGGCGCCTCAAACCCGCCTCATAAGTCCGGGCGGGCCGTCCGGTCACCTTTTTTTTGACCCCGAAGGGCTCCTTAAATGGGCCTCAAACGTCCGGGCTGACCTCTAAGAGCTTGTGCCTGACATGATGCTTACCGAAGGTCATGTGTATATGGTTAGCTTATGACCGTTTCCGCCGACGGCTTACCAAAGTGCATACTCTATTTCTTTGAAAGATGCAAGGCTTAATATCAAAGAATGAAGCAAACTAATGAATGTGAGCACGCAACTAATTGGGGACAACATGCATGTGTGCAAGCCACAAGTTGGCGACAGGTGGATCTCCATTCTCCATTTTAGAGATGGACCGGTTTACCTGTTTTATACTATTTTACCTAAGAGAGAGGAGTAGGTCCTAGGTAGTAAGAACAATTAGCTAGTGTTGATTATGATTATGATGATGATGAGGAGTTGTTATTATGATGATGATGAGTTATGTGCTACAATGTGTTAGAATGATGAGTTGTTATATGACTCATAGATGATGATGTGGAGGAGTTATGATGATGAGGAGTTGTTATATGACAATGATGATGATGATGATGATGAGTTGTTATTATGCTGATGATGAGTTATTATATCATTGGGTGAAAGAAATGCGGATTAGATTCAAGTGGATCGATCCAAAGTGACCAAGTTGGATTAGTAGGATGATCCAATTAGATTCAAGTGGATGGATCCAAAGTGACCAAGTTGAAGTGCGGGTTGTTGATGATCGTTTCTTTATATATAAAGCGGGACGAAAGCCTTTTTCAGTAAGTTTCTATATAACGCTGGAAATGGAAGGACTAATCCCTCAGTTGTTTATGAGAAACGTTCAATAGCAAGGGCTCTCATCTTTTTTAGCATGTCTCTGTTGCGGAAATTCAATTTGGCTCTCGGGCCCAAATTCTTTTTTTCAAATGTCAAATAAATCAAGACAAAAAATTTAGGTGATCTTAGTCACATCCAAACGTCACCCCAAAATGACACCCCAATTTTGTTTGTTTTTTTCACCGACAAAACACTGCTACTCCGTTTCACTTGAAATTTGTCAAGCATGCTTGCGACACTAACACGAACATCTACAAAAAAATTCAGTAAATCTTTTTTTTGAATTTGCTGTTCATCCGAGAGCATATGCTCTCAGGAGCCAAAACGCCCCTCCCGTTCTGGAGTCGAGTCTTCATTATTGTAGGATTGTGTTTTGGTCTTCTGGCTTCTTCTATGTTCTTGCGATTCAAGAGCAGCTTGTTCCTCTTCAGGAAGCTAGTGAGGTAAGGCCTCTCGGGTTTTTTCTGGTCACATCTGATTGTTGTCTAGCCCGCTTCATTGCCTCCTTTGCCTGCTTCTTCTAGGTCCAATCGGCGACTTCCTGGGCAGAAGGGTGTTTCTACAATATAGAGGTGGCATCGAGCTTTACTCACGACACGTCGCTGACAAGTGTAGGAGTAAGACAACATCAATATACGTAATGACTTGTGTGATATTTTTTGTTTATGTATGGACTTGTAAGGGTTGGACAATTTTGAATATGGCCTTGGCCTTCTTAGGAAAAATGGCATAAAGAAACCACACGAGAGAAAGAAAACCGTACACATTGGTCTTCCTATTCTCATGATTAAGACGGACCTCCTCAAAGAGTAAACTGGAAACTGATCTTTCCATTCTTATCTATCACGGCGCACTTTATTAATAATCAATATGTAGATACATCATCCACATGTACAGCAAAAATTAAGTTAGGGGGTCCGAATACATTTAACTTTCTCTCTAAAAATGTTCCTAGCTATTTTGTGTCTTATGAATGGAACAGGCCTTCTCAAAAAGTAAACCAGAAACTGGTAATGCCACTGGGATAAATGCACGGCATAAAAATTACTCTCTCCGTCTTAAAATAAGTGTCTCAAATGTGCACCCAATGAAATACTTTTTGTGGCATATAACTCATTTTTTGTTGGTAAAATTAGTAGTCAAAGTTAGACATAAAAATATGAAGTGGCCTTGCATAAGGGAATGGAGGGAGTAATGAAGAAGGCAAGAAGCACAATCAGAATTTATTATCAGATGGACGGATAAGAAAAGGGCCCAACAAAATGACAAAGCCCAACTAGATAGAACCGGGTCCAACAGAAAAAAAATCACAATCAGAGATGGACGAATAAGAAAAAGGCCCAACAGAATGAGAAAGCCCAACCAGATAAAAACAGGCCCAAAAGATCACAAAATACTTATCAGAGCCAGGTTTCAACCCTGAGACCTGTGGGTTATGGGCCCACCACGCTTCCGCTGCGCCACTCTGATTTTCGTGTTTAATTTGCGACGCTAAACTACATATCCCCAACTGCTCAGCTACCTGGACGTATACATGGACGGTCATCGAGAAATAAGAACGGAGGGGAGCACCGAGCTCCCTCAGCGATCAGGCACATCTGGCCGTCCATTCCGGTAGCTTGATGCGAATCTGGCCGTCGGATCGAGCGCGTGGAAGAGCTCATCCGTCGGATCAAAAAAAGGAGCTGCAGCAATGAATAGTTCCCTTTGTTTTGTGCCACCGCCTGTAAAACTGGGTGGCCGCCAAGGGCATTTTCGTCATTTCACATGGCTGGAAAAATATCTAATTCCACAGGGTGAGCACGGGGTCGTCGCTCCTCCCCCACTCGCGCTGCACCCTCTCCTCTTCCTCCCGCCTCGCCTCTCTCCCTCCCTCCAAACCCTAGAGCCGCCCGCGCCTCCCTGCTCCGCCGCCGTCCAGGTCCAGCCCCACGCCGCCGTCAACTCCTTCACCCAGCCGGCCGCCGCCGCACCGCACGCTCGTGCATAGGGGCGAGAAGGAGAACCACCGCCCGCCCCTGGAGCGTGAGGAGGATGACGCTGACGTCGAGATCGCGCACATCGAGCCCGAGATCCTGCGCCTCTCCTCCAGTTTCCTCCACCTCCGCGTCTTCCGGGGCCACGACGCGCAGTCGACCGGGATGGGGCCGCGGGCGAGGGGGGGAGGCCTCGCCCCCCTCGATCTGGACGGAGCCGCAGCCTGCCTACACCACCGCCAGCCCGCCGCCGCGGCGCGCCTTGCCGGCCGACGCCTCCGCTGCCCCGCCACCGGTACAGGAGCCCTGCAGCGCCTCCCTCCCTGGAGGAGCCGCTCCCGCCCAGCGGCGCCTCCGCCCGAAGCTGCGCCGGCGACCCATCCATAGGCAGGTAGCAACCACTCCTCCCTCCTTCCTCCCTCTCTCTTTCCTCACCCCTCCCTCCTCCCTCTTGCATCCTCTGTTTGTTCAAGTTTTTTCCTGATTACTTGCTGTAGACTTGATATTGTGAGAATATAATGATGATTATTTCTTCATGAGTCTTGCTGCATGATTTCCATTGAAGTCGTAGATGATTGAAACAGACGCGCTATGAAGCTAGAGTGGAAGAACTAGAAATAAAGATGCAGGGAAAGGACAATGATGCTGCAACATCACTTGTTTCATGGCATAAAGAGATAGAGGTAACACTTTTAAATGCCCAACATCGTTAAAGGCCACTAGGCATCCATGGAAAACCTTTCTCTGTATCTTTTGTTGGTTTTCAGAAAAGCAGACTATGCTTCAATTGGGTTTGTACAATAAAATGAGCATCGGCTGTAGACTTGTTTCTACCTCGCCAGGATATAAATAATATAGTAGACTTGTTTATGTTTCCAGTAACAAGGCTCTTACCCAAAATGTACATTCAGGGGTGTGGTATTAATTTGCAAGAAGTAATAGTCAGGTGGATTCTTTTTGAGAAATTGCAAAAGTTTTGCATCTTAATTCATCGATAGATAGAAAAATCTTTTACCCAGTGATTAAATGTGGATTATGTGAAGGTGCTTCTGCTTGAGTCAATGCACCACTATACTTCTACCCTGCAAAGGCATGATGGATTTTGTTATTTATTTTTATGTAGAAGCGGCTGAGTTTGTATTTGCAGATGGATGTTACATTTAATTTCTTGAGTTGGTCAGCCTTCATCCCTTGTTTCAACTATGATCATTCTTTCAGGCACTTGAATCTGAGCTCTCAGAGACTAAAGTTCTTGCACAGCAGAAATCATTTGAGGCTTTTACTCTTATAGCCAAGTTTCAAGATGCGCATGCAACTATATGTGATGCAGACTCTACAGTCAAGGTACTGGTGGAAGCGAGTCAAAATGCAAAACTCCAAGTAGAGAAGTACAAACAAAAGGAAACTTCAAGTGGATTACAGGAGTGTGCTTTGGCTGGATCCTACTAGGGATGGAATGTTTTTCTCATTTGCACTGCTCATGTATCAAATTGTTTATACTGCAAGTATTCCTGTTTATTGTTCTCATGTTGCCAACTCCATGTATTTCTAGGTTATTACCTGTCTTTTTTGGTAATATATACTGCAAATTCATATAGACTGCAAGGTCATACGTATTTCAAGTCCATATATATTGCAAGGTCATGTTTATTTCAACTCCATATATATTGCAAGTCTGCAACCTGCATTTTAGAAAGCTCAAACTTAAATTGCTCTGTTTCAGGATTTAAACCTTCTTGAGTTATGCAATCACAAATATCTTGCACGCATGGAAAGAAAATTGGATGGTTCTTAGTCACACAAAGGTGTTTTTTTACACGTAGGTTCCTTCTTTAAATCTAATCTATGCATTTTGTTGACCATTCTACGATTTTATAATTAGAAAATGGATGTTAGCTACACTATTAGAATGCGATTCCACTCAGCCAATAGCAGATCTGGATAAATTAATTTCTTTATGCAACAAGTTATTTTTATGCAGAGATGTATTTTAGCTTACACTAACCTGACCTTATATGCTGCTGCATCTGTTATTTATGAACACCTTCTTTACTCTTGGCCATGATGGGAAGAGTCTTAAGACATCTAAAAGGGTCAGATTGCTGACTGTTTTTTTTCCTTTGACCCTCCTACAAGAACTTATGTGCTGGAATGTTAGGAGTGTTAACTCCACGGGTATCAAATCTGAAAATATTTACGGTGGCCTTCATTGCCACGATTCATTACTATGTAGAAGTTTCTTACTCTAGAGTGGCATCCAAATTATGAATAAGAAATTGGACAAACGACTTGTATACTATTTGTTTCATGAGCAGTCAGAAAGCTCATGCCGGATGCTGGTGTGCCCGAACATTTTTGTGTCCTCGATCGAAAGTGTCTTGCAGTTAGTTTACTTCTTTTGTTTGTTGGCGGTTGTTTTACTTGAAGTGCCTCTGTTAAGTAGAGGCTCAGTGAATGTGTGAAACAAAGTTTTTCGCGTATGGGATAGTTGTGAACTGACAATGTAAGTGTTTTTCAGGTATCTATGCACTGACACATCCTTCTTGCTCCCATGCTCCGACCCTGCATAGGGTGCATCAATGGCCGGAGCAGAGGAGAAGATCCAGGCGGAGCGCGCCATCTCCATTGTCACGACCCGCCCTCCTGTCCGCGTCTCCCCGCCCCTTCTCCTCTAGCAGGAGGAGCACGAGCTGAGGTTGTCCGCCTTCGATTCTGCAGTGCGCCCGACGACGGCCTCCATAGCAGCAGCAGCAAGCCTTTGACTAGCTCGCGGCACCAGAAGTGGGCGACAAAGGCCATTGCCTGGTGCGTCCCTCTCCCTCCTCCTCTCTCTGTCTGTGTGTGTGTGTGACAAAGGGCATTGCCTGGTGCGTCCCTCTGTTACTTTGTACATGTGATCCTTTTAGCAGCCCATAGGATGTCTGAGGAGATGCTCATAAGATGATAGAATGTTAGTATATTTGTTAATATTTTATATTATCTTATCAACTACATTTGCTCAAACGATCCATTAAAGGGATGAACAATTGTAATAAAGGATCTCTCTCTCTCCACTTTGAAAAAAGTACAATCAACCATGTTTTATGTGATCAAATGCTCCAGCTTATATATGAAATCTTCCTGTTTTACACAAGCTTAGCTATTTCCTATGAGGCAGCTACTAAGAGTGATGCATATAACATTTCCTGCGGAGTTCTTCTTTAGTCATTGGCTATCGTCATTGGTATGATACACGCATTACACTGTGCATGATATTTGACGATCAACTATGAACTTAAATAATGCTCTACCATCTGTGGTATTTTGTTTTTCTGATGTGTATAAATTTAGTGATTATGTAAGCTTGTCGTTGAGATTTTACTTTCAAGATGAGTCCATTTGGATAAATGAATTAACAAGAGATTACGATCAGTGCAGACCAGTTGGTCAAAATATAAAACTTGAGTTCCTTTTAGTTTACTTAGTGCATATATTCTTGGAGATTCAGCTGAGTTAAAATGAATCATGACATATGATATTTTCCAACTTACCTCTAGACTATAAATTATATCTCACACATGTTCACTTTGATCTTGTAGTTTGCTTCAGCCACGTTTTACGCATGTTTCCTTTCACACCCCTGTCATACATGGGTTCTCACACATGTTCACTTTGATCCTGCAGTATGCTTCAACCATGGGTAAGCAGAAGACTCACAACAAACCGCCTTACTGTCCATGACCCAACAACATAGACAACTACTTCGAGCCTAAGTGAGTAGTTGCCAGCCCTGCATTTCGAGCCTAGGAACCGATTTTGAGTCTACTTCTACGATTAGTTGCTTATGCTTCATGGTCTCGAGGCGAAGCTGCCAACAAGGTCTTGACTCAACCTTTTTGTTATTCGTTTTTTGGAGCTGTTCATTTTGTCTGCTCTTGTCATAGTTTTAGATGTGTATATATAATTAATACCTGGAATTGCATATGTTTTAGCTCATTACATTATAACAACAGTATATGATTTTCAATCGCCCATATCTTCAAAATTGGTGCTTCCCATCACATAGCAGAAATTAATGGTTCATATCGTGTTTTGTATTTATGTTATATAGTATAATTCTTCAAAGTTTGCGTCTCAAGCTAGCCTTCTTAGTCATTCTTTCAATGAAATACATTAAAAAAAGCCTTTCCAGTACTAGGACTGGTATTTCTTAATCGAAGGTATTTAGCACCTTTAATGGAACTAGAAGTCTCCTTATTAAGGCTAATCGTATTCTACAACTAATTTTCATGTATTGCATGCATCACCGTCATGATCTATATTCTTGCCTGTTTGAAATTCCAAAAGGTATAGAATTCACATACTAATGCTGCTAATCTATTTGCACATCAGATCTCAAATTAAAGCTAGGCATGCTCTTCATGATAAATGGTGTTTTATAACCAGACCATCAAAGTTCTCTGTATTTCAGGATTAAGAGATGAAGCCATGTTTGCGAATGCCCTCGATTTATAAACGTACATGCCAAGAACTATGGTAGCTTCTGCCTATCAAGAACTACATGAATTTTTTTTATTGCTGCATTGACATCACCAAACTATTTGTGCTGGTGTTATAATCATGTTTTTCTGCACTATCAACTTCTGAATTATGTGGTTTATTTACACGAGTATTCAACATATTCACTTACACAGGTAGTAATAACAGGTGTTACTCATTTGCTGGATGACTAAATCTTGTTGTTCATAAGGGTCAGTAAAAGAACCATCTTCTTGCTGTGATGATGTCCTTATGGCACGCTCAATGGATATGTCCATCAACAGGTTTTTACAACGCACAGAGGAGTCAGGCGACAAGAAAGTCAGACCAAACTATCTCTATACATATATATGTAGTCTGATGTTATCCCATAGCCTAACCATATAAGTTTCTTATACTGCTGTATGAAGTTTGGGTTTGGTTTTGAGCTCAGATGTATAAAAATACATGCTTAAAATCATACATACATGTGATAATTCATTGAGTGATTAAGCATAGTTCTGGATTTGGCATGCTGGACCAATTGGATTGAACATGGCAACTTCAATTGACTCATCCATTGCATAGCCGTGCAAGCCGTGAACCACTCAAAACTTTGTATTGTATTCCCCTTACATTTGCTTCTTTTGAGAAATTCTAAGGATAGGTCATGATCATGTATAGGGGGCTGGATGAGTTTGGGCCGGGGGGTGCAGCAAGCCGCACTTCCTATCTAGTTCTTATGCTTCAAGTTTTGTCCTACAGTACTTAATTCCTCCCGTCCAGGGTACACCACCACCAAAACGGCACTGACCAAACGAGGCGCAAACTTGCTTAGAAATGTACGATGGATTTCCCTATAAATACACCACGGTGTAACACGCCACTTAGATACGCATCTTAGCTACCTAGCTAGCTATCATCTTCCATCAGTGCCCACCAGCTAGCTACCAAGATGAGCAAGTCGTCGTGGCCGGAGCTGGTGGGCGTCCTGGCGTCGCTGGCGGCGACGCAGATCGCGCACGACAGGCCCGACGTCGCCGTGGAGGTGCTCCCGCCGGGTGCGCCGCTCACGCCGGACTACAACCCCGAGCGCGTCCGCGTCTTCATCGACAACAACGGCATCGTTTCCCAGACCCCCACCACCGGCTAGGGCTAGGGCTAGCCCCCAGTGAACGGGATGGAATGTAATACTTGTCACTTCGTCGGGCGACGTCCCCGCGGCACTACTGCGATTACTGTGCGCGGTATAATGGAAGAATAAAGTGACGTTTTATGTTTGTGCTGTGTTATTATTTGAGTCAATTACATCACTGGTGCTTAAACTTGACGAGAAAAAGCACTTTAGTGCTAAAACTTGCAGCATACATTGAGTGTCACAACTTGACAGTTGACACGGACGTGCATATACGGTATAAAACGCGTTTCGATACGAAAATGGTGATGATGAGGCGCGCCAGTGTGGCGCGGGAACCGCCGCCAGCGACTAGAAAATGGGGACTGGCCATGTGGCCTATTTTTTTGGTGAAAACGCACTCAACTTTTCTTCTCACAAAAAAGTTCCTGGCCCACCTGTCAGCAACCTACTAATAAAATTATAAGAACCAAATGAAAAACTTAATTGCAGAGTGCGCGCCGTCATGCGTGGCCATGCCAGACATGACATTCCGCAGTCTAACTTGGTTCTTTATATCCTTTCCGGTAAATAAGGATTTTATTTCTTTCACACAAAAAATAAGGATTTTATTTAAGAAATGAAAAAAAGATGACTTTGGGAATTGATCAAGCAACCTCATGCAAACCGGGCACCCGTGTGTTCCACTCCAACCGAGAATGTTATTTAAACAATGTTCAGGTATTGACTTATTAATATTAATTATATCCATATAATCAAATTATGAAATATTAAAATATTTGCATAAGTAATCTTAGAAAAATCTTATATATTTAAATAAATGCCCATATAAGTTAAACAATGTTCACGATTGTAAAAAATTACTCATCTATTAAAAGAAATTTATGTTGCTATAAAAAGTTGTTCAAATAAAGGTTTTGTGTTATCTAAAAATGTGTATATTATAAATAAAATTCAATATACAATATGAAAAAGAATAAATACGAGCCTAGTGTGCTCCCAGACTACGGATCCTCAAATGAATATAATTTAAATTATACAAACATGCTTTGTTTTATTTTATGAATAATTTTTAACAAAATACATGATTTTAAAATATATGAACATTTTTTAATTTCATTTACTTGTATGTATTTTTTTTTGCGGGTGATTGTATGTATATTTTTTAAATACACAAATATTCTAACTTGATTGTTATTACTGTGATTATAATTTATATATTTCTCACCTTCTTACGAATATCTAAAAATGAAAAAAATACTAACTTGTGGAAAATGGGCTGCATTGACTGCAGCCAATTATTTTATTTCATAATTTAAATTAATGGATATATTTAAAATTAATAAGTGACTATTTTATGAATACATGAACATTTTTAAATGCAATTTATTTATATTTGTGTATATTATTTATAATGCATGATTATAATTTACATAGATAAAGGTTAAATATTTATTATAAACATGAAATGTTCTCGGTTGGAGTGGCACGCATGGATGCAGGTTAGCATGCTAGGTCGATTCCCACAGTCATCATTTTTTTTAGAAAATTTTCTTATTTGCCGGAAATGATATAAAGCAACAGTATCCTTATTGGATTACAAAGGTGGTCCCTGGGGTGGCTACCCACGTCGACGTGCTCTCCTCTAGCTGCTGGTTTGATCTCCCATGCGGTCGTGCAGAACATATTTTGGTTTGGTTTGATCTCCCAGGGGCTTTTTTGTGCTGAAAAATAATTTCAGCGGTTCTCCGCAAAAAAAAAAGGCCACATGTCCCATCCCCGTCGTCCAGTCACTGACGGCGGGTCTGACGCCATGCTGACTCGCCTCGTCCGCACCAAGTTTGTATTCAAACGCGATTTGCGCCGTATATGCATGCTCATGCCAAGTTGTAGCACCCATTCAATGTGTGCCACAAGTTTTAGCACCAAAGTGATTTTTCTCGCCAAGTTTAAGCACCGGTGGTATAATTGGCTCTTATTATTTCCATGAAAACTAGCTAAATGATTCGGTTTTTTTAAGGTAACAGGTTTTTTTTGCGGGAAACTTAGAACTTTATTCAATCATCTTTCCATTCTTATCTACCACGGCGCACTTTATTAATAATCAATATGTAGGTTCATCATCCACAAGTACACCAAAAATTAAGTTAGGGGGTCCGAATACATTTAACTTTCTCTCTAAAATTGTTCCTAGCTATTTTATGTCTTATGAATGGAACAGGCCTTCTCAAAAAGTAAACCAGAAACTGGTAATGCCACTGGGATAAATGCACGACATAAAAATTACTCTCTCCGTGTTAAAATAAGTGTCTCAACTTTGTACTAACTTTGTACAAAGTTGAGATACTTATTTTAGGACAGAGGGAGTACTATATAGACTAAGCCTCTTATGTTTTTGTGTTCGAGGGGAATAAACCGGATGGTCTAAGACAAACTTTTATTTTTAATTTTATTTTTTGGATGAGAAGATGATATAAGACAAAGTAAGCAGGGGAAATGAGTGACTGAGCAAAATATGGGTATTTATTTTTTGAGGGAGCAAAATATGGGCCTTAGAAAATGAAGAAACCTGGTGGGTTTTTTTTTAGTTACTCCCTCTTATTCCCTTATACAAAGCCACTTTGTTTTTCGTGTCAAACTTTGAATTATAATTTTGGTCAATAAAATATGGATTATATGTCATCAAAAATATATCATCGAAAATTTCTTTCAAATGTGCACCCATTGAAATACTTTTTGTGGCATATAACTCATTTTTTGTTGGTAAAATTAATAGTCAAAGTTAGACATAGAAATATGAAGTGGCCTTGGAATGGAGGGAGTAATGAAGAAAGAAGAAGCACAATCAGAATTTATTATCAGATGGACGGATAAGAAAAGGGCCCAACAAAATGACAAAGCCCAACTAGATAGAACCGGGTCCAACAGAAGAAAAAAATCACAATCAGAGATAGACGAATAAGAAAAGGGCCCAACAGAATGAGAAAGCCCAACTAGATAAAAACAGGCCCAAAAGAAAAAATCACCAAAAACTATCAAAGCCAGGTTTCGATCCTGGGACCTGTGAGTTATGGGCCCACCACGCTTCCGCTGCGCCACTCTGATTTTATTGCTGAATTTGCGATGCCCACCTACATATAGACAGATGATCACTCAGCAAGAATAATCTATCTTTAGAGGTAGTACGTTAGTCCCAATTGAGACAGACAACGGGAAGCTTCCAAGGAAAGAAAATCATCTTCTTCTCACCAACAAAAACTGTTTGCGAGTACAGTTGGTTACCGGTTAATTTGGTCGAATAATTCTTAAAGAAACAGGAAAAAGGAGTTCGCTTTGTTCAAAAAAAAATTTGCTTGAGTCATCTTCTGTTGATTGGATGCTGCTGTCTCCCTGTTTTATTCTACAAATACAACTAATCAAAGCTGCAAGAAATGCATTTCTACAGCATGGAGTCTGAGAGAATACCTAACCATTATCTCGGTACAGCAATAATCACTGTCACTCACACCGGTATCAAATTTATTCATGGTGAAGTATAACAAAATGTCTGGAAAGATTTAGTACAAACAGAACAGAGACTGGTCAGGTAAACAAGACATGGAATTCTTTCCCGAGAGCGCCACGCCACGCTTGTTCTTCAGTTAAAATTTCGACAGATGAACTACAGTATGATCTAGTGAAGTAATATAGGCACTTATTTTCCAACCAATACATAAACCTAGTGATGCAAACACATTTTAAATTGACGTTAAGAAACAAGTGCATCTTCGGCCAAGAGCAGACAACAATGAAAGCTTTCTACTTTCACCGTTCCTGACAGTATGCTTTGCTATGTTACCGTTGCAAATGGCACATATTTAACAACACTTCTTCTTCGGTACAACCCCCCAGATGATGTGCAGCGCCTAATGGGCGATACTCTGTAAATCTGTATACATGATCAGTAATGAGCACTACACCAGTTCATGGAGTCTGCTGGGCAGCCCTGGTCCCTCTACGTGCTCGCTATTACATTCCAGTCGAGTGGGATAAGAAAATGTTATCCAACCAATATATAAAGTTAGCGATGAATAAAAGCTACAAAGTACAAACACATCCCAAACTGAAATTAAGAAAGAAGTGCAGCTTCTGCTAAGAGCAGACATGTACACATTCATCAGTTTCTACATTCATTGTTACTAACAGTGTGCTTTGCTATTTAACCGTAGCAATTCTCAGCAACACATATATAGCAGCCACAGACGATATGCATAAAAAAAGCTTAGTGTAACTCCAATGCCACTATGCATTTTGTCCGGATGAACAAGCAAGAAGCATGCTGATAATGCTGGTGTGGCGTATATATGGCAGCTACGTACTGATATTGTCCATGGGAAAGAGATCCCTCCAATGGACACGACCGTGGATTGTACATTGATTTATTTAACGATACAATTCTCAGGACACTACAGCATGCTATTTTTTTCTCAGTGGTCATGACTCGGTCTGAGCCAGTTCGGCCATGGCCTCCACCCTCGACGAACTGTACAGCTATTTCCGTTGACGCCTACTTCTCTGCTCAGGACGGTTATGTGGCAGCTGGGATGGTATTGAGGAAGGAAAATGGTTCTATAATATTTACAGCTTACCGGGTGCTATTCCGTTGTAACGATGCTCTTGAAGCGGAAGTTCATGCATTGATGTAGGGTATGGTCTTGGCCATCCAACACATGAATAGACCGTTTGTTGTACAGTCCGACTCAACAGTAGCTTTATCAATCATATCTGATGACAGTCTCTCTCACTCGATTAGTTTATGGGCATTTAGCAGCTGAGATGAAGGGCCATTAGACATGGAGTCTGTTTCTCAGAAAATTGGTCGTGTTCAAAATAGGGTAGCAGATCGACTTACAAAATCTTGCACTTCTGTATGGTTGCATTGTGGACCTTCGGTCCGGCTAATCTATGCTTCATCACAAGTTTAGCACGCGTGCTGGTCTGGCCAGAGGCCATCCAACACATGAATACTAGGTGGTGCTAGTTACATACTGCATGTACTTTTCATACTAGTAAATGTGCACGTGCGTTTAATTTTAGGTTCTATTTGTTCTAGTTAGCAATCATCTTGTCCGCACCATGCAACAAAGTCCAAGTGACAAATAGTCTCATAACTTAGTATTACTTGACACACAATTCTCGGTGTAAATTTATAGACATTGTATGCGCACATCAAATAGAAAACCTAGACAAGTATGAGTAACTGATATTTAAGCAAGTAACACTTGCCCTTCAGAAAAGCTATATATTATAAGTTAGAACATCCAAAACTTGTCATGTATTTTGCGTTTCATGTTTCTTAGTATTGCCGGCAGACCGAGAAAGCTATATATTATAAGGTCTGCACGCCTCTTTCGAGGCAGATATTAAGTTTGTACACCACCATACACATTGTAGGACAGAGAGGGTCCTCTACTCAACTTCTTGTAAAAATATATTACAATAAACTAAAACATCAATCATGTACCAGGGTTAACATGTCAACTTACATTGCATTTTGCTCAGTGTTTGCTTTAGAATACAACTATTACTACACCATGCATGAAAAGGAAAAACTAAATTCTACAGATGTGTGCAGATTTACATGAACCCTCTCCACTTTGAAATCTTTCGGAGACTGCTGAAGTTTGAATAACAGTCCATGATCAAATACAAAAGAAGAAAAGGGCACGCAAGGAATGATCACAAGAAGCAGTCTGCCAGTTATTTCCAATTGTAAAACCCATAATCCCAAAAGTGGATATTGCAACTGGACATTCAAGCAAAATTAACATAAGAGTTAAAGGGACATATGTAAGACATGAAGAAACTGGAGTACATAATAAGAATCTCCAAGCCACTGCATTTAATATACTTCAAATATCGATTTAAGGAATATACGCTCTGTAACATTCATGATGCTTCAAAAGATGGATATGTTTGAACGAAGATGATGCAAGCTTCTCCATGTCATCGAGATGGTCAACCATTGCATAAAGTTACATCAGAAGAGTATCTTCTGTGTCCCAAGGAGACAGACCGTTCTCTTGGAATGCACAAAGACACATAGTTTCATTTGGCATTCAGACATTATTCAACACAAATCATCATGAATAAAATCACTGGCCCAACACATGTGTTTTACTTGGTGCATTTGAAAGCAAATCCTCGTCTCAACCTATGTCAAAACCTGAAAGTACGCTGGAGACAGTTGCACCAGCCTTTTTTTGTGTCCTCTTCGTGGCCTGAGGTTGCTGCGGCAGCGGCGCTTGCATTATTGGCGCAGCAGCAGCGGCGGCGTGAAGTCATACCTAAATCTTCTTTAGAAAATTAGAACCGGAAGGCCTTGTCTCTCTCACACAGTCACACTACCATGGGCAGCTCCATCTCTTCTTACAAATGGGTTAACAAATGTACTGAATCTGCCATGGTTAATTGTACTAACCAGGGGATGGTTAAGTGTTAAGGTTCCATTCCATTCGTAGTATAAATTCTGTTATGTCCTGTTTTCAGAAAAAGTGGGTGTATCCGTTCCAGTTAAATTTACTCATCAGATGATAAATCCATGTGCGCCAGCTGAATTCCGCTGTTTTTTTGTTGGGGATCTCATCTCAGTGGCTGAAACCTATGCTCTTGGACAGAGATCTTTGATCAGAAATCATGGCATTATTATTCAATTAAAAACAGAGATCATGCTTACAGTTCGCAGTACCACAATTCTATATTTTCAGACGAGTTTGAAATACCTTTTCTTCCAGGTGTGGATGTTTGCCTTGCCCATTCGGCAATGCCATTCTTCTCTTGTAAGTTTCACTGACATGTAGATGTATATATTTTCCCTATAGTAGTTCTTCATCTCTTGAAAAATGTCATGTGTAGATGAGTTTTCGGTTAGCATGGCAAAATGGCAAATCTCTAGCAATCTATGATTGCTATTTTCTAGCACAAGGTTTACAAACAACTTGAGAAAGGCAAAGAATGACTTACAAAAATCCTCACTTTGAGGTGAAACAGTAAATGCAAATGCAACATTAGAGTTGTAGTTACTGAAGGAGTACAGGAAATAGAAATAATAAAGATCAACAGAAATTTAAAAAAAACGTGTTCTTTTTATCACAACAGAAGAATCAAATAACAGAACTGAGAATACATATAAATCCCATTGCAGAGAATACTCTGTATAGAAACATTGCAGACAGTCACTTAATTCTCCGATCACTAAGTCTCTATTTGAATCTCTCATATTATAGTCTCACTAATCTGTAGATAAGGAAAGTAATGTTGATTTCAAAGCTTGAGAATTTAAGTACAGAAAAAGGGGTAGGGGATACATTAAACACTCATTCCTGTAATAAAAATCATAGGAATCTACTCACATCCTTGGTGTTCAAATGAATATAATGTGGAGAGCAACCAGGAACTACCCGTACCTTACTGTTCGGGGCATCCAAAATTCATAAGATGTCGATGCGAGCTTATGCTAAAAAAGGAATCCAGCTTAATAGAGTATGATGATTTTCTCAATAGCAACTACTGATCCATCAATGGTAGTGTTAATCACACCATTACTTCATTTCTTTTCGGAATACTGAAAACACGGCACCGTATTGATTCCTTGGAGTTGGTGCCTCTGCAGCTTTGCGTGCTCCATTTAAATGGTCCTTGTTTGCCACCAAGACATCTTAAAGGAATCATGATATGAAGTTGTAAGACACTAAGATGGATAAGTAATCTCCGAAAGAAGATCTGAACACAAACCTGCACTGCATCCATACTTGCAACAAAACAGTATCAATCTCTACTACTATTAAACAAGCGAACATATTCATCGCTAAGTGTACCCAGTCTAACCTACACGTAACAACACGAATCAATAACAGCCTCACGATTACGATCACTTAATTAGATCTAACCGTAAAGATAAAACCAACCCTCAGTCAAAGTTGCATTTAGCAATTTGTTAGTGCGGACGAAAACTCTGGCAGAAGCGAACGAAAGGTTCACAGCACCCACGTCGCCGAAATTAGCGCTAACCTCCATCTAAATCTCCCCCCAAAATTAGCACTAACCTCTCCGGCCGCACAAGTCTCCCACGATGTGGCGGCGCCCGCTCCCCCTCACGTCTCCAGCCGCACTGATCTCCTCCCTCAGCATGACGCGGGCGCACGCAGGGCCGCCGTCGGCGAACGAGGCCGCGAGCGATCCCGTGGCGCTGCGGCGCCTGCATCCCTCGCCTCTCTAAGCAGGAAGTGGGTGGATGCAGGTTGGCCGCCGGCGAACGAGCCCGCTGCGCGGCGGCGCGGAGCCCTCTGCTCCCTGCCGGTTTCAGATCCGCACCGGTCTCCTCCCTGCTGGCCGTTCTGCCCACTACCGCCCCTATCTCCTCATCAACGTGCAGAGCTTGCTGTCGCACTCACCAGTCACCACGGGGAAGATCGCCGGGTACTTCGTCTAAATCTGCTGCAAACGAGTCTGAAACGACCACCGCTCCGTGCCAAGAAGTGGAAGAATTTCATCCCTCACACGTGCTTTCTGCCTCACAGTGATGTAAGTATCGCATCCCTCGCATGTGCTTCCTGACTCGCTTTCTTCTACAGCAAAGAGTATATGTGGATCAATTACTTCATGTCTGCTAACAAATTACATATCCTATCTGACAGTGGGTTATTTTTCTCCTTCGAATTGATGAGCTGAGAGATAATGCCACAGAATAACATAAGTATTTCTGTTTTAAGTGTGTATGCTATCCTGATAAAATCCTCAGAACGCAGAAGTGTGTGCATTCTTCGTTCCATGCACCATATTTTTGTTCATGTTTGAGAGATTTTGGTGTTGAGCATGTGAATCAGAGCTTCACATACTTTGCCTGAGAAACTTCAGTTATTGATAAGACGACAAAGGATGAAAATAATTTAGCGACGTCTGAAGCATTTTAGTGTAACTACATTCTTGCACTTTATGTCTCATTGATACTGTTTTGTTGCAAGTATGGATGCAGTGCAGGTTTGTGTTCAGATCTTCTTTCGGAGATTACTTATCCATCTTAGTGTCTTACAACTTCATATCATGATTTCTTTAAGATGTCTTGGTGGCAAACAAGGACCATTTAAATGGAGCACGCAAAGCTGCAGAGGCACCAACTCCAAGGAATCAATACGGTGCCGTGTTTTCAGTATTCCGAAAAGAAATGAAGTAATGGTGTGATTAACACTACCATTGATGGATCAGTAGTTGCTATTGAGAAAATCATCATACTCTATTAAGCTGGATTCCTTTTTTAGCATAAGCTCGCATCGACATCTTATGAATTTTGGATGCCCCGAACAGTAAGGTACGGGTAGTTCCTGGTTGCTCTCCACATTATATTCATTTGAACACCAAGGATGTGAGTAGATTCCTATGATTTTTATTACAGGAATGAGTGTTTAATGTATCCCCTACCCCTTTTTCTGTACTTAAATTCTCAAGCTTTGAAATCAACATTACTTTCCTTATCTACAGATTAGTGAGACTATAATATGAGAGATTCAAATAGAGACTTAGTGATCGGAGAATTAAGTGACTGTCTGCAATGTTTCTATACAGAGTATTCTCTGCAATGGGATTTATATGTATTCTCAGTTCTGTTATTTGATTCTTCTGTTGTGATAAAAAGAACACATTTTTTTTAAATTTCTGTTGATCTTTATTATTTCTATTTCCTGTACTCCTTCAGTAACTACAACTCTAATGTTGCATTTGCATTTACTGTTTCACCTCAAAGTGAGGATTTTTGTAAGTCATTCTTTGCCTTTCTCAAGTTGTTTGTAAACCTTGTGCTAGAAAATAGCAATCATAGATTGCTAGAGATTTGCCATTTTGCCATGCTAACCGAAAACTCATCTACACATGACATTTTTCAAGAGATGAAGAACTACTATAGGGAAAATATATACATCTACATGTCAGTGAAACTTACAAGAGAAGAATGGCATTGCCGAATGGGCAAGGCAAACATCCACACCTGGAAGAAAAGGTATTTCAAACTCGTCTGAAAATATAGAATTGTGGTACTGCGAACTGTAAGCATGATCTCTGTTTTTAATTGAATAATAATGCCATGATTTCTGATCAAAGATCTCTGTCCAAGAGCATAGGTTTCAGCCACTGAGATGAGATCCCCAACAAAAAAACAGCGGAATTCAGCTGGCGCACATGGATTTATCATCTGATGAGTAAATTTAACTGGAACGGATACACCCACTTTTTCTGAAAACATGACATAACAGAATTTATACTACGAATGGAATGGAACCTTAACACTTAACCATCCCCTGGTTAGTACAATTAACCATGGCAGATTCAGTACATTTGTTAACCCATTTGTAAGAAGAGATGGAGCTGCCCATGGTAGTGTGACTGTGTGAGAGAGACAAGGCCTTCCGGTTCTAATTTTCTAAAGAAGATTTAGGTATGACTTCACGCCGCCGCTGCTGCTGCGCCAATAATGCAAGCGCCGCTGCCGCAGCAACCTCAGGCCACGAAGAGGACACAAAAAAAGGCTGGTGCAACTGTCTCCAGCGTACTTTCAGGTTTTGACATAGGTTGAGACGAGGATTTGCTTTCAAATGCACCAAGTAAAACACATGTGTTGGGCCAGTGATTTTATTCATGATGATTTGTGTTGAATAATGTCTGAATGCCAAATGAAACTATGTGTCTTTGTGCATTCCAAGAGAACGGTCTGTCTCCTTGGGACACAGAAGATACTCTTCTGATGTAACTTTATGCAATGGTTGACCATCTCGATGACATGGAGAAGCTTGCATCATCTTCGTTCAAACATATCCATCTTTTGAAGCATCATGAATGTTACAGAGCGTATGTTCCTTAAATCGATATTTGAAGTATATTAAATGCAGTGGCTTGGAGATTCTTATTATGTACTCCAGTTTCTTCATGTCTTACATATGTCCCTTTAACTCTTATGTTAATTTTGCTTGAATGTCCAGTTGCAATATCCACTTTTGGGATTATGGGTTTTACAATTGGAAATAACTGGCAGACTGCTTCTTGTGATCATTCCTTGCGTGCCCTTTTCTTCTTTTGTATTTGATCATGGACTGTTATTCAAACTTCAGCAGTCTCCGAAAGATTTCAAAGTGGAGAGGGTTCATGTAAATCTGCACACATCTGTAGAATTTAGTTTTTCCTTTTCATGCATGGTGTAGTAATAGTTGTATTCTAAAGCAAACACTGAGCAAAATGTGTAGGGTAACGCAGCAGAAAACAAAAAATTTCCGACCTATGCACCAGCCCAGGACTACTATGGAGACTGCATACAAGGTTTGATCATTTTCGTTACCGACTCGTAGCGCAGCGGAAGTAGTCGATGACGATCGGCGGTGCAGATCCCCGCAGCTAGGATTTACAACCTCCCAACCGCGAGGATGTATACCCTCGTCTTCCCTTCGGACAGCCCTCCGGGAGGTGGTCGAACAGTCCCCCGGACGGTGTCGCAGACAGCCCTTCGGGAGGACCTTCGAAACTCGAACGGTCACTCGGACAGCCCTTCGGGAGGACTCACAGAACTTGGACCGTCACTTGGACAGCCCTTCGGGAGGCACTCACGAACAGCCCCTCGGGCACTAAGATCGAAACTACGACCTCTCTACAGAGTTGCACACATACGGTGTCATCTATCCGGCAGGGCTTCGCCGTCCAGAACTAGTTCCCACCGGAACCCAGACAGCCTTTCGGCTCTACGAAACTCTTTTCGTGGGAGGGAGAGAGAAGCCAGATCATTGCAATGGCATGTATATGTGAGAAAGAGTGAGTCTTTAGGCAGCCCCCTCCACCCCTATTTATAGGCGAAGCCCAAGGGTGGCTTCTCCAAGAAGCCAAGGGGAAAAATACCAAAGGACCCTCAAGGTGGCTTCTCCAAGAAGCCACCCAAAAAGCACTTTCACTATTCACGACGACATTTTTCAGCGTCCGTTCGAACTGAAAATATTTATGTGGGCTTAGAACATTTCCAGTACCCACTAAAATAATTTTCAACGCATTCTGGAACAATTCCAGATTAGTGATTTTCATCTGCGAAAAGCATCTGAAGTGGTTCCGGCAGCTCCGGAACATTTCCGGTTTTTCTTCCAGAAAATTCCCAAAAGTTTCCAGAATGATTCTGGCACCCTCCAAGAATTATCGGGCATGTGCCGAAACCAATTTGACTTTATGGTATCCTCTGAAACAACTTTTCAGTTTCACCGGAACTCATCCGGTGACCTCTCTCTGCGGAAATTTTCCGCTGTCCGAAACTTTTTCGGTGATTTTCTCTCAGACTCCCTGTCTAGTATTCAGCAGATAGATGACCCTTAAGCGTGTGACCCTATAGGTTCGATGAAGTATAGACATGACCCGGAACCCCTTCCGATCAATGATCAACATCGGAGCCGTGGACACCCATATTGACCCCTATACCCACACGAATGAATATTCGAGTGAACCTCCAGTTGCCGTGTGCTATTCCTGTTGCTTCGCGATATGTTACAAATACCCGAGGTGAGACATGATGGCATTCCCGTGGATCAACAACTTGTCCACTATGCTAGTTACCTCGTTACCGGTATTGTTCTCTTTTCTCGTTACCGTGTTCCGGCATCCCCGTGATCAAATCACAAAGTGTCTGGCCAGACGATGATGGATACCGTAACACCGAGAGGGCCCAGAGATATCTCTCCATCGTCGGAGGAGCAAATCCCAATTTTGAGCTATCAAGTTACTTAACATACTTTCCCATGAACCCGTAAGCCGCCGTAATAGCCATCCAGTTACGGATGACGTTTAACAAACCCCAAAGTTCATGAATCAAGCATGAAGAAACTCGATACTCTCATGGTCTGAGGAATCATGCAAACGTTAACCATCTCTGTGTTATTAACCATTAACTTGTGACGAAAGAATCTCATAGCATAACATCAATTGGGTCGATTCAACACAAATGTTCTTCTAACACTGTGCCCTCAAAGTTGCTGGCATAGACATGCCCATGATCAGGAAAACAGAACCATCATGCAACACTTGAGCTAGTCTTAGAGGCCAGACTAGGAATACATTTTACTGTTTATTATCCCACACGTGCATATGAGTCTTCCTCCGAGCCTCATTTTATTTGCAGACTCGAGAATCATTGCAGTTATAGCATGGAACATAAACCTAATTATGAACAGGGAGATAATCAATAACATTTATTATTGCCTCTAGGGCATATCTCCTACAGTAATGGCCGATGAGTCAGGGGCAGCGCCGTTGTTGAGTAAAGCTGGCCGGTGGCTTGATTTCTTCTCGCGGAGGTTCTTTTTCCCCGCGGCAGGAATGCGTGCTGGTGTATGGATAAGAATGCGCAGCAGATGCTACTAATCTGCGGCGGCGCTGGTGCAAGCAGTAATGGCCGATGAGTCAGGGGCAGCGCCGTTGTTGAGTAAAGCTGGCCGGTGGCTTGATTTCTTCTCGCGGAGGTTCTTTTTCCCCGCGGCAGGAATGCGTGCTGGTGTATGGATAAGAATGCGCAGCAGATGCTACTAATCTGCGGCGGCGCTGGTGCAAGCAGTAATTGTAGGGTAACGCAGCAGAAAACAAAAATTTTCCGACCTATGCACCAGCCCAGGACCACTATGGAGACTGCATACAAGGTTTGATCATTTTCGTTACCGACTCATAGCGCAGCGGAAGTAGTCGATGACGATCGGCGGTGCAGATCCCCGCAGCTAGGATTTACAACCTCCCAACCGCGAGGATGTATACCCTCGTCTTCCCTTCGGACAGCCCTCCGGGAGGTGGTCGAACAGTCCCCCGGACGGTGTCGCAGACAGCCCTTCGGGAGGACCTTCGAAACTCGAACGGTCACTCGGACAGCCCTTCGGGAGGACTCACAGAACTTGGACCGTCACTTGGACAGCCCTTTGGTAGGCACTCACGAACAGCCCCTCGGGCACTAAGATCGAAACTACGACCTCTCTACAGAGTTGCACACATACGGTGTCATCTATCCGGCAGGGCTTCGCCGTCCAGAACTAGTTCCCACCGGAACCCAGACAGCCTTTCGGCTCTACGAAACTCTTTTCGTGGGAGGGAGAGAGAAGCCAGATCATTGCATGGCACTTGTATGTGAGAAGGGATGAGTCTTTAGGCAGCCCCCTCCACCCCTATTTATAGGCCAAGCCCAAGGGTGGCTTCTCCAAGAAGCCAAGGGGAAAAATACCAAAGGACCCTCAAGGTGGCTTCTCCAAGAAGCCACCCAAAAAGCACTTTCACTATTCACGACGACATTTTTCAGCGTCCGTTCGAACTGAAAATATTTATGTGGGCTTAGAACATTTCCAGTACCCACTAAAATAATTTTCAACGCATTCTGGAACAATTCCAGATTAGTGATTTTCATCTGCGAAAAGCATCTGAAGTGGTTCCGGCAGCTCCGGAACATTTCCGGTTTTTCTTCCAGAAAATTCCCATAAGTTTTCAGAATGATTCTGGCACCCTCCAAGAATTATCGGGCATGTGCCGAAACCAATTTGACTTTATGGTATTCTCTGAAACAACTTTTCAGTTTCACCGGAACTCATCCGGTGACCTCTCTCTGCGGAACTTTTCCGCTGTCCGAAACTTTTTCGGTGTCCGAAACTTTTTCGGTGATTTTCTCTCAGACTCCCTGTCTAGTATTCAGCAGATAGATGACCCTTAAGCGTGTGACCCTATAGGTTCGATGAAGTATAGACATGACCCGGAACCCCTTCCGATCAATGATCAACATCGGAGCCGTGGACACCCATATTGACCCCTATACCCACACGAATGAATATTCGAGTGAACCTCCAGTTGCCGTGTGCTATTCCTGTTGCTTCGCGATATGTTACAAATACCCGAGGTGAGACATGATGGCATTCCCGTGGATCAACAACTTGTCCACTATGCTAGTTACCTCGTTACCGGTATTGTTCTCTTTTCTCGTTACCGTGTTCCGGCATCCCCGTGATCAAATCACAAAGTGTCTGGCCAGACGATGATGGATACCGTAACACCGAGAGGGCCTAGAGATATCTCTCCATCGTCGGAGGAGCAAATCCCAATCTTGAGCTATCAAGTTACTTAACATACTTTCCCATGAACCCGTAAGCCGCCGTAATAGCCATCCAGTTACGGATGACGTTTAACAAACCCCAAAGTTCATGAATCAAGCATGAAGAAACTCGATACTCTCATGGTCTGAGGAATCATGCAAACGTTAACCATCTCTGTGTTATTAACCATTAACTTGTGACGAAAGAATCTCATAGCATAACATCAATCGGGGCGATTCAACACAAATGTTCTTCTAACACTGTGCCCTCAAAGTTGCTGGCATAGACATGCCCATGATCAGGAAAACAGAACCATCATGCAACACTTGAGCTAGTCTTAGAGGCCAGACTAGGAATACATTTTACTGTTTATTATCCCACACGTGCATATGAGTCTTCCTCCGAGCCTCGTTTTATTTGCAGACTCGAGAATCATTGCAGTTATAGCATGGAACATAAACCTAATTATGAACAGGGAGATAATCAATAACATTTATTATTGCCTCTAGGGCATATCTCCTACAGACTCCCACTTGCACTAGAGTCAATAATCTAGTTAATGCTAATGCACTTTACACCTGTGGCACACCGGTGTAAATATGCTTCGCTTGTGGTATAGCCTGAATGTTCAACGGATCTGACGACTTCAGCTCCGTGTGTATCTTTGCATATCCTCGCGTTTTCACGCTTTCACAAAAGTCATATTTTGTGTGGACTTGGCTTGGTATGTATGCGAATCACAGGTCGAACCTGGATTCCTCAGACTGAGTTATGGAGCAACTACTTGCAGCAGTGTCCCATTGACAAAAGCCATCTTGGAACCATACTAAGTTCATGAATGAACTATATGATTCAACATCTTGTTTGTCGCTTTTAAAAGCGGCAACATACTTCGCCTCTGTTATAGAATTCGCCACAGTAACTTGTTTGGAACAATTTCCAACTACCGTGCCACCATATTGTGTGTTACACAAAACCCTCAATTTAAATCGAAAATCGCTTGGAGCATGGATGAAGACTGTATTGATGTAACCTTTTACAATGAACTCTTCATGATCTCCGCTTGCGAGAAAACATGTCATCGGTGCTACTATAGTACTCAATGACCCTTTTTCACTGTTGTCCCATGATCAGTACTTTTGATCACTTTGGTATCTATACTCGCAACAACTTTGGGAGTATTGGACATATCTGGTTTGTTTTTACATACCATGGAATACATGATTAATCCAAACACAAGAGTGTGTGGAATCTCCATCATGTATTTTGCTCATCAGTGTTTTGGGACACCGAGTCTTGCAAAAACTCTTTCCATGTGACTCCGGCAAGAATCACTCCTTGATGTTTTTAATGCTAAAAGGTTTTAGCATCTTGTCAATATGTATCTTTGCTCAGACCCATTAGGTAAATCTATCTCCATAGATCATCATGCCTAATATAAAGGCTATTTAGCCCAAGCACTTCATCGAAAAACTATTTTCAAATGAAGTCCTAATTCGTGTCAAGAAATTTATTTCCAATTAACAATGTGTCAAGCACACAACGTTTTTTAGAAATTTTATTATGCTCCCACTTACTTTCTTGAATCATAAGAATCTTCTTTACCCATTGATGAAGTCAAACCCCTTTGACCATTTCATCAAAACACGAAGATTCCAACTCCATTTTGCTCTCTTCTGTCCATTGCTGGAACTCTGAAGTTTGCATACTTACTAGCATCCTCTGGAATGACAAAATACCTTGGACTGTAACACATGCAAGTCCTTGGTTTTATTTCCATCAGATGGAAATCCTTTTGTCATCCTTTGTTTCATATCTCATGATTTGAAATATGTATTAATTGCTAGTTCAACCCGAACCGACTTAAAGCATCGCTACGGTGAAACAACCTCATCGTAGTCAACTCCTTGAACTTGTATATTGCAACAAGTCGAGCTTTATCGATAAAACATTTTTACCCGTATCAGTTTTTAGTTCCATAAAATTCATTAGGCTCTAAGTCTTCCGAAAGGTGTATCAAGGTTTTAATCTTGAAACATTTATATGGAGACTATCTCGGATTGTATTGGCATTTAGCCAATTCCGGAGTCAGGGCCCATCAACGCTTCCTTGTGTATCGTAGGTATACTGTTTTCTAACAACAATATCTCGTTTGCGCACCTGAGAGGTTTGCACGAGCCTTGCCTACGTGGTTCAGCTGCAAGTTCGACTGAAGTCCATACATTTTATTGTAGAGACTTCCGTATCAGTCGCAGTAGGAAACTCCGGAATTACTTCCAAGGTCTCTTTCCTTTGACCTGATGACGAAGATACTGTTTACCTCGTCGAGTTGCACTATTCTCCCACTCACCTTTTTGAAAGAACCATTTTCTTCAAAAAGCATACCGTTCTTTGTGGCAAACCTATTTGCCTCGGTATAGTGAGGGAGGAATACCCAATTGCTTGGGATAACCTACAAGGTAGCACTTGTCTGATTTGGAATAGGTTTGTAACCTTTTACACAAGCCCCATATTCCAAATGTTTAAGAAAAGATATAACATGGTTGGGCGTACCATACCATGGCGTCATTTCAACAGACCTGATGGAGCTCTTTTCAGTGTAAAAGCCGTAGTCTCTAAAGCATCACTCTTTAAAAGGGATAATGGCAAATTTATATATGTCATCTTTGATCTTACCATGTCATAAATGGTTTGATTACATCTTCACGGACTTTCCAGATGCAATGGTGTTCCGGGAGGTGCAAGTTATGAAACTACTTTCACAACTCATCAGACATTCGCTAAACTTGTAACTCAAATATTCCTTTCTGCAATCGAATTGTAGAAACATAATTTTCTTGTTACAATAACCATCTACTTCATTTTTGAAAACCTTTCGAATGAATTCAAAAGATCCAGACTTACGTCTCATCAAGTAAATATCCACATATCTACTTGAGTCATTTCTGAAGATAGATAAATCCACTACTAACAACATTTATCGGACTACACCCATCAAATGTATGATCACCAATAAGTTTGTTGTCCGTTCCTTATGGCCTGTGAACGGTATTTCAGTCACTTCACTTTTCGGAGGAAAGTTGCAAGTGTCAGATGATTCAAAATCAAAGGACTTCAAAAATCCATCATAATGGAATTTATCCATGCGGGTTTCTCCAATGTGACCAAATGTAGTGCCACACTTGTGTGGTATTCTCTTAGTCTTGCGACATTTAGCGTCAGTGTTATGGATGTATCATATTACTATCAATATTCATAACATACATCCCATCTGGATGGAAGCATGGCTCTAAATGTTATTCATAACACTGAACAACAATTGTTCTTTTATGAACAACCCTTTTGCAACAACATTGTGCAAGGGGCTAGAGTGTAAAACTCTAAAATGAATTATGAAAGTAAATCCAGAGGTAATATATTAATATCATTATTCATAACATACATTTCATTCTCAATGAAAGTATGGCCCTTATGTTATTCATAACTTCGAACATAAAAAGTTCTCTCATGAACAACCTTCTTGCAAGATACCTTATGCAATGGGCTAGAGTTTAAAACTCTAAATGAATTATGAAAACAAATATAGACAGTAATACACCGATGGAAGGTATAGTAACATTTACTATGTTCCCTGTGTATAGCTAAACCTCATTCCTGGCTAGTTTTTCAGGCCATAGTAGTTCTTACATCGAGTTGCAACAGAAAGCAATCGAGTGGGTATCTTTGTGATTAACTCACAATACCCAAGAATTAGTGATTAACAATTTAATCATAATTCCCAAGAACTATATCTTTGACCAGCCTTCTATACATCAAAAACTTGTATGACATTCATACATGAGCTGGATATTCCAGTCTTCTTTCTTTTTTCCTTTATACTTCTAACAGTTTAACTTTTAGTATTTCTCCTACTTCCAGAAGAAGCACCCAACTTAAGAGTGGCGTTAGCCCCGGACTTCCTAGGCGTGAAAGTTTCACTAACACCCTTTGGACACTTCCTTTCTCTTTAAGTTGTTGTTTTCTTCACCTTTCATCATATGACAGGCGTTCTTCTGGATCCCTCTCTTATCAGTCTAATGCATAGTAAACTCCTTTACTAATAGTTTGCTAACAAACATTGCTTTGGATATCTCATATCTTTTAGCCTTTGTCTGTCTCTGAAAATGATTTTCAGATTCCATGAATATCACATAACTATCCAAACTTTTGAAGTTCGGGTCTCATGGAAGTAAACATATTACACTTGATTGAAAACGGAATTCTAGCTTTTGGGTCGAAGGACGTGAGTCACATGATCCATAGCATAAGCGAGAGAATACCGAAAGTATGCGATAGGACAAAGTCCTTCTCAGCACTTTTGAGGACAATCCTCACATTACGTTACCAACCGTAAAGTTTTAACCAGATATTTAACAGCTATTCAATATTAATAGGGAAGGTGGAAACGCGAGCCATTATTCTACAACTATTATGCATATAACACTTAGACAGTGTTCACAATTAATTGCACTGAGAATTAAACAAGATAATTCTACAGTGCGCTCCCACTCAAATCAATATCTCTCATAATTGATTGTGAGTGATTCAAGATCCGCATTTCAATTCAACGCCATTGATGGTAGCATCACTGATGACGAAAATCTCAATCGGTAGGCAAACTTGCCAATCACATCTCTATGTGACTCTTGTTCATCTTTCGATGCGTGTGTTCCGAGCTCATGACTTTCATGCCTGAACGTCAAGACAACCAAGTGATCTCGCTGCGAGGTCTCAACTCACCCGCCTCACACATCCCTAATCGTTCGTACCCATGTTAGCATGTGATACCCCGAAAAGTTAGGTGCCGTGACGGTGCTACACTTGGGAGAACACTAACTACTTGATATTTTTGTGAGAGATCACCCTAATAAAAGCGACTACCGCGCAATCAAGAACGGTGCATCATAAGGGATAAACATCTCAGGCAATTCATAATAGCATGATATGGTATAGCCCTTTCTGACGGAGAAGTCTTGTATTTCTTCGTCTTCGGCATTTGCGTCGGTGTTCACCTTCGCGAAGATTGCCACCACCTTGTCGATGCACCAGATAATATTGCTATCCCTATAGCTAATAAAATAAGTGCATTACACAAGGTTGACACGCAGGTCATTTAAAGTGCAATCATATGGCTCCAGCCATCATGCCAAATCATGACACGCAGGTCATGTTAATCAATTTACATCATATAGTCATCTCATACATAATCAAATTATTATGAGCACTGCTATACCACATCACATGCACATGCAAACCCTCCTGCAAAACCAAGTTAGACGTCTCTAATCGGTTCATGCAAAAACTTGTTTTACGTGGCTTCTAAGGTTTCGAAACAAACCGAAGCTACCAACGTCCATCATCAAGTATGATAATTCAGTCGCTAGATTAACTTTCGCGGTGTATGAAAACCGAGATAATAAAATCTCGAGCCCCATACTAAACTTCGTCATACGCATGACCCCGTGCAGATCATATCTGCATTGCCCTTTATCTGCGAAATTTCATCTTTCTTTAACTACGATGGAATTCAATGAACTGTTAGCACTCGTTGATCATCAGGATCGCGGATTGCCAGAACATTGAAACTCCACCATGCTGTTATCAAGATCAGAAATATGCAAATTCCAGGGAAGCAACAAGAACCTCGGGTAAAGATTTCATCTGCTACCCGCACAAATAATTTTCAGTATAGAACTCATCTACTACCTAATTATATGTGCAACACCCATACATCACTATGTATTCTAGTCGCAACCTGCATCTACGCATAGCACGGCTTTGATGCCACTGTAGGGTAACGCAGCAGAAAACAAAAATTTTCCGACCTATGCACCAGTCCAGGACCACTATGGAGACTGCATACAAGGTTTGATCATTTTCGTTACCGACTCGTAGCGCAGCGGAAGTAGTCGATGACGATCGGCGGTGCAGATCCCCGCAGCTAGGATACAACCTCCCAACCGGAGGATGTATACCCTCGTCTTCCTTCGAACAGCCCTCCGGAGGTGGTCGAACAGTCCCCCGGACGGTGTCGCAGACAGCCCTTCGGGAGGACCTTCGAAACTCGAACGGTCACTCGGACAGCCCTTCGGGAGGACTCACAGAACTTGGACCGTCACTTGGACAGCCCTTCGGAGGCACTCACGAACAGCCCCTCGGGCACTAAGATCGAAACTACGACCTCTCTACAGAGTTGACACATACGGTGTCATCTATCCGGCAGGGCTTCGCCGTCCAGAACTAGTTCCCACCGGAACCCAGACAGCCTTTCGGCTCTACGAACTCTTTTCGTGGGAGGGAGAGAGAAGCCAGATCATTGCATGGCACTTGTATGTGAGAAGGGATGAGTCTTTAGGCAGCCCCCTCCACCCCTATTTATAGGCCAAGCCCAAGGGTGGCTTCTCCAAGAAGCCAAGGGGAAAAATACCAAAGGACCCTCAAGGTGGCTTCTCCAAGAAGCCACCCAAAAAGCACTTTCACTATTCACGACGACATTTTTCAGCGTCCGTTCGAACTGAAAATATTTATGTGGGCTTAGAACATTTCCAGTACCCACTAAAATAATTTTCAACGCATTCTGGAACAATTCCAGATTAGTGATTTTCATCTGCGAAAAGCATCTGAAGTGGTTCCGGCAGCTCCGGAACATTTCCGGTTTTTCTTCCAGAAAATTCCCAAAAGTTTTCAGAATGATTCTAGCACCCTCCAAGAATTATCGGGCATGTGCCGAAACCAATTTGACTTTATGGTATCCTCTGAAACAACTTTTCAGTTTCACCGGAACTCATCCGGTGACCTCTCTCTGCGGAACTTTTCCGCTGTCCGAAACTTTTTCGGTGTCCGAAACTTTTTCGGTGATTTTCTCTCAGACTCCCTGTCTAGTATTCAGCAGATAGATGACCCTTAAGCGTGTGACCCTATAGGTTCGATGAAGTATAGACATGACCCGGAACCCCTTCCGATCAATGATCAACATCGGAGCCGTGGACACCCATATTGACCCCTATACCCACACGAATGAATATTCGAGTGAACCTCCAGTTGCCGTGTGCTATTCCTGTTGCTTCGCGATATGTTACAAATACCCGAGGTGAGACATGATGGCATTCCCGTGGATCAACAACTTGTCCACTATGCTAGTTACCTCGTTACCGGTATTGTTCTCTTTTCTCGTTACCGTGTTCTGGCATCCCCGTGATCAAATCACAAAGTGTCTGGCCAGACGATGATGGATACCGTAACACCGAGAGGGCCCAGAGATATCTCTCCATCGTCGGAGGAGCAAATCCCAATTTTGAGCTATCAAGTTACTTAACATACTTTCCCATGAACCCGTAAGCCGCCGTAATAGCCATCCAGTTACGGATGACGTTTAACAAACCCCAAAGTTCATGAATCAAGCATGAAGAAACTCGATACTCTCATGGTCTGAGGAATCATGCAAACGTTAACCATCTCTGTGTTATTAACCATTAACTTGTGACGAAAGAATCTCATAGCATAACATCAATCGGGGCGATTCAACACAAATGTTCTTCTAACACTGTGCCCTCAAAGTTGCTGGCATAGACATGCCCATGATCAGGAAAACAGAACCATCATGCAACACTTGAGCTAGTCTTAGAGGCCAGACTAGGAATACATTTTACTGTTTATTATCCCACACGTGCATATGAGTCTTCCTCCGAGCCTCGTTTTATTTGCAGACTCGAGAATCATTGCAGTTATAGCATGGAACATAAACCTAATTATGAACAGGGAGATAATCAATAACATTTATTATTGCCTCTAGGGCATATCTCCTACAAAATGCAATGTAAGTTGACATGTTAACCCTGGTACATGATTGATGTTTTAGTTTATTGTAATATATTTTTACAAGAAGTTGAGTAGAGGACCCTCTCTGTCCTACAATGTGTATGGTGGTGTACAAACTTAATATCTGCCTCGAAAGAGGCATGCAGACCTTATAATATATAGCTTTCTCGGTCTGCCGGCAATACTAAGAAACATGAAACGCAAAATACATGACAAGTTTTGGATGTTCTAACTTATAATATATAGCTTTTCTGAAGGGCAAGTGTTGCTTGCTTAAATATCAGTTACTCATACTTGTCTAGGTTTTCTATTTGATGTGCGCATACAATGTCTATAAATTTACACCGAGAATTGTGTGTCAAGTAATACTAAGTTATGAGACTATTTGTCACTTGGACTTTGTTGCATGGTGCGGACAAGATGATTGCTAACTAGAACAAATAGAACCTAAAATTACACGTGCGTTGCACGTGCACATTTACTAGTGAGACATAAAGTGCAAGAATGTAGTTACACTAAAATGCTTCAGACGTCGCTAAATTATTTTCATCCTTTGTCGTCTTATCAATAACTGAAGTTTCTCAGGCAAAGTATGTGAAGCTCTGATTCACATGCTCAACACCAAAATCTCTCAAACATGAACAAAAATATGGTGCATGGAACGAAGAATGCACACACTTCTGCGTTCTGAGGATTTTATCAGGATAGCATACACACTTAAAACAGAAATACTTATGTTATTCTGTGGCATTATCTCTCAGCTCATCAATTCGAAGGAGAAAAATAACCCACTGTCTGATAGGATATGTAATTTGTTAGCAGACATGAAGTAATTGATCCACATATACTCTTTGCTGTAGAAGAAAGCGAGTCAGGAAGCACATGCGAGGGATGCGATACTTACATCACTGTGAGGCAGAAAGCACGTGTGAGGGATGAAATTCTTCCACTTCTTGGCACAGAGTTGTGGTCGTTTCAGACTCGTTTGCAGCAGATTTAGACGAAGTACCCGGCGATCTTCCCCGTGGTGACTGGTGAGTGCGACAGCAAGCTCTGCACGTTGATGAGGAGATAGGGGCGGTGGTGGGCAGAACGGCCAGCAGGGAGGAGACCGGTGCGGATCTGAAACCGGCAGGGAGCAGAGGGCTCCGCGCCGCCGCGCAGCGGGCTCGTTCGCCGGCGGCTAACCTGCATCCACCCACTTCCTGCTTAGAGAGGCGAGGGATGCAGGCGCCGCAGCGCCACGGGATCGCTCGCGGCCTCGTTCGCCGACAGCGGCCCTGCGTGCGCCCACGTCGTGCTGAGGGAGGAGATCAGTGCGGCTGGAGACGCGAGGGGGAGCGGGCGCCGCCGCATCGTGGGAGACTTGTGCGGCCGGAGAGGTTAGTGCTAATTTTGGGGGGAGATTTAGATGGAGGTTAGCGCTAATTTCGGCGACGTGGGTGCTGTGAACCTTTCGTTCGCTTCTGCCAGAGTTTTCGTCCACACTAACAAATTGCTAAATGCAACTTTGACTGAGGGTTGGTTTTATCTTTACGGTTAGATCTAATTAAGTGATCGTAATCGTGAGGCTGTTATTGATTCGTGTTGTTACGTGTAGGTTAGACTGGGTACACTTAGCGATGAATATGTTCACTTGTTTAATAGTAGTAGAGATGTGCCTGCATAGAGATTGATTTACTATTTTTGATTCTACCACTGCTGCTGGTTCTGTTTTGGGTTTTGATAATTCACCATGCAAGATTGAAGGCATAGGTTCCGTTCGTATCAAGATGTTTGATGGCACAATCAAAACTTTGACAGATGTTCGGTATATTCCGAAGATGAAGAGAAATTTTATTTCTATGAGTGCACTTGATGCAAAGGGGTACAAATATTCAGGTGGTGATAGTGTTTTGAAGGTCACCAAAGGCTCCCTTGTTGTGATGAAAGGTGACTTAAGTTCGACCAATGGTCTTTATTACCTTCGAGGTTCTACCGTTTCAGGTAACGCTACTCCAGTTATTTCAAAGAATTCTGATTGTGATGCTGCTAACCTTTGGCATATGCGTCTTGGACATATGAGTGAACTTGGTTTGGCAGAGTTAAATAAGAGAGGTCTTCTTGATGGATATGAACCTGGTAAATTGAAATTTTGTGAGCATTGTATCTTCGGCAAACACAAGAGGGTGAAGTTCAACACTTCGACTCATACAACCGAAGGTATTCTTGATTATGTTCATTCTGATTTATGGGGACCATCTTGCAGAAAGTCACTAGGTGGTGTTAGTTACATGCTGACTATTATTGACGATTATTCGAGAAAAGTTTGGCCTTATTTCTTGAAGCATAAATATGAAGCATTCTCAGCATTAAAGGACTGGAAGATTATGATTGAGAGACAAATTGAAAAGAAGGTAAAGATACTTCGCACTGATAATGGTATGGAATTCTATTCTAAGCAATTTAAGAATTATTGCAAATCTGAAGGCATTGTCAGACATTACACCGTTCCTTATACTTCTCAACAAAATGGTGTTGCTGAACTTATGAACAGGACCATTATTTTCAGAGCCCGTTGCATGTTGTCCAATGCAGGTTTGCATAGGCATTTTTGGGCTGAGGCCGCTTCCACTGCTTGTTATCTCATTAATCAGTCACCATCTATTTCTCTTAATAAGAAAACTCCAATTGAGGTATGGTCTGGTTCACCTACTGATTATTCACAGTAGAGAGTTTTTGGTTGCACTGCTTATGCTCATGTTGATAATGAAAAATTGGAGCCTAGGACTGTTAAGTGCATCTTTCTTGGTTATAAATCTGGTGTTAAAGGTTTTAAATTGTGGAATCCTGAAACCCAGAAGGTTGTTATTAGCAGAAATGTTATCTTTAATGAATTTGTTATGTTACATGATGTTCCATCTACTAACGTTCCTGTTGAGAGTGAACATCAGCCTATTGTTCAGGAGCATACCGTTCAGTTGGAGCATGTTATTGACTCAGGTGATACATCCGGTAATGAAAATGTTGATGCACATGATGAACCCGTCGTTGATGATGAACATGTCACTCCTACTCCAAATCAACCTATTGTTCCACCCAGTTGGAATCTCGCACGTGACAGAGTTAGACGGGATATTAATAAACCTGAAAGGTTAATTGAAGAGTGCAATATTGTTTCTTTTACTTTATCTGTTGCAGAAGAAATTGAAGGTAATGCCGAGCCTTCTTCATATTCCGAGGCTATTATTTCTGGTGATAGTAATAAGTGGATAACCGCTATGCATGATGAGATGGAATCACTTGAAAAGAATGGCACTTGGGATTTAGTAAAATTACCTAGAGAGAAGAAACCTATTCGTTGCAAGTGGGTTTTCAAGAGGAAAGAATGTGTTTCTCCTAATGATGAGACAAGATATAAATTAAGGTTAGTTGCTAAAGGTCACAGTCAAATTCCAGGTATTGACTATAATGAGGTATTTTCTCCTGTTGTAAAGCATAGCTCTATTCGCACTTTACTCAGTATTGTTGCCATGCATGATCTTGAGCTTGAACAATTGTATGCTAAAACTGCATTCTTACATGGAGAATTAGAAGAGGATATTTATATGGAACAACCTGAAGGTTTTGTTATTCCTGGAAAAGAAAAGATTGTCTCTAAGTTAAAGAAATCTCTTTATGGATTGAACCAATCCCCTAGACAGTGGTACAAGAGATTGGACACCTTTATGCTCTCTCAAGGTTTCAAAAGGTCTAATTATGATAGTTGTGTTTATTTGAAAACTGTCAATGATTCAACTACTTATTTGCTCCTTTATGTTGATGATATGTTAATTGCCGCAAAGAGTATGTCAGAGATTAATGAACTAAAGAAGCAATTGAGTAATGAATTTGAGATGAAGGATTTGGGTGCAGCAAAAAAAATACTTGGCATGGAAATATCCAGAGATAGACCGTCTGGAAAAGTGTATCTAAGTAAGAAGGGATATATTGATAAAGTTCTTCGTCGTTTTAATATGCATAATGCCAAGACGGTGAGTACTCCGTTAGCTGCACACTTCAAATTATCAGCAGCTTTATGTTCTAAGTCAGATGCAGATATTGAGTACATGTCTAGAGTTCCCTATTCGAGTGCAGTTGGTTCACTTATATATGCCATGGTTTGTTCACGTCCTGATTTATCATATGCATTGAGTGTTGTTAGTAGATACATGGCTAATCCTGTAAAAGAGCATTGGAAAGCAATTCAGTTAATTTTCAGATACCTGCGAGGTACTTCTAATGCTTATTTGCAGTTTGCGAAAACTAGAGATGGACTTGTTGGTTTTGTTGATTTTGATTTTGCTGGTGATTTGGATAAGAGAAGATCGCTCACAGGTTACGTTTTAACCATTGGTGGTTGTGCTGTGAGTTGGAGAGCAACTTTGCAGTCTATTGTGGCTTGTTCCACTACTGATGCCGAGTATATGGCTATTTCTGAGGCATGCAAAGAAGCTATCTGGTTGAGAGGTTTGTATACTGAGCTTTGTGGATATTCATCTTGCCCTACCGTATTTAGTGACAGTCAAAGTGCTATATATCTTACGAAGAATCCAATGTATCATGAGAGAACAAAGCACATTGATGTCAGATATCACTATATTCGAGATGTTGTTGCTGAAGGTGATTTGAAGGTATGCAAGATAAGTACTCATGATAATCCTGCTGATATGATGACAAAGCCAGTTTCTACCAATAAGTTTGAGTTTTGCTCACGCTTAGTTGGTATTTCTCACTAGTCTTATGGACTTGCCGTCAGTTTGACATATTTGCCCCTCCGTCCTTACAAGTGGGCCCAAAACTTACCTATTCGATGCAGTATATCTCTCATTCTATTTCTTCAACCTCTCGGCGACGGCAGAGGCGATTTGGACGGCGACGGGAGGCGGCGGGAGGTCGTGGATCTAGAGGGCGATGGCACTAGGCTGTTGATGTGCATGTCGGGCATGTCTTCGTCAAGCTCCTCAGTTCATGGCGAGGTAACTGTTCTGACTCGATTTGGGTATTTTTTGTGGGGATTAGGGTTCATCAATTTGGGGATTTTATGCATTTAGGTGGATGGTGTTGGGAATGTTCAGTTTGAATCCGAGTTCTACCTCCTAGATCTGACATTCAATGGGCCCGAGATGGGCACGACGAAGCGGTGCCCGGGGCACGGGCTTATTCCTGCTCGACGCGTCGCCTGGGGAGGAGCAAGCATGGGAAGAAGATTCCTAGGGTGCCCTGTTGATGTAATTTCTCTTTTGCTTGTCATTGGGCTTTAATTAGTTGCAAATGATTCTTTTTTTAATCCAAGTTATTATTTTGCAGCTCCCTGATGAATGTGACTGGATTGTTTGGATTGGCCCACCTCCGACAGATCATGTTGCACGTGCATTTGAGGAACTTCATGCAGGATTGGAGAAAAGTTGGCTAAAAGCTCATGATTTGAAGCGCAGGGTGATGTATCTAACAGAGAAGAACAAGAAAATGAAGTTGAAGATGAAGAAGAGAAATGAGCTTATGCAAACATGGGGATTTCTCATAGTTCTTTGCATTAGCATTTTGGCAACATTGTTTCAGAATCCATACTAATTGGATGATTATGTGTAATGTGAGGACCAACGTGTTTGGACCAAAGTTGTACTGGTAATGTAAGGATGATTGTGAACTATCTCAAGTAGCTGTCAAGTGTTTGGACCAAAGTTGTACTGGTAATGTAATGTGACATGTTTCATTAGGAAAATGTTCTATCTATTTTGAGTATGTTTGCTCCAATGTGCTCCCATGAACAAACTTGACAGTTAAAGAGTAGATTTACCACATGAGGTATCACATAGCACATGACACATGATATAGCAGAAAGCACATGAGATAGAAGTTCTACATTAGTTGCCAATTCCACATTTGAAACATGAGCTAAGAGTTCACAAAAGCTAAGAGCATACTACCACAAATCTGGTACATCACCATACAGTTTTGAATTGAAAAAGACAAGCTAATAGTTCACAAATCCAACAAACACTTCACAACTACTTCTTCTTGCTCCTGGTGTTGCAAGTTGGGTTTGAAGAGAGCCTAGAACTCCTCCTGCTGCTCACTTTCTTGGTCAGAACTGGAGTAGAAGACCTGCTCAAATTGTTGCTTCCAGTGACAGAACCTACAGTCTCCTCTTCTTCTGTAGCTTTCATCTTCTTCTTTAGTGGTGATTGTCCTCTCTCAGCTGGTCTTTTGTAGTTCTTTCTTGGGCTGCAAAAAATGACAGAAGTCGGTTATATAACACTCAAAAAATGACAGAAGTCAGTTATATAACACTCAAATAATGACAGAAGCAAACAAATTTACCTCACTGCACTACCAACTGTTGTTGCATCCTGGCAGGGCACAGGCTCAATTGTTGGATCTGCTGCAGCAACATCTGTAGCAGCAGCTGTAGCAGCAGTTGTATTAACTGCCACAGGAGTTGGTGTATCTCCATCTTGTACTGAATGCTAAGCTTCTGTTGCATATGCAACATCTGTAGCAGTATCAACATCTGTAGCATTTTCAACATCTGTAGCTTCATGAATTGCAGCTTCCTGTACATCATCTGTACCTAGAGGTTCATCAGTTGCATTATCAGCACCCCAGTGTTCTTCTTCTCCAAATGCAGGGTCAATTGACTCTTTGTAGTGGCTCCCACGGTGCCCAAGCTTTCCACATCTTGAACACTTTTTCTTCCTTCCTCCAAGTCCTTTTCCCTTTGATTTTGCTCTAATTCTTGTCTTCCTAGGTCTGCCAGGGGGCCTATTTTGCACTGGAGCACACAATTTAAATCCTAGATTTACCACATCTCATTGTTGCTTGCCCTCCAAGAGTGGCAAATTATCAGCATAAGTTGCATTGAATTTTGCCATAGAGAAATACTCATGTACATACTGATCAATTTCACTGACTGGACCTCTCATTGAAGTGATAAAGTATAGAGCATGTATGCATGGTTGTCCTGTTATTTGCCACTTTCTACAACTACAACATCTTGTTTCCAAATTAACAGGATATCTTCACTCTCTTTTTTCCTTGTCAATTGCAGTAATTTCTGCCTCAAATGTGCTTCTTTTCACTATGGTCATATCAAGGACCTTAGATTTAGCATGAAGCATTATCATGATTTTAGGGATTATTGTGTGCCCAATGTATGTGGCAGCTGCAATCTGCTGTCTCAAGTCAAACTTCTCCATTATGAACTGCCTTATTTTGTCAAGCAAGTCCACAATGTGTACCCCCTTCCACTTCCTAATTTTGGAGTTGAATGACTCAGCTAGATTGTTGTTCACATAATCAACTTTGCAAATTTCATTGAAGAGGGCCCTGGCCCATAGCTTGGTGTGATGCTCCTCTAAGTACTCTTTCACACCAGGCTTGCTGTACAATTGTCTAAGATGGTAGTTGTGTTTTTTCAGGCTATATGTCAATGAACAAGGCCATAAATTTTCATCAAAAAATTTACCTCTAAATTTTTTGGAAAAATTGGCTGCCAAATGCCTCATGCATTCTCTGTGCTCCACTCCTGTGAATACATCTTCTACAGCAGTCTCTAGTCCTTTGCATGCATTTGTATGGATAACAAGACCTGGTGGATGCCCTATTAGTTTTTTTAAATTCTGGAAAAACCATGTCCAACTTTCTATATTTTCAGACTCAAAAACTCCAAATGCTACTGGGAAGATCCAGTTGCAAGCATCCACTGCACATGCACTGACAAGTTGCCCTCTATATCTGCCATTTAATGATGTGCCATCTACTGCAAGATAAGGCCTACATCCATCCAAAAAACCTTGCCAGCATGCTTTGAATGAAACAAACACTCTCCTAAAGCACTCTTTCTGTCTACTTTTTCCATTTATTTTGTACTCTACAGTGTGCTTATCAATGTTTACTACACTGCCAGGAGATGCTTTCTCAACTTCTGCCTTGAAAGTATACAACAGTTGAAATGAGTCAGTCCACTTACCATAGATGTTGTCAAGTGCCATTTGTTTCCCATAGAACACTCTCATGTATGGCACCTCCAGGCCATATTTTTTCTTCAGGTTCTTCTGCAACTGTCTAACTCCAATCTCTGAATCCTCTAAAACCCAGTTCTTCACAGCATCACCAACCCATCTGCTCTTAGCTGACTTCAGTCATTTCCTTCTGTTGACACTTGGACAAGTATGAGCAGTCTTGTTCACTTTGACCTGCAATTATGAAAGTTGAAATACATGTTAGGACATATGTGGTGCAATAGATAATTGAAATAAAATTTCCATGTAACTATGCATGCATCCAGTGTTACTAACTTAAGTTAATACCTGAAATAGTGTGCTATGCCTCATTAAAGAGGCATGCATCCTCCACCTACACCTCTTATAAGCACAATGAACAGTCAACCTGGTAGGATCACTTTTGTCTATTACAAATTCACTTTGAGTCTTTATTGAGAAAGTGGCTAGTGCATTCCTACAGTCTAAAGCACTGGAAAATATAGTTCCTTCTTTTAAAGAAGGATCATCTCTATTATACTGCACATCTGGCCTTGCATCATCCGAATCCTCACTGTATCCCATGTCCATGTCCTCCTCCAACTCATCTTCACCTGGCTCATCAAACATTCCTTTTGGTGGTGGAATATAATCTTCTTCCCCCTCGTCATCTTTCTTTTTGGCCTTCTGCCTTGTAACAAACTGTGGGAAAAGCCTTTCATCCTCATCATCTGTAGGCCAATCATCAGGAAGTCCCTCTTCAATATTTGGATCAGCAGAATCTATGCTACTACTAGGACCTGCGTGACTAGAAACTTGCACTGCTGGTGTACCTGGTACCTGCATAGAGCTCTCTTCTGTCTGTCCTCTTTTTCCACTGCTTTCTGTCTGTCCTCTTTTTCTCTACATAACATTGATCTCCAATTTGACTGGGACCCAAGCATGTGCTGTAAACATTTTTCCTAGCTCATCATCACATTGGACTGGGACCCAAACATCACTATCAATGTTCCAGTACCTGAATTCTACCGCATCATGTATTCCCCAGGGGTATTTCGAAAAAATCAGAGATCTAAATTGTTCAAACTTCAGTGTGCTCTCCACAACCAAAGGAAATGAGAACCCTATTTCCACTGCTTTTGTACCAGCAGGAACTAGCAGTGTCGTTTGCATCCTACAATCCAGACAAATATGTCCCGCCCTACGGATAATCATGGAAACAGGGAAAAAATGCACCAAATGAGCACTACGAACGCAGCAACCACCAGATCCAAGTACAATAACTAAAGAGAACAAAGAACATGCTTCAGATCTGAAAGAAAGGACTTACCCAAGCGATGCATCCATCGCTGGCGTTGTGCTCCCTTCTTGGCCGTCGCCGCCGCAAGCACCGTCACCCTCCATCCACAGCACAGCAGCATACGGAGTCAGACCAATGGAATCTCCACCGCGGCCGCCATTAATCTGGAGCTGTGCTTCCCGGAGATCGAAGGGTTAGGGTTACACTGCGATTTGGGGGAAGAGAGAGCGTGCGGGTCGACCGAGAGAATGAAAGAGAATGCATCGAACAGATAAGATTGGGTGAGGGGCAAATATGTCAAACTGACGGCAAGTTAGCGGTCAAACAGCCTTGACCGGACGGAAACGGCACGGAGGGGCATTTCTATAAGTGGAACTGACGGCAGAGGGGCAAATTTGAGCACCCTTCAAAGTTAGGGGCAAATCTGAGTAGTGGGATCCAGTTAGGGGCATAGATGTAAATTTCCCCTTCTTGTTTTCATAAAGTGTAGACACTCTTAAGCCGTGATGATGTTATCTGTTATTAGTCTTCCAGGAACAAATGATGATTGCTCTTCTGATATAATTTCTGGCAGGATTTGCTTCAACCTATTCGCAATCACCTTCGAGGCAATCTTGTATAATACATTGCACAAGCTTATTGGTCTAAACTGAGCTAACAGAGTTGGAGTCATTACCTTAGGAATCAAAACCAGAAAAGTGTCATTTATGCACTCGGCATTTTCCTCTCCTTTAACAGTCCTCAAAACAGCCTTAGTAACCTCTTCCCCGCCCACATCCCAGTGCCGCTGATAATAATGCGCTGGAAATCCATCGGGTCCCGGAGATTTTGTGGGAAACATTTGAAATAGAGCTGTCTTGACTTCTTCTTCTTTATAATCCGCACACAACACTGCATTCATCTCAGGAGTAACCCTTCGAGGGACGTGTTCAAGCACCGCCTCCATGTTAGTCACCCCCTCAGAGGAATATAAGTTCTTATAAAAATCTGTGACCATCACTTTCAGTTCTGTTGGATCATCTACAACAACCCCTAAAGAATTCATTAAAGCCTTTATCATGTTCTTTTTCCTCCTCATACTAGCACGCATGTGAAAAAACTCTGTATTTTCATCTCCTGCCTTCAGCCAATCAATTCTTGAGCGTTGGCGCCATAACAGTTCTTCCCTATGATACAATTCAACCAACCTCTCATTCAGTTTCACCTCTATATGGCTTGGCCCAGTGCGTGTTGGGTCATTCCTTAGCTCTTCTAACTCCTTCTTCAAGCTTTTCATCTCTCTGCGAACAGACCCAAAAGTCCTTCTATCCCATCGCCTCAGGTTGTTCGACAAGGTAAATAATTTCTGCTTTATCTCTGTAGCTCTCGAACAGGGTTGAGAGGCTGACCACGACATTTGAATTGTCTCCTTCAAGTTCTCATAACTCTCCCAAGCAACCTCATAACGAAAAATTTGGTTCAGAGATTTGTTTGCCACCTCGTCCCTATTCAATTCCAGGTGGATTGGGCCATGATCCGAAGAGGACGCCGTACGGTGCGACAAACTCGCCAGCGGAAACATAGAGCACCAAGAAGGCGAGCCCAAAGCTCGGTCAAGTCTAACTCTCGTGAAGGTTCCAACTGTGACTTTCTTCTCAAAGGTCCAGAATCTCCCTTTAAATCCAATATCCAGCAGCATACAAACATCAACAGTGTCTCGGAACCCTTGGATTTGGGCATTACTCCGTTGTCCAATTCCTTCATGCTCTTCTAGACGTAATACTTCGTTAAAGTCTCCGATACATAGCCACGGTAGACCGCTCGAACTTGCAATATTCTTTAAAGTATCCCAAGTTTGGTGGCGCAAGTGTGTTTGAGCCTCTCCGTACACCACCGTCATCCTCCATGGGTCAAAACCAGATTCTAACAGCACAATCCACATGATAATCAGAGTAACCCAAAATATCGATATCTATTAAATTATTCCAGAAAATACCAATGCCTCCGCTTCTACCATTACTGCTAATTGCATAACTCTTATCAAAGCCTATAGCACTAGCCAGACTCTCCACCCTCACTTTGTCAATTTGTGTTTCAACTATACAAAGCAAAGTAGGGGCAAATTCCTTCGCTATCTCGCGAAGCTCGCGAATTGTTGAGGCTTTGCCCGCACCCCGACAATTCCAGCTGATGATACTCATTGCGCTCGGCGGCGCCCCTCGGAGGAGCCCGCCGTTGTTGCATTTGTTGTGTCACTGCCTTCTCCTCCAGTCTCTCTCCCTCCCTGCTCCAAACCATTTTTTTTGCCCTCTTGTTTATTTTCCTTGGCGAGACATAGACCGGTGGTAGCGGAGGAACCCCACCTGGGCTATTCTGTATTAAGGCCAAAGTGCCTGTACGCTCACCGTTCTCTGAATCTGCCTGCGTTAATGCAGCAGACAGCACACCCTGCGTGTTATCAGCTGAGATCCTCTTGTTATTGGCTTTGAGCGCCTCGGCTGCCATTCTTGCTTTCTCGTCTGTATTCTCTGCATGTACGTTGGAAGCAGCATGAGGGGGCTGCATGTTATTTGCTGTAGTAGAGTTACTTGCACTGTTTTTTTCGCCTGCCAGTTTCGCACTCTCGTCATTATCATCTTTCTCCACTTCTTCGACCCGGTCCTCTTGTGCATCCGTACCAGCTGTGTTGTTTCTTCCGGTGTTCACATCACCACCTCGCCCACGAGCTGGGACGAAGCCCCGCCCAGCAGTACCACCTCGGCCTCGACCCCTACCTCCTCGGTATGCAAACCTTCCACCCATCGACTGAGAATAATCCACTGTACGCCGATGGGCTAACATCCAACGACCCCATTTTTTGTCCTCCTCCTTCCAAATCCCTCTGCCACACTCTTCATGGCTATGGCCCATGAATCCACAAACTTGACAGAAGAATGGTATCTTCTCATACTTGACTATCAACAGGCGTCTTCCTTCTCCTTCAACCGTCAACGGCGTGAATCGAGTCAAGGGTTTGGTGGTCAAAACCCTTGCTCGTACCCGGACATAGTCACCCTCATAGTACAGGTTGGGACGAAGTTGTACCTCTCTGACCTTGCCAATCCTACGAGCGAGCTGATCTACTATTGGTTCCTGACGATAGACATCCGGGATCTTATGGATTTGAGCCCAAACATACAGTCCATCTAGCACCACCGATTCAGGATCCGTCTTTCTGTCGTAATCTTCTATGACCACACCAAGCCCTCTGAATAGCCAGGGTCCTCCATGGACGACCTTTCTCCATTCTCCTAGGCAAAAGAGCTGGAAAATAAACAAAATTTCCCCAGCCTCTCGGAACTTTGGCGTTTGGGCCAAACCCCAAATAAATTTCATGTTATCAAAAAACGCCGTCGAGCTGAACGGTCTGTCGGTGTTAACCCTAGCAATGGCCATCCATCCAGCCTCCGCCTCAAACTTCCTGGCGTCTGCCTTACCAATCACCACATCATCCAACTCCTCATCCAACAATTCCATGCCCTTGAGCATCTCCTCCAGATCAACCTCTTCTTTCTTCCCTGTTCTTGAAGAAGATCCCATCTCTTCCATGGCAACAGAGAGTCAGGAGCGCGCGCCCCCGACCTTCAGACTCCCCCTCGTCGCCCACGAAGGGCAGCGATTCGGTATTGGCGTAAAACACAGCGATCTCCCCGGCGATCAAAACAATCGCCAGCGGCGCCGCTGCAAACCCTAAGCGAGAGGGTAGTCCTATAGTGCATGCTATTTTTTAAGTGATCATGACTCGATCGGAGCCAGTTCGGCCTTTGCCTCCACCCTCGACGAACTGTGCAGCTATTTCCGTTGGCGCCTACTTCTCTGCTCAGGACGGTTATGTGGCAGCTGGGATGGTATTGAGGAAGGAAAATGGTTCTATAATATTTGCAGCTTACCGGCTGCTATTCCGTTGTAACGATGCTCTTGAAGCGGAAGTTCATGCATTTATGCAAGGTATGGTACTCTTGGCCATCCAACACATGAATAGACCGGTTGTTGTACATTCCCGACTCAGCAGTAGCTTTATCAATCCTACCTGAATATCTGATGACAGTCTCTCTCAGGGCATTTAGCAGCTGAGATAAAGACCCTGATGATAGACAGGGAGTCTGTTCCTCACAAAATTGGTCGTGTTCAAAATAGGGTAGCAGATCGACGAATAGAATCTCGCGCTTCTGTATGGTTGCATTGTGGACCTCCGGTCCGGCTAATCTATGCTTCACAATGAAAAAAATAGCGCGCTACAGAAAATAGCACGACCCCTGAAAATATGTTATTAGCGTGCTATAGCGCGCTACAACGTGCGATTAGTGAGACAATATACACAAATTAATTTAGCGAGGCAATTCAGTATACGCTATAGCGTGCTATTAGCGGCGCTATAGCGCGCTATTTTTTTCAGTGATGCTTCATTACAAGTTTAACACGCGTGCTGGTCGCTGGTCAGCTCCCAACCGCGCGGCTGGGAGCTGACTAATCAATCAAGCAAGGCTTGGCCTTGTCAGAATCGGCCCAGATCGCCGAATGAGCGACGTTGGCTTGACTTCGACTATTTGACGGTCCATTGCGCGTCCTGCTCAAGACATGTCGAGCAGAAAACGCTACAAAGTCATGCGGAGTGGTCAAAAATAAGTCATGCGGAGTGGTCAAAGGTGGAATCTACTCAGTTCTTTTTTTTTTGAATTGGAAATCTACCATGTATTTATATGACTAGTATTTTCGAAGTTTCTTGTTTGCAAGAAAATTCTCAATCAATTCATCGTGCCATGGCAATACAAAGAACACAAAATTAACAAAACTTACATCCATGCCCGTAGACCATCTTTTTATTTTTATTTTTTGAAAGGATATCCGTACACCACCTAGCGACGACTACAAGCACTGAAACGAGCCAACGTCATGCCGCCTTCATCACCCCTTCCTCACCGGATAACCAGTCTCACTAAGCCACACTTGTCTGAACGATTGTTTTGTTATAATTTTTAAAATACAGTTTTCTTTTTCGAGTACAGTGGCATAGCGTTTGTTGCACTGCACATATCCCATGCCTCGTTGGTCAAACTGAATATCAAGTTTCAACCTCGAGAGGGCATATATACGAACTAAAATTATGAAGTGTTTCTTTCTCGTAAAAGCAACATCTAGGGCATACACATCGAGTGGTGCCGGAGCATGAGGTAAACTGTAGAACGGGCCAAGCGCGGGCACTAGTAGAAAACAGGGCTTTGGTTGAGGCCAGGATAAGGGCATTAATCCCGGTTCACTTACGAACCGGGATCAAAGGGTGCATCAGTCCCGGTTCGTGAGGCCAGGGCGCCGGCCGTGCCTCGGGGGCCATTCGTCCCGGTTCGTCTGACACCGTTGGTCCCGGTTCCAGCCACGACTAAAGATAAGCCTATATATACCCTCGCCCCTGCCCGCTCACTCCTCTGTTTTTTTGGCCGGCCGGTGTGTGCAGGTGTGTGTTGCTCTAGCTCTCACCTTCTATGCACATGAGGTGTTCGATGAAATGCCCGAGCCACACTTAAGCTTTCTCCTCTCCAAGCTCCATTTTCCTCAAGATTTTTCTAGGTTTGGCGGTCCGTCCCGTCCCGTCCCCGTCCTCACCGCCGTCGATCGCCCGCGCCAATCTCGTCGCTGGCACCACCGTGGTGAGCCTCTTGTTCTTATCTTCTTTCTAAAAGAAAAAAAATTTACTTGTATGATTTAGATAGATACTTGTATAATTTTCTTACTTTTATTATTGTTTGTTATTATATAGTGCCATGGTTTTGGTATCTGCCCCCGTCGGCCCTCGTCCTGTCTATGATTCGGATGTGGTATATTATCTTTTATAACTATTTGTTTCATTTAGTGTTTATGACAATTATGCCGACCAACGTGACATAAATGTTTTTATCTAGGAGGTATGTGAACCGGAAATTCCAACTGACCCTCTTGTCGAGAGGTTAAATTTAGTTGAACAAGAAAACGAGTATTTGAAAGAAAAATTGAAAAGAATTGAGGAGGAGAAGATGGAATTGGAGTTGAATGTTGCGGATGTCGTCGATGATCACAAGATCAAGATGGATGCAATGCACTTGAAGATTAGAAAGATTAGAAAATATGCCATTCATACTGAGGCTTGGTATCATTATGCCGTTGGATCAATTGTTACCTTAGTTGCGATTATGATCGCATTTGTTGTTGCATTTAAATGTTTTACATAGTTTCAATGTATGTTTTAATTAGATGCTTTAGAGAGCTATATGTTGTTCAATGAGAACTATGTATGAAATTTATGTATTTATTTTTTCAGTAATAACATTTGATCACTACTGTACTTTGGTTTTAATGTGATGATGAACTTCTATTAATTTGGTCACTTCTCTATTCATGATGTTCTGTAATGGTTTTTGATACACTTAATTATATAATGCACGCAGATGAACCGGCAATGGATATATGATGACCAACGCACCTCCGAGTACATTAAGGGCCTGCATAATTTTCTCGAAATGGCTGAGGCAAACAAGCAGAGTGGTTTTATGTATTGTCCATGTACTATCTGTGGGAATACGAAGGATTACTCTGACTCGAAAACCCTTCACGTCCACCTGCTTGAGAAGGGTTTCATGCCACACTATAATGTTTGGACCAAGCACGGAGAAAGAGGGGTTATAATGGAAGACAACGAAGAAGAAGAGGATGATGACAACTATCCACCCCCTGAATACGGTGATGCTGCAATGGGAGAAGCTGAAGATCAAGAGGAACCAGACGATGTGCCCGATGATGATCTTCGCCGGGTCATTGTTGATGCAAAGAGACAATGCCAAAGTGAAAGGGAGAAGTTGAAGTTCGATCGCATGTTAGAGGATCACGAAAAAGGGTTGTACCCAAATTGCGAAGATGACAACACAAAGCTCGGTATCACACTGGAATTGCTGCAATGGAAGGCAGACAATGATGTATCTGACAACGGATTTGGGAAGCTACTGAAAATAATGAGGAAGAAGTTTCCAAAGGATAATGAATTGTCCGACAGTACGTACGAAGCAAAGAATGTTCTATGCCCTCTAGGATTGGAGGTACAGAAGATACATGCATGCCCTAATAACTGCATCCTCTACCGCGGTGCGTACGAGAATTTGAACGCATGCCCGGTATGCGGTGCATTGCGGTGTAAGATCAGACAAGATGACCCTGATGATGTTGAGGGCGAGCACGCCAGGAAGAGGGTTCCTGCCAAGGTGATGTCGTATGCTCCTATAATACCACGGTTGAAACATCTGTTCAGAAACAAAGAGCATGCCAAGTTGATGCGATGGCACAAAGAGGACCATAAGAAAGACGGGAAGCTGAGAGCACCCGTTGACGGGTCGCAATGGAGAAAAATCAAGAGAAGGTGGGGGACTTTGCAGTTGACGCAAAGAACGTATGGTTTGGTTTAAGCGCGGATGGCATTAATCCTTTTGGGGAGCAGAGCAGCAATCATAGCACCTGGCCCGTGACTCTATGTATCTATAACCTTCCTCCTTGGTTGTGCATGAAGCGGAAGTTCATTATGATGCCAGTGCTCATCCAAGGCCCTAAGCAACCCGGCAACGACATTGATGTGTACCTAAGGCCATTAGTTGAAGAACTTTTACAGCTGTGGAATGGAAAAGGTGTACGTGTGTGGGATAAGCACAACCAGGAGGAATTTGACCTATATGCGTTGCTATTTGTAACCATCAATGATTGGGCTGCTCTCAGTAACCTTTCAGGACAGACAAATAAGGGATACCACGCATGCACGCACTATTTAGATGACACCGAAAGTATATATTTAGACAAATGCAGGCAGAATATGTACCTGGGGCATCGTCGATTTCTTCCGACCAACCATCAATGTCGAAAGAAAGGCAAGCATTTCAAAGGTGAGGCAGATCACCGGAAGAAGCCCGCCCTCCGTACTGGTGATCACATACTTGATATGGTCAATGATTTATAAGTAATCTTTGAAAAGGGTCCTGGCGGACTATCTGTTCCGAATGACGCTGAGGGACGCGCACCCATGTGGAAGAAGAAATATATATTTTGGGACCTATCCTATTGGAAAAACCTAGAGGTCCGCTCTGCAATCGACGTGATGCACGTGACGAAGAATCTTTGCGTGAACCTGCTAGGCTTCTTGGGCGTATATGGGAAGACAAAAGATACACCGGAGGCACGGGAGGACCAGCAACGTGTGCACAAAAAAAGGGCATGCATCCAAAGCAGAATGAAGGTCCTGCTAGCTACGCTCTTACCAAATAAGAGAAGGAAATCTTCTTTGAATGCCTGCTCACTATGAAGGTCTCGTCTGGCTTCTCGTCGAATATAAAGGGAATAATAAATATGACAGAGAAAAAGTTTCAGAACCTAAAGTCTCATGACTGCTACGTGATTATGAAGCAACTGCTTCCGGTTGCATTGAGGGGGTTTCTACTGAAAAACGTTCGATTAGCCATTGTGAAGCTATGTGCATTCCTCAATGCAATCTCTCAGAAGGTAATCGATCCAGAAATCCTACCAAGGTTAAAGATTGATTTGGTGCAATGTCTTGTCAGTTTTGAGCTGGTGTTCCCACCATCCTTCTTCAATATCATGACGCACGTCCTAGTTCATCTAGTCGACGAGATTGGCATTCTGGGCCCTGCATTTCTACACAATATGTTCCCCTTTGAGAGGTTCATGGGAGTCTTAAAAAAATATGTTCGTAACCGTGCTAGGCCAGAAGGAAGCATCTCCACGGGCCATCAAACAGAGGAGGTCATTGGGTTTTGTGTTGACTTCATTCCTGACCTTAAGCCGATTGGTCTCCCTCAATCGTGGTATGAGGGGAGACTGACTGGAAAAGGCACGCTAGGAGCGGACTCAATAATATGTAGGGACGGGCATTCTTGGTCTCAAGCACACTACACAGTTCTACAGAATTTTACCTTGGTGACCCCGTATGTCAATGAACAAAAGAATATTCTGCGCTCCAAACACCCAAAGCAGTGTGACGACTGGATTACATGTGAACACATCAGGACTTTCGGCAGTTGGTTGCAAACACATCTCATGGGTAACACCACTGTTGCAGATGAGATGTACTCGTTGGCCAGGGTACCATCTTCGACTGTATTGACTTACAAAGGGTACGAGATAAATGGGAATACATTTTACACGATCGTCCAAGATCAAAAGAGCACCAACCAAAACAGTGGTGTCCGCTTTGATGCAGCAACCAACAGGGGAAAGGATACATATTATTGTTACATAGTGGACATATGGGAACTTGACTATGGACATGATTTTAAGGTCCCTTTGTTTCGGTGCAAATTGGTCAATCTGTTAGGAGGCGGGGGGTACAGGTAGACCCGCAGTACGGAATGACAATAGTGGATCTAAACAATCTTGGGTACACAGATGAACCATTTGTCCTAGCCAATGATGTGGCGCAGGTTTTCTATGTGAAGAACATGCCTACCAATCCAAGAAAAGATAAGATAAGAAAGCGAATACATCATACAATGAGCCAAAGCGCCACATAGTTCTTTCAGGGAAAAGAGACATCGTGGGAGTGGAGGGCAAGATAGACATGTCTGAAGATTATGAAAAGTTTCATGAAATTCCTCCCTTCAAAGTCAAGGCTGACCCAAGCACGCTGTTAAACGATGAAGATTATCCATGGTTACGGCGCAATAAGCAAGGGACATAAGCGAAGAAAAAGTGAAGACTTTCTCTCCACAACTATTCTGATGATGGCCTTGATCTAGAATATCACTGTAGTTACATGTCAAGAAATGAAATGCCTTTTATAACAGATGATTTTTCGTTCGAAACTCTGATACTTCGAAAGAGATTGTCCATTTTGTACACGAAGTGCATCCAGCTTTTTTCGTAACCCTCTCAACTTTTTAGCACATGCTATGTGGGTGAAATGATGATACCATGCAACACTACTAGGAAAAGGGCTATAGCTGATATGGACATTAATGGCGCACCATGTATGTGGTGCGCCACTGCTATATAGCAGTGGCGCACCAGATACAGGTGCGCCATTAGTGTCCTCATTACTAATGGCGCACCAGACACACGGTGCACCATTACTAGCAAATTTTATTTATTTTTTATTTTTCCAAAACTATTAATGGCGCACCAGGGCACAGTGCGCCATTACTAGTTTTAACTATTAATGGCGCACCACACGCTCCATGCGCCACTACTAACAGTTTTTTTTTTACTTTTTTTTTCAAAACTAGTAATGGCGCACCTGGGTACAGTGCGCCATTACTAGTTCAAACTAGTAATGGCGCACCACAACCACGGTGCGCCACTACTAATAATTATTATTTTATTTTTTTGCAAAACTATTAATGGCGCACCACGTAACAGGTGCGCCATTAGTAACCAGGGTTACTAATGGTGCATTGGAAAAGTGATGTGCCATTACTAACTTTCTGAGTCTTACAAAAAATTCACCAAATGCACCCCCCCCCCCGACCGCCTTTTCAGTTTCAAAAAAAATAAAAGAAAATGATAAAAATGTCAAAAAATAAAAGAAAATAAGATTCCCATGTGATATGTGGTCTAGTTGTTAGCAAAATTTACAAACATGAATTTTCGACTTTTTTGCAAAATCTCTCGAGAATTTGTAAAATGGGCATAACTTTTGCATACGAACTCCGATGAAAAAGTTTTTTATATGAAAAATCATCTACTCGAAAAGTTACATCCGAATTCAACCGGAGGAACCCCATTGAACATTTTCAGAATCCCCAAAAACCTAACAGAATGAAAGATACGGGGCTTTTAAGATCTAGAGGGGGGAAATAGAAAAAAAATCAAACTTACTAGTGGCGCACCATTTGCTAGCTGCGCCACTAGTAACAGAAAATAAATTGGTTTCGAATTTTTTTTTTGGAATTTTTTTTCAAAATATGATACGTAATATGACCGGGAAGTTTGAAATATTTTTTCAAAATTTCATCACACTCATGAACATGAACAAAGTCTAGACATCAACAAGGTTTAATAGGATTGATATGATAGATATATTAACAAGTGCTTGTTAAGTGAGGTGGTGCTGGGGTTGGATAGAACTGCGAAGTTAAGCGTGCTCGGGCTGGAGTAGTGTGAGGATGGGTGATCTTCCGGGAAGTTTGACCACTTATTGTGATTTGACTTAAGATTAAGCATATTGACTTGAGATTAAGCCATAGTGACACGAGATTAAGAAAAAATTGAAAAAAAAAATTTGAAAATTTTTTTTGAAAAAAATTTGTTAGTAATGGCGCACTTCTATGTGGTGCGCCATTACTAAGTCAGAAAAAAATTTTAAAAAAAATTTTGAAATTTTTTTTTGAAAAAAATTGTTAGTAATGGCGCACTTCTATGTGGTGCGCCATTACTAAGTCAGATAGTAATGGCGCATCGTTTGACATATTAATGGCGCACTGCCAGGTGCGCCACTATTGTCTTGTATACTAATGGCGCACCAGGGGTGCGCCATTAGTATTTGTTACTAGTGGCGTGATGATAGTGGCGCATCTGTAGTGCGCCATTAATGGCCAAAACAGGTGCGCCACTAATTAGCCTTTTCCTAGTAGTGCAACTTTCAACCTTTTCAGAGTTCATTTGTAGTGCTTTTCAATTTCAGGGTCATTTAGCTCAAAAAAAGATTAAATGCATGAAAAATAGAAAATGAAGTCAGAAAGGGTTGAAAATTGATGATGTGGCTTTGAATGGTGCATATTGAACGCACAAAAAGTCTGGAGTTCAAATAAGTTTCAAAAATATGAAATGCCTTTGTAACAGATGAGTTTTTGTCCGAAACCCTGATACTTCGAAAGAGATTGTCCAGATTGTACACGAAGTGAATCCAGTTTTTGCCGTAACCCTCTCAACTTTTTAGCACATGCTATGTGGGTGAAATGATGATACCATGCCAACTTTCAACCTTTTCAGAGTTCATTTGTAGTGCTTTTCAATTTCAGGGTCATTTAACTCAAAAAAAGATTAAATGCATGAAAAATAGAAAATGAAGTTAGAAAGGGTTGAAAATTGATGATGTGGCCTTGAATGGTGCATATTGAACGCACAAAAAGTCTGGAGTTCAAATAAGTTTAAAAAATATGAAATGCCTTTGTAACAGATGAGTTTTCGTCCGAAACCCTGATACTTCGAAAGAGATTGTCCAGTTTGTACACGAAGTGCATCCAGTTTTTGCCGTAACCCTCTCAACTTTTAAGCACATGCTATGTGGGTGAAATGATGATACCATGCCAACTTTCAACCTTTTCAGAGTTCATTTGTAGTGCTTTTCAATTTCAGGTTCATTTAACTGAAAAAAGATTAAATGCATGAAAACTTTTATAAAATTCTAATAGCAAAAAGAATGAACTATAAAGAATCAATTAAAATATTCTGTTATGATCAATTAAAACAAAACTATAATATTCTTCAATAGCAAAAAGAATCAACTAAAAAGCTTTTATAAACCTGTAGTTATGATCAAAATAATATTAACTTAAAATTATATAAAATTTATGCAACTAAAATTATCAAAGTATTTTTTTGTTAAAAACTTTAATAGCGAAAAGAATTTTCATAAAGTTTTTTTTTGTTACAAATTTAATAGCAAACTAAAAAGCTTTTATAAAACTCTAATAGCAAAAGGAATCAACTAAAAAGAATCAATAAAAAATAAAATTTATGCAACTAAAATTATATAACTAAATTTAACATATGCAAAAAATAACATTAAAAATTTAAAAACATAACTTAAGCAAAACAAATTTTGCCCGCCTACTAGGCCACCACGGCCTGCATACGACTAGAAACCCACCTACACGTGGGCCAGGATGCAGACCAGCGGGGCAAGTAGGCCCAACAGGGCACAGAAGAACATTAGGCACAACAGGCCTGCATTAGAGAGGAGCTCGATGGGTCTATCGCAGCGGGGCTTATAAACCACTGCAATCGCCTCTCGGCAAGCGAGGTGGGACTAAACTTCCACCGCATCGCGCCAGTTACAGCACAAGCCCTTTGCTCCCGGTTGGTGGCTCCAACCGGGACTAAAGGTGTGGCTATATAAGCCAACACTTAGCAAATTTCCAATCCCCATCGTGTAGTTCCCCCGACGACGCCGCCAGGCTGCCCGAGCTCGCCGTCGACGCCCTTGCCGACGCCCTTGACGCCCTCTGCCCCAACGCGTGCCCTGCCTCGACGCCGGCGCCGCTCCCCGCGCCCCTGCCCTGCCCCGACGTTACCCCGTGCCCCCTGCCCCTGCCCCGACGCCGCCCCCGGCCAGTGAGCCGCCTCGACCTCCTCTCCTCCCTGCCGGAGCGGCTGTCGCGCTGTGCCTCCCCCCTCCTACGCCGCCGCCCGAAGCAGTAGCTAGCCCCTCCTCCCCATTCGGTCCGGCCCCTTAATTTCCTTCCTGTCCTCCCTCTTGCAATATTCTTTTTTCTGTTTTTTTTCATGATTTTGTAGAGGTTAAGAGGACTAAATGTGATAGATAGATAGATAGATGGTAGTTACATAGATAACTTGTTCATTAGGATTTTTTTTATATGATGATGATGATGACTATTAGATGAGGAGAGGTAATGATGATTTTTTTATGCTTCGATGATTTTGAGATGATGATGATGATAGATGATAGATGATTGTCAGATGATGATGTTGATGATAGATGATGATGCTTTTTTTTTGTTCATAGAATTTATTTTGTCCATTGATGTATGCTTTTTTTTGTTCATATTTTTTTGTCCATTGATGTATGCTAAAACTCATATAAGTTTACTAAGTTTTACTTTGCCTAAATCGGGGAGAGGTAACTTTAATAAATGTTCATGATTTTTTTTGTACATAGAAATTTTTTTTGTTCATAGAAATTTTTGTTCATGATGATCTTGCTAAAACTCATATTAAGTTTGAATATATGAGCAATGATGTATGGATGATCCATGGATGTATGCATATTGTTTTTCTATATCGGGGAGAGGCAACTTTACTAAATGGGCATGACGATCTTACTAAGTTTTACTTTGCCTAAATGAGGGAGTAACAACTCATATATTCAAAATTTACTCCCAGTCCGCTCGCCCGACCAACTCTGGAGGCCACCCCTACCCGTTTGTCGAAGGTGGCGGGTGGGGTCTTATATATAACGTTACAACAATAATATCATATAGCATTGCTGTTATGCATGTATAATACTATTGACGTCTAATGTCAAGTTAACAAATTCTGTTCCATGGAAACATAACCCCGATAACTTCGACATGAGGGGGGAGGGTTCGTTAAAACATAACCCTGATAACTTCGACATGAGGGGGGGGTCGTTAAAACATAACCCCAATAACTTCGACATGAGGGGGGACGTCGGACATGCATGAGAGAGGCGGTCCGCAAAGTATCCTCTCTCGAAAGATATATAGGACGACTCATCAGACATGAGGGGGAGGAGTCCTCGATGATGTTTGCCACTAATCCATTGCTCATATGCATATGATTCCTTGTTGTGATATTAATTAAGTCCATGTTTGCCACTAATCCATCTCTCATGTTTGTATATTGCCATGTTGTAATATTTGCAGAAACTATGGACAGAGACTTAGAACAAGAAGAGTTGTTGGGGGATATAATCCTCGCCGGAAGTGATCCCTTGTCGTTTCTCAACGACACCGATGGTCAAGAAGGAGAGGATGACGGCTCCGGTGATCCAACAATGGAGGAGGAAGGAGATCATGACGGCTCCGGTGACCGAATGGCGGAGGAAGGAGATCATGATCACGGCTCCGGTGACCAAACGGAGGAGGGAGACTTAACTGTTGCAAAGTTCGGCGAGGTATATATATATATTAATTAAGCCTGTGCTGACTTGATGCATTAATTGTTTTGGTATGTACATATATTAATGCTTCTTTCTTCTTTTAGCCCTCCGGATCGAGCCAAACTTCCGTAAGGAGACGAGGCCCGAAGAAAAGGTTGCGCCAGGATGAAAGGTTCACGATCACAGAAGTCGCGAAAGATGGCCAACCGATTGCTCCCAAGCGGACCAAGGACGCATTTGTACATCAGTGCGGAGTTGTTGTTAGGGACAGCGTCCCGATCAGCATCCAGCAATGGAATAAGAATACGGACCCTGAAGTTTCTTATGTCCAGGATAGACTGAAAGATGATCTTTGGACCTCGCTGATGACAAATTTCAGCCTACCGCGAGAGGAGGATCCAAATAACCTAGTTATAGAGCGAAAGGTCAAGGCGTTTGCTCTTAAGAAGATGGCAGAACTATTCAGGAACTGGAAGAAAGAGTTGAACACAAAGTTTGTCGAGAAAGAGGAGACTCCAGAATTCATCGGTCGATATGAGAAGATAAGAGATCACTGGCCCGCATTTGTGGCCTACAAGAATTCGGAGAAGGGTAAGAAAAGGTCACTGACAAACAAGCAAAATGTTACAAAGAAGAAGTATCACCATCACACGGGGTCAGGTGGCTAATACAAAGCCCGGCCGTTGTGGGACAAAGCTGAGTAAGACCTGCTTGCTAAAGGGGTCCAACCAGCGACATTGCACTGGCCAGATCGTTCAAGGACTTGGTTCTTCGGGGTTGGGGGAACTTTGGACCCAAAAACAGAGGAGTGTGTTTGGACGGACGAGCAACTTGCAATACCCCTCCGGAAGCTTCAGAAAGCAATCAAGGCAGCGCAGGAAGAGACGTTCATTCCCGACAGAGAGAAGGACGAGCTGACAGAGGCCCTCGGGAATCCTGAACACCCTGGACGAACACGAGGCACATCAGGCTCCATTCCGTGGGTGCATGGGTTTCCCGACAGCGGTGGTTATAGAAGCCGAGAGAGAAAGAGGAAACTGAAAGCAAGCGAAATGCAGAAGCTCAGTGCAAGATTAGCAAAACTAGAGGAACTTGAGAGCCAGCGAGCAACCGGCCAACTGTTACACCCCTGTGTAATAGCCACTGTGGTTACCTGCTAATAATGTCAAGTCATCTCATTTGCAGTGCCTAGTCATAGTGGTTAATCAAAACAATTCAAATCCAATTCTGAAAATCAACTCAAATTCAAAAGTGCAAAATAAATTTGTTCAAACACCTTTGTAAAAATGTTCACTAACTAGCACATATTCCAGAAGCACTCATAAAAATATGAACAATGAAATTGGAACTAGTTAAATGACTCCAACAATATGAAACAGCACTAAAACAGAATTATTTAATCCATTTAAATTAAAATCAAATTCAAATGAAACCCAACTTTGCCCAAACCAATTTTTGGTGAAAGCTAACATTGCACAGTAATATTTGGGCCAAGTCCCACATTTTATAAAAGTGCCCAAGTGGCCTAACAATTACCTAACAGAAAAGAAAAAAGAAAACGGAAAAGATAAATAGGAAAAGGCCATTGTGCACAGGCCTAAGTGCACAGTGCCTGGAGGCCCAGCCCACCGAGGCCTTTTCCCTACCTCCCTCGTCTCTCTCCTGTGCATGTCAGCACGCGCATGGCCGTGCCGGCGAGCGCCGACGAAACGGCGACACCGCGGCACCCACCGACGCGCTAGGGGGATAAGGCCGAAGCCGTCCATCCCCCTGGCCCTCCTCGCTCAATTCTTTCCTTTCCCCTCGCTCTCTCCTTCTTTTTCCCGTCGGCGTCCGACGCGGTCGCCGCCGTGCCTCGCCCATCACCGCGGCCACAGCTGCCACCTCGCTACGCCAACTTGTCGAGGAGCTCCGCCATCGCCTACTCCATTGATCGGTGGCCTCAGTTGGAGCGGGGGAGCACCGAAGAGCCGGATCCCTCTCGTCCACATCTCCGGCCGCCGCTGACCGTCTTCGTCTCTGGCGCCGTCCTCTGCAGCTACTAATCTGTCGTGGGTTTTCCTTAACCGCACGGTGAGCCTCCTCTCCTCTTCTCTTCTCTCCCGAGCCGCCAAGCTCCTCGATAGCGAGCTCGATGCCTAGCCGCGCTGCGGCCGCCGCGGTACCTCACTGTCCGGCCACTTCCGACCGTCTCCGGGGCCACGCTTTAGCTCGGTTCGACGCCGCACCTCGCGCTGGTTCGTAAGCGACCGAAAGCAGGCGCTAGAACTCACCGTAGCCACGCGCTCGATATCGTCCAAAGCTCCTCGCCGCAGCGGCTCAACGCCGGCGAGATTTTGGCCACTACAGCTGTCGTAACCACCACCAACAGACGCGGCTCCGAGTGGCCGTTCGAATGAGCCCGGGCACGCGCGAAACGGCCCTCTGTAACCGCTTTCCGGCGATCTCCGGCGAGTTCGCCGCCGCGGGAGGCTCGCCGGAGCTCTCTCCGGCGTCGGCGCCGACGTGGCATGGGCGGGACCCACCCCTGAGCCACTGACCGTGGGCCCTGGGGCCCCAGTTGACTAGGTTAACCCAGTCAACTGTGCTGACTGGGCAGCCCAGCCACTGCCATGCGGGCCCCACCACATTTTAATCAATTAAAAACATTTTTATAATTAAAAGTTAATTAGTTTAGTTAATGGGTCACTGACAGGTGGGGCCAGCTGCTAATTAACCCTCTGATTAGTTTTAACTTAAATCAATTTAGTCTCAGAGACTGACATGTGGGTTCCACTAGACCCACATGTCAGGTTTGACTCTGGTCAGCCGCTGTTGACTGCTGATGTCACAGTGACATCATGCTGACATCATATATCCTTTTCTGTTAATAAAAATAATTCTAGAAAATCATTTAAACTTTGAAAATTCATAACTTTTAAACCGTAGCTCAGATCGAAAAACTTAAAACATGAAACTTGCTCAGAACGACGAGATGAATCTGATCGTGTCATCTGTTTCTTTGTCGGAACCCCCCAACGTAGGAGAACTTGTAACTCTTAGTCCGATTCCGGTATATGAATAGTGCACACACTCCGATTAATAAATCCCGCATTAATCCTATAATGTCTAAAATGACCTAGATGCATCTTAGGCAACCCTGCACTGCGTCATAGTCATGACATGTTCTGTGTTGCATTGTTAACTATGTATTTATATGTTTCTTCCCCCTCTTCTCTCTCGGTAGACCCCGACATCGACGTAGCTCCCGAGGCCGACGCTGCTCAGGAGCCCGACGACGCAGTTGATGACCTTGCCCTTGCCGTCGAGCAGACAGGCAAGCACCCCCATTTTGAGCATTCCGATATCACCTACTCTCTTCCCTCTAATGCTTGCATTAGAAGTTACTGCTGCTACTGTTATCCTACTTCTGTTGCATTGCCTGTTTATTGTAGCCTACTATTGATACCTGCCTACTATCCTAAACTGTTTAGTATAGGATGGGTAGAGCCCTATCAGAGACCCACTTGTCCCGACTGCCCCGCTGGATAATCAGAAGACCCGATCAACGGGATTGAAGATCAGCCCCGGCACCGCACGTCACTTCCCCCTAAGTTGCTCGACACTACTGGGTTACTATCAAGTGCCGAGGGTGATACCTCAACAGCACTTCTGATGATAACCTTGTAGGTTAGTTACTCGGTTGTGGTAAGAGAGGGTGATTCCTCCTACACCACCCCCGGTACCGACGCCTTCGTGCAACACCTCAAGTGTGGACCTCGACGGTGATTCCTTCTTCGTTCACCTTGACGAAAACATCAAGTGGGATTCCATCGAGGGTGATTCCTCAGGGTTCCCTTGGTGTCAGACACACGGAAACTTTGGTTACTATGACTGAACACTGAAACATGATACTAAAGACGGGTCGGCCCTGAGGGGTACCCGCGCGAGCATAAACGCGCAGTGATGTGGACACGGGTTGACCTGAGAGGTGCCAGCGAGATAATTACGAGGCATGGACGGGCATTCTTAGCCCCTGCCACAAGTCCTCGAGATGGCGCGACTGGGTCACATCGATCATGAGTCTGTGCTCGTTACCGTGCGCTCCTAATCCACTAACGGTTTGGATATTTGATCCGAGGGGCCTCTGGCCTGATAGCACTAACCATCACGTGGGCATAGTATGGGCGTTCTGCGTCGTATACTTCAGCCGAAGCTTAATGGACGTCAGCAATTGAGCAGCGCGCGCCGAGTTGGACTGGTTACGCAACTGCGCTTGTATTAAGGGGTTGCTAGGTCTGCTCTCGGCCATGAACGTAACGTGCAGGAGTTCCCGGGGCGATGGCCCAAGACCCCTGGGGGCATAGGTTTAGTCCGGCGTGCTGACCTCTCTGTTAAGTATTTGGTCGGGTTGCAGCGTGTTGCTTAGCCGAGGCCGGGCATGACCCAGAAAAGTGTGTCCGACCAGAGTTATGCGAGCGTGGTGGGTAAGTTGGTGCACCCCTGCAGGGAAGAAACTTCTATCGATAGCCTGTCCTATGGTAACGGACACTCGGAGTTGTATCCCGATAAGTACAACTAGAACTGGTAACTTGAGATGAAATGGATAGTATGGCTCTGGGATTGCTTTCTCGTAGGGAGTCGAGGAAGAATCTCTGGGCGAGGTGGATGATACTACTACTATACTTTACATTTTGTTATTCCGCACTCTTCTTATGCTGCAAGACTGATGAAGATGCTTGAAGATGCTAGTCTTCGATAGGACTAGGCTCTTCCCTCTATTCTGGCATTTCCGCAGCCCAGTCCACATATACAGCCCTCCTTTGAAAATATTGCATATGTAGTATAGATCCTTGCTTGCTGAGTACTTCGGATGAGTACTCACGTTTGCTTTTCTTTCTTTTTCTCCCCATATCCATATGTCGCCACCAGATGACGGAGCCCCTGAGGTAGCTGCCCCTGTCGATGACTATGGCTACTACTACTACCCTCCCGGCGAGTACTACTACGAGGAGCCGACTGACGACCAGGAGTAGGTTCGGAGGATCCTAGGCAGGAGGCCTACGCCTTTCGATCGTAGTATTTTATTTTGCCCCGCCTTTCTAAAGGCTTATCCCTATTTCTGTAATATATCTGTACCCAAATAGCTGATGCTTCCGCTGACACTTGTATGCCATCGAGCTATGTATTCGAGCCCTTGAGGCCCTAGCTTGTAATATAAAGCTTGTATGACTTTATTTATGTTTTAGAGTTGTGTTGTGATATCTTCAAGTGAGTCCTTAGTCTTAATCGTGTGCATTTGAGTGTATGGTTAGTGCACGATTAAGCCGGGGTCGTCACAGGTTGGAATCATAGCCGACTGCCTCTAGGAATCCCCCTATCCAATTCCTTGGCCGAAGTTTAGTCTAGTGGTCGAAAACTCTTTTACTAACTTGGCTGTGTGGCTTACGGGCCCACGTCACCAACTGGGTGGTATTAGGATCTTTTATTTCTTGTCTTTACTCTGGGACTCTGATCTCTCTTCTATTCGGGTTTAATAAATTTACTAACACCAACACTTAGGATCTCGTAAATTCCATCCATCCGGAGAGCTGGATTTCTGTGCGATTTCCCTGTCATTGATCTGATTAGTCTGATAATCATTTTCCTTTCCATTGTTTTGTTTAACCTTTCTTTCCGAGATCTGATATATTTCTCATCGTCATATGACAACCCTGAACTTCTTTGTTTCAGATGGACCGTCTGTTTCCCCCGCGCCCTACGATGCAGCTTGTGCTTCGCACGTGGGCTCGCGATGCCCCTAGGTTTCCAGCTATTCTGATCGCCCTCTTGATCAGGCTGGGATACCACTGGTGCCCCGAGTACATGGTCTATGAGGTTTATCGTGAGTTCAACCAGGAGTAGTACTATGCTGATGTTCGCATCTACGATCAGCAGGATGACTCAGACACTGAGCTACACTGTTTTCACGGTATCGGTGTGACGATTGAGATGGCAGTTCATGATGCCGCCTACTCTGCTGTCGCACGTCTTCGAGGATAGCTCAGCGCTGACTTGGATGCCTCTGAGTATCGGTACATCCCGTATGCCCCTGCTGGAGATGCTACTGGATTCTACACGGCTATCTGTGCCCCGTACGAGCCTCGTCGCTACGATCAGCGAGTTCTGATTCAGTGTACTCAGGCTCTGGATCACACTGTTCGCGCTCTTGCTGTCGAGTTGTTTACCACTCGAGCACGACTCTACGAGGCTATGACGCAGTTGCTACCAGCTGTTCGTGCAGGGATACATCCGGAGCATATCCTTTACCCGTGCAGGACCGAGATGCCACCAGGGATCGATTGGCCTGCTGTGGGAGGTCACACACCTGCACGTGGACCTCTTCTTTCAGCTCGAGACCGGGTTCTGCATGAGAGTGCAGATGGAGCGCAGGATCCTTCTGCGACGAACGTCCGTCGTCCGCACTTGCAGCTACCCCGTTTCAGTGGTTTTCTCCGACGTTGATGTAGCCTTTGCTATGCCTCGTTGTGTACTTCCTTACCGCGTGCCTGCGCACCGCCTAGCATGTCTAGCTTTTGAATTTGCACCGTTATGCTGCCCGAATGTAACCGACTCTGTATGGATCTGTATGAATTAATGACTATTATTAAGCATCTGTTGAACTACTTAAATTCCGTCGTGTTACATCATGTCTGTTTCTAAACACTCGCCATGGCTTCTGCTAAACTACCCCTGTTGAATTTAGCAGGATGGGTGATAACAATCCACCTCCGCCGCCACCACCTGACTATATGGCTGCGATGATGCAACAGTTTGAACTCAATCGTCAATTCATGACGGGAATTATGCAACAGTTCCCTCGTCCCAATGACAACCAGCATCCACCTTCAATTACATTGCCAGAGTTTATGCGACTCAACCCGTCATTCTTCCGCAACACAGTTAATCCGCTAGATGCCGATGACTGGCTGCGTGACATCTTCTATGAGATGGAATCCACTGATGTCGCCCCTGCCAACTATGTCACCTTCGCAACGTACTTCCTGAAGGGACCTGCATCACAATGGTGGACCACTCACCGACAGACCCTACCTCCTGGTACTGTCGTTACCTGGGTGGAGTTCAAGACTGCTTTTCGCGCCCGCTATATTCCTCAAGCGGTTATAGCACGCAAGAAGGCTGAGTTCCGTAGCCTCGTTCAGGGCAACAAGTCTGTAGAAGTTTATCAGCGAGAGTTCCTTGACTTGTCTCGCTATGCTGAAGAAGACATCCCCACTGATGCCCGAAGGCAAGAGAAGTTTCGTGAAGGGCTACACCATGACATTCAGCTTGCCCTCCTCGTCCAAGATTTTCCTGACTTCGCCACCTTGGTGAACAAGGCTATCATGGTCGAGACTGGTCTGAAGAAACACAAGGAAGCGACCAGACGCACTCGTGAAGTGGGCTCATCTTCGGGCTCGTCTTCCCAGAAGCGCCACATCTGGATCCCACACAGCATGTATCGTCCAGCAGCTCCAGTGTACAGGCCAGCATATGCTGCACCATGTCTGCCTCCTCCACCATCGAGGCAGCCTCTTCGTGCTCCACCACCTCGAGCTCCTGCACCACATCCTGACAGTGGACTCTGCTTCAAGTGTGGCCAGCCAGGTCACCGTGCCAGAGACTGTACTCAGAATTAGAATCAACTAGCTCTTCCTTCTGCTGGCCGTGGGAATTCTCAGCCTCGATACAGCAATGTCAGGCCTTCTTATGGTCGTGGACAGAACTATCATGTCAACATGGCTGAAGCTCAAGATCAACCTGAAACCGTGATGGGTACACTTCTTGTTAATTCTGTACCTGCAACTGTTTTATTTGATTCAGGAGCATCGCATTCATTCATGTCAGAACATTTTGCACTCATGCATGACGTTAAATGCGAAACGCTACACCAATCCTTAATGGTAAACACTCCCGCGGGTCAATGTCAAACCTCCCTGTTCAGTCCCGAAGTCACTGCTGATATTGAGGGGTTGAAGTTTCAGGCATTTCCCATTATCCTGAAATCTTCCAAGATTGATCTTATCTTGGGAATGGATTGGTTGAAGGCTCACTATGCCTCAATCAATTGTGCCACTAAAGTTGTCCACCTCCTACACCCATCAGATGAGATAGTGAATTATCATGCTCATCTCAATCAGAACGCCGAGGCTCAGATTTATGCGTTGAACGCTTCTCCGCTCGAGGGGATCGAAAACATTCCAGTCGTGTGCGACTTCCAGGATGTCTTTCCAGAAGAACTTCCAGGAATACCCCCTGCTAGAGCTGTCGAGTTCGTCATCGACTTGAAGCCTGGCACCACTCCTATTGCGAAGCATCCTTACAAGATGCCACCGCACCACCTTCTCGAGCTTAAGGAAGAAATCAATAAGTCACTTAACAAGGGCTTCATCCGTCCTAGTTCCTCTGCCTGGGGAGCACCGTCTCTCTTTGTAAAGAAGAAAGATGGTACGAATAGGTTGGTTCAAGATTACCGTCCTATCAACCAGGCAACCATTCAGAATAAATATCCGCTTCCACGGATCAATGACGTATATGATCAACTTGCTGGATCTTCGGTGTTCTCTAAACTCGACTTGAGGTTGGGTTATCACCAGATCCGTGTCCGCGAAGAGGATATTCCGAAGACCGCCTTCGTTACCCGTTATGGCTCCTATGAATACACCGTCATGTCATTTGGCCTAACGAATGCTCCCGCTACGTTCTCCCGCCTGTTGAATTATATATTCATGGATTACCTCGACAAGTTCGTCGTGGTATATCTGGATGATATTCTAGTATATTTGAAGAATAAAGAAGAACATGCCGAACATCTTCGCCTTGTTCTGGAGAGGCTTCGAGAACACAAGTTGTATGCCAAGTACTCCAAGTGTGAATTCTGGCTATCTGAAGTGACCTACCTTGGACATGTGATTTCCAAGGACGGCATTGCCGTTAACCCGGAGCATGTTCAGGCTATTCTTGACTGGACCCCTCCGAAGAATGCCAAGCAAGTCCGAAGTTTTCTCGGCCTAGCAAGTTATTACCGCCGATTCGTCGAGAACTTCTCCAAGATTGCCAAGCCTCTGACTAATCTGCTCCACAAAGGCGTTAAGTTTGAGTGGACAGACAAGTGTCAGGAGAGTTTCCAGACCCTCAAGGACAAGCTTACCTCTGCTCCAGTGCTTGCTCCTCCTGATTCTCGTAAGGACTTTGTCATATATTGCGACGCCTCTCGTCAGGGATTAGGCTGTGTCCTAATGCAAGAACGAAGAGTAATTGCGTATGCTTCACGTCAATTGTGTCCTCATGAAGAAAATTATCCAGTGCATGATCTTTAACTTGCTGCAGTGATCTATGCATTAAAGTTATGGCGACATTACCTTCTTGGTAATCGGTGTGAGATTTATACCAATCATCAAAGCTTGAAGTATTTGTTCACTCAGCAAGATCTTAATCTCCATCAACAGTGATGGTTGGAAACAATTACGGACTATGACTGTGGTATTTCATATACCCCTGGCAAGGCTAACGTGATGGCTGATGCCTTAAGCCGCAAGTCCTATTGCAACAACCTCATGGTTAGGCGAGCTCAACCTCGTCTTTATGCAGAACTGACTCAGCTGAATCTGCGAATTGTTCCCCAGGGTTCTCTTAATAACCTTGTGGTACAGCCAAATCTTGAGAAGGTTGTTAAGGAAGCGCAAGCCAAAGATGCTGAAATTGACTTGATGAAGAAAGAACTTCACCTCGAGAAGTACAGGGATTTCTCAATGGCTGAAGACGGAACCTTGTATTTCAGAGACCGCATTGTGGTACCTCGATTCGAGCTTATGACTGACAAGGTCATGAAGGAGGCTCATGATACACCGCTGTCTATCCATCCGGGTAGTACCAAGATGTATCGCGATCTCCGACAAAGGTACTGGTGGTCTAGAATGAAGCAGGACATTGCTCGATATGTTGCTGAATGTGACGTATGTCGTCACGTGAAAGTAGAACATTAGAAGCCTGCTGGAATTCTTCAACCACTCCCTATTCCTTTGTGGAAGTGGGATAAAGTGCAAATGGATTTCATTACTGGTCTTCCCAAGTCTCAGAAAGGTCACGATGCTATTCTTGTCGTCGTCGACCAACTTTCCAAGGTTGCTCATTTTCTGCCTGTTAAGGAGACTATCACCGCTAGCCAGCTAGCAGAGCTGTATATCTCCAGAATCGTTTCACTCCACGGTATTCCGAAGGAGATCAGTTCGGACCGTGGCGGTCTTTTCACGTCCAAGTTCTGGGAAAGTTTCCAAGAAGCCATGGGGACTCACATCACCTAGAGTTCAGCTTATCATCCCCAATCCCAAGGCCAAGTTGAGCGAGTTAACCAAGTGTTTGAAGACATGCTTCGGGCTTGTGTTATATCATTCAATAAGAAGTGGGAAGAATCTCTCCCGTTTGCCGAATTCTCTTATAACAACAGCTATCAAGCCAGCTTCAAAATGGCCCCCTTCGAAGTGCTATACAGACATAAGTGTCGAACCCCTCTGAATTGGTCAGAAACTGGGGAACGACCTCTAGTGGGACCGGACATTATCCAACACGCTGAAGAACAAGTCAGAATTGTCCGAGAAAATCTCAAGGCGGCTCAGGACCGGCAAAAGAGTAATTATGATCGCAAGCGATGGGGTCTGACTTATCAACCAGGTGATCAAGCTTATCTTCGTGTCACTCTGATGAAGGGCACTCGTCGTTTTGGAATCAAGGGCAAGCTAGCTCCTCGCTATATTGGTCCTTTTCGCATAGTTGCCAGAAATGGACAGGTGGCATATAAATTGGAGTTGCCACCACAATTCTCTCATATCCACGACGTCTTCCACGTGTCGCAGCTTTGAAAATGCTTCAAGGAATCTCCTCACCGCGCAGTGGATCACGAGATGCTCGAATTGCAAAATGACCTATCTTATAAGGAGCATCCGTTCCGCATTCTCGATGAAGCTGAACGTTGGACTCGTCAGAAGATGACCAAGTTCCTGAAAGTGCAGTGGTCGAATCACACTGAAGATGAAGCCACTTGGGAACGCGAGGATCATCTTCGGGAACAATATCCCGACCTCTTTCCTTCTACCTCCTAAATTCTCGGGACGAGAATTTCTTTTAGAGGAGGAGAATTTGTAACACCCCTGTGTAATAGCCACTGTGGTTACCTGCTAATAATGCCAAGTCATCTCATTTGCAGTGCCTAGTCATAGTGGTTAATCAAAACAATTCAAATCCAATTCTGAAAATCAACTCAAATTCAAAAGTGCAAAATAAATTTGTTCAAACACCTTTGTAAAAATGTTCCTAACTAGCAAATATTCTAGAAGCACTCATAAAAATATAAACAATGAAATTGAAACTAGTTAAATGACTCCAACAATATGAAACAGCACTAAAACAGAATTATTTAATCCATTTAAATTAAAATCAAATTCAAATGAAACCCAACTTTGCCCAAACCAATTTTTGGTGAAAGCTAACATTGCACGGTAATATTTGGGCCAAGTCCCACATTTTATAAAAGTGCCCAAGTGGCCTAACAATTACCTAACAGAAAAGAAAAAAGAAAACAGAAAAGATAAATAGGAAAAGGCCACTGTGCACAGGCCTAAGTGCACAGTGCCTGGAGGCCCAGCCCACCGAGGCCTTTTCCCTACCTCCCTCGTCTCTCTCCTGTGCGTGTCAGCACGCGCATGGCCGTGCCGGCGAGCACCGACGAAACGGCGACACCACGGCACCCACCGACGCACTAGGGGGATAAGGCCGAAGCCGTCCATCCCCCTGGCCCTCCTCGCTCACTTCTTTCCTTTCCCCTCGCTCTCTCCTCCTTTTTCCCGTCGGCGTCCGACACGGTCGCCGCCGTGCCTCGCCCATCACCGTGGCCACAGCTGCCACCTCGCTACGCCAACTTGTCGAGGAGCTCCGCCATCGCCTACTCTGTCGATCGGTGGCCTCAGTTGGAGCAGGGGAGCACCGAAGAGCCAGATCCCTCTCATCCACATCTCCGGCCGCCGCTGACCGTCTTCGTCTCCGGCGCCGTCCTCTGCAGCTACTAATCTGTCGCGGGTTTTCCTTAACCGCACGGTGAGCCTCCTCTCCTCTCCTCTTCTCTCTTGAGCCGCCGAGCTCCTCGATAGCGAGCTCGATGCCTAGCCGCGCTCTGGCCGCCGTGGTACCTCACCGTCCGGCCACTTCCGTCCGTCTCCGAGGCCGCGCTTTAGCTCGGTTTGACGCCGCACCTCGCGTTGGTTCATAAGCGACCGAAAGCACGTGCTAGAACTCACCGTAGCCACGCGCTCGATATCGCCCAAAGCTCCTCGCCGCAGCGACTCAACGTTGGCGAGATTCTGGCCACTACAGCTGTAATAGCCACCACCAACAGACGCGGCTCCGAGTGGCCGTTCAAATGAGCCCGAGCGCGCGCGAAACGGCCCTCTGTCACCGCTTTCCGGCGATCTCCGGCGAGTTCGCCGCCGCGGGAGGCTCGCCGGAGCTCTCTCCGGCGTCGCCGCCGATGTGGCATGGGCGGGTCCCATCCCTGAGCCACTGACCGTGGGCCCTAGGGCCCCAGTTGACTGGGTTGACCCAGTCAACTGTGCTGACTGGGCAGCCCAGCCACTGACATGCGAGCCCCACTGCATTTTAATCAATTAAAAATGTTTTTATAATTAAAAGTTAATTAGTTTAGTTAATGGGTCACTCGCAGGTGGGGCCAGCTGCTAATTAATCCTCTGATTAGTTTTAACTAAAATCTATTTAGTGTCAGAGACTGACATGTGGGTCCCACTGGACCCACATGTCAGGTTTGACTCTGGTCATCCGCTGTTGACTGCTGACATCACAGTGACATCATGCTGACATCATATATCCTTTTCTGTTAATAAAAATAATTCCAGAAAATCATTTAAACTTTAAAAATTCATAACTTTTAAACCGTAGCTCAGATCAAAAAACTTAAAACATGAAACTTGCTCAGAACGACGAGATGAATCTTATCGTGTCGTCTGTTTCTTTGTTGGAACCCCCCCTACGTAGGAGAACTCGTAACTCTTAGCCCGATTTCGGTATATAAATAGTGCACACACTCCGATTAATAAATCCCGCATTAATCCTATAATGTCTAAAATGACCTAGATGCATCTTAGGCAACCCTGCACTGCATCATAGTCATGACATGTTCTGTGTTGCATCGTTAGCTGTGTATTTATATGTTTCTTCCCCCTCTTCTCTCTCGGTAGACCCCGACGTCGACGTAGCTCCCGACGCCGACGCTGCTCAGGAGCCCGATGACGCAGTTGACGACCTTGCCCTTGCCGTCGAGCAGACAGGCAAGCACCCCCATTTTGAGCATTCCGATATCACCTACTCTCTTCCCTCTTATCCTTGCATTAGAAGTTACTGTTGCTACTGTTATCCTACTTCTGTTGCATAGCCTGTTTATTGTAGCCTACTATTGATACATGCCTGCTATCCTAAACTGTTTAGTATAGGACGGGTAGAGCCCTATCAGAGGCCCACTTGTCCCGATTTCCCCGCTGGATAATCAGAAGACCCGATCAACAGGATTGAAGATCAGCCCCGGCACCGCACGTCACTTCCCCCTAAGTTGCTCGACACTACTGGGTTACTATCAAGTGCCGAGGGTGATACCTCAACAGCACTTCTGATGATAACCTTGTAGGTTAGTTACTCGGTCGTGGTAAGAGAGGGTGATTCCTCCTACACCACCCCTGGTACCGACGCCGTCGTGCAACACCTCAAGTGTGGACCTCGACGGTGATTCCTCATTCGTTCACCTTGACGAAAACATCAAGTGGGATTCCATCGAGGGTGATTCCTCAGGGTTCCCTTGGTGTCAGACACACGGAAACTTTGGTTACTATGACTGAACACTGAAACATGATACTAAAGACGGGTCGGCCCTGAGGGGTACCCGCGCGAGCATAAATGCGCAGTGATGTGGAGACGGGTTGACCTGAGAGGTGCCCACGAGATAATTACGAGGCGTGGACGGGCATTCTTAGCCCCTGCCGCAAGTCCTTGAGACGGGGCGACGGGGTTACATCGATCGTGAGTCTCTGCTCGTTACTGCGCGCTCCTAATCCACTAACAGTTTGGATATTTGATCCGAGGGGCCTCTGGCCTGATAGCACTAACCATCACGTGGGCATAGTATGGTCGTTCTGCGTCGTATACTTCAGCCGAAGCTTAATGGACGTCAGCAATTGAGCGGCGCGCGCCGAGTTGGACTGGTTACGCAACGGCGCTTGTATTAAGGGGTTGCTAGGTCTGCTCTCGGCCGTGAACGTAACGTGCAGGAGTTCCCGGGGCGATGGCCCAAGACCCCTGGGGGCATAGGTTTAGTCCGGCGTGCTGACCTCTCTGTTAAGTATTTGGTCGGGTTGTGGCGTGTTGCTTAGCCAAGGCCGGGCATGACCCAGAAAAGTGTGTCCGGCCGGAGTTAAGCGAGCGTGGTGGGTAAATTGGTGTACCCCTACAGGGAAGAAACTTGTATCGATAGCCTGTCCTACGGTAACGGACACTCGGAGTTGTATCCCGATCGGTACAACTAGAACTGGTAACTTGAGATGAAATGGATAGTATGGCTCTGGGATTGCTTTCTCGTAGGGAGTCGAGGAAGAATCTCTGGGCGAGGTGGATGATACTACTACTATACTTTGCATTTTGTTATTCTGCACTCTTCTTATGCTGCAAGACTGATGAAGATGCTTGAAGATGCTAGTCTTCGATAGGACTAGGCTCTTCCCTCTATTCTGGCATTTCCGCAGCCCAGTCCACATATACAGCCCTCCTTTGAAAATATTGCATATGTAGTATAGATCCTTGCTTGCTGAGTACTTCGGATGAGTACTCACGTTTGCTTTTCTTTCTTTTTCTCCCCATATCCATATGTCGCCACCAGATGACGGAGCCCCTGAGGTAGCTGCCCCTGTCGATGACTACGGCTACTACTACTACCCTCCCGGCGAGTACTACTACGAGGAGCCGACTGACGACCAGGAGTAGGTTCGGAGGATCCTAGGCAGGAGGCCTACGCCTTTCGATCGTAGTATTTTATTTTGCCCCGCCTTTCTAAAGGCTTATCCCAATTTCTGTAATATATCTGTACCCAGATAGCTGATGCTTCCGCTGACACTTGTATGCCATCGAGCTATGTATTCGAGCCCTCGAGGCCCTGGCTTGTAATATAAAGCTTGTATGACTTTATTTATGTTTTAGAGTTGTGTTGTGATATCTTCAAGTGAGTCCTTAGTCTTAATCGTGTGCATTTGCATGTATGGTTAGTGCATGATTAAGCCGGGGTCGTCACACCAACCATCTCAGCGGCACGAAGATCCTTCCTTCGACGCTGCCCCAGAAGCTACCCCACCATCTCAGCGGAGAAGTAGCGTGGCTTCCACGGAGCTCGTTCAGCCTAATTTCACGGCTCCTCGCTACCCCGTGGATAGTATCACGGCAGCTGAACATTGTGTTCTAATGAAAAAATGCCAGAACCTGACCTGGAAGGTGGCGGTCGGCTCTGTTGTACCTCCTCGAGCTGAGGGAACTTTTCATTGCCGTCCGATTCCACATGGTTACGCTATTGTGACGGTGGATGAAATAATGGATGGATTTGAGGGGCTGGAACTTGACTTCCCTACAGGTGAAGGGGATATTTTTCTGGAAAATGCTTTGAGGAGTACCTGTCTATGGAGAAAGGAGTACATCAAACTTCCAAACTGGACGCCGCCTCAGCAGACTCAGCCGCAGGAGGCCCCTCAGCAGACTCCTCACAGTCCAGCTCAGCCGTCTCAGCTGCCTGAGTCATCTCCGGTGCGTGAGCTGTCTCCGCGGCCTCAGCCGCCGTCTCCGGCGCGTCAGCGGACTCCGCCGCCTCCTCCGGCGCATCAGCGCACTCCGCCTCCTCCGACGCGTCAGCGCACTCCGCCGCCTAAGCAACGGCGGAAGAGAGATGCCGCCGCTCCGGCGGCTAGCAGTTCAAGCGGAGGCGGGAAGAAATTCAAATATGGTCCAAGCCTCAAGCCTATTCCAAAGTTACCATATGAGAGGACTGATAAGGAAACTGATGAAATCGTGGAAGCCGAAGTGCAGGCCCATTTTGAACGGAAACCTCCACCTCCGAAGGAAATGGTAGATCTGGTGAAAACGAAGCGCACTATGGATGCCCTTAAGCGACCACCACTGCCTCCGCCGCAATCCAACTATGACCGCTGTATTGAAAAGACATATGATGAAAAGCGGCGGTCGGGAAGTACTGCCAGTGCTGCAAGGGAAGCAAAACGAAGAAGTGGGAAAACAATTCCCCAACTCAGTGAACAGGAGAAGCAATCGTGCCCCCCGCTCAAGGTGTCTAGCGATATCGCTAATCATCCGGGGCTACTGCCCGGTACCAATCTTGGTGATTACGTGGGCGATGATGCATGTACAGTTTGAAATGTTAGAGGCAGTAGAGATCTTTAGATACGAGCACGGGAAGCCTCTCGTCAAACCTGATCATCCTCCTCTAACAACGAAGATGCGAAGATTGCATGAGTGGTACTTGGAAAGCTGCAGGAAGAATGGGACCGATAGTTTGATGCTGAGAATTAAAGATGAGCACGACCTCATTGGAGTTGAGGTGATGCCTGTTGAATTTGTGGAATTATTTCAGTTATTCAATCAAGAGGCCCTTGACAAACAACTCATGACTTGCTACTGTCTGTAAGTATTACTTCTGTAATTAAGTCTCTAGCTTAGCTCGTTCATTGCATGTATATATAATTATCCTCACTATATTATGCAGATTGAAGATCGTCGAATGCAAAAAAGGATAAATCTATGGCATTGGGTTCATTAGCCCAAATACCGTAAATGAATGGACGGTACAAAACAGAGTTGAAGATTCTGAGGAAAACTTGCTACAATCGTCCCTTTGACATCAAAACAAAGGGAAAATACTCTTTCCTTACAACTTCAAGTGAGTGTTACTGTCTTGTGCATATTCGGTTTCGCTTACTCGAGATTAAGTAATGTAATTGATGAGTTATGCTTGCGCAGGTTCCACTTTATTCTGCTATCCATTAAGCTTGACGGGGGAGTAGTAACTGTCTTAGACTCGAGACGTAAAGATCCCAAGGATTATGCGGATATGACTGCAATGCTCCAGAAGTAAGTTCATTCATTATCGCACCATATCGGCAACTTTCGTTCATTTTCTGATATCAAGTTATCATTTTCTTTGCCTGGCGGGGTTTGGAAAAGGTTCACCGGAATGGTTCCGGGTCTAGAGAAAAAGGAGTTGCAATTTACACACCCCAAAGTAAGTAGTACTAGCTAGTTCCGCGCATCTCTCATTGATTCTAGTTTCATCAATACCATTTATCATGCTTGATTATCAATTTGATTGAACTCTATTCTCGTAACGTGCTACTGGCAAGAAGGCGGGAATCATTTATGTGGGTACTACATTTGCAAGTTCATGTGCAGCTCGACCTCTGAGCGGGGCTACTCTGACAAACAATTTGAAGTACGTAAACAATATTCACAATTTTATTTTATTACCATCAATTGTGTTGAGTTTCATTCATATATATGTATTGACCCCCTTCTTTAAATTAGATGTGGCAGATGCGGAATGAACTCCTACCACATGATCGCTTACGAGCAATTCAAGAGGAATTGGCGGGATTCTTTCTTGACCACGTCATACATAAAGACGGAGAATACCATGTGGAAATTCAAGCTGATTTTCGGTAGATGATGTTAGGGATCGTAAGAGATGTTATATTGTATATATGTAGTAGCATCGGATAGATATACGAAAACTTGTTGTTCGACCAAGCACGGAGAAAGAGAGGTCACTTCTCTCTATATATGTTCATGATCACGATGTTGCGTAATTAATGGTTCATTCATTTTCTTACTAGCTAGCGTCGAGTTCTCTCTGTACGTAGTAGCTACCGTCGACCAAGCACGGAGAAAGAGAGGTCACTTCTCTCTATATGTAGTAGCTATAGCTAACACAATATGAAACACCTAAATAACCCTCCAAAACCCCTAAACCCCCCCCCCCCCCTTTCAAAAAAAAAACCCCAGCATCTGGGAGCTGCTGATGCGTGGCTGCCTTTTAGTCTCGGTCGGTGTTACCAACCGGGACTAAAGGTCCTCCTCCCTGGTGTGGCGCCCCCGACTCAATCGTACACTAATCATACATGCAAACGTGTACGATCAAGCACAGGGACTCACGGGAAGATATCACAACACAACTCTAACACAATTTAAACGGAGGTCCACAATATTACAGACCAGGGATCCAAAGATCCGAATACATAAGTCAGTCATACAAATATTATCTGAGTACAGACATAGTTAGACAAGTTTTGCCATAAGAAGGCTAGCACAAACAGCGACACTAGATCGAAAGGCGTTGGCCTCCTGCCTGGGAGCCTCCGATCCTACTCCTGGTCATCTGGCTCGATCCAGTAGTAAGTACCCTCTGGACCCTCCTGGTAGTAAGCTCCGGTGGTGGCATCTGGCTCCAGGACTCCATCGTCTGATGTATCATCAATGTGGGATATATGGGGAAAAGAGAAAGTAAAGCAACCGTGAGTACTCATCTGAAGTACTCAGCAAGCAAGGATCTATACTACATATGCAACATTATCAATGGAGAAAGGCTGTATAAGTGGACTGGGCTGCAGAAATGCCAGAATAGAGAGAAGGCCTAGTCCTATCGAAGACTAGCATCTTCAAACATCTTCACAAGGCCATCATCTTGCAGCAGTAGAAGAGAGTAGAATAGCATTTTATTTAGCAAACATGTTGAAGTACAGCTTAAAGATCCTTCCTCGACTCCCAAGCGAGAAAGCGATCCCGAAGCTTCAATTAAGTAACAAGTATCCAGTTTAAGTAGTAGATCGGGATACACAAACTGAGCGTCCTTTATCGTAGGACCGGCTATCGATAGAAGGTTCATCCCTGCAGGGGTGCACTACTGTTACCCAACACGCTCGATCAACTCTGGCCGGACACACTTGCTGGGTAATGCCCGTCCTCGGAAGATCAACACAAAGCAGAGAGGTCAGCACGCCGGACTAACCTATGCACCCAGAGGTCTCAGGCCATCGCCCTGGGCACCCTGCGCGTTGCGAGACTGGCCGGGGTGCAGGTGCGACACTGAACTCGTCAGTGAAGTATCCAGCCCAATCCCGACAATCAGCCCGCACGGTGAATCGTGACGTCAGACGAGCTTTCGGAGAAACGTACTTCGCAGAGGGTCCAATAACCATTATCCCGCGTGGTGGTAGTGCGTATAGGACACGTCAACCCACTCAGATCACACACCCAAATCCAATAGGCTCAATTAGTATCAAGCGGAGACAATCAGAGTCTCTGATGCTCCGCCACCATGTCACACTCGAGTGCCCTTTCGGCACACCCGAAATCATAGATCCCCAGCGGGTACCCACCAGGGTGGACCCGCCTGTAATAGAGGTCAAGTAATCGTGTGGTCATAACATCAAGGGGGAAACCCGAGGAATCACCCTCGGCGGATTCCACTCGACGAATTCATCAGGGCAAACGTATGAGGTATCACCCTCGAGGTTCACACTGAGGGTTGCACGACAGAGTCGTATCGGAAGTGGAGAAGGAGGAATCACCCTCGATGACCACGACCGAACAGCTACACTGCAGAGTATTCATCGGGAGTGCGTTACGAGGTATCACCCTCGGCACTCAATAGTTACTACGCAGAGTCGTACAACTAAGGGGGTGTGAAGTGAGGTGTCGGTCTCTGGTCGACGATCACGTTAATCGAGTCCTCGATGATCAAGCAGGGGCAACAAGGGAGAAGTGGTGGGGTCACTGATGGTTCACTACCAGCCTATACTAAACAGTTTATCATAGGCAGGTAAGGTAGCAATGAACAGGTTACAACATCAGGCTATGCATCAGAATAGGAGCATACATTAACAGTAGCAAAATCTAATGCAAGCAGGAGAATAGAGTGGGCGATATCTGGAATGCTCAAGGGGGGGGGGGGCTTGCCTGTTTGCTCTGGCAAGAGGGGAAGGTCGTCAACGGGCTGCTCGTCGGTAGAGTAGTCATATCCAGGTGCAGCGTCGTCGGTCTCGGCGTCTATCGAGAGAGAGAAGGAGGGGGAGAGAAACAATAAATTCGCGGCAATAATGCAAATAGCATGTATGACATGCCTAAATGATATGCCGGGGTGTTCTACTGCCTAATTAAATGATTTAGTTAAATTAGGAATTTATTTGGATTTATTTAATTAAAGTTGGGCACTATTCATTTACTGAAAACGGTCTAAAAGTTCAATGTTCTTATAGCTGCGGGCATCTGACTGGAATACGGAGGGCGTATTCAGATTCGTATCGTCGTTCTGAGCAAGTTTCATGTATAAAATATTTTCATCGGAGTTACGGTTTATTTAATATGATTTTCTAAAGTTTTTATTAATTTCTGGAATTTAATTAATTATTTAATTCAACATTATCCGAAACAGTGTTGCGATGACATCAGCATGACGTCAGCAGGTCAACTCTGGCTGACCAGAGTCAAACCTGACAGGTGGGACCCACATGTCATACACTGTGGCTTAATCAGAGAGGTTAATTTAATCATTTGAGTTAATTAACAGGTGGGGCCCAGCAGTCAGTGACTGATTAGTATTTAATTAACTAATTAACAGATTTTCTATTTATTTAAATTCATTTAAGCGACCGGGCCCCACATGTCAGTGAGACCGGCCGGCCACGTCAGCGTTGACCCCGGTCAACGGGGTCAAAGGGGCCCGCAGGGCCACACAGTCAGTGGCACAGGGCGGGACCCACTGGTGCCATGTCGGCGGTGGCCGGCGACGCGCCGGAGTAGCTCCGACGAACCAAAACGCGGCGGCGCGAGTCGGGCTTGGCTCGGGTTTCGCCTATGGTGGGTCTCAGGGGCTGGGGTAGGTCGTGTTCGACGCGGCTCGTCGTCGCGCGTCGAATGGCGGCGGTGCGCGGTGCTGGGGAGGCCGGAGCTGAGCGCCAGGAGCTCGTCGGCGGCGAGGTTCTCGGGCAAGCTACGGGATCGACAAAACGGCGCGCGTTCAAGCGTTGTGAGGAGCTAGGCGGGGTCCATGCGACGCGGCGAAGCAAATGGGCAGCAGCACATGACCAAAAGGTCGCCGGACGGTCGCCGGCGATGAGGTCCGCGGCGGTGGGTGCGGCCTAACGCGGAGCGGTGGCTACGGTACGCTAGCGATCTAATGGAGAGGGGGAGGAGGAGCAGGAGCTCACAGCGTGGTGTAGCCGGTCAAAGTGGGCTCGCGGAAGGCCTGGAGTAGCCGGAATCGACGACAGAGTGCGGCGGCGACCCGAGGAAGAAGACGGCGACGTGGGGGCGATGCAGGGCTCTCGGAGCTCAGGCTCGTGGTCGAGGAGGACGGCGCGTTGCGGCGGAGCTCGTGGACACAACGGGGAGGCGAACGGGGCACGGTGGCCGCGAGCTTCAGCGGTGGCCGACCATGGCGGCGTCGGGCGAGGTGGTGGATGGGGGAAGAGGGGCAAAGGGGGCGGCTAGGGTTCATCCGCGGGGTCGAGGGGGGGTCCATATAGGCGTCCGCGGCGCCGCAGTGCTCGTTGTCGAGCAAAGGCGAGGAGGGGCCGGGGTGGTGAGCGCGGCTGCGGGCGACAGCGCGGCGAGGTGAGCACTGCGAGGTGAGGGACGGCGCGGGGGTGGGCTGGGCCGCGACTGTAGCGATAGGCCGAGTGTACAGTAGATCATTTAGGCCTTTTCCCTTTTTCTCTTTTCTGTTTCTTTTTCTTTTCTGTTCTGTTAATTGTTTAGGCCCCAAATGGATTTTGTAAAAAGTTGGAGCTAGTCCTTAAATACCAGTGCAATATACCCTAACACCAAAAACTAGTTTGGGCAAAACATCATTTCATATTCGATCTAGATTAATTAAAAGGCTTGTAGATATTATTTTCAGCCACTGTTAAAAGTGGTTTGGGTCACCTAATTAATTTATTAACTGTTGGTTACAATTTTAGAATGGTCTCTGCAATATTTGTTATTTACTGAACATTTTAGTATTTATGTTGGTCAACTTTTATATTTCACTTTCATTTAAAATTTGAATTTGAGTTAGAAGTTGAAATGCAATATGATGCTAATGATGATTATGCACTGTTAATCATGCTAACATGTCATTATCAAAAGTGATTACTGTTGCTAATCACCGGGGGTGTTATAGTTCTCCTCATCTATTAAGAATTCTCGTCCCGAGAATTAAGAGGAAGACTGAAAGAAAGAGGGGTATTCTTCACGAAGACGATCCTCGCGTTCCCAAGTGGCCTCATCTTCAGAATGATTTGACCACTGAACCTTGAGGAATTTGATTGACTTTTGATGAGTCCGACGTTCAGCTTCATCAAGAATACGGATGGGATATTCTGGATAAGACAAATCTTCTCGTAATTCAAGCACTTCGTGATCCACGGCTCGAATAGGATCCTTGAAGCAGCGACGGAGTTGGGATACATGAAAGACATCATGTACCTGAGAAAGATTTGGTGGCAACTGCAATTGATATGCCACTTCTCCTCGACGGGCAAGTATACGGAACGGGCCAATGTAGCGAGGAGCTAACTTGCCTTTGATTCCGAACCGATGAGTGCCTTTCAACGGAGTGACGCGGAGGTAAGCTTGCTCGCCAGGTTGATAGACCATTTCCTGGTGCTTTCGGTCATAGTTGCTCTTCTGACGAGACTGAGCAGTTTTCAAATGTTCACGGACAATGCGGACTTTATCTTCTGCTTGCTGAATAATGTCCGGACCGACGAGTGAGCGTTCCCCAGTTTCTGACCAATTCAGAGGGGTTCGACACTTACGACCGTATAGAACTTCAAACGGTGCCATCTTCAGACTAGCCTGATAGCTATTGTTGTAAGAGAATTCGGCATACGGGAGAGATTCCTCCCATTTCTTACCGAAGGAGATGACGCAAGCTCGAAGCATATCTTCGAGCACTTGATTAACTCGTTCAACTTGACCCTGTGACTGAGGGTGAAAAGCGGTACTGAACGACAGATGTGTTCCCATAGCTTCTTGGAAACTATTCCAGAATCTGGAGGTGAAGAGGCTGCCACGATCAGAACTGATCTCCAACGGAATACCGTGGAGTGACACAATTCGGGAAACAGACAAGTCTGCTAACTGGTTAGCAGTGATTGTCTCCTTAACTGGCAGAAAGTGAGCAACCTTGGAGAATCGGTCAATGACGACAAATATAGCATCATTACCCTTCTGAGATTTGGGAAAACCAGTAATGAAATCCATTTGGACCTTGTCCCATTTCCATTCAGGAATTGCAAGGGGTTGCAGAGTTCCTGCGGGCCTTTGATGTTGAGCTTTAACGCGGCGGCAAACGTCACACTCAGAAACATAACGAGCAATATCTCGCTTCATATTAGGCCACCAGTATCTCTGACAAATGTCACGGTACATCTTTGTGCTACCAGGATGAATTGACAGAGGAGTGTCATGAGCTTCCATCATAACGTGTTCCCTCTCATCTTTGAACTTAGGTACGAAGAGACGGTGTTGGAAAAATAGGATCCCATCATTATCAAGATGGAACTCCGACGGTTTTCCTTTTTCAAGGTATCGCTTGATCCTTTCAACTTCAGAGTCATACCGTTGCATAGTTTTGATGCTGTGTTCTAAATCTGGTTCGACAACCAGGGTATTGAGATAACCCTGTGGAACAATATGGAGGTTCAATTTACGAAACTCTTCATAAAGAAGAGGTTGTGATTCCTGAACCATATGGTTGCTGCAATAAGCCTTGCGGCTCAAAGCATCGGCCATTACATTTGCCTTGCCAGGGGTGTATGAGATATTCATATCATAATCGGCTATTGTCTCGAGCCATCTTTGTTGACGAAGGTTCAGATCTGGTTGAGTATATAAATACTTCAAACTTTGATGATCCGTATATATCTCACAACGGTTACCGAGAAGGTAATGTCGCCATAGCTTCAGGGCATAAATAACCGCAGAAAGTTCGAGATCGTGCACTGGGTAATTTTCTTCGTGAGGACGCAATTGTCGGGAGGCATAAGCAATCACCTTGCGTTCTTGCATTAGGACACAGCCTAATCCTTGACGGGAGGAATCGCAGTATATCACGAAATCCTTTTGGGAATCCGGGGGTGCTAATACTGGGGCAGATGTCAATTTATCTTTTAGTGTCTGAAAGCTTTCTTGACATTTTTCTGTCCACTCAAATTTAACACCTTTGTGAAGCAGATTTGTCAATGGTTTTGCAATCTTGGAAAAGTTCTCAACGAATCGACGGCATTAACTAGCAAGTCCGAGAAAACTTCTGACTTGCTTAACATTCTTCGGGGGAGTCCAGTCAAGAATAGCCTGAACTCGTTCGGGGTTAACATCAATTCCATCCTTGGAAATCACATGTCCAAGGTAAGTTACTTCAGAAAGCCAAAATTCACATTTGGAATACTTGGCATACAACTGGTGTTCTCGGAGCCTTTCTAGTACCAAACGAAGGTGTTCAACATGTTCTTCTTTATTCTTAGAATAGATAAGGATATCATCCAAATAAACCACGACAAATTTGTCGAGGTAATCCATGAATATATAATTCATCAGACGGGAGAACGTAGCTGGGGCATTCGTTAGTCCAAATGACATGACGGTGTATTCATAGGAGCCATATCGAGTGACGAATGCAGTCTTGGGAATATCCTCTTCACGGACACGGATCTGGTGATAACCCAACCTCAGGTCGAGTTTAGAGAACACCGACGATCCAGCGAGTTGATCATAAAGATCATTGATCCGGGGCAGTGGGTATTTATTCTGGATTGTGGCTTGGTTAATGGGCCGATAATCCTGAACCAAACGGTTAGTTCCATCCTTCTTCTTAACGAAGAGTGAAGGTGCTCCCCAAGCAGAGGAACTGGGGCGGATGAAACCACTCATAAGTGACTTGTCGATTTCTTCCTTAAGCTCGAGTAGATGATGCGGAGGCATCTTATAAGGTCGCTTGGCAATAGGGACGGTGCCAGGCTTCAAGTCGATGACGAACTCGACAGCTCTAGCCGGGGGTATTCCTGGAAGTTCTTCTAGAAAGACGTCCGGAAAATCTCGAACGACAGGAACGTTCTCGATTCCTTCCAGAGGTGAGGCGTTCAAAGCATTCAGAGCATATATCTGAGCTTCAGCATCCCGAGTAATGCGGGCGGTATAGTTCACTATCTCATCGGTGGGGTGAAGAAGTTGGACGACTTTAGTGGCACAATTGATCGAAGCAATGTGAGCTTTCAACCAATCCATTCCAAGTATAAGGTCTATGGTGGAAGACTTTAGGACGATGGGCGAGGCAAGGAATTCCAATCCTTTAATTTCGATGGTAACGTCAGGTGCTATTACGTCAGCATGACAGTGACCTCCGGGAGTTTTAATGACTAACGGAGTATGCATTTTCTCATATCGAATGCCATCCATAAATGCAAATTTTCCAGAGATGAATGAATGTGATGCTCCTGAATCAAATAAAACAGAAGCAGGTACTGAGTTAACGAGAAGGGTACCCATCACAGTAGCAGGTTGATCCTGGACTTCTTCAATGTCAATGTTGTAAGCGTGTCCACGACCATGTGCAGCAGACCCAGTATTATAGTTGTGGGTCTGGTTGTTGCCACGACCATTGCCACGGCCAGCATGGGGAAAGGCTAACTGATTCTGATTCTGGCGGCAGTCTTTAGACTGGTGTCCTGGTTTGCGGCACTTGAAGCACAGACCATCTTCAGGACGAAGAGGAGCATTGTTTTGAATAGCTTGAGCTTTTGGCTGCCTCGGTGGTGGAGGAGGCAGACGTGGTGCAGCATAGCTGTTCTTTGGCGCAGAGGTATTGGAACGAAACGCATTGTTGGGAATCCAAACTCGACGCTTCGATGCTGAGCCCGAAGATGAGCCAGCATCACGATAGCGCTTCTGCGAGTCCTTGTATTCCATCTGAGCGGTCTCAACAAGAATAGCCTTGTTCGTCAGAGTTGAAAAGTCATTGAAGTCTTGAGCAGCTAGTGCAAGCTTGAGGTCGGGGTGTAGTCCACTACGGAACTTCTCTTGTCTGCGTGCATCTGTGGCGATGTCTTCTTCAGCATAGCGGGAGAGGTCTAGAAATTCCCGCTGATAAGCTTCGACGGTCTTGTTGCCCTGAGTGAGGTTACGGAACTGGGTCTTCATGCGTTCCATAATTGCCTGAGGGATGTAACGTGTACGGAAAGCAGCCTGGAACTCATACCAGGTGATTGCTATTCCAACAGGCTGAGTACGCTTGTGTGTGTCCCACCATTGAGCTGCGGGGCCCTTTAAGAAAAAGGCCGTGAAGTTGACGTAGTTGGCAGGGGCGACATTAGCTGACTCCATCTCATGAGTGATGTCGCGGAGCCAGTCATCGGCATCCAGTGGCTTGTCAGAGTTGCGAAACTGAGTTGGGTTGAGTCGCGTAAACTCTGTCAAAGTTATTGAAGCTGGGTTCTGGTTCTGGTTGTTCTGATGCGGAAACTGAGCCATGATTCCAACCATGAACTGGCGGTTAAGCTCAAACTGTTGCATCATAGCCGCCATATAGTCTGGCGGTGGTGGGCGTTCAGGGGCACGACCACGACCACCTGGTCTAACCATCCTGCTAAGTATCAACAGGGGGTAGTTTAGTAAAAGCAATTGCGAGCGTTTAGTGACAAACATGATGTAACACGACAATTCTTTAAGCAGTGTATCAGATACATAATAGTAGTCGATTAAGACATACAGATCCATACACAGAGTCGGTTAAAATCGGGCAGCATAACGGCGCAAATTGAAAAACTAGAGACACACTAGGCGGCACGCAGGCACGCGGTAAGGAAGTACACAACGTGACATAGCAAAGGCTACATCAGCGTCGGAGAAAACCACTGAAACGGGGTAACTGCAAGTGCGGACGACGAATGTTCGTCGCGGCAGGATCCTGTGCTCCATGTGCACTCTGATGCAGAACCCGGTCTCGACCTGTAAGAAGAGGTCCACGTGCAGGCGTGTGACCTCCCACTGCAGGCCAATCAATACCTGGCGGCATCTCGGTCCTGCGTGGGTAAAGAATATACTCCGGATGTATCCCTGCACGAACAGCTGGTAGCAACTGTGTCATAGCCTCGTAGTAGCGTGCTCGAGTGGCGAACAACTCGACGGCAAGAGCCCGAACAGTGCGATCCAGAGCCTGAGTGCACTGAATCAGAACCTGCGGGTCGTAGCGTCGAGACTCGTACGGGGCACAGATAGCTGTGTAGTATCCAGTAGCATCTCCAACAGGTGCATACGGAATGTACCGAAACACAGTATCATCCAAGTTAGCATTGTGCTCCCCTCGGAGACGTACGACAGCAGAGTAGGCGGCATCATGGACTGCCATCTCAATTGTCATGCCTAATCCGTGAAAAAGGTGTAGCTCGGTGTCTGAGTTGTTCTGCTGATCACAAATCCGAACTTCATCATAGTACTGTTCCTGGTTGAACTCGCGGTAAACCTCATAGACCATGTACTCGGGATACCAACGGTAGCCAAGTCTGGTCATGAGAGCGATCAGGAATGCTGGAAACCCAGGGGTATTACGAGCCCAAGTGCGAAGCACAAGCTGTGTCGTAGGACGCGGTGGAAACAGACGGTCCATCTGAAACAGAGGAAATTCAGATTTGTCAAATGACAATGAGAAGTTTAACTCAACTCGGAGAGAAAGGTTAAACAAAACAATGGGAAGGAAAATGATTATCAGACTAATCAGATCAATGACAGGGAAATCGCACAGATATCCAGCTCTCCGGGTAGACGGGATTTACGAGATCCTAAGTGTCGGCGTTAGTAAAATTTTATTTAACCCGAGTAGAAGAGAGATCAGAGTCCCAGAGTATAGACGAGGAATAAAAGATCCTAATACTACCCAGTTGGCGACGTGGGCTCGTAAGCCACACAGCCAAGTTAGTAAATTAGTTTTTCGATGTCTAGACTCAACTTCGGCCAAGGAATTTGGAGGGGGGCTTCCTACAGGCAGTCGGCTCTGATACCAACTTGTGGTGCCCGCGACTCAATCGTACACTAATCATACACGCAAACGTGTACGATCAAGCACAGGGACTCACGGGAAGATATCACAACACAACTCTAACACAATTTAAACAGAGGTCCACAATATTACAGACCAGGGATCCGAAGATCCGAATACATAAGTCAGTCATACAAATATTATCTGAGTACAGACATAGTTAGACAAGTTTTGCCTTAAGAAGGCTAGCACAAACAGCGACACTAGATCGAAAGGCGTTGGCCTCCTGCCTGGGAGCCTCCGATCCTACTCCTGGTCATCTGGCTCGATCCAGTAGTAAGTACCCTCTGGACCCTCCTGGTAGTAAGCTCCGGTGGTGGCATCTGGCTCTAGGACTCCATCGTCTGATGTATCATCAATGTGGGATATATGGGGAAAAGAGAAAGTAAAGCAACCGTGAGTACTCATCCGAAGCACTCAGCAAGCAAGGATCTATACTACATATGCAAAATTATCAATGGAGAAAGGCTGTATAAGTGGACTGGGCTACAGAAATGCCAGAATAGAGAGAAGGCCTAGTCCTATCAAAGACTAGCATCTTCAAACATCTTCACAAGGCCATCATCTTGCAACAGTAGAAGAGAGTAGAATAGCATTTTATTTAGCAAACATGTTGAAGTACAGCTTAAAGATCCTTCCTCGACTCCCAAGCGAGAAAGCGATCCCGAAGCTTCAATTAAGTAACAAGTATCCAGTTTAAGTAGTAGATCGGGATACACAAACTGAGCGTCCTTTATCATAGGACCGGCTATCGATAGAAGATTCATCCCTGCAGGGGTGCACTACTGTTACCCAACACGCTCGATCAAGTCTGGCCGGACACACTTGCTGGGTAATGCCCGTCCTCGGAAGATCAACACAAAGCAGAGAGGTCAGCACGCCGGACTAACCTATGCACCCAGAGGTCTCGGGCCATCGCCTTGGGCACCCTGCGCGTTGCGAGACTGGCCGGGGTGCAGGCGCGACACTGAACTCGTCAGTGAAGTATCCAGCCCAATCCAGACAATCAGCCCGCACGGTGAATCGTGACGTCAGACGAGCTTTCGGAGAAACGTACTTCACAGAGGGTCCCATAACCATTATCCCGCGTGGTGGTAGTGCGTATAGGACACGTCGACCCACGCAGATCACACACCCAAATCCAATAGGCTCAATTAGTATCAAGCGGAGACAATCAGAGTCTCTGATGCTCCGCCACCATGTCACACTCGAGTGCCCTTTCGGCACACCCGAAATCATAGATCCCCAGCGGGTACCCACCAGGGTGGACCCGCCTGTAACAGAGGTCAAGTAATCGTGTGGTCATAACATCAAGGGTGAAACCCGAGGAATCACCCTCGGCGGATTCCACTCGACGAATTCATCAGGGCGAACGTATGAGGTATCACCCTCGAGGTTCACACTGAGGGTTGCACGACAGAGTCGTATCGGAAGTGGAGAAGGAGGAATCACCCTCGATGACCACGACCGAACAGCTACACTGCAGAGTATTCATCGGGAGTGCGTTACGAGGTATCACCCTCGGCACTCGATAGTTACTACGCAGAGTCGTACAACTAAGGGGGTGTGAAGTGAGGTGTCGGTCTCTGGTCGACGATCACGTTGATCGAGTCGTTGATGATCAAGCAGGGGTAACAAGGGAAAAGTGGTGGGGTCACTGATGGTTCACTACCAGCCTATACTAAACAGTTTATCATAGGCAGGTAAGGTAGCAATGAACAGGTTACAACATCAGGCTATGCATCAGAATAGGAGCATACATTAACAGTAGCAAAATCTAATGCAAGCAGGAGAATAGAGTGGGCGATATCTGGAATGCTCAAGGGGGGGGGCTTGCCTGGTTGCTCTGGCAAGGGGAGAAGGTCGTCAACGGGCTGCTCGTCGGTAGAGTAGTCATATCCAGGTGCAGCGTCGTCGGTCTCGGCGTCTATCGAGAGAGAGAAGAAGGGGGAGAGAAACAATAAATTCGCGGCAATAATGCAAACAGCATGTATGACATGCCTAAATGATATGCCGGGGTGTTCTACTGCCTAATTAAATGATTTAGTTAAATTAGGAATTTATTTGGATTTATTTAATTAAAGTTGGGCACTATTCATTTACTGAAAACGGTCTAAAAGTTCAATGTTCTTATAGCTGCGGGCATCTGACGGGAATACGAAGGGCGTATTCAGATTCGTATCGTCGTTCTGAGCAAGTTTCATGTATAAAATATTTTCATCGGAGTTACGGTTTATTTAATATGATTTTCTAAAGTTTTTATTAATTTCGGGAATTTAATTAATTATTTAATTCAACATTATCCGAAATAGTGTTGCGATGACATCAGCATGACCTAAGCATGACGTCAGCAGGTCAACTCTGGCTGACCAGAGTCAAACCTGACAGGTGGGACCCACATGTCATACACTGTGGCTTAATCAGAGAGGTTAATTTAATCATTTGAGTTAATTAACAGGTGGGGCCCAGCAGTCAGTGACTGATTAGTATTTAATTAACTAATTAACAGATTTTCTATTTACTTAAATTCATTTAAGCGACCGGGCCCCACATGTCAGTGAGACCGGCCGGCCACGTCAGCGTTGACCCCGGTCAACGGGGTCAAAGGGGCCCGCGGGGCCCCACAGTCAGTGGCACAGGGCGGGACCCACTGGTGCCACGTCGGCGGTGGCCGGCGACGCGCCGGAGTAGCTCCGGCGAACCAAAACACGGCGGCGCGAGTCAGGCTTGGCTCGGGTTTCGCCTACGGTGGGTCTCAGGGGCTGGGGTAGGTCGCGTTCGACGCGGCTCGTCGTCGCGCGTCGAATGGCGGCGGTGCGGGGTGCTGGGAGGCCGGAGCTGAGCGCCAGGAGCTCGTCGGCGGCGAGGTTCTCGGGCGAGCTACGGGATCGACAAAACGGCGCGCGTTCAAGCGTTGTGAGGAGCTAGGCGGGGTCCATGCGACGCGGCGAAGCAAATGGGCAGCAGCACATGACCAAAAGGTCGCCGGACGGTCGCCGGCGATGAGGTCCGCGGCGGTGGGTGCGGCCTAACGCGGAGCGGTGGCTACGGTATGCTAGCGATCTAATGGAGAGGGGGAGGAGGAGCAGGAGCTCACAGCGGGGTGTAGCCGATCAAAGTGGGCTCGGGGAAGGCCTGGAGTAGCCGGAATCGACGACAGAGTGCGGCGGCGACCCGAGGAAGAAGACGGCGACGTGGGGGCGATGCAGGGCTCCCGGAGCTCAGGCTCGTGGTCGAGGAGGACGGCGCGTTGCGGCGGAGCTCGTGGACACAACGGGGAGGCGAACGGGGCACGGTGGCCGCGAGCTTCAGCGGTGGCCGACCATGCCGGCGTCGGGCTAGGTGGGGGACGGGGGAAGAGGGGCAAAGGGGGCGGCTAGGGTTCATCCGCGGGGTCGAGGGGGGGTCCATATAGGCGTCCGCGGCGCCGCAGTGCTCGTTGTCGAGCAAAGGCGAGGGGGGGCGGGGCGGTGAGCGCGGGCGCGGGCGATAGCGCGGCGAGGTGAGCACTGCGAGGTGAGGGACGGCGCGGGGGTGGGCTGGGCCGCGACTGTAGCGATAGGCCGAGTGTACAATAGATCATTTAGGCCTTTTCCCTTTTTCTCTTTTCTGTTTCTTTTTCTTTTCTGTTCTGTTAATTGTTTAGGCCCCAAATGGATTTTGTAAAAAGTGGGAGCTAGTCCTTAAATACCAGTGCAATATACCCTAACACCAAAAACTAGTTTGGGCAAAACATCATTTCATATTCGATCTAGATTAATTAAAAGGCTTGTAGATATTATTTTCAGCCACTGTTAAAAGTGGTTTGGGTCACCTAATTAATTTATTAACTGTTGGTTACAATTTTAGAATGGTCTCTGCAATATTTGTTATTTACTGAACATTTTAGTTTTTATGTTGGTCAACTTTTATATTTCACTTTCATTTAAAATTTGAATTTGAGTTAGAAGTTGAAATGCAATATGATGCTAATGATGATTATGCACTGTTAATCATGCTAACATGTCATTATCAAAAGTGATTACTGTTGCTAATCACCGGGGGTGTTACAATTCTCCTCATCTATTAAGAATTCTCGTCCCGAGAATTAAGAGGAAGACTGAAAGAAAGAGGGGTATTCTTCATGAAGACGATCCTCGCGTTCCCAAGTGGCCTCATCTTCAGAATGATTTGACCACTGAACCTTGAGGAATTTGATTGACTTTTGACGAGTCCGACGTTCAGCTTCATCAAGAATACGGATGGGATATTCTGGATAAGACAAATCTTCTCGTAACTCAAGCACTTCGTGATCCACAGCTCGAATAGGATCCTTGAAGCAGCGACGGAGTTGGGATACATGAAAGACATCATGTACCTGAGAAAGATTTGGTGGCAACTGCAATTGATATGCCACTTCTCCTCGACGGGCAAGAATACAGAACGGGCCAATGTAGCGAGGAGCTAACTTGCCTTTGATTCCGAACCGATGAGTGCCTTTCAACGGAGTGACGCGGAGGTAAGCTTGCTCGCCAGGTTGATAGACCATTTCCTGGTGCTTTCGGTCATAGTTGCTCTTCTGACGAGACTGAGCAGTTTTCAAATGTTCATGGACAATGCGGACTTGATCTTCTGCTTGCTGAATAATGTCCGGACCGACGAGTGAGCGTTCCCCAGTTTCTGACCAATTCAGAGGGGTTCGACACTTACGACCGTATAGAACTTCAAACGGTGCCATCTTTAGACTAGCCTGATAGCTATTGTTGTAAGAGAAGTGAAGAGGCTGCCACGATCAGAACTGATCTCCAACGGAATACCGTGGAGTGACACAATTCGGGAAATAGACAAGTCTGCTAACTAGCTAGCAGTGATTGTCTCCTTAACTGGCAGAAAGTGAGCAACCTTGGAGAATCGGTCAATGAGGACAAATATAGCATCATTACCCTTCTGAGATTTCGGAAAACCAGTAATGAAATCCATTTGGACCTTGTCCCATTTCCATTCAGGAATTGCAAGGGGTTGCAGAGTTCCTGTGGGCCTTTGATGTTGAGCTTTAACGCGGCGGCAAACGTCACACTCAGAAACATAACGAGCAATATCTCGCTTCATATTAGGCCACCAGTATCTCTGACAAATGTCACGGTACATCTTTGTGCTACCAGGATGAATTGATAGAGGAGTGTCATGAGCTTCCATCATAACGTGTTCCCTCTCATCTTTGAACTTAGGTACGAAGAGACGGTGTTGGAAAAATAGGATCCCATCATTATCAAGATGGAACTTCGACGGTTTTCCTTTTTCAAGGTATCGCTTGATCCTTTCAACTTCAGAGTCATACCGTTGCATAGTCTTGATGCTGTGTTCTAAATCTGGTTCGACAACGAGGGTATTGAGATAACCCTGTGGAACAATATGGAGGTTCAATTTACGAAACTCTTCATAAAGAAGAGGTTGTGATTCCTGAACCATATGGTTGCTGCAATAAGCCTTGCGGCTCAAAGCATCGGCCATTACATTTGCCTTGCCAGGGGTGTATGAGATATTCATATCATAATCGGCTATTGTCTCGAGCCATCTTTGTTGACGAAGGTTCAGATCTGGTTGAGTATATAAATACTTCAAACTTTGATGATCCGTATATATCTCACAACGGTTACCGAGAAGGTAATGTCGCCATAGCTTCAGGGCATAAATAACCGCAGAAAGTTCGAGATCGTGCACTGGGTAATTTTCTTCGTGAGGACGCAATTTTCGGGAGGCATAAGCAATCACCTTGCGTTCTTGCATTAGGACACAGCCTAATCCTTGACGGGAGGAATCGCAGTATATCACGAAATCCTTTTGGGAATCCGGGGGTGCTAATACTGGGGCAGATGTCAATTTATCTTTTAGTGTCTGAAAGCTTTCTTGACATTTTTCTGTCCACTCAAATTTAACACCTTTGTGAAGCAGATTTGTCAATGGTTTTGCAATCTTGGAAAAGTTCTCAACGAATCGACGGCAATAACTAGCAAGTCCGAGAAAACTTCTGACTTGCTTAACATTCTTCGGGGGAGTCCAGTCAAGAATAGCCTGAACTCGTTCGGGGTTAACAGCAATTCCATCCTTGGAAATCACATGTCCAAGGTAAGTTACTTCAGAAAGCCAAAATTCACATTTGGAATACTTGGCATACAACTGGTGTTCTCGGAGCCTTTCTAGTACCAAACGGAGGTGTCCAGCATGTTCTTCTTTATTCTTAGAATAGATAAGGATATCATCCAAATAAACCACGACGAATTTGTCGAGGTAATCCATGAATATATAATTCATCAGACGGGAGAACGTAGCTGGGGCATTCGTTAGTCCAAATGACATGACGGTGTATTCATAGGAGCCATATCGAGTGACGAATGCAGTCTTGGGAATATCCTCTTCACGGACACGGATCTGGTGATAACCCAACCTCAGGTCGAGTTTAGAGAACACCGACGATCCAGCGAGTTGATCATAAAGATCATTGATCCGGGGCAATGGGTATTTATTCTGGATTGTGGCTTGGCTAATGGGCCGATAATCCTGAACCAAACGGTTAGTTCCATCCTTCTTCTTAACGAAGAGTGAAGGTGCTCCCCAAGCAGAGGAACTGGGGCGGATGAAACCACTCATAAGTGACTTGTCGATTTCTTCCTTAAGCTCGAGTAGATGATGCGGAGGCATCTTATAAGGTCGCTTGGCAATAGGGACGGTGCCAGGCTTCAAGTCGATGACGAACTCGACAGCTCTAGCCGGGGGTATTCCTGGAAGTTCTTCTAGAAAGACGTCCGGAAAATCTCGAACGACAGGAACGTTCTCGATTCCTTCCAGAGGTGAGGCGTTCAAAGCATTCAGAGCATATATCTGAGCTTCAGCATCCCGAGTAATGCGGGCGGTATAGTTCACTATCTCATCGGTGGGGTGAAGAAGTTGGACGACTTTAGTGGCACAATTGATCGAAGCAATGTGAGCTTTCAACCAATCCATTCCAAGTATAAGGTCTATGGTGGAAGACTTTAGGACGATGGGCGAGGCAAGGAATTCCAATCCTTTAATTTCGATGGTAACGTCAGGTGCTATTACGTCAGCATGACAGTGACCTCCGGGAGTTTTAATGACTAACGGAGTATGCATTTTCTCATATCGAATGCCATCCATAAATGCAAATTTTCCAGAGATGAATGAATGTGATGCTCCTGAATCAAATAAAACAGAAGCAGGTACTGAGTTAACGAGAAGGGTACCCATCACAGTAGCAGGTTGATCCTGGACTTCTTCAATGTCAATGTTGTAAGCGTGTCCACGACCATGTGCAGCAGACCCAGTATTATAGTTGTGGGTCTGGTTGTTGCCACGACCATTGCCACGGCCAGCATGGGGAAAGGCTAACTGATTCTGATTCTGGCGGTAGTCTTTAGCCTGGTGTCCTGGTTTGCGGCACTTGAAGCACAGACCATCTTCAGGACGAAGAGGAGCATTGTTTTGAATAGCTTGAGCTTTTGGCTGCCTCGATGGTGGAGGAGGCAGACGTGGTGCAGCATAGCTGTTCTTTGGCGCAGAGGTATTGGAACGAAACGCATTGTTGGGAATCCAAACTCGACGCTTCGATGCTGAGCCCGAAGATGAGCCAACATCACGATAGCGCTTCTGCGAGTCCTTGTATTCCATCTGAGCGGTCTCAACAAGAATAGCCTTGTTGATCAGAGTTGAAAAGTCATTGAAGTCTTGAGCAGCTAGTGCAAGCTTGAGGTCGGGGTGTAGTCCACTACGGAACTTCTCTTGTCTGCGTGCATCTGTGGCGATGTCTTCTTCAGCATAGCGGGAGAGGTCTAGAAATTCCCGCTGATAAGCTTCGACGGTCTTGTTGCCCTGAGTGAGGTTACGGAACTGGGTCTTCATGCGTTCCATAATTGCCTGAGGGATGTAACGTGTACGGAAAGCAGCCTGGAACTCATACCAGGTGATTGCTGTTCCAACAGGCAGAGTACGCTTGTGTGTGTCCCACCATTGAGCTGCGGGGCCCTTTAAGAAAAAGGCCGCGAAGTTGACGTAGTTGGCAGGGGCGACATTAGCTGACTCCATCTCGTGAGTGATGTCGCGGAGCCAGTCATCGGCATCCAGTGGCTTGTCAGAGTTGCGAAACTGAGTTGGGTTGAGTCGCGTAAACTCTGTCAAAGTTATTGAAGCTGGGTTCTGGTTCTGGTTGTTCTGATGCGGAAACTGAGCCATGATTCCAACCATGAACTGGCGGTTAAGCTCAAACTGTTGCATCATAGCCGCCATATAGTCTGGCGGTGGTGGGCGTTCAGGGGCACGACCACGACCACCTGGTCTAACCATCCTGCTAAGTATCAACAGGGGGTAGTTTAGTAAAAGCAATTGCGAGCGTTTAGTGACAAACATGATGTAACACGACAATTCTTTAAGCAGTGTATCAGATACATAATAGTAGTCGATTAAGACATACAGATCCATACACAGAGTCGGTTAAAATCGGGCAGCATAACGGCGCAAATTGAAAAACTAGAGACACACTAGGCGGCACGCAGGCACGCGGTAAGGAAGTACACAACGTGACATAGCAAAGGCTACATCAGCGTCGGAGAAAACCACTGAAACGAGGTAACTGCAAGTGCGGACGACGAATGTTCGTCGCGGCAGGATCCTGTGCTCCATGTGCACTCTGATGCAGAACCCGGTCTCGAACTGTAAGAAGAGGTCCACGTGCAGGCGTGTGACCTCCCACTGCAGGCCAATCAATACCTGGCGGCATCTCGGTCCTGCGTGGGTAAAGAATATACTCCGGATGTATCCCTGCATGAACAGCTGGTAGCAACTGTGTCATAGCCTCGTAGTAGCGTGCTCGAGTGGCGAACAACTCGATGGCAAGAGCCCGAACGGTGCGATCCAGAGCCTGAGTGCACTGAATCAGAACCTGCGGGTCGTAGCGTCGAGACTCGTACGGGGCACAGATAGCTGTGTAGTATCCAGTAGCATCTCCAACAGGTGCATACGGAATGTACCGAAACACAGTATCATCCAAGTTAGCATTGTGCTCCCCTCGGAGACGTACGACAGCAGAGTAGGCGGCATCATGGACTGCCATCTCAATTGTCATGCCTAATCCGTGAAAAAGGTGTAGCTCGGTGTCTGAGTTGTTCTGCTGATCATAAATCCGAACTTCAGCATAGTACTGTTCCTGGTTGAACTCGTGGTAAACCTCATAGACCATGTACTCGGGATACCAACGGTAGCCAAGTCTGGTCATGAGAGCGATCAGGACAGCTAGAAACCCAGGGGTATTACGAGCCCAAGTGCGAAGCACAAGCTGTGTCGTAGGACGCGGTGGAAACAGACGGTCCATCTGAAACAGAGGAAATTCAGATTTGTCAAATGACAATGAGAAGTTTAACTCAACTCGGAGAGAAAGGTTAAACAAAACAATGGGAAGGAAAATGATTATCAGACTAATCAGATCAATGACAGGGAAATCGCACAGATATCCAGCTCTCCGGGTAGACGGGATTTACGAGATCCTAAGTGTCGGCGTTAGTAAAATTTTATTTAACCTGAGTAGAAGAGAGATCAGAGTCCCAGAGTATAGACGAGGAATAAAAGATCCTAATACTACCCAGTTGGCGACGTGGGCCCGTAAGCCACACAGCCAAGTTAGTAAATTAGTTTTTCGATGTCTAGACTCAACTTCGGCCAAGGAATTTGGAGGGGGGCTTCCTACAGGCAGTCGGCTCTGATACCAACTTGTGGCGCCCCCGACTCAATCGTACACTAATCATACACGCAAACGTGTACGATCAAGCACAGGGACTCACGGGAAGATATCACAACACAACTCTAACACAATTTAAACGGAGGTCCACAATATTACAGACCAGGGATCCGAAGATCCGAATACATAAGTCAGTCATACAAATATTATCTGAGTACAGACATAGTTAGACAAGTTTTGCCTTAAGAAGGCTAGCACAAACAGCGACACTAGATCGAAAGGCGTTGGCCTCCTGCCTGGAAGCCTCCGATCCTACTCCTGGTCATCTGGCTCGATCCAGTAGTAAGTACCCTCTGGACCCTCCTGGTAGTATGCTCCGGTGGTGGCATCTGGCTCCAGGACTCCATCGTCTGATGTATCATCAATGTGGGATATATGGGGAAAAGAGAAAGTAAAGCAACCGTGAGTACTCATCCGAAGTACTCAGCAAGCAAGGATCTATACTACATATGCAACATTATCAATGGAGAAAGGCTGTATAAGTGGACTGGGCTACAGAAATGCCAGAATAGAGAGAAGGCCTAGTCCTATCAAAGACTAGCATCTTCAAACATCTTCACAAGGCCATCATCTTGCAACAGTAGAAGAGAGTAGAATAGCATTTTATTTAGCAAACATGTTGAAGTACAGCTTAAAGATCCTTCCTCGACTCCCAAGCGAGAAAGCGATCCCGAAGCTTCAATTAAGTAACAAGTATCCAGTTTAAGTAGTAGATCGGGATACACAAACTAAGCGTCCTTTACCGTAGGACCGGCTATCGATAGAAGATTCATCCCTGCAGGGGTGCACTACTGTTACCCACACACGCTCGATCTCCCGCACCCGACCCCCACCGCCCCCACCTCCTCTCTCTCTCTCTCTCTCTTCTCTCTCTCCCACACCGCGCCCCCGACCCCCACCGCGCCCCCGCCGCCCCCTCCCTCGGCCGCACCTGCTCCTCCCGCTCATCCACCCCGGCCGCCACCAACCCAATCCCAATCTCAAGCCCTCCCGCTCCTCCAAGCGCGCCCGCCCATCGGACTCGGCGCCCGCCAAGCGCGCCCGCTCCCGGCCCCCGGATCCGGACCCCGCCGTCGCGCCCCCGCCGGATCCCCCGCAGGATCCTCCGTCGCCTCCCCCCGGCGCCAGCGCCGACGCGGATGTGCCGGTGCGCGCCCTGTCCGCTGCCGCCACGCCCACCGCAAACGGGCCCCAACCGCCGCCTCCCCCGCAGCCTCCCGCCGGGGATGAGCCGGTGCTCGCCCTCTTCGCCGCCAACACGCCCACCGCAAGCGCGCCCCAACCGCCTCCGCAGCAGGAGGAGGAGCCATTGGCCATCGCAGCTGCCGTTGGCAGCTCATCGGAGATGGTCGAGGGGTGGGCGCCCATATGGGAGGCGAATTAGTCATCGAAATCGGTCAAGGCAACGTTGCTACAGACGCTGGCAACGGAGCAGGGGCTCCCGCACGCGGACCCTGCGTCGTCAGCCCTGCCTCAGCGAGCAGCGCCAGCACAGCGCCTAGGGAGTCCATGGCAATGAGCATAAGACTAGGCACGGGGACATCCTCCTTGGGGATGAGGAAAAAGAGGTAACAGCAAGGACGGCCATGGAGGTGGTAGTGGCGAGGAGGATGCAGCGATGGGCTTCAGTAGCAGCAAACTTAACCTCGAGCATAAGCAGCGCTTTATTTTGATGGTTCAGGTATGCTTGTGTTAATATTCATCTACCTTTTAGCTTGGACTGAATAACTCAATTGTTACTGTTAAGAGCAAGGATGAAAAACTCCTGCTGTTTCTACCTGCAAAACGTGCAGTAGATAGTGGAGCACATAATACCACAGATTCAACTAGCCTGCTGAAACAACTCTGCTTTTTTTTTATGACATGTTGTAATATTTCCTCAAGATGGCTGTTTTCCAGGATTATACAACTCATCCATGCTTCTGATCCTTCACTTTCTAATCATTGTGCAGTAGCATGAAAATCTTCTTGGGGAAGTACAGTGGTATAAACGGATGTTTGAAGGTTAAATAAGTAGGAGTACAACATTCGCCGTTTGTACGTAGAGCTTAAAGGATGACTTTCATACGTCTTGTTGTCGACCCGGGTAGCCTGCTGCAGGTTTAGTACAAGAAGGCCGACAGGAGAAATTGGGTAAATGGTTTCAAGCGGAGCGACATCCCAGAGTTCTCTAAGGCGGCGGCCACCATGTAGGACCACACCAGTGTTCAGTTTAGGATTTCATATCAGTTTTGTTGGTTGTTGCTGGGTAAATTCCTCTCCTTGGTAGTGAAAACTATGTGAGGATAAACGAATAGTTATCACTTGGATTGGATGGTCATTCTACATTGCAATTTTTCTCTATAGTTCTATTTTCTTTACACAGATTTAGAGGCTTTTCCTCTTTTCCTCTATAGTTCTATTTTATTTTCTTCTATTTTATTCATTAATAGATAATTAGCTGCATTGCAGGATACCATGATAGATGTCCTCTTTAATTCTACAATTAGAAATGACTAATGGAAGAGAAAGTATGGTGTACTTTATAATTGCGATAGAATAATAGTTAACTGTGGTCTCTCAAAACATTGATCACTAAGTGCAAGTCATGTAAGAATTCAAGCAAATTATTATAACAAAGTTCGCCTCCATTCTGGATGTTAACCCAGCAAGGTTAAAAACTAATCCGCCAAAGTCTGAAAGTATCTATATGCCTAAGTAGATGCTACTAATTGTGGCATCAACACACTTCACTCCTTGTAATACATCAAACATAAGGTGAATATCACTTCTCTTTGATTTCTTTCAACATGAATGGAGATGTGCATATCCAGATAACTTTTATTGTCCGTGTTAGTTGAATATGGATTTTATTACCTGTTCATCTTCCTGTAATCAAGTCATCCTAATTCTCAACCTGAAGCTCACTTGCCCTTTTCTTTTAGAAAATGGAAGATATATACCTCCGGCCTCTGTCATGGATGGACACTGCCCTTCTATGAATCAGTGTAGTATCTTGCTCTTAAAACTTCTTTGTGAGTATTTGAAAAGACGAACCGCCAAATAGTTTTATAGATATTTTTGTTGTGTCTGGAACCATTTGGTACATAGCTCGCTTAAATGGAACCTGCGATTGCGAGCGCATTAGTACAATCCACATATCTCGTAGAATGTGGCCATATGAAACATCTGAATATGTCTAATTGGCATTTGGCATGCATATTTTGCACCGAGTGATGCCAAATAGTGTTGTTTCATTAGTGAGACGTGTACCATTTGTGGAATGTGATTAACCTACTATTTGTTTAGTTTGCTCACGTACACAATCTTTAGTTTGTTCCATTGAACGACGAATTCAATCAATTAAATAGTCGATCATGAATGAATATTCCATTCTTTTCCTTCTTCTGGTCGTTAACCTGGATGAAAATGCTCTTCTTTCAGTCTTGTTGAAGTCAAACCCATCCATGCAAAATCTGTACTGTTGTAGAATAATGAGATGAATATATATGCCTTGCAGTTTTATCGTGCATGCATTCAACTAACTTGCTCTTGTCCATGCAGATGGAGTACGAGACGAGCAGCAGCAGCAGCAAATCAGCCTGATGATGACGGGGTCGCGGGAGGCAATGGTGATCATGCTGATGGCATGAAGAAGGCTGATGACCCCAACTGGACCTGTTGGCATTTAGAGATGGCAAACACAGGCGGCGCGGAGACAGCAATATATATGTATTGATGTGTTGATGTTTGCCCTATTATGGATGAACATGGTGAAACTATGTTTGATGTTTACCCTATGCAATATATATGTGGTGGATAAGCATAATGTTTGCTTATTATGTGATTCTGAATATATATATATATATATATATATATATATATATATATATGTGTGTGTGTGTGTGTGTGTGTGTGTGGTGGTGTGTGGTGTGTGTGTGGTTTGAATTTCTGTGAAAATGAATTGATATAGGAAAAAAAGAAAAAGGGCTATATAGCCATGCAGTTTGCTAGCAGACGGCAAAGCTCTTTGCCATCTGCCAGCAGACGGCAAAGTGGCCACGTGGCAGCAGCTTGTGCAACCTGGGCTGACCTATTTGGCCTCTTTGCCGTCTGCTGGCAGACGGCAAAGAAGCAGCTCTTTGCCGTCTGCTGGCAGACGGCAAAGAAGCAAGCTCTTTGCCGTCCGCCAGCAGACGGCAAAGCGGCCTTTACCGGCATCAGCTTTGCCGGAGTGTTTGCCGTCTGCTAGCGGACGGCAAAGCCTTTGCCGTCCGCCAAGCATGCCTTTGCCGTCTGCTATGGCAGACGGCAAAGCAGCTGATTCCAGTAGTGATGCCCGTCCTCGGAAGATCAACACAAAGCAGCGCTCAACCTAGGCTCGGCAGAGAGGTCAGCACGACGGACTAACCTATGCACCCAGAGGTCTCGGGCCATCGCCCTGGGCACCCTGCACGTTGCGAGACTGGCCGGGGTGCAGGCGCGACACTGAACTCGTCAGTGAAGTATCCAGCCCAATCCCGACAATCAGCCCGCACGGTGAATCGTGACGTCAGACGAGCTTTCGGAGAAACGTACTTCGCAGAGGGTCCCATAACCATTATCCCGCGTGGTGGTAGTGCGTATAGGGCACGTCAACCCACTCAGATCACACACCCAAATCCAATAGGCTCAATTAGTATCAAGCGGAGACAATCAGAGTCTCTGATGCTCCGCCACCATGTCACACTCGAGTGCCCTTTCGGCACACCCGAAATCATAGATCCCCAGCGGGTACCCACCAGGGTGGACCCGCCTGTAACAGAGGTCAAGTAATCGTGTGGTCATAACATCAAGGGGGAAACCCGAGGAATCACCCTCAGCGGATTCCACTCGACGAATTCATCAGGGCGAATGTATGAGGTATCACCCTCGAGGTTCACACTGAGGGTTGCACGACAGAGTCGTATCGGAAGTGGAGAAGGAGGAATCACCCTCGATGACCACGACCGAACAGCTACACTGCAGAGTATTCATCAGGAGTGCGTTACGAGGTATCACCCTCGGCACTCGATAGTTACTACGCAGAGTCGTACAACTAAGGGGGTGAGAAGTGAGGTGTCGGTCTCTGGTCGACGATCACGTTGATCGAGTCGTCAATGATCAAGCAGGGGCAACAAGGGAAAAGTGGTGGGGTCACTGATGGTTCACTACCAGCCTATACTAAACAGTTTATCATAGGCAGGTAAGGTAGCAATGAACAGGTTACAACAGCAGGCTATGCATCAGAATAGGAGCATACATTAACAGTAGCAAAATCTAATGCAAGCAGGAGAATAGAGTGGGCGATATCTGGAATGCTCAAGGGAGGGGCTTGCCTGGTTGCTCTGGCAAGAGGGGAAGGTCGTCAACGGGCTGCTCGTCGGTAGAGTAGTCGTATCCAGGTGCAGCGTCGTCGGTCTCGGCGTCTATCGAGAGAGAGAGAAGGAGGGGGAGAGAAACAATAAATTCGCGGCAATAATGCAAACAACATGTATGACATGCCTAAATGATATGCCGGGGTGTTCTACTGCCTAATTAAATGATTTAGTTAATTTAGGAATTTATTTGGATTTATTTAATTAAAGTTGGGCACTATTCATTTACTGAAAACGGTCTAAAAGTTCAATGTTCTTATAGCTGCGGGCGTCTGACGGGAATACGGAGGGCGTATTCAGATTCGTATCGTCATTCTGAGCAAGTTTCATGTATAAAATATTTTCATCGGAGTTACGGTTTATTTAATATGATTTTCTAAAGTTTTTATTAATTTCCGGAATTTAATTAATTATTTAATTCAACATTATCCGAAACAGTGTTGCGATGACATCAGCATGACCTAAGCATGACGTCAGCAGGTCAACTCTGGCTAACCAGAGTCAAACCTGACAGGTGGGATCCACATGTCATACACTGTGGCTTAATCAGAGAGGTTAATTTAATCATTTGAGTTAATTAACAGGTGGGGCCCAGCAGTCAGTGACTGATTAGTATTTAATTAACTAATTAACAGATTTTCTATTTATTTAAATTCATTTAAGCGACCGGGCCCCACATGTCAGTGAGACCGGCCGGCCACGTCAGCGTTGACCCCGGTCAACGGGGTCAAAGGGGCCCGCGGGGCCCCACAGTCAGTGGCACAGGGCGGGACCCACTGGTGCCACGTCGGCGGTGGCCGGCGACGCGCCGGAGTAGCTCCGGCGAACCAAAACGCGGCGGCGCGAGTCGGGCTTGGCTCGGGTTTCGCCTACGGTGGGTCTCAGGGGCTGGGGTAGGTCGCGTTCGACGCGGCTCGTCGTCGCGCGTCGAATGGCGGCGGTGCGGGGTGCTGGGAGGCCGGAGCTGAGCGCCAGGAGCTCGTCGGCGGCGAGGTTCTCGGGCGAGCTACGGGATCGACAAAACGGCGCGCGTTCAAGCGTTGTGAGGAGCTAGGCGGGGTCCATGCGACGCGGCGAAGCAAATGGGCAGCAGCACATGACCAAACGGTCGCCGGCGACGAGGTTCGCGGCGGTGGGTGCGGCCTAACGCGGAGCGGTGGCTACGGTACGCTAGCGATCTAATGGAGAGGGGGAGGAGGAGCAGGAGCTCACAGCGGGGTGTAGCCGGTCAAAGTGGGCTCGGGGAAGGCCTGGAGTAGCCGGAATCGACGACAGAGTGCGGCGGCGACCCGAGGAAGAAGACGGCGACGTGGGGGCGATGCAGGGCTCCCGGAGCTCAGGCTCGTGGTCGAGGAGGACGACAAGGTGGCCGGTTCCGGTAGGGGTGCATCTGTAGTGGCGCATCGGCGACTCGTTTTGGCGGCGATAATGGTCGTTCGGTGGACTAGATATCTCAATGTAATTTTTATTATGCTTGAGATGCTTTGTACTTCCGCTAAATCTTTATAATAGATCCGGTGCTTTTTACAAACACAAAAATCCAACCTCATGTCACGTGGACGGTAGGTAAAATCGGGATGACTACCACTTTCCTATGGTGGAAAAAATTCAGAGAACTCTTGTGGATAAAATGTTTCCATCCATCTTACCGTACCACTTATTGCCAAACAGAGGAAATAACATTGTGTGTGCGTTAAAAAAAAGATTTCTAGGATAAACACATACAAAAAGCAGAATTCTCCATCTATACATAAATATGAAAAGCTTCCATGTTCTTATGGAACTAGCGTGTAATTTTACATTTTAAACCCTAACATTCTAGGTATCCATCGATCATTCATTCTTCCTACAATAATTAGGTACGTCGCCGCGGACGGATCTAAGTTTGATCAACTTTGTTCGAGTTATGGGGATTCCAGACCATATTAAACTATTAATGTTGTAGCTTTTGTAAACCCGTGTGTTTAGCTAGTGATAATCATACCAATTGAATTTTGCGGGTAAAGTGTGGCACCCCCTTATAGTAAAGTTCTGGATCTGCCAACACCCTCGCTTCTCAGATTTTAACCAAGGGTTTTCCGTAAAAATGAGCAGAGCTATCCACCATCCGGCCCACTACCGATGGGCCCTAGCCAACACCGAAACATTATATTTGTTCTTTTCCTTGCACGATTCAAGGGTTTAATTTTGTTCAAACAAACATTTGTTTTTGTTACCATGCCGACTCGATACTTGCTTCCGACATTATGGCTACTTCCACACCAGCTTTCAGAATTTCCGCGTTCATTTACGTTTCCCTAATAATTAATAAACAAAAAAAGCATTGCACCCACCTCTGTTTCCTTGTTGTTTTGGGGGCGACACGTTCGCGATGCAGGAGGAACCAGGGATCCGGGACAATGCGAGGAAGAGGACGGCGCCGAAGAGGAAGTCCGAGACAAGGCGGGCGAGAAAAGCCCACCTTCCTATGTAAGTTCCTATTGACAGTGGGGCGAGCGGTCATTTTTCACATAGCCAATCACATTTGATTGAAGGTGTACTTGTAGTATAATTTGAAATTTCAAACATGAAGACTCTGCGTACGTACCACCTGTTTTGCTTTGACCACTTTAGAATTCGGCTGCATGCGCAAAAAAGGCATCTTTTCAGCGCGCTGCTAAGATTGTGCGCCGTTGAAGATGCTCTTATAATGAATAAACTCCTTTTTACCCTAAAGAAAATATACAGTGGCAAGAGTAGTGCATTGGCTGCCCCTGATTCGTCTTTGACACAGTTCGAGTGTTCGACATGTACCCTTCCGGTCCGGCTAATCTATGCTTCACAAGTTTAGCACGCGTGCTGGTCTGGCTGAGGACCAGCGCGGCTGGGAGTTGACTAATCAATCAAGCAGGATTGACCTGGTCAGAATCGGCCCAGATCGCCGTGTGAGCGACGTTGGCTTGACTTCAACTATTTGACGGTCCTTCCTTTGCGCGTCCTGCTCGAGACGCGCACCCCTCAAAGAAAAAAGGACACGTCTAGCGAGTATTGGCTCGCTTGCGCTCCATGACAGTCGGTAATTTTTAAAAAGTGTTTGTCCTCTTGTCTTGATTAGAAAAGATTTCTTTAGTCCTAATGAAAATAGCCCATCAACATGCATATTAATTAGTTAAACAGAAAATAGCTCATCAACGTCCATATTAGTCCACATGCATCCGGGTATGCCGTCTTTTACTGCACGGCGTGGATGCCTTTCTACCATTTAATTCATGATTTGCAAATTTCAAAAAAAAAACATAACTTTCAAATGGCGCATCGAAATTAAGATCCATTTTCACCGTTGGAACACTCGTGACGTGCTCTTCGAAACTTGATCCTGCATGGGTATGTCTCGATTGAAAAAATGTGGAATTTAGTCCCTTGTTTTGAGCAACTGCCTAGGTGTTGATGTACAACTATCTGATAGTGGATGTGCAACTTCTCGCCTACCTCGTGAACGTGCAGTTTTTACTGATGTCATCTCCACCCCCAAACTACCCCATTCTAATTAGATGTGCAACTTCGTCTGTTGCTCTGGCCAACTGCCAACTCCCTCTGTACCCTGTATTTATATGACATTCTAGTATTTTTGAAGTTTTTTGCTCGCAAGAAAATTTTCAATCTATTCATCATGCCATGGCAATACAAAGAACACAAAAATTACACCTGTGTTCGTAGACCACCTAGCGACGACTACAAAAACTGAAGCGAGCCAAAGTCATGCTACCTTCATCACCCCTTCCTGGACAACCAGTCCCACTAAGCCACGTGTATGAACGATTGTTTTGTTATAATTTTTAAAATACGATTTTCCTTTTCGTGTACGAATCAAATGTCATAGTGTTTGTTGCACTGCACATATCTCATGCCTCGTTGGTCAAACTGAATATCAAGTTTCAACCTTGAGAGGGTATGCATACGAACTAAAATTATGAGGCGTTTCTTTTTTGTAAGCATCGGCTAGGGCTTACACCCCTCCCCCAGTGGTGGCAGAGCATGAGGGCGACGTTCAAGTGGAAGATGATCTTCTTCTTCGACTTGGTCTTCCGGGCTCCGATTCTACTCAAGTTCATCAACCCTCGAGTTCACTCGCCTAGACAGAATTGACAAAGGTACAACATAGATTCACATCGTCTCCTTGGGACGATGAGATTAAGGTTTCTCGTCGTGCGTGGACAATCAGGTTAGGGTTTCTTATTGTGTGTGTGCAACGGTGAGATCTGGTGTTGGACACTTCAGATCGATTTAAGGGTTCAACGACGACGACTGCGACCCCAGGGTGGTGGTCCTTAAGGGCACGTACACGAAGACTTCTCGACAGTTATCTACAAGTGGCCGGTTCCGGTAGGGGAGCATCTAAAGTGGTGCATCGACGACTCGTTTTGGCGGCGATAATGGCCATTTGATGGACTAGAGATCTCAATGTAATTTTTATTATGTTTGGGATGCTTTGTACTTCAGGTGAACCTTTGTAATAGATCTGGTGCTTTTTCGCGAAGAAGAATCCAACCTCACGACACGTGGATGCTATGTAAAATTCAGATGACTACCACTTTCCTATGGTGCAAAAAAATTCAGAGAACTCTTGTGGATAAAATGTTTTCATCCATTTTAATTCAAATTTGAACTCAAGCCACGCCCGTTATTTCCGATCGGAGGGAATAACATTGTGTGTGTGCGTTAAAAAAAACAGATTTCTAGCATAAACACATACAAAAGCAGAATTTTTCCATCGATACATAAATATGAAAACCTTCCATGTTCTTATGAAACTAGAGTGTAATTTTACATTTTAAACCCTAACATCATAGGTATCCATCGGACATTCAGTCTTCTTACAATAATTATGTGTGTCTCCTAGGAGATGGATCCAAGTTTGAATCAATTTTGTTCGAGTTATGGTGATTGCAGACCATATTAAACTATTTTATGTTGTTAGCTTTAATGAATGTAACCCATGTGTTGAGCTTGCGATAATAATGCCAACCGAATTTTGCGGGTCAAGTGTGGCACCCCCTAATTGTAAAGTTCTGAAACATTGTATTTGTTCTGAGACGGATCCACCACTGGCCCTGCTTGTCGAATTTTAACCAAGCGTTTTCCGTAAAAGCAAGCAGAGCTATGCACCACTGGCCCACTGCGATGGACCCTACGCGAACACTGAAGCATTATATTTGTTCTTTTCCTTGCACGATTCAAGGGTTTAGTTTTGTTCAAACACATGCCGACTCGATATTTGCATCCGGCATTATGTTTACTTCCACACTCGCATCCAGAATTTCCGCGTTCATTTACGTTTTCCTAAATAAAAAAAAGCATTGCACCCACCTCCGTTTCCTCGTTGTTTTGGGGGGCGACGCGTTTGCGAGCAGGAGGAACCAGGGATCCGGGACAATGCGAGGGAGAGGACGGCGCCGAAGAGGAAGTCCGAGACAAGGCGGGCGAGAAAAGCCCACCTTCCCAAGTTCCTGTTAACAGTGGGGCGAACAGTCATTTTCCACGTAGCCAATCACAGTTGAAGGTGTACTTGTAGTATAATTCGAAATTTCAAACATGAAGACTTTGCGTACGACGTACCACCTGTTTTGCTTTGACCACTAGAATACTGAATACGGTGCTGCCGTGTAGACGAGGGAAAATGGAAATCTAGGATTAATGTAGACGAGGTAAAATCTATCTTCTTCTTTTTTTGAAAATCTATCTTCTTTTTTTTTAAATCTATCTTTTTGTTGGTGGTGGGAGACGTGGGGTGGGCATGGCAGCTTGGTAGGTGGCTGGCATTTTCCCCTGTCCGTCGCGGGAGGGGACAGCGCACAGCTCGGACGGCGGTTGGCGCACGTGGCCCTACCACCGCGCGCGCGCCCATTCGTCCACGCCGACGAGACGCATCCCGGCCGTGCGCTGCCGGATCGGCCGCCACGCCGCGCGTGGACCGTAGCCGGCGTCGCGTCCACGTCCGCGACGTCGTCGCCCCGCCCGGAGGTGGAGGGGAGGGAACAGTGAAACTTCCTCTGCTTTTGCTTGGCTTGGGTTGTTCTGTTTGTGCGGTTGGGTGGACTCCCCCTCCCCCTCTCCCTCTCGCCGTCGCACGCCGTTGCCGCGCCCCACGACTTCCGGCCCCTCCACCCACCTCCCCCTACATATACGCGCCGGCCACAACCTCGTGCCGCACCGCTCCCGCCTACTTTCTCCTCTGCTCGCCGACCGCCGCGCAGCTGCTTGCTTTCTTGGTTGGTGGGATTGAGCCGGGTTCCGGCGCCGCTCGGCTCGATCTAGGAGGGCCATCCTGTCTGCCCTGCCCAGCTCAGCGGCCGCGCCGGAGGCGAGGGAGATCGGCTTCGTCCGCCGCCTCTGATTCCAGGTAGGTGCGCACACAGCTTTCTTTCCCCAACCCTTTTCGAGCAGGGAAAAATATGCTTTTTTCTTCTTCTTCTTCTTCTTCTCCTTCTCCGAAAGCCCGCTTTTAGGTAGGTAGGCAGGCAGGTGGGATTGGTTGGATTTAGGGGGATTGGATTTCAGGATGGGGACTTGGCCTACTACTGCTCATGTCTGATATATTATCAACAATTGCTAAACAAAGAGGATTTAGTTTATACATCAGGAGTTGAATCCTCCGTAAGCATACTTGGACTTTCAACTCTCGAGTCTCACTTAATCAACTATTTGGTCGGCCAGCAGGAGTAATCAATCCCCGTGCATAGAGCCAGGTCTCTCAAAGTTGACTGCAGGCTAAATTTAAACTGCTGTTACTGCTTGTTGTGATGTTCGGTACTTCTGAGGTTGAACAATTGCGAGCTGTCAGCGTCTTGTGGGTCACTGCAATATGCTCTGGTTCGTCATTAGTTCATCATGCATAAGTCAGAGAGGCAGGTTTCTCAAGTTAACTCCACACAAAATTACTACTACTGCTACTACTACTACGGCTTATTAGCCCTCCATTCATCGCGAAATATCGTGTTGTTTGATGCTTTTGAGGTTGAACAATTTCAAACTGTCAGCGTCTTGGGGGGCGTTAGAATATGTTCTTGTTGTCAATCTTGAAAAAAAGAGAAGAATATGTTCTGGTTGTCAATCTTGAAAAAAGAAAAGAACATGTTCTGGTTGGTCATTTGTTCATCATGCACAAGTCATGCTGATATATTGCTTGTACTCTCGGGGTTTCTGACCATGGGTTTGCCACTGTTTCCTCCAGGCTTTCATTTTGTTTTGCGTATGCTGATGATGCGACGCAACTCCATCAGCATGATCTCTGTGGACGATGAGTAGCGATCCTCCCTCGCAAGTGTCCACCGCCTGTGGTTGTGTTCTTCTACTGGATCATGGCGAAACTCGCAGCTGTCAGTCGTAGGTGTGTACCTTTTTCACGCTCTACTTCTGATTCGAATTGGCTGTACGCTTCCCCCGCAGTTAATATTTCCCCATTTGCTCTTTGTGTGGCATGTCAATGCTCGCAGCGTGTTTAGATTTACGAACGAAACCATGAGGATTGTTATGGTAACGGTTATCGGAGTGATCCTTGGCTTCTTCATTGGAATTTCATTCCCATCGGTTAGCATAACAAAGGTAATAATGATGATTTTTTTTGTCAGTGTAACCACATTGTTTTGGTTCATCGGAACAGAGTAACTTATTTGTGTTTGGAATGTGCCAGCTACACTTCCCATCCAGCTTTGTTTCGTACATAGAGGAGAGGAACTCTGGGCTCACGACCCAAGCTTTACTTAATCATGCCTGGAATTCTGTCAGAAATGCAAGGGAGAACAGCTCCGAACCAAATACAAACACTACTTTAAAGGTTTTGTTCTATGACTTGCTAATTTTGACAGAGTGACAGAATGCTAGTTTAGTTAGTAAAGTATTTGATATGGTGTCCATTTGGCAAAACATTCTGCTTGAATAATCGGTGTGCGTAGATTAACCATTTATATTGATTGCATCCATTCCTGATCAATGTTCACCTCTACTAGATTTTTTTCACTAAAACAAAATATTTGCTTATGAATCATAGATTTATGTCCCGACAAACCCCAGGGGTGCAGAGAGGCTAGCACCAGGCATTGTTGTGCCAGATACCGACTTCCATCTGCGCAGGTTGTGGGGAGACCCAAGTGAGGTACTTCTTCTTGTGCAGAATACTCACATCACCCAACTGCTATTCAGTTCAATGGAACTATTTTATAACTGAACATCTTGAGAAATGTCTTGAATTCGTATCTCTTTGTCAAATATTCAGATTTACTAGCATGTGTGCCTTATCTTTAAGCTAGTTCTTTCTTTAAGATCAAAATGTTATGCATTGTTGAGATTGAAATTGATGTTATACTTTGTGGCTCTTCATGTTCATCTCCATTGTTATTAAGTTAGAAACTTAGTACCTCACAACCAGTGCTCACAACTCACATGTTATGTCTTGAACTAATTCAAATCAGAAGTCCTAAATTCTGTACCCTTCTACCGTCTGGTGCTTGGTGTGCTGACATTTGATCTCAAATATGCAGGACCTGCCATTCAAACCAAAGTACCTTGTGACTTTCACTGTTGGATATGCACAGAAAGAAAATATAAACAGAGCAGTGAAGAAGGTATTGCTGTTGTCAACTTTATTGAGCAGAATAACCAAAAATTTAGCTCTGCGCAGTTTCAGTAGAAACTGAATTTTCTTATCAATGCATGCCATTTCACTTGATTGCCATCCTGATTGTTTTTTTCTTCTTCTTTGTTGCAGTTTTCTGACAATTTTGCTATCCTGTTATTCCACTATGATGGTCGTGTGACCGAATGGAACGAATTTGAGTGGTCAAAGCGAGCCATCCATATCAGTGTCAGCAAACAAACTAAATGGTGCGCTACTGTGCTGTAATGTGCTGGCTGTTCCTCTGATTGTAATTTGAAATCAATCTTCTTCTAACGCTTCTTTATATGCACGTACCTCTAGGTGGTATGCCAAAAGATTCTTGCACCCTGATATTGTGGCAGCTTACGAATACATATTCATCTGGGATGAAGACCTTGGGGTGGATCATTTCAACGCAGAGGAGTATGCTTCCACTCTTCAGTTCTCCAGACAATTTTTTCTTTATATGAGAACTGACATATACATATTGGTGTTGGATTACAGGTACATCAAACTTGTTAAGAAAAATGGTCTGGATATCTCCCAGCCTGGCTTAGAACCTGGCCGAGGACTAACTTGGCAGATGACCAAAAGAAGAGGTGACCGAGAGGTCCACAAGTGAGTGGTGCAGTTACAATCTGAAAGAAAGCAAAGAAATAGATTTCTTTGTTCTGATGTAGTAACTTGAGCTGGCAACTTGTGTTGTTGCAGGGAGACAGAGGAAAGGCCAGGCTGGTGTGCTGACCCTCATCTTCCACCTTGTGCTGCGTATGTGCTTATTGTCCTCTTTGCTGAGTTCTATCCACATCGCTACTATTACAGAGAGATCTAACTGACGCGCCTCTGTTGCTAATTAATTTCATTTATGTTTTGCTGTAAAACAGCTTTGTTGAAATAATGGCTCCAGTCTTCTCCAGGGAGGCATGGCGATGCGTATGGCATATGATTCAGGTCAGTATATGTTACCGGCTAGTGCCTGCCGTCCTATACGGACTTGCTCCGTCTTTACTCATTGGTGCCTCTCCTGAATGCAGAATGATTTGGTTCATGGATGGGGTCTCGACTTCGCCCTCAGGAAATGCGTAGAGGTATATTTATCTCTCTTTAAATTCGTCGTGAAATTTCAGCAGCATATATCTTTACTGAATTGCTTTGGTCCTCGTTCACAGCCTGCTCATGAGAAGATCGGAGTCGTCGATTCCCAGTGGATCGTTCACCAGGTGGTTCCTTCTCTTGGAAACCAGGTAATTATTCCCTACAGATACTTTATCAGTTACCACAGCGTGAGGCCAACCTGCTGATTTGTATGTGATGAATTTGGCAGGGCAAGGCAGAGCGCGGGAAGCCAGCGTGGGAAGGGGTGAGGGCGCGGTGCCGGAAGGAGTGGGGCATGTTCCAGACGAGGATGGCGGACGCCGAGAAGGCCTACTACAAGATGATGGGCATCACCCCTCCAAACTCCACACTTGTCTAGCTTAGCTGATGGCTCGTCTCAGTCCTCCTCGTCTCCATGTTTTCTCCCAGTGGATGAAATGGCAGCCCTGACTCCTCTACGCGGATAATGGAGATGATGATGACGATGAGGATGACGGCGATGATGAATGTATAGGTTTTAGATGCATGTAGAGTTACATGATGATGTTATGTATCAACCAACATTACAGTGCATTTGTCGACTCATAGTCCTTTCTGACTGTCGATCTCATGAGAGAATTGGCTCGAGAATTTCGAGAAACCTTGTCCTTTTCGGATTGTACCAACATATATGATATATATATACTACTGGACCAGATTGCATAATAGTGGTTAGCACCAGTCAGTCAGGGGTGGTGCATCTCTGCATACCCCTGTTCTTAGGCCTTACCTATGGAAGATGCTGTTTTTTGATCTGGTGAGTGACAGTACAGCACATTACAGGTGAATCAACAATAGACTCTCCAGGTCCAGGCCACCAGCTGGTTGATGATTGACCATCCTGGTGGTGAGCTTCATCATTGCCGGGCAGTCGGCGGTGACAAGTAACCATCTTCACCGCAAACCTGAATGCGACGCCTTCTCTCTGATCTCCCTGGTCTCCTACCTGCGAGACTGCACGCATCGATATCAAGGTGTATTACCGAAACTTCTCTTTGAAATAAATGAGTAATGCTGAATGGTTCTGCTATTTCTTCTATTGCAGTGTATGCAGGGAGGCCCATCGATGAAGCTGTGCCCTGATCCCGCCTTCGATGTCTTTCGGTGGTTGAGCTGCAACTGCATGCAAAGCAGGGCTGGTGCAAGCTTGTGTGCTGAAATATGTCAGGACAGGTACTAATACAACATTTTTGATAACATCATTGTTTCTCTAGGGCACTGCTGGTTTTACTTCCTGCAAAGTGTAACGTCGGACCACACATCATAGCGGAAAAATCTTGTTTGTTGACCCAATTCGAATTTTGATCTGAAACGGGGTACTTTCAGATACTAGTACAACAATTTTTTGCCGCTTCCTAAAATTCAGAGCTCACACATGTACATGTTTGAACAATATACGTGTTTGCAGATTTCATGTGCCTGTGCAGAAAAGGAAACAAAAAACAATTTCTGTGCTAAAAAAGTTGCTAAATTATCCCTTTTATCCCTGTCTTGTCTACTACTAAATGTTACAGTAGTGTACATCTGTCACTGTTGACTAATTAGGTTCAGATCGAACTACATTTCGACGAGATTCGCATATGCTCACCCAGCACGCAAAACTAAGTCTAGTTAAATGTCAAGTGGGTGGCAAGTGCATGCTTGAGGACCAAATTTCTTGCCTCGGTTCGACTAACCTGAATTCATCACGGCTAATGAGGCTCTCTTCATTAACTCACTCACACATCCCCACCTCTGGTTGTCTAATGCACATGCACATGTGCCATTGTTGGGTGAGTCAAGGAGAAAGCTTGCACTACTTGTCTGAGTTCACTCGACCAGCTTAGCTCCCATCACACAAACTCAAAAGAGAGGTGGAGTGCAGAGACAAGGAATAGAGAGACCGATGGCGCCTGTGGTGAGTGCTGCACTGGGCGCATTGGGCCCCGTGCTGGTGAAGCTCACCACATTGCTCGCCGATGAGTGTTACCGCCTGAAAGGGGTCCGGCGTGAGATCCGCTCCCTCAGGTCAGAGCTGACCAGCATGCATGCTGCGCTCCAAAGTTACAGCATGCTAGAAGATCCCAGTGTCCAAGTGAAGGCATGGATATCGCTGGTGAGGGAGCTGGCCTACGACACCGAGGATTGCATCGACAAGTTCATTCATAAGCTCGGCCATGGCGGGCAACAGGGCGGCATCAAGGAGTTCTTCCGCGATACTGTTCGCCGTCTAAAGGCACTTCGATCTCGGCGCCGAGTAGCCAACCAAATTGGCAATCTGAAGGCTCGTGTCATGGAAGTGCAAGAGCAGAATAATCGTTACAAGCTGGATGATATTCTTCGTGGCACCTCTGACCATGTTGCTGTGGATCCTCGGCTGTCTGCTCTTTTTGCCGAGGAGGCACACCTTGTGGGTATTGAAGGTCCCAGAGATGATCTTGCCAGGTGGATGGTGGAAGAAGGAAACAGCTCGACCGAGCATCGTCGCAGGGTGTTGTCTATTGTTGGGTTTGGAGGACTGGGAAAGACAACACTGGTGAATGAGGTATATCGCAAGATTCGAGGGCATTTTCATTGTCATGCTTTTGTATCAGTCTCGCAAAAGCCAGATGCAAAGAAAATTATCAAGGAAGTCATCTCCCAAGTGATCTCTCAAGTAACTTGCCAGGATGGTTTCACAGAAGATATGAACATTTGGGATGAAAAAAAATCCATAGCAAAGCTAAGAGAACTGCTACAAGATAAGAGGTAATTAATTCGGCCCTTATTATTTTTCCACAGAGCATGCTGTTCCATTGTAGTTCTCATTATTTAGGTAGTTGTTACTGCCAGCTGTGCTATTAATTATTCACATACTGAGTAACACTGCACCAAAGACAATACTTGTTACCACATGGCCTGAACAATTTCAGGCATCCTTGCAAATTGCCACCCCTAGTAGAAAGTTTCACATAATTTAACCAAGGAAACACAATACTGCATACCTTCACCGCAGGTGGAAATCTTCTTCAGAAACCTGGCTTTATAGAGGCTTAACACAAGAAATATTTTCGTCATGCAAATATGTATAACCTTACTACTTAGGGATATACATTAGTATTAATTAGCTGAGTACCTGAAGGCATTTACAAAATGTTAGTGTTTCTGGCATGTTTCCTTTTTCTTCTTGAATTCCTTTTAGTAGTAGTTTGACTATGTTCTACTATCTATCAGATATCTCGTCATCATTGATGATATATGGTCTATACCGGCATGGGATGCTATTAAGTTTGCTTTTCCAGAGAATAATTGTTCTAGCAAAATTATAGCTACTACACGCATTGTCGATGTGGCAAGGTCATGTTGCTCAGGTGGTGATGACCGCATCTATCAAATGGAACCTCTGAGTGATATTCACTCCAAAGCATTGTTTTCCGCAAGAGTATTTGGCTCTTGGGACTGCTGCCCTGATATGTTCAAGGAAATCTCAAATGAAATTTTGAAGAAGTGTGGAGGGCTTCCATTGGCAATTATCAGTGTATCTAGTTTGTTAGCAAACAGAGCAACTGTCAAAGAAGAGTGGGAGAGAGTAAAAAGGTCTATTGGTTCTGCACTAGAGAGAGGCAAGAGTTTGGAGGGAATGAATAGCATATTGTCCCTTAGTTACAGTGATCTTCCACCAAATCTCAAGACTTGCTTGTTGTATTTGAGTCACTTTCCCGAGGACTCTGTGATTGAGAGAGAACGGTTAGTGAGGCGATGGATAGCAGAAGGCTTTATCTCTGAAGAGCGTGGACAGAGCCAGCAAGAGGTTGCGGAGAGCTGTTTTTACGAGCTTATCAACAAAAGCATGGTCCAACCAGTGGACATTGGCTATGATGGTAAGGCTCGTGGATGTCGAGTCCATGACATGATGCTCGAACTCCTCATATCAAAATCCACGGAAGAGAATTTCATCGCTGTGGTAAACGGTGGGCAAACAGTCTGGAAAAATTCCCATTGTTATATTCGGCGACTATCAATACAACATACTGATTATGAGCTTGCATCTATGTTGGCAAATAAAGATCTACGCCATGTTCGATCACTCACAGTAACATGCTCAGGTTGCCTCGAACACTTGCCTAGTCTTGATGAGTTTGAAACTCTGCGTGAACTGGATTTTGAAGGATGCAACAGTTTGGAAGGGTATGCTATAAACGGTATGGACAAACTGTTCCAACTAAAGTACCTGAGCCTCAGGGGCACATGGATATCAAAGCTACCCCCAGGAGTTGTGATGCTACATGAGCTAGAGACGCTAGATATCAGGGATACATATATACAAGAGTTGCCTGCTGGAATTGCTCGACTAGTTAAACTACAGCATATACTCGCTACCAGACATACTATTCATGGGAAAATAAGGATACCAAATGGAATTGGAAATATGAGGAACTTAAAAATGATCTCAGGGTTTAATGTTACCATGAGTTTAGTTAGCGCAGTGGAGGAGCTGGGGAACCTGACAAGTTTGGATCAACTCCATGTAGCGCTGAATAATGGAGGATTGGATCATTACAAGAGACAGGAAGAGGCGTTACTCTCCACACTATGCAAGCTTGGCACCTGCAAACTCCAGACTATGGATATACAGTGATAATGCAAGTCCCCTAGAGTTCTTAGATTCTTGGTACCCTCTACCATCTTCCCTCCAAAGATTCCAGATGAGCACCTACTACTATTTTCCCAGAACTCCGACATGGATCACGCAAGCACTCGCCAGTCTAGTTTTCCTAGACATCAATTTCACTCGAGTAACAGAGGAGGACCTGCACATGCTTGGGAAGCTGCATGCTCTGCTTTTTCTGGGACTATGGCTGGAATCAGACCCAAAGAAAAGGATTACAATCCAAGGATTTCCAAGCCTGAGGGAGTTTGTCCTAGTTTGCAGAGAACGAATAGGCGGGGCATATGTTACGTTCGTGAAAGGGGCTATGCCGAAGCTTGAGAAGCTCAGGCTGCCATTCCATGTGTCGATGGCGACAACCTGTGGCTTCTACTTTGGCATCGGGCATCTCCCATGTTTGAGAGATGTAGTAGTATGTCTCTACAAGGTGGGTGCTGGATACTCTGAAATCAGGGCTGCGGCAACTGTAATCAGGAATGAAGCATGCGTCCACCCCAACCATCCCAGGGTTATTATTTGTGGAGAGGACGATGAAGATTCCGATGGCTAAAATATTCAACCATCCGGATGAAATTTCCCTCTCAAGTTACACGAGGTATGTATGATTGTTTCAACTTCAACCTCCCCCTCCTCTCTTAGTGACATAGGCCCGTGTTTTCTACAATCAAAATGCATGTCCTCCCTTACTTTTTTTTACTATGTCCAAGTTGCCCAAGGGTTCTCAAATTCATATCCTCTGCTGTTCCACTTTTCCTGTGCAGGATTATCATCTGCTGCTCGCTTTCCTGTAACGTCACTCTGAATGAGGTCTGAGCTACTCTGCTCCTTCCAAAAAATAAAAAAGTGTGGTCTCAGTGGCAACTTGCTCCATATATTTCTTTTTGATCCTTTCCATATTGTTAGCTTGTAATGATAAAACTTGAACTAATTTTTGCGCAACTTATCTATGCTTAGGCATCAGCGGTGGCGGATTATTTCTGTTGAAACAAATATATGCTGACTATGTGCATTGCAATTGCATTGTTTTGTGGATTATTTATCTTGAATACTTCCTGATGTAAGTGGAATGTTGATTCTTGCTTGCCTCTGTGGCCGGGCAGGTCGAATGTCTGATTTTGCTCCTGTTTTGGATGATATGAAAAACGGGCTCGGGTTTTCCTTGGCCTTGCCTCTGCCAGTTGCCTATGGAAGATGCTGTTTTTTTGGTCTGGTGAATGACAGTACAGTACATTACAGGTGAATCAACAATAGACTCTTCAGGTCCAGGCCACCAGCTGGTTGACGATTGACCGTCCTAGTGGTGAGCTTCATCATTAGTCAGTGGCGACGAGACACCATCTTCATCGCAAACCTGAAGGCGACGCCTTCTCCCTGATCTCCCTGGTCTCTTTTCTACCGGCCAGTCTGCACGCATTGATATCAAGGTGTAATACTGACCTTTTCTTTGAAAATAACAAATAATGCTGAATGGTTCTGCTATTTCTTCTATTGCAGTGTATGCAGGGAGGCCCAACGATGAATCTGTGCCCTGATCCTGCCTTTGATGTCTGTTTCGGTAGTTGAGCTGCAACTGCATGCAAAGAAGGGCTGGTGCAAGTTTGTGTGCTGAAATATGTCCTAACAGGTATTAACACAGTATGTGTGATTGCCATTATTTTCTCTCCAGACCACTGCTGCTTTTATTTCCAGCAAAGTAGAACAGCATCTTGGTTATTGACCCAATTTGGATTTTGATCCTTTTCGCAAATAAATAAAGAAATTGGATTCTGATCTGAAATGGGGTACTTTCAGATATGTAGAACAAATTTTTTTTCAGTTTATAAAATTTCAGAAAGATAGTTCACACATGGAAATGTTCGTATAATATACGTATTTGCAGATTTCATGTGCTTGTGCAGAAAAGAGAACAAAAGCCGTTTTCTGTGCTAAATTACCCTTCATCCCTGTGCCATCTAAATCTTAGAGTACATCTGTCACCGTCGACTAATCAGGTTCAGATCAAACAGTATTTGGATGAGATTCCCATATATATGCTCAACCCAGCACGTAAAAATAAGTTTAATTAAATGTACAAGTGGGTAGTACGTAAGATGCATGCTTGAGGGCCAATTTTCTTTCCTCTGTTTGATTAACCTGAATTCATCAAGGCTAATGAGGAATATACCTGCATATATATAGTAAGGATACTGAAGCAGATCGCAGAATAGTAACTGGTACTGAAATGATGCAGTAGCATCAGCCAGTTAGTCAGGGTGGTGCATCTCTACATACCTTGTTCGTCGGCATTCTTGAGTGTACTGCGATATTCACCATTCTTCCTTTTGTTCTGCCAAGATATATAGTCGCCGCTCGCCCTTTTTTTTATGCCAAGATATTCGTCGTTCATTCTCCTTTCCCGCAAAGAAGATGTTCATCATTCTCCATTTATCTGTAAAGAAGATATTCGTCAGTCTCTATTTTTCTACAGGGAAGATATTCATCAGAGTCTCACTAATCCATGTTGCCATCATGGTGATGTGCATTCATGGATGAATCGGTTGCAACCCATGCTGTGGGACGAGGGTCCTCGTTGAAGGCTTCTTCCATACCGCAAACGTACCACCAGGCACAGCAGCGGCAACAAGGATCAGCACAACCGCTGACAAGTTTGCGGGTATGGAAACAGCCTTCAGCGAGGCCGTTTGATCGTCCCATTGCATGAGTTGCATCTCGTTCGTACATGAATGCGCACCGCCGCACGAGGACTAGCACAACTGAGATGTTCGTGATCTTGGCAATGGCCAGTGGACCTAACAAGTGGTTGAGGGATGATTCAAGAATCCAATGAGATGCTTCGCCTGGAGGCTTATGAAGGTGGCCATTGCTCTAAATAGGAGATGGTGTATGAAGACGGTGTGAGGCCATGAGAACTTCACGGGTGTTGTGTGGTGGATGCAAAACTGGTTGCATGCGTGCATGTCTAGGCGTGCGGGACACCGCTTGACCGTTGTATTGACTGAGCACCCACATGTGACCACCGATCGGATACCCTCAAGAATTTTTAGGAAGGAGTACCATCCATCTAAGATAGGCATTCATAGTTAGTGAGACGCTTCCGCTCTTTCATGAATATGCATGCTTTTAGTTTGAGATCCAGACGAACTAAAACATCTGCGTAGCCAGATGAAAAGACTACAGATTAGTATTTGTCCCATTGCTTTTTATCTGGTGGGAATTCCATTGATTATATCTTTTACGAATACATATGTCATTCTTGTTCTTGCTCAAGACCCAATCGGTACTTTGTGTGCATGACTTATGATATCTTGTTTTGAGACTGTAAATTTGCAAAATGCATACAGTGTTGGTCAGTTGTGAGGATCGATCCTGGAGTGTTTTATGATTAAGATGCTTGAATTGAACCAAGCAATTGTTGTTTAGATAGGTATGTTTATGTCGGAGGGTATATTTATCTTAGTGATCGCAAAGCAAAATTTTCAACCGATGGTTTCTTGTTTTTCACTCACATGTACACCATACTATAAAGAGGGGACACACCATGGATCAAGGTGTGGGAACAGACAAACCAAAGACAAGACAAAAGCATCCATAACCTGAGAGAGAGAGAGAGAGAGAGAGAGAGTTCCTCCATGGTGAGGTTTGGAGTTGCCTTGTACCCTTCGGGCGGCCTTCAAGCAAAGCAGAAAGCCTATGTCTACGCTTGGACCATCAGAGGTGTCCCGGAGCCTTCTAGTAGTCGAACCATCCGAGCTTACCACGCAGAGAGCATAACGGGCAGATTTTAACTTCCACTCTCTCACTCTCCACCATAGTTGAACACCTTCAACGATTGAGATCTCTATTCCTATCCCTCCATTCCACATATACTTTTCGAGAGAGCAATGAGATTCCCATCTACAAATACACCTAAGAAAAACTAGAGCTTGGATGATTTAGTGCGAAGTTGCACTATGAGGTCCCAATGGTTTTGCATAATTTGCTCATGTACAACCTTAGGAGGCTATATGATATTTTTCCCGTATTTGTAGAGGTGAATAAGGTGTTGTTTGGAATTAATGTCCAATAAAGGCATAAATGAAAATCAATTTCCATTTACAATATTTGAACATGAGTATGGGACATTTTTGTGGGGGATGCTCTTATATGTGGGGAGGAGCAATTAATAATTTGGGGTATTTTCCAAGCAATGTGGGTAGTGGCTGGTTTGGAAGGGCAAGGTTAGGATTTAATTATTCAATATTTGGAATTATTCTTCTAAGGCAAAAATTAGGGAAGTAGCTCCAACTGCAGAGTCAATAATTTGGGCAAATATGTGGCGGGATGTAGGCTAGGGTTCAAGATCCAACCATTGTTCAAAAGGTTTCTACAAAAATCCAAATAAATCCACAAACAAAAGAGAAACACTTAAAAGCTCGAGATACCCCATTTTTTTGCAAATCAGGGTATCACAAAATGGACCGGTTGAAACTAGATCCATTCATACATAAGGTTGCGTAACTACAACAATATGACCATCGCGCCTCATTACAAAATGGGTCACCAGAGAAGATCTAAAACTGATGTGCCACATTGCCAACGATTATAGCCCTGTTTGGTTTGCAGACTAAAGTTGGCAGGCCCAAACTTAGTCGTGTCACAACAACTTAGGCGTGTGTTTATTTCATTGCCGCACTATGGCTTGCCACACTTTTCTAGCTACATGGTCCATATGTCGTAGGAAACCCCCCGAAACCCTCGCCTCTCCCTCCCCCCGAAACCCTCGCCGTTGCCGCCTTCGCCGCTCGATTCCGGCGTATTCCGGCGGGCCTCGCCAGCGCGCAGCCCAGACTCGAGCTCTCCTACCTCCGCTTTGCCCTTCCCTCTCCCGATACCGCCCTAGCACCGTCTCCGGCGCGCGCTCCTTCCCCCTTCGGCCTCCCTCCTCCCCCTGCCCCTCCCCCCCACCGCCGCCGGCGGGCGCCCCTGGCTCTGGCCCAGGTGGTGTCGGCAGCGGCGGGATCTCCTTTACCTGCGCGCGCGTCTTTCCTTCCCCGGACAGGGGGCGGCGGCGGTGCTGCTCAGCTAGGCGGCGGCCAGGCAACCCGGTGGCGGTGGCCGGCGGCGGGCAAGGTGGTAGCGCTGCTTCTTGGCGGCGGGGCGGCTCGGTGGCGTAGGGTGGCCGACGGCGCGCCCCCGGCTCAGATCTGGGCCATGCGGGCCCCATCTGGGTCCTTGTGGGCCGGTCCCCAGCGTGGCTTCGATGTCTTCTGCGTGGTGAGGAGGAGGAGGAGCAGCTCGGACCGGGGGCGGCGATGCCGACGGCGTGCCTGCTGCAGCGCGAAGGCGGGAGCTTTATGGGCTTCTAAGGGCCAGGTCGGGCCTGTTGGCCCACGTGCCTGGTTTACTCCTGCTATTGCGTCCGATCGGCTACCGTCGTTGACGGTGGAGGTTGAGCCCTCCCGCGTGTCCACGGTGCTGCTGTCCCTAGTCTCGGCCCCTCTTCTTCGTTGTGCAGGCCACACTTCGCGGTGCCGTGGTGAGACGGCGTGGGAAGCTTCAAGACCGTGTTGGCGCAGGGTGGTGGTCGGTTTAGTGGCAGGCTCCGGAGCGCCCGAGGTGAAGGTTGGGATCGGGAGAAATCCCTGTTGGCCTGGCCGACACCGACGCGGTGGCGCCTGAGGGTGCCGCCGGACCTTCCTGGAGGGCGTCGGGGGCTACCCTTCCTCTCTCCTCATCGCGTACCCGGGGAAACCCTTGGCAGCAGCGTCGTCATCGTCGCGTCCCTTCTTGGAGGTGTTGATTGGTACCGGCGCTTCGGAGTCTAGGAGCTTGGTGGGAGATCTCCGGTGGGCGCAGTAGTCGCGAGGCTTCTTCTTTTTTGTCGATCCACCGTTGTTGGCATTTGTTCCTTTTGTATTTTCTCTTTCGTTTCTTTTGGGCGTGACTGTGTTGCTTCCGCCCCAGCACCTATCGTTGGTTGCTTTGTAATACAAAGTGGGTGAAACCCTTTTTCGGATGGTCCATATGTCAAAGGCTTGATTTTTTACCAAATCTTGCAATATTTGTGGTGCCCATTTTGTTAGCCACATTTTTTTTTACTGGATAGCCACACTTTTTGTGGCAACCACACTTTGCCTCAGCTTAATTGTTGTCTAAATATAAGCCCTTTTAGAGATTCCAATACAGAATACATACAAAGCAAAATGAGTGAATTTACACTTTAAAATGCATTTATATATATATCTCTATGTAGTCCATATTAAAATCTAGAAGGTGTTATATTAAGAAACGGAGGGAGTACGACATAACTGTGTGCCGTGAGGGGTCCTACTAGACCTGGTATGTAGCAGTGACATGATATTATGTGGCGGTGTGCATGGATGCTACAATGACCATTTCGTCATATGAAAAAAAGTACTATAAAGAAAGGAGTGCTGCCATATGGGGCCTGGGCAAAGTCCATTTTCATAAATAAAAATGCGAGAAAATTTCCGATCTATTCATCTTCAATCATGTCAGTACAACGAATACCAGAAATAATAAAAATTACATCCAGATCCGAAGACCCAACAAACTAAATGAAGGGAATATGGCAAAAAGCAGGGAGAAAACCCAACAACGTTACAACCTATAACAAAATTAAGTTCCACATATAGCCACAACCACAAATGTCATGGGGTAACTCGGCGTCAATGGCGATTTTTCTCGGAAAGGCCTAAGGTCATATAGGTATCACATGTCCTTAAAAACACACCCTTACAAAAATAGAAATATATTCAAAATACTAGGGGTGTCGAAGTCTTCTTCCTCTTACATGCACCAGCGGTGGGTCGTGAGCAAAGCTCGATACCGTCTGTGGACCTCTGTCTCTGCGGAGCAATTTTTTTTGAAATCCAGGAGGTTGTACAAGTAGCAATCGGGAAGTCGTCCATGCAGAGTATGAACAACCACGATCTGCAAAGCAAATCACTGCGTCGGGGAAAAAAATGTCGATAAGGGCCCGTATAAACTTTGTAAGACCACAAAAGCACGTTGAATCCAGATGGATGCATGACAACCTAAGAGCATCTCTAGCAGACCTCGTATAATGCCCCTACCCGCAAAATAACCGTCAAAATACGGGTTCACGCGAAAAAAGCCGCCCGATCAGACACTGTAAACGCGTCGGACCCGTAAAATTTTTTGAGGGGCACGGAAAACATCCCCGTCGAAACTGTGAAAATAAGGATTTCGGAGCCAACCCGAGATGGCCCTGTATACACGAAATACCGTTAGCGGGAGTCTAACTACCATCGGAACCTTCATGGCTCGCTCCCGCCCGCCCGTCCCCGACGCCGGCCGCTCGCCCGCCGGCCGTCCGCCCCGGCCGCCGCGCTAGCCCGTGGCTCCACGGCTCTCGAACGGAGCTAGCTAGCTCAATCGATCCGAACCGAGCTAGCTAGCTCAATCGATTCGAACAACTAGCTAGCTAGCTCGATGCGTGTCTCGGGAGCCGCCGGTCCCGGAGTCCGGCCGCCGCCCGCACCGCCCCAGCCGCCCTGGCCTCCGCCCGCGCGCCACGGCCGCCCCGCGTCTTCCTCGTCCGCCCGTCCGCCGGCGGCCGCGCTGGCTTACGCTATGTGCCGATTTTAAATTGGCGTGAGGAAGAGGACAACCAGAAAAAAAAAGGCTAGCTATGGGTCTGTTCGGTATATTTAGAGAATATTCCTTTTTACGGGTTGATTATACGGGATCTGCTCGGCCGTAGCTAAAATCACCCTTAAAACACGTTTTTCTCGACCCTTATAACGAGTTTAAGGGTTCGCGATATACGGGGTCTGCTAGAGATGCTCTAAATGGAAATAGTGAATTTACTGTACCTGCATCCTAGGGACGTGCCTGGGCACACCGACCCATCTAAACTTTGGCGAGCGGCAAATCCTCGTTGACGCCAACGACGCGTGGCCATGGGCTGGCCTAGTTCAACGCTTTCACTGTGCGTCCGCGTTTGTTTCATTAACTGATTTTTTTTCTTTTAGTTTTTTTTTTCGGTTTTGGTTTTGTTTCAGTTTTATATTTAATGTTTTTTATGATTTTTCTTTCTATTTTCCTTATTTTATTTTACTTCGTATGTTTTGGTATTATTTTCATTTCTTTGTATTATTCCTTCATTTAGTTTTCTATACTATATATAATTATTTTGTCAAGATAATATATTGTGAACATTTTCAATTATAGTGATTTTTTAATCTGCAACGAGCTTTTATTAATATGCGATGAACCTTTTTTAATACAAATTAAACTGTTTCTTTAATGTAGGATGAACTTTTTTTTATATGCGATGAACAATTTTTTATATATAGTGAACCTTTTTCAACATATGCTGACTTTTTTAATGTAAATTAAACTTTTTTTAATATATCATGCACTATTTTTAAGTTCACACGAAACTTTTTTTGAAAAATACACCGAGTTTTAGAAAAATGGAAAGAATATTAAAGAAAAAATATCCACCAGCCAATTTTTCAATAAAAAATTGAAAGAAAAAAGTGAGAAAGCTCGCTCAAGTGGGTCGTTGCCAAAATGGGCCGACCCATTACTCTTGCCCTAGACGGACCGGCAACCATGCAACGCCTGCAGGCCAATAGGAGACCGAAGGAATTACTCAAAAAAAAAAAGGAGACCGAAGGCTCCACCAGCAGGTTTTGCCAAGATCCAAAATAGGCGAGGCTCAGCGGCTGTGATTTGTCTGAGGTACTAACGTCAATTATCTTGGTAGTTTCCCCTCAATTTTTTTTTGTCTTGCGAGTTCCTCCTTAGTGATTGCTGGTGTTCATGACCGTACGATATTGGAAGCAATCGCATGCAGAGAGGCGCTATCCTTGGCGGAAGACTTACTCATCCATGTCGACGCTCATAGTATAGTAAGTTTTCACTCTCCTTATAGCAGGGGCATCATCTTTGGCTTGTTCATCGCCTTGCAAATTGTATCCCATAGACTGTGACACTTGATCAATAAAGCTCGGTCTTACCCCTCAAAACAAAAAAGTTGGTGCGCTGCCCATGTTGGCGTTTGTTTGTTATCTCCCAGCATTTTTTTTGTTTTTTCCGTTTTGTCTGGTTTAAGTGCGTTTGTTCTGTTTTTTTTTCGTATTTTTTTGGTTTTGGTTCCCCTTTTATCAAAATGTTCATTATATGGAATAAAAAATAGAAGTATATTAAAAAAAGTTCAATGTCTATTTAAAAATTGTTCAGCGTGTATTAGGAAAAATATTGTATGTTAAAATATGCCCATCGTATATAACAGAAAAGTTTAGCATGCGTTAAAAAATGTTCTTTATATACTAAAAAGATGTTCAGCGTATATTAGAAATTGTTCAGAAAAAACGAACAGAAAACCAGTTTGCTACAGAGAACGAGATGCTGAAGGACTGGTTATTACAGTGCATGCTACAGTGAACAGGGTGATACATTATTAAGCCGATACAATTTATTTCAAACTTTTTTTTAGAAATAATTCAATTTATTTCAAACGCTACAATGCCTTCCTGTCGCAGCGTCCGAAATGGGCCGGCCCATTTGGTTCGTCTCTGTGCGAAGGCGCCTCAATTTGACGCCGCGAGAGCTATTGCTCTCTTATAGCGAGAAGATAGCTTCTCTCGCGTCGAGGGTGGAAGCCGAAAACATTAATTGAGGAGTACTCCTTCTGAAGATCACTCTCACCTCCCTAGGTTGTGACAAGTGATGCGATGTATGTGCGCCACTTGTCGCAACCTGGGAGTTTTCCCTTTTTTCGTAGATCCGATTATTTAAAACGTTTTTATCTCTTAAATCGTGCGTCCAAATCTTTAACCGTTTTCACCGTTGCATTCCTCGCATCGAGATCTTCAAAACTAGATCCCAGGTTGATAGGTTTTGATGAAATGTTTTTCACAAATAAACCGTACGAAAAAAGGGAACCGAGAGCATGTTTTATTTCCTTTCCGAAAACCGTTTCCGAGAGGAATGGCCTTGCCTCTCGCGGAAGCAAATCCGTGCATCTCACGAAAAAAAAAGAGAATGCGTTTTTTTTTTCATTTCCGAGAGGCACGGCCGTGCCTCTCGTGGAAGCAAAACCGTGCCTCTCATAAAAGGAAAAAAAATAAGAGAAAACACATTTTTATTTTCATTTCCGAGAGGCACGGAAGCAAAACTGTGCCACTCGCAGAAGCAAAACCGTGCCTCTTGCAAAAAAAAACATTTTTTTGTTCGTGCCTCTCACGGAAGAAAAAAAAAAGAAAACACATTTTTTTTTTGTTTCCGGGAGGGACGGCCGTGCCTCTCGCTGAAGCAAAACCATACCTCTCGTGGAAGCAAAACTGTGCCACTCAAGGAAGAAAAAATTTGTTTTCTCGCACAATTTTTTTTTCGTTTTTTGGCGAAAAGCTAAGAAAGACCAGTGGAAAATCAAAAAGTAAAAAAAACACCAAAAATATCCATCTAAAAAGCCAGAAATGCATGCGAAAAAAATCCGGAGGGAGCGCACAGGACGCGACACGTGGCGGTTGCTGAGAGCACACCAGCCCACCGTAAGTGATCGTTGCGAGGCTCCCGAAGAAGCGCTAGGTCGTCAACTAGTTGCTCTTGGTAGAAGCTCGTCTCGCTGAAGGTGCTTGCATATGATTCGGCCCATTAGTGTAGGGTCCCAGCTGCCGCTCCTGCTCTGAAGGTTCGGTCGCTGGAGGCTTACTTCTTTTTTCTTTTTTTCTTTTCTTTTGTTTTTTGTTGGTTTTCTTATTTCTTCAGCGTATTCTTTTGTTTTGTTTTGTCGTTATACTTGGTTTTTTTGTTTTCTCTTTCTTTTTCTTTGTTACTTTCATGGTTTTATCAGTTTTTTCTTTCTCATTTTCCTTCTTTTTTCTTTGTATTTTTTGTTTCTTCCTTGGTTTTGAACCTTTTTTTTAATCTTTATTGGTTCTCACTATTTTTCATACCTTTTGCACTTGTTTCCTCAGTTTTCTTTTTTTCAAAATGGTTTGTTTTGTTTCTTTTTGGTTTTTATTGTTTTCATGTTTTTCTTTATTTTTTTGGTTTTTATTCTACATTTTCATCTACGTCAGAACAATTTTCAAATAAAAGTTTAACAATTTTTAATACAAGTTTAACATTTTTTGAATCCAAATCAAATTGTTTCCATGCATTTTTTGAGATTTTTCAAATGCTTGATTAATACTCCCCTGTAAACTATTGTAAGACTGTCTAGATCACTAAAATAGTGATCTAAATGCTCTTATATTAGTTTATGGAGGGAGTATTTTCTAAATAGAGGGCTAACATTTTTTAATACATGTCAAAGACATTTTAAGCATTTTCAAATGCTTGATTAACATTTTTAAAACTATAAGATTATTTTTTAATAATACATGCTCAATTTTTTTTAAATACATTATTTTTAAAAATTCTTAATTAAACTTGTTTACAAATGCAAGATTTATGTTTTTTAATACACGGTCAATATTTTTTCTATACACATTTAACACTTTTTAAATCATTGATTAACATTTTTCCATTGCATATTCACATTTTTTAGTACAATAAAAGATTAACAATTTTTGAATGCATGGTCAACATTTTTTTCTACGCACTTTTAACTTTTTTCAAATGCTGGGTTAAATGTTTTTAAAAACTCGTTTGACATTTTTATCAAATGCTTGATTATGATATTTTAAATACATGATCAGCTTTTTTAATACACATTGTATATTTTTTTGAATGCATGAGAAACATCTTCTCCATACACATTTATATTTTTCAATTGATTGGTTAACATTTTTAAATGTTTTATGTAAATAAAATTATTATATATTTATTTAGAATATTTGGAAGTATAAACGAACGTAAAAAAAGCAAGAAATAAAAAAAAATGAAAAAACAAAGAAACGAGGCCATGACCTCCCGCGTACCTGGGGTGGTCCATCTGACGCTCCCCTTTACGCGAGGCTTTCCTACGTGTCAATATAAGCGAGGCATAGGGGTGCCCATTTGACGCCTGAAGGCGTCCTGGGTGTCCAACAGGAGGTCTCCTGGCAAGCTCGCAGAGTGATCAAAATCGACCTACGAGATTCACTATTTAATTGCGCTCGCTATTTTACTTGGGCCTTGCTCCTTAGGTCCATAGGCAGCAACAACAACTAGCGGCAGGACATGCCTAATTTTGTTCCTGCTTGGGCCACAACAGGCAGAGCCACAGATTAGACTCTTATTGCCAAGCTTTGGGGCAGAGGATCAACAGAAATAAGTATCCAGTTTATTTCAGCAAGGGAACACCAGACAACATCAGACAAGAAGTGCAAGGGGTACTTAATGTCCATACTGAGACTCTTAATGAGAAGTACTTGGGCATGCCATCTGACATTGGCTCTTCCAAGATGGGTGCTTTTAAGTACCTAACAGACAGGTTATGGTCTAAGGTGAAGGGTTGGATTGAGAAAACTATTTCAGCAACAGGCAAAGAAATTCTTATTAAATCAATGGCACAGGCCGTTCCGGTTTTTTCAATGTCATGCTTCAAGTTGCCAAGAGGTTTATGTGAAAAGTTGAACAAACTTATCCGCCGATTTTTTTTGGGGCAGCAAAGAAGGGCAACAGAAACCACACTGGGTTTCTTGGAGAGCTATGACTCAACCAAAGAAGTGTGGAGGTATGGGTTTCAGGGACATCGAGCTGTTCAACCTATCTTTGTTAGCTTGGCAGTCATGGCACCTCCTTACAGTACCAGACTATCTTTGTGCACGCTTTCTTAAATCTGTTTATTATCCAAACAGTGATATTCTCAATGCCGAGCTGGGATCACATCTGTCTCAAGTATGGAGATCTATCTTGGAGGAAAGAGACACCCTCTCACATGGCATCATAAGGCCCTTTTTGAAAAAATGGCATCATAAGGCGCATTGGGGATGGTGCAAATACGTGAGTTTGGGCTGACATCTAGATACCGAGAGACGGGGCCGGGCCCACAGTGGTGCAAAATGTGCGGCCCGCACAGGGCCCAAACTTCTGGGGGGTCAAAAAATTTATATAGGACTAGTATTAAAAAAACTTAAGCGCTACTGGGCCGCTGGGCGCTGGAGTGGGCTGGAGTCGAGGCGACGATGCCATCGAGCGAAGAGCGCTGAAACGGGATCAGGGATCGTTGTCCTCGACTCCTCCCCCTACTCGATCGCTACAGGGATCGGGATCATGGCTACAGGAAAGGAAACTCTTGATCGTGGGCTCGTGGCTACAGGAAAGGAATGTCTCGTCGCCTCGACGCCTCATCCCTCGGTCCCTGGTCATTAGATCGATCGGATCATCGGAATTCGGATTCAGGCCGACAGGGCGATAGGCCGCTGCCGCTGTTGCCTTCCTCGCCTCATCTCTCAAATTTCAGACTCATCGACGTCGTCTCGTCGGATTGATCGGTGACCGACTCTAGCCTCCAGGTGCTTAGCGAGTCCTTCTTTTCAATTAACTTCGGTTCCTACTCGTAATTCCTAATTTTCTAATTAACTATTGGCAGGGATCTTTACTTCGTTAGAGATTGGTTCTTACCTCCTGGGTTAAAGATCACAAGACCGAAAATTAGGTGAGTTAGACGATTCGTCTAATTGCCAAACATTGACGCATGATCTCCAATTGATATATGCTACTGTATAGCTTCAATTTTATTTTATTCATCTTCTTTATCTTGTGTTTCAATAATACAGATTTGAGTCATCATGGGGAAACATCAGTCTGGTGCCCCATTTTTCGTTAGTTCATTTTTTTGTGAGATAGGGTCCCATTTTTTAGTTTCGCACAGGACCTCGGATTTTACCGCCCCGGCCCAACCGAGAGACTCGGCGATGAGGCCAGTAGCCTGTTTGGCCAGCGATCCTTCAACTCTTGTTAGTGAGTTGATTGACAGTATCTGGGCAACATGGAGAGATGACAAGTTGCAATAGTTTTTTCTTCCCTCTGATGTTCAAACAATATAGAACATACCACTTTGTACGACTCCGATGGCAGATTTCTGGGCATGGCAATTTGAAAAGAAAGGAGAATTCTCTATTAGTTTTGCATACCGCTTGCTAGTCAACTTCAGAAACACTAGGGATAACTTGCTAGGTCAGAGAGGGGCTACTTCCAATGGTGTGGCGGAAGAGAGGTTTTGGACATCCCTATGGAACACTAAAGTTCCTGGCAAGATCAGGACTTTTCTTTGGAGATTGGCAAGGCATTCTTTGCCATCAGAGGTCGTGAGACATCATCGAAAAATGTGTGACACAGATTCTTGCCAGTTGTGCGGAGCTGTTGATTCCTGGAGGCACTCACTGATTGACTGTACAGTTTCGAGGTGTGTTTGGGCTCTAGGTGATGAAGAGTTAACTGAGCTTATTATAGAGACTCACAAACCAAATGCGAAAATCGGCTTTTTTAACATGATGGATGCATTATCGCATGTGGACTTCGTGAAAATGGCCATCACACTTTTGGCAGTTTGGACTGCACGTAGAAGCTATTCATGAGTCAATTTTTTAAAGCCCAATGTCAACTCACCTATTCATAAAAAAAATTCATCGCTGAGTTGGATGGCTTGAATACGCAGTCCAGTGCAGGCAATCCGGCGAGACACACACATATGATCAATGTGCAAAGAGCTTGGAAACCGCCTCCGATTGGCCACGTTAAAATTCATGTAGATGGTGCACCGTCTCATGATGGGACTGTCGGAGCTGCTGCTGCAATTTGCAAACGAACAAGGTCGGTACCTCGGGTCTTCAGCTATTGTTCTACCTGGTGTTAATTATCCAACAGCTCTAGAGGCCAAAGCATGCCGCGAGGCCTTGGCGCTTGCGGCTGATCTATCGTTGGATTGTTTGGTAATTGTCTGCGACTGCAAACCAATTGTGTACGACATCAAGAAGGGGTGGAGGCCCCCATATCACTATTGTGAAAGAGATAAACAGGAGAAGAGTATGTTTTGCCAGCTATGATTTTATGTTCGAAGGTCGAGATTCAAATCTGGAGGCACATAATATTGTAAAATTTGCTGTATCGCTTCCTCAGAGTCGCCATGTGTGGCTTCTATCCCCCTCATGACCCTCTTTGTATCCCGTTCAGTATTGTTCAATTTTAATAAATTTTGGCATCCCTAAAAAAACAGCGTAGAGGCACGAGCGCAGGAGGCGAGCCGATCGCTCAGTTGTTCGTCCGTCCGTGACGGGTAGACGGCAACCGCGTGCGGCATGTGCCCGCGCTCGGAGATGGAGCACCGGGCGGTGAGGGAGAAGCGAAGAGATAGCGCAGCAGACCTGTGATGATGACGACGGCCACCGGCAGCACACGGCAACGAGGTGAGTTATTCTTTGTAGTATTTTGCCGAGGAATTCTGCGATTGAACGTCGATTGAGAATGAGCCAATTCCAGTTAGACTGTTTAAATTATAGAAAATGTGGGTGGGGCGTCTTTATTGAGATGAGAAATTCATAATAATTGGAACCAATGCATTCAAAATCCACAATAATTGCTTCTTTCTTAAAAACAAAGTACTTTATTTTAGCTTGTGATGTTTCCAGGCTTCCATAATTTGCAAGCTCCGCCACTGCTCGGCATTATTCCTTGGATCTTGTAGGGCGCAACTTTGTGCCGTTCTCCAGTAATTGCATTGCACCAAGCATTGAAGGTCGTCGGTTCTCCTCTTGTTCACAACATCTGAGGCCCAGGAGAATGACGCGCTCCATCTCCGTCGGGTCAAACTGGCCATCCAACTTCTTGTCAGCAACATCCGTCACGAATGTCACTGGTCTATCAGTATGCATCTTCTGGATTTCCGCCAGGTTATTTTCCCCATGCGCTATCTCTAGCAAGACAACCCCGAAGCTGTAGACGTCATAGCTAGGGCGGAACTTGACATTTCCATCTTCCATGCACTCCGGATCCATGTAGGCCCTGGTCCCAGCGGCCACCGTCTGCACCGATGTTTTGACCCTGTCTTGGGCGACCCTCGATAGGCCGAAGTCGCCGAGCTTGGCGTTGAAATCATTATCCAGGAGTATGTTGCCTGGTTTGATATCTCTGTGCAAGATGTATGGGCTGCACTCGTGGTGGAGGTAACGAAGAGCTGACCCTATGCCTTTCACTATCTTGTACCTGCAATAATGTTTTTTCATGCTACACATATCATGCCGGATTGTCGGGTTCCAGTATTCCAAAGGGAAAAAAGGATTCCGCTGAAGCATATATATATGCTAAAATAACAACATCCATGCACGCCTGGTGCAACACAACTGAAAGAATTTGAAAACAAAATGAAAGCTAAGGCTGCGGTACGTCATTATATCGATCCGGACATACCTCGTTTTCCATGGCAGTACTACTGCTTCCGGGCTGTTGTTGTGTAGATGCTGGTGGAGATTGCCATTAGGCACAAGTTCATAAACAAGGAAGAGCTCGACGTTCTGTCCGTGCAACCACCAGAACATAAAAGTTTTTTATGTGGCAGCACCAGCCTTCGAGCCTCACCACGTTCACGTGACCCGTTCCATCAATGGCGCCCAGCTCCGCAAGGAAGTCTTTAAATTCTCGCGTCGAGTACTCCAATTTTTCCCTTGAGTCCCTGAGTATTCTCTTCACTGCCACCTGCTTCTTCTTGAGAGTCCCTTTGTATATCACACCAAACCCACCCTGTCCAATCTTATTCTTCTTGGAGAATCCCTTCGTTGCGACAGACAGGTCATGGTACTCTACGGGCTTAAGCCGAGTTCCCAACCCAAATGAGTCGTGTATGCGTGTACATCTACACCATGACAAGATCGCCCAAATTATCACCACTATGACCAATGCAAGCAGCACTGCTCCTCCGATCATCAACGCTCGACCGTGACCAGCTGTTCGAAATCAAGCAAGCAACAATATCTCTATTATTGAATCTATCTATTATACTATTAGTAGATTTTATATTCGAAACTGGAAATAAAAGAAAACACATATTTTATTTTGTAATAGCATTTTAATGAGTATTTCATAAATACCTATATTTTGGAAAAATAGCTATACAACTGTGACACGATTTTATAACTGAAAATGGAAATAATAGCATTAACAATTTTCAACATGTCTAGTATGTATTACATAAATATCTATATTTTAAAAAGACAATCATACTAGATTGGTAAGAATTTCACAAACATATAAATCTCAAAATACAATAACAAACTAAAAATGCATAAAAAATAAAATAATCACATTTGTTCATATAGAGTTAGTTGCAACTGTCAATTTTATTACCGTTCAGAATAAAACTAAGATCCACATGAATATGTAACCATAGAACCCAATCGATCCATACCCACATGTACATCCAACCATATAACCAATCAATCAATACCACACAGAGATGAATATTAATAGTCTCACATAAATGAAAACGCATAGAAACTCACTAATGAGAGATTCACATAAATTCAGCAATGCCAAACAGGAGGCAGGCTCAGTGCGATGATTAGTCTGTTGGGGGGGGGGGGGGGGGGGGGGGGGGGTGTTGGCAGAAAAGATTCAAAATAGGAAGCAAAAGAGATTTAGCAACTTGGCTTTCATACGTGCTCAATATTAATTGTCCAAGTATTACATTGGAATACAATCTATAGCACAATAGAGTGAAATATATGATCAATATGCTGAAAGTGGTTCAATGCATACCTTTAATGGCTTGCTTTGGTTGCACCCTGTTAGCCCCTGCAGGTGTTTTGTGGAACAAATGTATTATTTTCAAACGCATTTTGAAGCCAATAAATAAATACGTTCATGTTGACTCACAATGCCAAAATGGGCAGAACAAAATCCAAGATAACATCATATATTTTTTTAGAGAAAAGGCATATAGCCCGACTTCAAATTAATGAAGCCATCAACCGGCTAGGATACAAGGTGCAGATTATTACAACGGTTGAGCATGGAAAAACAGAAAAAGAATTACAGACAAAGATCACCTAAGGCCGAAGCTACAGAAGCCGGACAAAGAGCGAAATTGCCAACAAAAGGGGAAAAACAACCATGCCATCAGAGAGCACCATGCCGATCAGAACGACGGGGACATGGTAGTCCGCGGATCACAGACGAGCAGCGAAGAGGAGGATCAAGCCTTGCAGGATGAAACCATTGGCTCTGCCACAACCCAGGCATGCCATTGCCGGAGGGGAGGCCACAGTCTACCCTACATCCAGCACAGGGATGCCGCTCAACGGCCGGCAAGCATGAACGCAGCAGGGAAGCCGCCGCTGAAGGGTAACACGACTCAAATCCCTCCGCCTCCACTGCCGTCGGGCATCCGAGGACGCACTACACCGCAGCCGCCACCAACCCACACATTGCAGCACCCCAACCCTAACCCTACCCCAAGCTGGCGCCTCCAAGAAGGACCACGATGTCGGTGTGTCGCCACCGGCCGGCCAAAGGCCTAGGTTTTCACCCAGGGACTAAAAAGGGGGAGGAGGGGGAGGAAGAGGAAGCTCAACACGCCCTCAGGAGGGGAAGAGCGAAGCCGAAGCACCGCTGCCGTCGTCGAGGTTGATGCGGAGTCGACCAGGGGATTCCCCCGTTCCAAGCTTCCGCCGCCACACCCTCTAGAGCAAGATCTGGCAGCCCAAAAGAGCCGGATCCAGATCGGCGAGGGGGGAAAGCTACATCGGGGAAGGAGGCCGGAAATCCGAGCAGGGAGACGCTCCACCGCCCAACCGCCGCCCGCGCAGCCAGAGGGGCGACCAACACCTGCAGTGCCACCCACCGGCGAGGTCGACGCCGCCAGCCAGATCCAGGGCTGCCACCTTGGCACCCAAGGCTCCCTGTAGCGAAGCAGGGCAGCAGAGCCTCGCCACCACCTTCATTGGAGGCCGTGCGGCGACCGGGGGCGTCCTCAGATGGCGGCGGGGAGGGAGGGAGACAAGGAGTGGGGGGCTCGGGCGCTAGGGTTTCATCGCCCTCAACATCATATATAAAACCACAACATAACATCTAGATATATATTTTACGCCATGCTTTTAAGTTTGTAATTTTGCATCACACGCGTCCTTCTTGACTTCCCATCATAACATCTATGTGACCTAAAAAATCCATATATATGGCGTGAATAACTATTCTTCAAACTTTCCCTTTTTACCCGCAAAAAAAAAAACTATTCTTCACACTGAGCAGTATCGTATCCCTACACTTAAGCATTGCTTTAATTATTTTCTGGAAATTAAAAAAAATCCGTACCTCTGGGCGCCATGGAGGAGTTGAAGGACCAAGATTGTACTTGATGCAACTCAGTTTGTCCACCGGTCGACGCAGAGAACCCGACCGCTACCTCCGGCGGGAGAAGGTCATCGAGCTTATTAGGTAACCGCGCCTTGACCCGAAAGACAGGAAGAGATCGATCGGAATCAAAGTGCAAGGTAGCCTCTAGTGTCCGGGTGGCGTTGTCGTAAGTGATGGTCGCCGTCATGGTACCGTTGAGGCTGTAGCTAGGCAACCTGGTGGTGCTTACCGAGATGATGGAGTTGATGTCGATGCCGATGTGATCGGAGGCTCCCGTGGGATCCATGCCGGTGTTCTCATATGTGTCAAACTCGACGGCGATGAAACGGTCTGCACTGGTGGCGCTATTGTTGCCACTATTGGTGAGGCCAAGGACATTGCTAGAGGACTCCGGCGGTAATCTTGAGGGGTAGGCGGAGAGGAAAAAGGCCATGCCGTCCCCCTTGTCGGTCGTGTTGGGCAGCATGTGGATGGCGAAGGTGAAGGTTGTGGCGAAGCTGGCCACCTCGCCGGTGATGTTATCGTACAAGACTACCAGATGGTTGTACGACATACGGCCCTTACAGTGAAAGTTCATGTTGGGCTCCTTGGAGTTGCAGGTGAGGTCAACGAGGTCGCCCTTTAGCGCGGCGTCGCCCTCGAACCGGAGGTCTTGTGGGCTGTAGCTGGAGGTGTTTGAGAAGTCGAAGCTGAAGGAAACTGCTGCGACATGGCGGGAGAAGAGGGTGAGGAGGAGGAGGAAGAAGAAACAGCTGGCGAGGATGATGCGTGCAGTTGCAGACACCATAATAATGGAGCTGAGCCTTCGCTCCTAGCTCCGTCCTCTCCGCCAAGTTGAAATGTACTATGTGAAGTTGATGATCGGCGACTTGGCGTTATCAGTTTCTGGCATGAATATATAAGCTAGGTAGAGGGAGCACAGCAGAACCGGTAGAGGTACTACAACATGCAAATAAGAAAAAAAAAACTATGGCAACTTGGGTGCGGACGTTTGGTTCCTGGGTGTATATACACCCAGGAATTGAAAAGAAAAATTATAAAATAAGTTATCAAAGTTCAGAAGTTTTTTTTTTGGAATAAACTTGACCCTTTTTCTGCACTAGTATCTAATTTTCCGCCAATAAAACCCACCACTGACTTCAGAGCAAAAAACAAAAAAATTTTGCTATATACAAGACACTATTCACACTATTTTGACCAAAAAATAATTTCGTCCTGAAGTCGACGCTGGATTTTTGTTGGCGGAAAATAATATACTAGTGCAAAAGAAAGTCAAGTTTATTCTCAAGAAACTTCTGAACTTGGCAAGAGGTATTTCCCATGGCAACTTGGCAATTAGCCAAATACTCCCGCCTACCCTTCTCCGGTGCTTCAATTAATGGCAGTCAAGACTGAAGATGCAAAGCAGGCGGATTTGCACGCAACATCATAGAATAAATCTAGTGTTAGTTAATCTTAATCTTATCGTCGGAGTGAACTAATTTGCTAGCTTAGGGCCCGGGGGAACGGGGATATGCGGGACGTTGCTTGCATCCCTAGTCAAGACATACAACTATGCACGACAGGGGCTGACCGTCGGGATGGAGATCACACGTAATGGTAGTCTGTCATGGTCTGATCTTAACTTGAGACTAGGTCTGGCGATGCATATCAACGACTCATCAATCTACTCCATTACTCTAGTATTTATTAAAAATACTCGATGGAGTTAACCAGAAAAATTGGAGAAATAAGATAAAATCTCACAAAAATCGGAAACATTATTTGACCGTCATTTAATAGACTAAAATACTATAGCACTTAAATTAAATTTGAATTTAAATAATAAACTCAGCTACCATTGACATTGCCATTGTGATGGAATAATGACATGTCACTCTCTCATCGTTATCTTTTACTAGGACGCGTTGCCGTGCACATCGTGGCCATCCTCTGAGATCTCAACGCCGTGTGACATTGCCATTGTCATGGAATAATGATGATATTCTCTCGAGCTCAACGCGTAGGCTAGAACTCCAATCTACGCGTAACCTCTCGGGCGTCGCTTCAACCTTCTAATTCACGCGGAATCAAGGAGGTAGTCAGCGTGCCAAATGGGCTACCAACAGGGCTTTGGAAGCAGGGACGCAGCACAAAAATTTACAGTTGGTCGTGATGTGAACGACTTGCAACTTGCAAGGAATACAGCACAGGCAGCGATCCTTGCTGTCCTCCACCAAATTCTGGAGATAATTTTTTGAGGATTTTCTTTTCTTGATGTTGCCTTTTGTAAAACGGGAGAGCAATTTTTTATTTTTTTTGGACAGGGTACATGACTGGGAAAACAAGGCGTCCGCTAAGGACACACGGTATGACTAGCTACCCAACTATTGGCTTGGGACTCAGTTGGGATAAAATGTGTCTTCCAGATTCTAAGGGTGGTATGGGGTTAAGAGATATGCGGACTTTTAATCAAGCCCTGTTAGCTAAATAGGCTTGGCGTTTAATTGAAACCCCGGATAGTTTCTGCACTCGCCTGCTTCGGGCGAAATATTATCTGAATGGAAATCCTCTGGACACGGTATTTTTGGGTAATTTTTCGGCTGTTTGGAAAGGTATTGAATATTGCCTTCAACTAGTGAAAAAAGATATATTTGGAGAATCGGTAACGGATCTATGGTGCGTACATGGCGTGATCCTTGGATTCCAAGAGGTAATGATCTTAGACCGATTACTCTGAAAAGGAATTATCGCTTTAATCATGTTTCGGACTTTCTGTTCAACTATGGTGGATGGAACATGGAGCGCCTCCAACAGCATTTTTGGGATGTAGACGTGCAGCAAATTCTGAGAATGCATACATCACCCAGAGGCCGGGAAGATTTATTGCCTGGTTTCCAGAAAAGTCTGGACAGTTTACTATTAAGAGCGCCTACAAAGTCGCTAGTAAAGAACATGACGATTCATTTGCAGGAGGGGCTTCAAGAATGTGTCCAGAGGGAGATCGATCCATAAGAAATTATGTTTGGCAGGCTAAAGTTCCTCTTAAAATGCGTATTACAGCTTGGAAGGCTGCGTCAGGTGCTCTTGCCACCGATCAAAACAAGTTATACCGACACATTGGTACTATTGATTGTTGCCGGGTGTGCGGCCAGGAGAGGGAAGGTTCTTACCATGCCCTAGTTGCATGCCCTCAAGCACGACTCGTGTGGCAGAGGATGCGAGAGTTATGGTCATTGCCAACTGAGGATGTGCTACTAGATAATGGTAAAGAGTGGCTACTGCATGTGGTTGTGCCATGTGATAATAAGGTTCGTGATATGGTCATTCTACTTATATGGAGAATTTGGTAACTTCGCAATGATGTTGTGCATGGCAAGGAAGTGCCACCGGTTGATGTTACTATGGAATTTCTGGATAGTTATTATAAGTTCCTTATCTAGCTAGGAATTATATTATGGATAAAATATTAAAAGGGAAGATGTTGATACGGGAGGAGGTTATTCCTATTAGTATTCAGTGGACCACGGCTCCTGTTCCTTGGCCGCCACCTCCAACAAATTGGGTCGCTCTGTTTGTTGATGGATCTTTCTTCGCTCATGATGGGCAGGTGCTGGTACCATCTTACGTTGTAATGATGGCTCTGTTGTCTTTGCTGCTTACCGTGTTATATTCAATTGCAATGATGCACTCGAGGCGGAGATACATGCAATAATGTAGGGGGTGACCCTTGCTTTACAACATACTAATCGACCAGTTAGGATGCAATCTGATTCCTATACTGCACTTTTTATCCTCTCTGGTGATAGTATGTCCCCATCGGTTTATGGTCATCTAGTAGCAGAAATTAAATCTTTGATGGATGAGAGGGAGTTTTTTCCACAAAAAATTAGTAGGACTCAAAATATGGTAGCAGATTGTATGGCAAATTATAGCCATACCGAGCCATGTATTGCGGTATGGATGAGCAGATGTCCTTCATATTGTGAGGATTTATTGCCTCTCGATTGTAACCCTGTGACTTGCAAAAAAACTATTGGCTCTCGCCTACCTACATAAGTCCAACTCTAACCGATCCCCTATCGGGCGTTAGAGGAGTAAAATTCTCCTCTAACCGGCACCTAGCTGATCCCTTAAATCGAATAGAGGAGAATAATTTTTCCTCCACCACTTATCCTGTGCCTATATTTGGTCCGCCGCTACCGTTTAATTATATAGCATGAAAACCTCAAAATATTCAATTGTATTCAGTGAACATTCTGATCATAAAGTGACAATCCATCATATCCCAACAAACACATCGACGAATTACATTGAATTGATCTTGATCATGTGAGGCAGCTCATGGGAACATGGCATTGAAGATCCAATATAGAGAGATTCATGTAGCTACTATTATGGACCCTAAGGTCCTAAGGGAACTACTCACACATGGTCATGGGTGTCGGTGTCAAAACCGGCGGATCTCGGGTAGGGGGTCCCGAACTGTGCGTCTAAGGTCGATGGTAACAGGAGACGAGGGACACGATGTTTACCCAGGTTCAGGCCCTCTCGATGGAGGTAATACCCTACGTCCTGCTTGATTGATCTTGATGAATATGAGTATTACAAGAGTTGATCTACCACGAGATCGTAATGGCTAAAACCCTAGAAGTCTAGCCTGTCTGATTATGATTGTGATTATGATTGCCTCTACGGACTAAACCCTCCAATTTATATAGACACCAGAGGGGACTAGGGTTGTACAAAGTCGGTTACAGAGAAAGGAATCTTCATATCCGAACGCCAAGCTTGCCATTCACGCCAAGGAGAGTCCCATCCGGACACGGGAGAGAGTCTTCTGTCTTGTATCTTCATGGCACATCAGTCAGGCCCACATTACGTAGCCCGGACGCCCAAGGACCCCTTAATCCAGGACTCCCTTAGTAGCCCCTGAACCAGGCTTCAATGACGATGTGTCCGGCGTGCAGATTGTCTTCGGCATTGCAAGGCGGGTTCCTCCTCCGAATACTCCAAAACAGACTTCGAGCACAGAAAACGTGTCCGGCTCTACAAAACAAATACCACTCACAACTGCAGAGAGTATAATATTTCACGAGTCCAATCCGCTGACAACTTTTTGTAACGCGACACCACGTTCCTGCACGGTCATTATTTTGAATCGTTTTTTTAGCCTCCCGCTCCACGTTTCGAGGAGCGGTTTTATTGGCACGTCTCGTCGAAGCAGAGATCGTGTCCCCTTATTACGGGATTCTCATCAATACGGACGTGGGTAACCCAACCGTCCCGTTGGTATGATTCCTTGGGAATAGGCAGGTTTTGAGGCCTAGGGGGAGGCGTTTTGATACTCATCGCCTTTATAAAGGGGCACAGACCCGTCTTTTTCCTCCACGCTTTTCCCTTTCCTCATCTTTTCTAACCTCGAGTTCTAGCACCCAAGGTTCAATTTATTTGTTCCGAGCCTCCCAGCCATGTCCGGACCCAACCTTCAAGGCCGGTGGGTGGCCTCCTCCGTCACAGAGGAGGATATCGCGAAGCTCCGGGCAGCAAAATACCTGACCGCGGAAATCCCCCACAGGCTCCCTGCTCAAGGGCAGGTCATTCCTACTCCCAGATCCGGCGAGAGGGTCGTATTCATTTCTCACTTCCTCCGAGGGCTAGGGTTCGCTCTCCATCCCTTCGTTCACGGACTCATGTTCTACTACGGGCTGGGTTTTCATGATCTGGCTCCGGAATCCTTTCTTCACATCTCGGTGTTCATCATCATGTGCGAGGCCTTTCTCCGAATTCCCCCACACTTCGGCTTATGGCTCAAGACCTCTAACATGAAGCCGAAGGTAGTCGATGGGAAGCAAGCGGAGTGCGGCGGTGCTACGGTGAGCAAACTCACCCATACACCTTGGCCAAAAGGCTCTTTCACGGAAACTTCCAACCTATGGCAACGGGAGTGGTTTTACATCACTGAACCCCGTGGTACCAAGTGGGCAGCTACACCTGCGTTCCGGTCAGGCCCTCCATTACGGCTCGCATCATGGATTAATAAGGGGCTGGACTGGGGATCAACGGACGAGGTGCAGACGCTACAAAGCCGCATCCGGAGCCTCCTCGAGAAGGACACCGGCCTCATCAACGTAATCCAGGTAATGCTAGTCCGCCGGGTCCTGCCGTGCCAGCGACGCCCTCTCCGCATGTGGGAGTTCAATCCGGAAGGACCACGGACTCTTCAGCACTTCTTTGGCACGACGCACAAAGGAATGTGGAAGTTATTCTTCGGGACACGAAAACAGTGGCCGGATACTACCGAGGACATCGGCCTCGACTGCAACCATCCGGATACCTCGGTAAGCCCTCAACTCCTGAACACAGCTTTAGTTAAACATCTCGTAACAATATACTGAGAAAACCATCTTCGACCAGGGCTGGATCAAGAAGGCGGAAAGAATTAGGTGTTCGGCCCCTCTTCCCGAAGACTCAGCAGATCCTGTGTTAACAAGGATGCTGGCTCCGGCGCCATACCAGGTGTCGGCGAAGGGGGACAAGGAGGAGAGCAAGAAGGCCAAAGGTGGCCTCCATTCTAAAGGCACACCAGACACTATGTCCGGGGAGATCGGAACTCCCTCTTCCGAAGACAAAAGAGAAGGAGAAACTAACATCCCCTCTCCCGATTGGAAGAAGAGGGCCGCCTCCGAAGATTTGGAAGCAAAGGCTCTTAAGCGAGGGAAGATGTCCCTGTCAGGTGGCTCGGGTTCAGAAGACGACGTTGTCGCGCAGTTCCTCCGTATGGACAAGCCCTTAGCCGAATCGTAAGTGAACAGGGGCGTCCGAAACATATCCCATTGCTTTCCGGTTACCAGGGTAACATTTACATTATATGTTTGCAGTCCGGCACGTAGTCTTCCTCAATAGTCCTCCTCGGGGGATCTTCTTTCGGAGATGATGGAAAGCGAGACGACTCCACAGACCTTCTCGCCCGACAGGGCGGACGACGCCGAGGTGTCGTCCCGGAGGATCTCTCCCGATCAACAAGCGGCACGAGGGACAATGAAAACTACGCCCGAAGGTGATACTTCGGCCGTCCAGAGTCCGGGGCATGTGGACCCTATGGGGACCAACAATAAAGGGCCCGAGCTATCCGGTTTACAACCGGGGATGACTCTAGAGTCGGGTAAACATATTCTTCCGAAGGAAGCCCGTACTCCCGCGGCCGCTCCCAGGGAGCCGGGGGCGCCGGATACATTGACGGGCATGCTGCAACGTGCGTCCGTTTCAGAGGAACATTGTACCTTAATGGGTACGGTAATTGAGAGGATTCTGTCCGCGAAAAGCGGATTGAATGAATCCTTCATGAGCCTGCTAGGAGGCTTCGAGGTATGTAATGTAATATCCTCAATTGCACTTCTACGTGCAAAATGCACCTGTGTATAGATAGTAGCCCCTGAGACTCTGATTGGCTTCCGATGGGAGGCGATCAGAGGATCAAAAAGATATTCCCAGGAAATAATCTTATGAATTGGCACACAGGCTGTTTCATCCATCACGACTGCCCCAGCTACAGAGGTTGCAAGGCTGAAGCAGAAACTTGATGTGGCGGATGACGACCTCACACTTATTAACAGGCGGCTCGACGAGGCACAGGGTATGTTTTTAGGGCAGCCAGTATATGTAAGTATGATAATATGAGCATAACGCTGAAAATTGTATATTGAGATGCGCATAACTGCAGATAATGCAGCCGCAGTTGAGGCCCTACGGGCTGAGCTTGCCCGGGCCAAGGAGCAAGCCAGGACGAGTGAGGCGGCTGCCAAGAAGGCAGCTGCTGAGTTAAAGGCCGAACAGGCTGCTCGGCGCCAGTGCGAGGAGAGAATATCTACCATGATGCGCGAGCTAAAGGATGCCAATGTTCGATGCAAATTCCTCGAGAAGGATAACAAAGCCAGAACGGTCAATCTCGACAAGGCCTTACAAGAGGCAAGAGAAGCACGGTCCGAGCCTAGAGCGGCTCGGGAAGAGATCCGGCAAGCCGGGGAGATAGCGGCTGGTAAGCCTTTCTTATTACAGACTAAGTTCGGCGATCCGAAGTATGCCCCCCTTAATCAAATGTGGAGTTCTCCAGACGCGTTCTTGGACTAGCCGAAGAGTGTCTCCGATGCGGCACAGTTTTATCAAGCGCAAGAAGGACGTGCAATGGAGAAGCTTTTCTGGTCGCAATTCAGCATGCCGAAGCGTCCGCTGTTGCTGAACGAACAGATGGCCCAGTGGGCCGAGCTCCACAAGATATCCGGATCGGCTATGAAGGACGTCGTGGTCCGGCTGTGACCGACTGAGCCAGTTCCGAATAGTTATTTCGGTTTGGTGCAGCGACTTGGTGATGCGGTGCCGCGTATCGACGCTGTGAAGCGGTCGATGTGCATTGAGGGTGCACGGATGGCCTTTGCCCACGTCAAGATGTACTGGGCGAAGATGAAGGCCACCGATATTACAGCGAAGAGTCCACCCAACGGCAAGGACCATCACACGCCAGAGCATTATTTTAAGGATGTCCTAGAGGGTGCCCGCTTGATAGAGGGTCAGTGCTCGAAAAATATGATGTTTGAGTGAGTATACCAAATTTGCAAAAGCAATATTATGATATATTAAGGCCATATTTTATACTTTTTGCCTGAAAGTTTTGGTGCCTCCTGTGCGGCCGTTCTTAGTATAATCTAAAAGTTTGCCAGTCGTCGGCTTCAGCCCCCTCGCATATAATACGGGGGTGTTCGGAAAAGCAATTGATCACTCTTGACCCAACGTCTTGGTCCATGAAGGAGGTGTCAATGCGGCGAACTAGGCAATCGGACTATAGGGCTTTAACACTTTCACTTAGCCATAGGAGTTTGACGGCGGGTCTACGATATAGCCTCTGGTATGTACGCGTTTACCCGAATACGGTGCGTTACATAGGTGACCGGAAGAACGGTCCTTCGTGTAATACGGAAAGAATTGCTAAAGATTCTGATGAGTCATCGAGTGGTTGACCAGCTCTCGCCGCATCATGACAGTTAGTTTTCGGCTTTCTCTACTGAGGTGCTCATCCGGATAAGCCAGGACACAATCGCAGTAGTTCTCCCTTTACTACCCTAGCCGATATAGCGGAACGTAAGGTAGTAAGCACAGGAGCCGGGGAACCCAACTATTGACCAAAGACATGATTCGGAGCTGATGCATATAAGGCCAAAACTCGTGACGCCGAAGTGTGCTGAAAAGCTGTTCGGACTTTTCGGCAACTCATGTGTTGCCGTATCGAGCCCCTGGCAATTTGTGCCGAGGTGCGTTCGTGAAACAACCAAAGAAGCAAAATTTAGTACATAGAAAAAGCGAATACTGAATACGGGTTATGTTCTCTGGAATCTGATTGACACGTCAAACGCAATTGTACAGATTATAACGCCCCTACCCGGATTATTTAACATGCCGGGGGCCGAGGGCTGAGGAAAAAGGCACTTTACAGGTTTAAAATAAAGAGTGCGGTCTTACTAAAATCATTAGGACCTCCTGTCGTGTAACACCCCTATGTAATAGCCACCATGATCAGCTGTTAATAATGCCAAGTCATATCATATGCAGTGATTAAACATAGTGGTTAACCAAAGTAAATCAACTCCATTTTTAAAAATCAACTTAAATTCATAAGTGAAATATAAGGTTGATCAAACTCTGCTGGAGAAATGTTATTTAATTAGCAAATAATCCAGTGGTCATGGCAAAATCATAATCATTATTTTTGGAGTTAGCTAAGTGAGTGAAACAAGATGAAACAGCACCCAAAACAACAATATTAATTCATTTAAAATCATTGCAGATTCAAATGAACTCCAAAACTGTCCAAACCACTTTTTGGTGAGAGCTAATATTGCATTGCAATATTTGGGCCAACTCCCACATTTTTCGAAAGTGCACAAGTGCCCTAAACATTTTGAAACAGAAAAGGATAAAAGAAAATGGAGAAGCTAAAACAGAAAATCAAAAGCGGGACACTGTGCACTGGGCCTTAGTGCACAGTGCCCCGAGTCGCGGCCCAGCAGGCCCACCTCGTCTCCCTCCTCCCCGTGTCGTCCCCGCCGTGGCCGCGCGCGCGCGCGCCAGTCGGCCGGCGACACCGCGGCGCCACTGACGCTACAGGGAGGAGGAGGAGATAAGGCCAGAGCCACTCAACCCCCCTGACTTCCCTTGGCATTCCCCATCTCTCTCCCTCGCTCGCTCTGCCTCCTTCCTCCTCAGATCCGAGGCGTCCGAGCGCCGACGACGCCGCACTTCGCCATTTGCCGTGGCCACCGGCGACCCCGCGCTCGCCCACTGTGCCGGCCAGCTCCGTCGTCGTCTTCCTCAACCTCTGGCGCCACTGGAAGGAGCCAGGGAGCCCGGCTACAAGCGAATCGAGCCGCCCCGCATCTCTCCGCTTCCGGTGAGCTTCGTCGTCCCCGGCGCCGTCTGCTGCTCCTAAGCCACCAAGGGCTTTCCGTAGCCGCTCGGTGAGCTTCCAGCCTTTCTCTCCTATTCTTTGCGCTGCCCGCCGTCGCCTGTAGCTAGCAGCCGACGACGCCGTGAGCCCGACGCCGCGGTTCAACTCGCCGCCGTGGCCATGGCCCCTGTCGTGCTCGTTTGAGCACGGCATTCTGTTCCTGCTGCTTCCAGGAGTCGAACGCGCCCGCGCACACGCTCTCCCGTACCCCCTAGCTAAGGATTCGTCGAAGCCCGAACTCCGGCGACCGCTCCACCGCTCGCCGCCGTCGCTAGAGGCCGTGTTCAGTCGAACTACCACCGTAGTTAGATGCGCGGGCGAGAGACCGATCGAACGCAAGTGGTTGCGGGCGATTTGACGCAGCGTAGCGGATTTCCGGGCAGCTCCGGCGAACTTCCGCCGCTGGGAAGGTCGCTGGCGCGTCTCCGGTCGCCGCGCTGGCGTGGCACCCACGTGGCACCACCTGGGCCACTGACTGGTGGGCCCTGGGACCCCACTTTGACCTCGTTGACCAGAGTCAACGCGGCACTGTTCACCCCCTCTCTCTGACATGTGGGCCCCGGCGGCTAATTAACCTAATTAAGCACTTAATTAACTAAAATTAATTAATTTAGCCTAATGTCTCACTGACATGTGGGGCCCACCCCTCTAATCACCCTGTTAACTGAATTAATCCACTATTAGTCTTAACAGAGACTGACATGTGGGTCCCACTGGACCCACATGTCATGTTTGACTGGTCAGCGACGCTGTTGAGCGCTGATGTCACAGTGACGTCATGCTGACGTCATAATTCATTTTCTGATAAATAAAATAATTCCAGAAATTCAAATAATCTTTAAAAATTAATAACTTTTAAACCGTAGCTCGGATCGAAAAAGTTAAAACATGAAAGTTGCTCAGAACGACGAGACGAGTCTGATCGTGCCGTCTGTTTCTCCATCGGAACCTCCTACGTAGAAGAACTCGTAACTCCGGACCCGAATCCGATAGATGAATAGTGCACACACGTCGGATATTAAATCCCAGAATAATTCTAAAAATAACTAAAATGACTTAGATGCATATTTAGGCAACCCTACACTGCATCATAGCATCACACGCACCGTGTTGCATTTGTTTGCATTATGTTTACCTGTTTCTTCCCCCTCTTCTCTCTCGGTAGCCCCCGACGTTGACGTAGCTCCCGAGGCAGACGCCGCACAGGAGTACGACTACGTCCCCGACGATACTACTGAAGACCTTGCCCTTGCCCCCGAGCAAACAGGCAAGCACCCCCATTTTGAGCATGCCTATATCGCCTACTCTTTTCTCTCTTATGCTTGCATTAGAACTGCTACTGCTACTGTTTTCCTATATCTGCTGCATAGCCTGATTATTGTACCCTGCTTTGTCACCTTACTGGTTATCCTAGACTGATTATTATAGGCTGGGTAGAGACACGACAGAGACCTCCACTTGATCCCGACTGCCCTGCTGGATATCAGAAGACCCGATCATCGGGATTGAGGACCAGACCCTGGCACCGCACATCACTACCCCTTAGTTGCCGACACTGCTGGGTTATCATCGAGTGCCGAGGGTGATACCTCGTTAGCACTTCTGATGTTAACCTTGTAGGTTAGTTACTCGGTCGTGGTAAGCGAGGGTGATTCCTCCTACACCACCCCCGATAACGACATCGTCGCGCAACCTCTCAAGTGTGGACCTCGAGGGTGATTCCTCCTTCGTTCACCTTGATGATAACATCGAGCGGGAATTCCATCGAGGGTGATTCCTCATGGTTCCCTTCGGTGTCCGACACACAGTTACCTTGGATATTATGACTTGACTATGAACCACGATACTAAAGACGGGTCGGCCCTGAGGGGTACCCGCGCGAGCTTAACGCGAAGTGATGTGGAGTCGGGTTGACCTGGATGGTGCCCGCGAGATAACTACGAGGCGTGGCCGGGCATTCTTAGCCCTTGCCGCAAGTCCTCGAGACGGGGCGACGGGGTCACATCGATCGTGAGTCTCTGCTCATTTCCGCGCGCTCCTAATCCACTACGGTTTGGATATTTGATCCGAGGGGCCTCTGGCCCGATAGCACTAACCATCACGTGGGCATAGTATGGGCGTTCTGCGTCGTACACATCAGCCGAAGCTTGTTTGACGTCAGTAAGGAGCGGCGCACGCCGAGTTGGACTGGTAACGCAACCGCGCTTGTATAAGGGGTTGCTAGGTCTGCTCTCGGTGGCCCCGTAACGTGCAGGAGTTCCCGGGGCGATAGCCCAAGACCCCTGGGGGCATAGGTTTAGTCCGGCGTGCTGACCTCTCTTATAAGCCTAGGTCGGGTTGCGGCGTGTTGCTTAGCCGAGGCCGGGCATGACCCAGAAAAGTGTGTCCGGCCAGAGTTAAGTGAGCGTGGTGGGTAAGTTGGTGCACCCCTGCAGGGAAGAAACTTCTATCGATAGCCTGTCCTACGGTAACGGACACTCGGAGTTGTATCCCGATCGGTACAACTAGAACATGTGGTGAGAACTGGATAGTACGGCTCTGGGATTGCTTTCTCGCAGGGAGTCGAGAAAGGATCTCAGGTCGAGGTTGATGATATTACTACTACTACTTTACATTATGTTCATCTGCTCTCTCCTGATGCTGCAAGACTGTCGAAGCTTGTTGAAGATGCTAGTCTTCGATAGGACTAGGCTTTCCCCCTCTACTCTGGCATTTCTGCAGCCCAGTCCACATATACAGCCATTCCTTTGACAATGATGCATATGTAGTGTAGATCCTTGCTTGCTGAGTACTTCGGATGAGTACTCACGTTTGCTTTATTTTCTTTTTCCCCCATTTTCCATTTGATGCCACCAGACGACGGAGCCCCTAAGCCAGAAGCCCCAGCCGACGACCAGTACTACTATCCGCCTGGCGAGTACTACTACTACGAAGAGCCGTTCGACGACCAGGAGTAGGATCGGAGGGTCCAGGGCAGGAGGCCTACGCCTTTCGATCGTAGTTTTTATTTTTACCCCGCCTCTGTGAAGGCTTATCTCTCTCTCTGTAATATATCTGTACTCAGATATCTAATGCTTCCGCTGACGCTTGTATGCCATCGAGCTTGTATTCGAGCCCTCGAGGCCCTGGCTTGTAATATTAAGCTTGTATGACTTTATTTTTATGTTTTAGAGTTGTGTTGTGATATCTTCAAGTGAGTCCTTAGGCTTGATCGTGCGCATTTGCGTGTATGATTAGTGCACGATTAAGCCGGGGTCGTCACAGACCTCCACTTGATCCCGACTGCCCTGCTGCATATCAGAAGACCCGATCATCGGGATTGAGGACCAGACCCTGGCACCGCACATCACTACCCCTTAGTTGCCGACACTGCTGGGTTACCGTCGAGTGCCGAGGGTGATACCTCGTTAGCACTTCTGATGTTAACCTTGTAGGTTAGTTACTCGGTCGTGGTAAGCGAGGGTGATTCCTCCTACACCACCCCCGATAACGACATCGTCGCGCAACCTCTCAAGTGTGGACCTCGAGGGTGATTCCTCCTTCGTTCACCTTGATGATAACATCGAGCGGGAACTCCATCGAGGGTGATTCCTCATGGTTCCCTTCGGTGTCAAACACACAGTTACCTTGGATATTATGACTTGACTATGAACCACGATACTAAAGACGGGTCGGCCCTGAGGGGTACCCGCGCGAGCTTATTGCGAAGTGATGTGGAGTCGGGTTGACCTGGATGGTGCCCGCGAGATAACTACGAGGCGTGGCCGGGCATTCCTAGCCCTTGCCGCAAGTCCTCGAGACGGGGCGACGGGGTCACATCGATCGTGAGTCTCTGCTCGTTTCCGCGCGCTCCTAATCCACTACGGTTTGGATATTTGATCCGAGGGGCCTCTGGCCCGATAGCACTAACCATCACGTGGGCATAGTATGGGCGTTCTGCGTCGTATACTTCAGCCGAAGCTTAATGGACGTCAGCGACTGAGCGGCGCGCGCTGGATTGGACTGGTTACGCAACCGCGCTTGTATTAAGGGGTTGCTAGGTCTGCTTCCGGCCGCCCACGCAACGCGCAGGAGTTCCCGAGGCGATGGCCCAAGACCCCTGGGGGCATAGGTTAGTCCGGCGTGCTGACCTCTCTGTTAAGTATTTGGTCGGGTTGCGGCGTGTTGCTTAGCCGAGGCCGGGCATGACCCAGAAAAGTGTGTCCGGCCGGAGTTAAGCGAGCGTGGTGGGTAAGTTGGTGCACCCCTGCAGGGAAGAAACTTCTATCGATAGCCTGTCCTACGGTAACGGACACTCGGAGTTGTATCCCGATCGGTACAACTAGAACATGTGATGAGAATTGGATAGTACGGCTCTGGGATTGCTTTCTCGCAGGGAGTCGAGAAAGGATCTCAGGTCGAGGTTGATGATATTACTACTACTACTTTACATTATGTTCATCTGCTCTCTCCTGATGCTGCAAGACTGTCGAAGATTGTTGAAGATGCTAGTCTTCGATAGGACTAGGCTTTCCCCCTCTACTCTGGCATTTCTGCAGCCCAGTCCACAGATACAGCCATTCCTTTGACAATGATGCATATGTAGTGTAGATCCTTGCTTGCTGAGTACTTCGGATGAGTACTCACGTTTGCTTTATTTTCTTTTTCCCCCATTTTCCATTTGATGCCACCAGACGACGGAGCCCCTGAGCCAGAAGCCCCAGCCGACGACCAGTACTACTATCCGCCTGGCGAGTACTACTACTACGAGGAGCCGTTCGACGACCAGGAGTAGGATCGGAGGGTCCAGGGCAGGAGGCCTACGCCTTTCGATCGTAGTTTTTATTTTTACCCCGCCTCTGTGAAGGCTTATCTCTCTCTCTGTAATATATCTGTACTCAGATATCTAATGCTTCCGCTGACGCTTGTATGCCATCGAGCTTGTATTCGAGCCCTCGAGGCCCTGGCTTGTAATATTAAGCTTGTATGACTTTATTTTATGTTTTAGAGTTGTGTTGTGATATCTTCAAGTGAGTCCTTAGGCTTGATCGTGCGCATTTGCGTGTATGATTAGTGCACGATTAAGCCGGGGTCGTCACAGGTCGCACGTCTGCGCTGCCTTGCCTCAGTTAAAGGACTCCTTGGTAGGAATAGCCTTTGGGTATTTATACGAAGCCGAACTTTAGAAAAAGTCCGGAAGACGACCAGGCTTTGAATCACCTGTTGTAAAAGATAAAAAATAGTTAGAAAAAGTAAAAAGACTATGAGGGTGCGGACCGCATTGTAGGCATGTCCGTACTGTGCCTCCGCCGAGGACCATGATATTTTAAGTACATAATTATGTGTGTGCGTTATAAACTTCGCGGCTATATGGGGCGGATGACGGAGGCCGAACTGCTAATTCAGCTCTGAGATTGATCGGTCCTGTTTAGTAGAGACCGGTGGCTTGACGGCCGATGAGGTATGAGATTTGATAAGGCCGCTTTGTACTTCGGCTGTAATAGTCGTGGTATGCTCCTCTGTACGGAGGGAGCATTCCGCATTTTCGTTTATCGTGATGACACCGCGTGGACCGGGCATCTTAAGATTTGAATAGGCGTAATGTGGGACCGCATTAAAACGAGTAACAGTGGTACGTCCGAGTAGTGCGTGGTAGCTGCTGCGGAATGGGACGATATCGAAGGTCAAGCCTTCGCTTCTAAAGTTATTCGGCGAGCCGAAAATGACTTCCAATGTAATTGAGCCCGTGCAGCGAGCTTCTACGCCGGACACTGCTCCCTTGAAGGTAGCTGTGCTGGGCTTGATTCGTAAAGGGTCAATGCCCATTTTGCAGACAGTGTCTTGGTAGAGTAGATTAAGACTACTGCCGCTGTCCATAAGGACTTTCGTGAGATGGAACCCATCGATAATTGGATCGAGGATCAGAGCTGCCGAACTATCGCGACGGATACTGGCTGGGTGGTCCTTGCGATCAAAAGTGATCGGGCCGGCCGCCCATTGGCTTAACTTTGGGGTGCCTGGCTCTATGGCATTGGCGTCCTGTAGTGCGCGCTTGCGCTCCTCTGTAGGGATGTGCGTCACGTATACCATGTTGACAGTTTTTACTTCGGGGGGAAATTGCTTCTGACCCCCGGTGTTCGGCTGGCGAGTCTCTTTGTCATCGCTACCACTGGGCGGCCCCTTCCCCTTGTGTTCGGCGTTAAGCTTGCCAGCTTGTTTGAAGACCCAACAGCTTCTGTTGGTGTAATTGGCTGGTTTACCGGGGGTGCCATGAATTTGGCAGGGCCGATCCAGTATCTTGTCCAAATTGGATGGTCCGTCTCTGTTTGCCTTGAATGGCTTTTTCCGTTGACCGGTTTTGGAGCCGTTGAATCCGGCGTTTACCGCCGTGTCTTGCGTTCCTTCATTATTATTTCGACGCTTGTGTTTATTGCGTCGTGGCTTGCTGTTGCCGTCTCGAACTTCGGAAGTGCCCGGATCACTGGTGCTGTTGTTTCTACGAGCGAACCAGCTATCTTCTCCCGCGCAAAAGCGGGTCATCAGAGTGGTAAGGGCTGCCATGGATTTTGGTTTTTCTTGACCGAGGTGGCGGGCAAGCCATTCATCTCGGACGCTATGTTTAAAGGCCGCGTGGGCTCCGGCGTCCGGACAATCGACAATTTAGTTCTTTTTAATTAGGAACCTAGTCCAGAGCTTCCTGGCTGACTCCCCGGGCTGCTGGATGATGTGACTTAGATCGTCGGCATCCGGAGGCCGGACATATGTACCTTGAAAGTTATCGTGGAAGGCGTCTTCCAAGTCTTCCCAGCTGCCAATGGAGTTCTCTGGGAGGCTGTTCAGCCAGTGCCGCGCTGGTCCCTTTAATTTTAGTGGGAGGTATTTGATGGCATGGAGGTCATCACCGTGGGCCATGTGGATATGGAGAAGGAAATCTTCAATCCATACTGCGGGATCTGTTGTTCCATCATATGATTCGATGTTCATGGGTTTAAACCCTTCCGGGAATTCGTGTTTCATTACTTCATCAGTGAAGCAAAGGGGGTGTGCGGCGCCTCTATATCGGGCCATGTCGCGACGTAGCTCGGATTGAGTTCGTCGGCAGTATTCGGCCCAGGCGTGGTTATGTTTGTCACGTCTGGCTTGATAGCCGTCGTCGCGCGCCAGGGCATGCCCCCGCGATCTGTAGATTGATCTGGACTGACCTGCTCTATTGTCCAGGTCCTGCCGCAGGTCATATGTATGACCCCGGGCTGTTGTGTCTCTGCTTTTGCAGCGAGGTAGTATGGGCTGGTGTTCGGCTTGAATTGCCGCTTTGTCCCGGCCACGTGGTGGTCAGTCAGCCGCATTATGTGTTGATGGCATGGGCTTAAGTGCCTCGTCGTTGAATTGGGGTAGCAGTTTACGCCTCAGATAACTTTTAATGGCGCGCTCGAGTCCGTATTCCTCGGCTGCCAGGACATCAGTCCATCTGTCATTGAGTAGATCTTGATCAGCTTGAAGCTGCTGCTGCTTCTTTTTTAGGCTCCTCGCAGTGGCTATTAGCCGGCGCTTAAAGCGCTCCTGCTCGACGGGTTCCTCAGACACGATAAAGTCTTCGTCGCCGAGGCTCACCTCATCTTCGGAGAGCGGAAGATAGTTACTGTCCTCCGAATCTTCGTTTGTGGCCTGTTCATTAGGGCTGGCTTGCCCATCTTCCCTGTCGTCCTGTTCGAAAGTCGGCTCGACGAGATCTTCTTTGTCTTCGACCTCATCCGGAGTATTGTTTTCTCTCATGCCGGTATTGCTGTCTTTTCCACGGCGTGATTTAGAGCGGCGCCGCTGACGTCGGCACTTTGGCCGTGTCTCAGGAGGTTCATCCTCGACTGGATCTTTCTTATTATCGCCGTTATTCTCTTTGGGGGTATCCACCATGTACACGTCATACGAGGAGGTGGCTGTCCAGCGCCCAGTAAACGGCGGGTTTTGGGCCTGCTCCTCTCCGGCGTCGTCGTCCATACCGTCGACGTCTTCGGAGTCGTAATCGAGCATGTCGGTTAAGTCTTCGACAGTGGCAATGAAGTGGGCAGTGGGTGGGAAGCGAAATTCTCCATCATCGGCCTCCAGTTCAAACCGGATATAGTTCGGCTGTGAGTCCCCCGCTAAGGAGAGGGTTTTTAATGAGTTAAGCACATCACCCAAAGGTGAGTGCCGGAAGATGTCCGCGGAGCTGAACTCGAGGATCGGCGCCCGATCGAGCTCGATGGGCGCGGACACATGCGGTCCGGAACCAATGGCCGGAGATGATTCCGAGGTTCCGGTGACACAGATCTCGTTTGAAGTTGGGTCTCTGTGTGGCTCCAACGCCGCTGAGTCTGTGTGCGGCTCCAACGCCGCTGAGTCTGCGGCTTCCGTGGCAGGGTTGAGCTTCCCGTCCTCGGATGGCACAATCTGCTCCGGATCTAGGGCCAGAGTAGTTACAGGAGCTATCTCCCGGGTATGGTCCGATGACAGATTTAGGTCATGTTCATCGCGGTGGCAGGGAGCGGCTGCCATGGGCTCGAATCCGTCGAAGATCAAGTCTCCGTGGATATCAGCAACGTAGTTCAAGCTTCCAAATCTGACCTGACGGCCAGGTGCGTAGCTGTCGATCTGCTCTAGATGGCCAAGCGAGTTGGCCCGCAGTACGAAGCCGCCGAATACGAAGATCTGGCCGGGGAGAAAGACCTCCCTCACGGCAGCATCGTTGTGGATGATTGATGGAGCCATCGAGTCTTCTAGCGACGACACAGCGGAACTCTCAATGAAAGCACCAATGTCGGTGTCAAAACCGGCGGATCTCGGGTAGGGGGTCCCGAACTGTGCGTCTAAGGTCGATGGTAACAGGAGATGAGGGACACGATGTTTACCCAGGTTCGGGCCCTCTCGATGGAGGTAATACCCTACGTCCTGCTTGATTGATCTTGATGAATATGAGTATTACAAGAGTTGATCTACCACGAGATCGTAATGGCTAAAACCCTAGAAGTCTTGCCTGTCTGATTATGATTGTGATTATGATTGCCTCTACGGACTAAACCCTCCGGTTTATTTAGACACCGGAGGGGACTAGGGTTGTACAAAGTCGGTTACAGAGAAAGGAATCTTCATATCCGAACGCCAAGCTTGCCATTCACGCCAAGGAGAGTCCCATCCAGACACGGGAGAGAGTCTTCTGTCTTATATCTTCATGGCCCATCAGTCCGGCCCACATTACGTAGCCCGGACGCCCGAGGACCCCTTAATCCAGGACTCCCTCAATGGGGGCAGCAAGGTTGATGAAGAAGCCTCCGGCAATGGATTCCCCCTCTAGCAGAGCTCCGGAACAGGCCTCCTGATTTGATATCCTCGGAACAGAAGTTTGCAATGGCGAAAAATGTCTTCAAAAAATATGGTGAAGGATTTCGGTATTTATGAGAATTTATGATAGTGGAATGGACGGAAGGCGATGGAGGTGGGGCCCACATGGCCTAAGGCGTGCCTGGTGGCCGTGTGGGTCCATCATCACTCTTCTCGTTCTCTCCTAAAGCTTCATGGGTCCTTCATGCCCCGAAAAATTCGTATTAATTAAATCAGCAAGGTATTTTGAGCTTCGTAGATATTGATTTCCTGTAAAACCAAAAACATGCAGAAAACAACAACTCGTACTGGGCACCAAATTAATAGGTTAGTCTAGAAAAATAATATAAAATGTTATAAAAAGTATGAAAAAGCATGAAACAACCAAAAATTATAGATACATTTAAGACGTATCAAAGTCTATCAAAGTCCACCGTGACACGGATGCCAAATCAGCGATGGTCTAGTTCCTCTATGCCATGCTCTCCCACCCGTCCCTGCGCCGCTCCCTCTCCTTCCATCCCTCCAACAAGCTCTGCTCCTCTACAATGTCTTGCTCGCCTCCCTCACCATGCACCCGTCCCTCTGAGCCGTCGTTGTCACTGACCTCCTCGCCGCATGTGCCCATGACCCTGTTTGCGTCAGATCCATCCATTGTCTCAACTTCAAGGGCTTCCTCGCCATCCAAATCTGGGCGCATCGCATCGCGCATGTCCTCTGGGCAAAGAACTGTCGCCCCCTCGCATTCGCCCTCAAGGCCCGCGTCGCGGAAGTCTTTGCTGTCGACTTCTATGAAGGCCCCGATGCAGCCGCCAACCTGGCTCGCTTTGGACGTCACCAACCATGGCTGTTGCACGCCAGGTATTTCACGCACTGCGCAAGCGGGAGAAGGTGTAGGAAGAAGAAAAGGGAGAATACCAAGTCAACGCGCTTGTGTGGCATTTTTTGCCATGTCATCCTCGATAGGCAGGCCCTACTGTCCTAATCACGGTCAAAACAAGCTGATCATTGGTTCAGTACTATGTGCCAAAGTTTAGCGTTGTGTTCGGTGGTTTATGCCTAATTTCTGAAAAGTGGTGGCAAACAGATAATGATGCTTCAGTTACGGTGGTTTTACGCTTTTTACTCCATAAAAACAGAATGAAATAACATGAATTGCATCAAGTGGATGATATCGTTGTCTTCCTCATTGGTTTAGTAACATGGTTGATAAAATCTAATTTTCTGTGCAACACAATGTATCAGGGAAAATTAGATTAATCGATAGCACTTTTACATACCTTAATTGATTTGGTATCTCCAATGTACCTAGATAGCAGTTACACCAGTATCTTTTCTATCATAGTTGGTTGGATTGTCGATGTTGTGAAAGCCCTGGACACAACAGTGCTCCTTCTTCTGACCAAACCGACACTTCAGGCGGCTGCTACTATTGCTAGACACATCATGTTGTAGGCATTCCTCGAATGGCTGGAGTAGTTCCTGGGAGAGAGACTATAGGGATAAATTATAAGGATCAGTCCATGAGTTGTGCCAGGAAAACATGGTCAAATTCTTAGGCTGATGAGATGGACAAATTATAAGGATTAAACTATGATGAGATGACATACGGAAGACATGGCAAACATGCATGACTTATTGGTGGATAGGAAAAATAGTTATAAAATGTGAGGATTAATGAGATGGCATGTTGATGAAGTGTCAAACATGCATGACTTTTGATGTGGATGACTTGCATGGGCGGCAAAAAAAGGTATACACTATGAGGATGAACTATGATGATATGACAATGTTCAGGACATGGCAATATGCATTACTTATTAATGTGGATTGGTTGCATGGCTAGGAAAAATAGATAGTGACTAATGAGCTGGAACATGCAACCGAAAACATAGGAAGACGATAATAATTAATGAGGTGACATGTGTGATAAGGTGGCATGTGTGCATATTGAGAAAAATAAAAGTAGTGAGAATCAACTATTTACGTATACTAGAAGATAATTCTCTCATTGAAGCAGTAACACATGCTAAAATTGGTAGGATAATGATGTTGAAAAATTATGAGGATTAAGCACGAGAGATGATAAGTTGATGACATGGCAAACATGCATGACTTATTAAGGTGGATGAGTTGCATGGATAGGAAAAATGTATAAATGATGAGGATTAACTATGTTGTGATTGTATGTTGATGACGTAAACATTTGTGCATGGCTTATTGTGTGGATGAGTTGCATGGATAGGAACAACAGGTATAAATTGTGAGAATTAACTATGATGGTGATAATGGCGTGGCGAATATGCATTACTTATTGATGTGGATGGGTTGTATGGATAGAAAAAAATATTGAAGTGAAGCATGCAACTAAAAAAAGAAAAAAGAAAGTAATTAATGAGGTGATATATGTGATTGTGTGTGTTTTAAAAGAATAGAAGTATTGGGCATCAACTATTTACTTATATAGGATCTGCCATTTTCTACTGTTCCATGGAGAAATAATCATCGGTGCCAAGCTAATCCTTGTTGCAATTGTGATGGTGTGCATTCGTGGAAGGGGTGACACTCATGATATGGGACGAGCTGCCCGATGAAAGGTTTCTTCCATCACGACAAAATTGTGGGCGAGGGTGATGACATTGGTTGCATCAACGGCCTGTAGGTGGTGGTAATTGTGGCCACTTTCTTCTCGTCCCCACTAGCCTTCGTGAGATCCTTCTTGAACACGCCATCTTTTGTTTGGAGCTTTTGGATGGTAGAGCGGCGGAGACGACATCATCAAGGCCCTTTTGGACAGAGGAGTTCATGGCATCAATGGACTTCTTTGGTGATGGCACTCGCTATTGAAACTAATGTGGCTGCTACCATGATGGCAACAATAATTAGTGCAACTGCTAACAAGTTTGGCGTGATGGAAGCAACCTTCACCGAGGCTGCTCGGCCAATAACATGAGTGGCACATTGCCCATCAATGAATGCACACCACCGGTTGTCCTAACAAGTGATCGAGGGATGCTTTGAGAGAGATGTTGTTGCTTCCAATGAGATGCTTCATGTGGAGGCTTCTGAAGGTGGTCGATGCTTAAAATAGGAGGCAGTGCATGAAGGCCTCTTGAGGCCACAAGAGCTTCACGGGTGTTGTGCGCTGGGTGCAAAATTGGTTGCATGCATGCATGCATGTCTAGGCGTATGGACCACAGCTTGTCCATTGTATTGACTGAGCACCCACGAGTGGGCAACCATTGGATACCCTCAAGAATTTCCAGGAAGGAGTACCATTCATGTAGCTAGGCATCCACAATTAGTGAGACGGTTTGGTCTTGTATGAATGTACATGCTTCTAGGCCTGAGATTGAGTCGAACAGAAACATGAAACATCTTAGTAGCCAGAGGAAAATACTAAACCTTATTTATTTTTTGAGTTCCATTGATTTTATCTTTAGGAAATGCGTATGCCATTCTTGTTCTTGTTCAAGATCCAATCGGTACTTTGTGTGCATGATTGACTTTTGAGATTGTAAATTTGCACAATGCATGCAGTGTTGCTTGATTGCTTGTTTTGAGAGTGTTTTATGATTAAGATGCTTTAATTAATTGAACCAAGCAATTGTAGTTTAGATAATTATGTTCATGTTCGACGGTTTATGTATATATAACATAAAATGTTTCAATATTCCTCTCCCTGATTGCCAAGCAAATTTTCAAATTTAGCCATAACATTTTATCTATTCGATTTCTTTCTAGTTAAGTTACTGTGTTAGGGATAACTCAAACTTAAATTAACACACACATATATTTAGCCTCCCCTCTCATTAAAACCCAACTAATTAGTTAATATTTTCTATTCTATTTATAATATGTGGCATCCCTATGGTATAAGCAGTAACCATACCCATTCCACATTAATTAGAACTTGAAGTCCAATTGTAATTCAACAGTTGGATTTTTGTAGGCTGATACCCGAAAACTCATGGGACACGGATTAGAAATAGCCTCACGGACCCATTGGGTACCCATTTGATAGGTGGGCCCACATGGAAGTGACCCAGGTCATATAGGTAGTCTCGAAGCCCAACGGCCCAAAGGTGAATACATGTCTGTGCTTGTGATGTAAGCAAGGCTAAAAATATGTAATGTAATATGAGCAGACTTTTAATATTGTTATTGGTTCTTGTTTTTATTGTGGATGTCCAGCGGACAAGACACGAGCAGAATGTGATCCGTTAATGTTTTCATGGGCGAGAAAATGGGAAATGGATGTACATGGACATGGTCATAGATTTGAAATAGGGTTGCCTGTCCAACATGGCCTCATTGCTATCCGCAGATAAACTAGAGACCTCTAGTGGACGCTCATTGTCGTCCAATAGAGGTGACCATACCTGAACCGAGGCACTAATGGTCCGACCCACTCCAAAGCGCTCAGTTACGCAGGGCTGCATTGTTTTTTCTTCTCCTCAGTTCTAGTTGGGGTTTTTTCTTCGGAAAACCGACCGTTGGACATCCTCAAAGGGACCTAAAGAAAAAAAAATATTTTGATATATATTTGGTGTATACTTTAAAAAATTCAGTGTGTATTAGGGAAAAAAATTCACTGTATGTTAAAAAAAGTTTGCTGCATATAAAAATTGTTCATCGTATATTAGAAAAAAAATCGGTGTGTATTAAAAAATGTTTACCCTCTATTAAAAATGTTCAGTGTGTAATAAAAAGGTGTTCAATATATATTAGAAATTTTTGCCGTACAGAAAACTATAAGAAAGAAAAGATGAGAAAGAAAAAAGGGAAGAAAACCAGTGAAAAATCAAACCCCAAGATAAGATAAAAATAAAATAAAATAAAAAATGTGAGAGAAAAAAACCTACAGAAACCAAAACAAAACCATAGAAGAAAAAAAAACTACGTAGCATTCAGTGAACGAAACTGAGCAACCGCACGCGAACTCTGAAACTAGGCTGACTCTGTCTCGGCTGCGGGCGTCAACTAGGGTTGCTGATAAATCATACTTATTTTAGATGTTTCGATAAATCATTCTGAAACGATAAAAAATAAATTTGAAGCGAACCAATCTATGGTTGCATGGTTAGGAGGACAATTGTATCATCGGTCCACCATGGTTCAAGTCCTAGAATTGAAACTGGTGCTCGTATTTTCCAAAAAAAAATTAGGTCTTTCAACGATATGCGTTCAGTACGAGGAGACGTTCCCGTCGACTACGAACGCGCCTGTGGCGACTTCGTCAATCTTAAGATGATGTGCTAGCTCAATCTGTCAAAGGAGCTCATAACGGTAGGGTGTGTGTGCGCGTATTCATAGACATGAGTGTATGATCATTTCCGTCTGTAGTGTGTTTAAAAAAAAACTCAGACTTCAGAAAAACTCAACATGGACTTTGGTGGGCCGTGAGAAAGCCCATTTAACTTCAAGCCCAACCCAAACCACACACACAGAGAGAGAAAAAAACCTAAACCCATCTCTAAACCCCCAGTGGGCCACACAGCTCCTCGTCTCGGCTCGATCCCCATTTCTCCCTTCCTCCCGCTAGGGTTGCGTCGCCGCCAATGGCCGCCGCCGCCGCCGCCATGGCGCGCAGGCTGCTCTCCCCCTCGGCCTCCACCTCCGCGGCCGCCGCCCGCCTCCTCCTCTCCCGCCACCTCTCCTCCGCCCCTTCCTTCCCGCGCGGCACCGCCCCGGCGGCGCTGATGGACATGCTCCGCCCGGCGGCCGTCGCCCCCTCCCCCTTCCATCAGCTGATCCGCAATGCTGTAGGTGCACCGCCCCTCTCCCGCTCCACCTTCTTATGCACGATCCGCAGTGCTATGTTTCTGGTTGTTGAAATTTGGTGATGGCTGAAATTTGGTGTTTCGTTGCAGGGGATATCGACCACGAGGAGCCTGCTTGCTGATGATGCCATGGTCCCCGTTTCTTCCCCTTTGTCGTCTCCGTTGGGGGCTGCGGAAGAGACCGACAAGACGGGAGCGGTAGTGAAGCGGACGAAAGTTCAAGCCATCAAGAAGGATATCAAGCAGGTAAACACATGATTAAGCACATGTGTTGTGCAGCTCTGTGACAGCCATGTCAAGTATGCAGTTTAATTGCAACGGTAACATAGCAAAGCACACTGTTAGTAATGATGAAAGTAGTAATCGATGAGTGTATGTATACATGTTGCTCTTAGCAGAAGCTGCACTTGTTTCTTAATGTCAGTTTGGAATGTGTTTGTAGCTTTTGTTCATCACTAAATCTACATATTGGTTGGATAACACTTGCTTATCCCACTTCACTGGAATGTAATTACGGGCACGTGGGGAGACCAGGGAGCAGACTCCATGAACTGGTCTACTGCTCATTACTGAACCTGTATACAGGGTATCACCCATTAGGCCGTTCACATCATCTGCAATTGTTAAATATATGTGTTACTGAGATTTGCAACAGTTACATAGCAAAGCACACTGATAGCAACGGTGAAAGTAGAAAGCTTTCATTGTAGGTTCATTGTATATATGTCTGCTCTTGACAGAGTATGCTCTTGTTTCATTGTATTAAGCAATAGATTTAGGTATTGGTTGGAAAGCACTTGCTTATCTTACTTCACTGGAGCATATTAGCGAGCATGTGGAGAGGCTAAGGCTGCCCAACTTACTTCATGAACTAGAGTGCTGATCATAATGTATTGCTAGTAGCCTAGTACCATCAAGAGATATTTTTTTCTCCAATTGATCATAATGTTCCTACTTGTTTTAGAGCCCCAAGAAGGTAAATCTGGTAGCTAAGCTGGTTCGAGGAATGCGCGTGGAAGATGCCCTTTTACAGTTGCAAGTGACAGTTAAAAGGGCTGCGAAAACATTGTACCAGGTTCGGCAATTAGCAAATACTAGTTATCTACTCAAGTAACCCTACTGCTTCCTGTGATAGGTCCAGAGTGACCATTGATGTTTTTGATGAGAATGTCTTCCTATCAATTACTGTAGGTGATCCATTCTGCTCGTGCGAACGCAGCTCACAACCATGGACTTGATGCAGATAAACTTATTGTGGGTAAGATTGCAACAAAGCTGCTCACATTTACCTCCATGTCTGCAATGAATTAAATCTCATCACCCTCCTCGACGACACTGCAGAAGAGGCTTTTGTGGGAAAGGGACTTTACCTCAAGAGGTTGTCTTACCACGCCAAAGGGAGGTGTGGTGTCAGGGAGAGACCTAGGTGCAGGCTGACGGTGGTGGTCAGAGAAGCCACAGCCGAGGAGGAAGCCAAGATTGCGAAACTCAGGGTCATGAACTACAAGAAGCTCACCCGGAAGGAGAAGCAGCTCATGCCGCACCGGCTTATCGAGGTCAGCCCGAAGTGGGCTCGCAAAAGGAAAGAGGAGGAGGAGGAGGCTGGTGCTTCAGCGTAGTACGAGTAACTTTTGCTGCAGGGGCCGTCTTTCTTCGCGGCCTGGAGCCAGAGAGTAGTAGCTGGATCTGCAGTCGTCTAGTCCATCTGTTGAGATTTACTGAAGAAAAGCCGTGGCGAGGCGCTCCCGTGAACAGCCTCTGTTGTGTTTGTGTCATCCATACGAAATCCTTCCAAGACATTTGCTCTAGTTAGCAATGAATAAGTTGACCTCTGATGTGTTGTTCGGCATGCCTGTTCTTATACATGCCATCTGTCTGTTTCTTGAATTTGCGGAGCAGTAGAAGTGCTGGTTCTTTTTTTGTCTCGGCAACGCTAGTTGTGAGGTAAACTACTTTTTGAATTTTTGATACTAGTGTGGGTGACAGTAACAGTTGCCGCCTCCCCTCAGAAGTTGATATTTAAGGGTGTTTAGGTTGTGGGTGTTAATCAGTGGTTAGATATTCTCTCAAATTCTGGATCGAATAAAATGCAGTTCTTCCAGCTTGATTAATATTCCTTGTTGAGAAAATGCAACCTGATTAGTTGTGTGTTGAATAAATCGGAGTATTATTAGATTATCTCTACTCCTAATAGAGCAGTTGGTAGCCAGGCCGTCCCGTCTAACCCTGACACGGTTGACTGGCAGATTTAGGCCTTTGACTTTCGTCGGACGGGGTTTGACCGATGGACCTTTTCACCTGGTTGTCATAGCCCAACCCATAGGTATACTTTCGATCAAGGTCCGGGCGCAACCCACCGCAGGATTCCCTCCGTGTCGGCCCGACGTGGCTGTTTCCCTCCTCCGTGAGACGGCGGCAGCGATGTCCGTCTGGGGGGTCACACTCCGGAGCCACGTGCCGGGTGCTTACACTTGCCACCACATTTCCAGATGTGTAAGAGGGCCCAGCGCAAGACCTGAAGGCATAGCTACCCCCCCCCCCCCCCCCCCCCCCCCAAAAGTCCCCGTCCCGTCTAACACTGGCACAGTTGACCGGCGGATCGAGCACTTTCAAGATTCTTATAAAAAACATATAAAACTTGTCAAAATAGATGTAATTATCAATTGTTTGTGATTTTAATAAAGTATAGGGACCTATATGCAAAAGAACATGAGGTCGCATTACTAACATACTCGAAAACAAATACAAACTACATATTCATAATCTATGCAAAAATCTACACCAAATCGATATATAATTTATGTATGTTTATGTTTAGATAAGGCACATTTAAGTTAATCAAAATTTAATTTAGAAACAAAGATAAAAATAAAAAATAAAAAATAAAAAAAAGATAAAAAAAAGATATGCCCCTGGATCGATGAGGTGTGCCCAACAGTAAGGTTCAGAAAAAGGGCTGCAAACGGTTGATCGATGTGTACTCACTGAGAATAAAAATTGAGCAAAGGGAACCTTTTATTCATGCTGTGGAAACTATGCTCCTGATGCAGGAGAGTCCAAAGCAAGACAATACTCCATTTTCTCATAAGCATCTTCAAAGAAGTGAGTTGAAACTGGGTGTGTTCTCCCTTCAACACTAACCACAAGGTAATCTCCAAAATATCGTGCAGATATGCTTGAATCAACAGTTGCGGACTTGAAGTTAAAGCAACAAGAAATAAATAAACAGATCTCATAATAATCGGTGCAACAAGAAACTTCAAGTATGAAAAGAAATAATAAAAAAATATAAGGGAATGGACACTACATTAGAACCACTTTCAGCTTTATTCATTGTTGATTATAGCATTTTTCAACAATACGCTTAAGGACAATCAGCAAGAAGTCGCTTCGAAAGGGGCAAATCAGGATTAACCATGTGCTTCATCTATCATTTTGGGAGAATCAAGACATTTTGTATAGCACATAAAAGAACATACACGTGCAAGTACATACTGAAATAGTGTGTTCATGTACTTCATCTAGTACAACATGAGTAACATCACTATTTCTTAGAAGGATAGCATTTCTATAGAACAGAAACTTATATCCAAGATTTATCCTAAAGGTAGAAAAATTTAAATGGTGCAAGCAAGTGCTACAACAAGTAGCTAAGGCCCTGTTCGGATCCTCTCCGCTCCACGACTGCAGCTCCCGGAGCGGAGGGAGCGCCAACACAATTGCAGGGAGTGGCTCGAACCGAGCTCCTCACGCGGAGCGGAGTTTCGAGACATTTCTATAAGTTAGGAAACTCAAATAAGATAACGGTGCATAAAAGTTATAAAAACAATTTTGGTATTACTGCCAATCAGCATCACATAAAGCTAAAAATTTCTAAGGTATTGCTAGCATTAGTGCAGAATTTTGGGGTTTAAATATAGCAGCTAATATTTTACAGAATATATCAAAATCTTTGGGCCATGTCATGCACAAAACAAACATGAATTAGTTGAGTTTTCTATAGAAAGTAACTATACTACTACTGAGCATGTATATTTGTCGATGGATTCATAATTCTTAATTCAGACATTATAGGCATGGATTCATGAAGACCACAGATGTCATATAATAGTAGAAATCAACACTGTTAAAGGGTAGTCGTATGCTATTAAATTGAAGACAAGTGCCTGTAGAGAAATCATCACGACATAACCGTGGAAGCTAGTGTCGGTGCTCATGGTGGAAATCAAGCAAGGGCTCCAGGTAATCATGTCGCGGAACAAAAATCGAAGACAAGTGCCTGTGGAGAAACTGCTATTCAACATCAGAGCCCACACTACAAGATTGTGTGTGTTATGGTCATGTATTGTTGGCCCAGGGCATTCAAACTGTTATCCTAGAGAATAGTTAATTGCCCTGTGCGTTGCAATGGGGGCATACCTATTTCAGTAGTTCAACATCAATCACGTGCTATTACTAGGGGAGATGATGGTGTATGGACTGGTATATTTAAAAAAACACGGTTTTTCATTTACATTTTTATTCATTTTTCGTTTTTTCATATTTCTTTTATTTTTACCTTTTCCCATTTTTGTTACATTTTTATTATTCTTTCCATTTTATGAACATAGTACAAATTCGTGACCATTTTTTAAAAATTGTGAACATTTTGTGAATTCACTAACATTTTTTTTGTAATGTGATCATTTGTAGGAATGATGATTTTTTTGAAAATTAGCAAACATTTTTTCACAAATTCACGAACATGTTTTGAAAGCGTGAACATTTTTCAAATTCATGGACATTTCTTAAAAATTTGCGAACATTCTTTCAAATTGTGAATTTCTTTCAAACTTGTTAACACTTTTTGAATAGAGGTACATGTTTTTAAATTTGGGAACAATATTTGGAAAAGAAGAACATTTTTTTTTTGTTTTCACAAACATTTTTTTTTAAATGCATGGACTTTTTTTGAATTCATGATTTGTTTTTAATCAGCGAACATTTTTTTATCAATGAATTTCCTTTTAAGTTGGGGAACCATTTTGTAATTCGCAAACATATTTTGAATTTTGTCAACAAATTTTTTTTTGAATTCGCGACCAGATTTTCAAAGTCATGAACATGATAAAAGGGAATGTGCTGAGTCCGCTGTTATTGTCAACTGACCTTCGAGCCTGTAATAAGCCGTTACTAACAGTAGTCATTTAATGAAGAAATATGTGCTTTTATTATTATCATCCAAACACTGAAAAGGGAATGCAATAAACGAAAAGAACTAAAATTGTACTCTCTTCCAAAGTAAGACTTATTAGTTCATGTAGCCCGCTTTCGATCTGCGCTTCTCTTCGTCGTCAGCGGTTGTTGTTCTTGTGCACTGATCCGGTGGGACCGTAGCACGACGACATCCTCATTGTGTACTACAATGATGCTTGCCTGGCACCGTTAAGAGAGGGGCGATGATGGCGGCACACCTTCGGCTCGCTCCGCTTCGGTGCTTGTAGTTGTCGCTACGTAGTCTATGAGCTTGAATGTGAATTTGTAAAAAAAACAGATACTCCGTAACTAATGAGTACGTTTTTTTTTTTTTTGAAAGGTATGAGTACGTTTCTACTTTTGGAAAAATAAAAAGAGTTGGTCGGTTGGTAAGTTAAGCGAACCCATGCTACACGAAGACATGTAACCCTCTATCTCTTCGTGTAAAGCCCGATGGATATTTAAGCAGGCTCTGCCGGAGGAGGATCCCCAAAGCCAATCTCTTCGTGTAAAGCCCGATGGATATTTAAGCAGGCTCTGCCGGAGGAGGATCCCCAAAGCCAATCTCTTCGTGTAAAGCCCGATGGATATTTAAGCAGGCTCTGCCGGAGGAGGATCCCCAAAGCCAATGCCGTCAAGCTAGGGGACCAGGACCCAGCGGCTGGCAAATGGCCGTTCCTCCCCGACGGAAAGAAAGCCACATGGGCTTCGAGCCCACTAACCGCACCAAACCAACTCTTCGGCCCTCCTAAGCTGGAGTCACAAGCGGGCTGGTGCGAGCGCGGGAGGTAGCAATTTATCCTGGGGTGCACGCTCGTCGGTTAGCGATGTGGGACTAAACGAGTGGAGTATTCCAGCCACGGGACGGGAGGACAACTTGCTTTTTGCATGTTGCGACTGGGCCTATTTGCTAGCAGGCCCCCAGCTAACAGCTCTCTCGATCCACTGATTTCATTTCAGCTGTGTTGCAGTGTCTTCAAAAAATAATATTTCAGCTGTGTTGCAGTCTCTTAAAAAAAATTCAGCTGTGTTGCAATTTGCCTAAAAAAAGCTGTGTTGCAATGGTGAAAATAGAATATGAAGGCCCTGGAGTTCACCTCTTCTCTAAATAAAAAGGAGTAGATTTTTCGTGTTGCTCTTGAGGCAGCAGTAAATCCATAAGCAGTTTTTTGTTACTACCAGAACGTTTTTCACTCACAATTTATCTACTCATTATTTTAGGTAGCAGATTCTTGTTTTGCGGGTGAAATAATGTAGTATTACTAAGCTCATAATGTTCATAGAACCAATCATAGCTAGCTCCACAACAACCAAAGGACCAGAACCAATCCAAGTCATAGTTCTGCCTTCTAAACAAGCAAACTTAGCTAAACTATCACTAACCATATTTTGAGTACGATTGACATAAATAATACATGATTCACGAAGAGACATAAAGTATCTAATTTTCTTAATGAGCGAGGCGTAGACCTATCTGTCCACCTCCTGAGCCTGAACCAACTTCACTGCAACAACAGAATTCATCTCAATCATGATTGATAAGTCACTCCTCTGGATAGTGATCGACGGGCCTTCCATGCAAGCGCATAATTTAGCTTCAAGGGCTTCACGACACGAGAAGAGTTGTCTGCAAGCAGAGAAGATAATGGTGCTCTTGATGTCTCTCAATACCATACCAGCATATGTCGTACCATCATGTGTATAGGACCCATTTGTACACAGCTTAACCCAACCAGCTTCAGGCGCACACCACTTTGTGACGGTGTCCGGGATTGGAAGGTGAACATCAGGCCGGCCTGCCAGCCATGGGCCGGGCCGAGGACCCACCAACAACCAAAGAATGGGCCACGCATGTCCCAGCCCTCGGCGTACTCAAGATGGAACCCTCCAAAGACTTGGCATACACTTTAAGGCATATTTGAATGATCGGCATATTATCTCTAGTTGTAGCCGAGATACTTGTAATCCTAGATACCCCCGATGCATATATAAGCCGACGGGTTTAGTACATAGAGGCAAGGTTTTTAGACGTTATAACTCACTCATACGATCTCGAGGTAGATCATCATGTACTTTGTACCCCATCCACGATCAATACAACACAAGCAGGATGTAGGTTTTACCTCTTCAAGAGGGCCCGAACCTGGTTAAATTGTACCCCCCTTTACTTCCTGTTAACCATCGTGCCGAGATCATCAACTCGGGACCCCCTACCCGAGATCCGCTGGTTTTGGCACCGACATTGGTGGCCCCTTTACTTCCACATAATCTCTTTTCTGTGATACATCTTGATCAGGCGTTCATTGACCTTTAGTTCCACATGGGATGGACCAGTACGCAACAGATCACTCCCGATTTCTTCGAGAAATTGCTTGAGTTGTTTGATCTCCTTCCTCACACTCCCAAATGTGTCTCTACTCCACTTGCCCAAACCCCTAGAGAGATTACTCAGTTTCTCTCGCTTGTATTCCACGGATGTGCAAGTTGGTCCGGCGTCCCGTCCATTAGTCACCATATCCTTGAGGCCTTCATGTGACTCCCACATTAATTCATACTTGAAAGATCTTTGCGTTCGCTCCTCTTCCGAACTTCCGAAAGCAAGAAGTAAGGGTGAATGATCAGAAGTAGCACCAATTAGATGCGTGACGGAGGCCGATGGAAATCTGGCCATCCATGCCGCATTTACCAGTGCTATGTCGAGTCTACATCTCGTATAACTCCCTCCGGACACTTTCTTCTCAAAGGTATATAAATTGCCCTTATACCCTAAGTCTAGCAACATGCAAATATCTGTAGTCTCTCAGAATGCCTAGATCTAAGCGTTGTTGCATTGTCCAACTCCTACGTGTTCATCTGGACGTAGAACTTTGTTGAAATCACACATACAGAGCCATGGCAGTGCACTCAAAGTACTTATGTTTTTCAGAAGTGTCCATGTTTGATGCCACAAGTGTGTTTGCGCTTCTCCATAAACACACGTCATCCTCCACTTCTCCTGATCATGCTCCTCTATTGAGGCATCTAGATGATAAACAGAGTAACTAAGAATCTCAACATTTGTAGAATTGTTCCAAAAAAGACCAATAGCACCGCTTCTATCTTGACTATCAACGGCATAAGAATTGCCAAAACCCAGAGTACTAGCTAATGCTTCTACCCTAGCACCTTCAATTTGTGTTTCTACAATGCACAATAGGGTAGGGGCAAATTTCCTCACGAAATCGTGAAGCTCACGGACTGTCGTGGCTTTTTCCGCACCACGACAGTTCCAGCAAAAAGCACTCATTGGGCTCGGCGGGGCCCATCGCCTGGGCCCGCCAACTTTGGTTTGCCTTTTTCCTTGTACTCCACTCTTAGCCGCAATGTTCTTCTCAGCGTCCACAACCACCTTGGCCCTATAGGGGGTCTTGTTTTCCACTTAGGCTCGAAGGAACAGTAGGGGGAGGCAGCGGCAACATGTCTGCATCTGCCGTCACACTGATTCCCGCAGGTAATGTGTTCTGCCACGCAGCCAAAGCTAGCGGCCACTTTCTATTATGTTCTGCATCACGCATGTCTGAATCAGGTCAGCTACCGGATCCTCCAGATCCTCTTCCCACAGCCCTGATTCTTCCATCAGTTTCTCCACATCATCGATCTCCTTTGGAACTGCAGCCGTAGGCCCTGAAGCCTTGCTTGATGACATCTCGAACCCTAACCCGACTAAAAATCGATTGGGCCTTCCTGAGGTAACCCTAGAGCCTCCGCCTTCCAAAGCCTTCCCAGGAACTAGGAGGTGTCGCAGAGAACGCTCCCTGATGGAGCATGAGAACAGCGAAACAAGACCGAGGTAGGGAAAAACAATCTCGGCGGAGGCAAAAAAATCGCCCTGGGAGGACCAAAACCCTAGCAAGAGGGAAAACTTTAGGCAGATCGAACACCTGGTCCTCTGTATCGAGCGCCGCGTGAAGCGACCCTAGAATGGGCACTCACCGAAGGCCCAGTTTACCACTGGGCTCCGTTTCGGCTTCTGGAGTAGCACCCCATAGGACAGTTGGGCCAGTGCGGAAGAGATAGCTATACACAGAAAATCCGACTGCTAGAAACACAAATCGCTAAGAGGGCTCGCTTTAGGCTCGATTATATACTGTCCTAAATTTGTCTCCCTAAAAAAGCAGAATCATTTGTTCTTTCATGCATAGTTTTTTTTTTTTGGAAAAGGAGGATAAACCCCCGGCCTCTGCATCTGGATGATGCATGCGACCATCTTATTAATTATTCATATAGACCATACAAAGTAATACATCAGTGAGTCTGAAGCCACCATCTAGGCAACACCTGTTGCTACGTATCCGGGCCTAATACCAAACGGACATCGCACCAAACCCTAACATCTAAAGCCGGATGCCCTAGCCCAGCCACATACCGGGACTGGGTCCCATACCGGACCGACGCACTCTCAGAGGCTGTCGCCGCCATCTTCCACCGGTCCATCTCCAGAGCAGCAACTGACCCATCGACCTTGCCCGGCCTGCCGTCGACGCCAGACAACTCCACCATCCTGCATGAATCCGTCCACACGCGCCCCTCGCCGAACCTCCGCAGCACCATGCCACCGGGATCCATCGTCGGCCTTGCGGTGGATGAGACACCGCTCTTCCGCTTGTCCTGTCCAACTAGCACTTTCTCCAAAATGATGCCCTCAGGAGGGACAACGGCATCAAAGGTACCATATCGTCCGATCCGGTAGATCCAGATCTAGGTTTTCCCCCGGAGCATCACGAGTGGGGTGCCACGACCTGCAACAACGATGCCTCGAGAAGGGAATGACGTCATAGACGCCGCCATCGTCCGTCATGACCGAAGTCGCTCGTCGCGATTTTCACCGGAAGTCGCGTCCCCCCAACCTCGGAGCTGGCTGGAACCGAAGGAGCCTCGCCGTGGAGACGATGGCCGCCGTCGGCACGCCGGCAGGGAGCCTCCAGCCGCCCCTCACCGGTCCTCCTCGCGCCACCGGTCGGCCAAGGCTGTACCGAGACGGATCTGGACAGGACGCCAGATCCGTAGCCATCGCAGCCACCCATGTGCCCACGGCCGCCACACCGCCGGCCATGTAGGTTCCCATCGCCACCGCGCAGCAGGGGCGCCGCCCTGACTGCTGCCCCCGGCCTCCCCGCGTGAGACGCCGCCTCCGTCTCACCGGATCTGCCGCGGCGACCACCCGCCCTGGATCATGCAGGGCCTGCCGCCACCGCGGCCCTTGCCGGCGGCAGCGGCGGCTGGGGATGGAGGAGCGGGGAGGGGCTGGCGGCGCGGGATCGGGGGCCCCTGGTGCCGGCGACGCGAGGGGGAGGGAAGTCGTTGGGATGAGGTGACGGTGCTAGATCACGATCCCTTCTAGCCTGGGCGAGTCGCTTCAGCTAGGTAGCTGGACCCCCTGCCGAGCGATGTCTTTCATGCATACTCCCACCGTTCCTAAATACAAGTCTTTTTAGATATTTCAATATGAACTACATATGGATGTATATGGACATATTTTAGAGTATAGATTAACTCATTTTGCTATGTATGTAGTTCATATTGGACTATCTAAAAAGACTTATATTTAAGAACAGAGGGAGTAGCTAGTTTTCATGGAAATAATAACGTAGCACAAACATATAACGTCACTTTATTCTTCCATTAATTATACCGTGCACAGTAATCGCACTAGTGCTGCGGAGACGCCGTCTGCCGTAGTGACGAGTATTCCATCCCGTTCACGGGGGGCTAGCCCTTAGCCCTAGCCCTAGCCGATGGTTGGGGTCTGGGAGACGATGCCGTTGGTGTCGATGAAGACACGGACGCGCTCGGGGTTGTAGTCGGGCATCAGCGGCGCGCCCGGCGGGATCACCTCGACGGCGACGTCGGGCCGGTCGCGCGCGATCTGCGTCGCCGCCGGCGTTGCCATGACGCCCACCAGCTCCGGCCACGACGACTTGCTCATCTTGGTAGCTAGCTCGTGAGCACTGACGGATGTATATATATGAGACGATAGCTAGCTAGCTAAGATGCGTGTCTAAGTGGGGTGTTACACCATGGTGTATTTATAAGCAAGTTTGCGCCTCGTTTGATCAGTGCCGTTTTGGTGGTGGTGTCCCTGGACGGGATGAATTAAGTACTGTAGGACAAAACTTGAAGCATAAGAGTGACCGTCCAGGTTCAGACTTGCTTGCTAGCTGAGAAGTTAGGGATATGTAGTTTGGCGTCGCAAAACCAACAACAAAATCAGAGTGGCGCAGCAGAAGCGTGGTCGGCCCATAACCCATAGGTCCCAGGATCGAAACCTGGCTTTGATAATAATTTTTTTTATTTTTCCTCTCGACATCGTATGATTAGGCAATTTGAAAAAAATGTTAATCTAGTATAAAAAATTAACACCGTTTAAAAAATGTCGATAACTTAAAAAACGTAATCATCACAATGAAAAAATGTTCCTGCGTTTCAAGAAAATGCATTCAATTTTTTTTAAAAATATATGAAAAGAATGTAAAACAATGTTTGCGTAATGTAAAAGAAATGTTTCGTGCCACTAAAAGAATGTGCATCACCTTTGATGGAAATATTCCCGTGTTTCCAAAAGATATTTATACAACATTATAAAAAATGTTACTCCCTCCATCCCATAATATAAGATGGAAGATGGTATTACAATCAATATACTCACATATCACGTAGGTTAATAAATATGTATTTCCATTTAAAGATGTATGGTGACATTTTAAGTAAATACTCGCGTGTTTCTAAAAAAATGTCTGCGAAACTTTCAAAAGAGCTATACATTTTTAGAAATGTTGCATAGTTTAAAAATGATATTGCCATTAAATAATATATAACCTATATTTGGAAAAAATGTCACCATGTATTTAAAAAGTGCTAAAACATGTATTTAAAAAAGATGTATATCATCTATTTGAAAAAGAGCACGTGTATAAAAAAATGTTTCACATGTGCTCTAAAAATGTACATTATTTACTGCGAAAAAGTAGATATGTGTTAAAAGAAAGAAAACTGATACAACCCAACGAAGAAACAAAAGAAAAGCAAAAAATTGAAGAAAACGAAGAAAAAAAACAAAGTATAATGAGAAAATAAATAAAAAAATCGAAAAACACCAATAAGAAAACAAAGAAAAGGAAGTAAAATAAAGAAAAATAAATAAAAACCAAATAAAACCGGTCAAAAACAAAAACACATAGAAAAAGAAAAAAAACCGGAGCAGTGAGCGAACCTACGTGTGATAGGAGCGGTAGCGAACAAACCGCGCTAACGAGGCGGCCCGCTAGGCGTCGCTGTAGGCAATTTCTACTAGGAATCGATAAGGGCAATGTGTAGCCCTGCCGGCTCTTCGGCACTTGATGCACCACTTGAGTGGAACTCGCTCTCTTGCCACGCCTTCGACTCACCAACTCGAGTCCGACTCATTCACTGCTGACTTTTTTGAGAATCGTTCGTTATTCACTCTCTTGCTATTACCCGCAGGGAGCGCATCAACTGATGGTGCATATTATCATATAGAAAGAAGTGAAGCGTAGCGATTCGTACTACCGAAAAAGTGTCGCTAACCGCTAGGCAATAGAGTCAGCTTACGGGGTGAGGCACAAGCAAGCGTAGCGAATCACATAGAGTTGCCCGGCCCTACCTGCCAGCGCGCAGATAGATAGGGCGGGCGAGCGCAGGGATGGATGTTTGGGGAGCGCCTATACAGTGCTTGACGCGCCCACTGGTCAAGTGGCCCTCACGTGCCCACTGGTGTGCGCAATCCTATCAAGCGACTTCCTTTGCTCGCTCGATTGCGGCTTCGGGCATCATCCACTGGCGATTCCATGCCTTGTTTGCTCGCTCCTATTTGTTCCCTTGGTCAATGGTTGACCTATCGACCATTGACTGGTTGACCATTGACTATAAAAAAACATGATTTTAAAACAGGCTCTTGGATATAAATTAAATATTAGTGGATTTGAATAAGTTCATGAGTTATAACAAAATCACATATTTGAAAAAAAAAATCATGGATTGAAAAAAACAAAAATTTAAAAAAAGTTCTCAAAATTGAAAAAATGTTCGTGGATTGGAAATTGTTAATGATTTTGAAATATTGTTCACAAATTTGGAAAATTGTTTACAAATTTAAAAATGACCATGAATTTGAAAAGTACATGAATTTGAAAAAAAAATCAAGACTTCAAAAAATGTTCATGGATTTGAAAAATGTTCTATTACATGAGTGAGAGTTGTGCCAATCTTATTAGCATCATAATTATCCTCTAAATTCCCCTTCCAATCCCTGTCATGGTTTTGGTGCAAAACTAATGCACCTTATATAATGAAACACATGGAGTATTATCAGGGCGGACCCAGGATCGGGCCAAGCCCCGGGCCCTACGCCAGCTATAGTGCCCCTACAGTGCAACTACAGTGTCCAGCATGCTATTAAGTATCCTGGATCCCCCGACATGGGTCCTGGATCCGCCACTGAGTATATAGAGTTTAACTTCAAACAATGAGAAAAAAAAATCCTTTTACATGGTCCATGTATTAAGTATCATGAAGAAACATACCAAGATGATGAAATCTCAAGGTTGTGAATTTAATTCTATTATATCATTTTCTTGACAAGCGTGTTCCTAGAGAACACCAGGTAACTGTTGTTCATTTGATATGTTGTGTACACATGCTTTTAAGTGATTCCTCGTATTCAAACTTTTATGTGGATGTAAGATCTTCCATTTTAGCACTAACTGCGAGTCTTGTTATTTCAATGAGTCTATATTTTGGGCAAATATCATTATAGGTGTTTATATTTCCTCTATGGACAAATATAGTTGGTTCTTAGTGGACTATGGAAAGATATGCTTCAAGCGAGGATCAAAATATGAGGTCGTTATGGGGCAGATTTGGGGGGTGGGGGCTAGGTCCCCTCCCCCAACCCCACCCCCAAATTTTGCAACATCTTGAAGAAAAAGTGGAGGCAAAGCTTAGCAATGTTAGATGTACCATGCTTCGCCCCTCTATGTCTACCTCGTGGTTCTAGGAGCATAACTACCCTTGCATCCCAGTCTTTTCTCCAACTCATACTTCCTTTCCCGAGCGGTTTTGAGTAATTCATCCGAGTGCGATTGTAGTATGTTTTAATTTTCTTCATTTCCTCTCTTGGAACAAAAGCACATTCTCATGTACGCATTCGTCACGGTAGTGCTAAATATCGACCAACCAGGCGTACTTTTATAGCTTTCCACGCAAGCTTTAAAAAAACTATCAGTTGTACTATTGAAGTCATTCTGTCATGTGAAAGTTAATTAGGGTTTTCTTTCCATGATATACCATATCTTCATAGAACAACATGTGTTCAATATGGAACATGTGATGTTCAGATGTTCAGCGTGGATTACATCGGTAACTAGACAATATGAAGTCTTTACTTTGTGGATCTGTGGTGGGGTGGGGGGAGCTAGGCCCCCTCCCGCCACCCCAACATCTGCAACACCTTGAAGAAAGTAGTGGAGACAAAGCTTAGCAATGGTAGTTGTAGCAAGCTTCGCCCCCTTTTGTGCCAGCTCCTTGTTCTAAGAGCACACTTTCATCCCTGAGCCCTTATGAATTTCCCTTGCGTCTCAATATTTTCTACAACTCGAACTTGTTATTATAGGACTACCTATGGTGATGGAGTTTGGTCTCAAAGAAGTTTTCGAGCAGCTTTAAGTGACTTCATCCTAATGCAACCGCCGAATGCTTCAATTTCTTCATTTCTGTTGAAAATATGCCCTAGAGGCAAGAATATTGCATTATAATATTTCTATGTTCATAATTAAGAGTTTATATTCTATACTACAACTGCTATGATCCTGGAATATGCGATTCAGTGGAAAACTCATATGCACGTGTGGAATGATAAATGGTAAAATAAGATTCCTAGTCTCGCCTGTAAGACTATCTCAAGTGTTGTTTGTGATCATGTTTTCCGGATCTTAAGATATCATGAAGTGTAACGATAATCTCAAAACAACATTGAGAGTGTGACGTTAGAAGAACGATTATATTGAATCGATCCAAACTTGCTTGTTATACTTTGAGATAATATCGTCATAAGTCAATTGTTATAACACGAAGTGTTAACGTGTGTTTTGGTTCCTTTGACCATGAGAGTATCGTAGTCATTTCTTACCGTGCGATGAACTTTGGGGTTGCTCAAACGTCATTTGTAACACAGTGATCATAACGGCAACTTACAGGTTCATCGGAAAGTCTGACAAGGGACTAGATAGCTCGAGAGTGGAATTTGCTTCTCCGACGATGGTTCTTAGGGCCCCCTCGGTGTGACGGCATCCGTCATAATCTGGCCAGACACAGGTGACCATGCGTGGAGGTTTTGTGGGGCCTCCCTTGATTTGCTACCTTAGACCTTAGACCTATCCAAGGACCACAACTGGTTTTCCATTTGGCGCATGCGTATATAACATGTTTTGTAGGTATGGATGAGCCTATTATGGATGATGTTATTATTTTACCATCAAGGGGATTCCCAGGATGGCTCGCTCGTAGGTGGTTATCCCAGGTTTGGGCTATGGCCGATCTATTCACTTCCCACCTTCGATTGGGTCTGACTCGGAGCTACCGTTATACTCTTAATTCGGTTTAATCTCAATCGGGTGGTTTCCTGTACTTGGTTTGTAGCATTTGGGAAGTGAGTTGATCCCTCCGCTGGCATACCAAATTGCAGGTGTGATATCCCGAGAATATGTGTTTTCGCACACAGCCTAAAGAGTCGATCATACATGTGGGTATATTGGTGCACCTCTGCAGGGTTAAATCTATTCCTATTCGGATAGCCATGTCCACAGTTATGAAGGGCTTGGTGGTTGATCTTGGTCCATAGAACAACTTTAGCTATACTTATTATTACTTGCCCACCATTTACTTTGCTAGTTGATAGATCTTAACAACTTCAAGCTTAAGAAATAAAACTTGCCAACTGTGTGACTGTCTTGGGGATTCTTCTTTGTAGGAGATGTGAAGGGGAATGCAAGATGGTGTTATTGTTGACGGTACATATAAATGGTTCATATGCGATCTCTTACCTTATCTCTGTTAGATGCAAGTTATATGGTGTCTCTGTAGAATGCTTAGTGCTTGCTACTACTTAGCCACATATATCCCCTTCTTTGAGAATGATGCATCAGTAGGATCTGATGTAAGTCTTCTGAGTACAGTTGAGTAATCACCTTGCTGTATTATCCTTTTCCCCGGATTGTTGCAATCCAGACGACCGTAATTCAGGAAGCGGGTTTGTGAATGGACGACATCAAGTATATATTTCACAGACAGTGGCCTGGGCCGGGATATGAACGTCCTTTGCTTTTCTTTAAAGCCTCCTTAAGGCAATTTGTATTCTTACTTGTCTAAGATATATTCAATTCCATTGTACCAACGAGTTGTATCTTCGTCGAAAGACCATTATTGTATTCTTCTGTTAAATTTAACTTTTTGGAGTTGTTCTTCTTAACACAGTATAGACGCAGATGCTCATACACTCACCCCTATGAACACACGCACACCCTATCCCTATGAGCACCGCCGAGAGATTGAGCTGGCACATCTTCTTGAGATTGACTAAGTCATCACAAGCGCCTCCATAGTCGACGGAAACGTCTTCTCCCACTGAATGAACATCGCCCGAAATTATGAAATAAATTCAGGAAAATGCGAGCATCAGCGCCAAGTCTAGGAATTGAACCTTGGTGGGTTGGTTCCACCACAAAGAACCTAACTATCTGAGTTATGCTCAGTTCATACTCTCCGGAGTTGTTGTTGTTGTTGTTGTTGTTGTTGTTGTTGTTGTTGTTGTTGTTGTTGTTGTTGTTGTTGTGTGTGTGTGTGTGTATACATATATGGACTAATTTTCTGTACCCCTAGGAGTATGTACTCCTATCTTCAATATACCTCGTATACGCATTGATTATACCTCTTTATCATTCTCAATATACTTCATTAAATATTCTAAGATACCTCAATATGAGTATTGTAGAAAAATATCATTTGCAACATACTTTTTGAAATATACCTTTTTTATGTACAAACAAATCAGTATACACGTTAACCTTTGAAAATATGAGACACACATGATTTTTTTTCATGAAACTTATTTTGGGGTATCTAGTAATTATTAATGAAGTACATTAAAAATAATAAAGAGGTATACAGTTTTCATCTATATAGTATTTGAGGAGCGGGAGTACATACTCCCAGGAGTACACAACCATTTCCATATATATTGTGTCTTTCGTGACTTGTGTTGTGTGTGTGTGTCTATATATATATATATATATATATATATATATATATATATATATATATAAACACTATTCTGATCACGGGATCAGAATATTATTCTGATCACAACCTGAACTTCCTGAGTTACACAACCTGAACTTCTCTCTGTACGAACCCGACCTTCGGGCTATCTTCGCAACCGTGTCCCATCGCGCGAATTATTCTGGTCAGTCGTGTTCTATGTGATGTAAGTGTAATCTGAAAACAGTTTTTAGCAATTAAATGCCTGTTTTAAATAGGAATCTCGCTCATTGGCGGATTTTGCTCTCGGATCGTGATGAACTTGCGTCTTTTGCAATTTTACTGTCTGAGTCGTTCGACCTGAACTTCCTCCGTTGCTAGGTTGAACTTCCGCCAACTTTGCCCAAATGGGGCTTGCGATATACCGTTGGAAAGCTATGACATGAGTATCATGATCCAAGTTAAATTTTTGTCAAAATGTAAGCGGTTTAAGAGCAGTTTTGAAAACTGTTTTTTCTTCATACAAAATACGTGAATCGTATTTTTGATCGCATTTCTAAACCGTTTATCGAAATGAGGCAAATAATATGGCGTTGGAAAGCTACTGCAAAACCGCTCCTTCCACATGTTGATAGTTTTCTCTAATTCCCTACGGTTAAAGAGTAATTTGGAAAATCGTAAAATTTCACAAACCAAACAGCCGAGTTCGTATTTTCGATGTCATTTCTAAACGGCTAATCCAATTGAGGCAAATGATATGGCGTTGGAAAGCTTATGAAAATGCGCTACTTTTTCATGTTAATTTTTTTTTCTAATTTTGAACGGTTTAAGAATAATTTAGAAAACGGTACAAGTTCCACCGAGTTCGTATTTTCACGCTAATTTTTAAACCGTATGCCCGAATGCAGCAAATGATATGGCGTCGGAAAGCTTGAGGAAATGCGAAACTTTTTGGTATATATTGTTTCTCCCAAATCTTTACTGTTTTAAGTCAAATTTAAAAATGGCTAAAAACATTTTTTGGCCGTAATTTTTACAAATTTTATCGGAATGGGGCAAATAATATACCGTTGAAAAGCTACCATTGATTCCTAACCGTTTTCAAGTAATTTTGAAAACAGCGAGATTATGCGTTCTGCCTTTATCGCGAAACAGATTCTTCGAAAATGCATCGCGCGAAGAACTTGAACTTCTCGGCATGTCTACTTGAACTTCACTCTGTTTTCACGTGATTTTTTTGCTCGTAGCTCTCCATCCACTCACCGAAATTGAGCAAGTGATATACCGATGGAAAGCTGCTGTAAACACGCAACTTTCCCGTGTTCACGCAACTTTCCCGTGTTGATCATTTTTTCATACTCGCGACGGTTTTAAAAGTTTTTTATCTGAAATTCATTCCGTGCAGTAGTTGAACTTCCTGCTGTTTTCATGTTGAACTTCTGTGACGTATTTTTGTTTGTAATCTTCTCATCCATTCGTCAGTGTTACACAAATGATATTCCTTTTGTACAAATCTCTCTTAGAATATTTTTTTTAACTTTCTCCGACCGAAGACTTGAACTTATAACAACAAAAAATTCGACCTTGCCTTTTAATTCATTTTTCTCATATTAAATAGACACCATGTAGTACATGAACTTTTTTCTTTTTTATAATTTAAATTTTTTATTTTCTTTTTGAAGTCAAATTGCTCCCAAATAATAACTGGACTTCTTTGTGGATTGAGAGAATTATTTTAAAACACAAAAAATAATTTCTTTTTTGTGTTTTTGAACATGGAAACACAAAGTGAACCTCTCTCACAAGAATTTTTTAACTTCCCCTGACAGAGCACTTGAACTTCTTTCAACAAAACTTTTAATATTTTATTTTTCCATACTTTTATTCTCACCTAAAATGCATTCCTTGCAGTACTTGAACTTCTCGCTGTTTTCACGATAAACTTCTATCACATTTTTGTGTATACATCGAATTACACGCAATTGAAGGTCGGACGCCATTTTTGCCATTTTTAAAACATTTAATTGGAGGTCGGACGTCCCGCAATATAAATTATGAACCGTTCACGGAGGTGCATGTGAACTTCTTGCAACAAATCTGAGTTTTTTATATACTTCGAACTTCTTAGTGCGGATCCATGTCGGCGGCGCGCCTCTCTAACAAGAATTTTTGAACTTCCGAGGGAAGAACACTTGAACTTCTAGCAACAAAAAATTTAGACTTTGCCTTTTTACTCTTTTTTTCTCGTATGAAACACACACCATGCAGTACGTGAATTTCTGGCTGTTATCACTTTGAACTTCTCTCTGTTTCACTTTAGTAACAGAAAAAATCTGAGTTTTTTATAGACATCGAACCGCTCTAACTTTTTTAATTGAACTTCTTTGTGTGTTGGACTTCTTGGCAACGAATTTTCTCCATTCTTTAATAACAAGAAAAAATCTGAATTTTGTACAAATATCGAACTGCTCCTTTTTCTTAATTTGGACTTCTTGGTTTTATTTCTTTTACTAACAGAAAAAATCCTAGTTTTTTTTAATAAACATCGAGTCGTTCCGTATATTTAAATTTGAACTTCTAGGGTCTTTTTTAAAGGACAAAATCCCTTTTTTATATAAAATTGTTTGGGATGCTTTGTTTTTTTTTAATTTGACATTCTTTCGGTTTGCAATAAACATTGAACTTCTTTGTCTTTTAAATTTGAACCTCTAGGCTTTTTCTAGAAACGGGGTAATTCAATTTTTTTTATAATTTTTGAAATGATCATTTTTGTAAACATCGAACTGATCCGTTTTTCCAATTCGAACATAATAGTTTTACTTCAAAAAAATTGGAACGTGAATTCCCTCGAGGTTTTATGTCAAAACAAATCGACAAAATAACATCTTTTTTAATGATACTCTAAATTTTTTGAACATTTTGTCCATGTATTGATGAAACTTTTTCTCCATGCGTTCTTACTTGTTTTCTTTCTCTAATTCTCCCTAGTGTTTTTATAAACATCGAACTTCACTAGTTTTTAAATTTGAACTTCATAGTTTTATTTTCTTAAAACGAGAACAATCTGAATTTTATAGATATCATACTTGGCTATTATTTGAATTTAAACTTCGGTTTCTTTTTTTCTCCATGGCGTTGTTGAATGATGCAAAAACACAAGAAGAATAAATACTCCACGGCATTGATGCATTTTGGAGATAAAATTGGAAGAAACCAACTCTGAAAACTAAAACCAATGAACCAAAAACACCTGTTTTTTTGCACCTGTAGGTACATGCCCACCAACTAGTACTCTATCTGCATCACACACTGATACATCTCCAACGTATCTATAATTTTTGATTGTTCCATGCTGTTATATTATCATTCTTGGATGTTTTACAATTATTTTATATCATTTTTTGGTACTAACCTATTGACATAGTGCCCAGTGACAATTGTTGTTTTCTGCATGTTTTTTACATCGCAGGAAATCAATACCAAACGGAATCCAAACGCAGCGAAACTTTTTATGGATTTTTTTGGACCAGAAGACATCCAGTGGGCCGGAGAAGCACCTGGGGGGGGGGTGCTCCGAGGGGAGCACAACCCACCAGGGCGCGCCAAGTCAAGCCATACCAAGTACCCATCATAAACTCTCATCTCTCGCATTACATTATTCGCCAATCGCCTCTCGTTTTCCTCTCCCCCACTTCTAAAACAATTTTCGAAAAGATTTGCCTTTTCTTCGCCCTTCTTCCGTTCGTCCTTTTGTTTGCCTTCTTTTCGTTTGCCCTTATGTCTTACTTGGTTTGTTTGCTTGTTCGCTTGGTAAAATTGTGTGTTTATTGAAAAACAGAAACAAAGGTTTATGGATCCTCATCCACTTGCTAATCTTTTTAAGAGATCCAATTATGATGAACCTATTGCTAGTGAGTTGAGTGCACTAGATTATCTTTATGAGGTTTTGCTTGAAATTCGTGAATCTGAAAATTATGATGAAGTGTTGAAAGAAGAAAATTATAAAGTGATTCACGATAACTCCTTGAATGAAAAGCATGATTGCAATGATGTTATTATAAATTCCATTAATGTCAATTGTGTTAATGATATGCAAAACCCTAAGCTTGGGGATGCTAATTTTGCTTTATCTACTACTTGTTACAATGATCATGATTGGGGTGATTCTTCTTATGATCTTGAAATTTTATTTAAGCCCCATGATGAATATGAGATTGATAATAATGTTTGCGATAATATTGAAAGTGGGTTTGGAAGAGTGTCAACTTTAGATCACACATATTTGGAGAATATTCAATCTTATGAAATTTTTGATAAAAGTGGGTTTGGAGAGGTCATGACTTTAGTTAATGTTAATCCCACTATTTTGGAAGAATGTCAACTTCGCATGCATGTGGATCGTATTGAGAATATGTTATGTGATAGCTATATTGTTGAATTTTCTTATGATCCTACATGTAATTATTATGAGAGAGGAAAATATGGTTGTAGAAATTTTCATGTTACTAAATTACTTCTCTTCATGTTGAGATTGCTATCGTCTCTTTCTTCTTCCTTGCATATGCTAGTTTTTGCTTGCCTTGATAATTTGTTTGCTTATAAAATGCCTATGCATAGGAAGTATGTTAGACTTAGATGTGTTTGTCACGTGTTTTATGATGTCCTCTTTGTACTTCAATTCTTCTCTTTTATGTGAGCATCATTGAAATTATCAATGCCTGACTAAAAGGCTTTAAAGAAAAGTGCTTGTTGGGAGGCAACCCAATTTTATTTTTGTTTTTGCTTTTTTGTTCCTGTTTTGCTTTGAATAATTCATCTAGCCTCTGGTTAGATGTGGTTTTATGTTTTAATTAGTGTTTCTGTTGGGAAACATAGTAATTTCAAAAATTTCCTACGCACACACAGGATCATGGTGATGCATAGCAACGAGAGGGGAGAGTGTGTCCACGTACCCTCGTAGACCGAAAGCGGAAGCGTTAGCACAACGCGGTTGATGTAGTCGTACGTCTTCACGATCCGACCGATCCAAGTACCGAACGCACGGCACCTCCGAGTTCAGCACACGTTCAACTCGATGACGTCCCGCGAGCTCCGATCCAGCAAAGCTTCACATGAGAGTTTCGTCAGCACGATGGCGTGGTGACGGTGATGATGATGCTACCGACGCAGGGCTTCGCCTAAGCACCGCTGCGATATGATCGAGGTGGATTATGGTGGAGGGGGGCACCGCACACGGCTAAGAGATCAATGATCAATTGTTGTGTCTATGGGGTGCCCCCTGGCCACGTATATAAAGGAGTGTAGGAGGGGGGAGGGCCGGCCTAGCTATGGCGCGCCCTGGAGGAGTCCTACTCCCACCGGGAGTAGGATTCCCCCCCTTCCAAGTAGTAGGAGTAGGAGAGAAGGAAGGGGAAGAGAGAAGAGAAGGAAGGAGGGGGCGCAGCCCCTCCCCCTAGTCCAATTCGGACTAGGCCTTGGGGGGGGGCGCGGCCTACCTCTCTCTCTCCCCTAAAGCCCAATAAGGCCCATATACTTCTTCCCCGTATTCCTGTAACTCCCCGGTACCCCGAAAAATACCCGGACCACTCGGAACCTTTCCGATGTCCGAATATAGTCGTCCAATATATCGATCTTTACGTCTCTACCATTTCGAGACTCCTCGTCATGTCCCCGATCTTATCCGGGACTCCGAACTACCTTCGGTACATCAAAACACATAAACTCATAATACAAATCGTCACAGAACTTTAAGCGTGCGGACCCTACGGGTTCGAGAACTATGTAGACATGACCGAGACACGTCTCCGGTCAATAACCAATAGCGGAACCTGGATGCTCATATTGGTTCCTACATATTCTACGAAGATCTTTATCGGTCCAACCGCATAACAACATACGTTGTTCCCTTTGTCATCGGTATGTTACTTGCCCGAGATTCGATCGTCGGTATCTCAATACCTAGCTCAATCTCGTTACCGGCAAGTCTCTTTACTCGTTTCGTAATGCATCATCCCGCAACTAACTTATTAGTTACATTGCTTGCAAGGCTTATAGTGATGTGCATTACCGAGTGGGCCCAGAGATACCTCTCCGACAATCGGAGTGACAAATCCTAATATCGAAATACGCCAACTCAACAAGTACCTTCGGAGACACCTGTAGAGCACCTTTATAATCACCCAGTTACGTTGTGACGTTTGGTAGCACACAAAGTGTTCCTCCGGTAAACGGGAGTTGCATAATCTCATAGTCATAGGAACATGTATAAGTCATGAAGAAAGCAATAGCAACATACTAAACGATCAAGTGCTAAGCTAACGGAATGGGTCAAGTCAATCACATCATTCTCCTAATGATGTGATCCCGTTAATCAAATGACAACTCATGTCTATGGTTAGGAAACATAACCATCTTTGATTAACGAGCTAGTCTAGTAGAGGCTTACTAGTGACACTCTGTTTGTCTATGTATTCACACATGTATCATGTTTCCGGTTAATACAATTCTAGCATGAATAATAAACATTTATCATGATATAAGGAAATAAATAATAACTTTATTATTGCCTCTAGGGCATATTTCCTTTAGTTTGTGCCAAGTAAAACCTTTGGGATGGCTTATGGTGATAGTTGATTTGATCTTGCTGAAACAACGAAACTTTTGCATCCAGTCTCAGAATTTTAATAATTCACTGGAGCTTTGAAAAACCCTGAATTTTTTGTACTAGATTTATATACAAATTTCCTCTGTTTTGATAATTTTTTAGTATTTTTTGAGTTACATAAGTATTAGAACAAGTTGGATCTTCGCAGACTGTTCTGTTTTTGACAGATTCTGTTTTCTTTGTGTTGTTTGCTTATTTTGATGAATCTATGGGTAGTATCCGGGGCTATGAACCATGGAAAAGTTGGAATACATTAAATATTACACCAATATAAATAAATAATGAGTTCACAACAGTACCAAAGTGGTGATTTATTTTCTTATACTAACGGAGCTTATGAGATTTTCTGTTGAGTTTTGTGTTGTGAAGTTTTCAAGTTTTGGGTAAGGATTTGATGGACTATGGAATAAGGAGTGGCAAGAGCCTAAGCTTGGGGATGCCCAAGGCACCCCGAGGTAATATTCAAGGACAACCAAGAGCCTAATCTTGGGGATGCCTCGGAAGGCATCCCCTCTTTCGTCTTCGTCTATCGGTAACTTTACTTGAGGCTATATTTTTATTCACCACATGATATGTGTTTTGCTTGGAGTGTCTTGTATAATTTGAGTCTTTGCTTTTTAGTTTTCCACAATCATCCTTGCTTTACACACCTTTTGAGAGGGACACGCATGAATCGTGATTTATTAGAATACTCCATATGCTTCACTTATATCTTTTGAGCTAGGCAATTTTGCTCTAGTGCTTCACTTATATCTTTTTAGAGCACGACGGTGGTTTTATTTTATAGAAATTATTGAACTCTCATGCTTCACTTATATTATTTTGAGAGTCTTTAAACAGCATGGTAATTTGCTTTGGTTATAAATTTAGTCCTAATATGATAGGCATCCAAGAGGGATATAATAAAAAGTTTCATATAAAGTGCATTGAATACTATGAGAAGTTTGATTCCTTATGATTGTTTTGAGATATAAAGATGGTGATATTAGAGTCATGCTAGTGAGTAATTGTGGATTTGAGAAATACTTGTGTTAAGGTTTGTGATTCCCGTAGCATGCACGTATGGTGAACCGTTAAGTGATGAAGTCGGAGCATGATTTATTTATTGATTGTCTTCCTTATGAGTGGCGGTCGGGGACGAGCGATGGTCTTTTCCTACCAATCTATCCCCCTAGGAGCATGTGCGTAGTACTTTGTTTCGATAACTAATAGATTTTTGCAATAAGTATGTGAGTTCTTTATGACTAATGTTGAGTCCATGGATTATACGCACTCTCATCCTTCCACCATTGCTAGCCCCTCTAGTGCCGCGCAACTTTCGCCGGTGCCATACACCCACCACATACCTTCCTCAAAACAGCCACCATACCTACCTATTATGGCATTTCCATAGCCATTCCGAGATATATTGCCATGCAACTTTCCACCGTTCCGTTTATTATGACACGTTCCATCATTGTCATATTGCTTTGCATGATCATGTAGTTGACATCGTATTTGTGGCAAAGCCACCGTTCATAATTCTTTCATACATGTCACTCTTGATTCATTGCGCATCCCGGTACACCGCCGGAGGCATTCATATAGAGTCATATTTTGTTCTAAGTATTGAGTTGTAATTCTTGAGTTGTAAGTAAATAAAAGTGTGATGATCTTCATTATTAGAGCATTGTCCCATGTGAGGAGAAGGATGATGGAGACTATGATTCCCCCACAAGTCGGGATGAGACTCTGGACAAAAAATAAAAAAAATAAAAGAGGCCAAAAAAAAGAAAAAAAATGAGAGAAGGCCCAAATAAAAAAATGAGAGAAAAGAGAGAAGGGGCAATGTTACTATCCTTTTACCACACTTGTGCTTCAAAGTAGCACCATGATCTTCATGATAGAGAGTCTCCTATGTTGTCACTTTCATATACTAGTGGGAATTTTCATTATAGAACTTGGCTTATATATTCCAATGATGGGCTTCCTCAAATTGCCCTAGGTCTTCGTGAGCAAGCGAGTTGGATGCACACCCACTTAGTTTCTTTTTGAGCTTTCATAAACTTATAGCTCTAGTGCATCCGTTGCATGGAAATCCCTACTCACTCACATTGATATCTATTGATGGGCATCTCCATAGCCCGTTGATACGCCTAGTTGATGCGAGACTATCTCCCTCTTTTTGTCTTCTCCACAACCACCTTCTATTCCACCTATAGTGCTATATCCATGGCTCACGCTCATGTATTGCGTGAAAGTTGAAAATGTTTGAGAACATCAAAAGTATGAAACAATTGCTTGGCTTGTCATCGGGGTTGTGCATGATTTAAATACTTTGTGTGATGAAGATGGAGCATAGCCAGACTATATGATTTTGTAGGGATAAGCTTTCTTTGGCCATGTTATTTTGAGAAGACATAATTATCTTGTTAGTATGCTTGAAGTATTATTGTTTTTATGTCAATATTAAACTTTTGTTTTGAATCATACGGATCTGAACATTCATGCCACAATAAAGAAATTACATGGATAAATATGTTAGGTAGCATTCCACATCAAAAATTCTATTTTTATCATTTACCTACTCGAGGACGAGCAGGAATTAAGCTTGGGGATGCTTGATACGTCTCCAACGTATCTATAATTTTTGATTATTCCATGCTATTATATTATCTATTTTGGATGTTTTATATGCATTAATATGCTATTTTATATTATTTTTGGGACTAACCTATTAACCTAGAGCCCAGTGCCAGTTTCTGTTTTTTACTTGTTTTTGAGTTTCACAGAAAAGGAATACCAAACGGAATAAAACTTTCGCGATGATCTTTCTTGGACCAAAAGGAAACCAGGAGACTTGGAGATGAAGTCGGAGGAGCCACGAGGCGGCCACAAGGACGGAGGGCACGCCCAACCCATCCTTGTGGGCCCCTTGTGCACCTCCTGACCTAATTCTTTCGCCTATATATACTCTTATATGCCCAAACCACCAGAGGCATCCACGAAAATACTTTTCCACCGCCGCAACCTTCTGTACCCGTGAGATCCCATCTAGGGGCCTTTTTCGGCGTCCTGCCGGAGGGGGATTCGATCACGAAGGGCTTCTACATCAACACCATTGCCCTTCTGATGAAGCGTGAGTAGTTTACCTCAGACCTACGGGTCCATAGCTAGTAGCTAGATGGCTTCTTCTCTCTCTTTGATTCTCAATACCATGTTCTCCTCGATGTTCTTGGAGATCTATTCGATGTAATACTTTTTTGCTGTGTATTTGCCGAGATCCGATGAATTGTGGATTTATGATCAGCTTATCTATGAATATTATTTGAATCTTCTCTGAATTCTTTTATGCATGATTTGATATCTTTGTAATTCTCTTCGAACTATTGGTTTGGTTTGGCCAACTAGATTGGTTTTTCTTGCAATGGGAGAAGTGCTTAGCTTTGGGTTCAATCTTGTGGTGTCCTTTCCCAGTGACAGCAGGGGCAGCAAGGCACGTATTGTATTGTTGCCATCAAGGATAAAAAGATGGGGTTTTCATCATATTGCTTGAGTTAATTCCTCTACATCATGTCATCTTGCTTAATGCGTTACTCCGTTCTTTATGAACTTAATACTCTAGATGCATGCTGGATAGTGGTCGATGTGTGGAGAAATAGTAGTAGATGCAGAATCGTTTCGGTCTACTTGACACGGACGTGATGCCTATATTCATGATCATTGCCGTAGATATCATCATAACTTTGCGCTTTTCTATCAATTGCTTGGCAGTAATTTGTTCATCCCCCGTAATATTTTCTATCTTGAGAGAAGCCTCTAGTGAAACCTATGGCCCCCGGGTCTATTTTTCATCATATTACTTTCCGATCTACTATTTTGCAATTTTTTATTTCCAGATCTATAAACCAAAAATACCAAAAAATATTTACTTTATCTTTTGTTTAGTTTTACCTATCTCTATCAGATCTCACTTTTGCAAATAACCGTGAAGGGATTGAAAACCCCTTTATCGCGTTGGGTGCAAGTTGTTTGATTGTTTGTGCAGGTATTCGGTGATTTATGCGTTGTCTCCTACTGGATTGATACCTTGGTTCTCAAACTGAGGGAAATACTTATCTCTACTTTGTTGCATCACCCTTTCCTCTTCAAGAGAAAAACCAACGCAAGCTCAAGAAGTAGCAGTAAATAAATTACTGTTGGGCAATTGATAGAACTTCAAATAATCATGACGATATCTAGGCAATGATCATTATATAGGCATCACATCTAAGATTAGTAGACCGATTCCTGCCTGCATCTACTACTATTACTCCACACATCGATCGCTATCCAGCATGCATCTAGTGTATTAAGTTCATGGAGAAACGGAGTAATGCAATAAGAACGATGACATGATGTAGACAAGATCTATTCATGTAGGAATTAGACCCCATCTTGTTATCCTTAATGGCAACGATATATACGTGTCATTTCCCCTTCTGTCGCTGGGATTGAGCACCGTAAGATCGAACCCATCATAAAGCACCTCTTCCCATGGCAAGAAAAAATGATTTAGTCGGCCTAACTAAACCAAAGATTCGAAGAAGAAATACGAGGCTATAAGTAATCATGCATATAAGAGATCAAAAGATTCAACTAACTTTCATGGATAAAAAGATAGATCTGATCATAAACTCAAAGTTCATCGGATCCCAACAAACACACCACAAAAAGAGTTACATCAAATAGATCCCCAAGAGACCATTGTATTGAGAATCAAAAGAGAGACAGGAAGCCATCTAGCTACTAACTACGGACCCGAAGGTCTACAATGAACTACTCACGCATCATCAGAGAGGCACCAATGAGGATGATGAACCCCTCCATGATGGTGTCTAGATTGGATATGTGCTTTCTGGAACTTGCGGCGGCTGGAAGTGTTTTTCGTCGACTCCCCTAGGGTTTTTAGACGTCCAGGGTATTTATAGAGCAAAGATGCGGTGCGGGAGGCGGCACGCCCTGGTGGGTTGTGCTCCCCTCAGAGCCCCCCTCAGGTATTTTCTTGGCCCATCGTGTGTCTTCTGGTCCAGAAAAAATCACCAAAAAGTTTCTCTGTGTTTGGACTCCGTTTGGTATTGATTTTCTGCGAAGTAAAAAATAAGCAAAAAACAGCAACTGGCACTGGGCACTATGTCAATAGGTTAGTCCCAAAAAATAATATAAAGTTGCAATAAAATGATTGTAAAACATCCAAGAATGATAATATAATAGCATGGAACAATAAAAAGTTATAGATACGTTGGAGACGTATCAGGCCCCCCTCCACGGACGGCAGTGCCGCCGTCACTTGGAGGGGGGAATCGTGCGCGTCGGGTCAAGCCTGAGGGAATCTAGTGGCGGGTTGGGTCCAGACCGTGTTCGGGGATGTTCCTATGGGCTGACCTATCGCAACCAGGTGGAAGAGTCTACTGGTCAATGCCCGTCCGACGAAAGTCAATGGCCTAGATCTCCTGGTCAACGGGGATTCGGGGTGGCCTTCGGGGTGTAGCTATGCCATCGAAACATCGCACCGGGTCTATTGCATGTGTGAAAGTGACGTGGCATGCGTGGACGCCCGTCTTGGGGCTCCGGGGTGTGGCTCCCCTCCACGGACGGTAGTGCCGCCGGTACTTGGAGGTGGGAATCGTGCGCGTCGGGTCGAGCCGGAGGGAATCTAGTGACGGGTTGGGTCCAGACTGTGTTCGGGGTTGTTCCTATGGGCTGACCTATCGCAACCAGGTGGAAGAGTCAACTGGTCAAAGCCCGTCCGGTGAAAGTCAAATGCCTAGATCTCCTGGTCAACGGGGCTAGGGTTAGTCCATCAGGGTGTAGCTATGCCATCGAAATATCGCACGAGTCCTGATGCGTGTGTGAAAGTGTTGTGACAATGGTCCGTCCATAGCGTCTATAGCTGCTTCAAAAAGAACCTGTAACAACAATATAATGCATAAATCAAAGTTCATGTCAAAAATTGAATGCAACAAAAAATAACTCGCTTCGTACTCCAAAAAGCAATTGCCATTCAAGCAATGATCAAAGATGCATGGCAAAAATTACACGTACAGAAGAAAATGAAAGAACCTGCAATGTAGTGCTACCACGTCGCAATTGGAAATAAATCAACCCTGAAGCACCACCACCACCACTAAAGCTTGAACATAATCCAAAATATTTAGTGATATATGCAAATACTCTTCAACCAGGAGCTAGAACATTACCCTTAATACTTCACTTCTCTACAACATATATCTAAGGACAAACAACCTTGTTAATCACTCAATATACCAACCCATAGTAAATGAAATCATTCGTTTATATTAAATAATAATATCAAAATAAAATATTAATAAAAAGTAAATTGTTTTTTCTAGACCAGTTCATCAAATTCCAAAACTAGAAGTTAACAACAACAAAAAGTAGGAAGGTCAGATGTTTATGTATATGATGAGGGTTGAAAATTTTGGCATGAGATGTGTTCTCGTTAGAATGTAGTTGGTCCTCAGTTAAAAGTAAGAAATTGAATTATATTAAAAAATGAGTTTAGGTGTGAATGTACCAAATATTAGTGACTTGTCATATTTCAAAGAAAAGGAAGAAAATAGATAATGTCTACTCTAAAAAAAACATCCTTGTAAAAAAATAAAGTTGGGAACATTACCCGCAACTTTATTTTGCTGACAGATAATTTGTTCCGATCTCGAACATTTAAAAATTGTGCAGGAATGACATGCGGGATTTCTTGGATCTTTATGATGGGTAGCTATATGGTACGCAATAAAAAAGTGTTACTGGAATTGGCAATAATAGAAAACCTCGCTGGTTCAACAAATGTGTCCGCAATCCATTCGATGTTCCAACATTTGTGAATTCATATGATATGACGCAGCAGAAATACACTCAAATCTTCTATTAAAATCTGGAAACACAAGGGCCTGAAATCACCATCATGAATTGGTTAGATGTGGACAATTTTTACAGACAAATCAATTATACAGAACTCCACATGGATTAGTCAATAAAGACAAATCAAGCTCCAGAGAACTTGACAAAGATGAACAACAAACCAGATTGATTATCTAGAGGAGGCGAAGGAGGACGGCAGCATAAAAATCTAAGAAGGCCAATGGAGTTGTGGAGGGACAGACGGCCACCGGCTGCTACTCGCATGGTTGGGCCATCGTGCTGCTCTTTGCCGGAAAAGATTGAGGGGAGGATTGAGGTAAAAGATAGCCTGGGCCCTGCCTGGACGGCCTGCGGCCACCGCCCCTCGCTAGTCGGCTGGCCAGTAGGGTTCGTCGCTCGCGTGGTGTGGCTCGGTGGGTGCGTTCGCTCCAGGGCGCGTCTATGTCTCGCTTATAGCGAGACGTAGGGGAGCCTCGCCTGAAGGCAAGCGTGAGATGGGCCGGCCCAGGCGCGCCGGAGGCCACAGGCCACAAGCACAACCTCGTTTTTTTCTTTTTTCAATTTTTCCATTTTTGTTTTTGGCTTTCCTTTTTTACTTTTGTTTATACTTCCAAATATTCTAAATATATATATATTACAAAGAACACTTTACATAAAACATTTGAAAAATGTTAATCAAACATTTAAAAAATGTTAAATGTGTATAGAGAAAATGTTTCTTATGTATACGGAAAATGTATTCAATGTGTATGAAAAAAGTTGATCATGTTTTTGAAAAATGTTAATCAAGTATTTGAAAATTGTCAATCAAGCATTTGAAAAATGTTAAATCAGAATTAAAAAATGTTTCTCATATATACGAAAAATGTATACAAAAAATATACAATGTGTATGAAAAAATGTTGATCATGTATTTAAAAATGTTAACCAAGCATTTGAAAAATGCTAAATCTTTACAGAAAAAATATTTCTCATGTACGTGAAAAATGTATACAAAAAATATACAATGTGTATGAAAAAATGTTAATCATGTATTTAAAAAACCTAAATGTGTATAAAAAATATTCACGATGTATACAAAAATGTACAACGTACATTGAATAAAAGTAGACATCAAAAAACATATATTTCAATAAAATTAATTCTATGTTAACAAAATGTTAAACATGTATATAAAAATGTTCCTGAGTATACGAAAAATGTACATTCTGTGTGAAAAAATGTTTATTCCCATTAAAAAAAGTTCATCGTGTATTTGAAAAATGTCGACCATGTATTTAAAAAAGTGTTCAAAACTTGTATTTATGAAAAATGTACATTGTGTATTTGGAAAATAATGAAAGCCGAGTAAAAAACAAAGAAAAACGATGAAAAACATGAAAGAAACAAAGAAAACCGAAAAAAATAAGAAAGAAAAGAAAAAGTCAGTGAAAACCGACAAAGAAACAAAAAGAAAAGCGAAGAAGATGAAGAAACCGAGAAAGAAACAAAGAAACCCAACATATAAAGAAGAAAAACCATAGAAAACCAGTGGAATAAAATCCAAAGTTTAAAGAAGAAGAAAAAAAGGAAGAAAACCGGTGAAGAAATTAAAAAAACAAAAGAAAAACCATAAAAAAATGATGAAAAAAAACTAGAAAAACCCGACCAAAAAACTGTGAAAACCGGACAAAAAAACAACACAGAAGAGGAAACAAAAAAACGAACGTAATGCTACAGTGATGGTCCGGCCCCGTCGTGCCGCGCTTCAGGCGAGGGGAGCTACCTGTTCGCACACGAACACGTCACCGTGTACCTCCAACGCCGAGGGTGATGCACCGCAGCTCACATCGAAGGAGACCCGTCCGGAAGCGCGGTACGCAAGCAATCCGGCGGGTGCTTTTGAGGACCCGAAACCCCACGCGCCCGGGAGGGACCCCGTCTGGACACGCGGCGGCTATGGGCTGCCCTAGGTCGCTTCGCTCGCCCCTAGAGCCTCGAGGATCGCTGCCCTTCAATACGAAGAACGAACGAAGAACGAGAAAGAAAGAACAAAGGAGATATGTAAAAACTAGGATAAAAAGTAGTATATTTGATTTGTCGATTGTGTGTTGTTTAATCGGCCGTCACCTCTCATCTATTTATGAGGCGGCTGGACTTTCTGTACAAGAAAAGGACTAAAAATTCCTTAGAAAACACCAAAACCCTAACCTAACTCGGACAGGAATCTTCACCGAGTGGTTTGCTTCGGTCCCACCAAGTGAACATGGCCAACCTTCTGTAATCTTCTGACATCAACTCGGTCTCACCCAGTGGTTTGCTTCAGTCCCACCGAGTGAACGTGACCAACTTTCTGTAATCTTCTAACAACAACTTGGTCTCACCGAGTCAAATCAATTCGGTCGGTCCGAAATGACTCTGCAGCTTCTGTTTCTGACCTCGTTTTAGCTCTACAGGTTGCATACGATCTTAGATTAAGACGATTTTTATATCAAAATCAGCCGATTCGATGAGACGCACAACTTTCATGTTGAAACGTTTTCCAGCCGAGACCATCTTAACTGATTTTTTGTCCATTTTATAATCTGGTGTCAACATGAGCATCTCTGAAATAGTCACAACTTTTGCATCCAAGCTCCGTTTTGGACCATCTTTGTATTCATCTTGATTTTCTCAAAGGGAGCCATCTGATGGTGATTTCCAATCATAAGTTTGAATTAATCTTGACATAGCTTTAAGCAACCTTTACGATTGTGCCACTTTTGAGCGTCAACACATGCCCCCTTGTTTTTCGGCAAAGCTAGCGTGCCGAAAAATAATTTGTACCGTGTTTCTTGTAAGGACGATGTCAACACTCAATTGGCCATTTATATGTGCTTAGGGCGATAAATCTGTGTCGGCCATTGCTTTTACATTTTTGTTTACATCATACCTTGGAACCGATTACCATCAATTGGCTTTAAAGAGATAGGAATGAACCCGTTACTTGTAGCACTAAGGAAATCAAACTCCGAGAGATCACGCCTTGTTAAGCAAGTAACATCGGGATGATTCTAGTCCACCGATGCATCGGCGAAAGCAACACAAGCCGAATTATCCGCGTGAATAACTTCTACTTCATCATCGACCCATTCTATTAAGAATTGATGCATGGTAGATGGCACGCACTGGTTAGCATGAACCCAGTCATAGCCTAATATAACATTATAGTTACCTTGTACCTCGGCGATGAAGAACATGGTGGCCAAAGTTTTGCTTCCTACAGTGAGTTCCATACACATCAAACCTTTGGCCTCTGTCTTTTCTTTACCCTCAAATCCGTTAAGTGCCATATTGGTCTTCATCAATGTATCATCATGTAACCCCAACTTCTTGAAGACCGAATAGGGCATAAGATTTACCACAACACCATCATCAACGAGCATCCTAGCAACCGGTGATCCATTAATATGACCTTTGAGGTACAATGGCTTTAAGTGTTTCACCGGTTCTTTTGGCTTCTCAAAGATAGCGTTCTTAGGACCAAAGTCTAGCTGGGCCACCTCCCCTTCTTCACCTATGGCACGAAACTCGATAGGTAAGTAATACACCATATTAATATCAATACCTTCCCGAACCGGCGTAGATTGATAATCCACCATCTCATCTTCATCTCCCAATGTGTATATTGGACTTGAAGTTTCCTCAATTGAAGGGGATGTTTTAGGTGGTGTGGACGATGTAATTGGGGCCGCATCATCCTCTTTTGGTGGTGTAGGTGTTGTTGTAGTTAATGTAGAAGCATCTACATTTCCCTTTTGTTTAGGCCTCCACACTTGTTTTGTGGGTGCCACGGGCCGAATTTCATTGAACAATTCGTCCCTTTGCGCCGCCTTCTCATGGTTCCTCATGCGTTGCAATCTCCTTTTCATAGTTTTAGTTAAACCAGGAGGACACCACTTAGGTTGAGGAAATTTGGGATCCCTAGGTTTGGCCTTGCTTGGAGAATTTTTGTTGGCCGATTAGCACCATGGCTTGAACGACCTTGTGTCGGATAATAAAGCCTTTCATGAACAGGCCTTCTAGGTGTTTTCCACCCCATATGGAAAGCATAAGGAGCCATTGGGGGCTGCCCCCATCCTCCATTGAAGTCTCCCATGTAATATGTCGCATAGGGGGGTGGTGGCATCCATGCTGTCGGTGCCCATGACCCATATGGCCTTGCATAGCGTGAAAATTCTTGCTTCGGAGGTGATCTTGAACGCTTTGAATGTGATGGCCGATTAGAGCTAGAACTGGCCACTTGACTTGCATATTTGGATAGCAACATATCAAAAGTTGGCTTGATTCGTTTACGCTTAGCTTCACTTTTCCTCCACTTGCCAACTTCTGAATGCTTGGGCTTGATAAATTTAACATGAGTATCCTCTTGTACTTGTGGTCCCCCCCCCCCCGAGTGCAGAATTTTTTATGGTGATCTTCAATACTTCCTTACCATCGGGTTGCTTATCAAGGACAACCTCTCTTCCCAAGGCTTTGTCGCCCTCCTTGCCTTTCCTAGGTTCACCAATAACAACATTATCTTTATTAGCAGATTCGGCTATGTTAGGCCGAATCAACATTTTCTTCCCTTCCAAGTCCATGGTGTTTATCGGGAAGGGTTGTTTATCAACTTGCATTTCAGCAAAATTCAATCGTCCGTCATTAATGGCCGATTGTATCTATCGTCGAAAAATATTGCAATCGTTAGTAGCATGAGAAAATGAATTATGGTACTTGCAATAAGCACGCCATTTTAGCTCCTCAAACGGCAGTATGGTGTGTGATATTCTAATCATCTTATCTTGTAAGAGAGCATCAAATATTTTATCACACTTAGATATATCAAAAGTAAACTTCATCTCCTCATCACGATTCTTGCGAATCGGCTTAATAGTGTTGCATGTATAGGGTTTGGTCTTTGAGGACCAAACAAATTCAGTAGTATAGACATCAGCCTCATTGTCTGAATCACCATACTCAACCATATGCATTCTAGGACGATTGGCTGTAGACCTATGAACCTCTTTACTTCGACTCTCTTGAGCCAAAGCCTTTTGTAGGACTTGGTTAATACTTAGAAACTCATAACTTTCTGTTCTCTCTTTAATGTGAGTTTTCAAACCATTAAGAACAAGATCCGCCAAATCTCTTTCAGTTATCACTAAGCTATAACATCGGTTTTTATATCTCTAAATCTCTTGACATAATCGGTGACCGATTCATCATGCTTTTGCTTAACCGATGTAAGATGTGACAACTTAAGCTCATTATCGCTACTATAAAAATGATCATGAAACTTTTGCTCTAATTGTGATCATAAGAGAATTGAGCCATGTGGTAAAGCAGCAAACCATGAAAATGCGGTGCCAGTTAAAGATAAGGGAAATAAACGCACTTTCAACTCTTCTATGGAACCTGCTTCACCCAACTGTGCTAGATACAGACTCACATGCTCCCAAGTTGTTTTCGTACCCTCTCCACTAAATTTAACAAAATCAGGAACCTTGTAACCTTGAGGGTACAAAACTGCATCAAAGTGTTCAGGATAGGGCTTTTGGTACACACGACTCTTTACTTTCGGCTCGTTTCCGAAAGTTTCTTGAGACATCTTATGCAAATCCTCCCTCAATTTGGCTAAAATTGGATCCGAGGTAGATGAAGATGCTTGTGGCAATGACATAGGAGCAACTTGGGTCCTAGCTAGTGGTGCAACTTGTGGAGTAGGCGCCAAAACATAATTCGGCGGAAGTCCAAACATGCTTGTGCCTATGGGTGGTGTGACAAAGTGATTCGGCATAGACACCGAATTGGGCACACTCATAATAGGATTAGGATATGTAGGAGTAGCCACAAGCTGGTTGGTTTGACTAGGGTAAAAATTCAACGGCATATTATATTGTTGTTGCATAGGAGGTGCCGATGAAATAGGTAAAGTTGGACTAGGGTTTTCAGATATACCAATAGTACCACTAGATGACGGAGGCATATTTTTCTTAGCATTAGTATTTGCCACAAAAGAATTGTACGTCATCACATTACCCTTACTAACAAGACTTTCAATCACAACCACTTGCTCAGGAGAAAAAACTTTACTCACAATGATTTCATCTTGTTTGTCAATGAGAGGAGGGAAATTAATGTTTCCAACCGGAGTGATGTTGCCTTGACGGTCCTTCTTGAAACTTGAAAGAAACGCCTCCAAATCCTCCTGCTCACGCTTCTTCTTGAGCGCCTCAAAAGCCTCTTCACGCTCCTTCTTGAGCGCTTCGTAGGCCTGGCAATGTTCATCCGATAGTTCATCAAGACCGGGCTTAATGATGTTATCGGCGCTAACTTCTGAGGACTTGGGGAGATCTGACATGGTTGATGATGATTCTTGATCCTTCTTCCCCAGCGGAGTCACCAAAAAGTGTGTTCGCATACGAACACGTCACCGTGTACCTCCAACGCCGAGGGTGATGCACCGCAGCTCACGTCGAAGGAGACCCGTCCGGAAGCGCGGTACGCAAGCAATCCGGCGGGTGCTTTTGAGGACCCGAAACCCCACGCGCCCGGGAGGGACCCCGTCTGGACACGCGGCGGCTATGGGCTGCCCTAGGTCGCTTTGCTCGCCCCTAGAGCCTCGAGGATTGCTGCCCTTCAATACGAAGAACGAACGAAGAACGAGAAAGAAAGAACAAGGGAGAGATGTAAAAACTAGGATAAAAAGTAGTATATTTGATTTGTCGATTGTGTGTTGTTTAATCGGCCGTCACCTCTCATCTATTTATGAGGTGGCTGAACTTCCCGTACAAGAAAAAAACTAAAAATTCCATAGAAAACACCAAAAACCCTAACCTAACTCGGACAGGAATCTTTGGCAATTTTACGAATCAACTCGGAGCCACCGAGTGGTTTGCTTCGGTCCCACCAAGTGAACATGGCCAACCTTCTGTAATCTTCTGACATCAACTTGGTCTCACCGAGTGGTTTGCTTCAGTCCCACCGAGTGAACGTGATCAACTTTCTGTAATCTTCTGACATCAAGTCGGTCTCACCGAGTCAAATCAACTCGGTCGGTCCGAAATGACTCTGCAGCTTCAGTTTCTGACCTTGTTTTGGCTCTTCAGGTTGCATACGATCTTGGATTAAGATGATTTTTATATCAAAATCAGCCGATTCGACGAGACGCACAACTTTCATGTTGAAACGTTTTCCAGCCGAGACCATCTTAACTGAGTATTTGTCTATTTTATAATCTGGTGTTAACATGAGCATCTCTGAAACTGTCACAACTTTTGCATCCAAGCTCCGTTTTCGACCATCTTTGTATTCATCTTGATTTTCTCAAAGGGAGCCATCTGATGGTGATTTCCAATCATAAGTTTGAATTAATCTTGACATAGCTTTAAGCAACCTTTACGATTGTGCCACTTTTGAGCGTCAACACTACCATCTCGCTACAAACGAGATATAGGTCCCGCGTTCGCTCGATGCCTCTCATTGATTTGGCTTTTCTTTTTTTGAAGCTTTCATTGGGCTTAGCGATTAGCAAACGATGCCCAGCAGTAGCATCAGGCCCAAGTAACATGGCCTAAACCTTCCCAGCGATCAGCCGGTCACTTTTCTTCTTTGCTTTTGTTCCATTACTCATGGCTTAAAGTAAGTAAGAGCTAGCAGATTGTCAAAGTACGTACGAGCTAGCAGATTCTCAAACAAACAAAAAAGCGTAAGAGGTAGCATTGTATACGTACCTGTATACAAAATTTGGGTCAAAAACTCAAAATCATGGTAGCTCCGCCCGTGGTGCCTGGTTACGTAGGAATTGCCGTTCAAATCATAAACAGCGCCCGTTGCGCCCGTTTCTTCACTTTGCGCAAACGGGCGTATACCCCCACGTCACGCTGGGCCGGCCCGTTTTTTTCCTGTTGAAACTACAGCAAAAAATAACGCGCGCAAGCGGGGGATCGAGAGCAGCGCACTCACCACCAGGATAAAGACACACTTGTGCCTATAAACTTCTTTCCTTTCTTTTATTCTTTCTCTACGTCGTTTCTGGTCAGTTTCTGGGCGTTTTTTTTCTTGTTCCTTTTTCATTGTTTCTCATTTCCTTTTCTTTTTTTCTTTCCTTAAATGTGCGAACTTTCTATCAAATTCGTGAACTTTTTTTTTCAAATTCGATGAACTTTTTTCAAATTTGATGAACTTTTTTCAAATTCGATAAACTTTTTTGAAATTCAATGAACATTTTTTCAAATTCCATTAACTTTTTTCCAAATCGATGAACTTTTTTTTGAAAATCGATGAACTTTTTTCAAAACCGATGAACTTTTTTTCATAATCGATGAAACTTTTTTCAATTTTGTGAACTATAAAAAAAATGATGAACTAGTTTTCAAAATCGATGAACATGTTTTTCAAAATCAATGAACTTTTCAGCTAATTTTCAGATTTACGTTAATGTTTCACTAAAAGAATGGTTAAGTAGCACTTTTTCCTAGTTGCAAAACAACAGAACGTGTTTGGTCTAGTGGTTCTTGCATTAGTGGATAAAAGACGTGTGATCCTGAGTTCGAAACCGAGCTTTCGCACTTTTTCTTCACGTTTATTTTTTCGCGTCGTGGTTACTATGATCGATCGAAGTTCACTTGGGCCGGCCCAGTAGAGTGACGCTTCGAGCGCCAGAACTCGAAACCGGCGCTGAAGGCGCAGGCTAGGAGCTCTCGAATTGCCGGGCGCCATCGCAGCCGTCGTCCACTGGCGGATCCTCACCATACGGCCCGGTCTTTCAAAAATGCAAAAAATAATTAGCAGTGTATGTGGCCCATTAGATCCATTCCATCCCGCTGTTTTTATTTGGCCCAGATAAAGAGCCGCTGTCGTCAGCTCATCCTTGCAACATTGTGGGCTGGAGGTTGGCGTTTTGGGCAGTGCCGGTGCCCAGTGGCCGAGACGTGCAGGGCAATGCACCATTAAAGCTACGCTGCCCTAAAAAAAAAACCCAGTAAAGCTACGCACAATACCAACCTCCAAGCTCTTCAATCCTGTCACTTAAAAAACCCAAATAATAAGTGCCACACGTGCGACACGAAGCACTCCGGCCCTGACGTTTTTTACAACTAAAGTTACCATCCGAAAAGAAAAAAAAAACGAAACTTGCCATATGAAAAGAAGTTGTCATGCTTGACAACTAAAGTTGTCATCCTCGCGTCACTAAACTTGCCACCAAAAACATTCAGAATTGCCATGTGTTCGTGCCACACGTGTGGCACTTATCAGAGTCCTTAAAAAATCTCTCTAATCCTCACGAAAAAAATTCCGACCTAGCTCTCAAATTCTACTTTCTCAAAGAAAAGGCTCTCAAATTCTTTTTTTGACTCAAAAAATGCCACCTAGTTCTTCCGTTCATTCCAGTTATTTTTTAGATCTGTACTCTATATTAGTACAGTATATGATATTGTACTTATCTAATTATTCTGCGCTTACAAAATCTGAAAGACCATGTTATTTATTTCTGCTTGATTATCTTTGGTTGGCATTCTAAACCGTCGGCCCCTCCTATGTTTTGTGTCATGCTCCGCCACTGCCGTCGTCGACGGCATTGTCCTGACCTCGTCGCCCCCCTTGAAGTCGTCGAGGCACACCGCGCAGCAGAGCTTCCCGGTCTCGCCACCGCTGGCACGAGCACGCCCTCACCCACGCCGACCGTTGTTCCAGGACGGCACCGTGCAGGACGAAACTGAGCCGACTCCGCGCTTGCACGGCTGGCGATGCCGCTCTTCGACGGCTGCTTCCTGCCGCGACCGCACGCACGGGACCAACGCCTCGCACGCCCTGGTCGACCGTCCACGCGCTCGCCCAACCGCCGCCATGCTAGCGCACGCCGCACGCCCACGCTCTAGCCGCCGGTGGGCCCACATAGTAGTGACTGCTGCCACCAAGCTCGCGAGCCGGCCCGATCCAGCCCGAGCCGGAGCAAAGCTCGGGCCGAGCCTCGTACTGGGGCTCACTGGAGCACTGAGCTCGGCTCGTCGGCAGCGAGCTTTTGGCAGGCTCGGGTCTAGCCTGGCTGTGTCCACCGTGAGGTATATCTATGTCAATGTTTATTTGGTGTTTAAAAAAATTTAGGCCGCTTTAAATAGTCAAATTCAATTGCTTAAAATGGCACCTTATATTTAACTAGTTGAATTGCTTACAATGGCATCCCTCCGCCACGGTTCTAGGCGTGGTTGCGGTGGTTCTCGTGCGGGCGTCCGGGTGGAGACGACAGCGGCCTTGGGTGGCGGGATTGGCCCGTGGTTGAGGGTGGCTCGTCTTCGGCGCCTCCGGCTGGCGCTGCGGCTGCCTAGCCGGGTCCGCCGGCCGCTGGATGCCGCGGCGTCCGCGACGGTGTCCTAAGGAGTCAGATCTGGCCCAATTTGCCCGTCGGCTCTGCCGGCGGTTAGGTCGGTGGTTCCTGTGTGGTGGTGGCGCCCTCGCCGCTCCAGAAGTGTTTGTGCCGGTGGGTTTGCAGGCTGGCGGCGCTTGCGGGTCTCCCCGCATTCGTTCGGCAGCATGGGTTGCAGAGAAGATTTGCTCCAGGTGAAAGTTGACGGCACAGCATCTACGGACGTCGCTCTCCTCCTGGGGGTTGTCGTGGAGCTCTTCGACCTCCTCAGCTCTCTCGGGTCACATCTTCGGGTCAAGGCCTAGACCTTGCGGTACAAGGTCGGACGACGGTGTTGATCTCGCGTCGTTTCCCCTCCGGAGGGCGTCGTTTTGAAACTTGTGTTACCCTGGGTGCTTTCCTGGGACTAGACTTGCACGACATCGTGGCCAAGGTGGAGCGGCGTGGCATCTACCGCATCGACGACGAGGAGTCTCGGCGGCGTGGCGCAGCGGGGCTCGATGGAAGAAGCGTGATGATGGACGCGCGCAGGGCGGTGGCGCTGTTTGGCGCCGTGGCGGCGTCGACGGCTGGCTGGCCTGGCAAGAATGATGCGGATCTCTTTCCTGGAGATGGGTTAGCGGTTCGATGGTGGCAGCGGCTTCTGAAGTGTGTGCATGTGGTGTACGCTTTGGGTTTGCTGCACTGGGTGTATGCTCCCGGTACGTCATGCGGGCGGATCGGCGGTGATCCCGTTCTAGATGATGGGGAGTTATGGCATTCCCCATTGTCGAGTTTGTAGGTATGAGTGATGGTTTCGGGTTGTTTGATGTATTTTCTTATAAGACCTTTGTTGCATAATTTAATAAGGATGAATGTGTGCATCTATTAATGTAGAGGCCGGAGGTTTTCACCTCCTTTTCGGGAAAAATTGCTCATGCGTTGCCAGAACAAGAGACATTAATTAAACACCAAATCCACGCTCAGTTGTTTTGACAAGTGTTTTGGTAAGTGCAGGGAGGACGTACCATTGAGGTTCATTTGTTTTGATAAGTGTGGGAGAGGACGTACCATATGCATTTAGGTTCATTTGTTTTGATAAGTGTGGGGGAGGACTTTGTGACGCCCGGATAATTAGGCTACAGTAATCCCACGTTAATGATGTCACATCACCACGGTTACTGTTGTTAAACTCTCGTTAGTTCAAAAACGATTCAAATTCAAATTTGAATTTAAGTCAAATGATAAAAGTTTTCAAACATTAAAACTTCTAAACGTGTCAAATAATGCATAGGTAATTATGGTGGAGAAACCACACTTTTATAAAATATTTAAATACTCTAAAATGAATAAAACAACATCATAACCAATTTAATAAATGCCTTTTATTAATTATAAAATGTTAAACTATTTTAATTGGGGGTTTAAACTTTTTGTAGTAGAGGTATAATTAGTGATACAAATTTAGGTACAACTTTTATGTTTTATAAAACTAAACTAAAATAAAATAGTAAAAGGAGAAATAAACAAAAAGAAAAGACAAAACAAAAATAAAATAAAAAGACAAGGACCTCCCTGCCCAACTGGGCCAGACGGCCCAGCCGGCCAGCCCACTAGCCTAGCCGGCCCCCACTCCCATCCATATCCCCACCCGAGCAAAACCCTAGAGCCCGTAACCCCCACTCGCTCCCACTCCGCTCTCTCCCTTCCCCCCTGATCTGGATCGAGATCGGGGGCATGACGCCATCGCCCCGGACTGCCGTCGTCGCCCGAGGACCACCCCGCCATCGCCTGCCGTCGCCGTTGCCTCCTCGTCCTCCTTCCCGAAGGCGCCATCGAGCCTCGCCGCTTGTTCCCCTGCATATTGGGGTGAGGAGACCCCCCTCCCCGCTGACCTTTCGTCGCCGCTCGGCTCCCGCTCCGGCCCGTGTTCCATCGCGCACGGCCGCGCCTGGTGCACTCGCGCCTGCGCCCCGCTGCTCGGCCAACTCCCGCGCTCGTGCCCCGCTTTTGGCTGCCCCGGGCGCTCCCTGTTGACGTGCATGCGCGCGACCTCGCGCGCTCGCTCTCTGGTGGCCTCGGTCGCTGCCACTGCAGCCCCCCTGCTCGCCCGGGGCTCCGCCTCGCATCTGCCGGCGCCTCCGGCTGCGCCCGGCCGCCGCCGACGGCCCCTACTGCGCGCTGCTGCTGCCCTGCTCCGCCTGTCCGCCCGCTGCCTCACGCGCTGCGCCCCTCGCCAGCCGAGCCGCCTCCAGCTGCCGCTGCCCTGCTGCCTCCCTGCTCGCTGGCCGCCCTTGCTCCGAGTCCGCCGCTCCGCCCGCGCCCCGCTCGTTGCTGCGGCCGCCGCCGCTTGCCGTCCTGCCGTTTGCCCGCGCCGCCGCGCGCCTCGCCTTCGCTCCCAGCCCCGGCGCCACCCCGACGTGGCCTCGCCGCTGCCGCCTAAGGCGACCGGCCTCGCCATGCCCGTGGCCGGTGCCCCCTCTGTCGATCAGGGCATATGCCCAATCGGGCCGGGTGCCTGCGCCCATAACCCGCGCGCCCGCACGCCTGTGGTGCCCGAACCGTTGTGGCCCTCTGGGCCACTGACTAGGGGGCCCCATGCACTAGAACAAAAAAGATTAAAAAAATAGTAGGAAAATAGTAAAATAAATAAATAATTAACATAATTAATTAATTAACTTAATTAAGTGGCTTTAATTAACCTAATCACTTAGTTAATCTAATTAACTCTATTTTAGTTAGTCTGTGTCAATGACAACGAGACCCACCCGTGAGTTGACTGGTCAACGGTCAACTTTGACCGCTGATGTCATGCTGACATCATGATGACGTAGTAAATCTTTTTCGAATTAATTAAATAATAATAATCCTAGAAAATGATTAAATCCTTTTAAATTAATATAAAATAAACCGTATCTCGGATGAAAATACTTTGTACATGAAAGTTGCTCAGAACAACGAGACGAATCTGAATACGCAATCTGCTCGTCTGCCACACATCCCTAGCATAACGAACATGCAACCGCCCCCCTCCATTTCATCTGTCCGAAAATGCCAAACAACGGGAATACTTTCCCGGATGTTTTTCCCCTTCGCCAGTATCGCGTAGTACCGCGTTAGATCACACCTAGCGCCGTTTATTGCCATGTCATGCATCGTCATGCATCTGTTTGCATTGTATTTATTGTTTCTTCCCCCTCTTCTCTCCGTTAGACTTCGAGACTGACGCCACTGCTGCTGCCCCGATTGACTATGGTGTTGACGACCCGTCCTTCTCTGCCGAGCTTCCAGGCAAGCCAACTCCCATTGTTCATCCCGATATCGCCTACTCTTTCCCTCTACTGCTTGCATTAGAGTAGTGTTATTGTTTCATCGGTTTGATCCTATATTGCTGCATAGCCTGTCCTTGTTGCTACTATTGTTGATACCTTTCCTGCAATCCCATATGCTTAGTATAGGTTGCTAGTTTATAATCAGTGGCCCTACATACTTGTCCGTCTGCCATGCTATACTACTGGGCCGTGATCACTCGGGAGGTGATCACGGGTATATACTATGTACTATCACACTACTTGTGTTATTGTTCGGAAGTGGGGGCTAAAGGGGCAGGTGGCTCCATCCAAGTTGTGATGGGCCTGGGTTCCCGACAGCCCCCGCGTGATTCTTTGTGGCGGAGCGACAGGGCAGGTTGTGACCACCTAGGAGACAGGTGGGCCTGGTCCCTAGTCGGCGTTCACGGATACTTCAAATAACACGCTTAACGAGATCTGGGTATTTGATCTGAGTCTGGCTACGAGCCTATACGCACTAACCAACTACGCGGGAACAGTTATGGGCTCTCGGCGTCGTGGTATCAGCCGAAACTCTTCAAGACATCAGCGACTGAGTGGCGCACGCCGGATTGGACCGGAACGCCTGCGCTTGTATTACAAAATCCAACCGTTACAAAATCCAACCGGTTTAGTGAATATATCTGCCAATTGCTTATCGATACGAACATGCTTAAGATTAATGTCTCCTTTTGCAACATGATCACGAATGAAATGATGACGAACTTCAATATGCTTTGCTCGAGAATGTTGCATGGGATTATGAGCAATCTTAATAGCTCTCTCATTATCGCAAAGCAATGGAACATGTTTCACATGTATCCCATAATCCTTAAGAGTTTGGGACATCCAAAGTAATTGAGCACAACATGGACCGGCGGCAATGTATTCTGCTTCGGCGGTAGATAAGGATACCGATTTTTGTTTCTTGGAGGACCAAGACACAAGAGATCTACCAAGAAATTTGCAAGTACCTGAAGTGGACTTTCTATCAACCTTGACACCGGCATAGTCCGAGTCGGAGTAGCCAACAAGATCAAAAGATGACCTCTTAGGATACCAAAGGCCAAAGTTCGGTGTATGAATTAAGTATCTCACTATCCTTTTTACGGCCTTAAGATGACATTCTTTAGGAGCCGCTTGATATCATGCACACATGCACACACTTAGCATAATATAGGGACGAGAGGCACATAGATATAATAATGAACCAATCATAGAACGATAAACATTTTGGTCAACCGGATTGCCGTCCTTAGTCAAGTCAAGATGTCCAATAGTAGGCATGGGGGTTCTCATACCTTTGCTTTCTTGCATGTTGAACTTTTTGAAAAGATCTTTGGTGTACTTTGTTTGTGAGACAAAGGTACCTTCCTTAGTTTGGTTGATTTGCAATCCAAGGAAAATTTTGAGTTCACTCATCATAGACATCTCAAACTTCTCCGACATTAGCCTTCCGAACTTTTCACTAAAATGAGAGTTGGTAGAACCAAATATGATATCATTCACATAAATTTGGCATACAAATAATTCACCATCTACCCTTTTAGTAAAAAGTGTGGAATTAATTTTCCCAATTTCAAAGCCTTTTTTAATGAGAAACTTAGTCAAGCATTTATACCATTCTCTAGGAGCTTGTTTAAGGCCATAAAGAGCTTTGTGAAGTTTGTAGACATGATTGGGTTTCTTGGGATTAACAAAGCCGGGAGCTTGTTTAACAAAAACTTCCTCCTCAATTTCACCATTTAGAAAAACACTTTTAATGTCCATTTGATAGAGAGTAATATTATGATGAGTGGCATAAGCAAGTAAAATGCGAATGGACTCAAGTCCAGCAACGGGGGCATATGTCTCACCATAGTCCATACCTTTGACTTGAGTGTAGCCTTGAGCGATGAGATGAGCCTTGTTGCGTACAACTTGTCCATCCTCATCTTTCTTATTTCGAAACACCCATTTGGTTACAATGGCATTTTGTTCTTCTTTAGGATTCTCAACCAAAGTCCAAACTTGATTCCTCTCGAAGTTATGTAGCTCTTCATGCTTCTACCTTCATGGGTTCAACACTAGAAATGAATGAGTAATCCTCACAAAATTTAGCTAAATGAGTTTTAGAGCGAGTAATTCTCCTGGTTTGGAAATCATCGAAGATTTGTTCGACGGGATGATCTCTTGAGATTCTTGCTCTAACTCGTGGAAGCTTTTGCTTGGGTTGAGGTGGAGCATCCTCATCATCATCATCATCTTCCTCATTGTTGTTGGCGTTGGTGTTCTCTTGTCGAGGTGGAGAAGGAGGTCGAGGTGGTTCATCTTGTTGTACTTCCTCATTTCCTTCGTCTTGACGAGTTCCACTTGTGGATGCCTACAAGTCATCTCGTGGTTCACCTTGATGTGAAATTGGGGCTTCCACTTGAATGGACGAAGTACTCTCCTTCACCTCCGTTGGATGAATCTTGCCAATGGACAAGTCTTGAATTGCTTCCGATGGATTTTTGTCTCCTACATCAATTGGCAATTGCTCTACTTGCGAGCCATTAGATTCATCAAACTTCACATCTACCGTCTCTTCAACCTTTTGGGTGAAATTGTTGTAGACACGGTAAGAGTGAGTATTTGAACCATAACCGAGTAGAAAACCTTCATGAGACTTAGGAGCAAATTTCGAACGACGATGCTTATCAAGAATGTAGCACTTTGAGCCAAATACTCGAAAGTATCCAACTTGGGGTTTGTTACCGGTGAGTAGCTCGTATGCAGTTTTTCCGAGAAGCTTGTGAAGATATAGTCGATTTGTAGCGTGACAAGCTGTCTCAACCGCTTCTGCCCAAAAGTGTCTTGGCGTCTTGTATTCATCAAGCATCGTTCTTGCCATTTCGACAAGTGTTCGGTTCTTCCTCTCAACAACTCCATTTTGTTGAGGCGTATACGTGGCCGAGAACTCATGTGAGATAACCCTACTCATCAAGAAAGGTGTCCACATTTGCGTTCTTGAAACCCGTTCCGTTGTCACTTCGAACCTTCTTGATCTTCACTTCAAATTGATTTTGGGCCTTTCTTGCGAAGTTCTTGAAGATCTTTTGTACCTGCGATTTATCATCGAGAAAGAACACGCACGTAAATCTGGAAAAATCATCAACAATGACCAAACCGAAAGAGTTACCACCAAGGCTCTTATAAGCGTTGGGACTGAAAAGATCCATGTGAAGTAGCTCAAGTGGTCTTCTTGTGGTCATGATGTTCTTCACGGGATGGCTTCCTCCAACTTGTTTTCCTGCTTGACAAGCACTACAAAGTCGATCCTTGTAAAATATAACATATTTAACACCAAGGATATGATCACCTTTAATAAGCTTATCAAGATTTCGCATTCCAACATGACCTAATCGTCTATGCCATAACCATCCTTCAGAAGATTTAGCAATTAAGCATGTACGAGGTTGAGCTCTCTTAGTGAAATCAACAATGTATAGATCACCTCTACGAATACCAGTAAAGACCATTTTATGATTATCTTGTCGAAATACTTGGCAATCTACTTTAGTAAATAGAACATTGAAACCAAAATCAGCTAGTCTAGATACGGAAAGGAGATTGTAGCCAAGAGATTCAACAAGCATAACATTTTGTATGGAGCTATCATTGGATATGGCCACCTTACCAAGGCCAAGTACATTACCCTTGGAGTTGTCTCCAAAAGTTACATACTTGCGTGGACCATCATTATTAGTGAGCTCGCGAAACATGTCTCTATCTCCGGTCATGTGATCGGTACAACCACTGTCAAGAATCCATTCCTTTCCTCCGGCCATGTAATCCCGAAGGTTAGCCATAAGACAAAGACTCCTCATGGTCTTCTCAAATTCATCATCAATGTCTTCGTCTTCATCATAATAGCCATGCTCAACATTGTCATCATCAATATGTGTATGGTCATCACCTAAGACAATGAATTCATTAGTTTCATGATTATGACAATGCTCAAGCTTGTGAATTCTAATAGCTTCCGTGATGATATTACTAATGGTTCTAACATTTCCTTTAGCACGCATAAGGTCTCGAAGCTCAAACAAGTAAGCATCAAAGTTAGGATCATTGGAACTCATCTTGTGAAAAGCAATAGTCTTATGAAGAATCTCATCAAGATTCTTTAAAGAGTAGTCCGGATATCGCTTTTCTAAATCATGCCATAGAGTATAAGCACATTTAAAGTTTTGCATACAACCAAGCACGATATTAGGTAATCCTCTAATGATAAGATTGACGGTTCTAAGATTACGAAGCATGTCAATTTCCTCTTCATGAGTGAGATGCAAGGGATCAATGGGAGGCACATAGGGGTTATGAATGTACTTGCTTAAGTTAAATTCATCAAAGATCTCAAGCATTTCATCACTCCAAAAGTTGTAATACTCCCCATTGAGAATAGGCACTCTACGTCTAAGACTCCCCAAAGTAGACACGTCCATCTCCCTCCAATGGCGATTAAACCAAGGTAAAGGAGACCAATGCTCTGATACCAATTGAAGGATCGAGGAGATGGGTCTAGAGGGGCGTGATTAGAACCTTAACAAGCAAAGTTGGCATTTTTAAAATTGCTTCAAGTTGAGTCACAAGTTAAGGCATTAAAAATACATTTCAAGCAAGCATGACAAGAGTATATATGTAGCGGAAAAAGTAAAGCATGCAAGTTGCAAGAAAGTGAGGGAATGGGATTTGGAGTTTGCAAACTCAATGGAGACATGAAGATTTTTGGCGTGGTTCCGATAGGTGATGCTATCGTATGTCCACGTTGATGGAGACTTCAAGCCACGAATGGTAACGGCTGCGCGAGTCCACGGAGGGCTCCACCCACGAAGGGTCAACGAAGAAGCAAACTTGTCTATCCCACCATGGCCATCGCCCACAAAGGACTTGCCTCACTTGGGTAGATCTTCACGAAGTAGGCAATCTCCTTGCCCTTACAAACTTCTTGGTTCAACTCCATATCACGTCGGAGGCTCCCAAGCGACACCTAACCAATCTAGGGGACACCACTCTCCAAAAGGTAATAAATGGTGTGTTGATGATGAACTCCTTGCTCTTGTGCTTCAAATGATAGTCTCCCCAACACTCAAAAGGCTCCTCACAGATTTGGCTATGGTGGAAGAAGGATTTGAGTGGAAAGCAACTTGGGAAAGGCTAGAGAGCAAGATTTATGTGGTAGGAATGGAATATCTTGATCTCAACACATAAGTAGGTGGTTCTCTCTCAGATCTTGGTAGGTATGAGTGTAGGCACGAACTGATGGCTCTCTCTCTTGTGAAAGAGGGGGTGGAGGGGTATATATAGCCTCCACACAAAATCCAACCGTTACACACTATTGACACAACTCGGTGAGACCTATCAGATTGACTCGGTCAGACCGACTAGTTCAAAATGTGAACGTTAGGAATCTCGGTGGGACCGACTAGAACAAACTCGGTGGGACCGATGTGAAAGGGCTAGGGCAAACCCTATCTTGTTGGCGCCGATTGATTCATCTCAGTGAGACCGAAGTGAAACAATAGAGCAACAGAGAGTTGGTCAGGCAAACTCGATGGGACCGATTGCTATCTCGGTGAGACCGAAATAATTGCAACAGGCAACAGTGAGTTTGCAAGGCCATCTCGGTGAGACCGAGAGCCGTATTGGTGATACCGATTTGTTAGGGTTTCTGGCTATGGCTAAGTCAAATGAACTCGGTGGTGCCAGATAGAAAGAATTGGTGGGGCTGAGTTGGAGTTTAGCGTTTTGACATATTTGGATGGAAAAAGTGGTTGAGGGTTTTGGAGCAATATCACTAAGCATTTTGAGCAAGCAAGTCGTTAAGCAACACATCATCCCCTTTTAATAGTATTGGCTTTCCTATGGACTCAATGCGATCTTGGATCACTAAAATAAAGATGAAGAGTCTTGAGCTTTTGCCAACGTTTGTCCTTAGCATTATGAGGGTTCCACATCTCCTTGTCCTTGCCATGCCAATGTTGAACTTACCTGAAATATACTGGATGGAAACATTAGTCCAACAACATGTATGTTGGCATGAATTACAAAAATCACCAAGGGAGCAAGTGTGTTTCAATCTCCCCCTTTTTGGTAATTGATGACAACATACATCAAAGCTTCAAATAAGGATAGGCACAAGAATGAATCAAAGCTTTGAAGAGAAACATGTGACATGTATAAGCTCCCCCAAACAATGTGCATCTAGTAAATGATAGCTTATTAAAAGTAGAAGCACAAAGTAAAAGATATACACATGTGACCTGTATCTTTGCTATATGCATCAGAGGAATGAATGTAATACTTAGATGTCCTCATGTTCATGATTGGCTTCTTGTAAATAATATATGCAAAACAAGAAGTTATCTTGCCCATGAGTATGATGCATATACTTACCTTGAAGTTCTTGATCGAGTACCTGAAGAAATATACTTGAGCAAACAGGGTTAAATAACACAAGATAATTTCATCAAGACAAGACAAAAGATCAAACAAGGGACCAAGATTGGGATGACATGTAGAAGAGAGTATCACAGGGTGAATACTTCTTTGAAGCAGACATGTCCCAAAAAGAAAAGAAGTAGCTGTCTCCTCCTAAAGAACTTCCTCTCCCCCTGGATCTGACATTGGATATTGGGAGTAGGTAGGGTGAACAAGCTTGCCAAACTACTCATGTTTCTCCCCTCTTAGAAACATGTAACATTCTCTCCTCTTGTAAGATGCATCTTTGTCTCTCTCCCTTTCTTCTCGGATCAAGGAAGAGCTTAGAATGAGAGCTTTGATGTATCTCTCTCTCCCCCTTTGACATCAATTTCCAAGAAGGGCTTCAAGGTCATTTGTCAAGGAAGTATGGTCCTTGAGAGACACATCTAGCCTAGATTGGCTTTAGATGCTGGTAGAGGATAAGAATCATTGAGTGGAGCTGGAATAGAAAAACTCAGAGAAAATTTGACAAAATTTTCTTAGAGCAGCCAAGTCGGTGACACCAAGTTGATTCAATTCGGTGCGATCGAGTTTGGTGCAAAAGAATATTTGGTCAACTCAGCTCACTAGGCAACGAAGATTTCTCCAAGATTTGCAAGGAATTGACAAACTATATAGAGACAAAAGACAGAAAAAGAGAAACAAAAGAGATCTAGCTGAAGTTTTTTTTAAAGAAGGGAAACACTCTAGCAAGAAGAAGTGCAGAGAGAATACAAAGGACACAAGAACACTAGAGAACTTCATCTAGACAATTGTCGGTGACATAGTACCTATGTTAGAGAACATTGACTTAGGAGTCAAGTGAGATCACTTGATCATAAGTCATACTCATCGTTTAAGCTCAAAAATGGGGTTACCAATTTCAATTTAAGCATTTTGATGTATTCACACCTTGTTGAGTTGCTTTAGCTCATGTCTTGGAGCAAAGCTTCTCTAAGATGGAATAACATACCTTGTGTTGTTGTGATGTGGTTGATCATGTAGTTGAACTCATATTGGATGCTCAAGGTTAATGTAGTTGGGAGCACCCTTTGAAGTTGAAGTTCATCTTCCTACATGGGTTAGTTTTGCAAGGAAGAGCACTTGTGTATCCAAAATGACAATCATGAAAGGTGATACCAATTGAATCTTGATATATTGAAATTGTCAAAGGATATGTTGAGTGAGTTCATGCTTCCTTGAGTTCAACAACCAAACCATAGGAACTTGATGATATAGAGATTGCTCAAGATGTGAGTGACTTGCAATCTCATGGATTTGGGCTCATCCAAGTACCTACATGGGTTAGATAACATGCAAGGGTGCAAGTATATATCCAAGACAAATGATCATCATCATAAGAGACATATCAAGGATTAGTCACCAAGGTTCATGCCTTGCATGCATCCAAAGGAATCTCTATTCCAAGCTTGAGGCATCAATGATGTTCAATTCTCCTCTAAAATGACAAAACACTTTTTCATCAAGTGGTTTAGTGAATATATCTGCCAATTGCTTATCGGTACGAACATGCTTAAGATTAATGTCTCCTTTTGCAACATGATCACGAATGAAATGATGACGAACTTCAATATGCTTTGTTCGAGAATGTTGCATGGGATTATGAGCAATCTTAATAGCACTCTCATTATGGCAAAGCAATGGAACATGTTTCACATGTATCCCATAATCCTTAAGAGATTGGGACATCCAAAGTAATTGAGCACAACATGAACCGGCGGCAATGTATTACGCTTCGGCGGAAGATAAGGATACCGAGTTTTGTTTCTTGGAGGACTAAGACACAAGAGATCTACCAAGAAATTGGCAAGTACCCGAAGTGGACTTTCTATCAACCTTGTCATCGGCATAGTCCGAGTCGGAGTAGCCAACAAGATCAAAAGATGACCTCATAGGATACCAAAGGCCAAAGTTCGGTGTATGAATTAAGTATCTCACTATCCTTTTTACGGCCTTAAGATGACATTCTTTAGGAGCCACTTGATATCATGCACACATGCACACACTTAGCATAATATCGGGATGGGAGGCATATAGATATAACAATGAACCAATCATAGAATGATAAACCTTTTGGTCAACCGGATTGCCATCCTTAGTCAAGTTAAGATGTCCACTAGTAGGCATGGGGGTTCTCATACCTTTGCTTTCTTGCATGTTGAACTTTTTGAAAAGATCTTTGGTGTACTTTGTTTGTGAGACAAAGGTACCTTCCTTAGTTTGGTTGATTTTGCAATCCAAGGAAAAATTTGAGTTCACTCATCATAGACATCTCAAACTTCTCCGACATTAGCCTTCCAAACTTTTGACTAAAATGAGGGTTGGTAGAACCAAATATGATATCATCCACATAAATTTGGCATACAAATAATTCACCATCTACCCTTTTAGTAAAAAGTGTGGAATCAATTTTCCCAATTTCAAAGCCTTTTTCAATGAGAAACTTAGTCAAGCATTTATACCTTTCTCTAGGAGCTTGTTTAAGGCCATAAAGAGCTTTGTGAAGTTTGTAGACATAATTGGGTTTCTTGGGATTAACAAAGCCGGGAGGTTGTTTAACATAAACTTCCTCCTCAATTTCACCATTTAGAAAAGCACTTTTGATGTCCATTTGATATAGAGTGATATTATGATGAGGGGCATAAGCAAGTAAAATGCGAATGGACTCAAGTCTAGCAACGGGGGCATATGTCTCGCCATTGTCCATACCTTCGACTTGAGTGTAGCCTTGAGCAACGAGATGATCCTTGTCGCGTACAACTTGTCCATCCTCATCTTTTGTTATTTCGAAACACCCATTTGGTTCCAATGACATTTTGCTCTTCTTTACGCTTCTCAACCAAAGTCCAAACATGATTCCACTCGAAGTTATGTAGCTCTTCATGCATAGCGTTTATCCAATCGGGGTCCTCAATGGCTTCTTCTACCTTCACGGGTTAAACACTAGAAATGAATGAGTAATGCTCACAAAAATTAGCTAAATGAGTTTTAGAGCGATTAATTCTTCCGGTTTGGATATCATCGAATATTTGTTCGATGGGATGATCTCTTGAGATTCTTGCTCTAACTCATGGAAGCTTTTGCTTGGGTTGAGGTAGAGCATCCTCATCCTCATCATCTTCTTCCTCATTGTTGTTGGCGTTGGTGTTCTCTTGTCGAGGTGGAGAAGGAGGTCGAGGTGGTTCATCTTGTTGTACTTCCTCATTTCCTTCGTCTTGACGATTTCCACTTGTGGATGCCTCCAAGTCATCTCATGGTTCACCTTGATGTGAAATTGGGGCTTCCACTTGAATGGACGAAGTACTCTCCTTCACCTCCATTGGATGAATCTTGCCAATAGACAAGTCTTGAATTGCTTCCGATGGATTTTTGTCTCCTACATCAATTGGCAATTGCTCTACTTGCAAGCCGTTAGATTCATCAAACTTCACATCTACCGTCTCTTCAACCTTTCGGGTGAAATTGTTGTAGACACGGTAAGAATGAGAGTTTGAACCATAACCGAGTAGAAAACCTTCATGAGACTTAGGAGCAAATTTCGAATGACGATGCTTATCAAGAATGTAGCACTTTGAGCCAAATACTTGAAAGTATCCAACTTGGGGTTTGTTATCGGTGAGTAGCTCGTATGCAGTTTTTCCGAGAAGCTTGTGAAGATATAGTCGATTTGTAGCGTGACAAGCTGTCTCAACCGCTTCTGCCCAAAAGTGTCTTGGCGTCTTGTATTCATCAAGCATCGTTCTTGCCATCTCGATAAGTGTTCGGTTCTTCCTCTCAACAACTCCATTTTGTTGAGGCGTATACGTGGCCGAGAACTCATGTGAGATACCCTACTCAGCAAGAAAGGTGTCCACATTTGCGTTCTTGAACTCTGTTCTGTTGTCACTTCGAACCTTCTTGATCTTCATTTCAAATTGATTTTGGGCCTTTCTTGCGAAGTTCTTGAAGATCTTTTGTACCTGCGATTTATCATCGAGAAAGAACACCCACGTAAATCTGGAAAAATCATCAACAATGACCAAACCAAAAGAGTTACCACCAAGGCTCTTATAAGCGTTGGCACCGAAAAGATCCATGTGAAGTAGCTCAAGTGGTCTTCTTGTGGTCATGATGTTATTCACGGGATGACTTCCTCCAACTTGTTTTCCTGCTTGACAAGCACTACAAAGTCGATCCTTGTCAAATATAACATCTTTAACACCAAGGATATGATCACCTTTAATAAGCTTATCAAGATTTCGCATTCCAACATGACCTAATCGTCTATGCCATAACCATCCTTTAGAAGATTTAGCAATTAAGCATGTACGAGGTTGAGCTCTCTTAGTGAAATCAACAATGTATAGATCACCTCTACGAATACCGATAAAGACCATTTTATGATTATCTTGTCAAAATACTTGGCAATCTACTTTAGTAAATAGAACATTGAAACCAAAATTAGCTAGTCTAGATACGGAAAGGAGATTGTAGCCAAGAGATTCAACAAGCATAACATTTTGTATGGAGCTATCATTGGATATGGCCACCTTACCAAGGCCAAGTACATTACCCTTGGAGTTGTCTCCAAAAGTTACATACTTGCGTGGACCATCATTCTTAGTGAGCTCGCGAAACATGTCTCTATCTCCGGTCATATGATCGGTACATCCGCTGTCAAGAATCCATTCCTTTCCTCCAGCCATGTAATCCCGAAGGTTAGCCATAAGACTGAGACTCCTCATGGTCTTCTCAAATTCATCATCAAAGTCTTCGTCTTCATCATAATAGCCATGCTCAACATTATCATCATCAATATGTGTATGGTCATCACCTAAGACAATGAATTCATTAGTTTCATTATTATGACAATGCTCAAGCTTGTGAATTCTAATAGCTTCCGTGATGATATTACTAATGGTTCTAACATTTCCTTTAGCATGCATAAGGTCTCGAAGCTCAAACAAGCAAGCATCAAAGTTAGGATCATTGGAACTCATCTTGTGAAAAGCAATAGTCTTATGAAGAATCTCATCAAGATTCTTTAAAGAGTAGTCCGGATATCAGTTTTCTAAATCATGCCATGGAGTATAAGCACATTTAAAGTTTTGCATACAACCAAGCACGATATTAGGTAATCCTCTAATGATAAGATTGACGGTTCTAAGATTACGAAGCATGTCAATTTCCTCTTCATGAGTGAGATGCAAGGGATCAATGGGAGGCACATAGGGGTTATGAATGTACTTGCTTAAGTTAAATTCATCAAATATATCAAGCATTTTATCCCTCCAAAAGTTGTAATACTCCCCATTGAGAATAGGCACTCTACGTCTAAGACTCCCCAAAGTAGACACGTCCATCTCCCTCCAATGGCAATTAAACCTAGGTAAAGGAGACCAATTCTCTGATACCAATTGAAGGATTGAGGAGATGGGTCTAGAGGGGGGGGGGGGGGTGATTAGACCCTTATCAAGCAAAGCTGGCAGTTTTAAAATTGCTTCAAGTTGAGTCACAAGTTAAGGCATTCACAATACATTTCAAGCAAGCATGACAAGAGTATATATGTAGTGGAAAAAGTAAAGCATGCAAGTTGCAAGAAAGTGAGGGAACGGGATTTGGAGTTTGCAAACGCAATGGAGACATGAAGATTTTTGGAGTGGTTCCGATAGGTGGTGCTATCGTACATCCACGTTGATGGAGACTTCAACCCATGAAGGGTAACGGCTGCGCGAGTCCATAGAGGGCTCCACCCACGAAGGGTCCATGAAGAAGCAACCTTGTCTATCCCACCATGGCCATCACCCACGAAGGACTTGCCTCACTTGGGTAGATCTTCACAAAGTAGGTGATCTCCTTGCCCTTACAAACTTCTTGGTTCAACTCCACATCACGTCGGAGGCTCCCAAGCGACACCTAACCAATCTAGGTGACACCACTCTCCAAAAGGTAATAAATGGTGTGTTGATGATGAACTTTTTGCTCTTGTGCTTCAAATGATAGTCTCCCCAACACTCAAACAGCTCCTCACAGATTTGGCTATGGTGGAAGAAGGATTTGAGTGGAAAGCAACTTGGGAAAGGCTAGAGAGCAAGATTTATGTGGTAGGAATGGAATATCTTGAGCTCAACACATGAGTAGGTGGTTCTCTCTCAGATCTTGGTAGGTATGAGTGTAGGCACGATCTGATGGCTCTCTCTCTTGTGAAAGAGGGGGTGGAGGGTTATATATAGCCTCCACACAAAATCCAACCGTTACACACTATTGACACAACTCGGTGAGACCGATCAGATTGAGTCGGTCAGACCGACTAGTTCAAAATGTGAACGTTAGGAATCTCGGTGGGACCGACTGGAACAAACTCGGTGGGACCGATGTGAAAGGGCTAGGGCAAACCGCATCTCGGTGGCGCCGATTGATTCATCTCGGTGAGACCGAAGTGAAACAATAGAGCAACAGAGAGTTGGTCAGGCAAGCTCGGTGGGACCGATTGCTATCTCGGTGAGACCAAAATAATTGCAACAGGTAACAAAAAGATTGCAAGGCCATCTCGGTGAGAGCGAGAGCCGTACCGGTGAGACCGATTTGTTAGGGTTTCTGGCTATGGCTAAGTCAAATGAACTCGTTGGCGATGGATAGAAAGAATTGGTGGGGCCGAGTTGGAGTTTAGGGTTTTGACATATTTGGATGGAGAAAGTGGTTGAGGGTTTTGGAGCAATATTACTAAGCATTTTGAGCAAGCAAGCCGTTAAGTAACACATCATCCCCTTTTAATAGTATTGGCTTTCCTATGGACTCAATGTGATCTTGGATCACTAAAATAAAGATGAAGAGTCTTGAGCTTTTGCCAACGTTTGTCCTTAGCATTATGAGGGTTCCACCTCTCCTTGTCCTTGCCATGCCAATGTTGAACTTACCTAAAATATACTAGATGGAAACATTAGTCCAACAACATGTATGTTGGCATGAATTACCAAAATCACCAAGGGAGCAAGTGTGCTTTCAATCTCCCCCTTTTTGGTAATTGATGATAACATACATCAAAGCTTCAAATAAGGATAGGCATAAGAATGAATCAAAGCTTTGAAGAGAAACATGTGACATGTATAAGCTCCCCCTAACAATGTGCATCTAATAAATGATAGCTTATTAAAAGTAGAAGCACAAAGTAAAAGATATACACATGTGACATGTATCTTGGCTATATTCATCAGAGTAATGAATGTAATACTTAGATGTCCTCATGTTCATGATTGGCTTCTTGTAAATAATATATGCAGAACAAGAAGTTATCATGCCCATGAGTATGATGCATATACTTACCTTGAAGTCCTTGATCCAGTACCTGAAGAAATATACTTGAGCAAACAGGGTTAAATAAGACAAGATAATTTCATCAAGGCAAGACAAAAGATCAATCAAGGGACCAAGATTGGGATGACATGTAGAAAAGAGTATCACAAGGTGAATACTTCTTTGAAGCAGACATGTCCCCAAAAGAAAAGAAGTAGCTGTCTCCCCCTAAAGAACTTCCTCTCCCCCTGAATCTGACATTGGATATTGGGAGTAGGTAGGGTGAACAAGCTAGCCAAACTACTCATGTTTCTCCCCTCTTAGAAACATGTAACATTCTCTCCTCTTGTAAGATGCATCTCTCTCTCTCCCTTTCTCCTTGGATCAAGGAAGAGCTTAGAATGAGAGCTTTGATGTATCTCTCTCTCCCCCCTTTGACATCAATTTCCATGAAGGGCTTCAAGGTCATTTGTCAAGGAAGTATGGTCCTTGAGAGACACATCTAGCCTAGATTGCCTTTAGATGCTGGTAGAGGATCAGAATCATTGAGTGGAGCTGGAACAGAAAAACTCAGAGAAAATTTGACAAAATTTTCTTAGAGCAGCCAAGTCGATGACACCAAGTTGATTCAATCCGATGCGACCAAGTTTGGTGCAAAATAATATTTGGTCAACTTAGCTCACTAGGCAAAGAAGATTTCTCAAAGATTTGCAAGGAATTGACAAACTATACAGCGACAAAAGACAGAAAAAGAGAAAGAGAAACAAAAGAGATCTAGATGAAGTTTTTTTTTGAAAGAAGGGAAACACTCTAACAAGAAGAAGTGCAGAGAGAATACAAAGGACACAAGAACACTAGAGAACTTCATCTAGACAATTGTCGGCGACATAGTCACCTATGTTAGAGTACATTGACTTAGGAGTAATGTGAGATCACTTGATCATAGGTCATACTCATCGTTTAAGCTCAAAAATGGGGTTAACACTTTCAATTTAAGCATTTTGAAGTATTCACACCTTGTTGAGTTGCTTTAGCTCATGTCTTGGAGCAAAGCTTCTCTAAGATGGAATAACATACCTTGGGTTGTTGTGATGTGGTTGATCATGTAGTTGAACTCATATTGGATGCTCAAGGTTAATGTAGTTGGGAGCACCCTTTGAAGTTGAAGTTCATATTCCTACATGGGTTAGTTTTGCAAGGAAAAACACTTGTGTATCCAAAATGACAATCATGAAATGTGATACCAATTGAATCTTGATATATTGAAATTGTCAAAGGATATGTTGAGTGAGTTCATGCTTCCTTGAGTTCAACAACCAAACCATAGGAACTTGATGATATAGAGATTGCTCAAGATGTGAGTGACTTGCAATCTCATGGATTTGGGCTCATCCAAGTACCTACATGGGTTAGATAACATGCAAGGGTGCAAGTATATATCCAATACAAATGATCATCATCATAAGAGACATATCAAGGATTAGTCACCAAGGTTCATGCCTTGCATGCATACAAAGGAATCTCTATTCCAAGTTTGAGGCATCAATGATGTTCAATTCTCCTCTCAAACGACAAAACACTTTTTCATCAAGTGGTTTAGTGAATATATCTACCAATTGCTTATCGGTACGAACATGCTTAAGATTAATGTCTCCTTTTGCAACATGATCATGAATGAAATGATGACGAACTTCAATATGCTTTGTTCGAGAATGTCGCACGGGATTATGAGCAATCTTAATAGCACTCTCATTATCGCAAAGCAATGGAACATGTTTCACATGTATCCCATAATCCTTAAGAGTTTGGGACATCCAAAGTAATTGAGCACAACATGAACCGGCGGCAATGTATTCCGCTTCGGCGGTAGATAAGGATACCGAGTTTTGTTTCTTGGAGGACCAAGACACAAGAGATCTACCAAGAAATTGGCAAGTACCCGAAGTGGACTTTCTATCAACCTTGTCACCAGCATAGTCCGAGTCGGAGTAGCCAACAAGATCAAAAGATGACCTCTTAGGATACCAAAGGCCAAAGTTCGGTGTATGAATTAAGTATCTCACTATCCTTTTTACGGCCTTAAGATGAGATTCTTTAGGAGCCGCTTGATATCGTGCACACATGCACACACTTGGCATAATATCGGGACGGGAGGCACATAGATATAACAATGAACCAATCATAGAACGATAAACCTTTTGGTCCACCGGATTGCCGTCCTTAGTCAAGTCAAGATGTCCACTAGTAGGCATGGGGTTTCTCATACCTTTGCTTTCTTGCATGTTGAACTTTTTGAAAATATATTTGGTGTACTTTGTTTGTGAGACAAAGGTACCTTCCTTAGTTTGGTTGATTTGCAATCCATGGATAAATTTGAGTTCACTCATCATAGACATCTCAAACTTCTCCGACATTAGCCTTCCAAACTTTTGACTAAAATGAGGGTTGGTAGAACCAAATATGATATCATCCACATAAATTTGGCATACAAATAATTCACCATCTACCCTTTTAGTAAAAAGTGTGGAATCAATTTTCCCAATTTCAAAGCCTTTTTCAATGAGAAACTTAGTCAAGCATTTATACCTTTCTCTAGGAGCTTGTTTAAGGCCATAAAGAGCTTTGTGAAGTTTGTAGACATAATTGGGTTTCTTGGGATTAACAAAGCCGGGAGGTTATTTAACATAAACTTCCTCCTCAATTTCACCATTTAGAAAAGCACTTTTGATGTCCATTTGATATAGAGTGATATTATGATGAGGGGCATAAGCAAGTAAAATGCGAATGGACTCAAGTCTAGCAACGGGGGCATATGTCTCGCCATTGTCCATACCTTCGACTTGAGTGTAGCCTTGAGCAACGAGATGATCCTTGTCGCGTACAACTTGTCCATCCTCATCTTTTGTTATTTCGAAACACCCATTTGGTTCCAATGACATTTTGCTCTTCTTTACGCTTCTCAACCAAAGTCCAAACATGATTCCACTCGAAGTTATGTAGCTCTTCATGCATAGCGTTTATCCAATCGGGGTCCTCAATGGCTTCTTCTACCTTCACGGGTTAAACACTAGAAATGAATGAGTAATGCTCACAAAAATTAGCTAAATGAGTTTTAGAGCGATTAATTCTTCCGGTTTGGATATCATCGAATATTTGTTCGATGGGATGATCTCTTGAGATTCTTGCTCTAACTCATGGAAGCTTTTGCTTGGGTTGAGGTAGAGCATCCTCATCCTCATCATCTTCTTCCTCATTGTTGTTGGCGTTGGTGTTCTCTTGTCGAGGTGGAGAAGGAGGTCGAGGTGGTTCATCTTGTTGTACTTCCTCATTTCCTTCGTCTTGACGATTTCCACTTGTGGATGCCTCCAAGTCATCTCATGGTTCACCTTGATGTGAAATTGGGGCTTCCACTTGAATGGACGAAGTACTCTCCTTCACCTCCATTGGATGAATCTTGCCAATAGACAAGTCTTGAATTGCTTCCGATGGATTTTTGTCTCCTACATCAATTGGCAATTGCTCTACTTGCAAGCCGTTAGATTCATCAAACTTCACATCTACCGTCTCTTCAACCTTTCGGGTGAAATTGTTGTAGACACGGTAAGAGTGAGAGTTTGAACCATAACCGAGTAGAAAACCTTCATGAGACTTAGGAGCAAATTTCGAACGACGATGCTTATCAAGAATGTAGCACTTTGAGCCAAATACTCGAAAGTATCCAACTTGGGGTTTATTACCGGTGAGTAGCTCATATGCAGTTTTTCCGAGAAGCTTGTGAAGATATAGTCGATTTGTAGCGTGACAAGCTGTCTCAACCGCTTCTTCCCAAAAGTGTCTCGGCGTCTTGTATTCATCAAGCATTGTTCTTGCCATCTCGATAAGTGTTCGGTTCTTCCTCTCAACAACTCCATTTTGTTGAGGCGTATACGTGGCCGAGAACTCATGTGAGATACCCTACTCAGCAAGAAAGGTGTCCACATTTGTGTTCCTGAACTCCGTTCCGTTGTCACGTCGAACCTTTTTGATCTTCACTTAAAATTGATTTTGGGCCTTTCTTGAGACGTTCTTGAAGATCTTTTGTACCTGCGATTTATCATCGAGAAAGAACACTCACGTAAATCTGAAAAAATCATCAACAATGACCAAACCGAAAGAGTTACTGACGGTGTCCTGGACTAAGGGGTACTCACCACGTCGTCTCCCGACCAGTGGGTCGGGCCGAGGACCCCCATGGCGATTCACTAATGGGCCAGTTCGGACAGCCGATGACATATACGAGGAAGATTCCACAAGACTTGGTGATCAAGACAAGGACTCCTCTCCACCGACGTAGCCGACTAGGACTCTTGTTATCCTAGGCCTTCGGTACATTATATAAGCCGAGGCTAGGCTAGTTGATAGACAGATTATCATGACATTACTCTTCATACCTCTAGGGTTTAGACTACAACATATGATCTCGAGCTAGATCAAATCTGTACCTTGATACTTCATCAATATAAACAAGAGCAGGACGTAGGGTTTTACCTCCATCAAGAGGGCCCGAACCTGGGTAAAACATCGTCTCCTTCGTTCCTGTTACCATTGATCCAAGAATCCACAACTCGGGACCCCTACCCCGAGGTCTGTCGGTTTTGACACCGACAATGGTACTTTCATTGAGAGTTCCACTGTGTGATCGGCAATGGATCAATGGCTCGCTTGCAAGATCAACTGCGACGTCTGCATATTCGTGGCCGACTCGACTGGTCACCTTGGCTCGACCGAGGACTGCGCTCCGCCTCAGATCATCATGATCGGATGAGGGCCTTCATCAACATCAACTCCGATCTCTATCAAGATCGTGGAGGAATCATCCATATAGCTCGGGGGCTCAACTTCAACATTGTCCTCGGGCGACCGTGCTGTTTTTCTATACAGCGGATTTGTATTCGCCGTCGCCGATTCCTCGAGTGTCGCTTTGATGATTGCTTTGGTGGAATAGTGCGTAATTGTGTATATAACAACCCTGTAAAAATTCGTCACATTCCGATGGATGAATCTCCGGCGATCTACGATATACCGGAACCCTGTCAAATCTGGGTGTGAATCTGGACGAGTTTAGGGCGTAGAGTCCAGTATCTAGCTCGGATGTCCTTTGGAAGATCCAACCGTTGATCGGCTGCGGAATTACTATATCTACCAACCCTCAAAATTTCAGCTCGATCCGACCGTTCAAACTCTGGGAAACCTCCGATGACCGCAGCAATTTTTGGATCTGTTTTCTGCGCGAAAACGAATCCGACCAGAATTCATCTTTCTTCATGAACGGGATATTGAACATCCTTTTTGAAGGAAACTTTTTCTAGGGTATTGTGTGTTGTTCTCAAACACGTGCCTACAAATTTTTAGTCTTTCCCGAGGCAATTTTCACCGTCGTGCCGATGTCAAACCGGCCCGACCACGTTACTCCACGGCTGCCGACCTGTGCCAGCGTCGACTGCGCCGTCGCTCCATCAAGCCGACGACACCTCGTCGGATCATAACCTCAGCAAGCCGAGCAAGAGTTCGGCATCATGAAACCCTAACTTGAACAACCCTGAAGCTTCGACTTAGGGATCTCTTTCCGACCCGATCCCGGGGTCGGCTCTTATCTCGCATCCGGCTACAACCCTGGATGCAACCTCTGCGTCCGAAGATCGGGAGTCAATTCCGACCGGCCTCGCCTCTTTTATCCCGGATCTATCTCCAAGCCTGGACGCGACTTTGGCATCCGAACACCAGGAGTCAACCCTGGCCGGACTCGCCCCTCACACCATCATACCGGAGGACGGCTCCAAAGAAATCCCGGATACCAATCCGGCTAATCTCGCCCTGCTAAACGAGATACTACATCGGATCAAGACGATGACCACTCTACCGGACTAACCTCAGCATTCAGGCTATATTATTTCAATTATTTACTTCACTTAAATTAATTAAGTAGAAGATTTTTTTAAACTATATCATTATTTGTTATTACTATTGGTCTGCACTTTTTTATGTGCACAGGTAAATCGACATAAGATTTGTTTGCGTTGTCTGCTCCAACACCTCGGCTAGACCGGGGGCTTCGCCGTCTCTTCATCAACAAACTCCGGTGACTTCGGCGTCACCAGCCGACTGGCTTCGTCACATTAGCTGGACCGGGGACTTCGGCGTCACCAGCCGACCAGCTTCGTCACCTCAGCTGGACCAGGGGCTTCGCCTCGCCACATCGACCATGCGGCGTCGCCACTTCATCAGGCCGAGCTCTTCGCTCGAGCACCTCGGAACCGGCTTGGGAGCTGGGACCTCGACCCGCTGCAAGCTCGGCCCACGTCATCAACGCCGAATACATTAACCAGCTAAGTTGCTTTCATGCTCAAAGTTTTTAAATTTTTAATTTGTGTTCGGCTCGACCATGCTCAGATACGTTATTTGTCAAAACAAACTCCCTTTACCCATGTTAACTGGGGGCTCTTAAAATTTATATGAGCCATTCTATAATAAATATTTTTTTCTTTCTTCTTAGTCGTTGCAAAGTCTTTTTCTACTACTCCTTTCTCGACTCGAGTGTGTGGTCAATAGCCGGATAGCCTGTTTTCTCTTTAAAACCGCCCGCATTTAGTTCTCTAAACTAGCCTGAGAAACACTCCGCCTTCGGGATAGGAGGTTGAAGCCGAAGACTGACCCGCTTGAAGTCTGGAGATCGGATGTATCATGTTAAGGCACGACAGAAGCACAAGCTAATTTTAAGACCAATTTTCGGATTGGCACCAAAAACTTGATTTAGTTTGGGCGTAAAGTTTTTACCGAAGTTTTTTGGTTTCCCAAGCCTATGGCACTTTTAACCTATTTGTGTGTTTCTAGCATATGTCTCGTAGTGCAACGCCGGACACCTTTACAGATTCGGCAATATCAACAGGGGGCTACGACTAGAGCCGAACCCACCAAAAGCCAAGGTACTCTGAGGAGTCCTCGGCAAAACGTTCTCAGATATTGCTTTATATGCATCAGTTTCGAATTGTGTCTTCGGTCAATAGTTGGGTTGCCCGACTCCTGTGATTGCCTCCTACGTTCCGCTTTGTTCGGCTAGGTGTGCAAAGGGAGAACCACTGCGATTGTACTTCCAATTTAACTGGTCAAGTACCTCAGTGGAGAAAGCCGAAAACTGACTGTCACAATGAGCGCAAACTGGTCAGTGATCCGATGACTATGTCAAACTATAGATCGATAGAGGTTACCCGATGGGCCTTTCATAAGATTGGCCGAAGTGTTACTGGTTTGACCCCGGCCGACGCCGAACACTAACCGGGGGCTAGTAACTGGCCCCGAACTTCCAACTCCTGACTAAGTGAAAGTTATAAAGCCTGCATATCTGATTGCCTCGTTTCCGCTAACACAACCGCCTCCGGGCACCGAGATGTCAGCTAAGGGTTGTATTGTTAGTACGGAAACACTCTGTGTAGCATCTACAAAGGGGTGGAAGCCGACGATGGGCCACTTTCAGGTTATAAACAGTCTCAATGGAGAATTTGGCTTCCATAATTATCGTAATAAAGCCATAAATATGCATCAATTTGACTTAAGATTTTGGCCAAGCTGGGTTGCCTGGCTCCTGTGCTTACTTCTACGTTCCCGATTGTTCGGCTAGGCGGCAAAGGGAGCACCTCTGTGATTGTTACTACCGGGTCATCCGGATAAGTACCTCAGACTGGGTGAAGCCGAAAGCTAGCCATCTTAAAGGATATAATTGGTCGGAATGATGGAAGCGAAAATTCTGGTTCATCATGGACCACAGAGTTCGGGAACTCTCCCCTAACTAAATCCTCAATATTTTCCTCCCACATTGATCGGAGATGAGGTTTCATGATCATGGTCAGCATGAGAACCCAAAGAAAGGAACCGATAGCGGAACTATTTTCTTTGGAAGATGTTTCTTACATAGTAATATAGCATATCTCTCCGCATACCTTTGTTTATAAAACCGTATGGCCGGATTGCCTCGTTTGCCATAAATCTTTGCCCTCATAAAGGCTTTATAAAGTGGGACAAATACTCCTCGGCTACTGGCTGAGGAGGTTGAAGCTGATGGTCGGTCAACAAAGTTTTGTGCAATGCGGATCCGAGCTTTAATGATGTAAAGTACTTCGGTACATAAAATCATTACACATAAATTGCGAGCAAAAGTCAAATAATTGTAGCCAATCTTTCAAAGAGTCAAGGGCACAATCTCGCTGAGACAACTGAGCAGCTGACATAACGCTCTCATAATTCCCTATTGGCATTGATTTCCTATCTATTAAGCCCCTTGAGGCCGACCTTGGCGAGATCAGCTTTTGTTAGCTCTAGCTCCTTTAAGAGATCTTTATTCTCTTTCCGAGAAGTTCATGTTAAACACAACAAAATTTTCTGTCAAACGGATATCGATCCTTAATTTAGCCACCCCGTGCCCACATTAAGGCTCGCGGGCTACTGGGCTTCGCGCTTATCATTTACATATATTAAAGGGGCACATCGATCCCCTGATCTGGCGTTGCCACCCGACCAGTGGCTCGGGGGCTACTGCATTGCCTATTCAATGCAGAAAATTCGAAGTGCTAAGTGTTCGGCTTGACCGAGCTATGGGCAAACGCATCTTCGGACAACAGTAGGTACCATCTGGACCTATCCGGCATCAAGCTAATATATTACGGCAACTTCTCAAGACCTTCTCTCAAGGGCCCATCTGCCGATCACTATTTCTCTCTAATATATTACACCACGTTTCTATTCCTAAGTATGCTGCAGAGCTAGGAGTTGATCCTCAGTGCGATTATGTGAATCGACCTGAGTCTCAGGGGCTACTAGGATCAGCGGTTTTATGTTTTCCTTAAGGTGCATCTCGGATTTTTGGCCGACACACACCTTGAGGGCTACTGGCTATATGTCTCGGCAGAGAATAAATTGCACAAATCGGAATTAAATTCAAAAAAATCAGCCCACAGCCGAGGTGGTGCACCACCGCGGGAGCAGTCTGGCATAAAGCTCGGATGCAAGGTGGCTAGCTCCATAGAGGGCATCTCCGGCATTTAGCTCGATTTAACCCTTTTAACTTTTTCAAGACCGAGGTAATCTATGACATCTCGGATATAGTCCGGCATTGGTGCCCGGCTATGAGATGACAACTCTGATGAGTCCGGCGTTGGTGCTCGGCTGTGAGAGGCCACCTCGGAAGCAGTCCGGCATAAAAGCTCGGCCGCGAGTGGCTGGCTCTATAGAGAACTTTTTTGGCATTAAGCTCGGATAACCTCCTTCAAACTTTTTTAGAGATGAGGTACTTTATGCCTTCTCAATGCAGTCCGGCGCTGGAGCTCGGATACATACCGGCGTTGGAGCTCGGCTGCTAAGATATACCTCGGATGCAATCCGGCGTTGGAGTTCGGATGCAAGAGGGTACCGCCGCACGGGAAAAATTTCGAACCCGAGGTGTGGCGTAAAAATAACTAGGCATTGATAAAGGCCGTGAACAACTTAAAAGACTCCTCGGATACCCGATGTATGAACTCTTCGAATATACCTCGGCGATCCTCAAGATCAGAGATGGGAAGATTTGTTGAACCAGTTTTCAAGACCGATGACCGAAGATGAAGAACAGTTCGGAAGAACCGAGGAGCGTCCCCAACTTGAAGACCGGTTCAGGGGGCTACTGACGGTGTCCTGGACTAAGGGGTACTCACCACGTCGTCTCCCGACCAGTGGGTCGGGCCGAGGACCCCCATGGCGATTCACTAATGGGCCAGTTCGGACAGCCGATGACATATACTAGGAAGATTCCACAAGACTTGGTGATCAAGACAAGGACTCCTCTCCACCGACGTAGCTGATTAGGACTCTTGTTATCCTAGGCCTCCGGTACATTATATAAGCCGAGGCTAGGCTAGTTGATAGACAGATTATCATGACATTACTCATCATACCTCTAGGGTTTAGACCACAACATATGATCTCGAGGTAGATCAACTCTGTACCTTGATACTTCATCAATATAAACAAGAGCAGGACGTAGGGTTTTACCTCCATCAAGAGGGCCCGAACCTGGGTAAAACATCATCTCCTTCGTTCCTGTTACCATTGATCCAAGAATCCACAGCTCGGGACCCCCTACCCCGAGGTCTGCCAGTTTTGACACCGACAGTTACCACCAAGGCTCTTATAAGCATTGGGACCGAAAAGATCCATGTGAAGTAGCTCAAGTGGTCTTCTTGTGGTCATGATGTTCTTCATGGGATGACTTCCTCCAACTTGTTTTCCTGCTTGACAAGCACTACAAAGTCGATCCTTTTCAAATATAACATCTTTAACACCATGGATATGATCACCTTTAAGAAGCTTATCAAGATTTCGCATTCCAACATGGCCTAATCGTCTATGCCATAACCATCCTTTAGAACATTTAGCAATTAAGCATGTACGAGGTTGAGCTCTCTTAGTAAAATCAATAATGTATAGATCACCTCTACGAATACCAGTAAAGACCATTTTATGATTATCTTGTCGAAATACTTGGCAACCTACTTTAGTAAATAGAACATTGAAACCAAAATCAGCTAGTCTAGATACGGAAAGGAGATTGTAGCCAAGAGATTCAATAAGCATAACATTTTGTATGGAGCTATCACTGGATATGACCACCTTACCAATGCCAAGTACATTACCCTTGGAGTTGTCTCCAAAAGTCACATACTTGCGTGGACCATCATTCTTAGTGAGCTCGCGAAACATGTCTCTATCTCCAGTCATGTGATCGGTACATCCACTTTCAAGAATCCATTCCTTTCCTCCGGCCATGTAATCCCGAAGGTTAGCCATAAGACTAAGACTCCTCATGGTCTTCTCAAATTCATCATCAAAGTCTTCGTCTTCATCATTATAGCCATGCTCAACATTATCATCATCAATATGTGTATGTTCATCACCTAAGACAATGAATTCATTAGTTTCATGATTATGACAATGCTCAAGCTTGTGAATTCTAATAGCTTCCGTGATGATAAGGTCTCAAAGCTCAAACAAGCAAGCATCGAAGTTAGGATCATTGGAACTCATCTTGTGAAAAGCAATAGTCTTATGAAGAATCTCATCAAGATTCTTTAAAGAGTAGTCCGGATATTGCTTTTCTAAATCATGCCATAGAGTATAAGCACATTTAAAGTTTTGCATACAACCAAGCATGATATTAGGTAATCCTCTAATGATAAGATTGATGGTTCTAAGATTACGAAGCATGTCAATTTCCTGTTCATGAGTGAGATGCAAGGGATCAATGGGAGGCACATAGGGGTTATGAATGTACTTGCTTAAGTTAAATTCATCAAAGATATCAAGCATTTCATCCCTCCAAAAGTTGTAATACTCCCCATTGAGAATAGGCACTCTACGTCTAAGACTCCCCAAAGTAGACACGTCCATCTCCCTCCAATGGTGATTAAACCAAGGTAAAGGAGACCAATGCTCTGATACCAATTGAAGGATCGAGGAGATGAGTCTAGAGGGGGGGGGGGGTAATTAGCCCCTTAACAAGGAAAGTTGGTAGTTTTAAAATTCCTGCAAGTTGAGAGTTAAGGCATTCACAATACATTTCAAGAAAGCATGACAAGAGTATATATGCAGCGGAAAAAGTAAAGTATGCAAGTTGCAAGAAAGTGAGGGAATGGGATTTGGTGTTTGCAAACGCAATGGAGACATGAAGATTTTTGGCGTGGTTCCGATAGGTGGTGCTATCGTACGTCCACGTTGATGGAGACTTCAACCCACGAAGGGTAATGGCTGCGCGAGTCCACGGAGGGCTCCACCCATGAAGGGTCCACTAGTAGAAAACAAGGCTTTCATCACAGTCGGATCGGAGCATTAGTCCCGGTTGCATTATGAACCGGGACTAATGTGAGCATTAGTCCCGGTTCGAGCGGCTAGGGCGCTGGGCAGGCATTAGTCCCGGTTCAAATGGGACCTTTAGTCCCGGTTTGAGCCACGAACCGGGACTAAAGGGTGCGATGCCCTTTAGTCCCGGTTCGTGGCTCAAACCGGGACTGACCTTTAGTCCCGGTTCGATCCATGAACCGGGACTAAAGGGGTTGAGGCTTAACCTTTAGTCCCGGTTGGAGCCACGAACCGGGACTAAAGGGGTTTTGAAATTTGTTTTTTCATTTGTTCTTTGTGTTTAGTTTCTGTTTTAAATTGCTTATATCTTTTAGGATATTTGATGTTTTTGAGTGATTCTTTTTGCATTAGATTCAAAATTTTGTCTAGTTTCTGTTTGTGCCATTAGTTTTCAAATTTGAATGATTTAAATATGAATTTGTTCAAATTTGCTTCAAACCCTAGATTGTGAATAATTTGAGTTTAAAAATAGTTTTTAATTTAATTCTTTTTGCTCCTAGTCACATGTTAGATTCTTTTCACCCACATAGCATGTGCAAAAAAGTTCAGAGGGTTACGGCAAAAACTGGATGCACTTCGTGTACAAAATGGACAATCTCTTTCGAAGTATCAGGGTTTCAGACGAAAACTCATCTGTTACAATGACATTTCATTTTTTTAAACTTATTTCAACTCCAGACTTTTTGTGTGTTCAGTATGCACCATTCGAAGCCACGTCATCAATTTTCAACCCTTTCTGACTTCATTTGCTATTTTTCATGCATTTACTATTTTTTTGAGCTAAATGGCCCTGAAATTGAAAAGAACTACAAATGAACTCTGAAAAGGTTGAAAGTTGGCATGGTATCATCATTTCACCGACATAGCATGTGCAAAAAAGTTGAGAGGGTTACAACAAAAACTGGATGCACTTCGTGTAAAAAAGTTGATGACAGACTCCTTACTCTTGTGCTTCAAATGATAGTCTCCCCAACACCCAAACAGCTCCTCACAGATTTGGCTATGGTGGAAGAAGGATTTGAGTGAAAAGCAACTTGAGAAAGGCTAGAGAGCAAGATTTATGTGGTAGGAATGAAATATCTTGATCTCAACACATGAGCAGGTGGTTCTCTCTCAGATCTTGGTAGGTATGAGTGTAGGCACGATCTGATGGCTCTCTCTCTTGTGAAAGAGGGGGTGGAGGGGTATATATAGTCTTCACACAAAATCCAACTGTTACACACTATTGACACAACTCGGTGAGACCGATCAGATTGACTCGGTCAGACCGACTAGTTCAAAATGTGAACATTAGGAATCTTGATGGGACCGACTGGAACAAACTCGGTGGGACCGATGTGAATGGGCTAGGGCAAACCGCATCTTGGTGGCGCCGATTGATTCATCTCGGTGAGACCGAAGTGAAACAATAGAGCAACAGAGAGTTGGTCAGACAAACTCGATGGGACCGATTGCTATCTCGGTGAGACCGAAATAATTGCAACAGGCAACAAAAAGTTTGCAAGGCCATCTCGGTGAGACCGAGAGCCGTATCAGTGACACCGATTTGTTAGGGTTTCTGGCTATGGCTAAGTCAAATGAACTCGTTGGCGCCGGATAGAAAGAATTGGTGGGGCCGAGTTGGAGTTTAGGGGTTTGACATATTTGGAAGGAGAAAGTGGTTGAGGGTTTTGGAGCAATATCACTAAGCATTTTGAGCAAGCAAGCCGTTAAGTAACACCTCGTCCCCTTTTAATAGTATTGGCTTTCCTATGGACTCAATGTGATCCTGGATCACTAAAATAAAAATGAAGAGTCTTGAGCTTTTGCCAATGTTTGTCCTTAGCATTATGAGGGTTCCACATCTCCTTGTCCTTGCCATGCCAATGTTGAACTTACCTGAAATATACTGGATGGAAACATTAGTCCAACAACATGTATGTTGGCATGAATTACCAAAATCACCAAGGGAGCAAGTGTGCTTTCAAGTACAACAACAAATTTCCCTTAATTGGATGACGTACGGTTTATCAATCCGTGGGAGGCGTAGGATGAAGATGGTCTCTCTCAAACAACCCTGCAACCATATAAAAGAAATCTCTTGTGTCCCCAACACACCCAATACAATGGCAAATTCTATAGGTGCACTAGTTCGGCGAAGAGATGGTGATACAAGTGTAGTATGGATAGTAGAAATAGGTTTTTATAATCTTAATAAATAAAAACAGCAAGGTAGCAATTGATAAAAGTGAGCACAAACGATATTGCAATGCTTAGAAATAAGGCTTAGGGTTCATAGTTTCACTAGAGAAATCTCTCAACGGTGCTAACAAAATTGGATCATATAACCATCCCTCAACGTGCGACAAAGAATAACTCCAAAGTTCCTATTAGCGGAGAACATAAGAAAGAAATTGTTTTAGGGTACGAAACCACCTCAAAGTTATCCTTTCCGATCAATCTATTGAGCCATCCCTATAAGTGTCACGAACAGCCCTAGAGTTCGTAGTAAAATAACACCATATGATACGCATCAACAAACTCTAATGTCACCTCGATACTCCAATGTCACCACAAGTATCCGTTAGTTGATTATTCTATATGCATCAAACAACTTTAGATTCATAATATTCAATCCACACAAATAACTTCAAAGAGTACCCCAAAGTTTCTATCGGAGAAAGGAAGATGAAAACATGTACCAACCCATATGCCTAGACTCCCCAAGGTCACGGGAATCCGTGAGTTGATTACCAAAATATACATCAAGTGACTCAATAGAATACCCCATTGTCACCATGGGTATCCCATGCAAGACATACATCAAGTGTTCTCAAATCCAATGTATTCAATCCGACAATAACGAAACTTCAAAGGGAAAGACTCAATTCATCATAAGAAGATAGAGAGGGAAGAAATATCATATGATCCAACTATACTAACAAAGCTCGCGGTACATCAAGATCGTGCCAAATTAAGAATACGATAGAGAGAGAGATCAAACACATAGCTACTGGTACATACCCTCAGCCCCGAGGGTGAACAACTCCCTCCTCATCATGGTGATCACCGGGGTGATGAAGATGGCCTCTGGTGAGGATTTCCCCCTCCGGTAGAGTGCCAGAGAGGCCTCCAGATGGGATCGCGGAAGAACAGAGGCTTGAGGCTTGAGGCGGCGGCGTGCAAGTTCTAAGTTTCTTTCTGGGGTTTTCTATATTTATAGTAATTTTTGGCGTTGGAATCATGTCAGGAGGGTGCCCGAGGGGCCCACAAGCTCGGGGGGCACTCCCTCCAGGCTTGTGGCGCACTCGGCCACTTCCTGGTCCAGCTCTGGTGCTCTGTGGGTCTCTTTCGGTCCATAAAAAATCACCGTAAATTTTGGGCCCATTCCGAGAACTTTTATTTCTGCACAAAGAACAAAACCACGGTAGTTCTGCTGAAAACAACGTCAGTCCAGGTTAGTTCTAATCAAAGCATACCAAAACCATATAAATTGTTGTAAACATGGCATGAATCCTTCATAAATTATAGATACGTTGGAGACGTATCAGGCCGTCGGCCGCCGTCTGCCGCAGCGGGACTGCGCCGCCCAGGCAGCTGCTCTCCTTCCTCTCCATACTTTCCTCCCCTTTCCTTCCTCTCGGCTCAGAGTGGGGCGCATCGACAGCAGCTGGCGCAGGTGAGCACAACGTGGTCATCATGCGCGAGACGCGGGCCCTGCCCCGCTGCTTCTTCTCTGCCAGGGTCTACTGTCGGACACGCCCTCGGTGACAACGGCAACACCGAAGTGGCCATCCACGACGACGACCGCGGCTCCGGCGGAGAGGGACAACACCGCTCGTGGTCGGACCGACGTCGGGGACAGCACCGCTCGTGGCCACTGCGGGTCTCCATGGATCGCTGCTTCCGTCACCTCTTCACGACCGTCGACCGGGACAACCTCGTCTACCCGAGCGGCAGATGCATGCTCCCCGCGGGAGACGACGACCTCCTCTGTAGGAGCGGCGACGGCCTAAACGTTAACGAGGACAGGGTCGTCTTCCAGACCGGCGATTTTTTCCCAGCAATTCATTAGCTTCGCCGACAGCGTCCTAGCCAACACACGGCAAATCCTGGCACATGGGACCCACCTGCACCGTTTCCTTCGTCCGTCTGTCAACCTGCTTTTCTTTGCCGACAGCCCGGTTTGTCTGTCCGCAAAGACTTTGCCGTCAGCCCCGATGAAAAAAAGTCAGCAAAGAGCCCTTTGTCGGCAAATGTTTGCCGATGGCGTTTGACGACAGCTAACTGACGGCAAAGGCTTTGCCGTCAGTTTTTGGCCCTTTGCCGATAGTGCGAGGCTGTCGGCAAACCATCTGTTTCTTTTAGTGTTCTTTCAAAAAAATAATAATAATTTTTTTGGAATTTTAAAAAATGTTCAAAATTTTGAAAAATGTTCGTGCTTATAAAAAAACCCAAATTTTGTTTAGAATTTCAAAAATTGTTCACAATTTTCAAAAAATAATCACGCTTTTCAAAAAATGTTCAAAATTTCAAAAAAAGGAATTTCAAATACCGTTCACTTTTTCAACAACTGTTTATAATTTCAAAATTTGTTTGCATTTTTTGAAAAATTTCAAAAATTGTTCTCATTTTTCAATAAAAGTTTGGAATTTCAAAATTGGTTCATAATTTCAAAAATTGTTCTTTTTAAAAAAGAATTAAATTTTTTAAATGGTCGCTATAGTACCCGTTTGCTACATTCTGTTTCGCTACAATTGGCCTGCTACAGTACATCGGGTCTGCTATAGCCTCAGGTCTCCCGCTTGCGTCGCCAATGGGCCAGCCCAGTCGGGCTCGCCCCGTGCGAAGGGGCCGCTGTTTGCCGTAAAGAACGGCACATAGGAGATCTCTCCGCCGAACGCATCGACCGCGCACTCTGCCGTTGCACGCATCGACCGTCAAGCCATGGCGCTCGCCACCCTCAGAAGCTGCTTCCGCACACTCCAGCCCGACACCGTCGTCGACGGCGTCATCCTGGGTATTGTCCTCGCGACGACCAATGGTTTGAGCCATAAAACATTTTAAATCTCGAATTTAGATGAAATCTTTGCTGACTTCAGCATTTTCGTTTTATATGCATACATGCACACTTAACCACTTGGAGGCATACACATTCACACGAGCTAGTAGAAAAAGAATCACGGCTTGCACTAGAAAAAATTGGTCAAAGCTCGAGTCGTTCGGTAGGATTACTAAAAACGTAACGTTCGCTAGATATGAAAATATTGGTAGACTTCATTGACATGGTGTTGGTATTCTAGAAAAACTGAAATCTTTTATTCCTTTCGAATTGATGGAAGGGTACATAGTTAAACATGCCAGAGTCGACATACAACAAATAACAAACACACACACACACAACGATTATCAAAGACGAGAAACCCAAGCAGTACAGTACGTTTGAATAGAAGAAATCCATGGAAAAAGCAGAGCAATGCATGGCTACTGGTCACGGGCGATGAGCTTGGCCTTGGCGTCTCCCTCCTGGATCCGGTACATGTCGCCGAGGCCCATGTGAGCCATGAGGAACCAGACCATGGTGATGAGCTCGCCGCCACGGCTGAGCTGCCGGACGTGGGTGCTCCCGCGGCACTTGCCCGCCGCGTACGTGAGCATCTCCACCCACACACCCGCCACCACCTCCCACATAAGGTCTCCGCCCAGTTCCCTCAGCGCCTTGCCCAGGATCACGCCGTCGAACAGCACCGACTTGCACTGGTCTCCCTTCACCTTCGACGGCTCCTTAGTCGTGTTCACGCTCAGCAGCATCCTCCGCGCGTCGCCGTGGTCCGGGTCCCATGCTGCCGCGGATTCGAAGAACCGCTTCGCCTCCGCACACGTGTCACGGTACCGGAGCAGCCCGTTGCCCGCCGTCGCCGACAGCATCTCCGGCTGCTTGACCAGCAGGTACAGCATGTACTCCGACAAGGTCTCGCCGATCGCCTTCATGTCGCTCGCCGTCTTCGTCAGCGCGGTAGGCCCGAACGGATGGCAGCACAGGTCCGTCGCGATGTGCCACTGCAGCAGGGACTCGTCGAACTCTCTCTCCACGCTGCCCGTAATTACGGCGTGCTTTTCACTCACCTTGTTTTCGATGGCCTCCTCTTTCTCTTCCTTACATGCCGCTTCCCTCAGGTTGTCGTTGATCTGCTTATCAAGGTCCTTGAGGACACTTTCGCCGCGGCAGCTGCATGCCTCTTTCATGTCTTCGTAGGTCGTAGCCCATGCTCTTCTTGGTTTTGACGGCCAAAGTCCTTTCTCTGAGCCCATCGAACACGAAATCGAGGAGGAGGAGGCCCTGCTCCTGCCCCTTCCTCTGACCCTGGCCCTGTCTGATGCGGAGGTGCTCGCGCCGGATGAAGAAGAAAGCATCGAAGGTGTCCCGGAAGTGCAGCTTGTTGGCGACCCAGGCCATCCGTGGGCCGCCCAGGAGGCGGTGGAGGCAGCCTCCCGAAGTGTCCGGCTTGTCCAGGCAGTAGCTGACGAGGTTCATCTGCGAGGTCCTCTCTGACCAGCGCCGAAACCATGGCCGCAACAGCACCCGCACGGACATGACGGCGCGCGCGAGCCATGCCAGCCACCGCCTCTTATCGAGGAAGACGAGCGCCCAATGGGAGGAGAGGAGCATGGAGAACGCGGTGGTGTCGAGCCCCACGCCGCCGAGGAGCAGCGCGTAGGTGATGGCGATGTCAACGCGCGTGAAGCCACCCTTGTCGCGGTCGAAGAAGAAGATGAGGAGGGAGGAGCCGAGGCAGGCGGAGGCCAGGAAGCGGAGGACCCAACCGGCCCACCAGTGGGTGACGGGGGCCTTGGTGTACACCATCTCATAGATGAAGTTGAGCTCCACCTCGATGACCTCGAACGCCTTGGCCGGCGAGTTCTTCACGTTTTCGCGCTCGAGGAAGTAGGCCTGGCTGATCTTGCGCTCCTTGTAGCTGAGGATGAGGTTGACGAAGAGGCGACGGAAGATGCGGAAGAAGTCGTACGCCTGCTCCTCCACGCTGGTGCTCCTCTCCAGCAGGCGTGCGGCCTCGCCTTGCTCCAGGTCGGCCAGGGCTTTCTTGGCCTCGTCGTCGGCACCGGCGAAGACGATATCGACGACCAGTCCGGCCTGCTCCTTGGCTTCAAACTCGGTCATGAGCTTGGCGTAGTTTGGGCCCGGGTCAGGGGGGTCGAGGATCTTCTTGTGGAAAACGTCGGTGCTGCCGGAGTAGAGCGAGTAGGTGCGCTCACCATACTTGATGATGTCGATGACGAACATGAGGACTGTGGCGGGGATCATGGGGTTGCCCGCCTTGAGGGAGTAGTAGAAGATGACGGATGCTGAGCCGAGCTTGAAGATGAGTGTGATGAGATGGCGGCGCCAATGCTCGTTGTCGTCGAGGCAGTAGGCGGTGGTGATGGTATCAGGGCTGCCCAGGTGGAGCAGCAGTAACGGCGCCCAGAAGGCGAAGATGATGGGGCTGCTCCGAGGAGGTAGCATGTTGTTGAGGAGGAGGCCGAGGGCGAGGTCGGCGAGGAGGTAGCATGACAATATGAGGAAGCATGACAACATTCGTAGAGTAAAAGAAAGGAAAAGAAAGTGAAAGAATGTATAATTAAAGAAAATTCGCATGCACTGCACATATAGTGGTGTCTGTATCGAGATAATAAAAGCTGCAGGCAGAATGAGCATGCATACATGGAAGGTTTAGCGCTAATACTGCCCAGCCAGCCGGCAACGTGATTGCAACGAAAACATGCAGAAAGGAAGAAAGAAGAACAAGATCAGCAGCATGCAGCATCAGATTGCAACGAAAGCATGCATGCATGAAATGCAGTGGTGTCTATATCAAGATATAATCAAAGCAGAAAGCAAGTTATTCTGGCTATCGATCTCCTTTATAACCAAGTAGGATATGGATACAAACCACAACGTTAGCGTACGTACGGCCTTTCTTTGTTTACAACACTAACAGGTCAAATTTTTTTTTTGACAAGTAAAAGAAGTCAGTTCCTTCAGTAAGGCCAGGCAATAGTGGAGGTTTAGCTAGAGCGATTAACAAAACTTAGCTACTATAATACGTACTGCCGAGCAAGCAAACCATCTCTATCTGCATAAAGAAAAGCAAGAGATAACGTACGATGGGCATATATACGTAGGGTACACTGCCACTTCAGAAAGTTTTGCGGCAGGGTAATTTGGCGTCATGTTGATGAAAATATTGTGTACATGGTAATCTTATTTAGACTAAACATTAATATAATAGCACTCCTATAAAAAGCAGATGGCCTAAGACACATATATTATTCGATATGAGAGACAGACCGCGCTTCATGCATAAAACAAAAGGCAAAAGTAGTGTATGTGATTACATAATTTACATCAAACAGTATTTGAGATGACATACACTAGGAATCAGGAAATTTGCCGTCTGTGAGCTCTTTGCCGTTAGCTTTTCGTCGGGGCAGACGGCAAAATAGAGAAAAACAGCCGGCAAAGTTCTATTGTCAGCAAAGACAGCTCTTTGCCGTCTGTTTACGACCTGTCTTTGCCGTCTGTTTTTATTTGGCTGACGGCAAACACTTTGCGGTCAGTTTCAAAACAACTGTAGGCAAAATGACTGTATTGACATTTTTTTTTTGAAAATGCAAATAAGGTCTAAAGAATATGAAATTTGGCGTGGTATTGGTTTATGATTCCTAGAAGATGTGGAAAAAGTTTGAGAAAATTTACTAAATTTGAACATGTTTATTTTGTCAAAAAAAAAAAACAGTGTAAAGAAGCACAAAAACTGTGCTTGCTTCCTATTGGCTGACCACCCCATCAACTGAATCGGTGACGTGGATGGCTGGGTCACCCTCCTCTTCCTCCTCTGCCTTCCTCATTCCCCTCAGCGCACGCCACACACGCGACACACACGCAAACAGGAAGGAGCGGGAGCCCCACGCGCCGTGTTCCTCCCCGTGGCATCCGACAGCCACCGCAGGCCGGCGACCAGCGTCGCCCCTCAGGCGCCTCCTCTTTCTCTTCCTCCCGCGACGTGCCCCAACTCCTGCATCCGCGCCGAGCAGAGGAGCTCATGCCCGAGCTCCGCCGCCCACCTCTTCTGCCGTAAAGCACCAGCGGCCAGCGCCGCCCCTCCGTCGCCTTGGCCTCCCTCCGGTTCCTCCTCCTTCTCTTCCTCCCGCGACGCGCCCCATCTCTTGCATCCACGCCGAGCAGAGGAGTCATGCCCAAGCTCCGCCACCCACCTCTTCTGCCGCAAAGCATCGCCACCTGATGCTTCTTCACCGTCAGGCCAGTGCATCGCGCGTGCACGCTGCCGTAGCGGCCCGGCAATCTCCTCGAACAGTAGCAGGGCACGGCCGGCCGGCGACGACGACGCGGGCCTCTCGGCGCATCCCTGTTCAGAGAGCTCCAAGACACGCTGGCGGCTGGATACGTCCGGGCATCCCTGCTAACAGACGTCCGCGTCGACCATCTCCGGCCTCTGCTCCTGGACCGCGTCGACCATCTCCGGGTTTAAAAAAAAAATTTAACCTCTTTGCCATCATTCTAATAAAACAGTAGGCAAAGAGCTAAAGTTAAATTGAAGTTGCTTTACTTTGCCGTCAGCCACTATCTGACTGGCGGCAAAGAGGTGGTCTGCTGATGGCAAAGACTTTGCCTTCAGCCCAATGAAAAGCTGACGGCAAATTATCTCTTTGCCAATTAGTTCTTTGCCAAAGTCTTTGCTATCTGTTTCCAAGCCTTTGCCGTCTGTTTTAGGCTGACGGCAAATTCCACTAGTAGAAAAATGACCTAATGTTCACCTCATTAGTCCCGGTTCAAATATGGTCCGGCACTAATGTGACCACCATTAGTGCCGGTTCCAACGGCTAGGCGGGCGGCACTGATTAGTCTCGGTTCGTGTTGAACCTCTAGTACCGGTTCGTGCCACGAATCGGTACTAAAGAGGTGGTGGCAGGCTGGGGCCCCACCAACCCCTTTAGTCCCGGTTCGTGGCACGAACCGGGACTAGAGATGCACCTTTAGTCCCGGTTTGTATAACCAACCGGGACTAAAGATGCCTCTACATAAACCCTTCGTCGAGCCCGAGCCCATTTCTCTCTATTTTCCCCTTTCATTCCTTCCTCTCCTCTGTCCTTCCCCATTGCTCGAGCTCATCCATCATTTTTGCCAAAATTTGTCAAGATTTGAAGGCCACCCATCCATCCAAGTGATCACAAAGGTTAGCAACTTTGTCCTTTCATCTCTCATTGCTAGATTAGCTCTTGCAATGCTCTATAAGTATAGTGATTTGTGGATTTTAGTTTGGGAGTAATTATATGTGGTAGTTTATTTGATTTATATGCAATTTGAGCTCAAATTAACTCTTAGTTGGATATGTAGGTGTGGTTTACTTAGTGCCTTCCCGTCCCCGTCCTAACAACCACCGTCGATCGCCCGCACCGTCCCGTCGCCGGCACCACCTTGGTGAGCCTCCTGTTCTTATCTTTTTTATATATAAAAAATCATGTTTGTGTGATTTAGATATATAGTTACTTGAATAATTTTCTTACCCGTACGTTGTTTGTTATACATAGTGGCATGGTTTTGATATCCGTCCCCGTCGGCCCTCGTCCGGTTTATGATTCGAATGTGGTATATTCTCTTTTATAACTATTTGTTGCATTTCGTTTTTATGACAAGTTATGCCCATCAAGTTGACATAGATATTTTTATCTAGGAGGTATGTGAAACGGAAATTCCAACCGGCCCTCTTGTCGAGAGGTTAAATTTAGTTGAAAATTAAAACGAGTATTTGAAAGAAAAATTGAAAAGAATTGAAGAAGAGAAGATGAAACTGGAGTTGTATGTTGCCGATGTCGTCGATGATCACAAGATCAAGATGGAGAAAATGCGCTTGAAGATTAGAAAGATTAGAAAATATGCCATTGATAGTGAGGCTTGGTATCATTATGCTGTTGGATCAATTGTTACCTTAGTTGCGATCTTGATCGCATTTGTTGTTGCATTTAAATGCTTTAGCTAGAGAGTTTGTATGTTGTTTTATGAGAATAAGTGTGTATGAACTTGTATTAATTTGGTCTTTTCGGTGCTGTGTAATGAAGATGAGCCGGCAATGGATGTACGATAACCGATGCTCTCCCCAGTTCGTTAATGGCGCGCGTACTTTTCTGCTTGCGGCTGAGGCAAACAAGCGGACGGATGGTTTTATGTCTTGTCCATGTGCTGGCTGTAAGAATGATCGGAATTACTCTAAGTCAAGAACCATTCACGTCCACCTATTTGAGTCCGGTTTCATGCCCCACTATAATGTTTGGACCAAGCACGAAGAAAGAGGGGTTATGATGGAAGACAATGAAGAAGAAGAGGACGACGACAGCTATCCTGGCCATGACGGGTTCCCTGAATACGATGGTACAACAATGGGGGAAGAAGCTGAGCCGGCAATGCGGGAAGAAGCTGAAGAACAGGCATCAGATGAGCCCGTTGATGATCTTGGTCGGGCCATTGCCGATGCAAAGAGAAACTGCGCAAGTGAAAAGGAGAGGCTGAAGTTGCAGCGCATGTTAGAGGATCACAAGAAATCGTTGTACCCAAATTGCGAAGCTGACAAGAAAAAGCTGGGCTCCACACTGGAATTGCTGCAATGGAAGGCAGAGAATGGTGTATCTGACAAGGGATTTGGAAAGTTGCTGATAATGTTAAAGAAGATGCTTCCAAAGGACAACGAATTGCCCGATAGTACGTACCAAGCAAAGAAGGCTGTTTGCCCTCTAGGATTATAGGTGCAGAAGATACATGCATGCCCTAATGACTGCATCCTCTACCGCGGTGAGTACGTGAATTTGAATGCATGCCCGGTATGCGGTGCATTGCGCTATAAGATCAGCCGCGATGACCCTGGTGATGTCGAGGGCGAGCGCCCTAGGAAGAAGATTCCTGCCAAGGTGATGTGGTATGCTTCTATAATACCACAGTTGAAACGTTTGTTCCAAAACAAAGAGCATGCCAAGTTGATGCGATGGCATAAAGAAGACCGTAAGAAAGATGAGAAGTTGAGAGTACCCGCTGACGGGTCGCAGTGGAGAAAAATCGAGAGGAAGTGGAGGGACTTTGCAGATGACGCAAGGAACGTATGGTTTGGTCTAAGCGTAGATGGCATTAATCCTTTTGGGGAGCAGAGCAGCAATCATAGCACCTGGCCTGTGACTCTATGTATGTATAACCTTCCTCCTTGGTTCTGCATGAAGCGGAAGTACATTAGGATGCCAGTGCTCATCCAAGGCCCTAAGCAACTCGGCAACGACATTGATGTGTAACTAAGGCCATTAGTTGAAGAAACTCTTACAACTGTGGAATGAAAAAGGTGTACGTGCGTGGGATGAGCACAATCAGGAAGAATTTGACCTACATGTGTTGCTGTTTGTGACCATCAATGATTGGCCTGCTCTCAGTAACCTTTCAGGACAGACAAACAAGGGATACCGCGCATGCACGCACTGTTTGGATGATACCGACAGTATATATTTGGATAATTGTAAGAAGAATGTGTACCTGGGACAATGTCGATTTCTTCCGAGCAGGCATACGTAAGAAAGAAAGGCAAGCATTTCAAAGGTGAGGCAGATCATCGGACGAAGCCTCGCCACCGTACTGATGATGATGTACATGATATGGTCAAGGATTTAACGGTAATCTTTGGAAAGGGTCCTGGCGGACAATCTGTTCCGAGTGACGTTGATGGACGCGCACCCATGTGGAAGAAGAAATCTATATATTGGGACCTACCCTATTGGAAAGACCTAGAGGTCCGATCTGCAATCGACATGATGCACGTGACGAAGAATCTTTGCGTGACCCTGCTTGGCTTCTTGGGCGTGTATGGGAAGACAAAAGATATACCGGAGGCACGGGAGGACCAGCAACGTATGCACGGAAAAGACGGCATACATCAGGGTCATGCCAGCTACGCTCTTACCAAAGAAGAGAAGGAAATCTTCTTTGAATGCCTGCTCAGTATGAAGGTCCCGTCTGGCTTCTCGTCGAATATAAAGGGAATAATAAATATGGCAGAGAAAAAGTTCCAGAACCCAAAGTCTTATGACTGCCACGTGATTATGACGCAACTGCTTCCGGTTGCATTGAGGGGGCTTCTACCGGAAAACGTTCGATTAGCCATTGTGAAGCTATGTGCATTCCTCAATGCAATCTCTCAAAAGGTAATCGGTCCAGAAATTATACCAAGGTTAGAGAATGATTTGGTGCAATGTCTTGTCAGTTTCGAGTTGGTGTTCCCACCATCCTTCTTCAATATCATACGCACTTCCTAGTTCACCTATGCAAAGAGATTGCCGTTCTGGGTCCTGTATTTCTACACAATATGTTCCCCTTTGAGAGGTTCATGGGAGTCTTAAAGAAATATGTTCATAACCGTGCTAGGCCAGAAGGAAGCATCTCCAAGGGCCATGAAAATGAGGAGGTCATTGAGTTTTGTGTTGACTTTATTCCTGACCTTAAGCCGATTGGTGTTCCTGAATCACGGCATAAGGGCAGACTGGGTGGAAATGGCACGCTAAGACCGAAAGCAATAATATGTATAGACGGGCATTCTCTCACTCAAGCACACTACACAGTTCTACAAAATTCCTCCTTGGTGGCTCCATATATCGAGGAACACAAGAATATTCTACGCTCCAAACACCCAGAGCAGTCTGACGACTAGATTACACGTGAACAAACGGGGACTTTCGCCGGTTGGTTGCAGACACGTGCCATGCATGACGACGCTGTTGAAGATGACCTGTACTTGCTGTCCCAGTTACCATCTTCGAATATAATGACTTTCAAAGGGTACGAGATAAATGGGAATACATTTTACACGATCACCCAAGATAAAAAGAGCACCAACCAAAACAGTGGTGTCCGCTTTGATGCAGCAACCAAGAGGGGAAAGGAAAAATATTATGGTTACATTGAGGAGATATGAGAACTTGACTATGGACGTGGTTTGAAGGTCCCTTTGTTTCGGTGCAAATGGGTCAATCTGACACGAGGCGGGGTAACAGAAGACCCGCAGTACGGAATGACAATAGTGGATGTCAACAATCTTGCGTACGCAGACGAACCATTCGTCCTAGCCAATGATGTGGCGCAGGTTTTCTATGTGAAGGACATGTCTACCAAGCCGAGAAAAAGAAAAGATAAGGAAGCGAATACATCATACGATGAGCCAAAGCGCCACATAGTTCTTTCAGGGAAAAGAAACATCGTGGGAGTGGATGACAAGACAGACATGTTAGAAGATTATGAAAAGTTTCATGAAATTGCTCCCTTCAAAGTGAATACTGACCCGAGCATCCAGTTAAATGATGAAGATTGTCCATGGTTACGGTGCAAAGGGACACACACGAAGAAAAAGTTTTACACCCAAAGATCCCACTTTGGGATGTGACCGGCTTCACTGTCATCACTTTCTTCTCTAGTGAGTTTCCGGACTTATATATATATCTGGAAAGTCCCACTTTGGACAAACCGTAGGGAATCTTTGTAATAGTTAGGGTGCTTATATGTTTTGGCATTTGAAACATGTACTTTTGTGCTTCGGACAAACTTCATCAATTTTCAACCCTTTCTGACTTCATTTTCTATTTTTCATGCATTTACTGATTTTTTTGAGCTAAATGACCCTGAAATTGAAAAGCACAACAAATGAACTCTGAAAACGTTGAAAATTGGCTTGGTATCATCATTTCACCCACATAGCATGTGCAAAAAAGTTGAGAGGGTAACGAAAAAAATTGGATGCACTTCGTGTACAAAATGGACAATCTCTTTCGAAGTATCACGATTTCGGACGAAAACTCATCTGTTACAAAGGCATTTCATTTTTTTTAAATAACCTAAGTATTACCAAATTGAATATAATGACAAAACACACTAATATTAAACAGAAGAAAAAAGAATCAATGAAAAATCTATTTTTAAAGTAAAGTTATTCACAAACTACTAATTCACACAAATTTCAAATAATTAAATTTAAACTATTCAAAGTTGAAAACTACTGGCACTAACAGAAAGTTTATAATTTTTTTTACCTAAAGCAAAAAGATTCACAAAGAAACTCTAAATAAAGCAAAAAACAACTCAGAAATAAAAGAAAATAAATAAAGCAGAAAACAAAAAAAAGAAAAATAAATAGATTAAAAAAAGCCCGCCTACTGGGCCACAACGGCCTGCATACGACTAGAAACCCAACCTGTAGTTGGGCCAGGATGCAGGCCCGCAAGGCCCCGTAGGCCCATAGGGCAGCACAGGTGAGGTAGGCCCAGAAGGCCTGCTTTAGAGAGGAGCTCGAAGGAGCAGCCGCGGCTGGGTTTATAAACCAGTGCGGCTGCCCTTCGCTGGGCGAGGTGGGACTAAACTTTGTGCACCACGGCTGTGGCAGCACACCACCTTTAGTCGCGGTTGGTGGCTCCAACCGCAACTATAGGCGGTCGCTTTCCGCCGCTTTGGCTGGCCAAAAGTGACCTTTAATACCGGTTGGTGGCTCCAACCGGGACTAAAGGGGGGCGCATATATATACACCACTTGAAATTTTTTTCAGTTTCCCTCTGCTTCTTCGTCTCTTCGACCACATGAACAGAGGACATCGCCGCCGCCGCCGACGCGTCGCCAGGCTGCCCCGACGCTGTCGCCGCCCACGCCGTCGCCGCCCCCGACGCGCCACCCCCCGTCGCCGCCCCCGTCGCGCGCCGCCCCCCGTCGTCGCCCCCGTCGCGCGCCGCCCCCCGTCGCCTCACCTCGCCGGCCGGCGCCCCGCTCTGAGCCCCTGCCGCCATGGCCGCCCTCCCTTCTGTTTTTCTGTTTTTTAGTTTTTTATACTTTTAGTCATAGAAATGTTAGATGAATTAGATATATAAATGTTAGATGAATGTTTTTTTAGTTTTTTATACTTTTAGTTATTGAAATGTTAGATGAATTTTACATATATAAATGTTAATTAGATGAATTTTGACATTTTTTTTCACTAGATGATTAGATGTATATTGAAAAAAGTTTGAATGTTGCATATTTCACGATGCAATATTTGATCCAATGTAACTAGATGCAAGAATTTTGACATATGTCAAAGTTTGAATTTTGACATATGCAACATTTGATCATATGTCAAAGTTTGATCATATGTCAAAGTTTGATCTAGTGAAATATGATCAAATATGCAACATTTGATCATATGTCAAAGTTTGAATTTTGACATAGATGCAAGAATGACATAGATGTACATTTGAGAGGAAGTTTGAATTTTGACATCCAATGTAACTAGAATTTTGACATTTGATCCAATGTATAGCAATTAGTATTTGCAAAAGTTGCATATTTTAATGTTGTATTTGCAAAAGTTTGTTATGTATTTGCAATTAATTAGTATATGTATGTATAGTACAATAGATTCTCTTAGTCCTTTAATAAGGGATTTATCAAGAATGCCCCCCATTATGGATGTGCACAAGTTGATCCATTTTTTTTCTGATCTCATATATATATATATATATATTCTTCTATATGTCACGTTGTCTATCAAAGTATTGAAGAAATCTATGGCTTCATCATTAGCCGGAAGTAACAGACGCATGATGGTACGAAGCTCTCCAAAGTTGTTTTGGAACGGAGTTCCTGATTGGATAATTCGCTTTTTGGTACGAATTTCAGCAAAGGCCTTCCAAATAGCGATATTCGGAAGGCTCTTGCTGAACGTCGTACCAAAAAGCTAATTATCCTATCCGGGACTTCGTTCCAAAACAATTTGGAGAGCTTCATACCATCCTGCACCTGTTACTTCCGGCTAATGATGAAGCCATAGTTTTCTTGAATCCTTTGATACTGGACAACGTGACATATAGAAGGATAGATGAGATCAGGAAAAATATGGACCATTTTCTGCACATCTAGAATGGTGCCATTTTGTTAAATCCCTTAAAGGTTAAGAGAATCCGTTATGATTCTGAATCATGTTCCTAGCCAGGGACTAAAGGTTTTCCTCGTATATTAAGAAATCACAATCCAAACATTTAAAAAATGTTACATTTGCATAGAATTTGTTCTCGACGTCAACGATGCCCGACCTGCATCCTCGTCGTCGACCCGTTCGCGACGACGTCCTGCTTCAGAGGCGCCATGTCCGAGACTGGGCTCCGCCGGGCTGGCACTGGGAGGTGATACCTTCAGGGGCGCGCATCTTGGTGTGGAACCCAGGTCCCGTCGTCGACCCAGAGCTTCTTTGGTGGCGGGTGCGTGGGCCACATTCGGTGCGGAGGCTGGCATCCCCCGCGGAGGTGGTACATCCCCGTGTCAGGGAGGAGGACGAGCACGTCCGTCACTACATGGTTGCGTTGGACGTCAGGTTCTCCAATACCTGGCAGGTTCTTCAGGATCTCACCCGAGCTATGATCCTGTGATGGTTCCTTCTCTTTGGGTGTCCACCGCGAGTGAACTAGATTATTCGATAGTATTTGATCTGTATTAGCTAGTGATGTATTCGAGATTATAATTATTCGATAACATTCGAGACGATGTATTCGAGATTATATTCGATGATGCATATCAATTATCTGGATTATTCGAGATGCATATTATCTACTATGATTCAGTTTTTCCTTATTGATTGCATGCATGCATTCTAATTTGAATACTAAATTGTTTTATCTTTCTTCTGGATTAGTAAAATAAAAGCTATGGACAATACCGGCAGAGAAGGAGAAGAGGCCCTGTTCGACATCATACACTCCCCGAGCCTAGATGGGAATGAAGAAGATGACGGCTCACAATATCTGAACCCTACCGGTGCGGGTATGATATTTGATGAAGATGAATGAATAGATGAAGTCCAGACCTTCGATGACGAAGGAAATGTTGTTCTTGAAATAACAAAGACCGGCGAGGTATATTTATATAAGCAGGCATCTGGTGATCATCACATGTTTTAATTGATTTGTATATATATTAACGAATCGATCTTTCTTCTTTTAGCCCTCCGGATCGAGAAATCTTCTACAAGCAGCAGGACAGTTCGAGGCCCGGCCAAAAAGTTGAAGGATGGCATAAAGTACAACATCGATGCCATCAAACCTAATGGCGAACCACACGAACCTAAGAAGAATGCGAACAAGTTCATTCGTCAATGCGGAGTTATTGTCAGGGACCAAATCCCGATCTCCATTCAAGAATGGAAAAAGCCAGCAAAGGAATTTTCAGATGTTACTTTTGTCGACCAAAGAGCAAAAGATGGGCTTTGGGAATCTCTCATGTCACATTTCACCCTACTAGATCATTTCACAGATGCAGATGTGGAGAAAGTAAAGAACGCTGCTCTTAGGAAGATGGCGATAGCATTCAACAACCACAAGAAAAGTATATGGGCCGCGTACAATAATGCAGGAAAGAAGACTCCAGAATTCAAGGGAACACTGGAGAAGGCAAGAGCTCACTGGGACGCTTTCATGAAATTCAAGGAATCGGAAGTAGCTCAGGAACGGTCGAGAAAAAACAAGATTAATGCCGCGAAAAAGGAGTGGCACCATAAGCTGGGGCCAGGTGGCTACGAGGTGGCCCGGCCTAAGTGGGATCTCGCCGAGCAAGAGATGATGGATGCAGGGGTCACTCCGGTTACATTGAGCTGGCCCCCCAGGTCCAGGACTTGGTTCTATGCGCATGGGGGGATGTTGGACCCAAAGACAGGCGAGGTTTTGGAGCGGGCAGGTTTTAAAGGAGCCGATGTGCGTATACTTGTTGCAATAGAAGAGGCTCGAACAGGGGTGTTCAAGCCCAACAGAGAGAACGACGAGCTTACGCGCGCCCTGAAGAATCCTAAACACCCGGGAAGAACACGAGGCAAAGGTGTTGTTCCGTGGTTTGAGGGGTTTGTGGACTGGAACGCCGACTACAGAAGCCATGCGAGAAAGAAGCAGCAGGAGGAGCAGAAGAGGAAGCTGGAGGAGGAGGAGAGGAAGCAGGAAGCAGACCGCCTTCGCATCGTAGAATCAAAGCACGCGGAGTTGGCACTCGCTTTCTAGCGGCAGCAGCAGCAGATCGACTCACTTAGCCAGGAAAGGGGGTCTCAGCAGCGGTAGCAGCTAGCGGATCCAGCATTGGATAGCACTGTCCCATCCATGCCGAGAAGCAGCATGGGTTCCGCCCCGGGCGATGATGCACTGCTGGATAGATACCCTGTGGATGATATCATAGATACGACAACTTGTGAGCTACACTTTAAAATGAAGAACATATCCATGAAGGTGGCGGACGGCGGTGCTTATACAAATCCCCCTGAAGCAACCTTCCATTGCAATCTGATTCCAGCTGGCTATGCTCGTGTCGGGGTTGATGAAGTGGTGGCACAATATTCGGGGCTAGAGCTTGATATTCCTGGAGGTGACGACGAGCGCACACTGGGAGAGGCCGTACATCGTATCATTCTATGGAGAAAGGATTGCATCGTCTTTCCAAGGCCACCGACACCGCGTCAGCCGGCTCCTCCTCCAAGTCCGCCGCCACCTCAACAGACTCCCGCTCCTCCAAGTCCGCCACCGCGTCAGCAGACTCCTCCTCCTCCAAGCCCGCCACCGCGTTAGCCGACTCCTCCTCCTCCAAGCCCGCCACCGCGTCAGCCGACTCCTCCTCCTCCAAGTCCGGCACCGCGTCAGCCTCCTCCTCCTCCTCCAAGTCCGGCACCGCGTCAGCCGACTCCTCCTCCAAGTCAGGCACCGCGTCAGCCGTCTCCGCCGCCTCAGCGGGCTCTGCCGCCTAAGCAACAGCGGAAGAGAGGCGCCGCAGCTACGGCGCCTAGCGGTACAACAGGAGGCAAGAAATACAGATTTGGTCCAAGCCTCAAGCCTCTTCCGAGGTTGCCTTACCACCTGACTGATGAAGAAAACGAGCTCGAAGTGCAAGCCCAAGTGAAGGCCCATTTTGGACCGAAACCGCCCCCGCCGCAAGAGGAGAAAGTACCTGAGCATTTCATTGACCACTTTATTCGTATGGCTCAACCACCAGCTCACAAGCATATTGACTCAGACTATGAGCGCCAAATCAAGAAGTCATATGAAGGACAAAAAAAGGAGTCGAGCTCGAGGTCAAGCCAAGCAGCTACCAAAAAAAGCGGGAAAACTGTTCCCGAGCTAGGAGAACAGGCGGTGCAATCTATCCCCCCGCTCATTGTACCAACACATGTGAGTACCGGCGCCGATTAGCTGGTAATAACCAATGATCATAGAAGGCAGGCTGAAGAGGCCGGTGTCATAGTAGAACAACTCCTAGGCATCGAGCCCATCGAAACGTTTAAAGTGGAGGAACTAACACGGAAATATGCCCGCGGCAAACCTATGGTCAAGCCTGAGGAGATCAAGCATCTATCAACGAGAATATATGAATTGCATCAATGGTACATGAGAGAAGCCAAGACTACCAATAAAGAGTCCCTCATGGTGCAAGTCAAAGAAGAGCATTACTTCCATGAAAAAGCTCTGTGGGTTGAGTTTCAAGAACTGTTTCAGTTCTTCAATCAAGACGCACTCGACAAATCTATCGTCAGTTGCTATTCTCTGTAAGTGATTTCTTTCTGTAAGTTAAGTCTCTAGCTAGATGTAGTGCATGTTCATTAACTGTAATTATCCTCACTATATTCTTTTTTGTGGTATTACGCAGAATGAAGATCTATGAAATGAAAAAAGCTGGATGCTATGGCATTGGGTTCATTGACCCAAATACCATTAATCAAGAGACATGGTCACGTGAATATGATCGACCATACACAAAGAAAACCTTGCTAGAGTTCTTGGTGTGGCTAAATACCCAACCAGAAATACTACTTCCTTACAACTTCGGGTGAGTGACACTGTCTTGTACTACAAATTCTGTTTTTGCTTAGTAGATGTTAATAAGTGTAGTTGATGAGTTATGCACATGCCCGCTTAATTATACAAACATGTGTGCATGCAGTTTCCACTGGATCTTGTTAATCATTGAAGTTGACGAGGGAAAATTTCAAGTACTGGACTCACTACTTAAAGATGTTAATGAATACTCAATCGTAAGGGGGAAGGTCGACAGGTAATTTTAATCATTATCGCACTATGTCGGCCTCTTTAGTTCGTTTCCTAATATCAACTAATTAGTAACTCCTTTATTCATTTTCTTTGCTGGCGGGCAGGGCTTGGGAAAAGTTCATCAAAAAGGTTAAAGGCCAATGGAAACAACAGCTGACATGGGTGCGACCCAAGGTAATTAATTAAGTAGTACTAGCTAGCTAATTAACATCTCTTTAATTCTAGTTTCAATACCATTATCATGCTTGATTAATTATTATATGATTGAATTCTATTCTCATAAAGGCCCTGAAGCAGGCGCCGGGGACTAATTTATGTGCATACTACGTTTGCAAGAACATTCGCATGATGGCGTCCGAAAGGAGCAAAGATGATAGAAACCAATGGGTACGTTTGCCAGAACACTATTCACAATTTTTACATCATTATCTAATATATACACACACAACTAATACATGCATATTGATCTCCTTCTTTAAAGATGAGGGACATGCGGGATAACCTCCTACCAGAGAATCACGTACGAGCGATTCAAGAGGAAATAGCGGGATTTTTGCTCGACCAGGTCATAGATCCCAAAGGAGAATACCATTACACCGTACCTAGCTAGATCGACCTGATGCCTCCATGTAATGATTTGCAAATTGTAGGAGAAATTGTATATACCAAATTGTATATATATATATATGTATGTGAATGATCGTGCGATAAATTCGATGATATATATATATATGATCGGTTCTACGAGAAATTCTATTTATATATATGCATAACGTGTACAATATGTAGTAGCGTAAAATATGTTTGAAATGAAAAAGAATTAAATGCAAAACACAAAACTAAAACAAAAAATAAATCATAAACCCATAAACCCCTAAACCTTTTAGTCCCGGTTGGTGTTACCAACTGGGACTAAAGGTCTCCCAGCCCCCGGCGGGCGCTCGTGCCACGTGGTGGGCCTTTGGTCCCGGTTCGTGTTGAACCGAGACTAAAGGGGGGGGGGGGACCTTTAGTCCCCATCCTTTAGTGCCGGTTGCAGAACCGGCACTAAAGGCCCTTACCAATCGGCACTACAGCCCGATTCTGCACTAGTGTTCGTTGATTCCTGTAGTGAAAATACGCTGGACCACTACGTCTCTTATAGACTACTCCCTCCGTTCCATTATATTAGGTGCATTAGTTTTCTAGGGGAATTCCAAATCATAAGGTGTATTTGGGTTCCACCTATTTGATTGCTGAATTTGTCCCTGGTTCGGTTGTTTCCATGCAATGCCCACGCTAAGAAAAATGGCCCGACCCTCCCTATCGATTTCCTTTCCTTCCTATTCTTTACGCATGAAATAACGCTACTACGAATCAGTAAAAAAAATAGGCACCTCACAGGGGATTAGCGAGAAGTTAGCATGGAAAATCTTCTATTGCTAGGTTAGGAAGGAGATAAGGCAGGTGACCGGGGAATTGAGCATGACTTGTGGCATGGCCAACCAATGCCGATCGAGGACAGAAGGAAAGAGATTGCATGGGGGGGGGGCACTACTGGAATCAACCTATTTACCGAGTGCCAGCGGCGTGCCCTTTGCCGAGTGCCGCACTCGTCATACCCACTTTCGACAAAGCGAGCTTTTGCTGAGTTCTTTCCATCGGGCACTCGGCAAAGTCGTTGCTGAGTGTCATAAGCGGGTACTCAGCAAAATAATGGTGCTTGACATCTAGCTGACGGAAATGGCGCCTGCCACATGACAGTGGTTTTGCCGAGTGTCGTGGGGCATGCACTCGCCAAAGATCAGAGCAACCAGGGGTTGCCACGTGTCCCTAACTTCTGCCGAGTGCCTCTTGTTAGACACTCAGCAAACCTTTTGCTGAGTGTTATTCAGTCGGGCACTCGGCAAAAGTGTCTAGGCAAACCAGTGCCAGCGCGCACCAGGGGCCACCACATGTACCCTTTGTCGAGTGTATGCCTCCTGGCACTCGGCAAAAACATTTCTTTGCCAAATGTAACACTCGGCAAAGCAATCCACAGGCTTCTTTTTTTCATTTACAGATAGCCCACAATTCAAACAGCACATCACATGTCACCCTTTCATTCAAATACCACAACTCATCAACATTTCATTCAAATATTCACAACTCATCACCTTTCAAATATCACAAGTCATCACCATTTCATTCAAACATCACATAACATATAATTCACATATCTCACGGTATGCAAATAAGTAGTCACATAATAAGTAGTCAAACAAGTAGTCACATAACAACTCATGATCAAGTATGCAAACATGTACTCAAACACAAGCATTATACATCTCACAAGTTCACTGTGGAGGAGGAAGAAAGGGGGCGTCAACCAAACGAGCAGAAAGAGCCAACTGGTTATTTTTGAAGAGGCAAGGTGTTAGATATTGTAGCAAAGACATTTGTTACTTCCTCTTGGATATTATGGGCAAGAACTATATTGCAGTTTTTCCTACCAGTAAGCTCGTTCTACCACAAACCTCTCCGCCATGGCTCACTGGCAGCTGTCAGGATTCCATGGTGTCCACTGAGACTACTTGTGGTCTTGTTTTATGAAGTAGTTATACTCGTCACGGACATGCGTATCATGTGCGATATGATAGATCTTAGTAGTAAGTCCCGGAGGCATAGTTTGTTGTATAGTTTCCTAAAATGCCTCTGATGGGTTGTATCCTTTATTTCCTGCTGTCTGAACTCTTACTTTCGAACTTGTACTAAGAACCTATGTATGAATCTGTATGCAAGACATGGATACCACTATGTATGGCTTGTATGCTCTATTCCCATGTAGAGCATATGTTTTAATCCTTACTTTGATATACCTTTAACTTTTTCAAAAAGATAAGTGATTGGGAAGGTGTGCATTGAAGAAGTGGGGGTCCACCTTGAACCTTTGTGTTCATGCCCATGGGAATAATGTAAATCTTTATCATGCAAGCTTCTCATAAAAATAAGTATCCCTTTGTATAAACCATCCAGTATCCTTCATTCGATTCCCTTGCAATTGTTGTTCTCACTGTGTTGTTCTCATTCAATATGTCTAGGATAAACCAACTTGATTACCTCTTCCATTTCTCAGACAATGTTAAAATATTTGCATCCCGCAGATTAAGAAACCCATCCAGCTTCTATTTCGTTCTACCTTGGAGTATTACACTCTTTTGTATCGAGGATCTCATCGAATCTTGATGAAGTAATAATTCTCACCATTTTTAGTCGTTCCTCAGATTCTGAGTTGTTTATCACTCGAGAACGCCAACAAGTTAATTGTAATGTGGATTCAATACTCGTATTAAATCATATGGCTTGAAAGTTTAAGGACAATAATGCCATCCCTTGTGTGCTTGACTACTTCATTGCCATGCCAAGCTTGAATGCTACCTACTATTTTCCCCTACTGCACAATTCAAACAATGAACTAAGCTTGTGCCAAGTTTTCAACATTATACCGTTCTGCCTTGAAAAGCAAGATTGTTTCCGAGCTTAGTGACATATCCGTGGTTCCATCAACCTTCTCACTCATCATTTCTTTTTCCTTGCTCATGTATCTATAGAATTACATCTTCATGGAGCCTATGTGGCCGATGATCACAACACCAAGAAATCAGTGAATTTGTTGTTGGGCCCATCAGCAACATCCTTGTCTTCTCCCAAGATGTGAAGTGAATTTGTGGTGAACATAAAAACTCTGTGTGGAAAGCTTTTCTAAATACCATCTTTGTGCTTACTTCATGACTTATGTGTTTTGCTGTGACAATGCTATTTCTCTCTAGCTCACATGCATTTGGTGCAAGTTGTCACTGTGAACTTGAACAAAGTTTGATTTGTATCCTCTAGATTCCTCCCAAATCAATCATGCATGTGCGGAGTATTCTTGAACTTATAGATTGTCACCTTTCCCCATTTATTCTTTTCTAAACATGCAAGAGCATAGTCTTAAGTGTTAAAACTGCTCCGACTTACCCAAGAACTTCGTTTTCCTTCTATAGTGTCTCCCAACAAAGACTTGATCATATTTTATTATACTTCAGGTCCCTCTAGAAACTCGATGAAGTTGATGTTGTGACTGGCATGTTATCTGGTAGAACTATAGCCAAAATTTCCAGTTTCCCTTAGAACAACCACTCCTCCCTAAGGAATTAGTATGGCTTATTCTAGAAATTGCCCCTTATGTATTCTTTCTATTCCTGGAACCCAACCATTACTTCGTCACTATATCATTGCCACACTGAACTATGAGTGAGGTATCTAGAACCTCCAACAAAACATTATCAGCGGAATGCTAAAGGTTCCTTGGTCGATTATCCAAACACTGTTGGATTGGTAAACATCATGATCTTCTTTTCCCCTTGAGCTATTTTTCATCTATCCACCATGATGGTACGAAGTGAATCACTTTGATCTTGATCATCCAAATAATTCGGCAATGTTTGAGTCCTCAAGTGCATGCTTGGGCAATGTGATTTCTCCTTCCGTATCCGTTGTGAATGTGCCTTTCAATTACCAAATTGTTCTCATAACTACAATTTTTCATTCCAACCGGAGCATGTCATTCTTTTGAATTCCTTACAAAAGATCTCTTATCAATCCTAAGTTTCATGCAAAGAAACTCTATGATCCTTGTATCAGAAATTATCCTATGCACTTGGCTTCATATATATTTCCATGAGCCACCTTCCTTAAGATGTTCTATTCCGGTATCAAACACAAGTTAAATCTTTAGTACTTTGAATTCTTTTCACATTCTATTCCAAGCATGGAACAGATACCTACCAATTTGGAACTTCTTGTACCTCCTTCCATCATTTTGGATGTGTTTCATATGTTTCTACTCCAGAGATGCTTTTATGCCTCCTTCCATGAGTTAACCATCACAAACCCAATCTTTGTAGAGATTCATCTTTCCAGAGTTTTCCCTCTTGTCTTTTTCATATTTCGATGAAGACCCCGAAGGAAAGATGCCAAGTTTGTCATGATGCAGAAGAAAATGGAAACACCAACGCAATGGATCTACCACCTTGAGAAGAGCAAACTGGAACAAGAAGATTCGTTAGATTTATAGCCCAATCTTTTCCCTCTTACCTGACCTCTTAAATCTCAGGGCATGATTTATTTGAGAGGAGGAGAGTTGTAATAGCCCCAACTATAATAATGTAATTAACCTAATTAGTCTTGCAATGTCACCCTAGTTGCATTTATCTAAATTGAATTAGGAATTAATTCAACCCTCTAAAATTAATTAAAAATTCAAAAAAAATATTTTTCAAAAATGTCTAAAACATTTTATTAAATCTCAAGACTTGTCTAGGACCTCATCTTGCTATATGGGTTCCTCCAAATATTTTTTTGGATTAAAAAGGATTCAAAGTTGGATTTTAGAATTAAATTATAACCCTCTTTAATTGGGCCAAATAATTCAAACAAATAAGATACTAGTCCAAAAATGTTGAAAATTAATATGTTACTTTGTAATAGTGTTGTTGAGTTACACAAAAAGTTTCAATAAATTTGAACTTCATTTGATACCCTAATTAATTCCAAAACAATACCAAAAGAATTACATAAACAGAATAATGGAAAACCTCACTGTGCACTTAGGCCCACAACTATAGTAGCTGGCCCAACCTAGCCCACAACGACAATCGTCGTCTTCCTCCAGGTGTTGCCACGCGTGCGCCCGATGCATGCCCTCGCCGGCCGATGCTGGATAGCTGCCGCTACAGGAGCTCCAGGAGGGGATAAGGTTTTTGCCCTCGACCCCCAGGCAAACCCTAGCCCCACTTTCCCTTCTCTCTCACTCGCCCTCACCATTTGGATGCCACCAGAGAATGCCATCGCCATGGCCGACCTCACCGCCTGTGGCGCCCCCGACTCAATCGTACACTAATCATACACGCAAATGTGTACGATCAAGCACAGGGACTCACGGGAAGATATCACAACACAACTCTAACACAATTTAAACGGAGGTCCACAATATTATAGACCAGGGATCCGAAGATCCGAATACATAAGTCAGTCATACAAATATAATCTGAGTACAGACATAGTTAGACAAGTTTTGCCTTAAGAAGGCTAGCACAAACAGCGACACTAGATCGAAAGGCGTTGGCCTCCTGCCTGGGAGCCTGCGATCCTACTCCTGGTCATCTGGCTCGATCCAGTAGTAAGTACCCTCTGGACCCTCCTGGTAGTAAGCTCCGGTGGTGGCATCTGGCTCCTGGACTCCATCGTCTGATGTATCATCAATGTGGGGTATATGGGGAAAAGAGAAAGTAAAGCAACCGTGAGTACTCATCCAAAGTACTCAGCAAGCAAGGATCTATACTACATATGCACATTATCAATGGAGAAAGGCTGTATATGTGGACTGGGCTGCAGAAAAGCCAGAATAGAGAGAAGGCCTTATTCCTATCGAAGACTAGCATATTCAAACATCTTCACAAGGCCGTCATCTTGCAGCAGTAGAAGAGAGTAGAATAGCATTTTATTTAGCAAACATGTTGAAGTACAGCTTAAAGATCCTTCCTCGACTCCCAAGCGAGAAAGCGATCCCGAAGCTTCAATTAAGTAACAAGTATCCAGTTTAAGTAGTAGATCGGGATACACAAACTGAGCGTCCTTTACCGTAGGACCGGCTATCGATAGAAGATTCATCCCTGCAGGGGTGCACTACTGTTACCCAACACGCTCGATCAACTCTAGCCGGACACACTTGCTGGGTAATGCCCGTCCTCGGAAGATCAACACAAAGCAGCGCTCTACCTAGGCTCGGCAGAGAGGTCAGCACGCCGGACTAACCTATGCACCCAGAGGTCTCGGGCCATCGCCCTGGGCACCCTGCGCGTTGCGAGACTGGCCGGGGTGCAGGCGCGACACTGAACTCGTCAGTGAAGTATCCAACCCAATCCTGACAATCAGCCCGCACGGTGAATCGTGACGTCAGACGAGCTTTCGGAGAAACGTACTTCGCAGAGGGTCCCATAACCATTATCCCGCGTGGTGGTAGTGCGTATAGGGCACGTCGACCCACTCAGATCACACACCCAAATCCAATAGGCTCAATTAGTATCAAGCGGAGACAATCAGAGTCTCTGATGCTCCGCCACAATGTCACACTCGAGTGCCCTTCCGGCACACCCGAAAATCATAGATCCCCAGCGGGTACCCACCAGGGTGGACCCGCCTGTAACAGAGGTCAAGTAATCGTGTGGTCATAACATCAAGGGGGAAACCCGAGGAATCACCCTCGGCGGATTCCACTCGACGAAATCATCAGGGCGAACGTATGAGGTATCACCCTCGAGGTTCACACTGAGGGGTCGCACGACAGAGTCGTATCGGAAGTGGAGAAGGAGGATTCACCCTCGATGACCACGACCGAACAGCTACACTGCAGAGTATTCATCAGGAGTGCGTTATGAGGTATCACCCTCGGCACTCGATAGTTACTACGCAGAGTCGTACAACTAAGGGGGTGTGAAGTGAGGTGTCGGTCTCTAGTCGATGATCACGTTGATCGAGTCGTCGATGATCAAGCAGGGGCAACAAAGGAAAGGTGGTGGGGTCACTGATGGTTCACTCCAACCTAAACTAAACAGTTTATCATAGGCAGGTAAGGTAGCAATGAACAGGTTACAACAGCAGGCTATGTATCATAGGCAGGTAAGGTAGCAATGAACAGGTTACAACAGCAGGCTATGCATCAGAATAGGAGCATACATTAACAGTAGCAAAATCTAATGCAAGCAGGAGAATAGAATGGGTGATATCTGGAATGCTCAAGGGGGGGGGGGGGGCTTGCCTGGTTGCTCTGGCAAGAGGGGAAGGTCGTCAACGGGCTGCTCGTCGGTAGAGTAGTTGTACCCGGGTGCAGCGTCGTCGGTCTCGGCGTCTATCGAGAGAGAGAAGGAGGGGGAGAGAAACAATAAATTCACGGCAATAATGCAAACAACATGTATGACATGCCTATATGATATGCCGAGGTGTTCTACTGCCCTACTAAATGATTTAGTTAATTTAGGAATTTATTTGGATTTATTTAATTAAAGTTCGGCACTATTCATTTACTGAAAACGGTCTAAAAGTTCAACGTTCTTATAGCTGCGGGCGTCTGACGGGAATACGAAGGACGTATTCAGGTTCGTATCGAAATTCTGAGCAAGTTTCATATATAAAATATTTCCATCGGGGCGCGGGGCTCGGCGAGGGGCGGTCGGGCTCGATCTCGATCCAGGAGGGGATCGGGGGAGGAGTGGGGGGGGGGGGGGGGTGCGAGGGTAGTGGGTAGTGGCTAGGGTTTCTGGGGGTCTCCCAGGGGGATAAGGGAGGCGGGGGGGCCGCCGAGCCAGCTGGGCTGGGGCCCAGTTGGGCGGGGGGGGGGGGGTTCTCTTTTTCTTCTTTTTCTTTTTGTTCTGTTTTTCTTTTGTCTTCTCTTTTATTTATTCTCTTTTCTCAATTTAGTAAATAGTTAGGCCACCAAATGATTTTTGTAAAACATAACAATTGCTCCAACAAATACTAGGTATTACCTAGCACTACCAAAAATTAGTTTGGAGTCAACTTGAGTTCACATAATTTTGTTATAATAAATAATATGCATTAATCCTAGCTGTTTTAATTATGTTAGAGCCACCCAATTATTTTATTATTTGTTAGTTTCAATTTTAGACTAGCCTCTGCAATATTTGTTATTTATCGAACATTTTAGTTTTTATGTTGGACAACTTTTATATTTCACTTTCATTTAAATTTGAATTTGACTTAGGAGTTGAAATGCAATATGATGCTAATGATGATTATGCAGTGTTAACCATGCTGACATGTCATTATCAAAAGTGATTACTATTGCTAATCACCGGGGGTGTTACAACTCTCCTCATCTATTAAGAATTCTCGTCCCGAGAATTAAGAGGAAGACTGAAAGAAGGCGGGGTATTCTTCGCGAAGACGATCCTCGCGTTCCCAAGTGGCCTCATCTTCAGAATGATTTGACCACTGAACCTTGAGGAATTTGATTGACTTTTGACGAGTCCGTAATTCAAGCACTTCGTGATCCACAGCTCTAATAGGATCCTTGAAGCAGCGACGGAGTTTTGATACATGAAAGGCGTCATGTACTTGAGAAAGATTAGGCGGCAACTGCAATTGATATGCCACTTCTCCTCAATGGGCAAGAATACGGAACGGGCCAATGTAGCGAGGAGCTAACTTGCCTTTGATTCCGAACCTATGAGTGCCTTTCAACGGAGTGATGCGGAGGTAAGCTTGCTCGCCAGGTTGATAGACTATTTCCTGGTGCTTTCGGTCATAGTTGCTTTTCTGACGAGACTGAGCAGTTTTCAAATGTTCATGGACAATGCGGACTTGATCTTCAGCTTGCTGAATAATGTCCGGTCCGACGAGTGAGCGTTCCCCAGTTTCTGACCAATTCAGAGGGGTTCGACACTTATGACCGTATAGAACTTCAAACGGTGCCATCTTCAGACTAGCTTGATAGCTATTGTTGTAAGAGAATTCGGCATACGGGAGAGATTCCTCCCATTTCTTACCGAAGGAGATGACGCAAGCTCGAAGCATATCTTCGAGCACTTGATTAACTCGTTCAACTTGACCCTGTGACTGAGGGTGAAAAGCGGTGCTGAAAGACAGATGTGTTCCCATAGCTTCTTGGAAACTATTCCAGAATCTGGAGGTGAAGAGGCTGCCACGATCAGAACTGATCTCCAACGGAACACCGTGGAGTGACACAATTCGGGAAACATACAAGTCTGCTAACTGGCTAGCAGTGATTGTCTCCTTAACTGGCAGAAAGTGAGCAACCTTGGAGAATCGTTCAATGACGACAAATATAGCATCATTACCCTTCTGGGATTTGGGAAAACCAGTAATGAAATCCATTTGGACCTTGTCCCATTTCCATTCAGGAATTGCAAGGGGTTGCAGAGTTCCTGCGGGCCTTTGATGTTGAGCTTTAACGCGGCGGCAAACGTCACACTCAGAAACATAACGAGCAATATCTCGCTTCATATTAGGCCACCAGTATCTCTGACAAATGTCACGGTACATCTTTGTGCTACCAGGATGAATTGACAGAGGAGTGTCATGAGCTTCCATCATAACGTGTTCTCTCTCATCTTTGAACTTAGGTACGTAGAGACGGTGTTGGAAAAATAGGATCCCATCATTATCAAGATGGAACTCCGACGGTTTTCCTTTTTCAAGGTATCGCTTGATCCTTTCAACTTCAGAGTCATACCGTTGCATAGTTTTGATGCTGTGTTCTAAATCTGGTTCGACAACCAGGGTATTGAGATAACCCTGTGGAACAATATGGAGGTTCAATTTACGAAACTCTTCATAAAGAAGAGGTTGTGATTCCTGAACCATATGGTTGCTGCAATAAGCCTTGCGGCTCAAAGCATCGGCCATTACATTTGCCTTGCCAGGGGTGTATGAGATATTCATATCATAATCGGCAATTGTCTCGAGCCATCTTTGTTGACGAAGGTTCAGATCCGGTTGAGTATATAAATACTTCAAAATTTGATGATCCGTATATATCTCACAATGGTTACCGAGAAGGTAATGTCGCCATAGCTTCAGGGCATAAATAACCGCAGAAAGTTTGAGATCGTGCACTGGGTAATTTTCTTCGTGAGGACGCAATTGTCGGGAGGCATAAGCAATCACCTTGCGTTCTTGCATTAGGACACAGCCTAATCCTTGACGGGAGGCATCGCAGTATATCACGAAATCCTTTTGGGAATCCGGGGGTGCTAATACTGGGGCAGATGTCAATTTATCTTTTAGTGTCTGAAAGCTTTCTTGACATTTTTCTGTCCACTCAAATTTTACACCTTTGTGAAGCAGATTTATCAATGGTTTTGCAATCTTGGAAAAGTTCTCAACGAATCGACGGCAATAACTTGCAAGTCCAAGAAAACTTCTGACTTGCTTGACATTCTTCGGGGGAGTCCAGTCAAGAATAGCCTGAACTCGTTCGGGGTTAACAGCAATTCCATCCTTGGAAATCACATGTCCAAGGTAAGTTACTTCAGAAAGCCAAAATTCACATTTGGAATACTTGGCATACAACTGGTGTTCTCGGAGCCTTTCTAGTACCAAACGGAGGTGTTCAGCATGTTCTTCTTTATTCTTAGAATATATCAGGATATCATCCAAATAAACCACGACGAATTTGTCGAGCTAATCCATGAATATATAATTCATCAAACGGGAGAACGTAGCTGGGGCATTCGTTAGTCCAAATGACATGACGGTGTATTCATAGGAGCCATAACGAGTGACGAATGCAGTCTTGGGAATATCCTCTTCACGGACACGGATCTGGTGATAACCCAACCTCAGGTCGAGTTTAGAGAACACCGATGATCGATCAACTTGCTGGATCCTACTCTCCGTGTGCACTCTGATGCAGAATCCGGTCTCGAGCTGTAAGAAGAGGTCCACGTGCGGGTGTATGACCTCCAACAGCAGGCTAATCAATACCAGCATACATCTGAGTCCTGCGCGGGTAAAGGATGTGCTCCGGATGTATCCATGCGCGAACAGCGGGTAGCAACTGCGTCATAGCATCGTAGAGACGTGCTCGAGTGGCTACCAACTCGACGGCAAGAGCCCGAACAGTGCAATCCAGAGTCTGAGTGCACTGAATCAGAACGCGCGGGTCATAGCGACGAGGCTCGAACGGGGCACAGATAGCTGTGTAGTATCCAGCAGCATCTCCAGCAGGGGTATACGGAATGTATCGAAACACAATATCATCCAAGTTAGCAATGTGCTCTCCTCGGAGACGTACGACAGCAGAGTAGGCGGCATCATGGACTGCCATCTCAATCGTCATGCCTAATCCGTGAAAAAGGTGTAGCTCGGTGTCTCAGTTGTTCTGCTGATCATAAATCTGAACTTCAGCATAGTACTGTTCCTGGTTGAACTCGCGGTAAACCTCATAGACCATGTACTCGGGATACCAACGGTAGCCAAGTCTGGTCATGAGAGCGATCAGGACAGCTGGAAACCCAGGGGTATTACGAGCCCAAGTGCGAAGCACAAGCTGTGTCGTAGGACGCGGTGGAAACAAACGGTCCATCTGAAACAGAGGAAATTCAGATTTGTCAAATGACAATTAGAAGTTTAACACAACTCAGAGAGAAAGGTTAAACAAAACAATGGAAAGGAAAATGATTATCAGACTAATCAGATCAATGACAGGGAAATCGCACAGATATCTAGCTCTTCGGGTAGACAGGATTTACGAGATCCTAAGTGTCGGCGTTAGTAAAATTTATTTAACCCGAGTAGAAGAGAGATCAGAGTCCCAGAGTATAGACGAGGAATAAAAGATCCTAATACCACCCAGTTGGCGACGTGGGCCCGTAAGCCACACAGCCAAGTTAGTAAATTAGTTTTTCGGTTTCTAGACTCAACTTCGGCCAAGGAATTGCAAGGGGGCTTCCTACAGGCAGTCGGCTCTGATACCAACTTGTGGCGCCCCCAACTCAATCGTACACTAATCATACACGCAAACGTGTACGATCAAGCACAGGGACTCACGGGAAGATATCACAACACAACTCTAACACAATTTAAACGGAGGTCCACAATATTACAGACCAGGGATCCGAAGATCCGAATACATAAGTCAGTCATACAAATATAATCTGAGTACAGACATAGTTAGACAAATTTTGCCTTAAGAAGGCTAGCACAAACAGCGACACTAGATCGAAAGGCGTTGGCCTCCTGCCTGGGAGCCTGCGATCCTACTCCTGGTCATCTGGCTCGATCCAGTAGTAAGTACCCTCTGGACCCTCCTGGTAGTAAGCTCCAGTGGTGGCATCTGGCTCCTGGACTCCATCGTCTGATGTATCATCAATGTGGGGTATATGGGGAAAAGAGAAAGTAAAACAACCGTGAGTACTCATCCGAAGTACTCAGCAAACAAGGATCTATACTACATATGCAACATTATCAATGGACAAAGGCTGTATATGTGGACTGGGCTGCAGAAAAGCCAGAATAGAGAGAAGGCCTAGTCCTATCGAAGACTAGCATCTTAAAACATCTTCACAAGGCCATCATCTTGCAGCAGTAGAAGAGAGTAGAATAGCATTTTATTTAGCAAACATGTTGAAGTACAGCTTAAAGATCCTTCCTCGACTCCCAAGCGAGAAAGCGATCCCGAAGCTTCAATTAAGTAACAAGTATCCAGTTTAAGTAGTAGATCGGGATACACAAACTGAGCGTCCTTTACCGTAGGACCGGCTATCGATAGAAGATTCATCCCTGCAGGGGTGCACTACTGTTACCCAACACGCTCGATCAACTCTGGCCGGACACACTTGCTGGGTAATGCCCATCCTCGGAAGATCAACATAAAGCAGCGCTCTACCTAAGCTCGGCAGAGAGGTCAGCACGCCGGACTAACCTATGCACCCAGAGGTCTCGGGCCATCGCCCTGGGCACCCTGCGCGTTGCGAGACTGGCCGGGGTGCAGGCGCGACACTGAACTCGTCAGTGAAGTATCCAGCCCAATCCCGACAATCAGCCCGCACGGTGAATCGTGACGTCAGACGAGCTTTCGGAGAAACGTACTTCGCAAAGGGTCCCATAACCATTATCCCGCGTGGTGGTAGTGCGTATAGGGCACGTCGACCCACTCAGATCACACACCCAAATCCAATAGGCTCAATTAGTATCAAGCGGAGACAATCAGAGTCTCTGATGCTCCGCCACAATGTCACACTCGAGTGCCCTTCCGGCACACCCGAAAATCATAGATCCCCAGCGGGTACCCACCAGGGTGGACCTGCCTGTAACAGAGGTTAAGTAATCGTGTGGTCATAACATCAAGGGGGAAACCCGAGGAATCACCCTCGGCGGATTCCACTCGACGAAATCATCAGGGCGAACGTATGAGGTATCACCCTCGAGGTTCACACTGAGGGGTCGCACGACGGAGTCGTATCGGAAGTGGAGAAGGAGGATTCACCCTCGATGACCACGACCGAACAGCTACACTGCAGAGTATTCATCAGGAGTGCGTTACGAGGTATCACCCTCGGCACTCGATAGTTACTACGCAGAGTCGTACAACTAAGGGGGTGTGAAGTGAGGTGTCGGTCTCTGGTCGACGATCACGTTGATCGAGTCGTCGATGATCAAGCAGGGGCAACAAAGGAAAGGTGGTGGGGTCACTGATGGTTCACTCCAACCTAAACTAAACAGTTTATCATGGCAGGTTAGTAGCAATGAACAGGTTACAACAGCAGGCATGCATCAGAATAGGAGCATACATTAAAGTAGCAAAATCTAATGCAAGCAGGAGAAAGAAATGGGTGATATCTGGAATGCTCAAGGGGGGGGGGGGGCTTGCCTGGTTGTCTGGCAAGAGGGGAGGTCGTCAACGGGCTGCTCGTCGGTAGAGTAGTTGTACCGGGTTGCAGCGTCGTCGGTATCGGCGTCTATCGAGAGAGAGAGAAGGAGGGGGAGAGAAACAATAAATTCACGGCAATAATGCAAACAACATGTATGACATGCCTATATGATATGCCGAGGTGTTCTACTGCCTAACTAAATGATTTAGTTAATTTAGGAATTTATTTGGATTTATTTAATTAAAGTTGGGCACTATTCATTTACTGAAAACGGTCTAAAAGTTCAACGTTCTTATAGCTGCGGGCGTCTGACGGGAATACGGAGGACGTATTCGGGTTCGTATCGAAATTCTGAGCAAGTTTCATATATAAAATATTTCCATCGGAGTTACGGTTTATTTAATATGATTTTCTAAAGTTTTTATTAATTTCTGGAATTTAATTAATTATTTAATTCAACATTATCCGAAACAGTGTTGTGATGACATCAGCATGGCATCATGCTGATGTCAGCAAGGTTAATTAAGTTAATTACATAATTACTGTTTAATTAACACTAATTAGTTAATTAGATTAACCTAATCAGGATTAATTAACTAATTAATTAATTATTTTAATTACTTTTATTTTTATTTTTATATATATATTTTTTTATTTCTTTTTCTCTAAACGTTTTTCGGGCGGGGCCCGTTTGTCAGAGTCTCAGGGGGGGTTCGGCCCCACGGTCAGTGGCACAGAGGCCGATCGGGGCGGCGCGTGCGCGCGGGCGCGCGGCAGGGACGCGGCGACGCGGCGCGTGCGCGCGGCGACGGGCAGGGGCGAGCGCGGGCAGCGGCAGGCGGGCGCGCACGCGGGTACGGGGCTGCGCAAGCCGGCGGGAGGAGTGGCCGGGGCGCGGAGCGGGGCGAGCGCAGCCGGCGGCAGAGGCGTTGCGAGGCGCGCGCGAGCAAGGGTAGAGGGGGGGGGGGGGGGGGGGGGGGCGACGGGCGCAGCGTGCTCACCGCGAGCTGTAGGGGAGGGGCCGGGGCGCAGGAGAGCGACGGGACGACAGGCGAACGGCGAGCGGTCGGGAGGCGAACGCCGGCGACGGCGGGGATGGTGACGGCGGGGTCCGGCGGCTCGTGCCAGGCTTCGGGGGCGAGCGGCGTCGGCGACGTGGCGGGACGGGGGGCGGGGCTCGGCGAGGGGTGGTCGGGCTCGATCCCGACCAGGGGGATCGGGGGAGGAGGGGGGGTGGGAGGGGAGTGGTTAGTGGCTAGGGTTTCCGGGGGTCTCCCAGGGGATAAGGGAGGCGGGGTGGGCCGGCCGAGCCAGCTGGGCTGGGGCCCAGTTGGGCCGGGGGGGTGGGGGTTTCTCTTTTTCTTCTTTTTCTTTTTCTTCTGTTTTTCTTTTGTCTTCTCTTTTATTTATTCTCTTTTCTCAGTTTAGTAAATAGTTAGGCCACCAAATGATTTTTGTAAAACATAACAATTGCTCCAACAAATACTAGGTATTACCTAGCACTACCAAAAATTAGTTTGGAGTCAACTTGAGTTCACATAATTTTTTATAATAAATAATATGCATTAATCCTAGCTGTTTTAATTATGTTAGAGCCACCCAATTATTTTATTATTTGTTAGTTTCAATTTTAGACTAGCCTCTGCAATATTTGTTATTTATCGAACATTTTTGTTTTTATGTTGGACAACTTTTATATTTCACTTTCATTTAAATTTGAATTTGACTTAGGAGTTGAAATGCAATATGATGCTAATGATGATTATGCAGTGTTAACCATGCTGACATGTCATTATCAAAAGTGATTACTGTTGCTAATCACCAGGGGTGTTACACCGCCACGGCTAGTGACCTCCTTGCTGCCTAGGAAAGTGTCCAGAAGAACGGCCGCTTCACCTACGTTGCCTTCACCGGCTGGATTGGACTGTGGCGCCTCCACGACGTCGCCATCACCATCTTCTCCAACCTCGGCCGCCGCGCGCCGTCCTCGGCCGTGAGCCCACCATCGAGCTCAGGGTGAGCACCCGGTGGTTTTCCCCTCGCCCTGATCTCGCGCGCGTCCTCTAACACCGGGTCCTCTAGCGCCGCCCATCGCTGCCGCTCGGACCTCGCCATAGCCGATGATCCCGTCAACCCTAGCTCGCGCCGCAGCCACCAGTAGATGCCGGCAAAGGGTGATCGCCAGGCAGTCGCCGCGCACCAAATTGTCGCCGGAGCGGCGATCCCGTGCGACACCGCCATGTTCGGTGGTCGCCGGAGCCAGCCGGTGCGTGCACCCGTTTAAACTAGCCTCTGTGCCAATGACATGTGGGCCTGGCCAGATTATTGTAGAGTTTAGGATTAGATTAACAAGGGGTTAATTAGTCATTGACATGTGGACCCCCTCTGCTAACCACACTAAGTAAATTTACTAAGAATAAATGACCCTATGACATGTGGGCTCAGCAACCCTCTTGACCAGTCAACTGCTAACTGGACTGCTGACTATACCTGGCCCTACTTGGCATACACATAGTCTAGGTTAACACTGAGTAACAACAGTAATTCTCTAATTAATTTTGAATTAAATTATTAAATCCAGAAATTCTAGAAATTGATTTAAACTTCAAAAATTCATAACTAATTCATACTAATTCAAAAATATATAAATTATATATGAAAATTGATCAAAAAATGTGCACTATCGAAATACGACACTTTCATGCGTGATAACCATCATTAAAATACTATTTAGTAATAAAACATTATATGTCAATTACTAGTAATTATTTGGAGTTTGGAAGATGCTATATAGGCCATTCCAACTTCAATTAAATTGCCTAACACAACATTATATTAAATCAGCACCCCATTAAGCCATGACGTGCATACATATGTGAACATTGCACTACCATGTTATTGTTCTTTCTCTCTTTTTCGGTGATTGCTTGTTATTGATAGATCCCGCAACCACTATATTCTACGACTACATCACAGAAGAGCAGTTCCAGCCTATCGAGCAGCAAGGCAAGCAAACCACCTTGATCATCTAGATATCGCCTATTCTTTCTCCCTCTTTCATGCATTAGAGTGTCGCTTCAGTTGTTGATCGATAGTTGTCACCTATTCCTTTGCATGGCCTCTCCTGGTCGCCTTATATTTTCTTTACCTTTTATCCTCGCATGTCTAGTAGATGTTTGTGTTATCATCATGTTGGCCCTACATTCTTATCATGTTTTGCTATGCGTAGCGTGTTGGGCAGTGATCATCTGGGCTTGATGAATCACCGTGGTAGTTATACATGATACATGAGATGGCATACCAGATGATGGCTATGGACTTGATGGCATACAAGATGGTGGCTTTGGACATGATGATTGGCGATGGATACAGATGTGATGGACCAGATGGTCATACATGGACGTGAAGATCGGATGGAATGTGCTCTAGGAGATACTTATAACTAATGTGATTAAAAAGGTAAAGGTGGGAGGCTGTGCTGGAGAGCATGCTGATTTATTCAACTTAAGCCGCCCTAGGACCCGAGTTCTGGTTATTGTTCCAAGAATTATATATGCACTAACCACACGCGGGATAATGGTTATGGGGCCCCGGGCATCGTAGTTCCTCACCTCGCCATTTCCAGGAATCACATAGATTCGGCCTTTCTGTTTGCGTGTGTGTGGCTGAAGGTACAGAAGATGGACATGAAGATTAAGCCTATGATGTGTGTGATGTGGTTTCATCTAGGTGTGGCATGGCAAGGCCAAGTGTAGTACCATCCGATAGAGGTGGGCTTGTTTTCCCGACCCTACACACAACACATAGACCGCATCGGGAGTACGGTCGAACTCGCCTTTGTCGTTAGGATTTAGACTCAGCGGTTGACTCCCTGGATTAGTTTGACATAGGGCTATGTCGTGTCGATCACCCTCTGCCGACATAATAATGGTTGTGTGCCGAAGCCTTGCTAGCTAATGTAAAAGGTGGTCGAGCATGTAGGGTAATGTGGTGCACCCCTGCAGGGATGATTAAATCTATTCAAATAGCCATATCCACAGTAAAGGACGACTTGGAGATTGTAGCCCGATCATAGAATAACTACAACAGGATACTTTAATAAAATTTGCCAACCTAGTTAAATGCGAGGGATCCCTTCCGCGCGGGGTAGTCGATGGAGGATTCATGGTAGTGTATTGCTGTGGTGAGTAGATGGACTCGTGTGTGCTTTCTCATCTATTGTTGCAGGTTTCTTATAGTCATAAGTTCCTTTGACTTCTGATCTATTCTGGTTTTTCTGTAGTACAAGTTCACCAATATATACTCCCTTTTCTATTGATACTGATGCATATTGTAGATAGATCTGATGTAAGTCTTGTGAGTACTTTGGATGTGTATCCACTTGCTTAATTTATTCTTTCCAGATGCTAGAAATTGGACAGTAGCATTTGGGGAGCAGGTAATCTTGTTGCAGGAGTTCAACACCGACGAGTAGTTTGGAGGTCCCAGGCAGGGAGCCTGTGCCTTTGGGAGGGTCGTTGCTTTTGTTCTAGCCTTCTTAAGGCATTTGTTAAACTTGTTCTGTACTCAGACATATTTTGCTTTCCATTTGATGTAATGTTGGGTCATGTAACCTCTGTGTGATATATTTGCTATCTCATGTATGAGCTTTTGGATGTATATGCTTTGATCGTAGAGTTGTGCTGTGGTATCGGTTGTTTCACCCTCACGGCATGCATGATGCGTGTATGTTTATAAAGTTCATGTTTTGAGTAGGGTCTTGGAATCTCTGAGATACACTTGCTAGCATTAGTGTTTCAGGATGTGATAACTCTTTAGCTGAGAGCTCGGGAGTTCCTACCACACTACTCTAGGTGTGGCACTTAGGCTTAGCTATTGAGCTGGTGACTCTGTATGACTGAGAGCTCGGGAGTTCCTACCACACTACTCCAGGTGTGGCGCTTCAGCTCAGTCATATAAGAGTATTGGAGTTTAGGTCCAGTCTGTACAGGCGGCGAGTGGTATCAATAATGGCCGATTGCTTGAACCCTGATTTGGGTAGTTAGATTTAATCACTAAGTGCTAATCCTGACATCCTGATTGATTAGTGCAGCTAGACTTGTATGTTTTAGATCCCAGGACCCGATATGTAGGTACTAGAATAATAATTTGATATCAGTATACCTCAAGGAGAGATTGGAAGCAAGGTTGACGGTATACAACTATCCTTGCCGGGCTTCTCCTTGTAATTCTTCTCGAGGCACTCGTGCAAAGTTGGAGTTGGTTTTGTAGGCAAAGAAGGTGCTCCGAAGAAGATCGTTGTTCTTTCATTAGTACAAAGAAAATAGACACTGAAAAATCCCTTTGTTAGTGTTGCTCTGATGGACATGGTGCCCCTACTGGTGTCGTCGGGGGCTGCAACATCGATGCCCTAGACAAAAATAAATTCGCTTTGGTAAGGGAAGGTACTAGACGGGTCACTCTAGTACATCACGGACTTGCAGGTGTAGGGGTCGAGGCCGAAGGGGAACATGCTCGCGATCTTGTGCACAACCTGGAGAACTGGGGGAGGTGAGGGCGAGTGGATGTCTAGTGAGAAGACAACAAGATGTGGCCGGTCCTACGGGGCTGCCGGCGCATGCATGGAGGGGCAGACATGTCATGGGGTGGGCCGATGGACATCTTATGGACACCGAGGATGAAGATGCGATGCTGTAGACGCCGAAAGTGGTGATCATAGGCGGCGTTGCCGCTAGCTCTAGGGTTCCTTGCTTGTCTCTTGCTTACCGACAACGACGGAGCTGAATAAGTTTCCCATCCAGCTCGACTAGGCCACAGACCTAAGACGGATCGAATCGCTACATGGTCCAACGCGTTCGCTGGCTTCGGTTTTTATTTGCTAGAGTTCGAAGTCAGGACGGCTGGTTGAGGAGTCGGTAACATACATGGACAAAAATCGAACGGACGAAGAAACAACTCGCTTGTAGTGAGGGACAAAGAAACACACCAAATTGCGAAGGTGACAAGAAAAAGCTGGGTACCACATTGGAATTGCTTCAATGGAAGGCAGAGAATGGTTTATCTGACAAGGGATTTGAAAAGTTGCTGAAAATGTTAAAGAAGATGCTTCCAAAGGACAACAAATTGCCCGACAGTACGTACGAAGCAAAGAAGGCTGTCTGCCCTCTAGGATTAGAGGTGCAGAAGATACATGCATGCCCTAATGACTGCATCCTCTACCGCGGTGAGGAGTACGAGAATTTTAATGCATGCCCGGTATGCGGTGCATTGTGCAATAAGATCAGCCGTGATGACCCTGGTGATGATGTGGAGGGCGAGCGCCCCAGGAAGAGGATTCCTGCCAAGGTGATGTGCTATGCTCCTATAATACCACAGTTGAAATGTTTGTTCCAAAACAAAGAGCATGCCAAGTTGTTGCGATGGCACAAAGAAGACCGTAAGAAAGACGGGAAGTTGAGAGTACCCGCTGATGGGTCGCAGTGGACAAAAATCGAGAGAAAGTGGCCAGAGTTTGCAGGTGATGCAAGGAACTTATGGTTTGGTATAAGTGCAGATGGCATTAATCCTTTTGGGGAGCAGAGCAGCAATCATAGCACCTGGCATGTGACTCTATGTATCTATAACCTTCATCCTTGGTTGTGCATGAAGCAGAAGTTCATTATGATGCCAGTGCTCATCCAAGGCCCTAAGCAACCCGGCAACGACATTGATGTGTACCTAAGGCCATTAGTTGAAGAACTTTTACAGCTGTGGGACACAAAAGGTGTACGTGTGTGGGATGTGCACAAACAGCAGGAATTTGACCGACGAGCGTTGCTGTTTGTAACCATCAACGATTGGCCTGCTCTTAATAACCTTTCAGGACAGACAAACAAGGGATACCATGCATGCATGCACTATTTAGATGAGACCAAAAGTATATATTTGGATAAATGTAAGAAGAATGTGTACATGGGACATCGTCGATTTCTTCCGATCAAGCATCTCTTAAGAAAGAAAGGCAAGCATTTCAAAGGTGACGCAGATCACCAGAAGAAGCCTGACCACTGTACTGGTGATCATATACTTGATATGGTCATGTATTTAAAATTAATCTTTGGAAAGGGTCCTAGCGGACAATCTATTTCGAATGACGTTGACGGACACGCACCCATGTGGAAGAAGAAATCTATATTTTGGGACCTACCCTATTGGAAAGTCCTAGTGGTTCGCTCTGCAATCGACGTGCTGCACGTGACGAAGAATCTTTGTGTGAACCTGCTAGGCTTCTTGGGCGTGTACGGGAAGACAAAAGATACACCGGAGGCACGGGAGGACCAGCAACGTATGCACGAAAAAGACGGCATGCGTCCAAAGCAGTATCAAGGTCCTACCAGCTACGCTTTTTTTTGAACAATCTGCCAGCTACGCTCTTACCAAAGAAGAGAAGGAAATCTTCTTTGAATGCCTGCTCAGTATGAAGGTCCCGTCTGGCTTCTCGTCGAATATAAAGGGAATAATAAATATGGCAGAGAAAAATTTCCATAACCTAAAGTCTCATGACTTCCACGTGATTATGACGCAATTACTTTCGGTTGCGTTGAGGGGGCTTCTACCGGAAAATGTTCGATTAGCCATTGTGAAGCTATGTGCATTCCTCAATGCAATTTCCCAGAAGGTAATTGATATGTCTCCAATGTATCTATTATTTTTGCTTGTTCCATGCTATGATATTATTATTCTTGGATGTTTTTATTAGAATTTTATACCTTTTTATATCATTTTTGGGGACTAACCTATTAACTTAGTGCCAAGTGCCAGTTCTTGTTTTCTGCCCTATTTTTGTTTTACAAAAGATCAATATCAGATAAGATCGAATCGTCCCGAAACTTTTTGAGGATTTTTTACTGAAGATAAGGATCACCAGGAACTTGAAGGCCAAGGAAGATAATGCTGGAGGGCCCCACATGGCATCAGGGCGCGCCCAGTGCCATGTGGGCCCCTTCTTGCTCCAACCGACCTACCTCCACCACTATAAATTCCATCTGGAGGCCTTCTCCGGTACTCCACCAGAGGGGGAACTCATCATGGAGGGGCTCTACATCAACCTTGCCGCCTCTCCGATGATGCGTGAGTAGTTCACCATAGACCTACGGGTCCGTAGGTAGTAGCTAGATGGCTCTCTCTCTCTATGTTTTTCAATACAAAGGTCTCCATGATCTTCATGTGAGTTTATGATCAGATCTATCCTTGTTTTTTTGAGTTCTTGCTGATCTCTTTTATGTATGATTTAGTATAGCCTTGTATTTCTTCTCCGAAGTATTGGTTTGGTTTGGCCAACTAGATTAGATCTTCTTGCAATGGGGAGAGGTGCTCGGTAATGGGTTCAATCTTGCGTTGCTCAGTCCTAGTGACAGAAGGGGAGTTGACACGCTTGTGTTGTTGCCATTAAGGATAACAAGTTGGGATGAATTCTTATATGCTTTTATCTTGACTACATCATGTCATCGTTCTTAATGCATTACTTCATTCTCTTGAACTTAATACACTAGATGCATGCTGAATAGCGGTCGATGTGTGAAGCAATAGTAGTAGATGCAGGCAGGAGTCGGTCTACTTGATTTGGATGTGATGCCTATATCATGATCATTGCCTTGGATAGCGTCATAATTATTTGCTTTTCTATCAATTTCCCAACAGTAATTTGTTTGCCCACCGTATGCTATTTTCTTGAGAGATGCCACTACTGGATCCTACGGCCCCCGGGTCTACTTTGACCATAAGATCTATCTTGCTTACTTATACAAAAATACCAAAAATACTTGCTGCACCTTTTTATCTTTTATTTATTTATCAATCTATCAATCTATCATATACCATTTAATCTCGTTACTTAACCGCCGAGAGATTGACAACCTCTTGTTTGCGTTGGGTGCGAGGGTTTGCGTTTTGTGTGTAGGTGCTGTTTACGTGGTGTTGCTTGGTTCTCCTACTGGATTGATAACCTTGGTTTCTTAACTGAGGGAAATACTTACTCTACTGTGCTGCATCATCCTCTCCTCTTCGGGGATAAAAATCCTACGCAGTTTACAAGTAGCAGGAAGAATTTCTGGCGCCGTTGCCGGGGAGACATCATCAACATTACCAAGTACTTACACTCTCAACTCTTACCTTTGCATTTACTTTATTTGCCATTTGCCTCTCGTTTTCATCTCCCCCACTTCTAAAAAAAATTACAAAAATATTTGCTATCTTTGCTTGTGTAGCCATGTGCCTTCTATTTGCTTGCATCTTTGCTTGCTAAAAATCTATTGATATGGATCCTTATCCACTTTCTAATCTTTTCAAAAGACCAATTTATGATGAACCAATTGCTAGTGAGTTGGGTGCACTTGATTATCTCTATGATGTTTTGCTTGAAAATCATGAATCTGAAAATTTTGATGAAGTGTTGAAAAACAAAATTTATAAAGTGATTCATAATAGCTCTTTGATTGAAAAGCCTGATTGCAATGATGTTACTATAAATTCTATTAATGTCAATTATACTAATGATGTGCAAAACTCCAAGCATGGGGATGATAATCCCACTATTTTGGAAGAGTGTAAATCTTTTATGCATGTGGATCATCAAGATAATATTTTATATGATAGTTATATTATTGAGTTTGATTACGATCCTACATGTAATTATTATGAGAGAGGAAATTATGGTTGTAGAAATTTTCATGTTACTAAATTACCTCCCTTTGTGTTGAAATTCTTAATGCTTCATTCTTCCTATTTGCATATGCTAGATGTTGCTTGTCTTGATAATTTGTTTGCTTATAAAATACCTATGCATAGGAAGTATGTTAGACTTAAATGTGTTTGTCACATGTTATATGATGCTCTCTTTATGTTTCAATTACTATCTTTCATGTGAGCATCATCGAAATCTCAAGCCTATCTTAATGGCTATAAAGAAAGAGCTTGTTGGGAGGCAACCCAATGAATAAAATAAATTTTTATTTTTCACTTTTTATTTCTGTTCTTTTGATTTTCCTTTATTTGCCTCTGTTTTAAGTTGGTTCTTATATTTTTAATTAGTGTTTGTGCCAAGCAAGACCTTTGGGATGATGTGGATGCTAGTGAATGCAATTCTGTGAAAAACAGAAACTTTGACGCCCAGTCCAGGAATTTTATAAATTCGTCAGAGCATCAAATGTGTCTGAATTTTTTACAGGTGATTTATATACAAATTTTCCACGTTTTCCTAATTTTTCAGAAATTTTCGTGTTACAGAAGTATGGCTTTTCGACAGATTGCTACAGACTGTTCTGTTTTTGACAGATTCTGTTTTCTATGCATTGTTTGCTTGTTTTGATGAAACTATGGATTGTATCGGGGGGTGCAAGACATGGGAAAGTGAGAACACAGTACCTATAATTCAAAATAAAATTTGAATGGGTTTTTAACAGTACTTATAGTAGTAATTTGCTTGGTTATACTAACGGATCTCATGAAGGTTTTGTTGAGTTTTGTGTGATTGAAGTTTTCAAGTTTTGGGTGTGACGACGATGGATGAAGGAATGAAGAGATGCAAAAGACTAAGCTTAAGGATGCCCAAGATACCCCAAGGTAATATCCAAGGAGACTCAAGCGTCTATGCTTGGGGATGCCCTGGAAGGCATCCCCTCTTTCTTCTAACGACCATCGGTAACACGCTTGAGGCTATATTTTTATTCGTCACATGATATGTGTTTTGCTTGGAGCGTCTTTTATGATACGAGTCTTTGCTTTTTAGTTTGTCACAATCATCACCTATGAACACATTTTCTTGAGATGGCCTCACGTCATCATAATTTATTAGAATTGCTCTTTGTGCTTCACTTAAATTTGTTGAGCTAGGTGGTTGCTCTAGTGCTTCACTTATATCTTTTTGAGCACGGTGGTGCGAATGTTTTGAAGAAACTTGTTCTCCTGCTTCACTTATATCTTTTTGAGAATTGCTGGTTATTTTGTAGAAATATTGCTCTCATGCTTCACTTATATCTTTTTGAGAATTGCTGGTTATTTTGTAGAAATATTGCTCTCATGCTTCACTAATATCTTTTTGAGAGTATGAAAATAGTTATGGTAAATTGCACAAGCTATGAGCTTGGTCCCCATGTGATGAATATTCTAGTAGAATAATGAAAACTAGAATAAAAATTTTATGGGACATGAAAAACTTGATTCTTTGCAATAGTTTTGAGATATGTAGATGATGATATGTGAGTTATGTTCATGAGTAGTTATGCTCTAGTATGAATAGTGATGTTAAGGTTTATGATTCCCTATGCAAGCATGAAAAGTCAATAGTTATGCAATGAAGTTACATCCTACTTGTGGTGCATTATTCGGTGTTGGTCATGTTTTATGTATGCATGTGCATCATTATGGTTTCTTAGTTGGTCGCTTCTCAACCTTTATGCTAGCCTCCATTTGCACTAAGTGGGAATACTACTTGTGCATCCTTTACCTTAAAACCAGTTTTGCCAATTGTGTCCACCATATCTACCTATATACGGTATTTCAACGCTGTCCTAAGTAAATTTGCATGTGCCATCTCTAATTTTTTTCAAAATAACTTCTGTTTTGTGTGCCCGTATCGCTCATGAAGAGGTGAGGGGTGGCCAATGATTCTTGTGTTGGATATGTCATTCTCACGATGAGTGTTTATTCACTTGTCATTGCACGAGAGTGCGGCGGTAAAAGGGATGCCCAGCCCCAAAATAAATTGAATTTCCTGGAATGTGTTTGTATGGAGGGCACCCGTGAATACGGCTAGCCATGAATTGTGAAAGGAAAGGTGGTAAACAAACTCCTTCGGATGGGGAGCAAAAATTTTATTTTCTGTTTGGGAACCGCCTATGATGTATCCAATGTGAGAAGTGTTGGGAACCTTAAGTCGTTCTCGTTAACGAGAAAAGCATACCTCCCAAAATAAAAAAAATTCATCTCTTTTTAAAACTTGAGCTCTGGCACCTCTGTAAATCAATGCTTCCCTCTGCGAAGGGCCTTTCTATTTATTTTTATGTTGAGTCTCATCCTTCTCATTAAAAGCACCAACTAGGGGGTCATGTGGTCATGTGTGTGCATGGAGTATGATTGATATTCGAGTGTGTTTCATGAATGGATCAATGATTGAACATAATGGGCTAGGGATAATTTTCTTTAGCATTTTTATTTTGAAAGGCATGATTGTTTGTTAGCATCACTTGAGTATTTATGTCTTCATGTCAAATTATAGACTATTGCTTTGAATCATATAAGTCCTCATGTCTATGCTATGAAAGTAATGTGAAGTATGTTGGGTAGCATTCCACAATCAAAAATATGTTTTATCACTTAACTACTCAAGGACGAGCAGGAGTTAAGCTTGGGGATGCTTGATACGTCTCCAACGTCTCTATTATTTTTGCTTGTTCCATGCTATGATATTATTATTCTTGGATGTTTTTATTATCATTTTATACCTTTTTATATCATTTTTGGGGATTAACCTATTAACTTAGTGCCAAGTGCTAGTTCCTGTTTTCTGCTCTGTTTTTGTTTTACAGAAAATCAATATCAGATAAGATCAAATCGTCCCAAAACTTTTTGAGGATTTTTTATTGAAGATAAGGATCACCAGGAACTTGGAGACCAAGGATGATAATGCTGGAGGGCCCCACATGGCACCAGGGCGCGCCTCGGGGGGCACGCCCCAGTGCCATGTGAGCCCCTCCTTGCTCCAACAGACCTACCTCCACCACTATAAATTCAGAAGAATTCCAAAACCCTCAGGGGAGTCCATGAAATACTTTTTGCGCCGCCGCAAGCCTCTGTTCTCCCAAGATCCCATCTGGAGGCCTTCTCCGGTACTCCGCTGGAGGGGGAACTCATCACGGAGGGGCTCTACATCAACCTTGCCGCCTCTCCGGTGATGCGTGAGTAGTTCACCATAGACCTACGGGTCCGTAGGTAGTAGCTAGATGGCTCTCTCTCTCTTTATGTTTCTCAATACAAAGGTCTCCATGATCTTCATGTAGATCCATCCGATGTAATGACTTTGTGCGGTGTGTTTGTTGGGATCCGATGAATTGTGAGTTTATGATCAGATCTATCCTTGTTTTATTTGAGTTCTTGCTGATCTCTTTTATGCATGATTTAGTATAGCCTTGTATTTCTTCTCTGAAGTTTTGGTTTGGTTTGGCCAACTAGATTAGATCTTCTTGCAATGGGGAGAGGTGCTCGGTAATGGGTTCAATCTTGCGTTACTCAGTCCTAGTGACAGAAGGGGAGTTGACACGCTTGTGTTGTTGCCATTAAGGATAACAAGTTGGAATGAATTCTTATATTCTTTTATCTTGACTACATCATGTCATCGTTCTTAATGCATTACTTCGTTCCCTTGAACTTAATACACTAGATGCATGCTAGATAGCGGTCGATGTGTGAAGTAATAGTAGTAGATGCAGGTAGGAGTCGGTCTACTTGATTTGGATGTGATGCCTATATCATGATCATTGCCTTGGATAGCGTCATAATTATTTGCTTTTCTATCAATTGCCCAATAGTAATTTGTTTACCCACTGTATGCTATTTTCTTGAGAGAGATGCCACTAGTGAATCCTACGGCCCCCGGGTCTACTTTTACCATAAGATCTATCTTACTTACTTATACAAAAATACCAAAAATACTTGCTGCACCTTTTTATCTTTTATTTATTTATCAATCTATCATATACCAGTTAATCTCGTTACTTGACCGCCGAGAGATTGACAACCTCTCGTTTGCGTTGGGTGTGAGGGTTTGCGTTTTGTGTGTAGGTGTTATTTACGTGGTGTTGCTTGGTTCTCCTACTGGATTGATAACCTTGGTTTCTTAACTGAGGGAAATACTTACTCTACTATGCTGCATCATCCTCTCCTCTTCGGGGATAAAAATCCAGTGCAGTTTACAAGTAGCAGTAATCGATCCAGAAATCCTACCAAGGTTACAGAATGATTTGGTGCATTGTCTTGTCAGGTTCGAGTTGGTGTTCCCACCATCCTTCTTCAATATCATGACGCACGTCCTAGTTCACCTAGTTGAAGAGATTGCCATTATGGGTCCTGTATTTCTACACAATATTTTCCCCTTTGAGAGGTTCATGGGAGTCTTAAAGAAATATGTTCATTACCATGCTAGGCCAGAAGGAAGCATCTCCAAGGGCCATGAAACAGAGTAGGTTATTGAGTTTTGTGTTGACTTTATTCCTGACCTTAAGCCGATTGGTGTTCCTGAATCGCGGCATGAGGGGAGACTGAGTGGAGAAGGTACGCTAGGAAAGGATTCAGTAATATGTAGGGACAGGCATTCTTGGGCCCAAGCACACTACACAGTTCTACAAAATTCCACCTTGGTGGCTCCGTATATCGAGGAACACATGGATATTGTACGCTCCAAGAACCCGGAGCAGTCTAACCCCTGGATTAAACGTACACACATGGCGATTTTTGGTGGTTGGTTGCAAACACATCTCATGAAAGACGACAGTGTTGGAGATGAGCTGTACTTGTTGGCCAAGTCACCATCTTCGACTATATTGACTTTCAAAGGGTACGAGATTAATGGGAATAAATTTTACACAATCTCCCAAGATAAAAAGAGCACCAACCAAAATAGTGGTGTCCGCTTTGATGTAACAAACAACAATAGGAAAAAGGACACATATTATGGTTCCATAGAGGAGATATGGGAACTTGACTATGGACCTTCTTTTAAGGTCCCTTTGTTTCGGTGCAAATGGGTCAATCTGATAGGAGGCGGGGTAAAGGTAGACCCGCTGTACGGAATGACAACAGTGGATCTCAACAATCTTGGGTACATAGGCGAACCATTCGTCCTAGCCAATGATGTGGCGCAGATTTCTATGTGAAGGACATGTCTACAAAACCAAGAAAAAGAAAACATAAGGAAGCGAATACATCATACGATGAGCCAAAGCGCCACATAGTTCTTTCAGGGAAAAGAAAAATCGTGGGAGTGGAGGATAAGACAGACATGTTAGAAGATTATGAAAAGTTTGATGAAATTCCTCCCTTCACAGTGAAGACTGACCCAAGCATCCTGTTAAATGATGAAGATTCTCCATGGTTACGGCGCAATCATAAGCAAGGGCCACACACAAAGAAAAAGTTTTATACCCCAAGATCCCACTCTGGGATGTGACCGGCTTCACCATCATCGCTTTCTCTCTAGTGAGTTTCCGGACTTATAGTTGGAAAGTCCCACTTGAGACAAACCGGAGGGAATCTTTGTACGAGTTAGGGTATATATATGTGTTTTGGCATTTTGGCATTTGAAACATGATTTTTGAATAATTATTTATTAAATTTTGAATTTTGAATTATTCCTATCCTTTTAGTATTTTAATTATACAGAGGAGTTAATCAATGCAATTATGTCCTAACAAAATATTTCACTATGTATTCCTATCCTTTGATTCTGGGTTGATTGACAAAGTTATGGAGACAACTATTCTGATGATGGCTTTGATCTAGAATCACTGCAGTTACATGAAGGCGATGTATTAACTGGCAAATTTAAGAATGTGAATAAAAATAGGTTCATAGTTTACCTAACATGCAAGAAAAGGGCAATGAAGAGATGGCCATTTATCGCCTTGTGTGATATTTTCAAAAACATATCGACAAACCACCACCTGATGCTGGCCCTTCAATGTGAAATGTTGCGGCAATGGTACCTTTGAAAAATAACATCATAGAACTATTTGTCACTCTCTGATGAAAATTAAAACTCCTCATGTTGACTAACAGAAACATAATATAATTTGGCAAAAGAATAAAAAGAAAACATAAACTAAAATAATTAAAACAAAGGAAAAAGGTATAAATCTAAAAGTGTTAAACATAATCTGTTTTTGATTAAAAAACCTATTTAAAATATCCTAAAAATTCCCAAATTTAACATACTGATAAAACACAATAATATTAAATAGCAAGAAAAAGAATCACTCAAAAATCTATTATTAAACTAAAGTTATTCACAAACTAGTGATTCACACAAACTTCAAAGAATTGAAATTTAAACTATTCAAATTTGAAAACTACTAGCACTAACAGAAAGTTTATAATTTTTGTGACCTAAAGCAAAAAGATTCACTCAAAAACTATAAATATTGCCTGTAAGTAGAAACAAAAGTAAAAAAATAAAGAAAAAAGCAAAAACAGAAAACATGAAAAACACCTTTAGTCCCGGTTTCCACCACCAGCCGGGACTAAAGGTCCTTCTCCCGCGCGTAATTTGGGAGGCCGAAAACAGACCTTTAGTCCCGGTGCGTGGCTGGAACCGGGACTAAAGGCCAATTGTTAGTCTCGGTTCCAGGCACGCACCGGGACTAAAGGACCTTTAGTCCCGATGCGCGGCTGGAACCGGGACTAAAGGTCTCGCGTATATAAGTGGTGTCCCGGGGCCAGCCACCGCCTGAGAGAACAGATCGAACCACCACGCCGCCAGGCTGCCCAATTTCTCCGGCGATCCACACCACTCGTCGCCGTCGCCGCTCCTCGTCTTCGACCTCCTCTTCGCCGGTCTACTCCGAGCCTCGCCACCCATCTCCTCGGCAACGCTGGTAATTGATATGTCCATTTTGCATCATGTTTTATTGCTGTTATTTATAAAGTTTTTGATCAATATAGCACTTCATGGAGTATTTCTAATGCCTTTTCTCTGTTCATATGCAAGGTTTACACAAGAAGGGAGAATGGCGACAGCTGGATTTCAGGGCCTGAAAATCTACAGCAGAGATACCTATTCTGCACATCTCCAAATGGGCTGAAATTCCATGGAGAATTATTTTGGAATATGTAAAAAATACTGGGCCAGAGATCAACCAGAGGAAGCCAGCCAGGTGCCCACACAGCGCCAGGGCGCCCCCCCTGGGGCGCGCCTGATGTTGTCTGGAGCCCCTGGCCCACCTCTAGCCCACTCCTTCTGGTATATAAGTCATTTTAACCTAAAATTTTTATGGGGAGACTTTTGGGACGAAGCGCCGCCGCCACGAGGCGGAACTAGAGTAGGAGCATTTTGGCTCTTCGGCGGGCAGATTCTGCCACAGACACTTCCCTCTGGGAGGGGGAAATCGAAGCCTTCGTCATCACCAACAATCCTCTCATCGTGGGAGGACCAATCTTCATCATCATCAACCACAGCACCATCTCATCTCAAAACCTAGTTCATCTCTTGTATCCAATCTTTGTGTCAAAACTATAGATTGCTACTTGTGATTTGCTAGTAGTGTTGATTACTTATTGTAGTTGATGCTAGTTGGTTTGTCTTGTGAGATATTAAATGTTCAGATCCTTTATGTTATTCAACACCCCTCTGATCTTGAACATCATGATGATGAGTGAGTAGTTACTTTTGTTCTTGAGGACATGGGAGAAGTCTTGTCATAAGTAATCATGTGAATTTGGTATTCGTTCGATATTTTGATGATATGTATGTTGTGATTCTCTTAGTGGTGTCATGTGAACGTCGACTACATGACACTTCACCATTCATGGGTCTAAGGGAACTCATTGTGGAGTAGTAATTAGATGATGGGTTGCTAGAGTGACAGAAGCTTAAACGCCAGTTTATGCGCTATTCCATAAGGGGCTGATTTGGATCCATACGTTTATTGCTATGGTTAGACTTTGTCTTAATTCTCTTTTCATAGTTGCGGATGCTTGCGAGAGGGGGTAATCATAAGTGGGAGGCTTGTTCTCATAAGAACAGCACCCAAGCACCAGTCCACCCGCATATCAAATCATCAAAGTAGCGAACACAAATCAAATGAACATGGTGAAAGTGACTGGATGAAATTCCCGTGTGTCCTCAAGAACGTTTGCATCACTATAAGTACTTGTTCCGGCCTGCCCTTTGCACTCAAAAGGATCGGGCTATCTTGCTGAACCCTATTTACATTTGTCACTAGTTACTCACAACAAATTATCTTGCTACCAAACTATCTGTTACCGCTTGTTTCAGTGCTTGCAGAAACTACCTTGCTGAAAACCACTTGTCATTTCCTTTTGCTCCTCGTTGGGTTCGACACTCTTACTTATCGAAAGGACTACGATTGACCCCCTATACTTGTGGGTCATCAAGACTCTTTTCTGGCGCCGTTTCCGGGGAGTGAAGCGCCTTTGGTGAGTGGAAATTGGTAAGGAAATATTTTTGTCACGTGCTGAAATTTATTGCTACTTGTCACTGTGGAAAGTAATCCTTTGAGAGGCTTGTTCGGGGTATCTTCACCTCGGCCGGAAAACACTAGAGTTGCCTCTCCACCACCTATTGAAGCTACTGAAAATATTGCTTATGAAATTCCTGTTGGTCTTGTTGAGAAACTGCTAGCTAATCCTTATGCAGGAGATGGAACTAAACATCCTAATATGCACTTAATCTATGTGGATGAAATTTGTGGATTGTTTAAGCTTGCAGGTTTATCTGGAGATAGAGCTAAGAAGAAAGTATTCCCTTTATCTTTGGAGGAAAAGGCATTGACATGGTATAGGCTATGTGATGAAGCTGACACATGGGATTGGAATCAATTGAAATTGGAGTTCCACCAAAAAAAATTCTATGCATTTGGTTCATCATGATCGGAATTGTATCTATAACTTTTGGCCTCGCGAAGGAGAAAGTATCGCTCAAGCTTGGGGGAGGCTCAAGTATATGCTTCACACATGCCCGAATCATGAGCTCTCAAGAGAAATAATTCTTCAAAACTTTTATGCTCGGCTTTCTCATAATGATCGGAATATGCTTACTTGATTCTTCTTCGACTAGTTCTTTTATGAAGAAGACTATTGAATTCAAATGAAATCTTCTTGAGAAAATTAAGCACAATTATGATGATTGGGAGATCGACAAAGGTAATGAGTCGGGTATAAATCTTATGTTTGATTGTGTTAAAACTTTTATGGAAACCGATGCTTTTCACAAGTTTAGCACTAAGTATGGACTTGACTCTGAGATAGTAGCTTGTTTTTGTGAATCATTTGCTGCACATGTTGATCTTCCTAAGGAGAAGTGGTTCAAATACCACCCTCCTATAGATATTAAAGAAAAACCTCCCATGGTTAAGGTGGAGAAAACTATTGTTTACAATGGTGATCTAGTTTTCCTACTACTTATTTTGAGAAACCACCTTTTCCTGTTAGAATTAAAGAGCATTCTAAAGTTTCTTCTGTAGTTAGAAAGAGTCATGTTAGAACTTCTGCACCTCCTGAGAAAATTAAGGTTGAACCTAGCATTGCTTTAGTTAAAGATCTTTTAGTTGATGAATTGGATGAGCATGTTATTTCTTTCTGTGATAATGCATCTAGAATTGCTAGTCCTGGTCCTAAGAATAAAAATAGACCCGTAGTTGGCATGCCTGTTATTTCTGTTAAAATTGGAGATCATTGTTATCATGTTTTATGTGATGTGGGTGCTAGCATTAGTGCTATTACTTTTACTTTATGTCAAGAAGTCATGAATAATATTGCACCTGCTGAGATTGAGCATATTGATGTCACTATTATGCTTGCCGATAGAAACACTATTTCACCTCTTGGTATTGTCAGAGATGTTGAAGTCTTGTGTGGTAAGATCAAATACCCTACTAATTTTCTTGTTCTTGGTTTTCCACAAGATAGCTTTTGTCCAATCATATTTGGTAGACCTTTCTTGAATACTGTTAATGCTCAAATTGATTGTGCCAAGGAGATTCTTAGTGTCAACTTCGGTGGTGTGTCCCATGAATTTAATTTCTCTAAGTTTCGTAGACAACCACATGATATAGAGTTGCCTAGCAAAGATGAAATTGTTAGTCTTGCTGCTATTGATGTGCCTCCTATTGATCCTTTGGAACAGTATTTGCTTGAGCATGAGAATGATTCGCATATGAATGAAAGGAATGAAATAGATGAGGTTTTCTTTAAGCAGCCACCGATCCTTAAGCATAATTTGCCTGTTGAAACTCTTGGAGGTCCTCCTCCACCAAAGGGTGATCCTGTTTTTGAATTGAAACCATTGCCTGGTACTTTGAAATATGTCTATCTTGATGAAAAGCAAATATATCTTGTTATTATCAGTGCTAACCTTTCAGGACATGAAGAGAAGAGGTTGTTAAAAATTCTAAGGAAACATCGTGCCGCTATCGGATACACTCTGGATGATCTTAAGGGCATTAGTCCCACTCTATGTCAGCACAAGATTAATATGGAGCCAGATGCTAAACCTGTTGTTGATCACCAACGCCGATTGAATCCAAAAATGAAAGAGGTGGTAAGAACCGAAATATTAAAGCTTCTGGAAGCAGGTATTATCTATCCTATAGCAGATAGTAGATGGGTGAGTCCAGTTCATTGTGTTCCTAAAAAGGGTGGTATTACTGTTGTTCCTAACGATAAGAATGAGCTTATTCCTCAAAGGATAGTAACTGGTTATAGGATGGTGATAGACTTTAGAAAGTTAATAAAGCTACTAGAAAAGATCATTATCCTTTGCCTTTTATTAATCAAATGTTAGAAAGGTTGTCCAAGCACACACACTTTTGTTTCCTAGATGGTTATTCTAGTTTTTCTCAAATACTTGTTGAACAATCTGATCAAGAGAAAACCACCTTTACCTGTCCTTTTGGAACTTTTGCTTATAGATGCATGCCTTTTGGTTTATGTAATGCACCTGCTACCTTTCAAAGATGTATGACTGCTATCTTCTCTGACTTTTGCGAAAAGATTGTTGAGGTTTTTATGGATGATTTTTCTGTTTACGGAACTTCTTTTGATGATTGCCTAAGCAACCTTGATCGAGTTTTGCAGAGATGTGAAGAAACAAATCTTGTCTTGAACTGGGAGAAGTGCCACTTTATGGTAAATGAAGGTATTGTCTTGGGCCATAAAATTTCTAAAAGAGGCATTGATGGCTACTACGCAACTTTATTCTTGTAGACTCGTGTTGGGCCTCCAAGCGCAGAGTTTTGTAGGACAGTAGCAATTTTCCCTCAGGTGGATGACCTAAGGTTTATCAATCCGTGGGAGGCGTAGAATGAAGATGGTCTCTCTCAACCAACCCTGCAACCAAATACAAGAAATCTCTTGTGTCCCCAACACACCCAATACAATGGAAAATTGTATAGGTGCACTAGTTCGGCGAAGAGATGGTGATAAAAGTGTAATATGGATGGTAGAAATATATTTTTATAATCTGAATAAATAAAAACATCAAGGTAGCAAGTGACAAAAGTGATCACAAACGGTATTGCAATGCTTGAAAATGAGGCCTAGGGTCCGTACTTTTACTAGTGCAATCTCTCAACAATGCTAATATAATTGGATCATATAACCATCCCTCAAAGTGCGATGAAGAATCACTCCAAAGTTCTTATCTAGCGGAGAACATAAGAAGAAATTGTTTGTAGGGTACGAAAGCACCTCAAAGCTATTATTTCTGATCAATCTATCCTAGAGTTCGTACTAAAATAACACCAAGCTATTCTTTCTGATCGATCTAACCAAGAGTTCGTACTAAAATAACACCATATGATACACATCAACCAACTCTAATGTCACCTAGATACTCCAATGTCACCGCGAGTATCCGTGAGTTGATTATGCGATATGCATCAAACAATTTCAGATTCATAATACTCAATCCAACACAAAGAACCTCAAAGAGTGCCCCAAGATTTCTACCGGAGAAACAAGGACGAAAACGTGCATCAACCCCTATGCATAGATTACCCCAATGTCACCTCGGGAATCCGCGAGTTGAGTGCCAACACATAGATCAAGTGCTCTCAAATCCATAAAAGTATTCAATCCGATAAAACAAAATCTCAAAGGGAAAACTAAATTCATCACAACAAGATAGAGAGGGGAAAACACCATATGATCCAACTATATTAACAAAGCCCGCGATACATCAAGATCGTGCCATCTCAAGAATACGAGAGAGAGAGAGACTAAACACATAGCTACTAGTACAAACCCTCAGCCCCGAGGGTGGACTACTCCCTCCTCATCGTGGTGGCTGCCGGGGTGATGAAGATGGCCACCGGTGATGAGATCCCCCTCCGGCGGAGTGCCGGAATGGGGTCTAGATTGGTTTTGCATGGCTACAGAGCCTTGCGGCAGCGGAACTTCTGATCTAGTGCTACCCCGAGGGTTTTTGGAATATTTGGTAATTTATAGGGCGAAGAGGCGATGCGGGAGGCCACCTAGGTGGGCACAACCCACCGGGGCGCGCCTGGGGGCCCAGGCGCACCCTGGTGGGTTGTGGCCCCCTTGGGGCACCCCCCAGGTGCTGCTCTGGCCCATTGGATGTCTTCTGGTCCATAAAAAATCCAAAAAAAGTTTTGCGGTGTTTGGACTCCGTTTGATATTGATTTCCTGCGATGTAAAAAACAAGCAAAAAACAGCAACTGGCACTGGGCACTGGGTCAATAGGTTAGTCCCAAAAAATGATATAAAGTTGCTATAAAATGATTGTAAAACATCGAGGAACGATAATATAACAGCATGAATACTTCATAAATTATAGATACGTTGGAGACGTATCAGCATCCCCAAGCTTAATTCCTACTCGTCCTCGAGTAGGTAAATGATAAAAGAAATAATTTATGAAGTGTGAATGCTAGCAAAGTGCATAAGTTTGATCAATGATAATTTCAATCACTTTTCCTAGCATCATAACAGCAATTCTTTCTTATAGAACTTCTCATGTTAAAGTAGCAACCAATTCACATGTTAAGGTTCAAACAATGAATTCTCTTGAAACTCAACAACCTATGTTCTCAGTCACCAAACAATTGCAATTCAACTTATTTAACAGAGTCTAAGTAAGAGCTCCACATACTCAACCATCATATAGTCTTCTATGATTGCTAACACTCACCGCATACACATCAGCAAAACGTTTCAACCGGACACATAGAAAGATAGGGGCTTATAATTTCGCCTCCCAACGTATTCACCTCAAGGGTGACGTCAACAATAATAACTCACGCCACCCATATCCAACTGGACATATGTGCCTAGATCTTTCCTCACCACATGATGCTTGCCAAAGGAGAAAAATAAAAAGGAATAGAGAGAAAAACTTTGACTCTTGCATAAAAGTAAATACATAAAAGTAAAAGATAGGCCCTTCGCAGAGGGAAGCAGAGGTTGCCATGCGCTTATTTGTTTGTATGCTCAACCCCTTAGTGCAAAAGAACGTCTAGTTATATTGCCCCTTGTGATGGCAACCTTTATTATGCAGTCTGTCGCTTTTATTTCTTTACCATCACAAGTTCGTACAAGGCTCAATTTTCTCTTACACTAAATGATCTTACACTTTTAGAAGCAATTTTTATTGCCTTATTGCACCGATGACAACTTACTTGAAGGATCTTACTCAATCCATAGGTAGGTATGGTGGACTCTTGAAAATAAGATTTGGGTTTAAGGGTTTTTGGATGCACAAGTAGTATCTCTACTTGGTGCGGAATTTTTGGCTAGCAAAGATGGGGGGCAAGCACCACATGTTGAAGGATCTATGACAATATAACTTCTATGTGAATATGAACAAACATAAATCATTACGTTGTCTTCCTTGTCCAACGTCAACAATTTTGAAATATAGTATTTTGATGGGGGCTCACAATCACAAAAGATTTCCAAGATAGTGTATTTGCATGTGAAAGTTCTCTTCCTTCTACTAATCATTCATGAATTGCTTGTATGACCAATATTGTGATTGTCAAGCCTCAAAAGATTTCACCTTCTAAACCCAATGTGAAGCTACCACTAGGCATGATATGAACATATAATTTCAACTTGATGATATACAATTCTTTCAACAATTTACTCATAGGATATAAGTGAAGCACAAGAGTAAATGACAAGCTACTCTAAAAACATATAAGTGAAGATCAAACGAGTAGTCATGTAAATGGGTAACTATTTGAGAACTCTCTTTTATTTAAAAAATTTCAGATCAAGGTATTTTATTCAAACAGAAAACAAAATAAAATAAAATGACAATCCAAGAATAGCACACATCATGTGAAGAAGCAAGAACTTAGGCTCAACCGATACTAACCGATAATTGTTGAAGAAGAAAGGTGGGATGCCTACCGGGGCATCCCCAAGCTTAGATGCTTGAGACTTATTGGATTATTAACTTGGGATTCCTTGGGCATCCCCAATCTTGAGCTTTTGTGTCTCCTTAATTCCTTTTATATCACGGTTTCCCTAAATCGTAAAAACTTCATCCACACAAAACTCAACAAGAACTCGTAAGATACGTTAGTATAAATCAATGCAACACCTTATCATTCTTAACTGTAGCAAATAACTAAAATTATTATTCAACATTGCATACTAAATGCCTCTGCATATTTAATACTCCTATCCTCAAATAGAATCATTAAACAAACAAACATATGCAAACAATGCAAACATAACAGCAATCTGTCTAAACAGGACAGTCTGTAAAGAGTGCAATATTCATCATATTTACCTAACTCCAAAAATTCGGAAAATTTACCACACTATAGAAAATTTATCAGAGCTTATTGTGCAAAAAGTTTCAACATTTTATGACATTCTTACTTTTCTGGATAATTATTGCAACAACGATAAACTTTCTGTTTTGAAACAGCAACTCATATATTTGAAAAATAAGCATGGTGATGGCTATCCTTGCCACTTTTATTGAAATAAATGATGCAAAACATTATCCTAAATAACAGAAAGCAAATCCTAATAAAAAAAATGACTCTTCAAGCAAAACTCATAACATGTGACGAATGAAAATATAGCTCCAAGTGAGGTTACCGATAATGTTGAAGACGAAAGAGGGGATGCCTTCTGGGGCATCCCCAAGCTTAGTTGCTTGGATCTTCCTTGAATATTACCTTGGAGTGCCTTGGGAATCCCCAAGCTTAGGGTCTTGTCACTCCTTATTCTCCTCATATCGATATCTCGCCCAAAACTTGAAAACTTCAATCACACAAAACTTAACGGAACATCGTGAGATGGGTTAGTATGATAAAGACAAATCATTCACTTTGGTACTGTAAAGATAAGATTCATAATTGTTCTCACACAATGCCTACTGTACTCTATAATTTCCACAATTTATATTAAGCAATATAAGCCATAGAACCCATAAAACAAGCAAACTATGCATTGCAAACAGAATCTGTCAAAAACAAAACAGTACATAAAGATCTGAATTAAGGTCATACTTCTGTAACTCCAGAAATTCTGAAAAAATAGTAAAACACAGAAAATTTGTATACCCATAAACTTTAAAAAATTCAGAATTTTTCCACTTTCCAGTAAAAGATAGGAATTTCTGTACTGGATGCAAAATTTTCTGTTTTTGCACAGAATCAAGTCAACTATCATCCACACTATCCCAAAGGCTTTACTTGGCACTTTATTGAAACAAAACCTATAAAACATGATTACTAAAGTAGCCTAATCATGTGAAAACACCAAAACAGTAGGGGTAAATGTTGGGTTATCTCCCAACAAGCGTTTTTCTTTAATGCCTTTTAGCTAGGCATGATGATTTCAATGATGCTCGCATAAAAGATAAGAATTGAAACATAACAAGAGCATCATGAAGCATATGACTAGCACATTTAAGTCTAACCCACTTCCTATGCATAGGGATTTTGTGAGCAAACAACTTATGGGAACAAGAATCAACTAGCATAGGAAGGCAAAACAAGTGCAACTTCAAAACTTTCAACATAAAGAGAGGAAACTTGATATTATTGCAATATGTAAAAGCATATGGTCCCCTCTCATAATAATTTTCAGTAGCATCATGAATGAATTCAACAATATAACTGTCACATATATCATTATTTTCATGATCCACAAGCATAGAAATTTTCTTACTCTCCACATAAGCAAATTTATTCTCATGAATAGTGGTGGGAGCAAACTCAACAAAATAACTATCATGTGATAGGAAATTAAAATCATGATGAAAAGTTTCATGGTTGTCATTATTCTTTATAGCATACATGTCATCACCATAATCATCATAGATAGGAGGCATGCTTTCATCATAATAAATTTTCTCATCAAAACTTGGGGGACTAAAAATATCATCTTCATCAAACATAGCATCCCCAAGCTTATGGCTTTGCATATCATTAGCATCATGGATATTCAAAGAATTCATACCAACAACATTGCAATCATGCTCATCATTCAAAGATTTTATGCCAAACATTTTATTGAATTCTTCTTCTATCAATTGAGCACAATTTTCCTTTCCATCATTTTCACGAAAGACATTATAGAGATGAATAACGTGATGCAACCTCAATTCCATTTTTTTGTAGATTTCTTTTTAGAAACCAAACTAGTGATAAAACAAGAAACTAAAAGATTCGATTGCAAGATCTAAAGATATACCTTCAAGCACTCACCTCCCCGGCAACGGCGCCAGAAAAGAGCTTCATTGACGGGATGTGAGTGCCGCTTACCTAACCTCCCCATCAACGGCGCCAGAAAAGAGCTTGATGTCTACTAGGCAACTTTATTCTTGTAGACTCGTGTTGGGCCTCCAAGTGCAGAGTTTTGTAGGACAGTAGCAATTTTCCCTCAAGTGGATGACCTAAGGTGTATCAATCTGTGGGGGGTGTAGGATGAAGATGGTCTCTCTCAAACAACCCTGCAACCAAATACAAGAAATCTCTTGTGTCCCCAACACACCCAATACAATGGCAAATTGTATAGGTGCACTAGTTCGGCGAAGAGATGGTGATAAAAGTGTAATATGGATGGTAGAAATATATTTTTATAATCTGCATAAATAAAAACAGCAAGGTAGCAAGTGACAAAAGTGAGCACAAACGGTATTGCAATGCTTGAAAATGAGGCCTAGGGTCCGTACTTTTACTAGTGCAATCTCTCAACAATGCTAATATAATTGGATCATATAACCATCCCTCAAAGTGCGATGAAGAATCACTCCAAAGTTCTTATCTAGCAGAGAACATAAGAAGAAATTGTTTGTAGGGTACGAAACCACCTCAAAGCTATTATTTCCGATCAATCTATATTAGAGTTCGTACTAAAATAACACCAAGCTATTCTTTCCAATTGATCTAACCAAGAGTTCATACTAAAATAACACCATATGATACACATCAACCAACTCTAATGTCACCTAGATACTCCAATGTCACCGCGAGTATCCATGAGTTGATTATGCGATATGCATCAAACAATTTCAGATTCATAATACTCAATCCAACACAAAGAACCTCAAAGAGTGCCCCAAGATTTCTACCGGAGAAACAAGGACGAAAACGTGCATCAACCCCTATGCATAGATTACCCCAATGTCACCTCGGGAATCCGCAAGTTGAGTGCCAAGACATAGATCAAGTGCTCTCAAATCGATAAAAGTATTCAATCTGATAAAACAAAATCTCAAAGGGAAAACTCTATTCATCACAACAAGATAGAGAGGGGAAAACACCATATGATCCAACTATATTAACAAAGCCCGCGATACATGAAGATCGTGCCATCTCAAGAACACGAGAGAGAGAGAGATTAAACACATAGCTACTAGTACAAACCGTCAACCCCGAGGGGGACTACTCCCTGCTCATGGTGGTGGCCGCCGTGATGATGAAGATGGCCACCGGTGATGATTTCCCCCTTCGGCGGAGTGCCAGAATGGGGGTCTAGATTGGTTTTGCGTGGCTACAGAGCCTTGTGGCGGCAGAACTTCTGATCTAGGGTTACCCCTAGGGTTTTTGGAATATTTGGCAATTTATAGGGCGAAGAGGCAGTGCGGGAGGCCACCGAGGTGGGCACAACCCACTGGGGCGCGCCTGGGGTCCCAGGCGCACCCTGGTGGGTTGTGCCCCCCTTGGGGCACCCCCCAGGTGCTGCTCTGGCCCATTGGATGTCTTTTGGTCCATAAAAAATCCGCAAAAAGTTTCGCGGTGTTTGGACTCCGTTTGATATTGATTTCCCGCGATGTAAAAAACAAGTAAAAAACAGCAACTGGCACTAGGCACTGGGTCAATAGGTTAGTCCCAAAAAATGATATAAAGTTGCTTTAAAATGATTGTAAAACATCCAAGAATGATAATATAACAGCATGAATACTTCATAAATTATAGATACGTTGGAGACGTATCAGGCATCGAGGTTGACAAAGCTAAGGTTGATGCTATTGAGAAGATGCCATGTCCTAAGGATATCAAAGGTATAAGAAGTTTCCTTGGACATGTTGGTTTCTATAGGAGATTTATCAAAGACTTCTCTAAAATTTCTAGGCCTCTTACCAATCTTTTGCAAAAAGATGTCCCTTTTGTTTTTGATGATGATTGTGTAGAAGCCTTTGAAACTCTTAAGTCAGCTTTAATTTCTGCACCTATTGTTCAGCCACTTGACTGGGATTTACCTTTTGAAATCATGTGTGATGCTAGTGATTATGCAGTTGGTGCTGTTCTAGGGCAAAGAGTTGATAAGAAACTGAATGTTATTCATTATGCCAGTAAGACTTTGGACACTGCCCAAAGGAATTATGCTACAACTGAAAAAGAGTTTTTAGCAGTTGTGTTTGCTTGTGATAAGTTTAGATCTTATATTGTTGATTCCAAAGTTACTATTCATACTGATCATGCTGCTATTAAGTATCTCATGGAAAAGAAGGATGCTAAGCCTAGGCTTATTAGGTGGGTTCTTTCGTTACAAGAGTTTGATCTTCATATTGTTGATAGAAAAGGGGCTGAGAACCCCGTGGCTGATAACTTGTCTAGATTGGAAAATGTGCTTGATGACCCACAACCTATTAATGATAGTTTTCTTGATGAGCAATTAGCTGCTATTAATGTTTCTCATAGTACTCCTTGGTATGCAGACTATGCTAATTACATTGTTGCTAAGTTTATACCTCCTAGTTTCACTTACCAGCAAAAGAAAATGTTCTTTTATGATTTGAGACACTATTTTTGGGATGACCCACATCTTTATAAAGAAGGTGTGGATGGTATTGTTAGATGTTGTGTGCCTGAGCATGAACAGGAACAAATTCTTTGGAAGTGCCACTACGAAGTTTATGGAGGACACCATGCAGGAGATAGAACCACACATAAGGTATTGCAATCTTGTTTTTATTGGCCTACTCTCTTCAAGGATGCTCGTAAGTTTGTCTTATCTTGTGATGAGTGTCAAAGGATTTGTCTTATCTTGTGATGAGTGTCAAAGGATAGGTAATATTAGTAGACGCCAGGAAATGCCTTTGAATTATTCTCTTGTTATTAAACCATTTGATGTTTGGGGTTTTGATTATATGGGACCTTTTCCTTCTTCCAATGGGTATACACATATTCCTGTTGCTGTTGATTATGTCACTAAGTGGGTCGAGGCTATCCCCACTAGCAATGCTGATCACAACACTTCTATTAAAATGCTTAAGGAAGTTATCTTCCCAAGGTTTAGAGTCCCTAGATATATTATGACTTATGGTGGTTCACATTTTATTCATGGTGCTTTCCGTAAGATGCTTGCTAAATATGATGTTAATCATAGAATTGCATCTCCCTATCATCCTCAATCTAGTGGTCAAGTTGAGTTGAGCAATAGGGAGATAAAGTTGATCTTGCAAAAGACTGTCTATAGATCTAGAAAGAATTGGTCTAAGAAATTAGATGATGCTTTGTGGGCTTATAGAACTGCTTATAAGAATCCTATGGGTTTGTCTCCTTATAAAATGGTTTATGGAAAAGCATGTCATTTACCTCTTGAATTGGAACATAAAGCTTTTTGGGCTATTAAAGAACTTAACTATGATTTCAAGCTTGCAGGTGAAAAGAGGTTATTTGACATTAGCTCACTTGATGAATGGAGGACCCGGGCTTACGATAATGCCAAGTTATTCAAAGAAAAAGTCAAACGATGGCACGATAAGAGGATCCAAAAGAGAGAATTCAAGGTGGGTGAATATGTTTTATTATATAATTCTCGTCTTAGGTTCTTCACAGGTAAACTTCTCTCCAAATGGGAAGGACCATATATTATCGAAGAGCTTTATCATTCCGGAGCCATAAAGATCAACAATGCTGCGGGTACTAACCCGAAGGTGGTAAATGGACAAAGGATCAAACACTACATTTCAGGTACACCCATTAATGTCGAAACTAACATTATTGACACAATTACACCGGAGGAATATATCAAGGAGTCCTTCCGAAACACTCCAGAATACTGAAAAAGGGATAGGTACATGATACGGTAAGTAAACGGACTCCAAAAATTCAGCAAAAATATATTCTGTCAGTTTTGGAATATTTAGAAAATTACAAAAATAAAAGGAAGCCGAGAGGGTCCACCAGGTGCCCATACAGCACCTTGGTTTGCCCCCCTAGGGCGCGCCCTGATGTTGTGTGGGGCCCTGGTGCACCTTCCCTACTCCGTTTTTCTCTCGTTTACTTGTTTTGCAAGATTAAAAAAAATCTATATATATCTCCCAAATCGTTTTGACCACCGCATCGCGAGAAATCTTCTGTTCTTGTTTCTTGCTATTTTCGGGCAGATCCAAAATTATGTCGTCACAGGAATCCATCGGGGAGAACCATGTTCCCCAAGTTTATGAAGAAACGGATGCTGATCTAAAGAGGGTGGACGTTACGGAAATCAAGGAGGAGTTACTCAAGAAATCCAAGGGCAAGATGGAGATGGAGAACTAGGACTCAGAAGGAGGACAATCTGCTTTCAAGGAAAAGGATGCGGAGGAAGATGATATCCTTCAACCTTACTATCACCTGCTACCCCCTTCTGTGATCGAGGCCTTGAGGTTATGTAAAATAACTTGTGTTCGTAACACTTACCTCACCCGTGAAGTTATTTTGTTGGAGGAACAAATCAGCGCCCTCAGGAGCATGAATCGCAGATTGATTGCTCTAATGGACCTAAAAGACAGGATTGCTTCATCACCATCATCACCAAAGAAGGAAGTTTGATCCCACGGGTATGGGCACTCCCCTTGGCTTGTCCCAAGCTTGGGGGAGGTGCCCCGATATCGTATCATCATCACCTTTATTATCTTTACCTATTTTCAGTTCGATGCTTAGTTATTCCATGATCTAGTAGAATAAAAGTTTAGTATGATCTATCTTTGAGTGTTAGTTTCCATCTATCTATCTATGTAATCATGTGTGAGTTATATAATAAAGAGTAGTTTGAGCCTTGCCTCTTTACTTTCATGTTTTGATCAAAAGCAATGAAATAATGAAAAGAAAAAGACCATATGCTAATCTTATGGTGAGTAATGACATCACATAAAGAAAAGTATAAGTGGTAAAATTTATTAAAGGTTGACAAACATAGCATTGGTCAATGATGCAATTCTTGAAAAGTTTAATAAGGAAGAGAAGATTCACATGCACATATACTATCTTGGACATCTTTTCTGATTGTGAGCTCCCATTAAATATTATATGTCAAATGGTTGATGTTGGACAAGGAAGACAACGTAATGGGTTATGTTTGCTCATATTCACATAGAAGTTATATTGTCATGGATCCTCCAATATGGGGTGCTTGCCCAATACCTTTGCTAGCCAAAATTCCGCACTAAGTAGAAATACAACTTGTGCATCCAAAACCCTTTAACCAAATACATGCCATAAGAGTCCACCATACCTACCTATGGATTGAGTAAGATCCTTCAAGTAAGTTGTCATCGGTGCAATAAAGCAATAAAAATTGCTCCCAAATATGTACGGTCTTTTATTGTAAGGGAAAATAAGCGTGGTACGAACTTGTGATGGCAAAGAATAAAAGCGACAGACTGCATAATAAAGGTTCTATCATAAGGGGCAATATCACGTGACGTTCCTTTGCACTAAGAGTGAGTGCATCCAAAATTAAAAGCGCATGACAACCTCTGCTTCCCTCTGCGAAGGGCCTTTTATTTATTTTTATGCAAAGAGTCAAAGTTTCCCCTCTATTCCTTTTTTTATTTTTATCCTTTGGCAAGCATCTTGTGGTGGGGAAAGATCTAGGCACATATATCCAGTTGAATGTGGGTGAGCATGAGTCATTATTGTTGACATTACCCTTGAGGTGAATAAGTTGGAATCTCTATCTTCCTCTGTGTCCGGCTGAAACTTGATGCTCCATATGTATGGTGTGAGTGTTAGCAATTATGAAAGACTAAATGATAGTTGAGTATGTGGACTTCCCAGAAGGCTCCTACATGTGACCCTTCCTGAAAATACGATGAATTGCAATTGCATTGCTGACCAAGAACACAGTTTGTTAGTTTTCAAGAAAGTTTATGCTTTATACTTCAGCATTGTGGTGAATTATTACTCATTCATGGGAAGTTTATGATAATGTTTGTTGCTGCTATAATATTGTTCATGATCCTTCCATGTCCGTATTTTGTTTTTATCGACACCTCTCTCTCTAAGCATGTGGGCATGTTTTTTGATTTCGGCTTTCACTTGAGGACAAGCGAGGTCTAAGCTTGGGGGAGTTGATACGTCCATTTTGCATCATGTTTTATTGCTGTTATTTATAAAGTTTTTGATCAATATAGCACTTCATGGAGTATTTCTAATGCCTTTTCTCTCTTAATATGCAAGGTTTACACAAGAAGGGAGAATGCCGGCATCTGAATTTCAGGGCCTGAAAAAGCTACAATAGAGATACCTATTCTGCACATCTCCAAATGGGCTAAAATTCCACGGAGAATTATTTTGGAATATATAAAAAATACTGGGCCAGAGATCAACCAGAGGAAGCCTGCCAGGTGCCCACACAGCACTAGGGCGCCCCCCCTGGGGTGCGCCCTGATGTTGTGTGGAGCCCCTGGCCCACCTCTGGCCCCCTCCTTCTGGTATATAAGTCATTTTACCCTAAAAATTTTATGGGGAGACTTTCCGGACGAGGCGCTGCTGCCACGAGGCAGAACTAGAGCAGGAGCATTTTGGCTCTCCGGCGGGCAGATTCTGCCGGGGACACTTCCCTCCGGGAGGGGGAAATCGAAGCCTTCCTCATCACCAACAATCCTCTCGTCGTTGGAGGACCAATCTTCATCATCATCAACCACAACACCATCTCATCTCAAATCCTAGTTTATCTCTTGTATCCAATCTTTGTGTCAAAACTATAGATTGCTACTTGTGATTTGCTAGTAGTGTTGATTACTTATTGTAGTTGATGCTAGTTGGTTTGTCTTGTGAGATATTAAATGTTCAGATCCTTTATGTTATTCAACACCCCTCTGATCTTGAACATCATGGTGATGAGTGAGTAGTTACTTTTGTTCTTGAGGACATGGGAGCAGTCTTGTCATAAGTAATCATGTGAATTTGGTATTCGTTCGATATTTTGATGATATGTATGTTGTGATTCTCTTATTGGTGTCATGTGAACGTCGACTACATGACACTTCACCATTCATGGGCCTAAGGGAACTCATTGTGGATTAGTAATTAGATGATGGGTTGCTAGAGTGACAGAAGCTTGAACCCCAGTTTATGCGCTATTCCGTAAGGGCCTGGTTTGGATCCACACATTTATTGCTATGGTTAGACTTTGTCTTAATTCTCTTTTTGTAGTTGCGGAGGCTTGCGAGAGGGGGTAATCATAAGTGGGAGGCTTGTTCAAGTAAGAACAGCACCCAAGCACCGGTCCACCCACATATCAAATCATCAAAGTAGCAAACGCAAATCAAATGAACATGGTGAAAGTGACTAGATGAAATTCCCGTGTGTCCTCAACAACGTTTGCATCACTATAAGTACTTGTTCCGGCCTGTCCTTTGCACTCAAAAGGATTGGGCTATCTTGCTGCACCCTATTTACATTTTTCACTAGTTACTCGCTACAAATTATGTTGCTACCAAACTATCTGTTACTGCTTGTTTCAGTGCTTGCAGAAACTACCTTGCTGAAAACCACTTGTCATTTCCTTCTGCTCCTCGTTGGGTTTGACACTCTTACTTATCGAAAGGACTATGATTGACCCCCTATACTTGTGGGTCATCAGTAATTCCCAGGCCTCCCCCTCCCTCTATCCCCGTCGCGCTCCGCCGCCGCGGATGTGCTCACTGCCGTCGGCTCCGGCCACCCCACGCCCCCCTGTCGCATCCCGTGGATGCGCACAAGCCAGAGGCAAAGCTGTGAAGGAGAGGAAGGAGAGGAAGAGTGAAGTGCACGGTAGTGCAATCTATGAACTTTGCCCAATTTCTGAAATTGTGCACAACAATTGTTCGATAGAATGCCAACGGTAGCTAGGCATTTTTCAAAATTTAAAAAAAAATTGTGGTGCTTCTCTGATGCATGGTTGAGGTGTTGTAAGAATTTCAGAATTGTTGGAGTAGTAGAGATTGGGTTTTGAGTAAGGAAACTGAATCTGGTCCAAATTTTATTTGAATGAAACTTGAAATTGTTGAACTAGTGGATAGATTATTTTTGGAGAAATGAAGTGTGGGTACTAGCATCTAGCTGAGATAGTTTTTGCTGGACTAGAAATGTTAGGGGGAATATAGTTCCTTTGCAAAACCAAAGGAGGTCATGAATTGATAGAATTTGGTTTTGTAATTGTTTGAATATTAATAAAAGAAGTTTTAATGAAAGAAATGATGTTGGGTACTGTCCTAAGATAGAAGAAATGCTTGATGGAATTTTGTGAATGGCAATATTGTTTTGAGAAGATCCTAGGTTCTCTTTTTTTGAAAGAAATGAAGATCAACCATTTTCTTCATATTTAGAGTTTGATAATAGCTTTTAATTTAATTCTTTTTGCTCCTAGTCACTAGTTAGATTGTTTATACAGTAGGATTTATTTTTTGGTTTTTAGATTAATTTATATTAGAGTTTTAGTGAAAACAGTACTGTTTTTAGATTTAATTAATTCTTTTTGCAAACTTTTCATTGTTGCGGTATATTTCTGTTAAACTTCAGTTCTTGCTTATTGAATGCATTCTAATTGTTTTATCTTTCTTCTAGATTAGTTAAGCTATGGACGATAGCAGCAGAGACCATGAAGAGGATATCATGTTTGACATGATACGCTCCTCCCAAAACCCAGAGAATGAACCAAGAGACGAAGGGCAAACAAACAATGATGGCGAAGAAAATGTTCTCCAATTAACAAAGTCTGGCGAGGTATATATATATTAGGCCTCTGGTGATTATTAGATGTCTTAATTGATTAGTATATATATATTAATGAATCTTTCTTCCTTTATCCCTCCGGATTGAGCAAATCTTCTGAAAGGGTAGTACGAGGCCTGGCCAAAAAGTTGCCCGATGGCATAAAGTACAACATTGATGAAATCAAAGAAGATGGCGAACCGATTGCTCCTGAAAAGAATGCGGACAAATTTATACGTCAATGTGGAGTTATTGTTAGGGACCAAATCCTGATCACCGTTCAAAAATGGAATAAGCCAAAGGAAGATCGAGGAGTTAGTTTTGTCGACGAAAGAGCAAAAAATCTGCTTTGGGATACGCTCATGTCATATTTCACCCTATCAGAGGGTTTCACGGATCTCCAACGGTTGAAAGTCAAGCAGTTTGCTATTAAGGAGATGGCCACACAATTCCAGACATGGAAGAAAATATTGAACAGTGACTACCTCAAGGCAGAAAAGAAGACTCCAGATTTCACTGGAGCACTAGAGAAGGTAAAAGATCATTGGGACTTATTTGTGAAGTACAAGGAATCAGATGAATCTAAGGAATGGTCGAGAAAAAATAAGATAAATGCTGCCAAAAAAGAGTATCACCATGTTCTGGGGCCAGGTGGCTACAAGAGTGGCGTGCCTAAGTGGGAAGCAGCTGAGGCCGAGATGATTGCTGAAGGGGTCACTCCAAAAACAGCGGGTTGGCCAAAGAGGTCCAGGAATTGGTTTTATGCGCATTGGGGAAAGTTGGACGCAGCAACAGGGGAGATTATTGAAAAGGCATCTCTTAAAACAGCCTCGGACGCTTTACTTCAAGCAATAGAAGATGCTCAAAAGGGGGTGTACCAGCCCGAGAGAGAGAACGACGAGCTTACACGCGCCCTCGGGAATCCTGAACACGGAGGATGAACACGAGGCAAAGGCGTTGTTCCGTGGGTTTAGGGGTTTTCAGAGTGGAACGGCACTTATAGAAGCCATGCGAGAAAAAAGAAGCAGGATGCAGACCGGCTTCAAAAGGTAGAATCAAAGAACGCGGAGTTGGAACACATTTTAATGCGGTAGCAGGAGCAGATCGACACAATTAGCCAGCAATGGGCATCTCAGCGGCAGGAGCAAGCAGATCCTGCATTGGATAGTACTGTCCCATCTATGCAGAAAAGCAGCGTGGGTTCCACGAGGGTCCCGGTCGATGATGCACTGCTGGCTCGCTACCCCGTGGATGATATCAAAGAGACGACAAGTTGTAAGCTACACATGAAAATGAGGAACATATCCATGAAGGTGGCGGATAGCTTTGCTTTACCGAATGCACCTGAAGCAATCGTCCACGGCAATCCGATTCCACCTGGCTATGCTCGTGTCGGGGTGGATGAAGTTCGGTCGGGATATGACTCACTAGAGCTTGACTTTCCTGGAGGTCAAGGGGAGTAGACACTGGGAGAAGCCATACGTGGTCTCATTGTATGGAGAAAGGAATGCATCGTGTTTCCAAACTTGGTGCCAAGGCCACCGACTCCTCCTCCAGGTCTGCCGCGTCATCTGACTCCAACCCACCTCGAGACGGAGCGCAGCGCGAGTCCACCATATCAATCTCCATCGCATCAGCCAAATCCACCCCACCTCGAGACGGACCCCAGCGCGAGTACGCGATATCGATCTCCACCATGTGAGTCGACTCCAAAGCGTAAGAGAGCACCAAAGAAGAAACCCGAGCCTCCTGCCAAAAAGAAGTTAGCTTACGAGATGTCTGAGGAGGAAAACAAAGCAGTCGTGAATGCCCAAGTGAAGGCCCATTTTGCACCGAAACCGCCCCCGGCGCTGAAGGAGAAAATACCTAAGAAAGTCGTACAACACTTTGTGGATCTTGCTAAACTGGCTGTGGAGAAAAGGCGATCAGACTATGAATGCTCTGTTAGCAAGTCATATTATCAACAAAAAAATAAGCAGTCGAGCCATACAGGTAGTAATAAAAAACTGTTCCCCGGCTCGGAGAACAGGCAGTGCAATCGATCCCCCCTCTCAAGGTGAGTACCGATAAGGCGGTAACCGACGCTGATAGAGAGATGGCTAGAGAGATGGGTATCATTGTTGAACAACTCCTAGGCATCGAGGAAGTGCCCACGATGGATCCGAAGGAACTACCATGGAAATATGTCCTCGGGAACCCTCTGGTCAGGCCTGACGAGGAGAAGCTTCTATCAACGCAAATGCATAGATTGCATGACTGGTACCTGAGAGAAATAAAGGCCGGGCGAGAGAGCCTCATCGTGAAAGTCAAGCCAGAGCATTACTTCGAGGGAAAAGATTTGTGGATTGAACTTCCAGAAATTTTTCAGTTATTCAATCAAGACGCACTCGACAAATCTCTCGTCAGTTGCTAATGTCTATAAGTGATTTCTTTCTGTAATTTAAGTCTCTAGCTCAGCTCGTTCATTGCCTGTAATTATCCTCACTATATTCTTTTGCGTGGTATTATGCAGAATGAAGATTTTTGAATTGAACAGAGATGGAGTCTATGGCATTGGGTTCATTGACCCAAATACGGTTAATGAAAATGTGTTAAATAACCACAAACAAGACACAGAGAATAGCTTGCTAATGTTTTTGAAGGAACTAAATACCAGACCAGAAATACATTTTCCTTACAACTTCAGGTGAGTGTTACTGTCTTGTACTACAAATTCTATTTTTGCTTACTCGATGTTACGTGTAGTTGATGAGTTATGCATGCTCGCTTATACAAGCGTGTGTGCAGATTCCACTGGATCCTGCTAATCATTAGAGTTGATGAGGGAACTGTTGAAGTACGGGACTCACTAGGTAAAGACCCTAAAGAATAGATCAGCCTGTTTTTGATGCTCGACAGGTAATTTCAATCATTATCGCACTATGTCGGCCTCTTTAGTTCATTTCCTGATATCAAGTAATTAATAACTCCTTTATTCATTTTCTTTGCCGGGCAGGGTTTGGAAAAAGTTCATCAAAGAGGTTGTCGGTGAATGGGAACCACAGCTGAAATGGCGATGGTCCAAGGTAATTAAGTAGTACTAGCTACGTCCGTGCATCTCTTTAATTCTAGTTTCAATACCATTATCATGCTTGATTATTATCTAATTGAATTCTATTCTCATAAAGTGTATGAGGCAGGAAAAGGGGACTAATTTATGAGCATACTATGTTTGCGAGAACATTTGCTTTCTGACCGAAAGGAGTGGAGATGCAAGACATCTTTTGGTACGTAAACACTATATACAATTTGTTTATCATGATCTAATATATATACACACAACTAATATATTCATATTGATCTCCTTCTTTAAAGATGGTGGAGATGCGGGATAGGCTCCTACCAAAGGACCGCATACGAGCACTTCAAGAGGAAATGGCGGGATTTTTGCTTGAGCAGGTCATATCTCCCGACGGAGAATACCATTTCACCTAATGCCTGCATGTAATGATCTGCAAATTATAGGAGAAATTGTATATATATATATGTGTGTATGCATGGTCGTACGAGAAATTCTATGATATAGGATTGGTTCTACAAGAAATTCTATTATATATGCATAACATGTACAGTATGTAGTAGCGTAAAATATGTTTGAAATGAAAAAGAATTAAATGGAAAACACAAAATGAAAAGGAAAAATAAAGAATAAACCCTAAACCCCTAAACCTTTAGTCCCGGTTGGAGGTCCCTAGCCCTCGGCGCGCGCTGCCGGCCACGTGGCAGGGATTTAGTCTCAGTTGGTGTCACCAACCGGGACTAAAGGTACCCAGCCCCCGGCGCGCGCTGCCGACCACATGGCAGGGATTTAGTCCCGGGTCGTGGCCAACCAGGACTAAAGGGTGGGGGCCTTTAGTCCCGATTTATTAGTCCCGGTTGGTGAACTGGGACTAAAGGCCCTTCCCAACAGGGACTAAAGGCCGTTTCTCCACTAGTGATTAAGGGGTAGGGGGGTGGATGAGAAGCGTAAAACAAAGGGAAACAAACTATCTTTGAACGATTCATGTCAATGTCATGTAAACAATCAACTATGCATGGCACACACATCAAAACTATAAAGGAAAACCTTCAATGACATATAAATGAAGCTGTAATAACCGAACCATCTATGAATATATTGATTTTTAGCATGATGGTATATTATTTGTATCAATTCAATAGATGACAATTGACTAAATCAGGACTATTGCATGTCAAATATATTATGGTTGAAATAAAAAATAACCTACATAGCATGTGGTGCCCCTGCTCGACCGTGCACTAATCATACACGCAAACATGCACGATCAAGATCAGAGACTCACGGGAATATATCACAACACAACTCTAGACACAAATTTAAACATAAGTCTTCATATTACAAACCAGGGGGTCGCGAGGACCCGAATACATAAGTCATACAAACAAATATTATCTGAGTACAGACATAGTTAGTCAAGTTTGCCTTAAGAAGGCTAGCATAATACTGACACTGATCGAAAAGGCGAAGGCCTCCTGCCTAGGGCCTCCGAACTACTTCTGGTCAGCGGGCTCAACGTTGTAGTAGGTGCCTCCGGGGGTCTCCTGCTCCTTGGCTCCATCGTCTGATCGCAGCAAATGGGTAGGGAAAAAGAGATAGCACAGCAACCGTGAGTACTCATCCAAAGTACTCGCAAGACTGACATCAGAACTATGCTAGGTATGCATCGGTATCAAAGGAATGGGGCTATATCTTTGGACTAAACTGCAGAAATGCCAGAACAAGGGGGAAGGCCTAGCCTATCGAAGACTAGCATCTTGAAGCAATCTTGCAGCATCAGAAGAGAGTAGATCACATTGCCATATAGTAATAAGTATATATTGCAAGGCCCTGAGGTCCTTCCTCGACTACCTAGTGAGAAAGTGATTCCGAGAGCAGTATTAACAGTTTCACATTGTAACAGTATCCGTTCATAGTTGTAGTTGATCAGGATACAACTCCGAGTGTCCTGTTATCATGGACACGGCTATTCGAATAGATTACTTCCCTGCAGGGGTGCACTACTGTTCCCCAACACGCTCGATTACATCTGGCCAGACACACTTGCTGGGTAATACCCAGCCTCGGGTAATCGACACGCCGTAGACCAACCTAGACTCTCTAGAGAGGTCAACACGCCGGTCGAAATCCTAAGTGCGAAGGGGTCTTGGGCCATCGCCCTCTGCACTCCTGCACAATGCGTGGGTGGTCGGGGCCCAGGCGCGACACTGTATACACAAGTGACGTAACCAGCCTACCCCAACAATCAGCCCGCATCTCTGAACTGTGACATCTGGATCGCTTTCGGAAGGAACGTATGTCGTAGAGGGTCCCATAACCATTATCCCACGTGGTGGTAGTGCGTATAGGCCAGCGGCCAACTCAGATCAAATACCCAAATCCGGTAGGTGTGTTTTAGTAGCTCGCAGTGACGAATAGGGTTCATGTCGCTCAGACTTTGTAACACACGGACCACGACCAGGGACCAGGCCCACCTCTCTCCTAGGTGGTCTTCGCCTGTCTTGTCGTTCCGCCACCATATCACTCGCGGGTACCCTTGGGTCCAACCCATCTTGTTTCATTAACTCGCGGGCACTCTTGGAGCTGGCCAGACTTTAACAATTTAAAGTATTGCAGTAATGTAAACATTTCTGTGATCATAACCCGGAATGATCATGTCCCGATAACAAGCCTGGCAAACGGACAAGGGTGAAGGGCCAGCTGATGAAACATAGCATACCTAACTAAGCATCATAGGATCGGAGGTAAGGTATCAATAGCAGGCGACGAAATCAGGCTATGCACCAGAATAGGAGCTATCAAAATATCAATAGGGGCAATTCTCATGCAAGAAATAGAGAGAAAGAGTAGGCGATATTTGGATGATCAAGGAGGTTTTGCTTACCTGGAAGCTCTGCTGAAGGGGTTGGGTCGTCAACGACGTAGTCGTACTCAGCAGTGTCGTCGGCATTCTCAGGGTCTATGACGAGAAAAGAAGGGGGAAGAAACACTAAATAAAAGCAAACAATGCAACACAAATGCATGGCATGGCAGTATGCAATGCTAGGGGTGGCCTAATGCAGTGCTAGGTATTTTGGTCGGAGCGGGAAAATATCCGAGAGTGTTCGCCCAGCTCCGGGTGATTATCGGTCAGATGAAATGGAGGGGAAAGTTCCATGTTTGTCATGTTAGATGGCTATGGCAGGTATGTGCATGGCATATTCGGATTCATCATATTTTTTTGATCATTTTTCATATATAAGTTATTTTCATCCGAGTTACGGTTTAATTTCTATGATTTTCCAAAGTTTTAATCATTTTCTGAATTTTCTGAATTATTATTAATTCGAAAAATATTAAATACAAATTGCTACGGGTACCCAGTGTGTGTACACAGCCAGAGCACATTGTGGCTGACAGGTGGGCCCAATCAACTGCCCAGTCAGCAGTTGACTGGGTCAACGTTGACTGGTCAAAGGGCCTAGTGGGACCCGTATGTCAGCCAGCCACAGTCACAGGCATGTGGGGCCATTCAACGCTGACGTGGCAAGGTCAAAACCGACAGGTGGGCCACTGGGTTTAACTTAACCGAACAGTTATTTTAATTAGAGGGGTAATTAATAGAGGGGGCCCCACTAGTCAGTGGCACAGGGGGGTAATTAGGCTGGTGATTAGCAACTAACCTAACCATGCCACATCGACATAACCGGCGTTTAGCCGCCGGTGCTAAGCAGTACGCGGCGGCGATGCTCGGCTGGCCGTATCCGGCCACTGTTGGAGGCGCGGCTGGGTCCGTTGGAGAGCTGCTGTTGCGGTGCGTCAGATGGTGGCCGAAGCGGGGGCCGGGGTGCAGTGTAGTGACGGCGGCGACGACATCAGTGGTGGTGGCGCTCGGGTGTGTGCGAGCAGCTATGCTACGGCGTGTTAGCTGGGAAGGTAAAGAGCGCAACAGCCTCCGGCGAGCTCTAGGAGTACGTGCGCATCACTGGCGAGGTCTAGGCAGCACGGCAGCAAGGAGGTGGAGGTTCATGGCGGACGGCGAGCTACGGTGGTTGCGGGGAAGCACGCCCGAGCTCGAATCCAAGCTCGGGAAGATGCGGGGAAGCAGCGGAGCTCACAATGGGGGCGAGGAGCTGCTCAGGGAGGCCAGGGAAGGTTGCGGTGGTGCAGGTCGATGACGAGGCAGAGGCTGCATCCGGCTAGGGGAATCGACGCGATCTCGTGCTGCGATGCTCCCGAGCTCGAACTAATCATCGCCGATGACGAAGACGATGATGACGCGGCGCCTGGACATCTCCATGCGGCTCAGGGTGGCTCCTGGGCACGAAGACGGCGATGGCACGGCGATGTTCCTACTTGGGTGAGCAAGTCAGAGAGGGAGAGGGGCGAGCGAGGGGGGGAAGGAGGGCCAGGGTGCACCAGAGAGGTCCGGGGGTTGCTCTTTGATGTCTACTACGCAACTTTATTCTTGTAGACTCGTGTTGGGCCTCCAAGCACAAGGTTTTGTAGGACAGTAGCAATTTTCCCTCAAGTGGATGACCTAAGATTTATCAATCCGTGGGAGGCGTAGGATGAAGATGGTCTCTCTCAAACAACCCTGCAACCAAATACAAGAAATCTCTTGTGTCCCCAACACACCCAATACAATGGCAAATTGTATAGGTGCACTAGTTCGGCGAAGAGATGGTGATAAAAGTGTAATATGGATGGTAGAAATATATTTTTATAATCTGAATAAATAAAAACAGCAAGGTAGCAAGTGACAAAAGTGAGCACAAACGGTATTGCAATGCTTGAAAAAAAGGCCTAGGGTCCGTACTTTCGCTAGTGCAATCTCTCAACAATGCTAATATAATTGGATCATATAACCATCCCTCAACGTGCGATGAAAAATCACTCCAAAGTTCCTATCTAGCGGAGAACATAAGAATAAATTGTTTGTAGGGTACGAAACCACCTCAAAGCTATTCTTTCCGATCGATCTAACCAAGAGTTCGTACTAAAATAACACCAAAGCAAATTCAGATTCGTAATGCTCAATCCAACACAAAGAACCTCAAAGAGTGCCCCAAGATTTCTACCGGAGAAACAAAGACAAGAACATGCATCAACCCCTATGCATAGATTACCCCAATGTCACCTCGGGAATCCGCGAGTTGAGTGCCAAAACATATATCAAGTGAATCAATATAATACCCCATTGTCACCACGGGTATTCGTATGCGAGACATATATCAAGTGCTCTCAAATCCATAAAAGTATTCAATCTGATAAAACGAAATCTCAAAGTCATCACAACAAGATAGAGAGGGGAAAACACCATATGATCCGACTATATTATCAAAGCCCGCGATACATCAAGATCGTGACATCTCAAGAACACGAGAGAGAGAGAGAGATTAAACACAGAGCTACTGGTACAATCCCTCAGCCTCGAGGGTGAACTACTCCCTCCTCATCATGGTGGCCACCGGGATGATGAAGATGGCCACTGGTGACGATTTCCCCTCCGGCAGGGTGCCGGAACGGGGTCTAGATTGTTTTTTCGTGGCTACAGAGGCTTGCGGTGGCGGAACTTCAGATCTAGGGTTACCCTCTGGGTTTTTGGAATATTTGGCAATTTATAGAGCGAAGAGGCGGTGCGGGAGGCCACCGAGGTGGTCACAACCCATCGGGGCGCGCCTGGGGGCCCAGGCGCGTCCTGGTGGGTTGTGCCCCCCTCGGGGCACCCCCCAGGTGATGTGGATATGTACTAGGGGTAGGGTCGTAAGCATGGCCCACATACCCCACCTAAAAACACCACATGCAAGATTACAAGACTACCAGGAAGATTCCGACTGGAATAAGCATAGCATTTGATCCACTCGAGTGCCAGCCCACTCGGAAGCTTCTACATCCACTCGACAGAGGTAGAAGTCACTCGACCGCTGAAGATCTAAAGTCGCTCTGAGAAGAGAAACAGACAGGCGGTCGGGCCATCGTCATAATTAGCATTTATTACTTACGTTATCAGTAACATTCTCCTTTACTCCCCACGATCGAACCCTTGGTTGCCTAGCGTTTATGAGGGGCAGCGCACTCTATATAAGACGCCCCTCCCCTCTGGCATGAGGGTTCGCACCCCCTGTTACTTCCATACTCCACACGACAGAAAAGCTCCCGCAGCACTGAGACGTAGGGCTGTTACCTCCATGAGAGCGACCTGAACTCATACATCCGTGTGTACAATCTCGCTGTAGCTAGGACTCTGCCCTCTTCTTACGTACCCCCTACTTCTACTGTCAGGCTCGTTCCCACGACAGTTGGCGCCCACCGTGGGGGCAGGTGTCTAAGCGACTTTCGGTGAGTTTGCGTATTTCTTCTTCGTCATGTCTTCCGGTGGCAGATCGTTCATGGGCCGCGAGATCCGTCTCGGCGCGTTCACCTTCGTCGCCGATGACTCGGCATGGCTTCAGTAGGCACCTCTGGATGTAGAGGCACTCCCGATCCGTGGGGCGACGCACTTCCGTGCAAGTTCCTGCGGCATTCTTCTTCGGCAGCCGTCGACTCCGCATCTGTCAACTCCGGCGCTCTCCGCTGTTCATCGCCACAAGCGATCCGGTCGCTCACGGCTCCAGCGTTGGGTGCGTCACGCGGTGGCTCATCAATCGTCGATTCAGCTGGTTGCAGCTATCGAGCCCGCCGAGTCACTCCACGGCGTGTTCGACTCGGCCTTAGATCTGTCTGATGTTCCTTCCGAGTGCGAGAGCTGCGATCCCGCAGCTAAAGTTTTCATGGTGGATTCTCCCCACGGCCCGCCTTGTTATGACTTGGGCGGGGGCGAGGTTGGCGGACCGTCGAGTGATCAGCAACACGGAGATGAGGTGGTTCTCCGTACGCCCATCCTTGGCACATCTGCCGAGGCCCAGGCTTTGGAGGCCACACGTATACGGCTCGAGGAGATGCAGAGAACACTCGACGGCCGCACCCGTCAACAACCACCGGTTGCCAGTCGGCATCAACATCAACTGTTTCCGAGTGGATCTCGAAACAACGCGGAGGTATTTCGCACTCCGATTCAAAATGTTGCAGCAGTAGCAAAGATTGCAGAATCAATTCAGCCATCCGGTTCGGAGGCTGGCAGAGGCATTCAGCAGATCCGAGCACTACTTGGAGCGGCTCAGCAGCAGAATTCGGCTGTTTCTCAGTCGCGCAACAGTTTACACAGTCAGTCTCCCAAGGCAGACACGATCCAGTCGGCTCGTAGCCCTGGGTCACCTCTGCATCGCAGAGATCAAGGTTTCCTTGACAATCGGTATCAAGATCAAGGTCGCGATGAGTTTGCTCCCCGTTACCACCATGATGACCGCCGTCGAATGCCCACCCCTCCGCGGGGAGGTTCGTATGGGCCTCGGCGCTATGACGATCGCCACCCGTACGGCGACGAGCGGGCCCCTGGGTTCGACGCAAGTTCCGTCCTTGTGTAGAATCGAGTCGACAGGGGCAGATTTCACAGGGATGGTTATGACAGAGATCATCCGAGTGGTACAGTGGTCTCTGGACCCGAGTGTTTTAGCAGTGCTATTCGATCTACCGAGATTCCCCCCAACTTCAGGTTGGCCGTGGGAATTAGTAAGTTCTCTGGTGAATCAAAGCCTGAAACTTGGTTAGATGATTACCGAGTGGCGGTGCAGCTCGGTGGAGGGAATGACAATATTGCCATGAAGCATCTGTCTTTGATGTCGGATGGTTCAGCCCGAGCATGGTTGAATCAGTTGGCTCCTTCTAGCATCTATTGCTGGCACAATCTCGCTCGAGTGTTCATCAAAACTTTTGAAGGTACCTGCAAGCGTCCTGCTGGTTTGTCTGAATTGCAGCATTGTGTGCAGAAGCCTAATTAAACATTGAGAGATTACATTCAGCGCTGGACCACTCTTCATCACACAGTAGAAAATGTTACCGAACACCAAGCCGTTTGTGCCTTCAAGGCTGGTGTTAGGTACAGAGAGCTATATCTGAAGTTTGGTCGTACTGGAGATATATCCTTGAACAAGATGATGGAGATCGCCACTCGGTACGCCAATGGCGAAGAGGAAGACCGCCTCCGTAGCGGCAAAGGAAAGGCAGTCGACAATAGTGGCGGCGGCGGAAATTCCAATCGGAAACAGAAGCGCAAAGCCGATGGATCTGCTCAGGCAGAAGCGGCCGCTCTGGCAGCGCAAGGAAAAAACAAGGGAAAGCCCAAAGGGCAGTTCACCCCCAAGAAGTCGAAGTCAGGATCAGATGTACTGGACATGCCGTGTGCCATCCACACGAAGAAAGATGAGGAAGGGAATCTAATATTGCCCAAACATACCACTCGACAGTGCAGATTGTTGATTCAACAGTTCAAGGAAGGTCAGTCGAGTGAAAAGTCACCTGAAAAAGATGAGGATGAAGAGAAGGGCGACGATTTTTCTAGAAGTCAACGCCACTCTGATGATTTTTGCTGATGTAGAGAGCAGAAGTCAACTAAAGATCATCAACAGAGAAGTTAATATGGTTGCTCCAGCGACCCCAACATACCTCAGGTGGTCTCAGACTCCCATCACCTTTGAACAGTCGGACCACCCTGCTTATGGACGGCGGGAGTGGCCTGAAGATTTTGTATGCGGAGACTCTCAAAGGGATGGGCATTCCGATGTCCATACTCAGTGAGAGCAATATGCAATTTCACAGAGTCATTCCAGGGAAGAAGGCCAAGTCACTCGGTCAAATCGCGTTGGATGTGGTTTTCGGTGACAACAAGAATTGGCGAAAAGAAAAGTTGACGTTTGAAGTAGTGGATTTCCAAAGTGCATATCATGCCATCCTTGGTCGGCCTGCCTATGCCTGTTTCATGGCCCGTCCATGTTACGTGTATCTCAAACTAAAGATGTCGGGGCCCAAAGGTGTGATCACAGTTACAGGGAATCGACAGAGAGCTGAGGAGTGTTTCTAGCAAGGTTCAAAGATTGCCGATCAGCAAATGGCTGTGGTTGAGTTGGAAGAGTACAGGAAGAATACTGATCCTGCCGACCTGCTACGTTCCAAGAAGGCCGCCTCTGAATCTGCTTTTCAGTCGGCAGGCGATGTGAAGCAAGTTCATATTCACCCGACAGATCCCAATGCAGCTTCGACCAACATTACGACAACGCTCGACAGTAAATAGGAAGCCGCGCTCATCCAGTTCCTTCGTGAGAACTGGGACATCTTTGCATGGAAGCCTTCTGACATGCCGGGTGTACCCAGGGAACTGGCTGAGCACCGACTGAGAGTTGACCTAAAGTTCAAGCCCGTCAAAGAACACTTGCGCCTGTCAGTGGCAGAGAAGCGAAAGGCAATCGGCGAAGAGGTGGCTCGACTCCTAGCAGCTGAATTCATACACGAGATTTACCACTCCGAGTGGCTCACAAACGTCGTCATGGTCCCCAAGAAGGACAAGTCACTTCACATGTGTATTGACTTCAAACATATGAATCGGGCCTGCTCGAAAGATCATTTCCCACTAACTCGCATCGATCAGATTGTTGACTCGACTGCGGGGTGCGAGCGTTTATCTTTTCTCGATGCTTACTCTGGTTACCATCAGATCCGTCTGTTTGGTCCTGATGAAATAAAAACGGCCTTCATCACCCTTTTCGGGTGTTTCTGTTATATCACCATGCCTTTTGGTCTCAAAAATGCAGGCGCCCCTTTCATGCGTATGATTCAGAAATGCCTGCTCAAACAGATCAGTCAGAATGTCGAGGCATACATGGATGATATTGTGGTCAAGTCTCGCAAAGGTTCCGACCTACTGACTGACCTTGCAGAAACTTTTGCCAATTTGAGGAAATATGATATCAAGCTCAACCCATCTAAGTGCACTTTCGGAGTTCCTAGTGGCAAGTTACTCAGTTTCCTTGTTTCCGAACGAGGAATCGACATCAATCCTGAGAAAATTAGTGCCATCGTTCGAATGAAATGCCCCGAGCATGTTCACGACGTACAGAAACTCACCGGCTGCCTCGCAGTGTTGAGTAGGTTTATCTCTCATCTCGGAGAAAGGGCATTGCCTTTATACCGACTGATGAAGAAATCTGACACGTTCAAGTGGACCCCTGAAGCAGAAGCAGTGTTTGTCGACCTCAAAGCCCTGCTCTCCACCCAGCCGGTGCTTGCTGCTCTGCACAGCAAAGAACCCCTGCTTTTATACATTGCAGCCACTTCTCAGGTCATCGGTACAGTTCTCGTTGTCGAGAGAGAAGAAGAAAGAAAGGCTTACAAAGTTCAACGCCCAGTGTATTACATCTCTGAAGTACTGACTCCTTCAAACCAAAGGTATCCTCATTACCAGAAGCTTGTTTACGGCATATATCTGTCAGCGAAGAAAGTTGCGCATTATTTCCAAGATCACTCAGTTTCAGTCGTCAGTGATGCTCCATTGTCTGAGATCCTCAACAATAGTGACGCTACTGGTCGAGTGGACAAATGGGCTATCGAACTCCTTCACTTTGATATCAAGTTTGAATGGATAGAACAGCAACAACCAACTCAAATCCACTCGGCACATTGGACCATGTTCTTTGCCGGCTCGAAAATGCTAAATGGTTCTGGTGCTGGTGTGGTTTTGATATCCCCGAAAGGTGATCGGCTCAGTTATGTCCACCAGAGTCACTTTGATTCCTCCAATAATGAAGTTGAATATGAGGCACTCCTCTACGGGTTGCGTATGGCCATCTCACTCGGCGTCCGTCGCCTGATGGTTTACGGCGACTCAGATTTGGTTGTCAATCGGGTGATGAAGGAGTGGGACGTCAGGAGTCCTGCCCTGACTGGTTACTGCAACGCAGTGAGAAAGTTAGAGAAGAAATTTGAAGCTTTGGAACTCCATCATATCCCTCGAGTGAAGAATCAAGTGGCTGATGATTTGGCAAAGATCGGCTCCACTCGGAAAGAGGTTCCCAGCAATGTGTTCCTAGAACACCTACACTCTCCTTCGGTGCAGGAAGATCCCTTCACTGAAGAGCCCCCACAAGCAGTAAGCGCCTCCAATCCGACTAAAGTTGATATTCCAGCAGTCATAGACATGGTCATGGAGATTCTGGTGATCACGCCCGATTGGACGGTGCCATATATCGCATACATACTCAGGCAAGAACTCCCCGAAGATGAGGCTGAGGCTCGACAGATCGTCCGCAGGTCCAAAGCCTTTACTGTGATGGGCAGACAACTCTACAGAGAAAGTGCAACTGGCGTAGCTCAGCGATGCATCTCTCCTGAGGAGGGTCGACTGATTCTGGACGAAATCCACTCGGGAACTTGTGGTCACTATGCGTACGCGTCCTCTCAGACGATTGTTGCCAAAGCATACCGAGCTGGTTTCCTTTGGCCATGCACTAATGAAATGGCTAAATAGATGGTTCAGCACTGTGAAGGGTGCCAATTCTATGCGAACTTGTCACACAAGCCTGCGTCCGCTCTCAAGACCATCCCCTTCGTCTGGCCGTTTGCGGTATGGGGATTGGATATGATCGGACCTCTCAGGACGGGTGCAAGTGGGTTCACTCATTTGCTTGTAGCAGTCGACAGGTTAACTAAGTGGATTGAGGCTAAACCCATCAAGAAGTTAGACTCATGCACGGCCATCAAATTCATAAGAGAGTTGATATTCAGATATGGAGTCCCACACAGTGTCATCACGGACAATGGTTCGAACTTCGACTCAGAAGAGTTCACATGGTTCTGTGCTAGCCAAGGCACTTGAGTGGACTACGCAGCCGTTGCTCACCCACAGTCGAATGGTCAGGCTGAGAGGGTCAATGGTCTTATCCTCCAAGGATTGAAGCCACGACTCATGAGAGACCTTGCTCATGCGGCTGGTGCCTGGGTGACTGAACTACCATCCGTTTTATGGGGATTGAGGACAACTCCCAATCGGTCGACTGACCGCACCCCTTTCTTCATGGTGTATGGAGCTGAAGCTGTGCTGCCGAGTGATGTCCTACACAATTCCCCCCGAGTGGAACTTTACTCGGAGGCTGAAGTAGAACAGGCACGGCAGGACGCAGTAGACATACTGAAAGAAGAGCGGGAGATGGCCCTGACACGGTCGACTGTTTATCAGCAGAATCTTCGTCGCTTCCATGCAAGACACGTCCGAAATCAGACCTTCCAAGAAGGAGATCTCGTCCTCTGAGTGGATCAGCAGCGCCCTCACAAGCTCGCTCCCACATGGCAAGGCCCCTTCATCATCACCATGGTGCTAAACAATGGAGCTTACCACCTCTACAACCTCGCGAACAAGATTGACGAGCCACGCGCCTGGAACGCGGATCTACTTCAATAAATTTATACTTGACGAGTGGACTGTCAGGATGCAATAAGAGTATTTTAAGAGATATTTGCTTATCAAAGATATAACCCCTGTGGTTTTCCGATGATTTCCGTCGCACAAGTGCATATAACAAACTTCTCCGAGTGGCGAGCGATCCTCCCACTCAGGGGCTTAGCTGCGATCCAGTCCTCGCCTAAGTAAAAAACCGTCCCGAGTGATAACCAATGTTTTCACTCGGAAACTTAGCTAGGAACCAGTTTTCATCTAAGTTAAAAATTTCTCTGAGTGGCGAGCGATCCTCACACTCGGGGGCTTAGCTGCGAGCCAGTCTTCGCCTAAGTAAAAAACCGTCCCGAGTGATAACCAATGTTTTCACTCGGAAACTTAGCTGGGAACCAGTTTTCGTCTAAGTTAAAAACTTCACCGAGTGGCGAGCGATCCTCTCACTCGGGGGCTTAGCTGCGAGCCAGTCCTCGCCTAAGTAAAAAACCATCCCGAGTGATAACCAGTGTTTTCACTCGGAAACTTAGCTGCGAACCAGTTTTCGTCTAAGTTAAAAACTTCGCCGAGTGGCGAGCGATCCTCTCACTCGGGGGCTTAGCTGCGAGCCAGTCCTCGCATAAGTAAAAAACCGTTCCGAGTGATAACCAATGTTTTCACTCGGAAACTTAGCTACGAACCAGTTTTCGTCTAAGTTAAAAATTTCTGCCAGTGGTGAGCGATCCTCACACTCGGGGGCTTAGCTGCGAGCTAGTCCTCGCCTAAGTAAAAAACTGTTCCGAGTGATAACCAATGTTTTCGCTCGGAAACTTAGCTGCGAACCAATTTTTGTCTAAGTTAAAAACATCTCCGAGTGGCGAGCTTTCCTCACACTCAGGGGCTTAGCTGCGAGCCGGTCCTCTCATAAGTTAAAATCCGTTCTGAGTGATAACCAATGTTTTCACTCGGAAATTTAGCTGCGAACCAGTTTTCGTCTAAGTTAAAAATTTCTCCGAGTGTCGAGCGATCCTCACACTCGGGAGCTTAGCTGCGAGCCAGTCCTCGCCTAAGTTAAAAACCGTTTCGAGTGATAACCAATGTTTTCACTCGAAAACTAAGCTGTGTAGCAGTTTTCGTCTAAGTTAAAAACATCTCCGGGTGGCGAGCAATCCACACACTCGGGGGGCTTAGCTATGAGCCGGTCCTCGCCTATGTTAAAATCCGTTCCAAGTGATAACTAATGTTTTCACTCGGAAGCTTAGCTGCGAATCAGGTTTCGCCTAATTCAAATAAACCAAGCAAAGAATTGGACGAAAGCATTCGGATTAATCAATAATTCTACGCGCGGATAAAAGTTTGCCTACGCAAACAGAAGGACTCGAACGAGTTTTTAACAGTTACACCACCACTCGGCATACCGAGGCAAATAGAAGTTTTGATTGCAAATAAAGTTTTGCTTCTGAAGCATCAGTGGGACTCGCGGGCTCGACGAAGGTATCCAGATCAATCGCATCTGTGATCTGAGTGGCTGCTTCGATGAAGGTCTCCATGAAGTCTTCAAACTGGAGTTTCTTCTTGTTGGCCACTTGGAGAGCCTTCAAATTTTCCTCCTTAACCTCCTTGCAATGCACACGGACGAGTGAAAGCGCCACATTAGTGCCGCAGTGAGCAGCAGATTTCTTCCATGCTTGCACTCGATCAGGGATTTCTTTGAAGCGGGTCATCATCGACTCCAGATCAGTCTGGAGAGTGTCTTTTGGCCATAACTCTTTGTCGATTTTCGTCAGTACCTCCTTCAGTCGAGTGATATACCCCTGAACATTTCCAAGACGGTAGTCGAGTCAAAGCATGTCCAAAGCCACGGCGTCCCCGACAGGCGACTTAGAGGGATCCAGACCCATCTCGATCTCTTCAGTTTCCTTGTCAAAATCCTGATAGAATTCTACAAGAAAGAAAAGATTGATTACATCACTGTCACTTTGAGTTCAAGAGGAGTCACTCGACGGGAGGAAGTTACCTTCAAGCATGCCCTACATCTTCTGCGCAAAGTCTCCCAAGTACTTCTCCAAACTGTCCCTTCTCTTGTTTAGCTGATCAAACTTTTTGGCCCATTCGGCCTTCTCCTTCTTGAGGTTAGAGTTCTCCTCTTCCAGTTTGCTAGCTGCGGCGAATTTCTTCTTCACAGCTTCAGCTTTCTCCCTCGCCACTTTCTGAGCGTCGGCGAGCGCTTTGTCTTTGTCTTCAAGCGCCTTCTTCATAGTATCTAAAGAAACAACATTGTTGAGTCGCGCTTGGACTCGACGATTCTCACCACGCACGTCTGCTCGAGTGAAGTCACTCGGTTCAAAGATAGAAGAAAAACGTAATGGTGCATTCGGTCGGCGAAGTTTACCTCCCGAAGCCCTCAGGTCAGCCTGCACGCGCTCCAGGTCCTTCTTGGCCACCTCCAGGTCCAGTTTAAGCTGATCTTCTCTTTTTCCAAATTTGCGTATTGAGTTCCGAGTTCGCAACAATTCTGAGATCAGCAACAAACACAATTTAGTCGACAGAAATATTCTTCCGCACCCGAATGAAAGCACAACACCAACCCAACCTTATGCAGCGTCATATCATGGTTGATGGAAAGGTCTGAATTGACAATACCTACTCTGCTGGTTTCATGGACATCATTTCCATTTTTACATTAAGCATTTAGGAGGGAAGACTCTAAGACAAGGCATCCGCTCGGCATGCCGAGTGGAGAATGTGTTTCAAACACAAAACTGGGCTCTGGGTCCAAGTTCTTAAGACTACTACCGATCGTAAACGATCAACAGCAGTCTCGGGGACTACACCCAGTGGGTGCACTCAGCGTGCCCCCACTGGAATGGTATCCACTCGGAACGGTCCGCCCGGTCCGAGTGACGGCCAAACAAAAATAAAATAACATAAGGCAGACTCTAAGACCACCGCCGACTGCCCGTAGTCGACGGCGGTCTCGGGGACTACACCCAGTGGGTGCACTCAGCGTGCTCCCACTAGACCCAACCTCACTCAACCAGGCCAAACTTGTCCGAGTGACAAAAGAACAGCAAGATGCATAAGACCCCCGCCGATGTCATCAACATTCGACAGCGGTCTCGGGGACTACACCCAGTGGGTGCACTCAGCGTGCCCCCACTGGACAAATGTCCACTCGACCAGGTCAATCCTTGCCGAGTGTCTGACAAACAACTACCACTCGACCAGGTCAGTCCTGACCGAGTGTGTGACAAGCAACTACACCTCGACAGACAGAAACACCCAGTGGGTGTAGAGTCAAATCAAGATAAATGGAAAACGAACTTACAAGCACACTTACTCAAAAGTTCGCTCGAAGCGCCGAGCTGGCGTCGTAAGCCAACTTGCTGGCCTCGTACACCTCCTTTGTGTGCCGCATCATGTGCTCGGCCTGGATCATCGCCTCCTTTCCAGCTCCAATCTGATCTTCTGGCACATGATACAGGGGAAAAACACCTAGAAGGACCGTCGCTTGAGAGACTGGCGCTTGAGAGACCGGCGCTTGAGGCGGATTGGCGAGCTCCACAGTCATCAGATCCGGCGCCGAAACTGGTACTGTCGGAGGAGGAGCTGCGGGATTGATGCATCTCTGAAGCTCGTCCTCGCCGTCATCAGTGATCTGGATGACAGTCCTTGGCTCTACAGTCACCAGACAACATTTCACACAACTGTCGAGTGGTCTGAGAAAAAACAATGTCGAATGGCCATATGTCGTACCTCGGCGGGAAGTAGCTGCGCCAGATGTATCCTTCTCTGCGAGATCTTCCTCAGCCTGCACCGGCGACGCCATCGAGGTAGCGGCCCTAACATTCAAGTTTCACTCGATCAGCAAAAATATGAAGCAAGGAGCAAGAATACTTACGTCGACACAATCGGCACGACAACCATCACCCTGCGAAGTGCCTTCCGGGGCTTTGCAGGGGCAACCTTGGGCTGTTTTGCAACCTTTTCACTTTGTTCCGGCGTCGACGTTCGATTGCGCTTCAAGCTCCTGGTGGTCGACCCCCCGGCCCGACCTTGGTCGACTACAGGATCATGATGCTGCTTAAAGCGTCCCTCAGTGCGCGGAGGAGGTTGAACTCCGACTTCCACACTCTCTTCCGAGCCATCATCGCTGCCTTCACTGTCCTCGGCGTAACTGATGTTGGCGCTGTCGCCCTCGCTCTCAACTCCTTCGATGTTCTGTTCGCCATTCGGCAACAGTGAATACATGTTCGTCAACTCCAGCAAAGGTTCAAGTTAGTCAGTTGAAGACCCATTCACTCGACAAGATATAAAAGCAATCGGCAATGACATGACTCACCATGTTCGGCGGGTGCTCGGCGGAGAAGGGCAAGATTCTCTTGGATCCTTGGGGGTTGTCACGTGCTCCAGTGATGCTGCGCAGCCATTGAGCGACCGTTTCTTCTGAGACACCCTCCGGATGTGTACAAGTAGTGTTGTCGACTCCTGAGTAATGCCACATGGGGTGGTCCCGTGCCTGGAGCGGCTGGATCCATCGACCGAGGAACACCTCCAGCAGATCCAGTCCAGTCACTCTGCCATGTATCAGATTCACTACTCCATTCATCAAGATTCCTACGTTGGCCTTCTCTTCCTCGGTCACAGTCAGAGATTTTGGCACAGCGGGTCGAGCCAGTGTGAAGGGAGGAAGACCAGTCGACATATTTGGGGACGCGACAACGTTGCAATAGAACCAAGTTGAGTGCCACCCCCGCACCGAGTCCGAAAAGGTTAACGCTGGGAAAGCACTCCCCGTCCTTTTTTGGAGGCCCAAACCCCCACAAAACTGAATGACGTTGGTCTTGCTATCACTAGACTGGGCTTTCTTGACCGACTGGGAACGAATGGTGAAAATGTGCTTGAACAAACCCTAGTGAGGGGGACAACCCAGGAAACACTCGCACATCATCACAAATGCGGCAAGGTACGCGATAGCATTGGGAGGGAAATGATGAAGTTGAGCCCCGAAGAAATTCAAGAAACCTCGGAAGAAGGGATGAGGAGGCAGAGAAAAACCTCTCTCCAAATGAGTGGTCAGGAGGACCCGCTCGCCCTCGCGCGGCTCCGGCTCAGCTTTCGCCCCCGGCAGCCTCCACAACCCGGCCGCTACCAGGCCGTCGGCGACGAGGTCGGCAGCCTCCATGACCAGGCCGGTACAAGGCCGTCGTTGACGAGGTTCTGGACGTCCTCCTCCATGACGGTCGACAGCAAGAAGTTGCCCTGGATCCATCCTGGCGGTGTCGCGGCTCGAGCTCCCGACGGCTTCCTCCCCTTCGACGTCTTCTTGCCGCGCTCCAACTTCGCCGTCTTGTCCTTCGCCATGGTTGCAGTGGCGGGCGGATTCGAGATGGGCGGCGCGGCGGCGGGACAGAGGAAGCGGAGGAGACGAGGGGAAAATGGGCGCACTGTTGCGATCCCCCCCCCCCCCCCCGCTCTCGTTTCTTATATCCGTCGACTCGAGTCACTAACTCGTGGACCCGCTGAATCCCTGTGTATCCTGATAACAGAGGAGGCATGATACGTGGGGTTAAAAGTGGCACGAGGATCGAGGAGTCATGCTCCCACTTTCCCCGTTGGCTGTGTCATCCCCGCTCGGCGCGCGCTCTCCGAAATTCCATATCCCATGAAATCCGGACTAGGCGAAGCGTCCTGTCACATCTGAAGATCCTGCTGGCCACTCGGACTATAACTTGCATCCAAATTCACTCCGAAGAACTGAAAAGTTGAATAGATCAAGGCGAATGCTAGAAGGTCCAATCGTCACAGGCGGCAGTAAAATTTCCAAGCTCATTCGGAATGTTGAATTTGGCAGAACCTGCACTGCCCCTTTCCCACTCGAACCCTAATCCATTCAGGGGCTAATGATGTGGATATGTACTAGGGGTAGGGTCCTAAGCATGGCCCACATACCCCACCTAAAGACACCACATGCAAGATTACAAGACTACAAGGAAGATTCTGACTGGAATAAGCATAGTGTTCGATCCACTCGACAGCCAGCCCACTCGGAAGCTTCTACATCCACTCGACAGAGCTGGAAGTCACTCGACCACTGAAGATCTAAAGTCGCTCTGAGAAGAGCAACAGACAGGCGGTCGGGCCATCGCCATAATTAGCATTTATTACTTACGTTATCAGTAACGTTCTCCTTTACTCCCCACTAGATGTCTTCTGGTGCATAAAAAAATCCACAAAAAGTTTCACGGTGTTTGGACTCCGTTTGATATTGATTTCCTGTGATGTAAAAAAAAAGCAAAAACAGCAACTGGCACTGGGCACTGGGTCAATAGGTTAGTCCCAAAAAAATGATATAAAGTTGCTATAAAATGATTGTAAAACATCCAAGAATGATAATATAACAGCATGAATACTTCATAAATTATAGATACGTTGGAGACGTATCAGCATCGCATCCCCAAGCTTAATTCCTACTCGTCCTCGAGTAGGTAAATGATAAAAGAAATAATTTATGAAGTGTGAATGCTAGCAAAGTGCACAAGTTTGATCAATGAAAATTTCAATCACTTTTCCTAGCATCATAACAGCAATTCTTTCTTATAAAACTTCTCATGTTAAAGTAGCAACCAATTCACATGTTAAGGTTCAAACAATGAATTCTCTTAAAACTTCTCATCTTAAACATATGTTCTCAGTCACCAAACAATTGCAATTCAACTTATTCAACAGAGTCTAAGTAAGAGCTCCACATACTCAACCATCATATAGTCTTCTATGATTGCTAACACTCACCGCATACACATGAGCAAAACATTTCAACCGGACCCATAGAAAGCTAGGGGATTATAATTTTGCCTCCCAACGTATTCACCTCAAGGGTGATGTCAACAATAATAACTCATGCCACCCATATCCAACTGGACATATGTGCCTAGATCTTTCCTCACCACATGATGCTTGCCAAAGGAGAAAAATAAGAAGGAATAGAGAGAAAAACTTTGACTCTTGCATAAAAGTAAATACATAAAAGTAAAAGATAGGCCCTTCGCAGAGGGAAGCAGAGGTTGCCATGCGCTTATTTGTTTATATGCTCAACCCCTTAGTGCAAAAGAACGTCACGTTATATTGCCTCTTGTGATGGCAACATTTATTATGCAGTCTGTCGCTTTTATTTCTTTACCATCACAAGTTCGTACAACGCTCAATTTTCTCTTACACTAAATGGTCTTACACTTTTAGAAGCAATTTTTATTGCCTTATTGCACCGATGACAACTTACTTGAAGGATATTACTCAATCCATAGGTAGGTATGGACTCTTGAAAATAAGATTTGGGTTTAAGGGTTTTTGGATGCACAAGTAGTATCTCTACTTGGTGCGGAATTTTTGGCTAGCAAAGATGGGGGGCAAGCACCACATGTTGAAGGATCTATGACAATATAACTTCTATTTGAATATGAACAAACATAAATCATTACGTTGTCTTCCTTGTCCAACGTCAACAATTTTGGCATATAATATTTTGATGGGGGCTCACAATCACAAAAGATTTCCAAGATAGTGTATTTGCATGTGAAAGTTCTCTTCCTTCTACAAACATTCATGAATTGCTTGTATTACCAATATTGTGATTGTCAAGCCTCAAAAGATTTCACTTTCTAAACCCAATGTGAAGCTACCACTAGGCATGATATGAACATATAATTTCAACTTCATGATATTCAATTCATTAAACAATTTACTCATAGGATATAAGTGAAGCACAAGAGTAAATGACAAGCTACTCCAAAAAGATATAAGTGAAGATCAAGCGACTAGTTAAGTAAATAGGTAGCTAATTGTGGACTCTCTCTTATTTAAAAACTTTCAGATCTAAGTATTTTATTAAAACAGCAAGCAAAAAAAAATGACATTCCAAGAATAGCAGAACTCATGTCTAGAAGCAAAAACTTAGCCTCAACCGATACTAACCGATAATTGTTGATGAAGAAAGGTGGGATGCCTACCGGGGCATCCCTGAGCTTAGATGCTTGAGACTTCTTGAAATATTATCTTGGGATGCCTTGGGAATCCCCAAGCTTGAGCTTTTGTGTCTCCTTAATTCCTTTTATATCACGGTTTCGTGAGATAAGTTAGTATAAACCAATGCAAAACCTTATCATTCTCTACTGTAGCAAATCACTAAAATTATTATTCAACATTGCATACTAAATGCCTCTGCATATTTAATACTCCTATCCTCAAATAGAATCATTAAACAAGCAAACATATGCTAACAATGCAAACATAACAGCAATCTGCCAAAACAGCATAGTCTGTAAAGAATGCAAGAGTATCAATACTTATTAAACTACAAAAATTATGAAAATTTACCACAATGTAGAAAATTTATCAGAGCTTATTGTGCAGAAAGTTTCAACATTTTATCACATTCTTAATTTTCTGGATAATTATTGCAACAGCGATAAACTTTCTGTTTCGAAACAGCAACTCATATATTTGCAAAATAAGCATGGTGATGGCTATCCTTGCCACTTTTATTGAAATAAAAGATGCAAAACATTATTATAACTAACATAAAGCAAATCCTAATAAAATAAAATGACTCTCCAAGAAAAACTCATATCATGTGATGAATGAAAATATAGCTCCAAGTGAGGTTACCGATAATGTTGAAGATGAAAGAGGGGATGCCTTCTGGGGCATCCCCAAGCTTAGTTACTTGGATATTCCTTGTATATTTAACTTGGGGTGCCTTGGGAATCCCCAAGCTTAGGGTCTTGTCACTCCTTATTCTCCTCATATCGACATCTCACCCAAAACTTGAAAACTTCAATCACACAAAACTTAACGGAACTTCGTGAGATAGGTTACTATGATAAAGAGCAAACCATTTCACTTTGGTACTGTCAAAGACAATATTCATAATTGTTTCCACACAATTCCTACTGTAGAATATCATTTCCACAATTTATATTGAGCAATATAAGCCATAGAAACTAGAAAACAAGCAAACTATGCATTGAAAACAGAATCTGTCAAAAACAGAACAGTCTATAGTAATCTGTACTCCAACCATACTTCAGCTACTGCAAAAATTCTGACAAATTAGGAAAATGGAAAGTATTTCTATGTATATCACCTTTAAAAAATTCAGATCAAAAGCATGTTCCAGTGAATTTTCAAAATTCCTGGCCTGAGCGCAAAAGTTTTTGTTTTTGCACAGATTCAAGTCAACTATCATCCACACTATCCCAAAGGCTTTACTTGGCACTTTATTGAAACAAAAGCAATAAAACATGATTACTACAGTATCATAATCATGTGAACACACAAAAGCAGTAGGTAAAAGTGTTGGGTTGTCTCCCAACAAGCGCTTTTCTTTAATGCCTTATAGCTAGGCATGATAAGTTCATTGATGCTCGCATAAAAGATAAGGATTGAAACATAACAAGAGCATCATGAATCATAAGTTCCTCTCTCATAATAATTTTCAGTAGCATCATGAATAGATTCATCAATATAACCATCACATAAAACATTCTTTTCATGATCCCCAAATATAGAAATTTTATTACTCTCCACATAAGAAAATTTCTCCTCATTCACAATGGTGGGAGTATCATATGAAACTCAAATACTATAAATTGTTCCCACATTAAAAGAGTAATTTTCAGGAAAAGGGTAATCATAACTATGACAAGTTTTATAAATATAATCATCACTACTTTTTTAACATAAGTATCATCACAATAATCATCAAAAGTAGCAACTTTGTTCTCATCATAGATAGGAGGCATGCAATCATCATAGCAAATTTGATCATTCGAAGTAGGGGGACTAAAAAGATCATCTTCATTAAGCATAGCATCCCCAAGCTTGGGACAAACATTAATTGCAGCAAATAAATTCTCAAACATGTCATTCTCATCAAACATAGCATCCCCAAGCTTGTGGCTTGGCATATCATAAGCATAATCACCCTCATCATTAATAGTATGAATAGCACCAACGATATAACAATTGTTATCATCATAATTTCCCAAGTTGGTGCCAAAAAGATTTCCAAGATTGTGAGAAGTATCATTATCTTCCCAATCATAATCATCACAACAAGCAATAGGCATAATAAAATCATCATCAAGTGCATCATCTTCCATAATTAATTTTGATTCATTTTCATGAGGCACAACAATAATAGAGGCAACATCGTTTGGGAGAGATACCTTTTTACCTTTATGCTTTTCTTCTTCTTCACCACATCATGTGTGGGTTTAATAAATCTTTTCAAGCTTCTTATTGATGAGATTGGTTGAATAGGGAGCTCCTCCTCGTTACCTGATTCATCATAATAAACACTAGGAGGGTATTGGGAAATATTTTCCCTTTCATTAGTACTCTCTTCATATTCTATTTGTTTTCTTGTCTTTAGATAGTTGGCAATATAAGGATTATCAATGCAATTTACCGCACAAAACATATAAATTTCCTCTAGATCAAAATCAACAAATCTCTCAAGAGTAAATTTTGGAATACCCTTAGTTATACGTTTCATTTCTTCATACCCCAAAAGAAGACTAAGCTCTTTATGATGCTCAAGGGTAATCAAGTTATCACAATTTTTGGACATGATTTGATCATGAAAGAATTTGCATTGGAGATTTAAATGACCATGTTCATTACAAAGTTCACAAGGATGGCGAAAAAATTAAATCTATCTTGCAATTTTTTAGTTTCTAAATATTTATGCCTCTTACAAAATCTATCTTCCCTTTTTGGTATGCAATTGCACTCCCAATTCACTCCGCAAAAATTGACATTCTTATAGGAGACATTTTTCTCATGACTAGTGCAATAATCATTAGCATTTTGGATATTCAAGGAATTCATACTAACAACATTACAATCATGCTCATCATTCAAATATTTTGTGCCAAACATTTTATTGACTTCTTCTTCTAACAATTGAGCACAATTTTCCGATCCATCATTTTCAAGAAAGATATTATAAAGATGATCAATAATATGATGCAACCTCAATTCCATTTTTTATGTAGTTTTCTTTTATAAACCAAGCTAGTGATAAAACAAGAAACTAACAGATTCAATTGCAAGATCTAAAGATATACCTTTAAGCACTCACCTCCTCGGCAATGGTGCCAGAAAAGAGCTTCATGTCTACTACGCAACTTTATTCTTGTAGACTCGTGTTGGGCCTCCAAGCGCAGAGTTTTGTAGGACAGTAGCAATTTTCCCTCAAGTGGATGACCTAAGGTTTATCAATCTGTGGGAGGCGTAGGATGAAGATGGTCTCTCCCAAACAACCCTGCAACCAAATACAAGAAATCTCTTGTGTCCCCAACACACCCAATACAATGGCAAATTGTATAGGTGCGCTAGTTCGGCGAAGAGATGGTGATAAAAGTGTAATATGGATGGTAGAAATATACTTTTATAATATGAATAAATAAAAACAGAAAGGTAGCAAGTGACAAAAGTGAGCACAAACGGTATTGCAATGCTTGAAAACAAGGCCTAGGGTCCGTACTTTCACTAGTGCAATCTCTCAACAATGCTAATATAATTGGATCATATAACCATCCCTCAACGTGCGATGAAAAATCACTCCAAAGTTCCTATCTAGCAGAGAACATAAGAATAAATTGTTTGTAGGGTACAAAACCACCTCAAAGCTATTCTTTCCGATCGATCTATCCAGGAGTTCGTACTAAAATAACACCAAAGCAAATTCAGATTCGTAATGCTCAATCCAACACAAAGAACCTCAAATATTGCCCCAAGACTTCTAACGGAGAAACAAAGACAAGAACGTGCATCAACCCCTATCCATAGATGACCCCAATGTCACCTCGGGAATCCGCGAGTTGAGTGCCAAAACATATATCAAGTGAATCAATATAATACCCCATTGTCACCACAGGTATTCGTATGCAAGACATATATCAAGTGCTCTCAAATCCATAAAAGTATTCAATCCGATAAAAAAAATCTCAAAGGGAAAACTCAATTCATCACAACAAGATAGAGAGGGGAAAACACCATATGATCCGACTATATTAACAAAGCCCGCGATACGTCAAGATCGTGACATCTCAAGAACACGAGAGACAGAGATTAAACACATCGCTACTGGTACAAACCCTCAGCCCCGAGGGTGGACTACTCCCTCCTCATCATGGTGGCCGCCGGGATGATGAAGATGGTCACCGATGATGATTTCCCCCTCCGGCAGGGTGCCGGAACGGGGTCTAGATTAGTTTTTCAGGGCTATAGAGGCTTGCATCGGTGGAACTTTGGATCTAGGGTTACCCCCAGGGTTTTTGGAATATTTGGCAATTTATAGGGCGAAGAGGCGGTGCCGGAGGCCACCGAGGTGGGCACAACCCACCAGGGCGCGCCTTGGCCCCCAGGCGCGCCCCGGTGGGTTGTGCCCCCCTCGGGGCACCCCCCAGGTGCTTCTATGGCCCATTGGATGTCTTCTAGTCCATAAAAAATCCACAAAAAGTTTCGCGGTGTTTGGACTCCATTTGATATTGATTTCCTGCGATGTAAAAAAACAAGCAAAAACAGCAACTGGCACTAGGCACTAGGTCAATATGTTAGTCCCAAAAATATGATACAAAGTTGCTATAAAATGATTGTAAAACATCCAAGAATGATAATATAACAGCATGAATACTTCATAAATTATAGATACGTTGGAGACGTATCACTCTTATCCGACCAGCGACGGCTGCGGCGACGTGATGTCGAGCAGCTGGAAGGGGGCACTGGCGCGGGAGCACGAGCGTGCTGACAAAGGAGGAGAGAGGTAGAAGGTGAGGTGTGGGTGGGCTGGGCTGGGCTGGGCCTCGCACTATTGACCTAAGGCCCAGTCCACCAGTAGCTAGGTCCCTCTTTTTCTTTATCTTTTTCTGTTTTACATTTTTGCTACTGTTTTGCAAATTGTTTGGCCACCAAATAACTTTTGAAAAAGGTATAACCTTGACAAATAATTATTATGCATTATTAAGCACTGCCATAAAAAGGTTTGGTGTGATTTGAATGCATTTGAATTTTGAATTGCATTTAAAAAGAGTCAAAATGGTGTTGTTGCTGTTTTTTGGATGTTAGGGTCAATTTGGGAATTCAAATAATGTTGGTTTTATTTTTATAATTGCTTTGGGATTATTTGCAATATTATGAACACTTTTGTTTTGCTGTGTGGATAATTATTATTTTTGACTTTCTTTTAAATTTTGAATTTGAAGTTGGAATATTTCTTAATTGTTTTTCTTAGGGTTTAATGATGATGACTTGGCATGACTAATTAGCATGATTAGGGTTTAGTAATCTGGGGGTGTCACAACTCTCCTCCACTTTAAGAAATTCTCGTCCCGAGAATTAAGAGGTAGAGTAAGGGAAAAAGGTTTGGTTGCGAAATTCTAACGAGTCTTCTGATCCTTGGTTGCCCTTCTCGAAGAGGTTGATCCATTATATTTGAAGTCTTCATTTCTCTACACCATTGCTTCACAATGAAGTTATCATTCTTCCCTGCAGGATCTTATTCGTACTTACGAAAGAGATAAGGGGGGAAACTTTGGAAGAACGACCCTTTACAAGGTTGATTGTCTGGTAGATAACTCAGGGAATGTAGCAGGAAGTATCTTGATACGTCAATTTTGCATCATGCTTTTATGTTGATATTTATTGCATTATGGGCTGTTATTACACATTACGGCACAATACTTATGCCTTTTCTCTCTTATTTTACAAGGTTTACATGAAGAGGGAGAATGCTAGCAGCTGGAATTCTGTACTGGAAAAGGAGCAAATATTAGAGACCTATTCTGCACAACTCCAAAAGTCCTGAGACTTCACAAAGAGTCATTATGGAATTAATAAAAAATATTGGGTGAAGAGAGCACCAGAGGGGGGCCACCAACCATCCACAAGGGTGGAGGGCGCGCCCTACCCCCCTGGGCGCGTCCCCCTGCCTTGTGGGCAACCTGGCAGGCCCCCGATGCCCATCTTGTACTATATGGTGTGTTTTAACCTGGAAAATATCAGAAGGAAGCTTTCGGGACGAAGCGCCGCTATCTCGAGGCGGAACTTGGGAAGAACCAATCTAGGGCTCCGGCGGAGCTGTTCTGCCGGAGAAACTTCTCTCCGGGAGGGGGAAATCGAAGCCATTCGTCTTCACCAACGATCCTCTCATCGAGAGGGGGTCAATCTCCATCAACATCTTCACCAGCACCATCTGCTTTCAAACCCTAGTTCATCTCTTGTATTCGATCTTTGTCTCAAAACCTCAGATTGTTACCTGTGGGTTGCTAGTAGTGTTGATTACTCCTTGTAGTTGATGCTAGTTGGTTTATTCGGTGGAAGATTATATGTTCAGATCCTTAATGATAATTAATACTCCTCTGATTATGAACATGAATATGCTTTGTGAGTAGTTACATTTGTTCTTGAGGACATGGGAAACGTCTTGTTATAAGTAATCATGTGAATTTGGTATTCGTTCGATATTTTGATGAGATGTATGTTGTCTTTCCTCTAGTGGTGTTATGTGAACGTTGACTACATGGCACTTCACCATGATTTGGGCCTTGGGGAAGGCATTGGGAAGTAATAAGTAGATGATGGGTTGCTAGAGTGACAGAAGCTTAAACCCTAGTTTATGAGTTGCTTCGTAAGGGGCTGATTTGGATCCATATATTTCATGCGATGGTTAGATTTATCTTAATTCATCTTTCGTAGTTGCGGATGCTTGTGAGTGGGGTTAATCATAAGTGGGAGGTTTGTCCAAGGAAGGGCAGCACCCAAGCACCGGTCCACCCACATATCAAATTATCAAAGTAACGAACGCGAATCATATGAGCATGATGAAAACTAGCTTGGCAACAATTCCCATGTGTCCTCAGGAGGGCTTTGCTTTATATAAGAGTTCATCCAGGCTTGTCCTTTGCTACAAAAAGGATTGGGCCACCTTGCTGCACCTTAGTTACTTTTGTTACTTGTTACCCGTTACGAATTATCTTATCACACAACTATCTGTTACCGATAATTTCAGTGCTTGCAGAGAATACCTTGCTAAAAACCGCTTGTCATTTCCTTCTGCTCCTCGTTCGGTTCGACACTCTTACTTATTGAAAGGACTACGATATATCCCCTATACTTGTGGGTAATCAAGACTCTTTTCTGGCGCCGTTGCCGGGGAGTGAAGCGCCTTTGGTAAGTGGAATTTGGTAAGGAAACATTTATATAGTGTGCTCAAATTTACTGTCACTTGTCACTATGGAAAATAATCCTTTGAGGGGCATGTTCGGGGTATCTTCACCTCGACCGGAAGAGCAAATATTTGTTCCTCAACCTACTGCACCTACTAAAAATATTTATTATGAAATTCCTTCGGGTATGAAAGAGAAACTACTAGCTAATTCTTATACAGGAGATGGAACACTACATCCTGATATGCATCTAATCTATGTTGATGAAGTTTGTGGATTATTTAAGCTTGCAGGTTTGCCCGAGGATGAAGTCAAGAAGAAGGTCTTCCCTTTATCTTTGAAGGAGAAGGCATTGACATGCTATAGGCTATGTGATGATATTGGATCATGGAACTACAACCGATTGAAATTGGAATTTCATCAGAATTTTATCCTATGCATCTGGTTCATCGTGATCGGAATTATATTTATAATTTTTGGCCTCGTGACGGAGAAAGTATCGCTCTGCTACTTCTTGAGCTTGCATTGGTTTTTCCCATGAAGACTCTGCTACTTCTTGAGCTTGCATTGGTTTTTCCCTTGAAGAGGAAAGGGTGATGCAGCAAAGTAGAGATAAGTATTTCCCTCAGTTAGAGAACAAAGGTATCAATCCAGTAGGAGACAACGCACAAATCAGCTAGCACCTGCACAAACAATCAAACAACTTGCACCCAATGTGATAAAGGGGTTGTCAATCCCTTCACGGTTACTTGCAAAAGTGAGATCTGATAGAGATAGATAAAACTAAACAAACGATAAAGTAAATATTTTTGGTATTTTTGGTTTATAGATCTGAAAACAAAAGATTGCAAAATAGTAGATCGGAAAGTAATATGATGGAAAATAGACCCGGGGGCCATAGGTTTCACTAGAGGCTTCTCTCAAGATAGCAAATAATACGGTGGGTGAACAAATTACTGTCGAGCAATTGATAGAAAAGCGCAAAGTTATGATGATATCCAAGGCAATGATTATGAAATATAGGCATCACGTCCGTGTCAAGTAGACCGAAATGATTCTGCATCTACTACTATTACTCCACACATTGACCGACTCCTTCCTGCATCTAGAGTATTAAGTTCATGAAGAACAGAGTAACGCATTAAGTATGATGACATGATGTAGAGGAATAAACTCAAGCAATATGATGTAAACCCCATCTTTTTATCCTCGATGGCAACAATACAATACGTGCCTTGCTGCCCCTACTGTCACTGGGAAAGGACACCGCAAGATTGAACCCAAAGCTAAGCACTTCTCCCATTGCAAGAAAAACCAATCTAGTTGGCCAAGCCAAACCGATAGTTCAAAGAGAATTACAAAGATATTAAATCATGCATATAAGAATTCAGAGAAGATTCAAATAATATTCATAGATAAGCTGATCATAAATCCACAATTCATCGGATCTCGACAAACACACCGCAAAAGAATATTACATCGGATAGATCTGCAAGAACAACGAGGAGAACGTGGTATTGAGAATCAAAGAGAGAGAAGAAGCCATCTAGCCACTAGCTATGGACCCGTAGGTCTGAGGTAAACTACTCACGCTTCATCGGAAGGGCAATAGGATTGATGTAGAAGACCTTCGTGATCGAATCCCCCTCCGGCAGGGTGCTGGAAAAGGTCCCTAGATGGGATCTCACGGGTACAGAAGGTTGCGGCGGTGGAAAAGTCTTTTCGTGGATGCTTCTGGTGGTTTGGGAACATATGTGAATATATTGGCGAAAGAATTATGTCAGGGGAGTCACGGGGGGCCCACAAGGTAGGGGGCGCGCCTTACCCCCTGGGCGCGCCCTCCACCCTTGTGGCCGCCTCGTAGCTCCTCCGACTTCATCTCAAAGTCTCCTGGGTGTCTTCTGGTCCAAGAAAAATCATCGCGAAGGTTTTATTCCATTTGGACTCCGTTTGGTATTCCTTTCCCACGAAGCTAAAAAACAAGGAAAAAACAGAAACTGGCACTGGGCTCTAGGTTAATAGGTTAGTCCTAAAAATAATATAAAATAGCATATTAATGCATATAAAACATCCAAAACAGATAATATAATAACATGGAACAATAAAAAATTATAGATACGTTGGAGACGTATCACGCTCAAGCTTGGGGGAGGCTTAAGTCCATGTTATATTCATGCCCCAATCATGAGCTCTCAAGAGAAATTATTATTCAAAATTTTTATGCTCGGTTTTCTCATAATGATCGATCCATGCTCGATACTTCTTGTACTGGTTCTTTTATGAAGAAGGATATTGACTTCGAATGGTATTTATTGGAAAGAATTAAACGCAACTCTGAAGATTGGGAACTCCACAAAGTTAAGGAGTCAGGTATAAACCTTAAGTTTGATTGTGTTAAATCTTTAATGGATACCGATGCTTTTCATGATTTTAGCACTAAATATGGACTTGACTCTGAGATAGTAGCTTCTTTCTGTGAATCATTTGCTACTCATGTTGATCTCCCTAAGGAGAAGTGGTTTAAATATCATCCTCCCATTGAAGCTAAAGTAGTTGAACCTATTAAAGTTGAAGAAGAAACTATTACTTATAATGTTGATCCTATTGTTCCTACTGCTTATATTGAGAAACCACCTTTTCCTGTTAGAATAAAGGATCATGCTAAAGCTTCAAGTGTGGTTCGTAAGAGTTATACTAGAACACCTACACCCCCTGAACCAATTAAAGTTGAACCTAGCATTGCTATGGTTAAAGATCTCTTGGTTGATAATATTGATGGGCATGTTATTTATTTCTGTGATGAAGCTGCTAGAATTGCTAAACCCGATATTAAAGATAAACATAGACCTGTTGTTGGCATGCCAGTTGTTTCTGTTAAAATAGGAGATCATTGTTATCATGGCTTATGTGATGTGGGTGCTAGTGTGAGTGCAATTCCTTTTACTTTATATAAAGAAATTATGAATGATATTGCACGTGCTGAGATAGAGGATATTGATGTTACTATTAAGCTTGCCAATAGAGATACTATATCACCAATTGGGATTGTTAGAGATGTTGAAGTCTTGTGTGGGAAAATAAAATACCCTACTGATTTTCTTGTTCTTGCTTCCCCACAAGATGACTTTTGTCCCATTATATTTGGTAGACCTTTCTTGAATACCGTTAATGCTAAGATAGACTGTGAGAAAGATATTGTTACTGTTTGTTTAGGGGATATGTCTCATGATTTTAATTTCTCTAAATTTCGTAGACAACCCCATGATAAAGAATTGCCTAGTAAGGATGAAATTATTGGTCTTGCTTCTATTGCCATGCCTCCTACTGATCCCTTAGAACAATATTTGCTACACCATGAAAATGATATGTTTATGAATGAAAGAAGGGAAATAGATGAAATATTCTTTAATCAAGGGCCTGTTTTGAAACATAACTTGCCTGTCGAAATCCTTGGGGATCCTCCTCCAACCAAGGGAGATCCCGTGTTTGAGCTTAAACAATTACCTGATACTTTGAAATATGCTTATCTTGATGAAAAGAAGATATATCCTGTTATTATTAGTGCTAACCTTTTAGAGCATGAAGAAAAGAAATTATTGAAAACTCTAAAGAAGCACCGTGCCGCTATTGGATATACTCTTGATGATCTTAAGGGCATTAGTCCCACTCTATGTCAGCACAAAATTAATTTGGAGCATGATGCTAAACCAGTTGTTGATCACCAACAATGGTTAAATCCTAAGATGAAAGAAGTGGTAAGAAATGAAATACTAAAGCTTCTGGAGGCAGGTATAATTTATCCTATTGCTGATAGTAGATCGGCAAGTCCCGTTCATTGTGTCCCTAAGAAGGGAGGTATTACTGTTGTTCCAAATGATAACAATGAATTGATTCCACAAAAAATTGTTACAGGTTATAGAATGGTAATTGATTTTCACAAATTAAATAAAGCTACTAGAAAAGATCATTACCCTCTACCTTTTATTGATCAAATGCTAGAAAGACTATCCAAACATACACATTTTTGCTTTGTAGATGGTTATTCTGGTTTTTCTCAAATACCTGTGTCAAAAGATGATCAGGAAAAGACCACTTTTACTTGCCCTTTTGGTACCTTTGCTTATAGACGTATGCCTTTTGGTTTATGAAATGCACCTGCTACCTTTCAAAGATGTATGACTGCTATATTCTCTGACTTTTGTGAAAAGATTGTTGAGGTTTTCATGGATGATTTCTCCGTTTACAGAACTTCTTTGATGATTGCTTAAGCAACCTTGATCGAGTTTTGCAGTGATGTGAAGAAACTAATCTTGTCTTGAATTGGGAGAAGTGCCACTTTATGGTTAATGAAGGTACTGTCTTGGGGCATACAATTTCTGAAAGAGGTATTGAAGTTGATAAAGCTAAAGTAGATGCTATTGAAAAGATGTCGTGTCCTAAAGATATCAAAGGTATAAGAAGTTTCCTTGGCCATGCTGGTTTCTATAAGAGGTTTATTAAAGACTTCTCTAAAATTTCTAGGCCTCTCACCAATCTCTTGCAAAAAGATGTTCCTTTTGTTTTTTATGATGATTGCGTAGAAGCATTTGAAATACTTAAGAAAGCCTTGATTTCAGCACCTATTGTTCAACCGCCTGATTGGAATTTACCCTTTGAAATCATGTGTGATGCTAGTGATTATGCTGTTGGTGATGTTCTTGGGCAAAGAGTTGATAAGAAATTGAATGTTATTCATTATTCTAGTAAAACTTTAGACAATGCCCAGAGAAATTATGCTACTACTGAAAAAGAATTTTTGACAGTTGTTTTTGCTTGTGATAAGTTCAGATCTTATATTCTTGATTCCAAAGTAACTGTTCACACCGATCATGCTGCTATTAAATATCTTATGGAAAAGAAAGATGCTAAACCTAGACTTATTAGATGGGTTCTCTTGCTACAAGAATTTGATTTGCATATTATTGATAGAAAGGGACCTGAGAACCCCGTTGCAGACAACTTGTCTAGGTTAGAAAATGTTCTTGATGACCCACTGCCTATTGATGATAGCTTTGCTGATGAACAATTAGCTGTCATAAATGCTTCTCGTAATACTCTGTGGTATGCTGATTATGCTAATTACATTGTTGCTAAATTTATACCACCTAGTTTCACATACCAGCAAAAGAAAAGGTTTTCCTATGATTTAAGACATTACTTTTGGGATGACCCACACCTTTATAAAGAAGGAGTAGATGGTGTTATTAGACGTTCTGTACCTGAGCATCAACAGGAACAGATCCTACGCAAGTGCCACTCCGAGTCTTACGGAGGACACCACGTTGGAGATAGAACTGCACACAAGGTATTACAATCCGGTTTTTATTGGCCTACTCTCTTCGAGGATGATCGTAAGTTTGTCTTGTCTTGTGATGAATATCAAAGAATCGGTAATATTAGTAGACGTCAGGAAATGCCTATGAATTATTCACTTGTTATTGAACCATTCGATGTTTGGGGCTTTGATTATATGGGACGTTTTCCTTCCTCTAATGGGTATACAGATATTTTAGTTACTGTTGATTATGTTACTAAGGGGTAGAAGCTATTCCAACTAGTAGTGCTGATCGTAACACCTCTATTAAGATGCTTAAAGAAGTTATTTTTCCAAGGTTTGGAGTCCCTAGATATTTGATGACTGATGGTGGTTCACATTTTATTCATGGTGCTTTCCGTAAAATGCTTGCTAAGTATGATGTTAACCATAGAATTGCATCTCCATATCATCCTCAGTCTAGCGGTCAAGTAGAATTAAGCAATAGAGAGATTAAATTGATTTTGCAAAAGACTGTTAATAGATCTAGGAAGAATTGGTCTAAGAAACTTGATGATGCATTATGGGCTTATAGAATTGCTTATAAAAACCCAATGGGTATGTCTCCGTATAAAATGGTTTATGGAAAGGCTTGTCACTTACCTCTTGAACTAGAAAGCAAAGCTTATTGTGCAATCAAAGAGCTCAACTATGATTTCAAACTTGCCGGTGAGAAGAGGTTATTTGACATTAGCTCGCTTGATGAATGGAGAACCCAAGCCTATGAGAATGCCAAGTTGTTTAAAGAAAAAGTTAAAAGATGGCATAACAAAAGGATACAAAAGCGTGAGTTTAATTTAGGTGATCATGTTTTGCTATACAACTCTCGTTTAAGATTTTTTGCAGGAAAGCTTCTCTCTAAATGGGAAGGTCCTTACATTATCGAGGAGGTCTATCGTTCCGGTGCCATATAAATCAACAACGCCGAAGGCACAAATCCAAAGGTGGTAAATGGTCAAAGAATCAAACATTATATCCCAGGTAATCCCATAAAATGTTGAGACCAATATAATTGACACCGTAACACCGGAGGAGTACATAAGGGATACTTTCCAGAATGTTTCAGACTTCGAAAAGGAATAGGTATGTGGTACGTTAAGTAAACCGACTCCAAAACTGTTATAATAGCAATTTTTCTCCGTTTTGGAATATTTAGAAAAATAGAAAAATTAAAGTTGTCCGAAAGATGCACGAGGAGACCACAAGGGTGGCGGGCGCGCCCTACCCCCCTGGGTGCGCCCCCTGCCTTGTGGCCACCTTGTGTGCCCTCCGGACTCTGTTTTCTTGCACAATACTTCTTTTGGTCGGTAAAAATTCATTATATAATCTCCCGATACTTTTGACCACCGTACCACGGCAATATCTCCTGTCTTTGTTTCGAGCTATTTTTCTGACAGATCCAGATCGCCATGACGTCTCCAAGCACCCCCAAGGACAAGTTTTTCGAGAAGGTCATCAACCCTTATCACGCAGAGGTGCTGCAACACCCTCAAACCATTGAGATGCGTGAGGGGGTGCTACACATCCGCGATACTGAAGGGCCAAAGAAGACCGGAAGCGTGGAGACAAGGCTCGAAGAAGTGGAGCGGCAAGTCTTCAAGTGCCAAGGGATGGTGGAATGCGTACTCAATGCCAACCACATGATGATCGCTGAATTTACTAGTGGTCACAAGCTGGATGCCGAGAACATTGGGGAGGCCATCTTCAAGCTTCATGAGAAAATCGAGCATCTCCAAGCCCAGATCTATGACCTGCAAAACCAAAACTATGAGTATGAATACAGATTAAAAAGGATGAGTTTGGCTGCAGATTTGAGGATCCCGGAGACTCGTTCATCTCTTTATGATGGTGAACCTATGCCTTGGAAGACGGAGGATAAAATTCTTTCATCATCAACAACTCCATCATCACCACCTCCGAAGAAAGAAACATAAATACATTGGTATGGGCACTCCCCTTGGCAACTGCCAAGCTTGGGGGAGGTGCCCCGGTATCGTATCACACTATCACACCTTTACTTCTATCATTTTTCTTAGTTCAATCCTTTTGGTTATATCTTGATCTAGTAGAAAAAAGTTTTAATATGTTCTAGCTTTGAGTTTTGTTTTGAGATCTATCTATGTAATCGAGTCCATGAGTTATTTATAATAAAGAGTAGTTTTGAGTTGAGGGCTTTGCTTTCTTGCTATGATCTTGAGGGAATAAAAATAAGAGAAAGAAATAAAAGGAAATAAAGAGATCATATATTGATCTTATGGAGAGTAATGACTTCACATATAAAGAGTATGATGAATAAAATTTGTTGGGAGTTGACAAACATATTTTCCATCATTATTGCAATTAATTGGAAGTAATAAAGAAAGAGAGGTTTCACATACAAATATACTATCTTGGACATCTTTTGTGATTGTGAGCACTCATTAAAATATGACATGCTAAAAAGTTGATGTTGGACAAGGAAGACAACATAATGAGTTATGTTTTCCTATATCCGAATAGAAGTTATATTGTAATGGATCCCCCAACATGTTGAGCTTGCTTTTCCCTCTTATGCTAGCCAAATCCTTTGCACCAAGTAGAGATACTACTTGTGCATCCAAACATCCCTTAACCCAGTTTTGCCATGAGAGTCCACCATACCTACCTATGGATTGAGTAAGATCCTTCAAGTAAGTTGTCATCGGTGTAAGCAATAAAAATAGCTCTCTAAATATGTATCATCTATTAGTGTGAAGAAAATAAGCTTTATACGAACTTGTGATATGGAAGAAATAAAACCGATGGACTGCATAATAAAGTTCTTTATCACAAGCGGCAATATAAAGTGACGTTCTTTTGCATTAAGATTTTGTGCATCCAACCATAAAAGCGCATGACAACCTCTGCTTCCCTCTGCGAAGGGCCTATCTTTTACTTTTATCTTCTACCCTTATACAAGAGTCATGGTGATCTTCACCTTTCCTTTTTACACTTTTTTCCTTTTGGCAAGCACTATGTGTTGGAGAAAGATCCAGATATATATATCCACTCAGATGTAGGTTATCATAAAGTATTATTGCTGACATTACCCTTGAGGTAAAAGGTTGGGAGGCGAAACTATAAGCCCCTATCTTTCTCTGTGTCCGACTGAAGCTTTGAACCCATAAGTATCGCGTGAGTGTTAGCAATTGTGAAAGATTAAATGATAGTTGAGTATGTGGACTTGCTGAAAAGCTCTTGAATTGACTCTTTCCGATATTATGATAAATTGCAATTGCTTCAATGACTGAGATCATAGTTTGTTAGTTTTCAATGAAATTTCCGATTCATACTTTACCTTGCGCACGAATTGTTACTTTAGCATAAGAAATTATATGACAATATTTGTTTTTGTTCTAAAGATGATCATGATGCCCTCATGTCCGTATTTTATTTTATCGACACCTCTATCTCTAAACATGTGGACATATTTTTCGATTTCGGCTTTCGCTTGACGACAAGCGAGGTCTAAGCTTGGGGGAGTTGATACGTCCATTTTGCATCATGCTTTTATGTTGATATTTATTGCATTATGGGCTGTTATTACACATTATGGCACAATACTTATGCCTTTTCTCTCTTATTTTACAAGGTTTACATGAAGAGGGAGAATGCCGGCAGTTGGAATTCTGGACTGGAAAAGGAGCAAATATTAGAGACCTATTCTGCACAACTCCAAAAGTCCTGAGACTTCACGGAGAGTCATTTTGGAATTAATAAAAAATATTGGGTGAAGAGAGCACCAGAGGGGGGCCACCAGCCATCCACAAGGGTGGAGGGCATGCCCTACCCCCCTGGGCGCGTCCCCCTGCCTTGTGGGCCACCTGGCAGGCCCCCGATGCCCATCTTCTACTATATGGTGTGTTTTGACCTAGAAAAAATCAGAAGGAAGCTTTCGGGATGAAGGGCCGCCGTCTCGAGGTAGAACTTGGGCAGAACCAATCTAGGGCTCCGGCGGAGCTGTTCTGCCGGAGAAACTTACCTCCGGGAGGCGGAAATCGAAGCCATCGTCATCACCAACGATCCTCTCATCGAGAGGGGGTCAATCTCCATCAACATCTTCACCAGCACCATCTCCTCTCAAACCCTAGTTCATCTCTTGTATCCGATCTTTGTCTCAAAACCTCAGATTGGTACCTGTGGGTTGCTAGTAGTGTTGATTACTCCTTGTAGTTGATGCTAGTTGGTTTATTCGGTGGAAGATCATATGTTCAGATCCTTAATGATAATTAATACTCCTCTGATTATGAACATGAATATGCTTTGTGAGTAGTTACGTTTGTTCTTGAGGACATGCGAGAAGTCTTGTTATAAGTAATCATGTGAATTTGGTATTAGTTCGATATTTTGATGAGATGTATGTTGTCTTTCCTCTAGTGGTGTTAGGTGAACGTCGACTACATGACACTTCACCATGATTTGGGCCTAGGGGAAGGCATTGGTATGTAATAAGTAGATGATGGGTTGCTAGAGTGACAGAAGCTTAAACCCTAGTTTATGTGTTGCTTCGTAAGGGGCTGATTTGGATCCATATGTTTCATACTATGGTTAGGTTTATCTTCATTCTTCTTTCGTAGTTGCGGATGCTTGCGAGAGGGGTTAATCATAAGTGGGAGGCTTGTCCAAGGAAGGGCAGCACCCAAACACCGGTCCACCCACATATCAAATTATCAAAGTAACGAACACGAATCATATGAGCATGATGATGTAGGAGATATGCCCTAGAGGCAATAATAAATGTTATTGATTATCTCCCTGTTCATAATTAGGATTATGTTCCATGCTATAACTGCTATGGTTCTCGAGTCTGCAAATAAAACGAGGCTCGGAGGAAGACTCATATGCATGTGTGGAATAATAAACGATAAAATGTATTCCTAGTCAAGCCTCTATGACTGGCTCAAGTATTGCATGATGATCCTGTTTTCCTGATCATGGGCATGACTATGCCAGCAATTTTGAGGGCACAATGTTAGCAGAACATTTGTGTTGAATCGACCCGATTGATGTTATGCTATGAGATTCTTTCGTCACAAGTTAATGGTTAATAACACAGAGATGGTTAATGTTTGCATGATTCCTTAGACCATGAGAGTATCGAGTTTCTTCATGCTTGCTTCATGAACTTTGGGGTTTGTTAAACGTCATCCGTAAATGGGTGGCTATTACGGCGGCTTACGGGTTCATGGAAAAGTGTGTCAAGTAACTTGATAGCTCAAGATTGGGATTTGCTCCTCCGGCGATGGAGAGATATCTCTGGGCCCTCTCGGTGTTACGGTATCCATCATCGTCTGGCCAGACACTTTGTGATTTGATCACGGGGATGCCGGAACATGGTAACGAGAAAAGAGAACAATACCGGTAACGAGGTAACTAGCATAGTGGACAAGTGTTGATCCACGGGAATGCCAACATGTCTCACCTCGGGTATTTGTAACATATCACGAAGCAACAGGAATAGCGCACGGCAACTGGAGGTTCACTCGAATATTCATTCGTGTGGGTATAGGGGTCAATATGGGTGTCCACGGCTCCGATGTTGATCATTGATCGGAAGGGGTTCCGTGTCATGTCTATACTTCACCGAACCTATAGGGTCACACGCTTAAGGGTCATCTATCTGCTGAATACTAGACAGGGAGTCTGAGAGAAAATCACCGAAAAAGTTTCGGACACTGAAAAGTTTCGGACAGCGGAAAAGTTCCGCAGAGAGAGGTCACCGGATGAGTTCCGGTGAAACTGAAAAGTTGTTTCAGAGGATACCATAAAGTCAAATTGGTTTCGGCACATGCCCGATAATTCTTGGAGGGTGCCAGAATCATTCTGGAAACTTTTGGGAATTTTCTGGAAGAAAAACCGGAAATGTTCCGGAGCTGCCGGAACCACTTCAGATGCTTTTCGCAGATGAAAATCACTAATCTGGAATTGTTCCAGAATGCGTTGAAAATTATTTTAGTGGGTACTGGAAATGTTCTAAGCCCACATAAATATTTTCAGTTCGAACGGACGCTGAAAAATGTCGTCGTGAATAGTGAAAGTGCTTTTTGGGTGGCTTCTTGGAGAAGCCACCTTGAGGGTCCTTTGGTATTTTTCCCCTTGGCTTCTTGGAGAAGCCACCCTTGGGCTTGGCCTATAAATAGGGGTGGAGGGGGCTGCCTAAAGACTCACTCTTTCTCACATATACATGCCATTGCAATGATCTGGCTTCTCTCTCCCTCCCACGAAAAGAGTTTCGTAGAGCCGAAAGGCTGTCTGGGTTCCGGTGGGAACTAGTTCTGGACGGCGAAGCCCTGCCGGATAGATGACACCGTATGTGTGCAACTCTGTAGAGAGGTCGTAGTTTCGATCTTAGTGCCCGAGGGGCTGTTCGTGAGTGCCTCCCGAAGGGCTGTCCAAGTGACGGTCCAAGTTCTGTCAGTCCTCCCGAAGGGCTGTCCGAGTGACCGTTCGAGTTTCGAAGGTCCTCCCGAAGGGCTGTCCGTGACACCGTCCGGGGGACTGTTCGACCGCCTCCCGGAGGGCTGTCCGAAGGGAAGACGAGGGTATACATCCTCGCGGTTGGGAGGTTGTAAATCCTAGCTGCGGGGATCTGCACCGCGGATCGTCATCGACTCTACTTCCGTTGCGCTACGAGTCGGTAACGAAAATGATCAAACCTTGTATGCAGCCTCCATAGTGGTCCTGGGCTGGTGCGTAGGTCAGAAAATTTTTGTTTTCTGCTGCGTTACCCTACAGTGGCATCAAGAGCCGTGCTATGCGTAGATGCAGGTTGCGATCTAGAATACATAGTGATGTATGGGTGTTGCACAATATAATTAGGTAGTAGATGAGTTCTATTACTAAAAATTATTTGTGCGGGTAGCAGATGAAATCTGTTACCCGAGGTTCTTGTTGCTTCCCTGGAATTTGCATATTTCTGATCTTGATAACAGTATGGTGGAGTTTCAATGTTCTGGCAATCCGCGATCCTGATTGATCAACGAAGTGCTAACAGTTCATTGAATTCCACCGTAGTTAAAAAGAAAGATGAAATTTCGCAGACGAAAGGGCAATGCAGATATGATCTGCACGGGGGTCATGCGTATGACGAAGTTTAGTATGGGGCTCGAGATTTTATTATCTCGGTTTTCATACACCCTGGAAAGTTAATCTAGCGACTTGAATTATCATACTTGATGATGGACGTTGGTAGCTTCGGTTTGTTTCGAAACCTTAGAAGCCACGAAAAACAAGTTTTTGCATGAACCGATTAGAGGCATCTAACTTCGTTTTGCAGGAGGGTTTGCATGTGCATATGATGTGGTATAGCAGTACTCATAATAATTTGATTATGTATGAGATGTCTATATGATGTAAATTGATTAAACATGACCTGCGTGTCATGATTTGGCATGATGGCTGGAGCCATATGATTGCACTTTAACTGACCTGCGAGTCGACCTTGTGTAATGCATTATTTTATCAGCTATAGAGATAGCAATATTATCTGGTGCATCGACAAGGTGGTGGCAATCTTCGCGAAGGTGAACACCGACGCGAATGCCGAAGACGAAGAAATACAAGACTTCTCCGTCAGAAAGGGATATACCATATCATGCTATTATGAATTGCCTGAGATGTTTATCCCTTATGATGCACCCTTCTTGATTGCGCGGTAGTCGCTTTTATTAGGGTGATCTCTCACAAAAATATCAAGTAGTTAGTGTTCTCCCAAGTGTAGCACCGTCACGGCACCTAACTTTTCGGGGTATCACATGCTACCATGGGTACGAACGATTAGGGATGTGTGAGGCGGGTGAGTTGAGACCTCGTAGCGAGATCACTTGGTTGTCTTGAAGTTCAGGCATGAAAGTCATGAGCTCGAAACACACGCATCGAAAGATGAACAAGAGTCACATAGAGATGTGATTGGCAAGTTTGCTTACCGATTGAGATTTTCGTCATCAGTGATGCTACCATCAATGGCGTTGAATTGAAATGCGGATCTTGAATCACTCACAATCAATTATGAGAGATATTGATTTGAGTGGGAGCGCACTGTAGAATTATCTTGTTTAATTCTCAGTGTAATTAATTGTGAACACTGTCTAAGTGTTATATGCATAATAGTTGTAGAATAATGGCTCGCGTTTCCACCTTCCCTATTAATATTGAATAGCTGTTAAATATCTGGTTAAAACTTTACGGTTGGTAACGTAATGTGAGGATTGTCCTCAAGAGTGCCGAGAAGGACTTTGTCCTATCGCATACTTTCGGTATTCTCTCGCTTATGCTATGGATCATGTGACTCTCGTCCTACGATCCAAAAGCTAGAATTCCGTTTTCAGTCAAGTGCAATACATTTGCTTCTATGAGACCCGAACTTCGAAAGTTTGGATAGTTATGTGATATTCATGGAATCTGAAAATCATTTTTAGAGACAGACAAAGGCTAAAAGATATGAGATATCCAAAGCAATGTTTGTTTGCAAACTATTAATAAAGGAGTTTACTATGCATTAGACTGATAAAAGAGGGATCCAGGAGAACGCCTGTCATATGATGAAAGGTGAATAAAACAACAACTTAAAGAGAAAGGAAGTGTCCAAAGGGTGTTAGTGTGACTTACATGCCTAGGAAGTCCAGGGCTAACGCCACTCTTAAGTTGGGTGCTTCTTCTGAGAGTAGGAGAAATACTAAAAGTTAAACTGTTAGAAGTATAAAGGCAGAAAGAAAGATGACTGGAATATCCAGCTCATGTATGAATGTCATACAAGTTTTTGATGTATAGAAGGCTGGTCAAAGATATAGTTCTTGGGAATTATGATTAAATTGTTAATCACTGATTCTTGGTATTGTGAGTTAATCACAAAGATACCCGCTCGATTGCTTTCTATTGCAACTCGATGTAAAAACTACTATGGCCTGAAAGACTAGCCAGGAATGAGGTTTTGGTATACACAGGGAACATAGTAAATGTTACTATACCTTCCATCGGTGTATTACCGTCTGTATTTATTTTCATAATTCATTTAGAGTTTCACAAACTCTAGCCCATTGCATAAGGTATCTTGCAAGAAGGTTGTTCATAAGAGAACTTTTTATGTTCGATGTTATGAATAACATAAGGGCCATACTTTCATTGAGAATGAGATGTATGTTATGAATAATGATAATAATATATTACCTCTGGATTTACTTTCATAATTCATTTTAGAGTTTCATACACTCTAGCCCATTGCATAATGTTTGTTGCAAAAGAGTTGTTCATAAAAACAACAATTGTTGTTCAGTATTATGAATAACATGAAGGGCCATGCTTCCATCCAAGATGGGACGTATGTTATGAATATTGATGGTAATATGATACATCCATAACACTGACGCTAAATGTCATAAGACTAAAAGAATACCACACAAGTGTGGCACTGCATTCGGTCACATTGGAGAAACCTGCATGGAAAATTCCATTATGATGGATTTTTGAAGTCCTTTGATTTTGAATCATCTGACACTTGCAACTTTCCTCCGAAAAGTGAAGTGACTGAAATACCGTTCACAGGCCATAAGGAACGGACAACAAACTTATTGGTGATCATACATTTGATGTGTGTAGTCCGATAAATGTTGTTAGTAGTGGATTTATCTATCTTCAGAAATGACTCAAGTAGATATGTGGATATTTACTTGATGAGACGTAAGTCTGGATCTTTTGAATTCATTCGAAAGGTTTTCAAAAATGAAGTAGAAGTTATTGTAACAAGAAAATTATGTTTCTACAATTCGATTGCAGAAAGGAATATTTGAGTTACAAGTTTAGCGAATGTCTGATGAGTTGTGAAAGTAGTTTCATAAATTACACCTCCCGGAGCACCACTGCATGTGGAAAGTCCGTGAAGATGTAATCAAACCATTTATGACATGGTAAGATCAAAGATGACATATATAAATTTGCCATTATCCCTTTTAAAGAGTGATGCTTTAGAGACTACGGCTTTTACACTGAAAAGAGCTCCATCAGGTCTGTTGAAATGACGCCATGGTATGGTACACCCAACCATGTTATATCTTTTCTTAAACATTTGGAATATGGGGCTTGTGTAAAAGGTTACAAACCTATTCCAAATCAGACAAGTGCTACTTTGTAGGTTATCCCAAGCAATTGGGTATTCCTCCCTCACTATACCGAGGCAAATAGGTTTGCCACAAAGAACGGTATGCTTTTTGAAGAAAATGGTTCTTTCAAAAAGGTGAGTGGGAGAATAATGCAACTCGACGAGATAACCAGTATCTCCGTCATCAGGTCAAAGTAAAGAGACCTTGGAAGTAATTCCAGGGTTTCCTATTGCGACTGATACGGAAGTCTCTACAATAAAATGTATGGACTTCGGTCGAACTTGCAGCTGAACCACGTAGGCAAGGCTCGTGCAAACCTCTCAGGTGCGCAAACGAGATATTGTTATTAGACAACAGTATACCTACGATACACAAGGAAGCGTTGATGGGCCCTGACTCCGGAATTGGCTAAATGCCAATACAACCCGAGTTAGTTTCCATATAAGTGATTCAAGATTAAAACCTTGATACACCTTTCGGAAGACTTAGAGTCTAACGAATATTTATGGAACTTAAAACTGATACGGATAAAAAATGTTTTATCCATGAAGCTCAACTTGTTGCAATAACAAGTTCAAGGAGTTGACTACGATGAGGTTGTTTCATCATAGCGATGCTTAAAGTCGGTTCGGGTTGAACTAGCAATTGATACATATTTCAATCATGAGATATGAGACATGGATGACAATAGGATTTCCATCTGATGGAAATGAAACCAAGGACTTGCATGTGTTACAGTCCAAGGTATTTTGTCAGTCCAGAGGATGCTAGTAAGTATGCAAACTTCAGAGTTCCAGCAATGGACAGAAGAGAGCAAAATGGAGTCGGAATCTTCATGTTTTGATGAAATAGTCAAAGGGGTTTGACTTCATCAATGGGTAACGAAGATGCTTATGATTGAAGAAAGTAAGTGGGAGCATAATAAAATTTCTAAAAAAAACGTTGTGTGCTTGACACATTGTTAATTGGAAATAAATTTCTTGACACGAATTAGGACTTCATTTGAAAATAGTTTTTCGATGAAGTGCTTGGGCTAAATAGCTTTTATATTAGGCATGATGATCTATGAAGATAGATTTACCTAATGGGGCTGAGCAAAGATACATATTGACAAGATGCTAAAACCTTTTAGCATTAAAAACGTCAAGGAGTGATTCTTGCCGAAGTCACATGGAAAGAGTTTTTGCAAGACTCGGTGTCCCAAAACACTGATGAGCAAAATACATGATGGAGATTCCACACACTCTTGTGTTTGGATTAATCATGTATTCCATGGTATGTAAAAACAACCAGATATGTCCAATACTCCCAAAGTTGTTGCGAGTATAGATACCAAAGTGATCAAAAGTTCTGATCATGGGACAACAGTGAAAAAGGGTCATTGAGTACTATAGTAGCACCGATGACATGTTTTCTCGCAAGCGGAGATCATGAAGAGTTCGTTGTAAAAGGTTACATCGATACAATCTTCATCCATGCTCCAAGCGATTTTCGATTTAAATTGAGGGTTTTGTGTAACACACAATATGGTGGCACGGTAGTTGGAAATTGTTCCAAACAAGTTACTGTGGCGAATTCTATAACAGAGGCGAAGTATGTTGCCGCCTTTAAAGTGACAAAAAAGATGTTGAATCATATAGTTCATTCATGAACTTAGTATGGTTCCAAGATGGCTTTTGTCAATGGGACACTACTGCAAGTAGTTGCTCCATAACTCAGTCTGAGGAATCCAGGTTCGACCTGTGATTCGCATACATACAAAGCCAAGTCCACACAAAATATGAATTTTGTGAAAGCGTGAAAACGCGAGGATATGCAAAGATACACACGGAGCTGAAGTCGTCAGATCCGTTAGACATCAGGCTATACCACAAGCAAAGCATATTTACACCGGTGTGCCACAGGTGTGAAGTGCATTAGCATTAACTAGATTATTGACTCTAGTGCAAGTGGGAGTCTGTAGGAGATATGCCCTAGAGGCAATAATAAATGTTATTGATTATCTCCCTGTTCATAATTAGGTTTATGTTCCATGCTATAACTGCTATGGTTCTCGAGTCTGCAAATAAAACGAGGCTCGGAGGAAGACTCATATGCATGTGTGGAATAATAAACGATAAAATGTATTCCTAGTCAAGCCTCTATGACTGGCTCAAGTATTGCATGATGATCCTGTTTTCCTGATCATGGGCATGACTATGCAAGCAATTTTGAGGGCACAATGTTAGCAGAACATTTGTGTTGAATCGACCCGATTGATGTTATGCTATGAGATTCTTTCGTCACAAGTTAATGGTTAATAACACAGAGATGGTTAATGTTTGCATGATTCCTTAGACCATGAGAGTATCGAGTTTCTTCATGCTTGCTTCATGAACTTTGGGGTTTGTTAAACGTCATCCGTAAATGGGTGGCTATTACGGCGGCTTACGGGTTCATGGAAAAGTGTGTCAAGTAACTTGATAGCTCAAGATTGGGATTTGCTCCTCCGGCGATGGAGAGATATCTCTGGGCCCTCTCGGTGTTACGGTATCCATCATCGTCTAGCCAGACACTTTGTGATTTGATCACGGGGATGCCGGAACATGGTAACGAGAAAAGAGAACAATACCGGTAACGAGGTAACTAGCATAGTGGACAAGTGTTGATCCACGGGAATGCCAACATGTCTCACCTCGGGTATTTGTAACATATCACGAAGCAACAGGAATAGCACACGGCAACTGGAGGTTCACTCGAATATTCATTCGTGTGGGTATAGGGGTCAATATGGGTGTCCACGGCTCCGATGTTGATCATTGATCGGAAGGGGTTCCGTGTCATGTCTATACTTCACCGAACCTATAGGGTCACACACTTAAGGGTCATCTATCTGCTGAATACTAGACAGGGAGTCTGAGAGAAAATCACCGAAAAAGTTTCGGACAGCGGAAAAGTTCCGCAGAGAGAGGTCACCGGATGAGTTCCGGTGAAACTGAAAAGTTGTTTCAGAGGATACCATAAAGTCAAATTGGTTTCGGCACATGCCCGATAATTCTTGGAGGGTGCCAGAATCATTCTGGAAACTTTTGGGAATTTTCTGGAAGAAAAAACGGAAATGTTCCGGAGCTGCCGGAACCACTTCAGATGCTTTTCGCAGATGAAAATCACTAATCTGGAATTGTTCCAGAATGCGTTGAAAATTATTTTAGTGGGTACTGGAAATGTTCTAAGCCCACATAAATATTTTCAGTTCGAACGGACGCTGAAAAATGTCGTCGTGAATAGTGAAAGTGCTTTTTGGGTGGCTTCTTGGAGAAGCCACCTTGAGGGTCCTTTGGTATTTTTCCCCTTGGCTTCTTGGAGAAGCCACCCTTGGGCTTGGCCTATAAATAGGGGTGGAGGGGGCTGCCTAAAGACTCACTCTTTCTCACATATACATGCCATTGCAATGATCTGGCTTCTCTCTCCCTCCCACGAAAAGAGTTTCGTAGAGCCGAAAGGCTGTCTGGGTTCCGGTGGGAACTAGTTCTGGACGGCGAAGCCCTGCCGGATAGATGACACCGTATGTGTGCAACTCTGTAGAGAGGTCGTAGTTTCGATCTTAGTGCCCGAGGGGCTGTTCGTGAGTGCCTCCCGAAGGGCTGTCCAAGTGACGGTCCAAGTTCTGTCAGTCCTCCCGAAGGGCTGTCCGAGTGACCGTTCGAGTTTCGAAGGTCCTCCCGAAGGGCTGTCCGTGACACCGTCCGGGGGACTGTTCGACCGCCTCCCGGAGGGCTGTCCGAAGGGAAGACGAGGGTATACATCCTCGCGGTTGGGAGGTTGTAAATCCTAGCTGCGGGGATCTGCACCGCGGATCGTCATCGACTCTACTTCCGTTGCGCTACGAGTCGGTAACGAAAATGATCAAACCTTGTATGCAGCCTCCATAGTGGTCCTGGGCTGGTGCGTAGGTCAGAAAATTTTTGTTTTCTGCTGCGTTACCCTACAGATGAAAACTAGCTTGGCAACAATTCCCATGTGTCCTCGGTAGCGCTTTGCTTTATATAAGAGTTCTTCCAGGCTTGTCGTTTGCTACAAAAAGGATTGGGCCACCTTGCAGCACCTTAGTTACTTTTGTTACTTGTTACCTGTTACGAATTATCTTATCACACAACTATCTGTTACCGATAATTTCAGTGCTTGCAGAGAATACCTTGTTGAAAACCGCTTGTCATTTCCTTCTGCTCCTCGTTGGGTTCGACACTCTTACTTATTGAAAGGACTAAGATAGATCCCCTATACTTGTGGGTCATCATATCTCTCGAATGGAATAAAGTAAACATATCGAGAGCAAGATATATTTGTAAGAAGTTATAAAAAGTTTCAAGCGGGTGGGCAAGCATTCGATGCCCATGACAGATGATGAAAGGTGTTCAGAGCAACGGAATAAGTATTGCGTCTGATACCAGAATTGAAACATTTCTAGGAAGGTGGCTCGTGAATTACATACGAAGCCAAGCACGAGGAATAACTTTGGAAACAGGGGGTGCACAGGAGAGTCAGGTTTCGGTCCTGTGGAACTGAGGTAAGGGTAGATTAAGAGTAGGAAGGGCGGTGACAACTTGCACGATGATGATAGCAAGGCATGTCAGAGGATAGTTTGTCAGCTATGTTGGCAACAACGTCGGTACCGAGGGCGGGGGATGAAGAGAACCATTTTCCTGCTCGTTGGAACAAGGCGGGCCAATAGGCAAAGTTCTCGTCCATCGGTGGTTACCGGAATATTAACCGCAATAGCAATAGGGTCTTACTGACAGAGTTGTACACCGAGGTGTTGGTATAAGTAGAGAATTATTACTGCCCAGATAAGTTAGATTACAAGAAAGGTTAAACAGACCAATGGAAAGGAAAATGAGATTAATAGATTAATAAGACCAATGGAAAGGAGAATGTGTTTAAACACAAGTATCAAGAGTATATCTTTCCCAAGGACAAGCAAAGAATGATATCCATGACAGGATAGCTAGTTGATAACCATTTAGATAAAAGGGGCGAGGAATTTCATGATGTTACCCATACAACGGTGTTTGGATAAAGGATCAAGAAACATTTAGCATTGAGCTTCCAATGTTTTTATTGATATTCGAAATACCACAGTCATGCTTCGAGGTAGCAATAATATGGTCTTTCAAGTAAGGGTTGGAGTTGAAGATCACAAGAAATACTCAAGGAACAATTGCAAGAATAGCAAGGAGCTCAAAGTATAACCAAGACATGATCAAGCATGTGTTGGAAAGAAGACAAGAGTGTTATCGATGATAACACAAATCATCGAGGGGTAAGGATGGTAACACTCATCATGAATTTAATTCACAACTTTTAAAGAAGCCAAAAGGTTGACGATGATCACGACACATTTTGTCGAGAGGTTCCATGAAGATGTAATCGATCAGTAAGATGATCAAAGCAGATGGGGTGAAGTTAAAGGTCAACAGAACCACGGATATGACGCAAGCTCGGATTCCTTCAAGTTGTGTAAGCAAAATGATATGATGATGAAAGTTTGACACAGGGTTAGCTCATTGTCGGAAATTGTGCTCCGAAAAGAAGGACCCGGTAGCACAGTTAAAATTAGCATGATAATGATGCAGACAATCGGGCTAGGTATGACATGATGGAGTATTAAACTTCCCAGCAACAAAGTACTAGGAGTAATGAATTGCAGTGCTGATTCGATTCACTAATCGGTGTTCTCGGTTGACAACAACCCAGAACCCATGGAATGACTAAGACAGGGAAAGGTATTACTTCATCAAAATTTCATAAGATGTAGTGCAATGGTATGATATCCTCGAGATACTAGGGGGGTAATACTCGAAGGTAGGACATAATAGAAGCTGAACTAGATCGTTCATCTGCGGATGGCAGGTGCTCTAACCTTGTCGAAAAATAGATGAAGCATGGGAATGGAGTTATCAACTAAGGTCAGCATGGTCAGAACCATAACTGCATGGAATCAAGTTAAGGATACCAATAGAATTATACAAATGGATATTTATTTTGCAAGAAGCTTCCGTGACGGCCTACATCATTTCCATGGGCATGAACACAAAGTTCAAGGTCGACTACCACTTCTTCAATGCATAACCTTTCATTCACTTCTCATTTTCGAAGAAGTTGTAGTATTGACAAATTATCTGGCGTAACACCAGTAGAGTATGACCCATAAAGATTTTTGGGTTCACACAGATTAGGGAAGGCATAGGTTCAACCCATCATGGCATCCTAGGAACATATACCAAAAACTTCAAGAGTACATGACACAAGCTCGATAGCAGAGCATGGTTGACAATAGGAGAGGATTGATACGTCTCCAACGTATCTATAATTTTTTATTGTTCCATGCTGTTATATTATCATTCTTGGATGTTTTACAATCATTTTATAGCAACTTTATATCAGTTTTTGGGACTAACCTATTGACATAGTGCCCAGTGCCAGTTACTGTTTTCTGCTTGTTTTTTACTTCGCAGGAAATCAATACCAAACGGAGTCCAAACGCAGTGAAACTTTTTGGAGATTTTTTTTGGACCAGAAGACATCCAGTGGGCCAAAGAAGTACCGAAGAGGGGGTCCGAGGTGAGCACAAGACACCGGGGCGCGCCTGGGCCCCCAGGCGCGCCCTGGTGGGTTGTGCCCATCTCGGAGACCTCCCGCACCGCCTCTTTGCTCTATAAATACCCCAATATTCCAGAAACCCTAGGGGAGTCGACGAAAATCAATTCCAGCCGCCGCAAGTTCCAGAAACCACAGATCCAATCTAGACACCATCACGGAGGGGTTCATCATCCTTATTGGTGCCTCTCCGATGATGCGTGAGTAGTTCATTGTAGACCTACGGGTCCGTAGTTAGTAGCTAGATGGCTTTCTCTCTCTCTTTTGATTCTCAATACAACAGTCTCTCGGAAATCTATGTGATGTAACTCTTTTTTGCGGTGTGTTTGTTGGGATCCGATGAACTTTGAGTTTATGATCAGATCTATGTTTTTATCCATGAAAGTTATTTGAGTCTTTTGATCTCTTATATGCATCATTACTTATAGCCTCATATGTCTTCTCCAATATTTGGGTTTTGTTTGGCCAACTTGATCTATTTATCTTGCAATGGGAAGAGGTGCTTTGTGATGGGTTCGATCTTACGGTGCTTGATCCCAGTGACAGAAGGGGAAACAACACGTATGTATCGTTGCTATTAAGGATAACAAGATGGGGTCTATTTCTACATAAATAGATCTTGTCAACATCATGTCATCGTTCTTATTGCATTACTCCGTTTTTCCATGAACTTAATACACTAGATGCATGCTGGATAGCGGTCGATGTGTGGAGTAATAGTAGTAGATGAAGGAAGGAGTTGGTCTATAATCCTGGACGTGATGCCTATATAGTGATCATTGCCTGGATATCGTAATGATTATTTGACGTTCTATCAATTGCCCAACAGTAATTTGTTTACCCATCGTTTGCTATTTTTCTCGAGGGAAGCCACTAGTGAAACCTACGGCCCCCGGGTCTCTTCTTTAATATATTTGCCTTCGCGATCTATTTTTATTTGCTTTTATTTTCAGATCTATTAATCCAAAAATACAAAAATACCTTGCTGCAATTGTTACTTATTTATTTTATCTCGCGTTCCCGCGAGATCTATTTATCCAATCTACTACAATTTTACCTATCCTTTTACCCATGAGGGATTGACAACCCCTCTCTTATGCCGGGTTGCAAGTATTTGTTCTTTGTGTGCAGGAGCTGTTTACGTGGTGTTGTGTGGTTCTCCTACTGGTTCGTTGACCTTGGTCTCATCACTGAGGGAAATACCTACCATTGCTGTGCTGCATCATCCCTTCCTCTTTGGGGAAATACCGACGTAGTTCAAGCAAACATCAAAAGGAATTTCTAGCGCCGTTGCCGGGGAGGCATCATCAACATCAACCAGGTTCCTAATCACAAATCTTGTCTCCTTGAAATTTACATTATTTGCCATTTGCCTCTCGTTTTCCTCTCCCCCACTTCACAAAAATTTGCCTTTTTATTCGCCCTTTTTTTCGTTCGCCGTTTTCTCGTCAGATCTGTTTTTGTGTGTGATCTTGTTGACCACTTTTTGTCATTATGGATAGTTCTTCCTCTATAGCGTACACCCCCGAGAACGAGGTTCTTAGCTTTAAACAAAGGGGATGGGAGAATTTAAAAGATGCTTGGTATAGGATTTGCAATGCTCATAATAGATCTATCCGTAAGCAATCTACCATTGTTCTTCTTCGATGTTTTTATGTGGGCATCACCACTTGGTACAGATTTGTCCTTGATACGATTACCGGTGGAAATTTCTTGATGTGTCCCTCTGTTGATGCTTTTAATGCTATGGGAAATTTAGTGGGTTCACCACCGCTTATGAACAATGAAACAACTTTGACTCTCAAGCATGTTATAGAAAGACTAGATGCTATTGAAAAGAAAATGCTTACCGAAGAACATATTGAAAACTTGAATAAAAAGATGCATAATTTTGCTATTAAATTTGGGTCAAAAGCGGGAGAAGTTTTTAAGTTGTTAAAAGAAAAGGGGACTGTAATTCATGAAAGAATTGAAGAAAGCCCGTCTAGGATCGATAAACTGGAAGAAATTTTAGTAATTTAAGTACGGCTTTTGCTTTCGCCAAAACTCCCGTAAAAATTGGCAAGACTACTCAAGTTACTAAAAACAAGGGTGCAACTTCTAGTAATGATAAAGGAGATCTTAAGATGATTAGTATCCATCCCAATTTTATTGAAGTGATAAGAGACACTATTTGCAAGAATGAATTTTTCAATCTCGTGCCTAGAAGTTTCGTCGTTGATAATTTATATGCTAAATCCTTGAAGAATTCTAAGTGTTTGATTGAAGAGATGGAGAACAAAGATGACAACACTTAGATCCTTTGCATTATGCCTAGCTAGGGGCGTAAAACGATAACGCTCGTTGGGAGGCAACCCAACTTGTATCTTTTTGCTTTTTGGTTTTCTTGCTGTTTTCAATAAAATACCCAATTATGCCTCTGGTTAGATGTGTTTTTGTTGTTTAAATTAGTGTTTGTGCCAAGCAAAGCCTTTGGGATGATTTGGGTGATAGTTGATTTGATCTTGCTGAAAAACAGAAACTTTTGCGCTCAGGAAAACAATTCTTATTTTTAACAGAAGAGTGCGTTTGATTTGATTCTTTTTGCATAAGATTAACAAGCAAATTTATCACGTTGTCCTAATTTTTCAGAATTTTTGGAGTTACATAAGTATTTGAAGTTTTCAGATTGCTACAGACTGTTCTGTTTTTGACAGATTCTATTTTCTTTGCGTTGTGTGCTTGTTTTGACGATTCTAAGGTTTCCTTTGAAGAGTTTTTACCATAGAAAAGTTGGAATACAGTAGATATAATGCAAAAATAAAATATGAATGGGTTTGCAACAGTACTTATAGGAGTGATTTGCTTTCTTATACTAACGGATCTCACGAAGGTTTTGTTGAGTTTTGTGTGATTGAAGTTTTCAAGTTTTGGGTGAGATTACGATGGATGAAGGAATAAGGATTAGCAAAAGGCTAAGCTTGGGGATGCCCGAGGCACCCCAAGATAATATTCAAGATGTATCAAGCAACTAAGCTTGGGGATGCCCCCGAGTGGCATCCCCTCTTTCTTCTAACGACCATCGGTATTTTACTTGGAGCTATATTTTTATTCGTCACATATTATGAGTTTTGCTTGGAGCGTCTTGTATGATATGAGTCTTTGCCTGTTTTGCTTTTTATTTTATGTCTTGAATCCTTGCTGGACACACCTTTTTGGGAGAGCCAAAAATTCTGTTATGCTTGCTCCTATGCTTCACTTAAATTTTTATGAGCTATGGAATTGCTCTAGTGCTTCACTTATATCTTTTTGAGCACAGTGTGCTTTGTTATTTTTGAAGAAATGCTCTCATTCTTCATTTAGATTTATTTGGGAGTTAGTAAAATTTTAAAGAAATTCTCTCTTGCTTCACTTAGATTAATTTGAGAGAAAGAAATATTATGCTCATGTTCTTCACTTTTATTTGTTTGAGCTTATTAAAAGCAACATATGAAACCAGTCCCAAAGTGATAGATATCCAAGAAGGATATAATAAAAACTTTCATGAAGATCATTGGACAAAATAAACTTGATTCTTAGTAATAGTTTTGAGATATGATGATAGTGATATGTGAGTCATGTTGATGAGTAATTATGCTTTAGTAAGAATATTGGTGTTAAGGTTTGTGATTCCCTATGCAAGCACGAAAGTCAATACTTGTGCAATGAAATTATATCCTACTTGTGGTGCACTATTTGGTGTTAATTATGCTTAATGCTTGCTTAAGAGATTTTTTCGTTTCTTGGTTGGACGCTTCTCAATCTTTTTGCTAGCCTTCATTTGCACTAAGTATGATCACTACTTGTGCATCCAAACCCTTTAAACCAGTTTTGCCATATGAGTCCACTATACCTACCTATATGCGGTATTTCTGTGCCATTCTAAGCAAATTTGTATGTGCCATCTCTAATTTTCAAAATAAATTTCTCTTTTGTGTGCTCGTACCGCTCACGAGACGGTGAGGGATGGCCGATATTTTTCCATGCTAGATGTGTTATTCTTACGATGAGTGTTTATTCACTTGTCATTGCACGAGAGTATGGCAAAGGTATTAGGGATGCCCAGTCCCGAAATGAAAAAATGAATTTACTTTATGTTGTCAAATAAGAAATTCCTTGGAAAGTGTTGGTATGGAGGGCACCCGTGGATACGGCTAGCCATGGAAAGTGAAAGAAATGGTGGAAAAAGGAATAAACTTTAATTTCTATTCGGGAACTGCCTATGATATATCTAGCATGGAAAGTATTGAAAACTCTAAGTCGTTTTCATTGGTGGGAAAAGTATGCCTCTCAAAATGTTTTTATCTCTCAATTTAAGCTTTGATCTCTGGCACCTCTACAAATCCCTACTTCCCTCCGCGAAGGGCCTTTCTTGTACTTTATGCAATTTTTATTTTTACTTGAGTCTCCATCTTCTCTTATAAAGCACCAACTAAGGGGCACTATGATCGTACTTGAGCATTGGGTGTAGCTAATATTCGAGTGTGTTTCATGAATGGATCAATGATTGAGCATAATGGGCTAGGGATAACTTGCTTTAGTGTTGATATTTTGAAAGACATGGTTGCTTGTTGATATGCTTGAGTATTAAAGTCCTCATGTCAAAACTAGACTATTGCTTTGAACCATATAAAAGTCCAAATGTCCATGCTACAAAGAAAAGAATATGTGATGAACATGTTAGGCAGCATTCCACATCAAAAATTCTGTTTTTATCATTTACCTACTCGAGGACGAGCAGGAATTAAGCTTGGGGATGCTGATACGTCTCCAACGTATCTATAATTTTTTATTGTTCCATGCTGTTATATTATCACTCTTGGATGTTTTACAATCATTTTATAGCAACTTTGTATCATTTTTTGGGACTAACCTATTGACATAGTGTCCAGTATCAATTGCTGTTTTCTGCTTGTTTTTTACTTCCCAGGAAATCAATACCAAAGGGAGTCCAAACGCAGCGAAACTTTTTGGAGATTTTTTTTGGACCAGAAGACATCCAGTGGGCCAAAGAAGTACCGAAGAGGGGGCCCGAGGTGAGCACAAGACACCGGGGCGCGCCTGGGCCCCCAGGCGCGCCCTGGTGGGTTGTGCCCATCTCGGAGACCTCCCGCACCGCCTCTTTGCTCTATAAATACCCCAATATTCCAGAAACCCTAGGGGAGTCGACGAAAATCAATTCCAGTCGCCGCAAGTTCCAGAAACCACAGATCCAATCTAGACACCATCACGGAGGGGTTCATCATCCTCATTGGTGCCTCTCCGATGATGCGTGAGTAGTTCATTGTAGACCTACGGGTTCGTAGTTAGTAGCTAGATGGCTTTCTCTCTCTCTTTTGATTCTCAATACAACGGTCTCTCGGAGATCTATTTGATGTAACTCTTTTTTGCGGTGTATTTGTTGGGATCCGATTAACTTTGAGTTTATGATCAGATCTATGTTTTTATCCATGAAAGTTATTTGAGTCTTTTGATCTCTTATATGCATGATTACTTGTAGCCTCGTATTTCTTCTCCGATATTTGGGTTTTGTTTGGCCAACTTGATCTATTTATCTTGTAATGGGAAGAGGTGCTTTGTGAGGTGTTCGATTTTACGGTGCTTGATCCCAGTGATAGAAGGGAAATGACACGTATGTATCGTTGCTATTAAGGATAACAAGATGGGGTCTATTTCTACATAAATAGATCTTGTCTACATCATGTCATCGTTCTTATTGCATTACTCCATTTTTTCATGAACTTAATACACTAGATGCATGCTGGATAGCGATAGATGTGTGTAGTAATAGTAGTAGATGCAGGCAGGAGTCGGTCTACTAATCTTGGACGTGATGCCTATATAATGATCATTGCCTGGATATCGTCATGATTATTTGAAGTTCTATCAATTGCCCAACAGTAATTTGTTTACCCACCGTTTGCTATTTTTCTCGAGAGAAGCCACTAGTGAAACCTACGGCCCCCGGGTCTCTTCTTTAATATATTTGTCTTCACGATCTATATTTATTTGCTTTTATTTTTAGATCTCTTAATCCAAAAATACAAAAATACCTTGCTGCAATTTTTACTTATTTATTTTATCTCGCGTTCCCGCGAGATCTATTTATCCAATCTACTATAATTTTACCTATCCTTTTACCCGTGAGGGATTGACAACCCCTCTCTTACGTCGGGTTACAAGTATTTGTTCTTTGTGTGCAGGAGCTGTTTATGTGGTGTTGCGTGGTTCTCCTACTGGTTCGATAACCTTGGTCTCATTACTGAGGGAAATACCTACCGTTGCTGTGCTGCATCATCCATTCCTCTTTGGGGAAATACCGACGTAGTTCAAGCAAACATCAAGGATACAATTTACCAAAGGCATTATGTATCAGGGGAAGAACTCACAAGATTTTTGAATGTGAAGGACACTGTCGAATAATAATCCACCAAATTGATTTGGCGGTCCGCAAAGGATCTGATGTGAGTATTGCTACTCAACCAGAAGAAGAAAGAATGCAAATGCATCTGGTTACGGAATCATCGAATCAACTCGAAGTATAAAATACAAAGAGTTTGCGGTTTCTAAATCAAGGGATCAGAAGAAGACGCTATGATCAAGGATGAATAAGTTGAATAGATTTAGGAGCACAATCGATGGCAAATTGATTTGCCAAGAACCGGCTCATGTTCAAAATGAAGTCTGAGCCGGAAAGACAAATTCTAGGATTCGACTGATGATTGCACGCATTCACAACATATTGAATCAAGGGACTCGAAATGATAGTGACAAAGGATGCCAATAAGGTTACATAGACATATGGGATTTACCATAATGCTAGCGGGCAAGAATTTCAAGAGCGATAGACTTCTGAGGATTTCGGAAGATCAAAAAAAAATTAAAAGAGTTTTGTGAAACACATTAACAACTGGGGGTGAACGAATCCCCGGTAAGTGTGAGGAATTATTTGTAGGTGTATGCAAGCGGAAAAGGAGCTGCAAGGTAGTAGGCACAAAGGATTTCTCGGAGTATCGATGAGTATTTCGGGGTATCTTGTAAAAACAAGAGCAACTGGGAATGACTGTATGAACGGCAAGTATATGTAGTAAACCATAGGGATTTATCGGTGGTAGGGAATTGCAAAGGCGGTGGGCACAAGGGTCTCGGGAAACATCGAAGAGTATCTTCGGAATCTTCTGACGAACCAAGCGATCATCTGGAATGAGGAGCTCTCCGGGAGGAAGTAGTTACGAAAACTTAATGTTAGAGTTAACAAAATCTTCAACCCGAAAAGAAGAAAGATAAGAATCCCAGAGTATAGAGGAGAAATAAAAGATCTTAATCCCATCCATTTGCGATGTGGGCCTGTAAGCCACACAGCACAGTTAGTAAAATAGTTTTTTAAAGACTAGACTCAACTTCGACCAAGGAGTTGGAAAGGGGCTTCCTACAGCCAGTCGGCTCTGATACCAGCTTGTGGCGCCCCTGCTCGACCGTTAACTACTCATACACGCAAACGTGCATGATCGAGATCAGAGACTCACGGGAAGATGTCACAACACAACTCTAGACACAAATTTAAACACAAGTCTTCATATTACAAACCAGAGGGTCACGAAGACCCGAATACATAAGTCATACAAACAAATATTATCTGAGTACAGACATAGTTTGTCAAGTTGCCTTAAAAAGGCTAGCATAATAGCGACACTGATTGAAAAGGCGAAGGCCTCCTACCTACGACCTCCGAACTACTCTGGTCGGCGGGCTCAATGTAGTAGTAGGTGCCTCCGGGGAAAAAACAGAGCAATGCATGGCTACTGGTCACGGACGATGAGCTTGGCCTTGGCGTCTCCCTCCTGGATCCGGTACATGTCGCCGAGGCCCATGTGAGCCATGAGGAACCAGACCATAGTGATGAGCTCGCCGCCACGGCTGAGCTGCCGGACGTGCGTGCTCCCGCGGCACTTGCCCGCCGCGTACGTGAGCATTTCCGCCCACACCTTCGCCACCACCTCCCACATAAGGTCTTCTCCCAGATCCCTCAGCGCCTTGCCCAGGATTACGGCGTCGAACAGCACCGACTTGCACTGGTCGCCCTTCACCACCGACGGTTTTTCAGTCGTGTTCACGCCCAGCAGCATCCTCCGCGCGTCGTCGTGGTCCGGGTCCCATGCTGCCGCGGATTCGAAGAACCGCTTCGCCTCCGCACACGTGTCACGGTACCGGAGAAGCCCGATGCCCGCCGTCGCCGACAGCATCTCCGGCTGCTTGACCAGCAGGTACAGCATGTACTCCGACAAGGTCTCGCCGATCGCCTTCATGTCGCTCGCCGTCTTCGTCAGCACGGTAGGCCCGAACGGATTGCAGCACAGGTCCGTCGCGATGTGCCACAGCAGCAGGGACTCGTCGAACTCTTTCTCCACGGCCACGCTGCCCGTAATTACGCCGAGCTTTTCATTCACCTCCTCTTTCTCTTCCTTACGTGCGGCTTCTGGTGTTTCTTTCGTCAGCTTCTCCATGATCTGCTGATGATGGTCCCTGAGGACTCGCTCGCCGCGGCAGCTGCACGCCTCCTTCATGTCTTTGTAGTCCATCTTCTTGGCTTCGATGGCCCTCTTGTTGAGCTCACGGAACAGGAAATCGAGGAGGAGGCTCTTCTCCTGCTCCTGCCCCTGCCCCTGGCCCTGTGTACTGCGGAGCCACTCGCCCCGGATGAAGATGAAATCGTCGAAGATCTCCCGGACCCACAGCGTCTCGGCGACCCAGGCGACCGCCCGGATGGTCCGCGGGCCGCCCAAGCAGCGGCGGAGGCCGGCTCCGTAAGGGTCTGGCTTTAGCAGGCAGTAGCTTACGAGGTTCAGCTGCGAGGTCTTCTCTGACCAGCGCCGAAGCCACAAGGACCTGACGGCGCGCGCGAACCACGTCTTATCGAGGAAGTCGAGCAACTTTTTCCAGCGCCGAAGCTGCATGGACCTGAGGGCCCGCGCAAGCCACGCCAGCCGCCTCGTCGTGTCGAAGAAGACGAGCGCCCGGTCGGAGAAGAGGAGCATGGCGAGCGCGGCCGTGTCGAGCCCCACGCCGCCGAGGAGCAGCGCGTAAGTGATGGCGACGTCGAGGCGCATGAAACCGCTCTTGTCGCGGTGGAAGAAGAAGATGAGGAGGGAGGAGACGAGGCAGGTAGAGGCGAGGAAGCGGAGGACCCAGCGGAGGACCCAGCCGCGCCGGCTGTGGGTGACAGGGGACTTGGTGTACACCATGTCGTAGATGAAGTTGAGCTCTACCTCGATGACCTCGAACGCCTTGGGCGGCGAGTCCTTCACCTCGTCGTTCTCGAGGAAGTAGGCCTGGCTGATCTTGCGCTCCTTGTAGCTGAGAATGAGGTTGACGAAGAGGCGGCGGAAGATGCGGAAGAAATCGTACGCCCGCACCTCCAGGCTGGTGCTCTTATTCACCAGGCGCACAGTCTCGCCTTCCTCAAGGTCGGTCAGGGCTCTTTTGGCCTCCTCGTCGGCGAAGACGACCTCAACGTCCAGGCCGGCCTTCTCCTTGGATTCAAACTCGGTCATGAGCTTGGCGTAGTTTGGGCCTGGGTCAGGGGGGTCAAGGATGTACTCACGGAAGCCGTTGACACTGCCGGAGTAGAGCGAGTAGGTGCGCTCACCATACTTGATGATGCCGACGACAAACATGAGGACCGTGGCGGGGATCAGGGGGTTGCCCTTGAGGGAGCAGAAGAAGATGACGGATGCGGAGAAGAGCTCAAAGAGGAGGCCGATGAGGTGGCGGAGCCACAGCTCGTTGTCCTCAAGGGAGTAGGCGGTGATGGTGTCAGGGCCGCCCAGGTGGAGCAGCAAGAACGGCGTCCAGAAGGCGAAGATGATGGGGCTGCCGTTGCTACTGTCGGCGACGGAGCTAGCGGCGGGGCCACGCTTGACACCGGTGGCGTGCTGGGAGACGCTAGAGGAGGAGCCGGAGTTGGAGCTGCCGATGTTGCCCATGTTGTTGAGGAGGAGGCCGAGGGCAAGGTCGGCGACCCAGTCGGCGAGGAGGTAGCATGACCAGACGAGGAAGCGGGGCACGGGGGAGGAGGAGCGCTTGCGGATGGGGCCGACGAAGATGAGAATCGTCTGGAGGAGGAGGCTGAGTAGGACCGCCACTCGGATCTCCCAGTTGCTGTCCTCCTGCGGGATCGGAGGCGTGAATCCTCCCATCGCCGCCTGCCGCCGTTCAACTTGAGTTGAGCCGAGGCTACCTAGCTAGCTAGCTATATGTGTGTGTGTACGTCGTGTCCGTGCAGTCTGCACCCACTGCACATGCATAGACCGGCCTTAAACCAGAGTAGAGTAAGATTCCCTATGCATATATATATATATATATATATATATATATATATATATATAGTCGTCCTAAAATAGACATGCAGATGGAATGATCGACCGACGGCCGTACAGCAATCAAACAAATCCTTTACTTGTTTGGAGAGAAAAGAAAGGAAAAGAAAAGGGCAAAGTGAAAGTGAAAGTGTGTATAATAAAAGATAATAAAAGGGCAGTGGTGTCTGTATCAAGATAATAAAAGCTGCAGGCAGAACGAGTACGCATGCATGCATAAAACCGGCAACCGTGACTGCAACGAAAGCATGCAGAAAGAAGAGCAAGATCAGCAGCATGCAGCATTAGATTGCAACGAAAGCATGCATGCATACATGGTGTCCATATCACGATATAATGAAAGCAGAAAGCAAGTGATTCTGGCCTTCGATCTCCTTTATTTTTTTACAACTAAGTGGGATACGGATACAAACCACAGCGTTAACGTACGTACGGCCTTTGTTTACAACGCTAACAGGCAGACAGAGGACCTAGGATGCATATATTGTTCGATATGAGAGACAGAATGCGCTTCATGTATAAAACAAAAGGCAAAAAGTAGTGTATGTTATTACATAATTTACATCAAACAGTATATATGAGAGGTGCATTCAGACGACGCGAAGAGTCTGCGAAAGAGCACAATGGGTAATTTTGGACAGGAGATGTATGGCAAATAGTTCCTACAACGGAAGCATTAGATCAATATATATTCGTGTTAGATGTCCTCATGACCTGCCCTCCGTAGGAAAGATGGCGACGCACATGGAGTTTAAGACATATATGCTTTGTACTGTCTTAGAAAGAACTAGCAGGGAGGGCATCATCTTTCGTGTCTCAAAAGTGTCAAGTGCGCCGTGGGGAGGAGGATGCGAAGGCTGGGCAGTGCGCCGTGGCATGGGATACCATATGCCAGCCAAAGTGGGCTGGTGGCCTGGGCCTCCCGAACCTACGTTGGCTCAACATGGCTATGCGGGTGCGCTGGCTTTGGCTGCAGAGAGCTGACAGCGCTCGGCCTTGGGCAGAGTTCAAGATTGACTCGGCGGCGGCCTCGCTGCAGATGTACCGCGCGGCTACTTTTGTGGACTTGGGGGATGGTGCCGGCTGCCTCTTCTGGGAGGACCGATGGCTTGATGGATGGAGGGTGCACGAGGTCGCGCCGCTGGTGTACGCGAGGATCCGACCGCGGCTCAAGGCCTCGCGAACGGTGGCGGAGGCAGCAGGCGGTGCCTGGGCTAGGGATCTCGGCCCGGACCTAACGCCATCCGAGCTAGAGCAATTCCTTTCATTGTGGATGAGAGTCTCGGAGGCGCAACTGCGCCCGGGGACTCCGGATAGGGTCCGTTGGGCTTGGGAGACATCCGGCACGTTCTCGGTGCGATCGGCATACGCCAGCAGGTTCATAGGTCGCGAGCATGATCCTGGAGCTACCTTCACTTGGCACTCCAGGGCTCCATCGCGTTGCAAAATCTTTAGCTGGGTGATCCTCAAAGACCGGGTGTGGACGTCTGATCGCTTGGCGCGTCGGGGTCTGCCGCATCAGGAGACTTGCCCCTTGTGCAGTCAGGAGCAAGAGTCCATCGATCACCTGCTCATCGCATGCGCGTTCGCCCGCTCCGTGTGGTTCGAGGTGCTCTCGGCCTTGGATCTTGGGGACCGGTCTCCGGGGCCGGACGATCGACTACTTCGGTGGTGCACGGCGTTCGCCGCGGGCCAGCGGAACAGTAAGGACCTCAACACCCTCGCAATGCTGGTCCTCTGGGAGATGTGGAAACGCCGGAACGCGGTCGTGTTTGATCGCGCCTCTCCATCGCTGCAAGACGTGTTACGGCTCATCGTGAACACTGGGAAGGAATGGGCTCTTGCAGGGCTCTTTCGTAGCGTCATGAGCGTTTGGTTAGCTAGAGTGGACAGGCGGGCGAGCGAGGAGACGTAGTTTTCTGGTTTTCGGCCTATGGCCTTTGCCCGTGCTCGGGCTGTAACTTGTAACTCTGCGGATGGGTATTCTTCTACCCTTTCCTTCTATCAATCGATGATACGCATACTCATGCGTATTCCACAAAAAAAAAGTGTTAACACTAGTAGAAAACAGGGCTTTGGTCCAGGCCAGGTAAGCCCATTAATCCCGGTTCACTCACGAACCGGGACCCATGGGGGCATTGGTCCTGGTTCGTGAGGCCAGGGGGCCGGCCGGGCCTCGTGGGCCATTGGTCCCGGTTCGTCTGGCCCCATTGGTCACTCACGAACCGGGACCAATGGGCCTCGCTCCTGGCCCACAACCATTGGTCCCGGTTGGTGGCTGGAACCGGGACCAAATGGGGTCCTTTAGTCCCGGTTCTAGCCACAAACCGGGACCAAAGAGATGCCTATATATACCGCGCGAGCAGAGCAGTGGAGTGCTCTGTTTTTTTGGCCGGCCGTGGGAGAGCTTTGTGGTGCTCTAGCTCACCTCCTATGCACATGAGGTGTTCGATGAAATGCTCGAGCCACACTTAATCTTTCACCTCTCAAAGCTCCTTGTCCAAGCTCCATTTTCCTCAAGATTTGTCTAGGTTTGGCAGTCCGTCCTATCCCGTCCCCGTCCTCACCGCCGTCGATCGCCCGCACCGATCTAGTCGCTGGCACCACCGTGGTGAGCCTCTTGTTCTTATCTTCTTTCTAAAAGAAAAAAGTTCTTACTTGTATGATTTAGATAGATACTTGTGTAATTTTCTTACTTTTATTATTGTTTGTTATTATATAGTGCGATGGTTTTGGTATCCGCCTCCGTCGGCCCTCGTCCTGTCTATGATTCGGATATGGTATATATATTATCTTTTATAACTATTAGTTTCATTTAGTGTTTATGACAATTATGCCGACCAACGTGACATAGATTTTTTTTATCTAGGAGGTATGTGAACCGGAAATTCCAACCGACCATATTGTCGAGAGGTTAAATTTAGTTGAAGAGGAAAACAATTACTTGAAGGAAAAATTGAAAAAAATTGAGGAGGAGAAGATGATATTGGAGTTGCATGTTGCGGATGTCGTCGATGATCACAAGATCAAGATGGATGCAATGCGCTTGAAGATTAGAAAGTATAGAAAATATGCCATTCATACTGAGGCTTGGTATCATTATGCCGTTGGATCAATCGTTACCTTAGTTGCGATTATGATCGCATTTGTTGTTGCATTGAAATGTTTTAGATAGTTTCAATGTATGGTTTAATTAGATGCTCTGAAGAGCTATATGTTGTTCAATGAGAACTATGTATTTACGTTGGTTTTAATGTGATGATGAATGTCTATTAATTTGGTCACTTATCTATTCATGATGTTTTGTAATGGTTTTTGACACACTTAATTATATATAATGCACGCAGATGAAGCGGCAATGGATGTACGGTGACAGACGCACCTCCGAGTACATTAAGGGCGTGCATAATTTTCTCGAAGTGGCTAAGGCAAACAAGCAGAATGGTTTCATGTGTTGTCCATGCCCTATATGTGGGAATACGAAGTCTTACTCTAACTCGAAAACCCTTCACACCCACCTGCTTTATAGGGGTTTCATGCCACACTATAATGTTTGAACCAAGCATGGAGAAAGAGGGGTTATGATGGAAGACAGCGAAGAAGAAGAGGATGATGACAACTATGTGCCCCTTGAATACAGTGATGCTGCAACGGGGGAAATTGAAGATCATGAGGAACCAGACGATGTGCCCGATGATGATCTTCGCCGAGTCATTGTTGATGCAAAGAGACAATGCGAAAGTGAAAAGGAGAAGTTGAAGTTCGATCGCATGTTAGAGGATCACAAAAAAGGGTTGTACCCCAATTGCGAAGATGGCAACACAAAGCTCGGTACCACACTGGAATTGCTGCAGTGGAAGGCACAGAATGGTGTACCTGACAAAGGATTTGAGAAGCTACTGAAAATATTGAAGAAGAAGCTTCCAAAGGATAACGAATTGCCCGACAGTATGTACGCAGCAAAGAAGGTTGTATGCCCTCTAGGATTGGAGGTGCAGAAGATACATGCATGCCCTAATGACTGCATCCTCTACCGCGCTGCGTACGAGGATTTGAACGAATGCCCAGTATGCGGTGCATTGCGGTATAAGATCAGACGAGATGACCCTGGTGATGTTGACGGCGAGCGCCCCAGGAAGAGGGTTCCTGCCAAGGTGATGTGGTATGCTCCTATAATACCATGGTTGAAACGTCTGTTCAGAAACAAAGAGCATGCCAAGTTGATGCGATGGCACAAAGAGGACCGTAAGAAAGACGGGAAGTTGAGAGCACCCGCTGATGGGTCGCAGTGGAGAAAAATTGAGAGAAAGTGGGGGGACTTTGCAGGTGACGCAAGGAATGTATGGTTTGGTTTAAGCGCGGATGGCATTAATCCTTTTGGGGAGCAGAGCAGCAATCATAGCACCTGGCCCGTGACTCTATGTATCTATAACCTTCCTCCTTGGATGTGCATGAAGCGGAAGTTCATTATGATGCCAGTTCTCATCCAAGGCCCTAAGCAACCCGGCAACGACATTGATGTGTACCTAAGGCCATTAGTTGAAGATCTTTTATAGCTGTGGAATGAAAACGGTGTACGTGTGTGGGATGAGCACGAACAATAGGAATTTGACCTACATGCGTTGCTGTTTGTAACCATCAATGATTGGCCTGCTCTCAGTAACCTTTCAGGACACACAAACAAGGGATACCACGCATGCACGCACTGTTTAGATGACACCGAAAGTATATATTTGGACAAATGCAGGAAGAATGTGTACCTGGGGCATCGTCGATTTCTTCCGACCAACCATCAATGTTGAAAGAAAGAAAAGCATTTCAAAGGAGAGGTAGATCACCGGAAGAAGCCCGCCGTCCGTACTGGTGATCACATACTTGCTATGGTCAATGATTTACAAGTAATCTTTGGAAAGTGTCCCGGCGGACTATCTGTTCCGAATGACACTGAGGGACGCGCACCCATGTGGAAGAAGAAATCTATATTTTGGGACCTACCCTATTGGAAAGACCTAGAGGTCCGCTCTGCAATCGACGTGATGCACGTGACGAAGAATCTTTGCGTGAACCTGCTAGGCTTCTTGGGCGTGTATGGGAAGACAAAACATACACCGGAGGCACGGGAGGACCAGCAACGTGTGCACGAAAAAGACGACATGCCTCCAAAGCAGTATGAAGGTCCTGCCAGTTACGCTCTTACCAAAGAAGAGAAGGAAATATTCTTTGAATGCCTGCTCAGTATGAAGGTCCCGTCTGGCTTCTCGTCCAATATAAAGGGAATAATAAATATCCCATAGAAAAAATTCCAGAATCTAAAGTCTCAGGACTGCCACGTGATTATGACGCAACTGCTTCCGGTTGCATTGAGGGGGCTTCTACCGGAAAACGTTCGATTAGCCATTGTGAAGCTATGTGCATTCCTCAATGCAATCTCTCAGAAGGTGATTGATCCAGAAATCCTACCAAGGTTAAGGAGTGATGTGGCGCAATGTCTTGTTAGTTTCGAGCTGGTGTTCCCATCATCCTTCTTCAATATCATGACGCATGTCCTAGTTCATCTAGTCGACGAGATTGTCGTTCTAGGTCCTGTATTTCTACACAATATGTTCCCCTTTGAGAGGTTCATGGGAGTCCTAAAGAAATATGTTCGTAACCGCGCTAGGCCAGAAGGAAGCATCTCCATGGGCCATCAAACAGAGGATGTCATTGGGTTTTGTGTTGACTTCATTCCTGACCTTAAGAAGATTGGTCTCCCTCAATCGCGGTATGAGGGGAGACTGACTGGAAAAGGCACGCTAGGAGCGGACTCAATAATATGTAGGGACGGGCATTCTTGGTCTCAAGCACACTACACAGTTCTACAGAATTCTACCTTGGTGACCCCGTATGTCGATGAACACAAGAATATTCTGTGCTCCAAACACCCGGAGCAGTGTGACGACTGGATTACATGTGAACACATCAGGACTTTCGGCAGTTGGTTGCAAACACGTCTCATGCGTGACAACACTGTTTCTGATGAGCTATACTCGTTGGCCAGGGGACCATCTTCGACTGTATTGACTTACAAAGGGTATGAGATAAATGGGAATACATTTTACACGATCGCCCAAGATCAAAAGGGCACCAACCAAAACAGTGGTGTCCGCTTTGATGCAGCAACCAAGAGGGGAAAGGACACATATTATGGTTACATAGTGGACTTATGGGAACTTGACTATGGACATGATTTTAAGGTTCCCTTGTTTCAGTGCAAATGGGTCAATCTGTCAGGAGGCGGGGTACAGGTAGACCAACAGTACGGAATGACAACAGTGGATCTGAACAATCTTGGGTACACAAACGAACCATTCGTCCTAGCCAATGATGTGGCGCAGGTTTTCTATGTGAAGGACATGTCTACCAAACCGAGAAAAAGAAAAGATAAGGAAGCGAATACATCATACGATGAGCCAAAGCGCCACATAGTTCTTTCAGGAAAAAGAGACATCGTGGGATTGGAGGGCAAGACAGACATGTCTGAAGATTATGAAAAGTTTCATGAAATTCCTCCCTTCAAAGTCAAGGCTGACCCAAGCACCCTGTTAAACAATGAAGATTATCCATTGTTACGGCGCAATAAGCAAAGGACACAAGCGAAGAAAAAGTGAAGACTTTCTCTCCACAACTATTATGATGATGCCTTTGATCTAGAATATCACTGCAGTTACATGTGAAGAAATGAAATGCCTTCTGTAACAGATGAGTTTTCATATGAAACCCTGATACTTCGAAAGAGATTGTCCGTTTTGTGCACGAAGTGCATTCAGTTTTTGCCGTAACCCTCTCAACTTTTTATAACATGCTATGTGGGTGAAATGATGATACCTTTTTAGAGTTCATTTCTAGTGCTTTTCAATTTCAGGGTCATTTAGCTTAAAAAAATCAGTAAATGCATGAAAAATACCAGATGAAGTCAGAAATGGTTGAAAATTGATGATGTGGCTTTGAATGGTTCATTTTGAACACACAAAAAGTCTGGAGTTCAAATAAGTTCAAAAAAATGAAATCCCTTTGTAACAGATGAGTTTTCGTCCGAAACCCTGATACTTCGAAAGAGATTGTCCGTTTTGTACATGAAGTGCATCCAGTTTTTGCCGTAAACCTCTCAACTTTTTATAACATGCTATGTGGGTAAAATGATGATACCATGCCAACTTTCAACCTTTTCAGAGTTCATTTGTAGTGCTTTTCAATTTCAGGGTCATTTAGCTCAAAAAAGTCAGTAAATGCATGAAAATACCAAATGAAGTCAGAAAGGGTTGAAAATTGATGATGTGGCTTTAAATGGTGCATTTTGAACACACAAAAAGTTTGGAGTTCAAATAAGTTCAAAAAAATGAAATCCCTTTGTAACAGATGAGTTTTCGTCGGAAACCCTGATACTTCGAAAGAGATTGTCCATTTTGTACACGAAGTGCATCCAGTTTTTGCCGTAACCCTCTAAACTTTTTAGCACATGCTTTGTGCGTGAAATGATGATACCAAGCCAACTTTCAACCTTTTCAGAGTTCATTTGTAGTGCTTTTCAATTTCAGGGTCATTTAGCTCAAAGAATGAACTAATAGCAAAAAGAATGAACTAGAAGACTTTTATGAAACTCTAATAGCAAAAAGAATGAACTAAAAATAATCAATTAAAATATTCTGTTATGATCAACTAAAACAAAACTATAATATTCTTCAATAGCAAAAAGAATCAACTAAAAAGCTTTTATAAAACTCTAATAGCAAAAAGAATCAACTAAAAAGCTTTTATAAACCTCTAGTATTTTTTAAACTAAAATTATATAAAATTTATGCAACTAAAATTATCAAAGTATTTTTTGTTCAAAACATTAATAGCAAAAATAATTTTCATAAAGAAATATTTTGTTAGAAACTTTAATAGCAAACTGAAATAAAAAAATTTATTTTTGATTAAAACAGACATTTAAAATAACCTAAAAATTACCAAATTGAATATAATGATAAAACACAGTAATATTAAATAGCAGGAAAAAGAATCACTCAAAAAATCTATTTTTATAGTAAAGTTATTCACAAACTAGTGATTCACACAAATTTCAAAAAATTCAAATTTTATAACTAATGGCACTAACAGAAAGTTTATAATTTTTGTGACCGAAAAGCAAAAAGAATCACTGAAAAACTGTAAGTAGAAACAAAAGAAAATAAATAAAGCAAAAAACAAAACAAAAAAACTGGAAAAAAAATAAAAAAAACCACCTACTGGGCCACCACGGCCTGAATACGACTAGAAACCCAATCATGTGCCAGGATTCAGGCCCGCAGAAGGCCCAGTAGGCCCACAGGCATATACAGAGTGTTTAGGCCCATAAGCCTGCTTTAGAGAGGAGCTCGAAAGCTCAGGCGCACCTCACCTTATAAACAGGTGCGGCTCTGTCTCAGCTAGCGAGGTGGGACTAAACTCCCACCACCACGCCGCTGTGCAAGGCTATTGGTCCCGGTTGGTGGCACGAACCGGGACCAATGCCGCCCTTTGGTCCTGGTTTGTGGCACCAACCGGAACCAATGCCCCCCTTTAGTCCCGGTTGCTGCCACCAACCGGGACCAAAGGTCTCTATTTCCCGCCCTTTGGGCTGCTGAAAACTGACCTTTGGTCCAGGTTGGTGGCACCAACCGGGACTAAAGGGGGCATTGGTCCCGGTTTGTGCCACGAACCGGGACCAAAGGCTCGGCTATATAAGGCAACACTTAGGAAATTTTCCCCCACAGTCACTGACTAGTGGGTCCCACTAGACCCACAGGTCAGGTTTGACTCTGGTCAGCCAGAGTTGACCTGCTGACGTCATATTGAGGTCATGCATACATCACCTTTCACTATTCTGGATAATTCGAATTTAATTAATTAAAATAATTCCAGAAAATATTTAAAACTTTAGAAAATCACATAAAATAAACCATTGCACGGATCGAAAAACTTTCTACATGAAAGTTGATCAGAATGACGAGGCGAATCTGACCGTGCCGTCTGTTTTCGTGTCGGGATCCTCTACGGAGGTGAACCCGCAACTTTTAGCCTGTTTCCGGTAGATGAATAGTGCATATACACCGGTTAATAATTCCAACTTAAATCCTAAAATAACTAATATGACTTAGACATGCTTTTAGGCAACCCTGCACTGCATGTTAGCATAGCATGCTGTGTATTGCATATGTTTGCTGTGTATTTATCTGTTTCCTCCCCCTCTTCTCTCTCGATAGAGCCCGGTACCGACGTAGTCCCTGAGGCCGACACAGCCCCGGAGATCGACTACGCCCCTGACGACCCTGCCTTTGCCGCCGAGCAACAAGCCCCCCCTTTGATCATCCCGATATCGCCTATTCTATTCTCTCATGCTTGCATTAGATTTTGCTATTGTAATTGATTGCTCCTATTCTGATGCATAGCCTGTTTTTGTAACCTGCTTATTGTTACCTTACCTGCCTTTTTCAAACTGCTTAGTATAGGCTGGTTAGTGACCCATCAGAGCCCCCACTTTGTCCCAACTGTCCCGCTGGATTATCAGAAGACCCGATCTACGGGATCGAAGACCAGACCCCGGCACCACACATCACCCCCCTAGTTGTACGACACTGTAGCGTTACTATCGAGTGTCGAGGGTGATACCTCGTTTAACACTTCTGATGATAACTCTGTAGATTAGCTATTCGGTTGTGGTCACCGAGTGTGATTCTTCCTACACCACTCTCGATAACGACGTTGTCATGCAACATCTCAAGTGTGAACCCATCGAGGGTGATTCCTCCGAGTTCACGTTGACGGTTACATCGAATAGGGATCCAACGAGGGTGATACCTCGGATTCCCCAGATGTTATGGACACACGGATACTTGGGCTTTACAACTGATACATGGTAAGGTGGGTCGACCCTGAGGGGTACCCGCGAGTGATGGAATGTCGGGTTGACCTGGAGGTTACCCGAGAAATGAATACGAGGCGTGGCCGGGCATTCTTAGCCCTTGCCGCAAGTCCTCGAGACGGGGCGACGGGGTCACATCGATCGTGAGTCTCTGCTCGTTACCGCACTACCAATCCACTAACGATTTGGATATTTGATCTGAGTGGGCCTCTGGCCCGATAGCACTAACCATCACGCGGGAATAGTTATGTGCACTCTGCATCGTGGTATCAGCCGAAAGCTCTGTCAGACGTCCAGTTCAGCATTGCGGCACAGTCGGATTGTGTCGGCCATCCGAGGAGACGCTGGTATCCACCCTGCTCGCAACGACCCGGAGTGCAACGGGCGATGGGCCCAAGACCCCGGAGTGCTTAGGATGTAGACCGGTGGGGACCTCTCTGCTGAGCTCTAGGTAGGGCTGCGGTGTGTCGTTTGGCCGAGGCCGGGCATGACCCAGAAAAGTGTGTCCGGCCAGAGTTAAGCGAGCGTTGTGGGTAAGTTGGTGCACCCCTGCAGGGAAGAACTAATCTATGCATAGCCGGATCCTCGGTAATGGACGCTCGGAGTTGTATCCCGATCGATACAACTAGAACTGGATACTTGTGATGAGAAATGGATAGTAGGGCTCTGGGATTGCTTTCTCGTAGGGAGTCGAGAAAGGGATCTCTGGGCGAGGTTGATGACTGTATGGCTCTGGGATTGCTTTCTCGCAGGGAGTAGAGGAAGGATCTCTGGGTGAGGTTGATTACGCTACTATTACTTTATGTTATGAATTTTGCTGTACTCTTCTAAATGCTGCAAGATGCTCGAAGATGCTTGAAGAGGCTTGAAGATACTAGTCTTCGATAGGACTAGGCCTTCTCTCTATTCTGGCATTTCTGCAGCCCAGTCCACATATACAGCCTTTCTTTGATAATGTTGCATATGTAGTGTAGATCCTTGCTTGCTGAGTACTTCGGATGAGTACTCATGGTTGCTTTGCTTCCTCTTTTTCCTAAACCCGATTGATGCGACCAGATGACGGAGCCCCGGAGCCAGCTGCCCCCGCCGACGATCGCTACTACTACCCCGAGGGTGGATACTACTACGAGCTGGCCGACGACCAGGAGTAGGTTCGGAGGGTCACAGGCAGGAGGCATGCGCCTTTCGATCGTAGTGTTTTCTTTTGCCCCGCCTTTCTAAAGGCTTATCTGTTTCTGTTTCATATATGTACTTAGATATCTGATGCTTCCGCTGATGCTTGTAAGCGAGCATATGTATTCGAGCCCTCAAGGCCCCTGGCTTGTAACATAAAGCTTGTATTATTTTAATTTGTGTCTAGAGTTGTGTTGTGATATCTTCAAGTGAGTCCTTAGGCTTGATTGTGTGCATTTGCGTGTATGATTAGTGCACGATTAAGACGGGGCGTCACATCGGCCGTCGCCCAGCGCCTCCTCCTCGCTCCCAGGTGCCTCCTACTCGCCCAGGCCCCCCTCCTCGTCCAGGCTCTCGCCCTGGCTCCTCCTCCTCACCCAGGCTATTGCCACACCAGCACCAGGGCGTCGCCCAGCATCAGCGCGCCCGTGGCCCAAGGAGGAGCGCCCGCCCCTTGCCTAGGAGGCCAGGATCACGCCCAGGCTCACCCTCCTCGCCGCGCGTAGGATCTTCTCGCTGGCTCCTCTCTGCTCCTCATCTCCAGTGCTTCTGTCCAGGTACAGCAAAGAAATTGAGCAGAATTACTCCAAATTGATCAGCATTCAAATCGAGGTTGTACAGGAGTCAAATTGATCAGAATTCAAATTGAGCATGTACAGAGAACTCTTAAAATCAGAGGCAGAGTACTCTATTAAAAGTACTCCAAACTGTAGAGCATGTACTCCAAATTGAGCATGTACAGGAGTAGTATTGTTGATTAAAGAGAAAACAGATTGTAGAGCATTGTTTTGTACTGCAACAGTACTGAAAAAGGCTTTCGCCCCAGTATAAGTGAGCTGCTACCACATCAGCTCATTCTACATATCTGGCATTGTTATACACATACTGTAACATGCTCACCAAATCTCGCAAGAAATGCTCGCTGAAACTACTGAGAAAATTATTTTCAAATCAAATCAGACATCGTTTAACCATTCTTATACTAACCGTAGCAGTTAATTGTTGCTATGCTGCCTTGTGTTGCCTTCGGTGATTGAATGTAACCCTGCTACATACTCCAAATCATCTCCAGTGCTATTCTGCCTTGAATTTGGAGTAACTAATTCATCATCGAATAATGTTCACAACCATTGCAGCATTCAAGAAATCAATGGACTGATGTTGACATGGCTCATGCTGTTACTCCTAGGCAAACCTAGGCAATTTCAATGAGAATATGTGTATTTACAAAATATGTTTGCTTCTTGTACTCCAGCTCCGGCTCCAAACTCTAAATTTGGAAGATGAACTTCGATCTGAACTTTTCTCCACCAGAAGATGTGGGAGAAGAAGAGGATCAAGTTATGGGAGAAGAAGAGGATCAAGCTATGGGAGAAGCAGTGGGAGAAGCAGGTAAATTGAATATATATTTAGATACTGCTTAAATGAATTTAAATGAACTTAATTGCAGTATATGTACCACAAGTTTGCAATAAGTTTAGAATCCACTTAACTGAATTTAAGTGCACTCAAGTGCATTCAAATTCAGTCAAGTGGATTCAAATGGATTTAATTGAAATTATGCTCATCCATGTTCTCCAAGTGCACAATTTCCCTAATTTTCTTGTTGCATTGCTACTGTAGGTGTTCAACAAATACAGAGGCAGAGAAAATCACTAACAAATGAGCAGAGATATGCTGCTTACATGGCAATGCAAGCGCTAAGTATGAAGAGAGGTGGAGATTTGAAAGGGAAGGATAAACAGGATGTGGCTACATTGTTTCAAGTAGACATCCAGCTTATTCAAAGAATTTGGAAGATAGCCAAGAAACAGATTGCTGTTGGTCAACACGTGGATGTGTCAACAAAAAGGAAAGGAAGATGTGGCCGAAAAGCAGTTGATGGCTTTCTATCAAAAATCTCAACAGTTCCACTGAACAGAAGATCCAGCATAAGGTCACTTGTTGCTGCATTGGGTGTCAGCCGTTCCACACTCCACAGGAAGTTCCAGCTTAAAAAGATAAGGAGGCACTCCAACAGGGTGAAGCCTCCTTTGAAAGAGAAGAATAAGAGAGAAAGGGTTCGATTTTGCATGTCGATGCTTGACCAGACAACCCTAGGGAATGAAAGAATTTGCTTCAACAGTATGCACAACATTGTGCATATTGATGAGAAGTGGTTTCTTATGAAGAAAAAGAATAGAAACTACTACCTAATGCCAGATGAAGAAGACCCGGCAAGACCAGTTCCAAACAAGATTGGCAAAGTGATGTTTCTCACAGTAGTTGCAAGGCCCAGATACGACGCTGACGGGAATGTCACATTCTCAGGAAAGATTGGGGTTTGGCCTTTCGTCACAACAGTTGCAGCACAAAGGAGTGAAAATAGAGAACGAGGAGTCATAGAATTCAAGTCACTCATGGTGAACAGAGAAGTCATGAGACGATACATGATTGAGAAAGTTGTCCCGACAATAAAAGATGTGTGGCCCTTTGAATATGTTGGACAAACAGTCTTCATACAATAGGACAATGCAAGGACACATATTCTACCGAATGATGCTGAGTTCGCAGAAGCAGTGGCTGAGACAGGTATGGACATCAAACTAATGCAACAGCCCCCAAATTCTCCCGACTTGAACGCTCTTGACCTTGGGTACTTCAGATCCCTATAGTCTCTAACGGACTGCAGAGCCCCTACCACCATCCCCGAGCTAATTCAAGGGGTACAGGAAGAATTCGATGGCTATGAAGTTGGAAAACTCAACAGAATCTTCCTAACACTTCAAACATGTATGGTGGAAGTAATGAATCACGTAGGAGGAAATGCTTACAAAATTCCGCATGTCAACAAGCAAAAATTTGAAAGAGATGGAATTCTACCTCTTAGGATTCATTTCCCACATGAAGTGTATGACAATGCCTTAGAGAATCTAGAACAAGATGAACATTGAGGCTTGTGATGAGAGGCTTGATAATGAGATGCTTGTGATGAGAGACTTGTGATGTGATCCATATGTTTGTATTCCTTGTGATGAGAGACTTGTGATGTGATCCATATGTTTGTATGCATCATTGTGGATTTCTTGTATGCATCATTGTGGATTTCTTAAAATTGTTTCTGAATTTTTTGTGTGGAGTAAACAAGAACTTTGTGAATTTTTCAAAGTTGTGTGGAGAGGAGAGGAGAGAAGAGAAGAGAGAGGAGAGGAGAGAAGAGAAGAGAGAGGAGAGGGGAGAAGAGAGAGGGGAAGAGATGACAGAAGAGAGAGGAGAGAAACCCTAAAGTAAAAGAAATCCTAAGAGTAATCCTTAAAGAAATTTAATCCTAAAAGAAATCCATTTATACTCCTACAAATTCAGTCAAGTATAAATTCAGTTAAGTTCACATTGAACTTAACTGAAGCTTTTAAGTGAATTTTGCATCCAATTTTTAAAAAACTCAAACTTACTCTAACTACTGGAAATTTGCATCCAAATCCTATAACTACAATACTCCTCCATAATATAGCACATCATCTACCCCTACTCCTACAGAAAGGAGTAGAGAGGAGATGAGAGGAGAGAAGAGAGAGGATAGGAGTAAAAGAAAAGGAATCCTAAAAGAAAAGAAAATCCTATAGAGCATTATACTCCATCTAATACTCCAAGTACAACAAACAACATGTTTTAACTAGATGACCACCACTGCTACTGCAAGTACAACATGTTTTAACTACTCTAACTGAAGTTTTACAATTTACTACAGCATGTTTTACAATTTCCATAGAGCAGTACTGCACAGAGTGTGCATGCTTATAGTACTGCACAGAGTGTCGGTCCACAGAGGGTTCTTCTTCAGGCATGGTGCAGAAAGCTTACTCTAATTACTCCAATACTCCTCCATAATGTACAGCAAGCAAGCAAGCATACAACAAGCAAACATCTTTTAATTGAAAATGTACAGTTAACTGAAAATGTACAGCAAGCAAGCAAGTTACTCCTACAAAATGTACAGCAAGCAAGCATGCAAGCAAGTCACTAGAGCAGTATTCCTTTTGTTCCCTTTGTTCCTCACAAGCAAAAGGCAGATCTGAAGCACAAGCACAAGCTTTAGTGAGCTCAGTAAAACTTCACTACTTGCACATCACTACAAGCATATGTCAATGGAGTAAAATTCAGTAAACTCACAAGGAGCAGCCAAAAGTTCACAGGCAAAATTCAGTGATGTTTACTCCATCAAAAGAACTTTACTGTACTTGAGCTCCATCACAACTTCACAAGATCTAAAGCAGCAGCATCACTAGAGCAGAACTACTACAACAACACCATCACTAGAGAAGAACTACAGTAGCATCACCGGAGCAGAACCACTCCGTCGCAGCATCACTTAAGTAGCAGCATCAGTACAGAGGACAAGCACAAGCAAAGGACTCACCGTCGTGGTGGCGGTCCTGAAGGTCGTGGTGGTCGTCATGGTAGTGGCCGCCATAGTTGCTCCTCCCGCCTCTGCGGTGCCGTCAATCGCTTCAGATCCAGCGCCGTCTCCGCTGCTATGGTGCCGCCAGCCGCTTCAGATACAGCCATTATTTTCATCCCGTTTACCACATTTATTTCAAAATACACATTGTTCAGAGATTGTTACATTCTTGAAGCTATAACATTATCCCTTATTTAATATAATATTACATTTCCTAAGCAGGTAACAAAAATAATTATGACATATTTCTGATGAACAATGTGACGATATTAACCCACCTTTGATCATGATGGTGTTTTATACGGTCAAAGTCTAAGTAAGTGAGGTACCATTTATTTCATCTATTTCTCTTACTCCTGCACTTCTATGACACCCTATTAAACCTTTCTATGTCTTCTCACATGTATATGTTTTGGCATGCAAGGGGAAGTACATGCCAGTGCCTTCTCCCTTCTGTTTAGGCGGGCTGCTACATTGCAGAGGTATTGTGCAAGAGTCCGGCCACGGTAGGGCATCACCATCACAGTATTTGTTCGTTCCTTCCATGGCATTAGGCCGACTAAGGTTTGATCCAACAATATAGATTGGTTGGAATTTCTTCAGTTTAATTTAATTAGAAGTTCACCTAGGTACGTGACGGGTGGATGGGAATTAGTTTTTTTTAGAACTCGGTGGGATGGGAATTAGTAGGTTTTTTGTGGTTGGTGGGAATTAGTAGTTCACCTATGTACGTAAAGGGTAAAAAAAAAAATTACTTGTACGCGCCAGATAATTGGTGGGAATAAGTAACTTTCCATAGGTGCTTCATCGTTACATATTGACAGGGTCCTACCAACATATAGGTGTGATTGCAAAAATCTAATGGTTATCTTTTATTCATTTAATGAAGGCCCACCGTATGAAGGGCCAGATGTTTCTGATTTTTGTGAGAATTTCTAGAATATTTCTCTATTTTTTATCCGTATTTTGCTTTTAGTATATAATAGATAGAATAGAATAAAATAGATAGATTTGCTATCAACATGGGACCAAAGCTAAGATGAAACTGACAGTAAGCGTTTACCTTGTAAAGGCGTGGCGTCTAGTAATGGATCAGGAGCTCCATTATATACATTAATTAATGGGAAATCAACCAATGCATACAGTAGGATCAACATGTTCTACTTATCTCAGCCATGAATTTTCTGTGCATTTGTCATTTTTGAATGTCGTAAATTGTTGGGAGACTATCTGCTTTTGACGCTGGTCAAATTGAGAATTGCAGGCAGCGCGCGCTGGAGGCACTAGATCTCCTTGATCCTTTCTTCGTCATCATCAAGCTTCCTCTTGAATGGGATCAACGGGACGTCTATTATGCATCATAGAGGACTACACTAGGATGCACACAGTCAAAACTAACAAGTCTGATAAAAATAATAAATAAAACGACATAAGGGCAGCAGTAAAGACCTTTGAAACCGACACTATGTCTATGTAGAGGGAGGAGATGGACCGATCCGGAGATTATGCTGCTGCCCATGTTGGGTAAAAACCTCCATGGCCACCCGCTCCAACCGCATACACACCGCCTTGAGCAGCGGTTGGTACTCCGTTCAGTATAGCGTAGACCACGTAAGAAGTCCGTGCGTACAACGGAAGATAACCTGTAAATGAGAAGAATTTTTGTCATTAAAAACAATATTAGTTCTACATGACCAAAGCGACCATAATAAGGCAGGCGCTCCCACCCTTATTAGCGTGCTAAACCTATTTGGTATTCCGTCAAGCCAGTGACAATATATATTGGCAACACTTGTGGGTAGATACAAATTGTACGCTATTTGGATGACTGATCATGTAGAATGCGCAAACTTACATTGGAAGAAGAGGTGTTTAATTGTCTCGTCGTGAGTACAAAAGCAACACTTCTTACTTTCTTGCCGGTTACGACGAGCAAGATTGTCTTTAATTAGCCCAACTCCCCTCCGAAGATACTACATGAAAATCTTAATTTTTAATGGTATCTTCGATTTCCATATTTGATGATTATTGTCCACTGGAATCTCAGAGTGCATGAGAGCACGATACATAGGGTTGACTTTGAATGACCCGGATGTAGTGAGATTCCGACGAAACACATTTTGTCCTTGTGTCAAGTTAAATGATTCCAAATGGGATAACATATGTTACCGTGACATAAGACGGGGGCCAACCAAATCCCGCCAAAATGATACACCCGGAGGGAAGGAGGTGACCACTTGCGCAAGGTATCATCCTTATCGCGGACAATGTGGTACAAAGCCGGATACTGTTCCCGGAGAGTGGTGTTTCCTAACCACTTATCCTCCCAGAAATGTATCTCCGAGCCGTTCTTTATCGCGAAAGACCCAAAGCGGAAAGATTTTTTTTTGCCGCCATCAGGCTAGCCCAAAAATGCGAGTCCCCCAGCTTCCAATATGCCTGAGACACCGCTTTTTGGCCTAGATACTTATTGCGCAGCAAGGTTTGCCAAATGCCCTCCTCAGTAAGTAGCTTGAACAACCATTTACTGATTAAGGCATCATTCTTGACCTAGAGGTCTTGAATGCCTAGACCTCCCTAGTCTTTCGGTCGATAAACCAAGCTCCATTTGGTGAGCCGATACATTTTCCTTTCACTGTCTCCTTGCCAGAAGAATCTGGATCTGAAATAATCTAGTCTCTGTCGGACCCCTTTAGGGAGTTAGAAAAATAAGAGCATATAGAGAACCATGTTTATGAGAACCAAGTTGACCAGAACTAGTCGTCCTCTAACGGAGAGCAACTTGCCTTTCCAACTACTCAACAGTTTCTCTAAGCTCTATTCGACATATTTCCACTCCGCATTAGTGAGGCGCTGATAATGAATCAGTATTCCCAGATATTTAATCGGGAATTGGTCTTGTAAACAAGCAAACATATCAGCGTCTTGTGCAGCCGCCTCTTTGGCTTCTCCGAAGCAGAACAATTCACTTTTATGCAAGTTAATTGTAATACCGGACATTTGCTCGAAGGCCGAAAGCAAAAGTTTCAGATTCCTAGCCTTATCCAGGTCATGTTCCATAAAAAGGATCGTCTCATAGGCATATTGAAAGATAGAAAGGCCCCATCCACAAGGTGTGGCACCACTCCTACAATTTGTCCGTCCTGCTTGGCGCATTCGATCAGGTCCGTGTGAATATTCGCTTGTGGTATAGTCTTCGTCCAACAGATCTGACAACTTTAGGTCCGTGTGAATATTTGCATATCCTCGTGTTTTCACGCTTTCACAAAATTCATAATTTGTGTGGACTTGGCTTTGTATATTTGAATCAGTGGTCCAACTATTCTGAGTCTAAATTAAACATGAAGAGAAAAAATCCTTAACAGGATAACTGGAAAAGAAAAGGTGGAAACTTTATATATAATAACTGTTGCACTTTTGCTAAGACACAAGTAGCAAAAGAAGTGCGGCTCAAAAAAAAGTAGCAAAAAAGTGCAACTTCAGTGTTGTGATATGTGCAACTCAGTAGAAAGGGCAATTAAACAATGAAATCCTGATTTAACATTAAATCATAAACCCAAAAATAAATAAATAAAAATAAATTGGTTATAAGTTGCACATTTTGTGATCTTTAGTTGAACAAAACCAAAAGTGCAATTTTAGTGTCATGAGATGTGCACCTAGATAATTAAAAACAAAAGGACACAAAAACTAAAAATAAATTTCGTAATACTGTAATTGCTATTGCACATTTACAACATAAAAGAAGAAGCAGGCAAGTTGCAAATAGAGTGAAATGAAAAGTGCAACATCAATGTATCAAAAAGTGCAACTGTGAAAATAAATAAACAAGAGCAAAAAATCACCGTATAGAAAGTACAACTTAGGTATATTAATTTGTGCAATTAAACTATGCGAACGAAAATAATACAGTTTTTTAGTTTTTCAGAAAAAAAAACTGAAAGAAAATTTTCATGGCTTATGAGGAAAAATACAAAATAGAAAGATATTTTAAAAAGTTATTGATAAAATCATTGGCAACTTATTTAAAATAAATAAATAAATAAATAATAGGAAAAGGAAACAAAGAAATAAAAAATAAACAAAAAGTTCTTAATAAATCGCATAACATGATGCAAGATTCTCCAATTAAAAAAGGCTTGATCTATCTCAAAAAAAGGCTTGATCAATAATTACTCAAAAACATCAACGTAGTTTTTCTGACTGGAGAAAAAAGAACATAAGACACCCCTTCCCAGGCATGTAAAGAAAACTATGGCCCATAATGGGTAAAATAAGTAAAAGGACATGCTAGGCCCAGAACATAGAAATGAAAAAGGCCCATAGTAGCCTGTTCTTCCCAACCAAAAGCAAACTGCAAAGCGAAAGTCCTCTTCTATACTCAAGCACATATGCACCCCGGGACCGGACGGGCTCCATGCGATTTTCTTTAAACGGTTCTGGCATATTGTACGTGATGAACTTACAAAGGAAGTGCTTGATGCAATCAACAATAAGAAGATCCCCGATGGGTGGAATTCCACAAATGTTGTGCTAATCCCAAAAGTGGACAGCCCGGAGGTAATAACCCAGTTCAGACCCATCAGTTTATGTAACATGGTTTACAAAATAATTTCGAAGATGCTAGCCAACAGACTGAAGAAAATCCTGCCTGAGGTAATTTCCCCCACCCAGAGTGCTTTTGTACCAGGCAGGTTAATCACTGATAATGTGCTAGTAGCGTACGAGTGTTTCCATTCGATAAAAAAGAAAACCCATGGCTCTAATGGAATCTGTGCAGTTAAGTTGGATATGCTAAAAGCTTATGATAGGGTAGAATGGGGTTTTCTGCAAGAGATGATGATTAAGTTGGGATTCCATACCCAATGGATTGAGCTTATCATGGAGTGTGTTTCCTCGGTAAGCTATAGAATCAGATTCAATGACACTGAAATGGACGAATTCATACCAACCAGGGGCTTGAGACAGGGGGACCCTCTGTCCCCATATCTGTTCTTGATTTGTTCTGAGGGGCTATCGAGCATGCTAGCTTTTGAGGAGGAAACGGGAGGTATTGAAGGTATACAGGTATGCAGAGATGCCCCGTCTATCTCTCATCTCTTATTTGCAGATGATTGCTTGGTTCTGATGAAAGCCTCTAACCATAATGCAAACACTCTTAAGAGGGTTCTTGACACGTATTGTGCTAGCTCAGGACAGCGGGTGAGTACTCCAAAGTCGAGTATCTTTTTCAGCCCAAATACGAGAGTTAACGACAGAGAGAATGTCTGTGGAATTCTGGATATATTAACTGAAGCCCTGTCAGACAAATACCTCGGTCTACCAACTATGGTTGGTGTTGATTGTAGTGATTGTTTTCAGCACTTAGTGGACAGGGTATGCCAAAGGCTCAAGGGATGGAAAGAAAAAAATCCTCTCAATACAAGGTAAAGAAATTCTTCTGAAATCAGTAGCACTGGCGATTCCATCATATGCTATGTCTGTGTTCAAGTTACCTAAAGGGATATGTAAATCGATGACCGATGAAATTTCCGGGTTTTGGTGGGGTGATGGAGAGGAGAAGAAAAAAATGCATTGGTTTGCCTGGTGGAAAATGTGTGTACCGAAGAAAAAAGGTGGCATGGGGTTTAGGGACCTTAACAGCTTTAATCTTGCTATGTTAGCAAGGCAGTGTTGGCGACTACTCCAAAATCCTGATTCTTTGTGTGCACGAGTTTTGAGAGCAAAATATTATCCCAATGGAGATATTCTGAAATCTGGCCCCAAGAAAGGCTCTTCGTTCACTTGGCAGAGTATTGTAGCTGGTATTCAAACTTTCAGAAGGGGATGCATATGGCGTGTGGGTTCTGGTTCACACATCAACATTTGGGATGACCCGTGGATACCCACTAGTATGAACAGGAAGCCTATTACCCCTGGGGGTGGGGGGGGGTATTATGCTAACAAAAGTGGAAGAGATAATTGACCCCCACACAGGACAATGGGATGAGGCACTTATTTGCAGTGTCTTTTCATCAGTCGATGTGCATAGAATTCTACAAATTCCTCTTCATGTGGAGGCCGTTGAAGACTTTGTAGCTTGGCAACATACAAGGACTGGGACCTTTTCCGTGCGTTCGGCATACCATGTTGAATTTGAGCATCACTTCGGACAGTACTTGAACCGGACTAGCCCAAGTAGTGCCTCACTAAATGGAGCTTGGAAAGATCTTTGGAAATTGCGACTACCAGGGAAGATCAAACACTTTGGCTGGAAAGTGTTGAAGGGGGTTCTACCATGCTATGGTGTCCTTGCTAATAGACATATTCCTCTGATCCCGCAGTGTCCGATCTGTTCCATCGGATTAGAAGATATACAACATAGCTTGTTCACTTGTACCGGGGCGCACGCAATTTGGACGGAGCTAGGGCTATCACAGGAGATTGAACGGGTGGTTTGCCAGGACCGATCGGGCTCTATTAACCTTGACAGCCTGATCCAGATGCAGTCGTCTGTACATAACATTCCTATAGCTGAGCTCGCCCTTGTAGCAATGTGGTTTATTTGGTGGCAAAGGAGAATCCATACAAAGGGTGAGATAGTTCAGATGCCTCAGCAAGCAGCAATGACGATCCGGGTGCTAGCAACAAAATTTTTACGAGCAAACACTCCTAATCAGCCTACTCGCAAGCGGGATCATATATGGAAGAAGCCCGCGGTGGGAGCTGTAAAAATAAATGTTGATGCTTCTTTTCATGCGGATAGGTTCACGGGATCTTGTGGTGTCATTGCCCGCGATGACCATGGTAAGTTCCTAGGTGCAGCGACTCATCTATTACCGCATGTGGCGAGTGTAGAAGCAGCAGAACTAATCGCTATTCGACGTGGGTTAAATCTTGGAGCAAATCTGGGGTGCACGAATTTGGCAGTCGAGTCTGACTGTCTCAATGCACTTGAGGCCATCTCTGATCCAAATGCATATATGGGAACAGGCGTGCCAATCATAGCCGAGTGCTCCCTCCTGGCACTGGAGTTTGCTAGTATCACTTTTGATCACTGTAGTAGAGAGGCCAATTCGGTCGCGGATGCTTTAGCAAAACATTGTATTAGTTCCGGCAAGTCTGAAGCATGGGAAACTGTCATCCCTGACTTTATTCTTCACCACTATGTAAACAATCTGGCTATCATTTGAGGAATAAAGTTTATGATGCTAAAAAAAAACTATCATGAACAGTAAATTCGAAAATAACTACAAATTTTCAAAAAAATCTGTTTTTTTTTTTGCAAACATTGATGAATGTTTCGAGTGCGTGCAAAATTTCATCATGAGATGACATTTGTGGAAGTCATGGCAAAAAAAACAAAATCAGCGATGATGAAACTTTGCAAGAACTCTCAAAATTCATCCATGTCAGCCACCAAAAAAAATCAGATTTTTTTATTTTTTTAACATTATTTTCGAATTTACTATTGATCCAGGTTCGTACGTGCTCGTGAGCAGAAACTCTGTGTCCACTGCAAAGTTTTTTCTGCACGAGTCTTGAGCTCGAAACAGGTTTTTACCCTGCTTTATAAATAAAGCAACCACCACGTACATACAACAAGTTCAAGTGCAGCAAAGGAAATAATAAAGTCTGCTGGGGCATCAGCACAAACACGCCCAATAAAAATAAAAATAAAATAATAAAATAAGACCACCAAATGGCCGGAAGCTCAGGAACCCTGCGGCGAGGCAAGCCGGCGTGCGGCAGCAGCCATCGTGTCCATTATGCGACCAAGCCGATTGCGATCCCTCTGTCTAGATAGCGGGTGTCGGTACTGCAAAAAGGCGAGGAATTTAAAGATAGAGTCAGAGGCCCGCCTAAGAAAGACCCACTTGATAATCATCTTGTTGCGCGTGGTCCACAGGGTCCAATCTAATGCCGCGAACACAAGCCATAAGTGTTTTTCCGCACGAATCTTAGCACTGATCCAGCGGTTCTCAGGTCGAGTGAGGCTTGAAAAGTTCTCAGTCGCATGAGAATTAGCAAATCTGAATTTGGATAGGGAGGCGAAAACGACGACAGTCAGTGGGTCGGTCTCTTAGCGTATTTGATTTGACCGCTGCCGCTGCAGGGTCAAATTAGAAAGAAAGGCACTGCGCGTGTGTGATTTAATTACATTTTTGCCGGAGGAGAATTTGAAACAGAAGATTTTACAGGTAGCTGCCGTCAGATTTTGGGTAGCATGCATGGCTCATCGTACATCAGTCTCCAAGAGCTGGAGGAGGAGAAGAAGAACCTATATCTACCGAACCGAAGCAAGTAGCACATGGAATGGAATATTCTTCTCCTTCCTTCCTTGTGCTTCAATTTCTCATCCATTTTTAGCCTAGATAGATAGATAGATAATTAACTAGTACGAGTGTGTGCATGCGTTGAATGGTGACCCACACACGGACGCATATACTCCCTCTGTTCCTGAATACTAGATCGGGATCGCGCCAAGGCGCGAGGGTGCCAGTCAACGTTTTGGTCAATCAAGTAATGCCAAGTCAATAGGAATCCAGGTTTATCATGTGCATCCATATAGGATAACAATAAAGTGGAAAGAAACTTCCATCTGTTTCAGTCCTGTCCCAGCTATAGCAAGTTAAAACGCAGTACAGAATATAAAACAACATCATATATTATATGGAATGAACATGAACAATTATGGAATCCTATCTTAAAGGCCCTTCTCGAAAGGAAAGCAGGAGGAAGCAGAACGCACATAATAGTAATGGTTCAGTACAAAACAGAGAACTAAATGATACATGGTATTAATGTTTAGTATGAAACACCTTAGTAGTTTAAAATCACAGTACAAATGCTTAACACAAGCCAATTCTACAAAATCCTCAAAGTTTAGTCTTTAGACCATGTCATGGTAATCAGCGGTAAAACAAATCATGAGGTAGTTGCTGTACAGGCAGATGATCCCCAACGTCAACCGGTACGTGGATCCTTTTTCCCGCAAAAGCTGAGATGCTTAAAAAAACATTGCAATTAATGCCATGCAGTCATTTAGCAAAATGCATCTCCCTAAAGAAATATAAGAGCATTTAGATCACTACTTGTACTCTTATACTTGAGCTTGTTTTCTCAGCATGTGTAGTTTCAGCTGGTTTCGCTTGTGTGGAGCCATTTAGTAAGCATCCGTTGAAAAGCAGTAGGAGTACTAAAGGTGCAGAGATACCAAATTATTCAGGCTTTGATGCATCTCTTATCACTGTCTTATTCACAGACTGTATACTCTTAAGATCCAAATCAGGAAGTAGTCAACCAAAGGATCTTTAGTTATCACTTATTTCCTGTTCAATCAGATCATTATTCTCTTCACAAAATAGACAACAACATTCTGTCATCTGAAGATATTCTCAGAACGAAATGGTATTTTTATCTCTATGATGGTTAAGGTGGGTCACCTGACATAATGCGAAGGGCTTGTGATTGTATACCTATGTTCCAGAAACGATCATCAGTTTTAACTTAGTTGTGAGGTTCACTTTTCTAAGAAACCAAGTCACGGTTAGAACTTAGAAGACCATACTAAATAAAGCTACTTTCATGTGCATAATAAATTAACACAGCCAAAAAAAGGTTTCACACACATGGACTGTTTGTAGTTGCTACTTGCATCAACGATAGCAAGCTACCTTAGAAAACAACAAAATATTACATAGAACTAAGGCGCAACGTTTACAACGTGCATGAAGAACAAATTATCATTCTATACCAATGTTGTAGTCCCTCCGATCCATATTAATTGTCGGCGACAATTAATATGGATCGCGCGGGGGTGGGACGGGGGTATTTTTTTTTCCTTGAATGCTTAGGATTCAGTTTCTTCAGCTATTGCATTCACCCTATGTGCATGTGCATTAACAATTCTTAGGCAACAGAAACATGGAAAAAAAGCAAGAGGACCAACATACATGAGATACAATTTTTTCTTCTGAAAACAGGAACATACCTTATTAGCCTATAGAAGTGCAGTGAGTGTTCTTCAGTAGATGAGAGAGAGCCACTTTCTAAATCAAATGGTACAAAACTGCTGAAAGAGTAAAGTGCTTGATCGAGCAAATTAGTCGGTGCTCGCCAACCATATAATCGAGACAATTAGTTCCTAAAGTATGCAATTTGCTCTTCCTGCAATAATGTATCAAGGTGAAGGCATCAATAATAGTGGACATCATAATTTAACCGCAGGACCACTATTTTAAGTCCCATTAGTATGCAGGCCAGATTTAGAATCTAAAGTTGGATGGATGTGTTTAGTACAAGACAAAGAAAAAATTGAATCCAACGATTCCTCACACATATGGATAATTTGGAAAGGAATGCAAATGATTATGAGGACTAATCCTTAAACTTTATATTCGCACCTAGCTTTCAAAAAGTAATGCATATATGAATATCCAGAATAAAACAAAATATAAGGACTATTACTTAAACTTTATATTCGCATCCAGCTTTATATTCTCACCCACTATCATTCTGTGCATTTTTTTTACTTTTCCAGTAGAATTAGAAGTTGAAATCATTCCCCCTTTTATCAGAAGCAAAAAAACAAAACAAAAATAAATGCATATATGAATATTCAGGATAAGAAATAGAGTGCCACATGTCAAAATGCAACTTCCAAGCCACACATCAAAATGGATAAAATGCAACAATGTATATAGAAAGCATTGCGTGTTACCCAGAAATTTCTAACCATGCTAATGCAAACAAAATATAAGATATCACTCTGTAAGGTCGTGCACCTCCGGAGCGAACCGATGTACTCTTCCCTGGATTGCTCCTCCATTTCCTTCAACTCTTGGTCGTAGCTAGACAGCTGCAAAAGGTGCGTTAAAATCCAATTAAGAAGTCAGGTACGTGTGCTTGCATTGTGCAAGTTCTAGGCATGCCTCCGCGTCAATGAATAATATCAACACACTGAGGAGTAGCTTGGAAGCGGTACCGGGAAGTTGAGGACGGTGTCGCGGCCCCAGTACTTCAATGCCGCCAGGTCGTAGGCGCGCTCCGCTGCTTCCTCGCCGCCATACGCCCCTGCAACGACGGCCGGCTTTCATATATCTCAACGACGCCAAGACTAAGCTCTAATATCAACAGCTCAGTACACTATGAATGCCTACTAAGAAGAACTAAATGCCTACTAAGCAGAACTGAATGCCCACTCAGGCAACTTTGTTTTTTTGCTTTCCGGTCAGATGATACAGGCTCACGTACATATGCTCATTTTACTTTTTTCTACTACAGTTTCAAGAAGCTGTGTCTTTTGTAGAGCAAGAACATCTGAGCTCCTTCCTTTTGCATGATATTGCTTAGTTAATAGGAGAGCTCACACATGCGCTAACAAACAAATAGTAATACTGCTATTTATCCATGCTAAAGAGCTATTTACCAGTTCAACAGTTATCCTATCCTACTAATTTCACAGCTTGAGTTTAGTACGGACTACAGAGTATAAGTATAACATAAGCTACACTTTATAGAGAAGAAATAATCAACTATACTGTACTGCTTGCATGTTTTCCATTAGTGTATGATTACAAAGTCAGAACAAACTTGTGGCCTGACAAGTGACAACTCAGCTAGAGCAAATATACAGTTAATTAGTCAAAACCATAAACCATATTCAGGCTATCAACATCTTTCTATGGATATACAGGGGATCTCCTTCTGAAGCCCAATTTCCTTTGTTGGTGCTCTTGCCGGCAGCTCAACAAGAGACAGAGATACCCTACTTCTGAGTCCCGTTATCCTTTGGTGGTTCTCTGGCCGGTGGCACATCATGACACGGGGAGGGCAGGGAGATGGCGCGAGGGAGAAGTGGGCACTACCTGGTGGCTGAATTACCGGTGGAGTGGCTGAAATCACCCACACCCTGCTAGGCTGGAGTCGAACTGCAGGAAGACGTCGCCGCGAGAGGATGCTGCTGCTACCTCGCATATGATTTTTTATGACTACTCTGGTGACTTGTCCTTCCTGACATATTTCTCCTTCTGTCCATTCTGACAATTTTATGAAACAGTTTGAAGTTCCTCTTCTTAGATGGAAACTTCTTAAACATTAAAAGTTTGTGCAGAGAAGCTAGAGGACATAAAACTTAAGCTTTGCTGCTTCTTGTACCTGATCCTTCGTTAGAAGAGTAGGACAAGACTTCATCTTGACGCACACTCTTCTCTAAGTACCTTCTGGCCATGTACATATATGATTATAATCGGCACACCAATCAGCAGGAACAAAAGGGCCCATAAATCAACCATGTTGCAAATGAATAGAGAAACCATGTGAGAAATCACTCAGGCAATAGAAGTCACAAGAGGGAAGAAATTGAGCTAAAAATAATAATACGCAAGTACACCCATCTTCTTCACACAAATATTTGAACAACAAAAGAATATACAAACTGCAGGGGTATGCAACAACACTGATATACCTAACTTAGGAAACCAGTTCTACTGCAAATCAAATAGTAAAGGTTATGGTGTATTGCATAACTGAATTTTTTGGCTAAAAAGAGTTACTAATTTGTTCAGCATAAACTGGATGGCTGTCAATGGAAACAGGGAAAACTTTAAAACTCACTCAACATGGGAAGCCCAAAATAATGTTATGTTATTACTCATGGAAGCAGTCTCCATGTTATGAGTACTTATGAAGATCAACCATGGCAACAACAAGTAGCCAGGTCGATATGTGTTTATTTTGTTATACAAAGAAAAATAGTGACACCCTAATTTAGATCGACCGATTAGAGCAAGCTGCATACTATCTCCTTATGGATTCCTCTGTAGTCTATTTTCGTAGCATGAATCCTCAGTGTGCACAAGAATCAACGTGCAGCTTTTTTACTAAAAGGTCGATGTTTTCATTGCCGCACCTCAACCAGGAAAGAAAAAATTCCAGGATTAAGCGGAACCCAAATCCGGCTAGCTCATGAGATTCCACCAGAACAAGAAGCATCAAAACTTTGAATTCCTCCTAATACCCCCATGTGTAGGACCAGAACAGAGCAGAGACTCTTCCTTCTTCTAAAGCAACTAAGCAAGCATCTTGGACCCGGACTCGGCAAATCTCATTGATAATTAATCCAAAACCAAAACTATCCTAAAAAACCCATCTCACTGATATTAAAAGTGCAGACATCATGCCGCACTGTCCTCAAAAAACCATTTCGGTCATATGCAGAATACTACTGGAAATTATAGCTTTTGTTGCTGGGAGTCCGACTGCTACAACCTCTATGATTGTGATCACCAGATAAACAAACACTGTACAGGCACCACAAATTGTCAAACAAGTTTGATTGCCTCTATCATGATCATACATAAAGTACATGGTAAGAGAAGTGAAGGTGTACCTTACTGCACCTTGAAGTGCAGTTCGGATCACTTTCACAGGGTCGATGATACCATCCTTGATCATGTCAAATTAATCCTCTACAGTAATCAAAATGCAGGAATCAACCACTGGACTGCTAAAGATTCTTGCTATGTTGGAGAAGTATGAAACATACCATTTTTATGCTGATTCACAATGAACAGCTGAAGCACAGTTAAACAACACACATGCCTTTTGCTGCATCATAGCCCAAACTAAACATTACCTTCTTCCAGTAGCTTCACAATAAATATAGCACCATCAACGCTAGCATTTGCAGCTATGGTAATCAGGGGAGCCTGCAAATTTTTTGGAATAATTCATATATGTCAATGAACTATGGAATAATAGGCCTGAGACATTAATTGGAGAGCATGTACAACATACTATGTTGCAAAAAACAGAGCAATAAGAAACAAGTGCAGAAATATCTTTATTAAGATGCAAACCTGTTAGAACATAATAGGAAAAGTTTACCAGCCGAACTCTGAATTACCTTGTTTTTTGGGTAGCTTACATGACGTCAGAACTCTGAATTACCTTGTTGTTTACCAGCCTTTAATTGACTTCCACAACACCTATTCTCTCAATCCCCATTTAACTGTCTTCCTGTAACATTGTACTCAGTCAGTCCTAAAACTCATCCTATGTTGGTCTTTGTAATTGTCTTTGTGAGAATAATTTACAAAAACGAGGGGAGCTACTAACTGATCGTATCTGTAATTGTCTTTGCAGACTCACAATGTCAACATTTTAGACTATGATATTCTATCAAATCAAACCAAATTTGTACTTGGCAATATAAAAAAGAAGAAGACTCAGTTCGGTCATCCACGTGAACGCCCCTGTGAGAAAGGGCTCTCGTTCTTTCTCCAGGCAGTAAAACAAACTCAAAGTATACTATGAACTCAATTGATCTTGTCTTTCTAATTAATAATCCAAGAAGCAGCAGGTTAATCGGAGTACTGACCGCAGCATGAGCAAGAGGGAGAGAGAAGGGGGGGCAGTAGTACCAGGAGTGGGCTGCTGCTGGGTGTTGTCGGGGACGAAGGCGCTGCCGTGGAGGAGGGGGTCGGCGTCATCAATTTTCGGCCGCTGCTTCTCTCGCTGAGCAGCAGCAGTGTCAACGCCTCATGCTTCTCCCGCTGGGCACCGAGGAGGAGAGGGAGACGAGCGCGCCGAGGGCGATGCAGGAGAGGACGGCGAGCTGGACCTGGTAGGACGCCGGGGCCGAGGGCGACCGGGGGTCCTCGAGCGCGAGGAGGACGGGGGCGGGGAGGAGTACCTCTGGTGGAGCGGAGGGGGCGGGCGCAGCGCGCCATCCTTGCCGCCGTCGCCGCGTGGGGACGAGAGGAAGGAAGAGGACGCGGCGGTGTGGGGCTGGCCCTGGACGGCAGCGGGGCAGGGAGGCACGGGCGGGAGGAAGAGGAGAGGGGGGCGACGGCGGCGGCGCGAGCGCGGGATGGGTGCCTGGGCGAGCGACAGCGGAGGCGGCCGGCGGCGGGGCAAAGAGGCGGGTTAGGGTTAGGGTGTGGAGGGAGAGAGAGAGAGGCGGGCAGGAGGAAGAGCGAGTGCGGGAGGAGGTCGTGCAACAGGAGCTGGCCCCTTTTATACCATAGGATGCGAAATGACGAAAATGCCCTTGGCGGGGCGCTGGAATTACGCGTGGTGGCACGATCGTTGCTACATTATTCATTCCTACAGTCGCCCCTCTCCGATCCGACGACCGAGGCTCTCCAGCGGCTTGATCCGACGGCTCAGATCCCATCAAGCACACAGATCCAACGGCCAGGGATCCAAACGGCTGAGGAGCCGGGAGGATCCCCGTCTCTCTTATTTCTCGATAAGAAAATGAAATGCACTCTTGGTAGTAGCTTATCAAGGTGGCTTATGTTGTTGCATGCTTGACCGAAAAAGTCTTTCGTCCCGCTTTATATATAAAGCAACGACCATAGATACAAACATCCACCCAATACACGGCACCGACACACATAATACACACACCCAAGGCAAGATACAAAGGTGCCGCACATATGATACTTGTAAATCTTCCAACCATATGCCATCCATGTTAGAGAGTTGGTTGAGATCTTCGGGTAACTAACTTGCTTGCATGCACTACCTTCCTTTTGAGCTAGCAGCTAGCTTGCTTCCATTGTTGGAAGTCCCCAAACATAAAACACACGCACCGTCCAAACCAACCAACCCCCCTCCTCTCCGTGGACAACAAGAAATATCCCTCTTCTTCCCTCCCTAGTATAGCATGCTCCCATTGCTGCTGTATGTGATTTGACAAGCCAGAGGAGAATTTGGAATAGAAGATTACAGGTAGCTGCTGGCGTCAGAGTTGGCAACTATGTCACAATAAATTGACCCCCCCCCCCCCCCCCCCCCCCCCCCACACACACACACACACACACACAAGACCCATTCACAACCTCGCACTTGTTCTACATGTCGCAGCGAGTGAAGCTGGCAGGGTCAGATTTAAGGATAGAAAGATAGACCTACGGTTTATTTGATAAAACTTTGCATCGCACTAAGCACCGTCACAACCGATGGATTTGACGCAAAGCTATTCCTATAGCACAAACTGGTAACGTGCAAAAACCATGCATAAATAAACCCAAAGACTTGGTTGAGGATACCGATGCTCATTCGAAGATACAAGACGAAACAGATTAATTCTACAGTGTCGACGAGGGAGTGGGTCAATCAACAATTAACGCTCACGGACTCACCGGGCAGTTTCCCTCCGAGGAGCGCTGCGGAGCGGGACACGTCGAGCCGTGGCTACTTGCAGCTGTTTCCTTTCGGTTAGTCCAAAGATCGGATCAGGTCACTACTACTAGCTAGTGGGACTTTTGTTATGTCACGGTTCTAATTAAGTTCACTAGTCATCAACCCGTGCATCTGCACAGGCTAGGGATTTTTATATTATTAAACCATTAGAGTTATCCAATATATAGTATGGAAATAAATCTTTTAAGTATAATAGGTAAAATGTAATATATTTATATATTTTTCATTCATTAGTATAATATCAGAATCTTTGTTTCCAAAAAGCAACACAAAAGTGTTGTATAAATATCAAATATATCATTTAGAAAAACTGGATAAGAACAATAAAGCTTCGTGAAGATTTTTGGTGACCACTACCTCAATTATTTATGTGACTGTTCGTTAATTTGTAAAATTTTACTTCGATGGCGGATTATTTCTTTCATTTTACTCTAATTCATAAATGAAAAGTTATACGCAATAGCTCCTTGTGTCGTACAAATTCTGTTATGCTTTCTATCAGGAAAATTACCAAAAACACAGTAAGAAACGAATGCTTCGTCTAGAAATGTCCAAATGGATGATTGACAATACATACTACAGTTAGCTGAATGCAAAGCTGATGGGATTGATATTGTGAAATACTGGACCATGCATGCGGTCTTGTTGATGCGTTCGTGAAAGGATATATTTCATGAGCAATTGATGCAAGCACAAAGTTCAACTAACTGTAGGTGAAAATAAATATGAAAACCATGTATGGACTAAAAAATATCTGGACAACACTTGCTCGACAGGAAATACAATACTGTTAGTAGTTTGTGAAAACACAAATAGATATAAAAACGTAGCAATCCAATTTCTTGGATTATTATTGAAGTTTAGAAAATTAGCATTATTCGTGCACTGCACAAAAAGTATAGTCAACGCACACCGTAAAAATATATTATACCATATAAAATAATCCAATTAGAGAACTAAGGTTGGAACAATAGCTTATGCACTACTTCTCGATCAAAGGTACCTGGGAAACATGATTATACGAAGCAACCACAATGTAGTGCCACATCCGTTGGAAAGAAAGCAGTCCTGAAGCATCCTCGATACACTACCCTACATCACCATCAGCGGGTCATGCATGGACACTGGCATGATGATTTAAATAAATACTATTGTCGATAAAAAAGTTACAAAACACAACCATAGATTGATGAGTTCAATATGGCCAAAGAGCTGGAATAGTTCCTTCAGAGTTTGCTCCTAACCAAAATCAAATGTACGTATAGAGTCTTAGAGTCTAACATTAGAATCACTTAGCACGTAGTGACTCATGGTAAAAGTAACAATTCACAATAGAAAACCATTGCAATATAGTTTGTATTAGAGGACAGCCTCAATGTGTTTTCTTACAGAACAAAAGATAAAATTATATGACGATATCCCAGCATCGTTGCACAAATGTCTATAAATTATTGTGGTAATAGTGAAATTAGAATACAGAAGAAATTTTGCAGAGGGCGCAAATGCATATGTGTGGCGATTATTGCGACAAAGAAACAACAGCTATAAGTGTGTTGCATAAGTTCACGTTAAGCATCAGTAGCAGAAACCATAACAATATGGAGCACTCTTACTTGAAAAAAATTAAGGGGTTTAAAAACTTGAACCATTCTTTCAAACACTGAGAAGTTGTTACTCAGTTTTATAGATGTAACTAAGAAAATATTAATAAAATGAAAATTGGCTGAACTTCTCTCAAAGATTGTTTGTCCAAAATAGTAATGCATTGGGACACTATACCAGAAAAAAATAACATGAAGGATGGGAATACATAAATAAGGGTTAAGGATTGTTTGGCTTGAGATGTATCTGAGTTTGGTCTGTACAATGCGGAAAATTATGTATAACCTTGTCTAGGTGAAATTGGTATGTGCTTAGAAGCCCATTACGATGCACATGCATGCCGATGTTGGGTGGAGGACGGAAACACCTTTTCCAGTATTGTCAGCTCATGTGCAAATACACTAATATTGGTTAGCACCAATATGCAGTACGTAATCATAGAGGATGATATTTTTTACTTTGTATAACACGTGATACGATCAATCATAAGCAAGGTCAAGACTGTACCACGTACCTTGAGTTGTTCCTACATGATCAGCACGTCAGGACGCCATGGTCATGTACTACCAACCTCATCAGTGACCATATTCTTGGGATCATTTTCTTTCATCTTCTCGGGTAGGCCACTGATGACTTCATATGTGCCATGTTTGCTATGCATCGCTGACATTACAGCACCATCGTCTTAGCCCCTGGTCACCTACAGTATCGTCTCTACCAATTCATGGGGCTTAGTCCACACACCTTACATTCAGACGCTTGATCTGCACTCTGTGTATAGGGATGCAACGTACATTAACCAAATATATAGATTGTAGTTCCTTGAATCTGGGCACTTCAGATAAACAGAAAACATCGGATTTAACTTCAAGTCAGACCTAATTATCCTCTCACATTCAAACAAATCAAGAAAATAAAAAGAATATTAATTACTTGATAACATTAGGCCCAGTTGCTCCTTCCTGCAGCATACCGAGTCCTCATCACACGGCTCAGACTACCCTTTTCACTCACGGGCTAAAATCACACTGCTTCTCTCGTGTGAACTGGGCTGGGAAGAACGTGCGAAGGGGCATCATCTAGACGGAGAAGACCGCAGCGCTGATGGGTCACGGCGTGGAGAGGGAATCAATGGAACGGTGAAGGAGGAGGCTTGGAACGTGTGCTGCGTGGCCGATGGAAGACCCGCAACGGCAAAAGTAGAAGCGGCGGTTTGGCCTCTACTGCCACGCGGAGGCATGAGCACAGGAAAACGGATCTCATACTTTTACCCGCATGCACCAGCAAATATTGTAGGCTTTTCAGGATGTGGTGATGGCTGCCGGCTTGCTAGATTCAATTGCAGTTGAGGAAGGGAACATGTAGCTGCTAACTGAAATCCTATTTAGATGGATGTAGCGTGGAAGTTTAGGCGATGTGGAAACAGCAGAGGAGACACACAGAGGAGGAAGATGATCTTGCCCGGACACGTTTGTGACTTGGTGGGGCGGAATCGGCCATGTCATTTTTTTACTGCGAGGTAGATGTGTTTTTGGGCAGCCCGTGCAAGAGCTTTGGTTTCTGCCAAAGCTTTATGTGGGACAGGGCAGCCGTGCAAGAGTTTTTTTTTTCTGCCAAAGCTTATGTGGGACAGATGGCGTGGACTCTTAGAATTTTTTTTCTGCCAAAGCTTATGTGGGACAGATGGCGTGGACTCCTGAGCTATATTATCCTACGGCTATAGTTAGCTAATGGAGTGATCGTACGGACAGCTTGCTAAGTTAATGAGGATTAATGTCAAGCCTCGATTAGTGCCTCCAATTAGTAAATATAAGATTGCAAGTGCCAATTTAATTTAATTATCTACCGATGGAAATTAGAGTTGTAATACTTCCCGCCACGCCACCGCGTCTTGATCACCAGTCGATTCCGGATCCCAAATGTGCATTTTTGGATTGAAAATCAAAACTACATACAGATTCCAACTGGCAGTTTCTAGCCAACTGCGATAGGATAGCATCATAGCAGCGACTTTTAGGAGCTTAGTAGAGCCTATCTAGCAGATCCCCTATCCTAAAAGTCCAAAACTCATCCCCTATTTCAAAAAGTCAAAAAAAATTAAGGCATTAAACTTTTTCTCATCTAGCAGGTCCCATATAATTTAATCCCCTAAAAAAATTGGTTTGCCAATTCTTCCAAATGTTTGGTCAAACAATTGAAACAAAATCATCACATTTGAAAACAAATATAAACAATTGAAATGCACCATATCATAATTGAACTAGGGCATAAATAAAGTTCATCCAATCCATCAAACAACTAATAAACATAACCATAATTTGTGCCAAAAGACAACGAATGAACAAGTTCATTTCAAAAAACCACCAACACATGGTGGATCCATCACAGTTCACAAGTGCCTCACGCACTTGCGTCGTCACCACTGTCGCCGCCACCACCAAACTTAGCCAAGATATTCCCATGAGTTAACTCTCAATATTGTCTTGCCTTTTCGTCCATCTTGCTAGGATCCATGAACATGATAGCATGGCCCTCGACCACCCTTTTGCTCCTTTGGTCCTCGGCCGCCAATGCAAGCTTTTGCTCCTCAATCTCAATCTTTTTCATTTTTTTCCTCGGCCTCCAATGCAAGCCTTTTCATCTCAAGTACTAGTCTTTTTTCTTCCGCTAGCACCTTTCTCTCTCGGGCCGCCGCCTTTGCCTTCCATTTCTCCTCCTCCATCATTTTCATCTCATAGAAACAAGTCATCTTCTCCTTCTTCCGCTCGGCCACCAATGCCCTCTTCACCTCCACCATCGCAATCAACTCTTCCATGTATGCTCCAACACCACCATTCTTCTTGGTTATCTTTGCAACTTTTGCTCCATCTGGACGGGCATGAGGAGTGGATGGGTTCTCTACCAAGTCATCAACAACAACATTGGTATTGAGCCTTTGCCTCTTCGGTGTTGTCTCATAGTTCCTTCCTGTCCACTTCTCATGTCCATGAAGTTCTTTGTAGCAATGATGCAAACAAAAGGCTTGGCCGATGTTTCTCTTGCTCCTCTCCTTGTAAAGAGCTTGAATGATGGGCTCATACTCATGCTTGGGGATTCCACTTGGTGGCACATGGTTGACTTGCTCAACACATCCGGCCCAACGGTTGCATTGATCTTGGATCACCGTCCAACGATGACTGAGAGACCCAATTGTGCGGTTGGAGGGAATGGACACATTGTTGTTGTAGTAGTCCTCGATCCTCCCCCAAATTGTTTCCTTTGTTTGGTCGGCACCGACCATGGCATCAAGAGAGATGTTAACCCAAGCTTCGCACAAAGCAATATCTTCCTCTGTCTTGGTGTTGTACGACTTAGTCCTCCTCTTCAATGTTTGGAAGTCCTCGACCTCTTCCACCTCCTCCACCATCTCGGCATTTCTCTTCATCTCCGGGGTATATGGCATTGACAAGGCAGTGTCGTCGAGGCCGCATGTGTGGCTTGTATTCAATTGATCCATGAAATCGCCCACATCATCATTCAATTGCTCACTACAAATGCAAAGAAAGAAGCTAGTCATCAATATCACATCATCCATCAATCTCTGGAGCAATTGTAAAACAAAAATGAAAAAATTACCTTGCAGGCATTTCCTCGATCACGTCGGCCTCGCTCCGTGTCTCGTCCTAATCTGGCTCGGTGTCGGCCTCTGTAGATGGAGGGGGTGGTGGCGCGGCTGCAATAGGCCGAGTAGTAATCATTCGCACCGCGGGACACCTAGGGGGGAGCTTCCCGGTGACCACCTCCTTCTTCTTCTTCGTCGTGGCCACTGTGCTCTCCGCCGCCTTGGCCGACGGCCGACGGTCCCGTTTGCTAGCCGGCTGGGACAAGGGTGATAGGGTGGTGCCGGCGGAGTGAGTGGCAACCACCACCGGTAACCGAAATGTCTCAATGAGGTTCTTGCCTTGGCGCCGCCGCTTTGGTTCTTGCGGTGCCGAATTCGTGGCCGGCGGTGGGTCTCCGATGCCGGCGAGGGTGGGCAGGGATGTGGCGGGGTTTGGGCTTTCCATTCCACCGGTCATCGTGGCCGGGGGCGGCCGGTGGCGTCAGCGGGGTCGGGCGGGAAATCTGCGGGCGAGCGGGAAGCAGCGGGGCTCGGCCTTATTTTTCCTGAGAATGGCCGCGGCTGGACTAAATTTGAACAAGGGGGGATATGCTAATTAATGCTTAATCCCCTAAAACAAAAAATTCTCCTCAAATATAACTTTTGAGGGATCTGCTAGAGATGCTCTTAACACATCAACCTACGTTGCGAAGTAGAAGTATAGTTTAATTACTAGCACTGCATAGGTGTAATCCATAGCACTGCATAAATGTGTTTCATCTCCTGTGCAAGTTATTCATGCATGTAGGTGATGGCTCCGTACTTGGTATATTCTGCAGGGGCCGGAGGACAGAGACATTTTTATGATGGCGTCTACCCGGCTAGGGCATAGGGCCAGGGAGGTTTTCTCACTTCATGGATGGCAATGTAATCTCCGGATAGGATAGGATCTACCCCACCTTAGACTGGACTGTTTTATTATTGTTGTAAAATGATCTTTTATTTTTTGTTGTGTTGGACGTGTTGGCTATGTGCATCGTGCTATGTAGAGACCGGGCATTCCTTCAATATGATTGTATCACATCGATATATCATTTGAATGAAATGTCCTTTATCGAAAAAAGGCGATCTAAGCATGCGCCAGCACGAACTGAAGAGCAAAGTTAGCTATAGTTGGCCAAACGAGCCGTGCAAACTAGGCCGGCCCGATAGCACGCAGTCATGGCATGGCCTAGGCTAAACGGGCCAGGCCCGGCACGCGGCACGCCAGGGGCCATGCCTGGGCTTGGAGGCTGGGCACACGGGCCGGCACGGCACGGCCCATTTATTTTTTTCTGAATTATATAAATATATATAGCCTATATAATCAGCCTAATAGGCCTAAAATGGACCAAATACACCCCCAAAAGGCCGTACTGCTAAACAGGCCAGCGTGCTAAACGGGCCAATGTGCCGGCCCGATTAACTAAGCGGTCGTGCCTGGGCCTGGAGGCGCAGCACATGGGCCAGCACGGCACGGCCCGCTTACTAATCGTGCTCCCGTGGGCCGTGCCGTGCCTGGCCCGATTAGCATGGGCACGGGCCGGCCCGTGCCGTGCCGGGCCGGCCCGTTTGGCCAGCTCTACATGTCCTGTAAATTGATCGTATATTACAATACAAGTTGATCGATCGAGAGTCCACTCTGTTTACTTTTGCCATGGAAAGATAAAGTCTGCCATGCGACCATGTCCCTGGAGGCAGATATACATAGAAGGCGAGCACTGGGCGCTGGCGCACCGGCCCAAATTTGGGCCGGTCGTACCAGCCAGGTCTGATCAAACAAATATGAGCCGCACGATTTCCTTTCTTTCTCCCCCAAACGTCTTCTATCAGAAAAAGCTCCCCATCACGTTGCCATTGAGGAGCGATGCGCCCGGCCTCGAAGCAGCACCCCGCGTATTCTCGCATGTCGCCTGCCCTCGCCACCGATCGCCGTCATCGCTGCCGTTTTGCCGCTCCTGCTCGCCTACCACCCATGCCGACCGCGCTCGTCCCTCGGCCGCCCCATGCTTCTGACATATGACTGCAGCTCACCCATCAGCCGGTTCCAGCTCGCAGCCTCCGTGGTTGCAGCATCTCCCTTCGTCACCACCTCCGCTCGCCCCCGTCGTCCGCTTGGACCACCATGTCCTCCTGCAAAAAAAATCTCAGCCAAAATCAAAACATCATTAGTTTGCCGGAAGCAGCAAAAACACATGCCGGTTCCAGCAAAAAGTATTCATGGTTCTAGCAAAAACACGTCGCCGCCACCGAGCATAGCAAGAACTCTCACCTATCCACACAGCAAGAAATCTTGCCGGTTCCAGCAATTTTTTTTGCCGGTTCCAGCAAAAACAAACTCGACGCCGCCCGGTTCCAGCACCGGCGAATAGTGGTTGCAGCTTTTCTGCCGCCCGGTTCCAGCAAAAAAAACCTCTGGTTGCAGCATCCGAGCTCGTCTTCTTCGCCGCCGGCAGCTGCTGGTTTCCAGCATCTCCAGACTCCGGTTGCAGCCAAAAAAATTCAGGGTGTAGCACCGAAGCCCCCCCTGTCTCCACCACCCGCAGCTGCTGGTTACAGCAACCATTGCCACCGGTGAGGGGAGCTTGCAGTGTTCGTGAGCAGCGGGGAGGAGAGAAAAATCGTGGCTGTGGAGTCGCGGCTGGAGGTAGAAGAAAACGCAAAAGGGAAGGTCGAGGGAAAGGATAAGGATAGGAGAGGGGGCGGTTGTGTGAGGCCCACCACGTGCACACGTCTTGCTCGGGGGGCGGTTTCGTGGACGCTGGGGCCAGCGTGGCGCAAGAGCCGGCCGAACGTTCGGCCGGTCATCTGGCTCGAAACGTTTCCCTATATAGAATGTGTGTTTGTTTTTTCACTGTTTGTTTGTCTTTTAAGCTTTTTCTGTTTCATTATTTTTCATTGGTTTTTTATTCCAGTCTTTTCAAAAAAAGAAATTTTAAAATTTTAAAAAGTGAACTTTTTCTAAAACTTTTGCGAATAGTTTTTTGGAAAAAGTGAACATTTCATGAAAATTCCACAAATTTTTATAAAAACTTTGAACATTTTTGTGAAAACATGAACACTTATAAAAAATCCGATCATTTTTTTTATTTGTGAACATTGAAAACTGAAACGTTTTTGGAATTATTTTTTAAATTCGAAACAATTTTTGAAAATTTCAAAAAAATTGAAGCACTGACGTTTTTTTAAATTTAAAAGAAAATTTTGGTAAAGGAAAAATAGAAAACTGAAAAGAACAAAAAAAAAAGGGACCGGAACCTTCCAAAACTGTAAAATCCGGACAGAAGGTTCCCAGAACCGGGATCCTGTAGAACCTACAGTGCCTAATTGGGCCAGCCTCGCTCGGCGCGAATGGCCGATTATTTGCTGCACAAAGCTGCAAATAGAAAACGCCTTGACAGACCTCTTGTCGGGAGTATCTACGTCTCCCTTGTAGCTTTTTTATTTTATTTTTTGAGGGAAATGTCTCACTTGTAGCTAGCAGGACGCTCGCATTGCCTACAGCATACTTGTTGGGCCTGGCCCACTAATCACGCTGCTTCTCTCCCACGACTCGCTAGCACACTAAAAAGAAACATTTGTCAGTCTACCACACTGTGATTAATTAAACTAATGCTTAATATGATGTTAGGTCGTCACGAACGAAATGTATCATATCATTACGCACACAGAAAGTTGCTAACTTATTAACCTCTAAACTGTACAATTTAAAAATATAGTTAGTCAGTACTCCCTCCGTTCACTATTATAAGATGTTTTAATTTTTTTTTGATTCAAATGTATATAAACGTATTTTAGTGTGTTTGTTTACTTATTTCAGTCCGTATGTAGACCATATTGAAATATTTAAAACATCTTATATTTGTGAACGGGGAGTACTTTTTAAGATTGATCAACAATTAAAGGGACGGTTTAAATTTTATTATCTGAATCAAGACCTTCTCCCGATTATTACGCTAACTATTTTCACTTATACTTAATTACATGGCAAAACCACCATCTTGAAGTGAACAATTAGACACATGATGATCAACCCCTAATCACAAACCCACCGCCCAACTAGAACAGGATCTACTGGGTACAGGATCGATTGGATGCCCATGCCCATGCACGTACGACTTAATTATCCAAAAGTGCTAATCTGAGCACGAGCTCAGATGCATTGGTTATCCCCGTTGTCACTTCTCTTCTGGATTTGCACTCCTTCAGGTATATAGGCTGTATAGCGACTAGCTAATTGTTCATGCGTTGCAACGGGAGCATACATATTTTAATAGTTCAACGCTATTCATGTCTAACATGTACCATTAGGGTTCTCTTGTAACATTATATTTTCTTATGCAATTTTTTTAACAAAGAACATACACAAGGCACTAGTAGAAAACGGGCCTTTAGTCCCGGTTTCAGAGGGCCTTTAGTCCCAGTTCTGCAACCGGGACTAAACAATCGGGACTAAAGGCCCCCACTTTTAGTCCCGGTTGGGTTACGAACCGGGACTAAAGGTGCTCCACGTGGCCGCTGTGGGGCGCCCAGACAGGAGGACATTTAGTCCCGGTTGGTAACACCGACCGGGACTAAAAAGCAGCCACGCGTCAACAGCTGCCAGGCACTGGGTTTTTTTTTTTTGAAAGGAGGGGTTTAGGGGTTTTGGAGGGTTCGGGGGTTTCATATTGTGTTAGCTAGCTACTACATATAGAGAGAAGTGACCTCTCTTTCTCCATGCTTGATCGACGCTAGCTACTACATATAGAGAGAACTCGACGCTAGCTAGTAAGCAATGAAAGAATCATTAATTACACAACATCGTCATGCATGATCAATATATAGAGAGAAGTGACCTCTCTTTCTCCGTGCTTGTTGGTCGAACAACAAGTTTTCGTATATCTATTCGACGCTACAACATATAGTACACCTTGATGCATATATACAATATAACATCTCTTAGGATCCATAATATCTAATTACCAAAATCGCATAGCACATCCCGATGGTATTCTCCGTCTTTAGAAATGACATGCTCAACAAAGAATCCCGCCAATTCCTCTTGAATTGCTCATAGGCAATCAGTTGGTAGGAGTTCGTCCCGCTTCTACCAGGTCTAATTTAAAGAAGGGGGGTCAATATATATATATGAATGAAATCAACACAATTGATGGTGATAAAATAAAACTGTGAATATTGTTTACGTACTTCAAATTGTTGTTTAGTGAAGCCCCTCTCAGTGGTCTGTTGGCGAATGAACTCGCAAACGTAGTATCCACATAAGTTATTTTCAGATTCCTGCCACAAGCACTTTACGAGAATAGAGTTCAATCAAAATGATAATCAACCATGATAATGGTATTGAAACTAGAATCAATTTGAGATGCGCGAAACTAGCTAGTACTACTTACTCTGGGTTGTGTAAATCGCAGCTCCGGTCTCCATTGACCCCTAACCCGCGTGATGAACTTTTTCCAAACCCTGCCCGGCAAAGAAAATGATTGCTTGATATCGGTAAATGAACGAAAGTTGCCGATATAGTGCGATAATGATTAAACTTACTTCTGGAGCATTTCAATCATGTCCGCAAACTCCGTAGCGTGTTTACGTCTCGAGTCCAAGACAGTTACTACTCCCGCGTCAAGCTGAATGATTAGCAGAATAAAGTGGAACCTGCGCGCGCATAACTCATCAATTACACTTAATCTCGAGTAAGTGAAACAGAATATGCAGAAGACAGTAACACTCACTTGAAGTTGTAAGGAAAGAGTATTTTCCTTTTGTTTTGGTGTCGAAGGAACGCCTTTAGCAAGATTTTCTCAGTATCGTCGGGGGTGTTCTGTACCGACCATTCATTTACGATATTTGGGTTAATGAATCCAATATCATAGATTTGTCCTCTTTTGCATTCGAGGATCTTCAATCTGCATAATATAGTGAGGATAATTATATACATGCAATGAACGAGCTGAGCTAGAGATTTAATTACAGAAATAATACTTACATACAATAGCAATGGATGATACTTTTGTCGAGGGCGTCTTGATTGTATAACTGAAAGAGTTCTTCAAATTCAACGTAGATCGCGTCGGCTCCAATGAAGTCGTGCTCATCTTTAATTCCCACCAAGATACTGCCCGTCCCATCCTTGCAGGTTTCCAAGTACCAGTTATGTAATCTTCGCATCATCGTTGATAGATGCGGTTCTAGATCACGTTTGACGAGACGCTTCCCGTGCTTGCATCTAAAGGCTACTACCTCAGCCATTTCGAACTGTACATCATCGCCTACGTAATCACCAAGAGTGAAACCAGGACCAGCGGCCGCTACCCCCGGATCATTAGCGATATCGGTAAACACCTTGAGCGGGGGGCACGATTGCTTTTCCTGTTCGCCGAGTTGGGGAATTGTTTTCCCGCTTCTTGCACCATTAATGCTACTTTTCGACTGACTCACAACTTCTTGATATGTCTTTGCAATACAGCGGTCATAGTGTGATAGCGGCGGAGGCGGAGGTGGTCACGTAAGGGCATCCAGAGTGCGATTGGCTTTTACCGGATCTATTTTCTCCTTTGGAGGTCAAAGTTTCCGTGCAAACTGGCGTTTCACATCGGCAGCCACGATTTCCTTGTTTTCCTCGTCAGTCCTCTCATATGGTAACTTGGCAGGAGCCTTCAGGCTTGGACCAAATTTGAATTTCTTCCCTGTTGTACTGCTAACCGCTGGAGCCGCGGCGGCTCTCTTCCGCCGTTGATGAGGAGGCGGAGTTTGCTGACGCGGCGGAGGAGGCGGAGTTTGCTAACGCAACGGAGGAGGCAGAGGAGGATTCTGCTGAGGGGCCTCCTCCGCCGGAGTCCGCTGACGCAACGGAGACAGCTAAGACGGCGGAGACAGCTGACGTGCCAGACACGACTGAGGCAGCGGAGATACAGCTGTACTGTGAGGAGTCTGCTGAGGGGCCTCCTCCGGCTGAGTCTGCTGAGGCGCTGTCCAGTTTGGAAGCACGATGTTTTCCTTTCTCCATAGACAGGTAGTCCTTAAGGCATTTTCCAGATAAATCTTCCCTTCACCTGTAGGGTAGTCAAGCTCCTGCCCCTCAAATCCGTTCATTACTTCATCCACCCCAACAACAGCAAAGCCATCTGGAATCGGAGCGAAATGGAAAGTTCCATCAGGTCGACGAGGTAAGACATAGCCGACCGCCACCTTCAAGGTTAGGTTACGGCATTTCGCAATTAGCTCACAATGTTCCCTGTCCGTGATAGCATCCACGGGGTAGCGAGGAGCCATGATATCAGGCTGAATGAGCTCCATGGAAGCCACGCTGCTTTTCCGCTGAGATGGTGGGGTAGCTTCATGGGCTGTATCGAATGAAGGATCTTCGTGCCGCTGAGGTGGTGGGCCGGTAGCTCGCTGGCTCTCAAGGTCCTCTAGTTTCGCTAATCTTTCATCCATCTTCTACATTTTGTCTGCTTCCTCTGTCTTCTTTCTCCCTCAGCTTCTATAAGTGGCTCTGCTGTCGGCAAACCCATGGAGCCACGGAACGGAGCCTGATGTGCCTCGTGTTCATCCAGGGTGTTCAGGATTCCCGAGGGCCTTCGACAACTCGTCCTTCTCTCTGTCGGGATGGAACCTCCCTTCCTGCGCTGCCTTGATTGCTTCCTGAAGCTTTTTGATGGGTGTTTCAAGTTGAGCTTTCGTGAAAACACACTTCCTTGTTTCTGGGTCCAAAGTTCCCCCAACCCCGAAGAACCAAGTCCTTGCCCGATCGGGCCAGTTCAATGTCGCTGGTTGGACCCCTTTAGCAAGCAGGTCGTTCTCAGCTTTGTCCTACGTAGGCCGGGCTTTGCTGTAGCCACCTGACCCCGTAACATGGTGATACTTCTTCTTTGCAGCATTTAGCTTATTTGTCTCTGACCTTTTCTTAGCTTTCTCCGATTTCTTGTACGCCACAAATGTGGGCCAGTGATCTTTTATCTTCGCATATTGACCGGTGAATTCTGGAGTCTTGTCTTTGTCGACAAACTCGTTCAATCTTTTCTTCCAGTTCTTGAATAGTTCTGCCATCTTCTTAAGAGCCCACGACTTGACTTGTCGTTGTATAACTGGGTTATTTGGATCCTCCTCTGGCGGTAGGGTGAAATTTGTCATCAGCGAGTTCCAAAGCTCATCTTTCTGCCTATCGTCGACATAAGAAACTTCAGGGTCCTTCTTCTTATTCCATTCTTGGATGCTGATCGGGACGCTGTCCCTAACAATAACTCCGCACTGATGTACAAATTTGTCTTTGGCCCGCTTGGGAGCAATCGGTTGGCCATCTAGAGCGACTACTTCGATCGTGAACCTTTCATCCTGGCCCAACCTTTTCTTCGGGCCTCGTCTCCTTACAGAAGTTTGGCTCGATCCGGAGGGCTAAAAGAAGAAAGAAGTATTAATATATGTACATAGCAAATAATTAATGCATCTAGTCAGCAGATGCTTAATTAATATATATATATACCTCGCTGGTCTTTGCAACAGTTAAGGCTCCAACACCGGCGGAGCCGTCATATCCTCCCTCCTACATTCGATCACCGGAGCCGTCATGATCTCCTCCCTCCTCCATTCGATCACCGGAGCCGTCATGATCTCCTCCCTCCTTCATTCGATCACCGGAGCCGTCATACTCTCTTTCCTCACAATCGATGTCGTTGAGAAACGACAAGGTTATATCACCTCCGTCGTGGATTATATCCCCCAACAACTCTTCTTGTTCTAAGTCTCTGTCCATAGTTTCTGCAAATATTACAACATGGCAATATACAACCATGAGAGATGGATTAGTGGCAAACATAGACCTAACCACAACAAGGAATCATATGCATATGAGCAATGGATTAGTGGCAAACATCATGCAAAGTTGACAAGTTTTATAACAGTCAGTTTCAGACGATCGTCGAGGACTCCTCCCCCCTCATGTCGAAGTTATACCAAAATTATCAGGGTTATGTTTTAATGACCCCCCCCCCCTCCCCCTCATGATGAAGTCAATGAACAACATGAAAATTTCTAAGTGATTGCTAAACTTTTGTGCTTCATTTATATGAAGATCAATTATCCAATATAGGGTTTAGGGTGGCAGAAAACAGAGGATACTTTGCAAAAATTTTGTTCTTTAATTTGAATTCCCGAGAGAGTTACCAACAATCGCTATGCAGGAGATCGAACTATCCATTCTACCCCATTGACCTATGCCGCCTACCGAATAAATAAAGTCCCTTCGGTTCACTGAGGTAAGACCGGTGAATTAGACGTCAATAGATTGTACACAACAACAGTGCTATATGATATTATTGTTGTAGCATTATATAAGACACCACCCGCCACCTTCGACAAACGGGTAGGGACGGGAGGGGGTAGGAGATCGACAACGCTCTTTCTTCTAGGGTTTGGTGGCCTCCAGAGTTGGTCAGGCATTTTAGTAAATTTTAACCAAGTCTATAGAAAAACGGGTAGGGGCGGGAGGGGGTAGCGTTATATAAGACCCCACCCGCCACCCACCACCTTTCTTCTAGGAGATCGACAACTTAGTAAATTTTAACCAAGTCTATTGAAAAACAATATCAACCTTGACAAAAATTGCATTGGAACTTGTCCATGATCTCATCGATCTTGAGCAGAGTAGAGTATATATATGTTATAGTAGAGTATAACTAAGCAAAAATTCAGCATTCAATTTACTCGAACGAATGAGTTCAACACTTCATATGATCAACAGGGTACGATCAAACACCACATCCACGACCAAATTTGACAACTTTCAACTAAAAAACATGACCACATTAGCAACATCGCAAACTCCCTCTTAACTACTGCCACTGACCACTGACCACTTGACCACATTAGTACCTAAGGCAATGAGATGACAACACACTACTCCATACTAAACTCTAAATAAACTCTAAAGACAAAAATTTCTATGAAAAAAAAACAGCAATGCAGTGGCGGCGGCGGCAAACAGAGCACGCAGCGGAGGAGCTCACTAGGGGCGGCGAGTGATGGAGCTGGAGGGCCGGCCGGCGACGAGGGGAGCGCGCGGGGGACGGCCGGCGATGAGGGGAGCGCGCGGCGACGGCGACTTTGGGGCAGGGCGCGGCAAGGGGAGCGGGGGACGACGTCGGGGCAGGGAGCGGCGGCCGGCGGCAGGGGCCCAACGTCAGGGCAGGGACGGCGTCGGGGGCGGGGGCGGCGACGAGGAGCGGGTGGAGCAGCCTGGCAGCGTCGGGGTAGGGCGTCGGCGTCGAGGGAGAATGGGAGAGGTTGGGGAAATTTTCTAAGTGCGTGCTTATATACCCCAACCTTTAGTCCTGGTTGGTGGCTCCAACCGGGACTAAAGGCCCTCCTTTAGTCCCGGTTGGAGCCACCAACCATGACTAAAGCTCCTTTTCAGCAGCCGAAAGGGCGGGAAGCAAAGGGCTTTAGTCCCGGTTGGTGGCTCCAACCGGGACTAAAGGGGAGCCTTTAGTCCCGGTTGGAGCCACCAACCGGGACTAAATGTCTGGCACAGTGGTGTCGAAAGTTTAGTCCCACCTCGCTAGTTGAGAGGCGCTCGCAGTGGTTTATAAGCCCTGCTACGGCTGCCCTCTCGAGCTCCTCTCTAATGCAGGCTTTACAAGCCTAACGTCTCTCTCGCCTGTTGGGCCTACTTGCCCCGCGGGCCTGCATCCTAGCCCACCTATATATGGGTTTCTTATTGTATGCAGGTCGTGGTGGCCTAGTAGGCGGCATTTTTTTAATGTTATTTTAGTTTGTTATTAAAGTTTTTAACAAAAAATACTTTATGAAAAATATTTTTGCGATTAAAGTTTTAAAAAAATACTTTGATAATTTTAGTTGCATAAATTTTATATAATTTTAAGTTAATATTATTTTGATCATAACTAGAGATTTATAAAAGCTTTTTAGTTCATTCTTTTTGCTATTGAAGAATGTTATAATTTTGGTTTAGTTGATCATAACAAAATACTTTGATAATTTTAGTTGCATAAATTTTATATATTAGTTGATAATTTTTTTAACCTAATTTCTTTTGATGCATAGACACATAGTGATTCAAGAAAGCCGACACCATTGTTCTATGTTAAAGAGTCCAGATCCTTAACAAAGGATGCAATGGTGTCAGAAGCTTATCCCTTCTGGACGACCCGGATATTTAAGGTGGTCGACTAGCTCGTCACTTGGCGAGGTGGGACTAAATACGGGTGTGTAAATCTGCGGTAGGCCTTTAGTCCCGGTTGGTGTGCCACCAACCGGGACTAAAGCTAGGTTTTAGTTTAGTATTTTCTGTGAACCTAATAATGTTATTTTTTTATGGTAAGTTATTAGTTTAGTATTTTTCTTTTCTGTTAAGTTATTAGTTTAGTATTTTATTTTTTGCTAACCTAATATGCACCATTCAAAGCCACATCATCAATTTTCAACCCTTTTCTGACTTCATTTGCTATTTTTCATGCATTTAATAATTTATTTTGAGCTAAATGACCCTGAAATTGAAAAGCACTACAAATGAAATCTAAAAAGCTTGAAACTTGGCATGGTATCATAATTTCACGCACATAGCATGTGCTGAAAAGTTTAGAGGGTTACGGGAAAAACTGGATGCACTTCGTGTACAAACTGGACAATCTCTTTCGTAGTATTAGGGTTTCGGACGAAAACTCATCTATTACAAAGGGATTTCATTTTTTGACATGTAACTGGAGTGATATTCTAGATCAAAGCCATCATCAGAATAGTTGTGGAGCATAACTATGGCTTTCAACCCAGAATCAAAGGTGCAAAATATCGGTTATCTTCACTTTTTCATCGCGTCTATCCCATGCTTGTTGCGCCGTAACCATGGATAATCTTCATCGTTTAACAGGATGCTTGGGTCAGCCTTCACTTCGAAGGGAGGAATTTCATAAAACTTTTCATAATCTTCAGACATGTCTGTCCTGTCCTTCACTCCCACGATGTTCCTTTTCCCTGAAAGAACTATGTGGCACTTTGGCTCATCGTATGATGTATTCGCTTCCTTATCTTTTCTTTTTCTCGGTTTGGTAGACATGTCCTTCACATAGAAAACCTGCGCCACATCATTGGCTAGGACGAATGGTTCGTCTGTGTACCCAAGATTGTTGAGATCCACTATTGTCATTCCGTACTGCGGGTCTACCTGTACCTCGCCTCCTGACAGATTGACCCATTTGCACCGAAACAAAGGGACCATAAAATCACGTCCATAGTCAAGTTCCCATATCTCCTCTATGTAACCATAATATGTGTCCTTTTCCCCATTGGTGTTTGCTACATCAAAGCGGACACCACTGTTTTGGTTAGTGCTCTTTTTATCTTGGGCGATCGTGTAAAATGTATTCCATTTATCTCGTACCCTTGGTAAGTCAATACATTCGAAGATGGTGTCCTGGCCAACAAGTACAGGTCATCTCCAACAGTGTTCTTACGCATGAGATGTGTTTGCAACCAACCGCCGAAAGTCCCGATGTGTTCACGTGTAATCCAATCGTCAGACTGCTCCGGGTATTTGGAGTGTAGAATATTCTTGTGTTCATTGATATACGTGCCACCAAGGAAGAATTCTGTAGAACTGTGTAGTGTGCTTGCGCCCAAGAATGCCCGTCCATACATATTATTGAATCTGCTCCTAGCGTGCCTTTTCCATTCAGTCTCCCCTCATACCGCGATTGAGGGACACCAATCAGCTTAATGTCAGGAATAAAGTCAACACAAAACCTAATGACCTCCTCTGTTTGATGGCCCGTGGAGATGCTTCCTTCTGGCCTAGCACGGTTACGGACATATTTCTTTAAGACTCCCATGAACCTGTCAAAGGGGAACATATTGTGTAGAAATATACGACCCAGAATGGCAATCTCGTCGACTAGGTGAACTAGGACGTGTGTCATAATATTGAAGAAGGATGGTGGGAACACCAACTCGAAACTGATAAGACATTGGACCAAATCATTTTGTAACCTAGGTAGGATTTCTGGATCGATTACCTTCTGAGAAATTGCACTGAGGAATGCACATAGCTTCACAATGGCTAATCGAACATTTTCTGGTAGAAGCCCCCTCAATGCAACCGGAAGCAGTTGCATCATAATCACGTGGCAGTCATGAGACTTTAGGTTCTGGAATTTTTTCTCTGCCATATTAATTATTCCCTTTATATTCGATGAGAAGCCAGACGGGACCTTGATACTGATCAGGCATTTAAAGAAGATTTCCTTCTCTACTTTTGTAAGAGCATAGCTGGCAGGACCTTGATACTGCTTTGGATGCATGTCGTCTTTTTCATTCACACGTTGCTGGTCCTCCCGTGCCTCCAGTGTATCTTTTGTCTTACCATACACGCCCAAGAAGCCTAGCAGGTTCACGCAAACATTCTTCGTCACGTGCATCACGTCGATTGCAGAGCGGACCTCTAGGTCTTTCCAATAGGGTAGGTCCCAAAATATAGATTTCTTCTTCCACATGGGTGCGTGTCCCTCAGCGTCATTCGGAACAGATTGTTCAACAGGACCCTTTCCAAAGATTACATGTAAATCCTTAACCATATCAAGTATATCAGCACCAGTATGGAGGACGGGCTTCTTCCGGTGATCTACCTCACCTTTGAAATGCTAGCCTTTCTTTCTTAAGCCATGCTTGGTCAGAAGAAATCGACGATGTCCCAGGTACACATTCTTCTTGCATTTGTCTAAATGTATACTTTCAATCTCATCTAAATAGTGCGTGCATGCGTTGTATCCCTTGTTTGTCTATCCTGAAAGGTTACTAAGAGCAGGCCCATCATTGATGGTTACAAACAGCAATGCTCATAGGTCAAATTCCTGCTGTTTGTGCTCATCCCACACACGTACACATTTTTTATTCCACAGCTGTAAAAGTTCTTCAACTATTGGCCTTAGGTACACTTCAATGTCGTTGCCAGGTTGCTTAGGGCCTTGGATGAGCACTGGCATCATAATGAACTTCCGCTTCATGCACAACCAAGGAGGAAGGTTATAGATACATAGAGTCATGGGCCAGATGCTATGATTTCTTCTCTGCTCCCCAAAAGGATTAATGCCATCTTCACTTAAACCAAACCATATGTTCCTTGCATCATCTACAAAGTCCCGCCACTTTCTCTCGATTTTTCTCCACTACGACCCGTCAGCGGGTACTCTCAACTTCCCGTCTTTCTTACGGTCTTCTTTGTGCCATCGCAACAACTTGGCATGCTCTTTGTTTCTGAACAGACGTTTCAACCGTGGTATTATAGGAGCATACCACATCACCTTGGCAGGAACCCTCTTCCTGTGGCGCTCGCTGATGTCTACTACACAACTTGTTCTTGTAGACATGTGTTGGGCCTCGAAGCGCAGAGTTTTGTAGGACAGTAGCAATTTTCCCTCAAGTGGATGACCTAAGGTTTATCAATCTGTGGGAGGCGTAGGATGAAGATAGTCTCTCTCAAGCAACCCTGCAACCAAATAACAAAGAGTCTCTTGTGTCCCCAACACACCCAATACAATGGTAAATTGTATAGGTGCACTAGTTCGGCGATGAGATAATGATAAAAGTGTAGTATGGATAGTTGATATGAGTTTTTGTAGTGCGAACAATAAAAAACAGCAAGGTAGTAAATAGTAAAACGGAGCACAAACGGTATTGCAATGATAGAAAATGAGACCTAGGATACATAGTTTCACTACTGCAATCTCTCAACAATGCTAACATAATTGGATCATATGATTATACCTCAAAGTGCAATAAAGAATCACTCCCAAGTTCCTATTACCAAAGAACATAAGATAGAAATTGTTTGTAGGGTACGAAACCACCTCAAAGCTATTCTTTCTGATCGATCTATTGGGCTATTCCTATAATTGTCACAAACAACCCTAGAGTTCGTACTAAAATAGCACCATATGACACACATCAACCAACTCTAATATCACCTAGATACTCCAATGTCACCACAAGTATCCATGAGTTAATTATACGATATGCATCAAACAACTTCATAATCATAATATTCACTCCACACAAAGAACTATAAGAAGACCCCAAAGTTTTTATCGGAGAAAAGATAAAGAAAACGTGCATCAACCCCTATGCATAGATTACCCCAATGTCACCTCGGTAATCCGCAAGTTGAGTGCCATAACATACATCAAGTGAATCAATATGATACCCCATTATCACCTCGACTATTCATTATGCAAGACATACGTCATGTGTTCCCAAATCTGAATATTCAATCCGACAATAACAAAACTTCAAAGGGAAAAGATTCAATTCATCACAACAAGGATAGAGAGCAAAGAAACATCATACGATCCATCTATAGTAACAAAGCCCATGATACATCAAGATCGTGACATCTCAAGATCACAAGAGACACTACTAGGGAAAAGCGTAGCAGTAGCGCGGGTCTAAGGGCTATCAGTAGAGCGGGGCACCGCGCTACTGATACGGTGCTACAGCTAACATTTAGTAGTAGCGCGCTTCTGCCCGCGCTACTGCTATAGCTACTTAGCAGTAGCTCTGTCCATACCAGCGCTACTGCTAAGTGGCTTAGCAGTAGCATTTTCCAGTTCAGCGCTAAAGAGCGCTACTACTATATTTTCACATATCTTTTTTTTGCTACGTATTTGTGATGTTTTTGTACAAATTTTATACAGTATTCTAATCATATCATAAACTGGCAATATGCTCATCATATCATACATATAATAGTCTCATCATATCATCCAACACAAATCATGACGTCACATCATAATCATGATATAGCTATACAAGTTACATGGCATGTCTCATCACACATAATGTAGTACTTCTTGTGGCACCGGTTCGTATTCCTCTCTCGCACTAGAGTGAACCTAAACTAACTACTTTCTGCTTCGGCTCTGCTATCTAACACTCTCTCGCTGTCGCTCGGAAACCGGTACACCTGGGCCTGACACTCCGGCCACTAGTTGTATACTCCTGGTGTAGCACTTCTTCGCCATCAATGATCTATGTACCTGCATCATCACATGAGTCGATAATACGCAACATATATAGTTGAGCAACAGAAAGAGACAGACTTGGCAAAAATAGAAGCAACATCTCATAAGCATAAATAACAAAGTTCATCGTACCCAAAATGCCCTAACTAGAGTGATCTTTGCTAGTTGAGAAGGACGGTTTAATTACATCACAAATAAAGTTTCGTCGTGCATAACTCAAAGTTTCGTCATAGAGAAATTATGGACTAAACGGACACTTTGTCATATATCGTCAATCACTCCAACATGTCGTGCCATCCATCCAAGTCAAGGAGATAGTCCCCGAGCACGGTGAAAGGCTTCAGGTCGAGACGCTGAGCCGATACGCGTGTTCGGACGTCTTCCCACGACATTTGCCCTTCTTCGTAGAGCATCCCTGTTTTTTCGACGACCTCCTTCATGATGATTTGGGCAAGTTCATGCTGGATGTGATAGAACTTAGCTCGAAGTCGATGATCCGGGATATCTCCTAGGTTCTTTGCCCATTGCAGAATATGGGCATTGCCGGCTCTAGGTGACATTTGAAGGTTCTGCTGATCCCGTCTGTACTCCAGCATGTGGTGGAGGACATAGAATCCATCACTAAGAGTACCACTCGGTTGCTGGATGCAGCAGAAGTCAGTCTTATGGCTGAAGGCGGGCACGCGCTTCCTTGTCTTCCTGGTCTTGATCTCTCCACCCCGTAGGCCGTAGCTAAAGACAGCACTGTCGAGAACAGACTTGATGTGGGTGTAATCCTTTTTCTTCATGTTCTTCGACGAGTCCAAGTAAAGAGCATGGGAGAATCGGGGGTAAAGGATGATGAGGATGGCGCGCCCGTCGCTGCGCAAAATAAGAACACCTCAAATTAGCCTCCACGCATGCAAATGAATGATTGAAATCGAAGGAAAGATATCTGCGGATGACTTACATGGGATGATAAGGCACGAGAATCGTCTCCTTGTCCTTATTGCCGACCATGAAATCGGCGATGTAGTTACTCGCGTATTCACGGTGCTTTGGGAAGACTGCCAAGAAGCCCTCGTGCATGAAGTACAGGTCAGCGACACAGATATAAGGTATCTGCGCAATCCTGATGATGTGGTTCATGTGCAAGGCAAAAAGGCGGACAAACGTAAAATCCAGCTTTTTAAAGTGAAACATGTTAAAGATGTAATCGAATCGAAGGAAGAAATTTTCCGCGGGGAATGTGTTGACGTACAACCTTTGCTGCGGCAGGTTAACCACGTAGAGCGGGTATCCTGGATTTTTCGAGGCGATCAGGCTTTTCTCTCTCCGCAGCACATCGTCATGAAGTCTCCTTAGATCGCCGTATATGGCCTCTACTACTGCCTTAGGTAGGATCGGATCACCGGGGATATGACATTTTGCCGCACTGGGGATAGGTATACGGTCTTGAACCCGAGGCTGCTGAGGCGGCTGGATCATAGAAGCAGCTTTGTTGCCTTTCCTCGGTCTCTTCCTATGCTTCTTTGCTACTGGAAGTGAGCCTATAATACGTTCATCCTCCGGCAATTCAGGCACCAACTCATCACGCTCAAACCCTGAGTACTCATACTGCTGAGCCATCAATCCTCCATCGCCAGAGGCGCCGGTATTGAGATACTGTAGAGGGTCATCGTCATCCTCGTCGATGGCATCATGCATTGCTTCTTCGACGGCGGCGACATCATCAGCCACTAATGGAGCCCCTTCCTCACCTGGCATGACAGGCGACGCTAATTGGGTAGGTGGGGTGTTGGTGTTCATACCTTGCTGAGGCTGCTTGGTCGTGGGTGTGCTCCCGGCCGCCTCCAGATGAAGTAGAATCTTCGGCCACAACAGGGCCCAACGCTTGCAATAGCCAAGCCGCCGCGGGGTCTCGTCATCATCTCCCCCTAGTGCTACCGGAGGAGCCAAATTCTCGTGGCCCGTTTCTACACTGGCCACGGAAACCTTGAAGACATCAGGGGAGATCAGCCGGCTATGGAACAATTTTTCCTTCGGCTTCACTATCATCGCCTTCCCCACGTCCACCTTCTGGCCGCTGATGGTGTACAGTATGGTGCACAGGGTTACGTCGGCCTGCAAAGACATGACTGCGACATGAGACATCCGAAAGGCAATGGAAACGAGAGATTATACATATATTGAAGAGGACCGGTGTGACAGTTACCGTGAGGGCGTTGAGCTCGGCCAAAGACGAAGCACCGCCGAGCACGTTCGAGATGGAGGACGGGCTGCTATGAGCAGGTGCGGGAGCCGGTGCAGGAGCAGGTGCGGGAGCTGGTGCAGGAGCAGGTGCGGGAGCAGGTGCAGGAGCAGGTGCAGGATCCAGTGGAGGAGCAGGTGCGGGAGCATGTGCTAGTGCAACGCTAGTCGAGCTGCTCCACAAGAAGTTGGAAAGGGGAAAGTCCGCTGCATCCTTATTTGGATTTCGCTTGGTCCAACTGACGATAGCCGGAACCAAGACACTATACGAAGCTGCAATCTCCTCTTTTGCGGCAGCTACCGCTGCTTTGACTGTCTCAGCTAATTTCTTATCAACCGCAATCTCAACCTTCTTGTCGATGTTTTCTTCAATTAACCTCCGTCTTTCCTTTCTCTCCTCCGTGGTCTCACGGTAGTACTTCTTCCACGTGGCGCCATCTCCGACGCCGTGCACGCGTCCATACGACGACCGAGTGTCCACCGGGAGTCCTTTCAATATGTTCAAGGCCCGGTTGAATGGGGTGTCCCACTTGGGCCTCGCCAACGCCTCAGACGGTGAGTCGCTTTCGGCCGCAATCCTGTGCTGCTCTTTCTGCAAAAGGAACGTGGACCATTTAAAATGTGACTAAAAGTGCAGTCGAATTGATCAGAAGCTAAAATTAGGGGGTAAATTAATAAGTACCAGCAGTCTTATGAACTCCTTCGTGACCGTGTCTGTATCAAAAACCTTGTTGACTCGGTCCCAACGGTACCGGGCCCTGATGACGTCATGCTCCTGCGGGACGGTGAACTCCGCCAAGGGGTCTGGGATGCCCAGACTTTCGCGTTCCGCGTCCTCCTTGGCCCATATGGACCTCTTCCCCGCGTAACCACGGCTTCCGAGGTGGTGGCACCCCATGTTCCTCTCTTGAAGCCCCTTCATGTACTCCGACTTTTCTTTGGCAGCTTCGGCGACGCAAGCTGCCTTGAATATTTCAAACTGCTCTTCCGTAATTGTCGGATTATCCTTTACAATCTCGGAGTAGGGTTCCTTTTTGTCGATGATCCTTGCTTTCACCCTTACATTCCAGGTGGACAACGCGCCGCTAAACTTGCCCATGGCGTGTCTGTTTATCTTCTTCATTGCAGGGTCTTTATCTGGATCAGTATATTTGATTTCATCCTGGCCCGGGAACAAGAATACCTGGTGCAGCTTCCTTAGGAGGTATTGCTCCATATCTGGTATCTTCTTTAGTTTCTCATCGTTGATGGTGGCGGTTGTCCGTAGGTTGCAGCCTATTTGATTGCCGTAGCACGCGCGTGCTTCCGCAGGCAATTTTGGCTCAAAATTGCCAGAGTCCACCTCCGTGACCACCAGTCTAGTAGTGATGAGCTGGTTTGGGCATCGTATCTTCTTCAGTTTCGGTTCTATACTGGCTTCACCAGTCTCGGTGCCAGTCTGGGTCTCAGCGCAAGTCTCGGCACCGGTCTCGATGTCGGTCTCAGTCTCAGATGTGACAGGTGGGCCCTGCAACAACCCTTGCTCGTCGAGAAGGTTCAAATAAGTGTCTGCCGCCTCGTAGACATTGCAATCACCAGAACCCTGTCCTTCATTGTTGCTAGCCATGTTTCCTGCGATTAAATCTAGTCAATTAATTCTAGACCTAATAAAATGAATAATGACATAAAAAAAGGCCTATGTTTTGCAGGAACGTTGATTCATTCCCGGTGCGGCAAATCTCGGGCACTCGATATGTCCTAGTTTGTAGCACAAGTCATGCCAAAATTCACGAAAAATTTTGGCACGAACTTTGCTTAAAATTTGACAAATCGAGCACTTGAAATTTGCCAGAACGGAAATGAATCAACGTTCTGGCAAAACATAGGCCACTCGGCTTCATTCCCTGGAAACAACAAAAGGCCACTTGGGCACAATCGAACCACTTCAATGTTGCATATAACAGGACCACTTAAGAACATGTACATGAGCAACTACAACAGTAGATAAACATGAGCAAACACTATTGAGGAATTTGCATATAACATGACCACTTCAAACATGAGCAAACATCTAATTAACATCTACTAGTACCACTACTGCCCTTACCTAATTAACATCTACTAGTACCACTATATATACTACTAGCAGCACTGCTGCAACATTTTCTTCTTCTAAAAAAACAACTATGAAAACAAAAACCATAATTAAACCCTACTGCCCTAACTAAATTTTTGCTCTAAACCCTACTACCCTAGTTAAACCCTACTTCCCTAACTAAATATTTGCTCTAAACTAATTTTTTCTCTCTAACCTAGCCAACCTAGTTTACCTAGCTAGTTAACCTAATGAACCTAATTAACCTAGCTAGTTAACCTAGTTAGTTAACCAAATTAACCTAGCTAGTTAACCTAGTTAGTTAACCAAATTAACCTAGCTAGTTCACTTAGTTACTTAACCTACCTAGTTAACCTACTTAACCTAGCTAATTCCTAGGGTTCATAACTAAATTTACCTAAGTTAATTAACCTAGAGAGGAGGGGTGGGGCTTACAGAGAGGAGGGCGTTGAGGGTGGCTCAGGGGAATGGTTGCGGGGAGGTGCTCAGGGGAGATGGTGGCGCGGAGGGCTTCAAGGGTGGCTCTGGTGGCGTCTACGGCGGCTCCGGTGACGGCGAGGGAGGCAGGGGCGTCGAGGGAGGCAGCGGCAGCGAGGAGCGGATGAGGGTGGCTCCGGGGGTGCGCGGCTCTGGTGGCGGCGATGGCGCGCGGCTCCGGTGGCGGCTCCGGTGATGACGACGGAGGCAGGGGCTGCAAGGGAGAGGTTGGGGAGACGCAAGAAGAATGGGGAATTGGGGGAAGGAGGGACGCCCGCGCAGGTGCGAGTCAAACTTAGTAGTAGCGCTTTTACCCAACAAGCGCTATAGCTACTTATCTATAGCGCTTTTTGAAGGAACATGCTGCTGCTATAGATAAGTTAGCTATAGCGCTTGTTGGTGAAAACGCGCTATAGCTAAAGTAGCTATAGCGCTTTCGTGAAAACGCGCTGCTGCTATTGATTTTATTTTTTCTTTTTCTTTAATTTTCCTTTTCTTTTTTCCTTTCCTTTTTTTCTTTTATTTTCCTTTTGTAAGTTGCAGCACTGTCGCCTTAAAACGCGCTACTACTATTTTGTTAGCAGTAGCGCTGTTTCTAGAAGGGTGCTACTACTATACCAAGCCTGGCAGCAACGGTTAGAACAGTCATAGTAGCAGCGCATTTTATGAGGGATGCGCTATTGCTATTTGTGTAGCAGTAGCGTGCTGCTTCGTCCCGCGCTACTGTTAAGTAGCAGTAGCGCTTTGTTTTAACAAGCTCTACTGATAAGTCTCTGTGTATAAGCTTTTTCCTAGTAGTGAGAGAGAGATCAAACACATAGCTACTAGTACATACCCCTAGCCTCGAGGGTGGACTACTCCCTCCTTGCCATGGAGACCGTCGGGATGATGAAGATGGCCTCCGGTGATGATTTCCCCCTTCCGCAGGGTATTGGAAAAGGCTCCAGATGGTATTTCGAGGATACAGAGGCGTGCGGTGGCGGAGTCCACGTTCTAGGGTTATTTCTGGGGGTTTCTCTATTTATAGGATTTTTTGGCGTTGGTTTCATGCGAAGGGGGGCTACGAGTGGCCCACATGGCACCGGCATGCTCCGCACCCCTGGGGCGCGCCCAGGTGCCATGTGGCCACCTCGTGCCTCTTCTGGTCCTTCCACGAAGCTTCGGGGGTCTCTTTTGGTCCAAAAAAATCATCAAAAAATTTCGTCCAGTTCCAAGAACTTTTATGTCTGCACAAAAATAACACCACGGTAGTTCTGCTGAAAACAACGTCAGTCCGGGTTAGTTCTAATCAAATCATACCAAAACCATATAGAATTGTGATAAACATGGCATGAATACTTCATAAATTATAGATATGTTGGAGACGTATCAGCATCCCCAAGCTTAATTCCTGCTCTTCCTCGAGTACGTAAATGATAAAAGAAATAATTTATGAAGTGTGAATGCTAGCATAGTGCATAAGTTTGATCAGTGATAATTTCAATCACTTTTCCTAGCATCATAACAGCAACTTATTCTCATAAAACTCACCATGACCAAATAGCAATCAATTCACATGTTATGGTTCAAACAATGCATTCTCTTGAAACTCAACAACCTATGTTCTTAGTCACCAAGCAATTGTAATTCAAATTTATTCAACAAAGTCTAAGAAAGAGGTCCACATACTCAATTATCATTTAGTCTTCGATGATTGCAAGTACTCAAAGCATATTTTTAGAACAAATGGCATCCATCGAACACAGAGAAAGATATGGCCATAATGTTTCGCCTCCCAACTCATTTATCATAGAGATAATTGTCAACAATAATAATTCATGATCAAATATATTTGACTGGTCATATTGCCTAGATCTTTCCCCACCACATGATGCTTGCCAACTAGAGAATAGGTCGGGATAAGGAATTGACTCAACATGAAAGTAAATAGCATTAAAGTAAATAACATGAAAGTAAAATATAGGCCCTTCGCAGAGGGAAGCAGAGGTTGTCATGCGCTTTTTATTTTTGGATGCACAAACTCTTAATGCAAAGGAATGTCACGTGATATTGCCCCTTGTGATAGCAACCTTTATTATGCAGTCTGTCGCTTTTATTCTTCACCATCACATGTTCGTACCACGCTTATTTTCCCTTACAATAAAAGATCGTATTTAATTTAGGAGCAATTTTTATTGCTTTTTGCACCGATGACAACTTACTTGAAGGATCTTATTCACTCCATAGGTAGATATGGTGGACACTCATGGCAAGAAACTGGGTTTAAGGGTTTTCGGATGCACAAGTAGTATCTCTACTTAGTGTGATTTTTTGGCTAGCAAAAGATCCTAAGCAAGCACCACATGTTGGAGGATCCATAACAATATAACTTCTATGCAAATATACCCAAACATAACTGATTATGTTGTCTTCCTTGTCCAACTTCAACTAATTTGCTCAAGTTTGAAAATAATTAACGGGTATTCACAATCATAGAAGATGTCCAAGATAATATATTTATATGTGAAATTTCTCTTCCTCATATCAATCATTCATGAATTGCTTGTATGACCAATATTGTGATTGTCAAGATTCAAAAGATTTCACCACCTAAGCCAAATGTGAAGCTACTACTAGGCATGATACAAGCATATGAAGCACATATAATTTCAACTTTATAATATTCGATTCTTTCACAATTTACTCATAGGATAAAAGTGAAGCACAAGAGTAAAAGACAAATTGCTCCAAAAAGATATAAATGAAGATCAATGAGTAGTCAAACAATTAAGTAGCTACGTGAGGACTCTCTCTAAATAAAGATTTTAGATCTAAGTATCTTATTAAAACATAAAGCAAAAGGGAAATAAAAGGACACACCAAGAATAGCACATCTCACGTGAAGAAGCAAAAACTTAGGCTCAACGAAAAACTGACCGATAGTTGTTGAAGAAGAAAGGTGGGATGCATACCGGGGCATCCCCAAGCTTAGTTGCTTGAGACTTCTTGGACTATGAACTTGAGATGCCTTGGGCATCCCCAAGCTTGAGCTCTTGTGTCTCCTTAATTCCTCTCATATCACAGTTTTTCTAAATCTTAAAAACTTCATCCACATAAAACTCAACAAGGACTCGTGAGATAAGTTAGTATAGATCAATGCAAAACCATGATACATCTCCAATATATCTATAATTTTTTATTGTTCCATGCTATTATATTATCTGTTTTGGATGTTTTATATGCATTAACAAGCTATTTTATATTATTTTTGGGACTAACCTATTAACCTAGGGCCCAGTGCCAGTTCCTGTTTTTTCCCTGTTTTTGAGTTTCGCAGAAAAGGAATACCAAACGGAGTCCAAACGGAATAAAACTTTCGCGATGATCTTTCTTGGACCAGAAGGAAACCAGGAGACTTGGAGATGAAGTCGGAGGAGCCACGAGGCGGCCACAAGGACGGAGGGTGCTCCCAGGGGGGTAGGGCACGCCCCCCACCCTTGTGGGCCCCTTGTGCACCTCCTGACCTAATTCTTTTGCCTATAAATACTCTTATATGCCCAAACCACCAGAGGCATCCACGAAAACACTTTTCCACCGCCGCAACCTTCTGTACCTGTGAGATCCCATCTAGGGGCCTTTTCCGGCGTCCTGCCGGAGGGGGATTCGATCATGGAGGACTTCTATATCAACACCATTGCCCTTCCGATGAAGCGTGAGTAGTTTACCTCAGACCTACGGGGCCATAGCTAGTAGCTAGATGGATTTTTCTCTCTCTTTGATTCTCAATACCACGTTCTCCTCGATGTTCTTGGAGATCTATTCGATGTAATACTTTTTTGCGGTGTGTTTGCTGAGATCCGATGAATTGTGGACTTATGATCAACTTATCTATGAATATTATTTGAATCTTCTCTGAATTCTTTTATGCATGATTTGATATCTTTGTAATTCTCTTCGAACTATCGGTTTGGTTTGGCCAACTAGATTGGTTTTTTTGCAATGGGAGAAGTGCTTACCTTTGGGTTCAATCTTGCGGTGTCCTTTCCCAGTGACAGTAGAGGCAGCATGGCACGTATTGTATTGTTACCATCGAGGATAAAAAGATGGGGTTTTCATCATATCGCTTGAGTTAATTCCTCTACATGATGTCATCTTGCTTAATGCATTACTCCGTTCTTTATGAACTTAATACTCTAGATGCATGCTGGATAGCGGTCGATGTGTGGAGTAATAGTAGTAGATGCAGAATCGTTTCGGTCTACTTGACACGGACGTGATGCCTATATTCATGATCGTTGCCTTAGATATCGTCATAACTTTGCGCTTTTCTATCAATTGCTCGGCAGTAATTTGTTCACCCACCGTAATATTTTCTATCTTGAGAGAAGCCTCTAGTGAAACCTATGGCCCCCGGGTCTTTTTTCCATCATATAATCTTCTACTTTCCAATCTACAAGTTACCGATTTACTATTTTGCAATCTTTTACTTTCCGATCTATAAACCAAAAATACCAAAAATATTTACTTTACCTTTTTATCTATCTCTATCAGATCTCACTTTGCAAATAAACGTGAAGGGATTGACAACCCCTTTATCGCGTTGGGTGCAAGTTGTTGATTGTTTGTGCACGTATTCGGTGACTTATTCATGGTCTCCTACTGGATTGGTACTTTGGTTCTCAAACTGAGGGAAATACTTATCTCTACTTTGCTGCATCACCCTTTCCTCTTCAAGGGAAAAACCAACGCAAGCTCAAGAAGTAACAGGAAGAATTTCTGGCGCCGTTGCCGGGGAGATCTACGCCAAGTCAGGACATACCAAGTACCCATCATAATCTCTCATCTCTTGCATTACATTATTCGCCATTCGCCTCTCGTTTTCCTCTCCCCCACTTCTGAAATGATTTTTAAAAGATTTGCCCTTCTCTTTGCCTTTTCTTTGCTTCTCTTCCGTTCCTCTTTTCCTTTGCCTTTTTATTTGCCTTCTTTTCATTTGCCCTTATGTCTTACTTGGTTTGTTTGCTTGTTCGCGTGGTAAAATTGTGTGTTTATTGAAAAATAGAAACAAAGGTTTATGGATACTCATCCACTTGCTAATCTTTTTAAGAGATCCAATTACGATGAACCTATTGCTAGTGAGTTGAGTGCACTAGATTATCTTTATGAGGTTTTGCTTGAAATTCGTGAATCTGAAAATTGTGATGAAGTGCTAAAAGAAGAAATTTATGAAGTGATTCACGATAGCTCCTTCAATGAAAAGCATGATTGCAATGATGTTATTATAAATTCTATTAATGTCAGTTGTGCTAATAATATGCAAAACCCTAAGCTTGGGGATGCTAATTGTGCTATGTCCACTACTTGTTGCAATGATCATGATTGGGGTGATTTTTCCTATGATCTTGAAAATTTATTTAAGCCCCATGATGAATATGAGATTGATAATAATGTTTGCAATAATATTGAAAGTGGGTTTGGAAGAGTGTCAACTTTAGATCCCACATATTTGGAGAATGTTTGATCTCATGATTTTTTTGATAAAAGTGGGTTTGGAGAGGTCATGACTTTAGTTAATGTTAATCCCACTATTTTGGAAGAGTGTCAACTTCGCATGCATGTGGATTGTGTTAAGAATATGTCATGTGATAGCTATATTGTTGAATTTGCTCATGATCCTACATGTAATTATTATGAGAGAGGATAATATGGTTGTAGAAATTTTCATGTTACTAAATTACCTCTCTTCATATTGAGATTGCTATCGTCTCTTTCTTCTTCCTTGCAAATGCTAGTTTTTTCTTGCCTTGATAATTTGTTTGCCTATAAAATTCCAATGCATAGGAAGTATGTTAGACTTAAATGTGTTTGTCACATGTTTTATGATGATCTCTTTGTGCTTCAATTCTTCTCTTTTATGTGAGCATCATTGAAATTATCAATGCCTAGCTAAAAGGCTTTAAAGAAAAGCGCTTGTTGCGAGACAACCCAATATTTTTCCTTGCTGTTTTGCAATAAATAATTCATCTAGCCTCTGGTTATATGTGGTTTTATGTTTTAATTAGTGTTTGTGCCAAGTAAGACCTTTGGGATGGCTTACGGTGATAGTTGATTTGATCTTGCTGAAAAACAGAAACTTTTGCGTCCAGTCTCAGAATTTTAGTAATTCACTGGAGCATTGAAAAACACTTAATTTGTTATACGAGATTGATATAGAAATTTCCTATGTTGTACTGATTTTTCAGAATTTTTCGAGTTACAGAAGTATTAGAACAATTCGGATCTTCACAGACTGTTCTGTTTTTGACAGATTCTGTTTTCTTTGTGTTGTTTGCTTATTTTGATGAATCTATCGGTAGTATCGGGGGGTATGAACCATGGAAAAGTTGGAATACAGTAGATATTACACCAATATAAGTAAAGAATGAGTTCACAACAGTACCAAAGTGGTGATTTATTTTCTTATACTAACGGAGCTTATGAGATTTTTTGTTAAGTTTTGTGTTGTGAAGTTTTCAAGTTTTTGGGTAAGGATTTGATGGACTATGGAATAAGGAGTGGCAAGAGCCTAAGCTTGGGGATTCCTGAGGCACCCCAAGGTAATATTCAAGGACAACCAAGAGCCTAAGCTTGCAGATGCCCCGGAAGGCATCCCCTCTTTCGTCTTCGTCTATCGGTAACTTTACTTGAGGCTATATTTTTATTCACCACATGATATGTGTTTTGCTTGGAGCGTCTTGTATAATTTGAGTCTTTGCTTTTTAGTTTGCTACAATCATCCTTGATGTACACACCTTTTGAGAGGGGCACGCATGAATCGTGATTTATTAGAATACTCTATGTGCTTCACATATATCTTTTGAGCTAGGCAATTTTGCTCTAGTGCTTCACTTATATCTTTTTAGAGCACGGCGGTGGCTTTATTTTCTAGAAATTATTGAACTCTCATGCTTCACTTATATTATTTTGAGAGTCTTTAAACAGCATGGTAATTTGCTTTGGTTATAAATTTAGTCCTAATATGATAGGCATCCAAGAGGGATATAATAAAAACTTTCATATAAAGTGCATTGAATACTATGAGAAGTTTGATTCCTTATGATTGTTTTGAGATATAAAGATGGTGAAATTAGAGTCATGCTAGTGAGTAATTGTGAATTTGATAAGTACTTGTGTTGAGGTTTGTGATTCCCGTAGCATGCACATATGGTGAACCGTTATGTGATGAAGTCAGAGCATGATTTATTTATTGATTGTCTTCCTTATGAGTGGCGGTCGGGGACGAGCGATGGTCTTTTCCTACCAATCTATCCCCCTAGGAGCATGCGCGTAATACTTCATTTCGATAACTAATAGATTTTTGCAATAAGTATGTGAGTTCTTTATGACTAATGTTGAGTCCATGGATTATACGCACTCTCACCCTTCCACCATTGCTAGCTTCTCTAGTACCGCGCAACTTTCGCCGGTGCCATAAACCCACCATATACCTTCCTCAAAACAGCCACCATACCTACCTATTATGTCATTTCCATAGCCATTCCGAGATATATTGCCATGCAACTTTCCACAGTTCCGTTTATTATGACATATTGCTTTGCATGATCATGTAGTTGACATCATATTTGTGGCAAAGCCACCGTTCATAATTCTTTCATACACGTCACTCTTGATTCATTGCACATCCCGGTACACCACTGGAGGCATTCATATAGAGTCATATTTTGTTCTAAGTATTAAGTTGTAATTCTTGAGTTGTAAGTAAATAAAAGTGTGATGACATTCATTATTAGAGCATTGTTCCATTTGAGGAGAAAGTTGCTGCAGACTATGATTCCCCCACAAGTCGGGATGAGACTCTGGACAAAATAAAATAAAATAAAAGAGGCCAAAAAAAATGAGAGAAGGCCCAAAAAAATGAGAGAAAAGAGAGAAGGGGCAATGTTACTATCCTTTTCCACACTTGTGCTTCAAAGTAGCACCATGATCTTCATGATAGAGAGTCTCCTATGTTGTCACTTTCATATACTAGTGGGAATTTTCATTATAGAACTTGGCTTGTATATTCCAATGATGGGCTTCCTCAAATTGCCCTAGGTCTTCGTGAGCAAGCAAGTTGGATGCACACCCACTTAGTTTTGTTTTTTGATCTTTCATAAACTTATAGCTCTAGTGCATCCGTTGCATGGCAATCCCTACTCACTCACATTGATATCTATTGATGGGCATCTCCATAGCTCGTTGATATGCCTAGTTGATGTGAGGCTATCTCCTTCTTTTTGTCTTCTCCACAACCACCTTCTATTCCACCTATAGTGCTATGTCCATGGCTCACGCTCATGTATTGCGTGAAAGTTGAAAAAGTTTGAGAACATCAAAAGTATGAAACAATTGCTTGGCTTGTCATCGGGGTTGTGCATGATTTAAATACTTTGTGTGATGAAGATGGAGTATAGCCAGACTATATGATTTTGTAGAGATAAGCTTTCTTTGGCCATGTTATTTTGAGAAGACATAATTATCTTGTTAGTATGCTTGAAGTATTATTGTTTTTATGTCAATATTAAACTTTTCTTTTGAGTCATACGAATCTGAACATTCATGCCACAATAAAGAAATTAAATGGATAAATATGTTAGGTAGCATTCCACATCAAAAATTCTGTTTTTATCATTTACCTACTCGAGGACGAGCAGGAATTAAGCTTGGGGATGCTTGATACGTCTCCAACGTATCTATAATTTTTGATTGTTCCATGCTATTATGTTATCTGTTTTGGACGTTTTATATGCATTAACATGCTATTTTATATTATTTTTGGGACTAACCTATTAACCTAGGGCCCAGTGCCAGCTCCTGTTTTTTCCCTGTTTTTGAGTTTCGCAGAAAAGGAATACCAAACGGAGTCCAAACGGAATAAAACATTCGCGATGATCTTTCTTGGACCAGAAGGAAACCAGGAGACTTGGAGATGAAGTCGGAGGAGCCACGAGGCGGCCACAAGGACGGAGGGCGCGCCCCCACCCTTGTGGGGCCCCCGTGCACCTCCTGACCTAATTCTTTCGCCTATATATACTCTTATATGCCCAAACGACCAGAGGCATCCACGAAAACACTTTTCCACCGCCGCAACCTTCTGTGCCCGTGAGATCCCATCTAGGGGCCTTTTCCGGCATCCTGCCAGAGGGGGATTCGATCACGGAGGGCTTCTACATCAACACCATTGCCCTTCCGATGAAGCGTGAGTAGTTTACCTCAGACCTACGAGTCCATAGCTAGTAGCTAGATGGCTTTTTCTCTCTCTTTGATTCTCAATACCACGTTCTCCTCGATGTTCTTGGAGATCTATTCGATGTAATACTTTTTTGCAGTGTGTTTGCCGAGATCCGATGAATTGTGGATTTATGATCAGCTTATCTATGAATATTATTTGAATCTTCTCTGAATTCTTTTATGCATGATTTGATATCTGTGTAATTCTCTTCGAACTATCGGTTTGGTTTGGCCAGCTAGATTGGTTTTTCTTGCAATGGGAGAAGTGCTTACCTTTGGGTTCAATCTTGCGGTGTCCTTTCCCAGTGATAGTAGGGGCAGCAAGGCACGTATTGTATTGTTGCCATCGAGGATAAAAAGATGGGGTTTTCATCATATTGCTTGAGTTAATTCCTCTACATCATGTCATCTTGCTTATTGCGTTACTCCGTTCTTTATGAACTTAATACTCTAGATGCATGCTGGATAGCGGTCGATGTGTGGAGTAATAGTAGTAGATGCAGAATCGTTTCGGTCTACATGACATGGACGTGATGCCTATATTCATGATCATTGCCTTAGATATCGTCATAAGTTTGCACTTTTCTATCAATTGCTCGGCAGTAATTTGTTCACCCACCGTAATATTTTCTATCTTGAGAGAAGCCTCTAGTGAAACCTATGGCCCTCGGGTCTATTTTCCATCATATAATCTTCTACTTTCCAATCTACAAGTTTCCGATCTACTATTTTGCAATCTTTTACTTTCCGATCTATAAACCAAAAATACGAAAAATATTTACTTTACCTTTTTATCTATCTCTATCAGATCTCACTTTGCAAATAACCATGAAGGTATTGACAACCCCTTTATCACGTTTTGTGAAAGTTGTTGATTGTTTGTGCAGGTATTTGGTGACTTGTTCGTGGTCTCCTACTGGATTGATACCTTGGTTCAGAAACTGAGGGAAATACATATCTCTACTTTGCTGCATCACCCTTTCCTCTTCAAGGGAAAAACCAACAAAAGCTCAAGAAGTAGCAAACCTTATCATTTTCTACTGAAACAAATCACTAAAATTATAATTTAACATTGCATACTAAATTCCTCTACATATTTAATACTCTATCCTCAAATAGAACCATGAAACAAGTCAACATATGCAAACAATGCAAACATAACAGCAATCAGTCTAAACAGAATAGTCTGTAAAGAATGCAGCAAGATCCATATTTAATTAACTCCAAAAATTCTGAAAATTTACCGCACTGTAGATAATTTACAATAGCATGCTGTGTCAAAATTTCTAGATTTTATGACATACTGACTTTTCTAGGGAATTTTTGCACTAACAGCAAAGTTTCTGTTTTGAAACAGCAACTCATTCACTTGCAAATTGAGCATGGTAAAAGCTATACATGGCATTTTTATTGAAGTAAAAGATACAAAACTTTATTCTAAATAACATAAATCAAAATTCAACAAAATAAAATAACGCTCCAAGTAAAACACATATCATGTGACGAATAAAAATATAGTCCCATGTGAGGTTACCGATAATGTTGAAGACGAAAGAGGGGATGCCTTCCGGGGCATCCCCAAGCTTAGTTGCTTGGGTCTTCCTTGAATATTACCTTGGGGGTGCCTTGGGCATCCCCAAGTTTAGGGTCTTTCCACTCCTTATCCTCCTCCTATCGATATCTTACCCAAAACTTGAAAACTTCAATCACACAAAACTTAACGGAACTTCGTGAGATGGGTTAGTATGATAAAGAGCAAATCATTCACTTTGGTACTGTCAAAACAAGATCCAAAATTGTTCTCACATAAATCCTACTGTAGTCTATCATTTCCACAATTTATATCACTTAATATAAGCTATGTAAATGCTAAAACAAGCAAACTATGCAAACAAGGCAGATTCTGTCAAAAACAGAACAGTCTGTAATTATCTGAACAATCAGCAAACTTATGCAACATTAAAAATTCTGAAAAATTAGGACAACGTGGGCAATTTGTATATAAATCATGTATAAAAAATTCAGAAGCTTTGGAAGCTTTGGTGATTTTTGAGAATTTCTGCACTGGGAGCAAAAGTTTCTATTTTTGCACAGAATCAAGTCAACTATCAACCACACTATCCCAAAGGCTTTACTTGGCACATTATTGAAAGAAAACATAAAAAACATGACTACTACAGTAGCTTAATCATGTGAAGACACAAAAACAGTAGGTAAAAGTGTTGGGTTGTCTCCCAACAAGCACTTTTCTTTAATGCCTTTAAAGCTAGGCATGATGATTTCAATGATGCTCACATAGAAGATAAAGATTGAAACACAAAGAGAGCATCATGAAGCATATGGCTAGAACATTTAAGTCTAACCCACTTCCTATGTAGAGGGATTTTGTGAGCAAACAATTTATGGGAACAAGAATCAACTTGCATAGGAAGGCAAAACAAGCATAGCTTCAAAACTTTCAACACATAGAGAGGAAACTTGATATTGTTGCAACATGTAAAAGCATATGTTCCTCTCTCATAAAAAATTTCAGTAGCATCATGAATGAATTCAACAATATAACTATCACATAAAGCATACCTTTCATGATCCACAAGCATGGAAATTTTATTACTCTCCACACAAGAAAATTTCTTCCCATCAATAATGGTGGGAGCAAACTCAACAAAATAGCTATCATGAGATACTTGATTGGCATAATCCAATGGAAAATAAAAATCATGATGACAAGTTTCATAGTTATTCTTTATAGCATACATGTCATCACAATAATCATCATAAATAGGAGGCATGCTTTCATCATAATAAATTTTCTCATGAAAACTTGGGGGACTAAAAATATCATCTTCATCAAACATAGCATCCCCAAGCTTGTGGCTTTGCATATCATTAGCATCATGTATATTCATAGAATTCATACTAATAGCATTGCAATCATGCTCATCATTTGTGCCAAACATTTTATGAAATTCTTCTTCTATCAATTGAGCACAATTTTCAGAATCCTTATTTTCAAGAAAGACATTATAAAGATGCATAATATGAGGCAACCTCAAATCCATTTTTTTTCTTTTATAAAACCAAACTAGTGATAAAACAAGAAACTAAAAGATTCAATTGCAAGATCTAAAGATATACCTTCAAGCACTCACCTCCCCGGCAACGGCGCTAGAAAAGAGCTTGATGTCTACTACACAACTTGTTCTTGTAGACACGTGTTGGGCCTCCAAGCGCAGAGTTTTGTAGGACAGTAGCAATTTTCCCTCAAGTGGATGACCTAAGGTTTATCAATCCATGGGAGGCATAGGATGAAGATAGTCTCTCTCATGCAACCCTGCAACCAAATAACAAAGAGTCTCTTATGTCCCCAACACACCCAATACAATGGTAAATTGTATAGGTGCACTAGTTCGGTGAAGAGATAATGATAAAAGTGTAGTATGGATAGTAGATATGAGTTTTTGTAGTGCGAACAATAAAAAACAGCAAGGTAGTAAATAGTAAAACGAAGCACAAACAGTATTGCAATGATAGAAAATGAGGCCTAGGATACATACTTTCACTAGTGCAATCTCTCAATAATGCTAACATAATTGGATCATATGATTATACCTCAAAGTGCAATAAAGAATCACTCCCAAGTTCCTATTAGCGGAGAACATAAGATAGAAATTGTTTGTAGGGTATGAAACCACATCAAAGCTATTCTTTTTGATCGATCTATTGGGCTATTCCAATAAGTGTCACAAACAACCCTAGAGTTCGTACTAAAATAACACCACATGACACACATCAACCAACTCTAATGTCACCTAGATACTCCAATGTCACCACAAGTATCCATGAGTTAATTATACGATATGCATCAAACAACTTCATAATCATAATATTCACTCCACACAAAGAACTATAAGGAGACCCCAAAGTTTCTATCGGAGAAAAGATAATGAAAACGTGCATTAACCCCTATGCATAGATTACCCCAATGTCACCTCGGGAATCCGCAAGTTGAGTGCCACAACATACATCAAGTGAATCAATATGATACCCCATTGTCACCTTGAATATTCATTATGCAAGACATACATCATGTGTTCCCAAATCTGAATATTCAATCCGACAATAACAAAACTTCAAAGGAAAAAGATTCAATTCATCACAACAAGGATAGAGAGGGGAGAAACATCATATGATTGATACGTCTCCAACGTATCTATAATTTTTGATTGTTCCATGCTATTATATTATCTATTTTGGATGTTTTATATGCATTAATATGCTATTTTATATTATTTTTGGGACTAACCTATTAACCTAGAGCCCAGTGCCAGTTTCTGTTTTTTCCCTGTTTTTGAGTTTTACAGAAAAGGAATATCAAACGGAGTCCAAACGGAATAAAACTTTCGCAATGATTTTTCTTGGACCAGAAGACACCTATGAGACTTGGAGAGAGGGTTAGAAGACCTACGAGGCGACGACAAGCCGCCAGGGCGCGCCCTAGGGGGGGCGCCACCTGGCTTGTGGACCCCCTAGAGACCTTCTAACCCTAATCCTTGGCCTATATATTCCCAAATATTCCATTATCAACAGAAGCATCCACAAAAATACTTTTCTGCCGCCACAAGCCTCTGTTCCCGTGAGATCCCATCTTAGGGCCTTTTCCGGTGATCTGCCTGAGGGGGATTCGATCACGGAGGGCATCTACATCAACCCTATTGCCCTTCCGATGAAGCGTGAGTAGTTTGTCAAGATCCGATGAATTGTGGATTTATGATCAGATTATCTATGAATATTATTTGAATCTTCTCTGAATTCTTATATGCATGATTTCATATCTTTGTATTTCTCTTCGAAGTATCGGTTTGGTTTGGCCAACTAGATTGGTAGTTCTTGCAATGGGAGAGGTGCTTAGTTTTGGGTTCAATCTTGCGGTGTCATCACCCAGTGACAAAGTAGGGGTAGCGAGGCACGTATTTGTATTGTTGCCATCAAGGATAAAAAGATGGGGTTTTCATCATATTGCTTGAGTTTAGCCCTCTACATCATGTCATCTTACTTAAGGCATTACTCTGTTACTTAAGGCATTACTCTGTTCTTTATGAACTTAATATTCTATATGCAGGCAGGAGTCGACTGATGTGTGGAGTAATAGTAGTAGATGAAGAATCGTTTCGGTCTACTTGACACGGACGTGATGCCTATATGCATAATCATTGCGTTGGATATCATCATAACTTTGCGCTTTCCTATCAATCGCTCGACAGTAATTTGTTCACGCACCATATTATTTTCCTTCAAGAGAGAAGCCTCTAGTGAAACCTATGGCCCCCGGGTCTATTTTCCATTATATATTTTCAGATCTATAAACCAAAAATACCAAAAATACCTTGCTGCAATTTATTTACTTTTACTTTGTTTTTTGTTTTAGTAATCTTTTATATCTATCTCTATCAAATCTCATCCTTGCAAGTGACCGTGAAGGGATTGACAACCCCTTTATCGCGTTGGGTGCAAGTGTTTGATTGTTTGTGCACGTGCATAAATTGGGGACTTGCTTGTACCTCCTACTGGATTGATACCTTGGTTCTCAAAACTGAGGGAAATACTTATCTCTACTTTGCTGCATCACCCTTTCCTCTTCAAGGGAAAAACCAACGCAAGCTCAAGAAGTAGCAGGAAGAATTTCTGGCGCCGTTGCCGGGGAGGTCTACATCAAGCCTACCAAGTACCCATCATAAACTCTCATCTCTTGCATTACATTATTTGCCATTTGCCTCTCGTTTTCCTCTCCCCCACTTCTAAAATGATTTTCAAAAAAATACAAAAAGATTTGCCTTATTATTTGCCTTCTTTTTGTTTGTCTCTATGTCTTACTTGGTTTATTTTCTTGTTCGCTTGGCATAATTGTGTATTTATTCAATTCAGATACAAAAAGTTTATGGATCCTCATCCACCTGCTAATATTTTTAAGAGATCCAATTATGATGAACCAGTTGCTAGTGAATTGTGTGCACTAGATTATCTTTATGAAGTTTTGATTGAAATTCGTGAATCTGAAAATTGTGATGAAGTGTTAAAAGAAGAAATTTATGAAGTGATTCACGATAGCTCCTTGAATAAAAAGCATGATTACAATGATGTTATTATAAATCCTATTAATGTCAATTGTGCTAATAATATGCAAAACCGCAAGCTTGGGGATGCTAATTTTACTATGTCCACTACTTGTTGCAATGATCATGATTGGGGTGATTTTTCTTATGATCTTGAAAATTTATTTAAGCCTCATGATGAATATGTTTGCAATAATATTGAAAGTGGGTTTGGAAGAGTTTCAACTCTGGGTACTAACGATCCCACTACTTTGGAGTATGATCAATCTTATGAAATTTTTGATAAAAGTGGGCTTGGAGAGGTCGTGACTTTAGTTAATGTTAATCCCACTATTTTGGAAGAGTGACAACCCTGCATGCATGTGGATCATCTAGAGAATATGTTATGTGATAGCTATATTGTTGAATTTGAGTATGATTCCACACGTAATTATTATGAGAAAGGAAAATATTGTGGTAGAAATTTTCATGTTATTAAATTACCTCTCGTAACTGTTCAAGATATCTTCCGATATTCCGATAAATCGGCCGATTTATCGCTTAACGGTGTCTGACCGATAAGTCAGCCGATATGGTGATAAATCGGTCGATATGCCGATAGACTGGCCGATTTACCCCTTATCATGGGTCGACCGATAAGTTCCCGATAAGCGATATCCCCAACATTGCCTCTTGTTATGTTGAGATTGCTATTGTTTATTTCTTCTTCCTTGCATATGCTAGTTTTTTCTTGTCTTGATAATTTGTTTGCCTATAAAATGCCTATGCATATAAAGTATATTAGACTTAAACGTGCTTTTCACATGCTTTATGATGTTCTCTTTGTGCTTCAATTCTTGTTTTTCATGTGAGCTTCATTAAAATTATCAATGCCTAGCTAAAAGGCTTTAAAGAAAATCGCTTGTTGGGAGACAACCCAATATTTTTATTTTCTTTTTTTATATAATTTACACACTATTACTTCTGTAGTAATTGTGTTTAGGTGTTTTAATTAGTGTTTGAGCCAAGTAAGACCTTTGGGATGGTCTATGGTGATAATTGACTTGATCTTGCAGAAAAACAGAAACTTTTGCGCCTAGTCCAGGAATATTATAAATTCACAGAAGCGTGAATTGGATCTGAATTTTTTACACAAGATTGATATACAAATTGTCCAGATTTTCCTAATTTTTCAGAATTTTTAGAGTTACATAAGTATGCGAGATTGCCAGATTGCTACAGAGTGTTCTGTTTTTGACAGATTCTGTTTTCTTTGTGTTGCTTATTTTGATGAATCTATGGGTAGTATCGGGGGGTATGAGCCATGGAGAAGTTGGAATACAGTAGATATTACACCAATATAAATAAATAATGAGTTCACAACAGTACCAAAAGTGGTGATTTATTTTCTTATACTAACGGATCTCATGAGTTTTCTGTTGAGTTTTGTGTTGTGAAGTTTTCCAGTTTTGGGTAAAGATTTGATGGACTAAGGAATAAGGAGTGGCAAGACCCTAAGCTTGGGGATGCCCAAGGCACCCCAAGGTAGTATTCAAGGATAACCAAGAGCCTAAGCTTGGGGATGCCCCGGAAGGCATCCCCTCTTTCGTCTTCAATCCATCGGTAAATTTACTTGAGGCTATATTTTTATTCACCACATGATATGTGTTTTGCTTGGAGCGTCTTGTATGATATGAGTCTTTGATTTTTAGTTTGCCACAATCATCCTTGCTACACACATCTTTTTGAGAGGGACACGCTTAAATCGTGAATTTATTAGAATACTCTTTGTGCTTCACTTATATCTTTTGAGCTAGGCAATATGCTCTAGTACTTCCCTTATATCTTTTTGGAGCACGGTGGTGGTTTTATTTTATAGAAATTGTTGAACTCTCTTGCTTCACTTATATTATTTTGAGAGTCTCTAAACATCATGGTAATTGGCTTAGGTTATGAATTTAGTCCTAATATAATTGGCAGCCAAGAGGGATATAATAAAAACTTTCATATAAAGTGCATTGAATACTATGAGAAGTTTGATTCCTTGCATATTGTTTTGAGATATAAAGATAGTGATATTAGATTCATGCGAGTGAGTAATTGTGGATTGGTAGAAATACTTGTGTTAAAGTTTGTGAGTCCCGTAGCATGCACGTATGGTGAACCGTTATGTGACGAAGTCGAAGCATGATTTATTTATTGATTGCCATCCTTTGTGTGGAGGTCGGGATCGCGCGATGGTTAACTCCTACCAACCCTTCCCCTAGGGGCATGCGTCTAAAACTTTGTTACGATAGCTAATAAAATTTTGCAATAAGTATGTGAGTTATTTATGACTAATGTTGAGTCCATGGATTATACACACTCTCACCCTTCCACCTTTGCTAGCCTCTCTAGTACCGCGCAACTTTCGCCGGTGCATTAAACCCACCATATACCCTTCCTCAAAATAGCCACCATACCCCCAAAGACAAACACTGCCTGCGTGTGGCCCAAACATATGAATGGAGAGGTGTGTTTGAATACACAATGGAACAACTTTGTTGTGGTACCGTGATTTTGAACCAGAAATCCCCACACTGAGAGAGGGTTAGTTGACGATGCATATGTATGTCACACCACACTTCAAGCCGATGACGGGGATTCATGCATGCATGCGTGCATAGTATGTGCTCAAACTTAATTAGGTCTGAATCTCACCATGACCTATACTACGATAACACGAACCAAAGGAAGAATACGCCATGGTAACCTATCTTGTTGTCGGTCAAGGTGATCATGGATGTCCAAGCGGGCCCACGAATATATAGGCTTGTCGCCGATAACCACGCGAGGGAGTGTACCATTCGAAGACAACCACTACAGGCATATGTATGGAGGTGATGCGTGCATGCATGTTTGAATACCATTTCACAACATTGATGTGGCGCATGCGTCGAAAATCGTACAGTCCCCACACAGAGCGAGATCGGTTCATGACGTGTCGTGGTACTAGCCACTTCGACTCGATGGGAGGGATTCATGCATACACTTGCATGTGTGTGCTCAAACTGTATCATGTCATCCCAGAGCATGACCTATATATATACCGTATTACAAACAAAAAAATAATCCCCTCCTAAGTCAAATTAACCTCTCTCGTTGTCAGGCAAAGTAGTGATGGACCAAGCGGGCCCACAGATGGAAAGCATCGATATCGCTGATAACTGCTTAAGTGGGTGCGAGAGGACAACCACCATCGCTTTGCATGTCGGCCAAACATATGTTGAATACCCAAAATGCACAACTTTGATGTGGCACATGCCTCGAAAACCGTAAAGTCCCCACACAGAGCGAGGTTCATGAAGCGTACTACATATGATGGTCCCCTTCCCCCTCTTCGACGCATACTATATGCTCCTACCGTAATACAACCCAAAAAGAATCCTCCTTGATGGGGAAATTAATTAACCTCTCCCGATGTAGGTCAAAGTGATGCATGCATCGATGATTACCTCGTGGGCCCACAGATGGAAGCGTCACATGTGAGTGTCCTAGGATAACCACCGCCTACATGCATGTGGCCCAAAGAGGTGTTGTGTGATGTTTGAATAGCCAATTTCAAAACTTTGATGTGGCACGTGCCTCGAAAACCGAAAAGTCCCGACACTGAGTGAGGTGTACTTGTTCACGGACGCGTACGTATAGTATATATGCTAGTCCCCTCCCACCTCTTCGACCCGTACTATATATATACTCCCACCATTACACAAACAAAAAAGATTCTACCTTGCTGGTCAAATTAACCTCACTGCCGGCTGTTCGTCAAAGTGATGGATGACGACCTCGCGGGCCCACAGAAAGCGTCACACGCGAGTATCGAGTGTCGTGTAGGACAACCATCGACTGCATGTGGCCAAAACATGTATGTATGAAAGGGTTGTGTAATGTTTTAAATAACGAATTCACGACTCTGATGTGGCACCTGCCTCACAAAATGGCCAACCCACACGGTGGCTCACGACTCGTAGTGTACTGCGAGCCACCCGCCACCCCCCAGACGCACACACACACACACACACCACGAATCCACCGCAACTACGATGCATGTTAAATTATCCCGCGGTGAATATATGTTACCAAGGGAGGGACGTTTTAATTTAAAAAAATAGAGATCATTAAGACATTTTAGTGCATTGATTGATTTTCTAGGGGTATAATGTGCAAAAATCAAATTTGAGCTACATGCACACGTGACAGTGCACCTGAATGGATTGCAAAAACACATGTGTCTCACTGGGTGCATGTTTACTCCCCATGCAAGAAATTTCAAACATTGAGAATCTTGATTTTTAAATTCTAGTACATCTAAAACTTATTTTAAATTCATGAAACTTATCATCTTGTCATATGGACACCAATACAAAGTGGCATTGTACTTTTTTTTGTCAAATTTGAGACCAGTTTTGATGTAATCTTTATCTTCTTATAAACGGGAGATTATTAATAATTGGGAACCAATATCCCAAACGGATTATTTATTCGAACCGTGAGCGTTAGACCAACAATGGATACGTGCCATGCTTCGGTTAAGCAATAAAGCGGCAGCATTAATCATCACAATAGAAAAACAATATACATGCCACCACGCGACCCGTGTGCCGTGCGAGCAGGCATGAGTTGACGGGACGCATGCGAGCAGTCCACCGTGCAGGCAGACCGGGAGGCGTGCGTGCAGGTGTGTGAATTGACAGGAGGCGTGCTCGCTGCACAGTCAACGGGAGGCGTGCGAGTAGCTGTGTGAACCGACGGTAGGCATGCCAGTAGTCCGGTGCGCATGCTCACCGGGAGGCGAACCAGCGGTTTGACCGCCGCCCGCCTCTCTCCCACTACAACATATTAATGGCGCGCCCGAGCGGCCGCACCCCCCATCCTCGCCACACACACAATCCTCTCTCTCCGCTTGCATCCTCGACGCCGCTCTCAGTCCTCAAAGCCGTCAGTGTATGAGGATGCTGCCGAAGCGCCCCATCGGAGGGAGTGGTGACGCCGGCTGATGCGGAGCATCCTTCGGTCGTCCCCATGGACCTACCACCGTCTCACCAAGTGCCAAGAGGACCTATGACACGAGCACGAGCTAGAGCTCTCGAGACTGAGGTGACTTCTTTCATTAGTGATATTACATTTGATCCACTCGAGACCTGGCTACTACCTAAGTCCGGAATGTTGTGCATGATCAGGTACCAAGAAGGCCCTCCCGAAGATGGACGTGAAGACGGACAAGTCCCCAAGTTCACGGATGAAGAGAAACGACGAAAGGATCCGAAGAGGTCTCCAGGACCCGGACATCCGGCCCCAAGCCCTGGACATCCAGCCCCTAGAGCATCTACCACAGCAGCCGCCCAGCCGCCAAGTACCTACAAGCCCCGGACATCCGGCCTCAGCCCGGACATCCGGCCAAGCCCGGAAATCCGGCGCCCTCAATCCAGAGAGCACCTGGACGGCGCCTGGCCAGCCCGGACGTCCGGACCAAGAACCCGGACATCCGGCATCTCGGGAAGGCCCGGACATCCGGCCCGACGCCCGGACGTCCGACCTCCCCTGTATGCGCACAGTGTAAGGGCCCGAGGCCCATGTACCACTTCGCCCCAAGACTATATATACTCCTCCTCCTCCCTCTTTCTAGGGTTAGCAAAGGATTAGCTCAATTTAGAGATAGAGCTTTGCTCATCCACTTGGTTACTTCTCCATCAGAGTTCACGACCTCTACGGAGAAGATCCCCCAAGCGGATTCAAGACCCCTAACGGGAAGACCTCAAGACCTCCTCACGGAGAAGAACTAGTTACCGTTTGTATCATCCTTTGTTGATCGTGGATCGTGTATCTCTTTGTGTTACGAGGATCTAGCACATGTGTAATCGAATCTTGTTGGTTTGAGTGATTTCTCTTGTTTTTCCCTCATGTTTCTCCTCGTGTTCTTCGTAGGATCCGCTCCAATCGTGAAAGATCGGTCCACCCTACATCATCTTGGTATCATGAGCCTAGGTTGATCACGATTTTGGAGCCCCAACCCTTGTTTTCTAGCCTAATTTTGTTGTGTTCTTCCCCAATTTCGAAAATCCCCACAAAAATAGCCCCCAAAATTTTTTGTGATTTGTTGGTGTGATGAAGTTTTGTTGGATTTGATCTGAGGATTTCATGTGTTGCAAGTAGATCTAGCTTTCCCCCATCTTTTCCCCAATTTCCATCCACAAAATCTCCCAAATTTTGCCCTGATTTTGCCTTTTCCACGCGGATTTCTTCGAGTTCGTCCACGGATCCAGAGCCCGGACATCCGGCCACCCCGGAAATCCGGCCCTGAAGCCCGGACATCCGGCCCCTGACAGCATCACTTCCATCCACCGCTCCGTTTCCTGCCTAACTTTCGCCAAATTTTGCTCCGGTGCCCACGTACACTTCCGCATACCCACTTACAATTCCGCATACCACCACCGCTTTCCGCAAACTCCACCACTTACCCGCCACCAACTCCGACAATTTTGACACGTTTTGTTTTGAGAATTTGAGTTGCGGTTTCCGTTTCCTAACGCATTTCGGCAACTTAGGGACGGTTTGACATCAACATCACCACCGCTCATCTTCGCCACGGACTCGTCATCGACAACAACCGCTCAACAATTTTGCCTATCTTGCCTATCGAGACTAGCCTTTGAGTATTGCCGGCAACGTCACTTGTGCACATTCGTGATCATACTTCCCATAGCATACATACCATATCATCTTGGTACATATCTTGGTATCATCTCTTGTGTCACAAGGTTGTCGTAGCATACGCAATTGCTATCTTGGTTCGTGAAGTTTTGCATGAGAAAAGAGCTCAAAAGAGAAAGAGCCAACCAAGCTTTTAAGCAAAAGGGAAAGATAAGCAAAGAGCTTTTAAGCAAGAACCATAGCATCATACAACACTAAGATTGTCATACTCGATCATCTTGGATCATATCATCGGATTACCATACATATAGCATACTTGGGATAGAAGTCGTTGCATTTTTGCTTAGTAGGTCTTGCACAAGTTCCGTATCCGCCTATTGTGCAATCGTGCTAGCGTCTCTCTAGAGTTGTGCAACAAGAGCATTTTGGTGGATTCCACATTTGCCGCTCATTTTTGGTTGCACGACCCCATTTATCTATTTGCGTGTGTGTTTCCGTGTAACACTACTTGCTTGGTCTACTTGTTGCATTTGCAAATTTGTGAATCTTTTCCAACATTATTGAGGCTCACTAACAATTGCATCAAATTTTGTGCCACCATCCTAACCGAGCTCCACCATAAGCTTTTATTTGTGTAGGTGTGAGAAACCGACAAGAATTGGTACCAATTGTGCTATTTCCTTGTTCCACATTTGAGTGATCATTAATCCATCTTCAACATCGGTCAAGGTACATTTGGTATAAGTTCTTCTCTTTCTCCCACTCACATATTTGCTTGGAATGATGGATAGGCCAAGTTCTTCTACCAACCCACTCTTCATCGAGCAAGACGACGACATGACCTCCTACATCACCAAGAGCCACCTTTTTGGTGCACAACGAGCTTTGCATCAAGAACAACAAGCAATGAGCGACCGCATCGACAATCTCGCCACCGACTTACGCCTCTCCGAACAACGCACAAGAGACTACTTTAACAACAAGCTCGACGAACAAAAACAAGAGAGCAATGCAAGAATGGACGAGATTCGTTCCTTGTTGGTCAACCGCTCTTCTACTTCGTCATCCTACTCAAGACGGAGCCACTCAAGTCGACACTCCTCCGACAACTGAAGTACACCAACGTCGAACACTCTTCACCAAGCCGTGCGCCAAGACCGTCAAGCAAACCGCAATCCTCTACACGGAACCGATTCTCAAGAGCAACTTCTTCCGCAAGAACATCGACATCGCCAAAACCAAGCTACCTTTGCGCAAGCACAAGAACGGCAACGTCAACGCCAACAAGAGGAAGAACGAGCACGCCTACACCAAGACGAGCAAGATGTCGAGGCACAACGTCAAGAACAACTACGGCGAGAAGCTCAAGCACTTGAGGCGCAACGTGCCCTCCACGACACAAGTCGCGCCGTTGCCACACGCAACCGCCATAGGCGTGAACAAGAAGAAGCACTTCGCGAAGAAGTTCAAGAGAGGGTTTATCAATCACGGTTGCACCGACAAGTTCCACAAGCTCCTCCTCAAGCTCGACAAGCTCCTCCACAAGCTCGACAAGAACCTCAAGTTCAACAAGAGCAACAAGACAATGGAAATCCTCCACGACAAGAGCAAGTTGAGGGAGACAATCCTCCTCGTCAAGGACGTCATCACCCTCGACCTCAACACAATGAAGAGCAACGCTACGGCAAGCTAAAGTTCACCATGCCCAAGTTCTCCGGAAGCAATGATCCCGAAGAGTACCTTTCATGGGCATTGAAGGTTGACAAAATCTTCCGCTTGCACAACTATGAGGAAGAGAAGAAGATCGCTATGGCATCCATTGAGTTCCAAGACTAGGTCCTCATATGGTGGGAACAAGTCATTGAGCACCGTGAGGCAAGAGGTGAACCACCCATCACAACTTGGGCGCAAATGAAGGATGTCATGAGAGCACGTTTTGTGCCAACCTACTACAACCGCGACCTCTTCAAGAAACTCCAACTCCTCAAGCAAGGAACCAAGAGCATTGAAGAGTACTACAAGGAAATGGAGATTGCCATAATACGAGCCAATGTCACGGAAGATGATGAGCAAACTATGGCACGTTTCTTGAATGGACTCAATCATCCTATCAAGAAGATCGCCGACTTCCAACCATACTCAAACCTCATTGAGCTAGTGCATCAAGCTACCAAGGCGGAACGTCAAGTGCAAGATGACTTCAAGTATGCCAAGTTCTCATCCAAGTCCTATGGAATCTCCAACACCCAAGCTTCAACGACTCCAACACCGTCTACCTCAACCAAGCCTTCTGCAAGCAACGGCGACAAGTCCAATTACAAGAAAACTTCGACAACCTCAAGCCGTCCTCCTACTCCAAGCAACTTCAAGCCGAGAGCTTCATCATCTACAATTCCACCGAATGAGACCGTCAAGACAAGTTCCATCAAATGCTTCACATGCGGCGGCCGAGGCCACAAGTCCTTCGAATGTACCAACAAGAGCACCATGATCTTCAACGATGATGGTACATACGACTCCATGAGTGAAGGCGAAATGGAAGCCCTTGAGCAAGTGGCCATGCACCGGCAAGTGAACGACGATGAAGATGATAAAGTCTTTTGTGACGAAGATCCGAGCCCCGCTCTTGTTGTCTCCAAGGTCTTGACTCTTCAACATCAACAAGAAGAAGACCAAAGATGACATATCTTCCACACCAAGGCCGGCATCAATGGAAGGTCCGTGAAGGTCATCATCGATGGAGGAAGTTGTCATAACTTGGCAAGTGAAGAACTATGCTCCAAGCTCCAATTAGTCAAGATGAAGCACCCGCATCCTTACAAGGTTCAATGGCTAAGTGACTCCGGCACTATCCAAGTCGAGCATATGGTGCAAGTTTCCTTCAAGATCGGAGCATACGAAGACACTTTGGAGTGTGATGTTGTTCCGATGTCCGTTTGCCACCTCCTTCTTGGATGACCATGGCAATTTGACCAAGGCGTCATCCACAACGGGCGAACAAATCACTATAGCTTCAAGATGAAAGGAAAGGAGTACGTGCTACGACCTATGTCTCCTATCTAGTGATCGCCGACAAGCAAGCCACCCATCATGGAGAGAATAGTGAGAGAGCGAACCACCATAAAGAGAGTGAGCGCCACAAGCCCAAATCGAGTGCCTCCACGATGAGCGACAAGAAAAACCTACTCCTCTTTGCCACCAAACGTGAGATGAGATAAGTGTGTGAGAACCCATCAAGTGTTATGCACTATGTCCTTTTGTGCAAGGACGAGGCACCAAAAACTAACACCTCTCACAATCTCCCTTTAGTGTTATCTTCTCTATTGCAGGAATTCCAAGATATTTTCCCCGACGAGCTACCTCCGGGTCTACTTCCTCTTCGAGGCATCGAACACCGCATCGACCTCATCCCCGGAGCACCTCTTCCTAACAAGGCTCCCTACCGCGTCAACCCCGAGGAAACCAAGGAGATCCAACGGCAAGTACAACAACTCATCGACAACGGCCATGTACGAGAAAGCTTGAGTCCTTGTGCCATACCGGTAATCCTTGTTCCCAAGAAAGATGGTACATATTGCATGTGTTCCGATTGTCGTCCTATCAATGCTATCACCGTGCGTTATCGTTACCCCATTCCACGCCTAGATGATATGCTAGATGAGCTTAGCGGAGCCACTATTTTCTCTAAAATTGATCTTAAAAGTGGCTACTATCAAATACGAATACAAGAAGGTGATGAATGGAAAACCGCATTTAAGACCAAATTTGGCTTATATGAATGGCTTGTTATGCCAATGGGTTTATCCGAAGCACCCGGTACTTTCATGCGAGTCATGCATTTTGTTCTTAGGCCCTACATTGGTGTATTTGTTGTGGTCTACTTCGACGATATTCTTGTCTTTAGCAAATCTCTCAAAGATCATGTCACCCATCTTAGAACCGTGTTGCAAACTCTTAGAAAAGAGCGCCTTTATGCTAATATGGACAAATGCCTTTTTGGTGTTGATAAGCTTGTTTTCTTGGGTTTCGTTGTGTCTTATAAGGGTGTTCATGTAGATGAATCTAAGATAAATGCTATTAAAACTTGGCCCCAACCAACAAACTTGCAACAAGTGCGTAGTTTCATCGGCTTAGCCGGATTCTATCGTCGATTCGTGAAGGATTTTAATACCATTGCTTCCCCTTTACATGCTTTGAGTAAGAAGAATGCACCCTTTGTTTGGGGACCATCTCAAGATACCGCATTTAATGAACTTAAGAATTTGCTTACTCATGCTCCCGTGCTTGCATTACCCAACTTTGACAAAACTTTTTAAGTTCATTGTGATACTAGTGGTAATGGCATAGGAGGTGTGTTAACGCAAGAAAAGCGCCCCATAGCTTACTTTAGTGAGAAACTTTCCAGAGTGCAACTCAATTATCCCATCTATGACAAAGAGCTATATGCTTTAGTGCGAGTTTTGCGTGAGTGGGAACATTACTTCGCCCTCATGAATTTGTCATTCATACCGACCATGAAACGCTTAAGTTACTCAAGGGTCAAACTAAGTTGAACAAGCGTCATGCTAAGTGGAGTGAGTTCATTGAGTCGTTTCCTTATGTCATCAAGTATATCAAAGGTAAGAAAAATGTTGTGGCGGACGCGCTTTCCCGCAAATGCATGCTTGTTACCCAACTTGAATTGAATGTCATTGGTTTTGAGCACATAAAAGACTTGTATGCGCATGATCCTACTTTTGCTATTCCTTATGCCAAATGTTTGACGCATACGTCTTGGGAACGCTATTACATAAAAGATGATTATCTTATGACAGCTACCAAATTGTGTATCCCCGAGTCTTCTCTTTGTTTGCTCCTTTTACAAGAATCCCACGGAGGCGGACTAATGGGACACTTTGGACGAGACAAGACATTCGCTACGCTCTCCAAGAACTACTTTTGGCCCAAGATGTCCCGCGACGTCTCGCGCTTCACCAACCGATGCTCTACATGCCGCAAAGCTAAGTCCAAAGCTCAATCTCATGGTCTTTATATGCCTCTACCAATTCCGTACCACCCATGGGAAGATATTAGCATGGATTTTGTGCTTGGTTTGCCTAGAACTAAAAATGGAAAGGATTCCGTGTTTGTTGTTGTGGACCGATTCTCTAAAATGGCACATTTCATACCATGCAACAAGATAGACGATGCTTCACATGTTGCAAATCTTTTTTGTAGGGAAATCTTGTGCCTACATGGAGTACCAAAGACGATTGTCTCGGACCGCGACGTCAAGTTCTTGAGATACTTTTGGAAGACCTTATGCACCAAGCTTGAAATCAAGCTCTTGTTCTCTTCGGCATACCATCCTCAAACCGATGGCCAAACGGAGGTGACAAACCGAATGCTCTCCACTCTACTATGTGTGTTGATCAAGAAGAACATCAAGGAGTGGGAGGAGTGCCTACCCATCGCTGAGTACGCCTATAACCGCGCAAGACATTCGACTACCGGCAAGTCCCCCTTCGAGGTCGTCCATGGTTTCAACCCGTTGTCCCCATTGGACATTCTTCCTCTACAACTACAAGAGCGCACCAACATGGATGCGAGTGCCCTAGTGAACTACCTCAAGAGGATGCATGAAGATACAAGGCACACTATCGAGCGCCAAGTACAATGACTCGCGACCAAGCTCAACATCAACAAACAACCCATGGTATTCAACATTGGAGATCTTGTGTGGCTACACCTTCGTAAGGACTGCTTCCCCAACGAACGCAAGTCCAAACTTCTACCACAAGCCGATGGACCCTTTAAGGTGCTTGAACGCTACAACAACAACGCCTACAAGATCGACATCCCACTTGACAAGTACACCGTGAGCGACATCTTCAACATCAAAGATCTCTCTCCCTACCATGGTGATGAGGATTTCGATCCGAGGTCGGATCTTTCCCAAGGGAGGGGAGATGATGCGAAGCATCCTTGGGTCATCCCCAAGGACCTACCACCGTCTCACCAAGTGCCAAGAGGACCTATGACACGAGCATGAGCTAGAGCTCTCAAGACCGAGGTGACTTCTTTCCTTAGTGATATTACATTTGATCCACTCGAGACATGGCTACTACCTAAGTCCGGAATGTTGTGCATGATCAGGTACCAAGAAGGCCCTCCCGAAGATGGACGTGAAGATGGACAAGTCCCCAAGTTCACGGATGAAGAGAAACGACGGAAGGATATGAAGAGGTCTCCAGGACCCGGACATCTGGCCCCAAGCCCAGGACATCCGGCCCCTGGAGCATCTACCACAGCAGCCGCCCAGCCGCCAAGTACCTACAGGCCCTGAACATCCGGCCTCCGGCCCGGAAATCCAGCGCCCTCAATCCAGAGAGCACCAGGACGGCGCCTGGCCAGCCTGGACGTCCGGCCCGAGAACCCGGACATCCGGTGTCTCGGGAAGGCCGGGACATCCGGCCCGACGCCCGGACGTCCGGCCTCCCCTATCTGTGCACAGTGTAAGGGCCCGACGCCCATGTACCCCTTCACCCCCAAGACTATATATACTCCTCCTCCTCCTCCCTCTTTCTAGGGTTAGCAAAGGATTAGCTCAATTTAGAGATAGAGCTTTGCTCATCCACTTGGTTACTTCTCCATCGGAGTTCACGACCTCTACGGAGAAGATCCCCCAAGCGGATTCAAGACCCCTAACGGGAAGACCTCAAGACCTCCTCACGGAGAAGAACTAGTTACCGTTTGTATCGTCCTTTGTGGATCGTGGATCGTGTATCTCTTTGTGCTTCGAGGATCTAGCACATGTGTAATCGAAACTTGTTGGTTTGAGTGATTTCTCTCGTTTTTCCCTCGTGTTTCTCCTCATGTTCTTCGTAGGATCCGCTCCAATCGTCAAAGATCGGTCCTAGGGTTTCCACCCTACATCACCGGGGCTGCTAAAGCACCGGAGCACGGCGTGGAGATGGAGACAGAGGTTGTCGTCACCGCCGGTGAGGTATCGCTGCACCCTGACGTCGTCGATGGCATCGAGCTTCCACAGCCGGAGGCAGAGGTCCACACTGACTCCGGTGACGACTCGGGCGACGACCCCAGCGACGACTCCGACGACCACTCCGACGATGACTCCGACGACGACAGACAACTGGTTAGTCATCTGTACCCATTTATGTGTCAAATAGATCCTAGGGTTTCTCTGGTTATTCCTGCCTCCCCCTTTTTGGAATAGAAATCCTATGCTTATGTTCTCCCAATCCATGAAATCTGGGTAAGTTTTGTTATATCCGTGTAGTGTATTGATTGTTTGAATGGTACAATTGATAAGTGATTAGTTGTTTCATCTGTGCAAATGATTTCTGCTAGTAATCCGACTAGGGTTAGTGTTCGTGCTAATAATTCCTAGCCAGGACTTGACAATTGATTTTGAATGACCTACATATATGTTTGTGCCATTATTTTCTTCAAGATTGGTCTGTACATAGACGATTGTTCTTAAAAATCGAACCATAATCTCTGGATTTGTATAAAAAATTAGTCATAAATTCCTAATCCTACTTCACGGCATGCAAACATTGACTTGATGCCAAATTTGGCAACTGCCAAATGTTCGCTAGAGATTAGTTTGTAAACATTAATTTGACGCCACATTTTTTTTACTATTTGTATAGGTGCTGTCTGACGATGTGGACAGCGAGGATAAAGATGGCCAGAGGAGGTACAAGAGGCAAATCCTGAGGGAGCTTTATGAGGGAATGCATAACAGGCGTATTTGGACCTGGGACGGCGGCTATCGATGCCCATTTTGCAACCACAAGCTTCATGAAGCGTATCAAAGTTTTCTGGCGCATGCAAGAGGACGGGCCGTTGGCTCCTTCAAGCAGAAGTATTCTCGCAGGGTGGCGCATGGCGCGTACGCCGAGTACCTGGAGAAGCTTCAGGATCGTGCCGGCAGATGAGATGAGATGTGGGATCGAACTATGTATGGCTATGTAGTGTCTTAATGACGGTTGAACTATGTACTTATGGTTGAACTATGCTTGTGTACACTTATTATCTATGTCTGAGTATGTTTAATCTATGTTTACTTATGTCTAAATGTGGGATATGGATGCAATCAGTTCGGTTGATGGAATCTACCTCCGTCCTGGTTTATTGGCCCCCTTTGTAATTTGTGTTAAATTTTGACCAAAGATTTAACTGACAAAATGTTAGCGCAGGTCAGCAAAAATTATATCGTTGGATGCGTATTTGAACATAGTGTTCAATGATATAATTTTTGGTGACATGTATAAACATTTGTTAGTTAAATATTTGGTCAAAATTTGATACAAATTACAAAGGGGACCAATAAACCAGGACGGAGGTAGTACGTCAATCACACATGGTTCCCAAAATTGGAACCATGTGCAATGACTTTCATTTTGCCTGGTACGTTAATCACACACGGTTGGCTCTAGCAAACCGTTGCCTCTGAAACTCTTTGTGGGACAGAAAACCCTCACCACCCAATTCAAAAAAGAAAAAAAGAAAACCCTCACCATCCCCACGTCACAAAAACCCTCACCCCGCCCGCCACCCCCTCCGGTCCCCATTCACACCTGCACAAGCTCGTCCGCGTCTATGCATGGCACCGCCTATCGCGGTGGCAACCACTTAGCTCGACGCCTGCCGCCGCCGCCAGGCTGCCGGCAAACCCCACCGCATTTCGCCACTTTCGCGTGCCGCCGCCTATCGTCATGGACTTTCTCGACGCTGCTCGTGGTCGACCCAGCTCCGCCCGGTTGGGGAATCCGCCGTACTGAGAGTTTTTTCTCATGGACAACAAGGTAACTAATTTAATGAGATATTATCTCATCTCTTATCCTAGTTCATCTGCCTCCTTTAATCACCCGGCCGAAATCGCCATGAATTCATTTTTATTCGAGCTGATTTGAGGGTTTTCTTTCATTCATAGAGTGTACAGTGCGTGGACACATCAGGACTTTGCGGCCTCCGCCAGACATCCATGGAGTTCCATCTCACCATACCAGATGACTTGAGGATGCGCGCGGTATGTTCAATCTCACCCTAAATCGGTTGGCATGGCCTACTTTCCTGAACATCTACTAAATATTGCTACATTTGGATAAAAGGTGCCACATGCACCATATACGTCAAAGGGGATATTTTTCCCTCTTCTTTCTATATTAGGCAAATTAATGATGTATTATTCTTTCGATTACTCTCATATTTCCATGACAACATGTTTACCCTATCTGTTTAATTATAGATTTTTGTCCTTCGATTTCAACTGTTGTACAGTTCTTTCAATTTGGGCTCATATTTGCATGTTACCATATTTTCTTTAACAATCCTACCATTTTCTGCAGCACGTCCCTTGCTATGCAACAAAATCTGTAGTGCACAATCTTTCCCTTTACATAAATCAAGACTGCAGGGATGTCATACTGAACACAAACCATGGATTTACAATCATTGCTACTGTAAGACTTGATGAACGTGGTGACTCCTATTTTGGCACTGGCCTTTGGAAAGAAATTTCTAAGTTTTATGTACTAAAAGCTGGCACTAAAATTGCACTGCACATAAAAGAGCCTGGTCATGAGATATATGCTAACTTCCCCGACGATATCATCCATCCAGACTTTGTTCGAATTAAGTTTTCTTTTCAAGTATCTGCATGTTGACTTACCCAGCAATATCAAATGAATTGTGTAGTATTAAAGCAACCAATTGTTATTCCATTTTCTTACTATATTCCTACCTACTAACTTCTAGTTACCAATACACTTTTCTATTGCCCTGTTTTAACTAAATATTCCTTATACTCCCACGTCTATCTGAAAGCGCCGCTGGCAAGGAGAATCTGGAGGTGGAGAACGGGGCTGCCAACAAGCGGAGGCGGGGCGAGCAAGAATCGCAAGCGACTCCAGCAGGCCTAGACTTCATCAGTAGCCTCCCCGATGATATGTTGACAGTCATCATCTCCCTCCTCCCAATCAAATATGGGGCACGGACAACCGTCCTTTCTCGGCGGTGGCGCCCCCTATGGAAATCCACCCCTCTCGACCTCATCGACACCCACGAGCTCTGCCATGGCTATCGCAAAATCTTGGATGCGTTCTCCAAGATCCTCGGCAGTCACCCTAGCCCAACCAGAGGCCTTAGAATGGGCAAGTTCCGTTCCAACGGCAAGGACCGAGCCAAGCTTGACGACTGGTTCCGATCCCCCGCCCTAGATCAGCTCGAGGAGCTCACTTTTGATGATGGGCATATGCGCTCGCTGCCAACGTCCGCGCTCCGCCTCGCGCCCACGCTGCACGTCGCCAAGTTCAGGAACTGCCATCCCCCCTCCCTTAATGACGCGCTCGCTCTTATTCTACCACGACTGAAGCACCTCGAGCTCGTCGCTGTCTGCCTCCCAAACAGTGACATGGAGCGCCTGCTCCGTGGCTGTATTGCACTCGAGTACCTTCATCTTCAGGAGATCAATGGGTTGAGTAGCTTCCACATCACCTCCATGACTCTTCGGACTATTTATGTGTCTTGCTGGTGCGGCAAGAAGACATCACAAGATGTGTACCACGGTATGGTCATTGAGGACACACCTTCACTTGAGAGATTACTTGTAATTGATCAAGAAGGTCCAACAAGAATCAATGTCATTTCTGCGCTGAAATTGACAGTGGTGGGCTACTCGTCTGACAAATACTCCGAACTTGTTATTGGATCCACACCTGTTCAGGTACAACAGCCGCCTTCTACCTCTCCTTCTAGAAATTAACATTATTTCTAATTTTGAAGATGTATGTTCGTCTGTCATCCAGAAAATGATTCCGACAAGCTTGACCCCAAAACTGCGCACAGTGAAGGTCTTGGCACTAGAATCTATCGGCCCCAACCTGGAGCAAGTTGTCAGTTTCCTGTGATGCTTTCCGTGCCTGCAGAAGCTATATATCGAGGTGATGTTCATTTCCTGTTAAATGTTAACCATAAGGGAGTTCAATTTGTGACACCTTTTTCCATGTTTACAATGACATTGTACTACGATTTCTGAAGGATTTTTTGGAGGATTTCAGTACATACATGTTCCCCCCCCCCCATATTGGTTGCTTGATCCATATGGTTACAATCCATAAGCATTTCTCCTTTGGATTCATCTGTACTAGTTTTCTTAGGGAACTTTTCATCCACTCCAACCTCTTGTGAAGAAGGCTACATTTTTCTAGATTGTAATCAAATGCCCATGTTAATCATGTCAGATTGAAGATGGCATGTTAGTGCATTTTACAAATCCTGCAAACCAAATAGGACTGTAATAGTGTTCAAAACTGCATGTAGGCACTAACATGTTTTCTTCTTTTGCAGATAAGATTAGGCCCGGTGGTGGATAATGTGATACAATATAACAATCAAGTCGAATGCCTAGATCTGCATCTCTCAAAAATTACTTTGAACTCCTACCGAGGGACCTTACCGGAGATTATATTCGCCAGGTTCTTTGTTGTCAGAGCAAGGGTGCTGAAGGTAATGAGGTTTGCCCTACATTTATTTCGCAAAAATGAATGGTTTGTTGATCAGCGCCGGCGGCTGTGGCAGAATGGAATAGGCTCCAAAAATGCTGAATTTCATTTTGGAACATCAGATGACAGAGTAATTGGAAGTCATCTTGTCAACCCCATACATGACTTCTCAGTGGCTGACCCCTTTGCAAAAATTATGAGGTTTTGAAGCCATACTTAGAGGTGGTAATATTAGTTTGAACCTCTATGATATCCATGTTTAGCGGATCAGCGTGAATGTTTGCAGCTGATGAGCTGAATTTCATTTGTAATATCAGTTTGAACCTTGTAATCTTTGAATTTGAGCCATATAACTCTGGAATTTGAACCTTGTAATATTTTGAGCTTTTGTGGTACAATCGTTGAAATGGCATCGTATGAGACTCGTATATTGGTAGCACTATTTTGACCTTAATATGCAATGGACTTAGATTTTATTAACCATTCTCGAATATGTTTACCTTATCGATCTCATAGCACACGATCTGTATAGCTAACTCGACTGCGATCTACGACATTATTGCACACAGTTGGTTTCTTCAACCATGTGCCCTGTAGAGCACTGAATTAATTATCGCACTCGAGTGTCCATCATCACCCATCCGTGTAACTTTGACCTCATCACCCACGGGTAAACTTATGACCGAAGTCATTCCACACACTTCGTTTTTACAAAGCTTTTTGCCAATAAATGCCCATGATTTGCCCCTCTTCTAGCCGACGCGTGCCCAAACTAGCCGGGCGGGAAGCTTGCGCGGTAAACTGCACGGTAGCGCAGGAATAGGCTCATCGATGATACATTTGGCGCCTCTTCGAGCCCACGCATGGTAAAACAAAACGCGTGCGGTGCGGTGTTGTCAAGCGTGCACTGGAATCCTCCGCTATGAACGCGGTGACAAGACGTGACGATTACAGGCCGGCCGGCCCCCATTTATTACAGCGGCCATTTAACCCTTGTGTCTCTTCGACCTTTCGATCGCGCCAAACCATTGCAAGAAGCCCACCCACCAAGACAAATTCTTAGAGGGTATCCTGCGCGACTCCAATGGCGCTCCGAGCGGCTGCCGACGACGAGCAGCAGTTCACCATGCATGCCGTGGTGGACACCCACAGAAGGTTCACGGAGTTCTCGGTGGTGTACACCAACAACCTGGTCTAGGTGGAGCACTCCATCCACATCATGGAGCTGTTGCTTGCCGAGGAGAAGTACAAGGTGGTCGGGTTCGACCTCGAGTACACCCACGCTTGTGTCGGGTCTCGTCCCAAGGTCACCGTCACCCAGATGTGCATGCACAACCATGTCCTCGTCTACCACTACTACCTGGCCACAAGGCCTTGCGAGCGTTTCGCCAGGTTTGTCAACAGCCCCCGCTACATGTTCGCTACGGTGGACATCACCAACGATGTAAAGGTGCTCAAGAATTCGGGCATCGCCTGCTAGAATCTTGTCGACATCCAGGGCCAATAGAAGATCTAGAGCAGCAAGGAGAATGAGAAGTACTCACTGGTTCACCTCGCCGAGGCCATCATCGACCCCTACTACAGAGACATGAAGGATTCCTGCAACAAGGACAAGCGTGCGTGGCACTCGGCCTGGATGGAGAAACTCGACAAAGCTCACGTCGTGTACGCGGCCAAGGAGGCGTACACGAGCTACGACATGTACAGGCGGATCGTTGACATGAGGAAGTGCCTCCTTCCCCAAAACGGCCAGGGATCCAGCTGGAAGTAGAGCAATGGCAAGCATCGTCGCAACAATATGTAGATGATTAGATCCTCGTTTCTCCTAGTTTAGTATGCATGTAATTGCTTACTTTGGTGTGTGGAAATGTTATGTGTGTAGTCACTTGTGTAATTGTATGCTTAATTTGGTTTTGCAATGCTGTCTTTTTAAGTATATATGTTGATGCTCTGTAGACAGAGCAAATCACATCGCACACGGACTAAACAATGGAACCCGTCGGTGATGATTTCATCAATCACTGAGAATTGTATACCAGCAATCGTTTGCTCACAACACATACGACTTGTTAACATGAATCGTCTGTGTTGTTATCGGTCTTCCCACACGTTTCCGATTACAGACCTGTTTGCCGCGTATTACACACATCTTGTTAAGTTGAACCGTTTTTGTTCTCTTGGCTCAACGCATACAGTTCATCCGATTGAACTGTATGCCGTATATCGTACACACCTTCATCTGGCTGCCCATTTCTGTTGCTCCGCCTCATCACAAACAGTTTATCCAAGTGAATTGTATGCCGTATATCGCACACGCCTTCATCTGGCTGCCCGTTTCTTTTGTTCTGCCTCATCGCAAATAGTTCATTGAACTGAACCGTTTACCCCTCATCGCACACGCAACTAAAATCCAAACCGTGTTTGATGTATCCTTCATCGCAAACGTTTTGCATCTTTTTTTACGGTTATTTTACATCACCGTTTGCGATTAATGCATCGCACACAGTTTTGTCAAAGGGTCTCTGATCGTAGTGTCGCGTTAGCAGCATCCTACAGTAGTGCATGCCTAGTGTGCATGCAGGCTCTACGTTTAATTTGGCTTCAGAAGGGTGGCAAGTATGTAGCATTTGACCTGCATCGACAGTTCCTCCCTCCAGACCATCCAAACAGGGAAGACAAGAAGAACTTCACGAAAGGCCGGGTTGTCCATGAAGTAAACGAGATTCCAATGTTTTCTGGGGAAGATGTTCTTGCTCAGCTAAAAGCTCTCAAGCCTAAAGGCGAAGGCAAAGGCAAAGGGGAAAGCGAAGGCCAAGGCCAAGGCAAATGCAAAGGCAAAGCCAAACGCTTTGAGGGATATGGTGAGACGCACAACTGGACTCATATTACCCCGTTCACGAAGCTTCCCTATTTCAAGGACCTCAAACTTCCTTATAACATCGATGTGATGCACAACGAAAAGAATATCGCAGAGTCCCTTTTTGCTATGATCCTCAACATTCCTGATAAGACAAAAGGATAACGTTAAAGCTAGAGCCGATTAACAAAAAAGTTGTGATAGACCACGTCTAAACATGTGCCCTCCTTCAGGCGGTCGAAAAAACTGGTTCAAGCCAGATGCTGACTTCGTCCTTAAACCGCTATACAAGAAGGAAGTACTTATGTGGCTTAAACACATTGTGAAGTTCACTAATGGTTATGCATCGAATATAAGTAATGGAGTCAATCTTTCAATGGGCAAAGTTACCGGCTCAAGAGCCATTACTATCATGTATGGATTGAGCGGATAATGCCGGTGATGGTTCGAGGCTATGTCCCCGAGCGTGTCTGGCGAGTGCTTGTGGAACTAAGCTATTTCTTCCGCATGCTATGTGCTAAAGAAGTATGTCCGGAGGTGATTGAAAAATTGCATAAGAAGGCACCGGAGTTGATATGCAATCTAGAGAACATCTTTCTGCCAGGCTTCTTTACTCCGATGATACATCTCGTTTTGCACCTCGCGAAGGAGGTATTGTTGGGGGGCCTTGTGCAGAATTGTTGGCAGTACGACCCTGAGAGACAGAACAAGCATCTCTGATCCAAATGTGGAAACAAAGCTAAGATTGAAGCTTCCATAGCTGACGCAGTTATCCTAGAGGAGGTGTCAGACCTCAGGACATCGTACTACCCAGACCACTTCCCACTCTGCATAATAAGGTGTCTCAATACAATACAGAAGAGCCCAAGTATAAACCCCAAGCTCGATCTATTCGGTGGGCAATGTGGCAGGGCTGGGGGCACGAAACCTTATAACATGCCAAAACAAGAGTGGGAGGACATAATGTTCTATGTCTTGCACAACATCAAGGAAGTTGAGGAAGAGTGGATGAGGTAATACCGCTGCACCATTCCTTTATGCAGTTTGTTATGTTCACTTAGTCTCGGTCTAACACCGATTTTCTTCTTTTAGTCAATTCCTCTGGAGGAGTGGACGGGAATGATTCCTCCTACTGAAGCGGAGGCACTTACTCTTCTCCGGAACAGTGCCCCTGGAAGGAAAAAATTTGTTGCTTGGTTAATGGAGAAAGTAATTTTTCACATTCCCCTAGTTCAACTTCTAGTTCAACATTTATTAGTTAATGGAACTAATGCACCCATCAATTTAAATTAAACTTGTAGGGGAAAGATCCGAACACTTCTATGGATGACGAATTGAGATGGGTGTCCATGGGTTTTAACGCTCGGGTCATGAAATGTGAAAAGTATGATGTGAATGGGTATCGCTTCCATACAGAGGAGCACCAGAACAGCCGGCCTGATCCCAAAACTATAAACACAGGAGTGTACACTCCATGACAAAATGGACTTGAGTACTACGGAAGGTTAGGAAAAATATACGAGCTTACATTCGACCTTGGGCGCGAGGACCTAATGCTAGCTGTGTTCAAAGGCCGATGGTTCGACCCATATGAGGGGCTGGGACATACGCCTTCCCTTGGTTTGGTCGAAGTTAGACCATCCACCATTTATGCAGGAGCCGATCTCTTTATTGCGGCTACCCAGGACACACAAGTTTATTATCTGCCCTACCCATGCCAGAAAGAGTACCTCAAGGGTTGGGAAGTTGTGTTCAAGGTGGCGCCACATTGTGTCGTGATAATGACCCACGGGTACCCCAAAGACGGCGAAACAACGCTTCAAGACATCGGGGCGGCCAACGCCCCTCAGTCCGGCTGCTCCGGCCGGTTCGCCACCCGGCCGCTCCAGACGGCAGTCGGACGGGGTGCCCGCCCGCCCGGGCCTGCTGCTCCACCTGCGCCAGCGACCGGCTGCCCCGGCTGCCCGACGTCAACCGCGACATCACATCCGACCTGACACGGACAAGACGGCTGTACCCGTGCACTGCTGAGCAATAGTGGCGCACTATAGTCTGCATCACGCGTCACCTCGCATGACATCTCCAATAGTGTAGTTGGTGGGTGGGCCACCACCCACCATGCCTAGCTCTCAAGCTACCTCACACTATAAAAGGGCAAAGCCCACCACCACATCCAGCCAGCCACATCCACGGGAATACATGCCCAAGCGCCCACAGCCACTGGTGCCAAGTGCACCACGCCACACACTCATACGACCACACTTGGCCACAAGAGCATGCATGCTCACTCCGGCCACACACATATACGAAGTTAGATGCCCACAGCACTGATCTCACATACAGCTCCAGGACCAACTCTGTACTGCTACGTGTACATTGCATATATATTCAGACATGCAGGAGTAGGGGTATTATCTCTCCGGAGAGACCCGAACCTGGGTAATCCACCGTGTGCTATTACACAGTACCCGTCCCGGATATTTCACAGCAGTCTTGCCCTCACCTCAAGCCACCCCGTGGCATCTGTCGTCTCGCGGTACCCCCTGGCGACTGACATGAGAATACTACGACACATGGTAAGCTACCAGACCCGAACGATGACGATTACTACTACATTAACCCCATCACATACGAGGCAGTGTTCTATCAAGAGCAACCTGATGATGTTGATGTGGTCCAATACAATGACGCTGATGCCTTGGGTGATGTTGATGTGGATCCAAACGATAACGATGCACGAAATGATGGCTAGGCCATTGTGAACGACAAAGACATACTTATGCTAGAGAAATTAAATGAAGACGCCGAAGACGAGGAAGAGCCTCCACCTACGTCAGACAATGAAGATGATATGCGTGGTAGTGACGATGAGACCGGTCGAGGCACCGGTTACAACAGTGATGATTCGTATGGGTTCTTGTAGATGTATGTTTCATGTCTTTTCTTATATGGTTTATTTATGAATTTGCTTTTTTATTCCTTTTTATTATATTTTTTTCTTCATTATTAATATACTAACTTTTTATTCTCTTTTCAACGCAGGTTCGCTAAGCATGGGAAAGGGCAAGGCCGATGGTAGTGGTTTGCTAAGCAAACTCGCCGCGAGGGTTAGTTGGAGTGGTCGACCCCGTAGTCTTCCCCCTCGAATAATTGACGATGAGTCCTCATAGGGAGGTTGAGGGAGAGGTGTCCCTAGAGGAGGAGGGGGTGGGGGGAGAGGCCCAAGAGGATGGTTTCTGGGCCAGAAACTGCGCTCTGTGACCGACATAGGGGGGTCGTCTTCGCGGCCCTCCTCTAGTGAGGTACCCTCTGAGGAGGAGGAGGAGGAGGAGGAGGCACGCGGGGAGGATGGTTGTGGTGGGGAGGATGGTGGTGGCAGGGAGGATGGTGGTGGCGAGGAGGATGGTGGTGGCGGGAAGGAGGTGGTGGGAAGGATGGTGGTGGCGGGGAGGTGGGTGGCAAGAAGAAGGCTTCACTGCATGGTGTGATTGCGGCTAGAACTACGTCGGTATTTCCCCAAAGAGGAAGGGATGATGCAGCACAGCTACGGTAGGTATTTCCCTTAGTGATGAGACCAAGGTTATCGAACCAGTAGGAGAACCACGCAACACTACGTGAACGGCACCTGCACACAAAGAACAAATACTTGCAACAGGACGTGTAAAAGGGGTTGTCAATCCCTTTCGGGTAGCGTCGCCAGAAATTGGCAAGTTGACATGAGAAAGTTGTAATAGATTGATAGATGTAAATAAAAGCAAATAAAATTCAGAGAGGCATTTTTGGGTTTTCGATAATATAGATCTGAAAATAAAAGATGCAAATAAATAAAAAGACAAATAGCAATGTAGATCTGAAAGTATATGATGGGAAAATAGACCCGGGGGCCGTAGATTTCACTAGTGGCTTTTCTCGAGAAAAATAGCATACGGTGGGTAAAGAAATTACTGTTGGGCAATTAATAGAACTTCAAATAATCATGACGATATCCAGGCAATGATCATTATATAGGCATCACGTCCAAGATTAGTAGACCGACTCCTCCTGCATCTACTACTATTACTCCACACATCGACCGCTATCCAGCATGCATCTAGTGTATTAAGTTCATGGAGAAACGGAGTAATGCAATAAGAACAATAACACGATGTAGACAAGATCTATTCATGTAGGAATTAGACCCCATCTTGTTATCCTTAATGGCAACGATACATACGTGTCATTTCCCCTTCTCTCACTGGGATTGAGCACCGTAAGATAGAACCCATCACAAAGCACCTCTTCCCATGGCAAGAAAAATCGATCTAGTCGGCCTAACTAAACCAAAGATTCGAAAAAGAAATATGAGGCTATAAGTAATCATGCATATAAGAGATCAAAAGATTCAAATAACTTTCATGGATAAAAAGATAGATCTGATCATAAACTCAAAGTTCATCGGATCCCAACAAACACACCGCAAAAAGAGTTACATCAAATAGATCTCCAAGAGACCATTGTATTGAGAATCAAATGAGAGAGAGGAAGCCATCTAGCTACTAACTACGAACCCAAAGGTCTACAATGAACTACTCACGCATCATCGGAGAGGCACCAATGAGGATGATGAACCCCTCCGTAATGGTGTCTAGATTGGATCTGTGGTTTCTGGAACTTGCGGCGGCTGGAATTGTTTTTCGTCGACTCCCCTAGGGTTTTTGGACGTCCAGGGTATTTATAGAGCAAAGAGGTGGTGTGGGAGGCGGCCGAGGTGGGCACAACCCACCTGGGCATGCCTGGGCCCCCAGGCACGCCCTGGTGGGTTGTTCTCCCCTCGGAGCCCCCCTCAGGTACTTTCTTGGCCCATCGTGTGTCTTCTGGTCGAGAAAAAATCACCAAAAAGTTTTGCTGCGTTTGGACTCCGTTTGGTATTGATTTTCTGCGAAGTAAAAAACAAGCAAAAAACAGCAACTGGCACTGGGCACTATGTCAATAGGTTAGTCCCAAAAAATGATATAAAGTTGCTATAAAATGATTGTAAAACATGCAAGAATGATAATATAACAGCATGGAACAATAAAAAATTATAGATACATTGGAGACGTATCATGGTGGTGCGCGACTCCCGGAACCTCCTGCTACCGAGGAGATGAAGTGGCTCATTGAGCCCACGGGGAAAAAGTAAGTGCCCCTTAATAATATTTTAAACACATACTATCATTTTTATTGTACATATACTATCATTTTTATTGTACACATACTAATATTTTCATTCTTTTGCAGCAGCTGGAAATATCCTAAAGGTGCCCGTCTTCCAAACGGCATCATCACTATCCTGTTGAAGAAATATTGTCTGTGGACGTTCGCTTCGAACCGAGTCAACCACCCGGAGCGCAAGATTTTGGCCACGTGCTGGGATCACTATGAAGCGGCCTTCCACCCGGCCCATGAGATGGCCGCTAAGGCCGTGATATCAAACTTTTGGTAAGTTCTCTTCAGAAGCACTAGTCTTGAGTTTCTGTCATAGTTTATCATCGAATTGTTTAACTCATGGCTTGTTCCATTCTGATTTTATGATTGCCTCTAAAATTCTATAGAGTTCTTGAGGAGCACAAGACCATGGCCGATGAGAACGTGTTGCGGGCTGCGAGGAAGCAGACCCGTCAAATATAGTACGAGGTGCGCTGGGTGGCCATCTTGCGGTATTATCACGACAAACATGGCGAGAAGGTGACCAAGGCAGAAGCTAAGGCGCAGGACCTTACCTTGACTAGGGAGCAGTACATGTTGGTAAGCATAACAGACTTTTCATTCCGACGTTTGTGGTAAATTTCATTGTTTCGTGTTCACATGCCATTATGCTTCATTATGTAGGTGCCTCCTGATTGGTGCTATGGCCAACCTGAGGGATGGGCGGGATTGGTGGATCTGTGGGTCGGTGAGGACACAGAGTTTGCTGCCAAGAGCAGCATACACAAGGCTAATCGAGGACGTGACAGAACACATGGTCAGGGAAACCGAAACCACTGGCACACCAAGAAAATTCAGGTATATCTATGTACATGAAACATTCTTGATCTTCTATTTACCATATGTTCTTATGTATGACTAAGCTCTGTTTGGCGGTGCAGGAGAAGAAATTGAAGCGGCCGCTCTCAGACATCGAGTCATGGAGGCTCGCCCGTGTGCGTCCTAATTGCAAGGACGGTGAGAGTGAGTACTACGGCCATGCCGGGGAGAACCTGGAGTCCTACAAGAAGGAGTTTTAAGAAGTGGAATCCTGACAAACCGGACGCCATGTCCGCGGATGCCGACGAGAGGGCGGTGGTGAGCATAGGGCCAAAGAGTCATGGTCGGCAGCCGGTTCTGGATTCTGTGATCAACCCTTCTACCTCCTACAGACGGATCCAAGCTACCAACCCGAGGCCGAGCCCGCGCCTGCGCCCGAGCACGTCCACTGCACAGTCCATCCTATCCCAGCGGCACTCTGTAAGTATTTTCCCTCTTATCTTCCTTCTTTCGGCCTTTATTTTCCGCTTTGTTATGTATTATGAGTTGCATAATGTCATATTGTAGGCCTAAATGGAGTTCGCACGTCAGCAGCTCTTCGACTGGAACCAGAGAGTTGCAGCAGCCACGGAGCACAACAGTCGCATGACGCAGCTTATGTCTGCGTCTATGGCAACCGGGCAGATTCCTACAATGGAACCACCACCACCACCTCCTGGACCACAACCAGTGCTGCCTACGTTTGAACAATTTCTGGCAGAACACTACAATGGCACTCCGGTAAGTACACCACCAAACTAATCAACCACAACTTATCGTTTATTCAATACAATCATATATTGCCTTACCATCTCTTTTCAAACATGCAGGGAACCGGTGGATCATCCGCCGGTGGTGGTGCTACTGATGGTTCCACTCCTGAGTCACGGAGCCCAGTCACTCCGATCTGGCGAGGCACTGGCGGTGGCGGTGGCGGTAGCGCTAGTGCTAGCGGTGACGACCTCGGATTTGGAAACCTTGGCTTTGGCAGTGGAAGTGATGCCGCTTAAGCCTTTGGCAGTGACAAACTTTGCGGTCTTTTATGGTTCTTGTGATGATGATACTTTTATTGTGATCATGTTGGACTTGCGATGATGATGCTTTTATGTTGGACTTGCGATGACGATGCTTTTATGTTGGACTTGTTATTATGTTTATCATGTTGGACTTGCGCGGAGATACTTTTATGTTGGACTTGTGATGATGTTTATAATGTTGGACTTGCGATGATGATGAACTTGTGATGTATGTTGGACTTGTGATGATGTTTATCATGTTGGACTTGCGATGATGATGAACTTGTGATGATTATCTTCTCTATTCTGTTGTGATGATATATATATATATATATATATAGAGAGAGAGAGAGAGAGAGAGAGAGTGGCACTATTCTAATCTTGGGATTAGAATAACTATTTGGATCACAGCGCTATATAGGGGCGATTGGATTTTCCTGAGATCCGAGAAATCCACTGGACCGATACAGAAAAAGCCCACCCAGCCCACCCGTTCCCCCGATCCCCACCCCTAACCTCCCCCGATCCCCTCCACCGAACGCCGCCACCACCCTCTGGATCGCATCGCCGCCGCCACCCTCCCTGGATCTCGTCGCTGCTGCCACCGCCACCCTCCCTGGATCTCGCGGCCGCCGCCGCGCGCCTGCTCCCTCAACGTCGGCGTGCCTCCTCCACCACGACCGGCGGGCCTCCTTCCCGACCAGCGTTCTTCCTTCCCAACGGCCACCGCCCTCCGCCCCAACCACCTCCCCGCCACTAGGTGCGTCGCCGTTAGGTTCCCGCGTCCCGGACGCCGGAGGCCCGGGATCCGGCTACCACCATGCAGCGCCGCGACCACCTGCCTCCCACCCCGGTCTCCTAGGCTCCCCGCGCCGCCATGTGTGCCCCATGTCCTGTGGCCACAGCTCGACATCGCCCCCTTCCGCACCGCGCGCGAGCACTTCTCCAAAATCCGCCCCAAGGTCGTGACGTGCACTGCTCCATTCCCTCGGCCGCCCTTGCCGTTAGCGGAGGCCGCTGCCTCGATTTCACCGATGAAACACCCCGAGTCTTGCAGCTCTCCTCTGCAGCCATCGCTGGTTGCCGCCATCGCCGGGGTGATTGAACTGCAGTGCACGGGAGAATCGAACCGCCGACGAGGCTCGCGTCAAATCCTCCCAGCGACCTCTGCCCGCACCTGCTGCTGCTACACCGACCTGCTCCCTCTCCAACCCCTGAACTGTCTAATTTTTTTGTGATGCTAGTTCTTTTATGAACAAGGTCAGTGAGCTAGTCACATGAATTCTTTTGATTTGGGGCTAATTACTGGATGTTGCAAAAAAAACAATAGTACAGAACATGTGTTGTTAGTTCAGAAGACAGTCGTGTTGTCTCATTGAATTGTTTCATGGTGAAGTGCATGAGATCCTGCTCGAGTACATATTATATGCTCATTCCTGTCTTCATGCCGCTGCCATGGATCGACGAGGAGACAAGTTGCTTCTCTCGTTCACCGCCGTCAGTGGCTTATTCTTCCACTGAAGCCAACACTAGTGACTCTCTATCAAATTATAAAGCTCTGCTAAATTTTCTTGTATACTAGCTGCCTCTTATCTACATCAGATGGCATGAGTGGATATCTTTTGTGTTCTGAGACCCCATCTTGTTCTCTGTATCATTGGCAAAATATGTGATGAATTGTTGTTGCTCCCTGTGTATTTTTGATTCCAAACATCTTGGCCTACTTTGCAAAAATATGTATATGCCCAAGCTCTAATGTTTTACAACATAAAAAGTTGAGGGAAAACAGAACCGTCGAAGTATAATGTGTAAGGTTTTTAAAAATTCAATAAGAAAATAAAACCAAGAAGGTCAAATTGAAATAATAGAGCAGTTCAATTTTTTATATAAAAACAGTTTTTCTCCATTTCTAGCAAGACCCCAAGAAGTTCAAAAAAATAACTAGAAGTTCAAATTTAAATAACAGAGCGGTTCAATGTTTATTACTACATTATGATTTTTCCCATTACTAAAGAATAATCCAAGAAGGCCAAATTTTAAAAATAAGAGCAACTCAAAATTTAATGAGAAAATAGATTTTTCCCCGTTTCTACAAAAAAAACCTATAGGTTCAAATTTAAATAACGGAGAAGTTCAATGTTTATTAGTATACCAAAAGGTCAAATTAAAAAAACCGAGCAGTCCAAAATGTTTATAAAATAGATTTTCCCTCTTATAAAAAAAAGACCTAGAAGTTCAACTTCAAATAATTGAGCAGTTCAATATTTACTAATTAATACACCAAAAAGACTAAAACCAAGAAATTCAATTTCAAAAAACAGAGCAGTTTGTTAATGAATAAAACCAAGAAGTTCAACTGGAAAATGTGGAGCAGTTTGATATTTTTTGAAGAAAATCGGATTTTTCTGGTTACTAGAGAATAAACCCAGTAAGTTCAATTTCAAATAACAAAGAAGTAAACAAAAAAGGTGGAGTGGTTCAATGTCTATAAAAAACTCAGATATTTTCACGTAACCGAGAGAAGTTCAGAATGATAACTGCTACAAGTTCACGTACTACACGGTTTGCATTTTGTATTAAAAAAAGAATGAAAAAGCAAAGGCTAAAAGTTTTGTTGCAAGAAGTTCAAGTGCTCGGCCCGAGAAAGTTCAAAATTCTTGTGAGAGAGGTTGAACAAAAATACGTGACAGAAGTTCAAGAGGAAAACAGCGGGAAGTTCAACTACTACACGAAATGTGTTTCAGATAGGTATATAAAGAATAGAAAACTAAAAGTTTAAAAGGGTTATTGCAAGAAGTTCACATGCTCCTCCCGGTGAAGTTCAAGATCTCTAATGCGAGACGTCTGACCTTCAATTACATGTAAAAAATAGGCAAAAAACTACGTTGTTTTTACCATTTTAAAAACTGCTCTCAAACAACAAAAATTTGTAACGTCTGTGTACATGAAAAGGATGCTCCTATTCCTAAGCTTTCCAACGGTATATTATATGCTATATTCCCATGAATGGTTTAAAAGTTTTATGTATACCGTTAAAAACACATTTTTACGCATTCAAAAAAATATTTTGAACCGTCGCGAGTATGAAAAACTGATCAACACGAAAAAGTTGCGTGTTTTCAACAGCTTTCCATCGGTATATCATTTGCTCAATTCCGGTAAGTGGTTTGGGAATTACGGGCAAAAAACAGCACGTAAAAAATAGAGTGAAGTCCAAACAGAAATGCCCGAGAAGTTCAACTACTTCACGCAGTGCATTTCAATTCGCGATGAAGGCAGAAATCATGATCTCGTCATTTTCTAATTTACTTCAAAACGGCAGGAATATCATTTGTGTAAGTTCAAGTCCTTGGTCTGAGAAAGTTAAAAAAATTATCGCGAGAGAGGTTTGTACAAAAGGAATATCATTTGTGTAACACCGACGAATGGGTGAGAAATTACAAATGAAAATACACGACAGAAGTTCAACGTGCAAACAGCAGGAAGTTCATCTACTACACCGAATGAATTTCAGATGAAAATCTTTTAAACCGTAGCGAGTATGAAAAAAATGATCAAGACGGAAAAGTTGCGTGTTTACAGCAGCTTTTCGTCGGTATATCACTTGCTCAATTCCGGTGAGTGGATGGAGAGTTACGAATAAAAAACAACACGTGAAGAAACAGAGTGAAGTTCAGGTAGACGTGTTGATGAAGTTCAAGTTCTTCACGCGGTGAATTTTCGAAGACTCTGTTTCGTGATAAAACGCACAACGCATGATCTCACTGTTTTCAAATTTGCTTGAAAATGGCTAGGAATCAGAGAAAACCATCAACATGAAAAAGTTTCGCATTTTCCGTAACTTTCAACGGTATATTATTTGCCCCATTCCAATAAAGTTTGTAGAAATTACGGCAAAAATATGTTTTTAGCCATTTTCAAAATTGAATTAAAACCGTAAAGATTTGGGAGAAACAATATATACGAAAAAGTTTCGCATTTGTTCAAGGTTTCCAACGCCATATCATTTGCTGCATTCGGATATACAGTTAAAAAATTAGCTCGAAAATACGAACTCGGTGGAACTTGTACCGTTTTCTAAATTACTTTTAAACCGTTCAAAATTAGAAAACATTTCAACATGAAAAAGTAGCGCATTTTCATAATCTTTCCAACGCCATATTATTTTCCTAAATTGGATTAGACGTTCAGAAATGATATCGAAAATACGAACTTGGCTGTTCGGTTTGCGAAATTTTACGATTTTCGAAATTACTCTTTAACCATAGGGAATTAGAGAAAACTTTCAACATGTGGAATGAGTGGTTTTGCAGCAGCTTTTCAATGCCATATTATTTGCCTCATTCCGATGAACAGTTTCGAAATGCGATCCAAAATACGATTCACGTTTTTTGTATGAAGAAAAACGGTTTTCAAAACTGCTCTTAAACTGCTTACATTTTGCCAAAAATTCATCTTGGGTCATGATACTTGTGTCCATAGCTTTCCAACGGTATATCGCAAGCCCCATTTGGGCAATATTGGCGGAAGTTCAACCTAGCACTTGGAGAAGTTCAGGTCGAACAACTCAGGCAGTAAAATTGCAACAAACGCATGTTCATCACGACCCGAGAGCAAAATCCGCCAATGAGCGAGATTCCTATTTAAATCAGGCATTTAGTTGCTAAAAACTGTTTGGAGATTACACTTACATCACATAGAACATGGCTGACCAAAATAATTCGCGCGGGGAGACACGGTTGCGAAGATAGCCCGAAGATCGGGTTCCTACAGAGGGAAGTTCAGGCGTGTAACACAGGAAGTTCAGATTGTGATCAGAATAATATTCTGATCCCGTGATCAGAATAGTGTTTATGTATATATATAGAGTAGCACTATTCTGATCCTGGGATCAGAATAACTATTCTGATCCCGATCGCCCTGTATAGAGCCGCGGAGGTGTTCCCGAACTCCCGAGAAACCCACCCAACCGGTAAAAGAAAAAAAGCCACCCCACCCCACCCACTTCCCACAACTCCCTCCCCTACCCTCTCCCGATCACAGCTGCCCACTCCTCACGGCATCGCGCCGCCGACGACGAACTTCTCCCGATCCACCGCCGCTGCTTACCCCGTCTCCTTCCGGCTCGCCGGCGCGCACAGCCGCCCCACCCTCCACCTGCCACGCCGCCGACCCTGCCTTCCTCCTGGCATGCCGCCGCCCTCGCCACCCCAACCTCCAACCACCGCCACGGCCAGCCACCACCTCCAACTACCGGATCCCGCTGGCGTGGCTCTGCTCCTCAACCACCGGATCCCGCCGCCGCGGCTGTACCCCCAACCACCGGATCCCGCAGCCAGCCCCAAACGGCCGGATCTAGTTGCAGCCACTGAGGACCCAGCCCCCAGCCGCCAGATCCCGCCGCCACGGCACCCGTCTGCCGTCCACTAGCCACGGCCAGCTCGTTCCCCGCAGCGGATGTTGCAGACCTCGACTAGTGGTTGCCGGATTTCGTGTTTCTTCTGTACAGAACTGATGCATTTCTTCTCTTCTTTCTGCAGTTTTGTTAACTGAACCTAACCGTCTTGACTGATTGAACTGCACAGAACTTAACGGGAGGTCACGCAGAGGTGGCTCGAGCAGGCGGGAGATGCAGCAGTTCGATGCAGCCCCTCCACACCGTTCAACTCCTGCAGCCAGCTACCTCAAAGCTAACAGTGATCTCCTACTCTGACTCACTATGCACGTAGCTTCTGGGCATGTGCCGATGTGTGGCTGAAGCTCTTTCTTTCTCTCCATAGTCTCATGTGCTGATGTTGCCCTCTCAGTCTCTCCTCTTAGTTTGGCACACCAAAAAAAATTGTGTCACTCTTAAAATTGGAAGTAGAGAGGCTTAGGCAGAAAGCCAATATTTATGTATCCTGAATGTGAACCGGGTGCACTCTATGTGTTTGCTATTATGCGTGCTAGAACTGAAGCATTTTTGTGCTTAGCTCTTTTTTTGTTCTGATGAAGCAAGTACTAGTAGCTCCTGCCATGCTACCTTTGGTCGAGAGCACATAGCTCAGTAGACAGAGCTTGACAAGATAGAAATGCAACATGTGGTGTAGAGAAGGCCACATTTCTCACGTGGCACACCTTTTCTTTTTTATTTTTGTGTGTAAAAAGGGTGTTTAGGCTTACCACCACATTTAGGGATCCATTTTCGGTCTCACCCGCCATGCTCCTGTAGGTCGACTGCGCCGCCGCATGAAGTTCACCGGCCATAGCTGCGGACGGACAAAATTCCAACTCTACTGCAACCCCTCAAGATCCACAGGTAAAATGATCCACGAGCTCATAATTTTCACACCGATGTACCATGTGCTGCAGCGAAGTGTCTATGCCTGATCTTTGTTGGGTTTTGTTTTTTAGTGGCCAAAGATGGCGCTCCACAGCTATTCGGTGTAATGCCTAAGGAGCAAACAATGTCTCTCTCACTTTTGTTTTTGGAAAGACCTACCTATCATCTTGCCGCTGCTGCATTCGAGTGGCTCCATCTGCAGATGGGGGAGGTCTCGATCTGCAGCTAGCTAGGAGAAGTCTCGACCTGCACCTGGTCGCGCGCGCCGCTGCCACTGAGGTCCACCACCTACAGCCGGCGCCGCAGCGCCTCGACCGTTCAACTATGCCACCTTAGCAATTCAATGTATATTGGAGAAGAAGAAAAAACAACAGTAGGTTCAAATGTTGTGTTTTGTGATTGTTGTAGACTTGCAGCAAATTAGAGGTGGGTTCAAAGAAAAAATTGTTCCCTTTGATGGAGCACCTGGTCGTTCCCTTTGTTTTGTTTTGTTTTGCAAATTGCTAGTTGGCCGTATAGCTTCAGTAGTGGTATAATGCTTTAGATTCCTGACTACTGGTCTTGATGTTTGGCCGTACTTGAGGTTCCATGCTTGAGGTTCAGCTTGGTAATGTATACGGGAGTAGTTTGGATTTGGTATTTTTCTGCAGTTTGGCACCGTATTATATGTATTTTAAAAGTGCACAAAAAAATAGCACTTCATTCAAAATTGGTTGTGCAAAGTGCGCATGCTCCATGGGTGCTTGTTGCAATCCAAAAATTCATTGAAAACAAGTAAATTTCATATGTTTAAAAAAGCCTTAGAAAGCAAAACGAAATTCAACAAAACAAAAAATGCCAGCGAGTTCTTTGCAAAAACCACATGAAGTTCAATAAGTATAATTTTAGAGGTTCAAGTAATATGAGAACGCTGGAAGTTTGTAGAAGAAAAATGCCGGTGGTGCAGTTGTTGTCAGCTACATCGGTCGGAGCCCCTACTCCTCCACGAATATGGCCAACCGCGCGCCACCGACATGGATCTGCACTAAGAAGTTGAGATTAAAATAACAGAGAAGTTCGAAGTACATAAAAAACTCAGATTTGTTGCAAGAAGTTCACGTGCACCTCCGTGCACGGTTCAGAATTTATATTGCGGGACATCCGACCTCCAATTACATGTTTTAAAATGGCAAAAAATGATGTCCGACCTTCAATTGCGTGTAATTCGACGTATGCACAAAAATGCGACAGAAGTTCATAGTGAAAACAATGAGAAGTTCAAGTACTGCAAGGAATGCATTTCAGGTGAGAATAAAAGTAAAGAAAAATAAAAGCTTAAAAGGTTTGTTGAAAGAAGTTCAAGTGCTCTGCCGGGGATGTTCAAAAATTCTTGCGAGAGTGGTTCACCTTGTATTTCTTGTTTGAAAACACAAAAAAGAAATTGTATTTTTGCATTTGAAAATAATTCTCTCAATCCACAAAGAAGTTTAGTTATTATTTGGGAGCAATTTGATTTCAAAAAGAAAATAAAAAATTCAAATTATAAAAATGGAAAAAGTTCATGTACTACATGGTGTGTGTTTAATATGAGAAAAATGAATTAAACGGCAAGGTCCAATTTTTTTGTTGTTATAAGTTCAAGTCCTCCGTCGGAGAAAGTTAAAAAAATTATTGTGAGAGAGGTTTGTACAAAAGGAATACCATTTGTGTATGTAACACTAACGAATGGATGAGAAAATTACAAACGAAAATACGTCATAGAAGTTCAACGTGAAAACAGCAGGAAGTTCAACTATTACACTCAATGAATTTCAGATGAAAAACTTTCAAAACCGTCGCGAGTATGAAAAAATGACCAACACGGGAAAGTTGCGTGTTTACAGCAACTTTCCGTCGGTATATCACTTGCTCAATTCCGGTGAGTGGATGGAGAGTTACGAACAAAAAACAACACGTGAAGAAACAGAATGAAGTTCAAGTAGACATGCCGAGAAGTTCAAGTTCTTCACGCGGTGCATTTTCGAAGACTCTGTTACGTGAGAAAACGCACAATGCATGATCTCGGCGTTTTCAAAAATGCTTGAAAACGGCTAGGAATCAGAGAAAACCATCAACATGAAAAAGTTTTGCATTTTTCATAGCTTTTCAGCGGTATATAATTTGCCCCATACTGATAAAGTTTGTAGAAATTACGGCGAAAATACATTTTTAGCCATTTTCAAAATTGACTTAAAACCGTAAAGATTTGGGAGAAACAATACACATGAAAAAGTTTCGCATTTCCTCAAGCTTTCCAACGCCATATCATTTGCTGCATTCGGACGTATGGTTAAAAAATTAGCTCAAAAATACGAACTCGGTGGAGCTTGTACCGTTTTCTAAATTACTTTTAAACCGTTCAAAATTAGAAAAACATTTCAGCATGAAAAAGTAGCGCATTTTCATAAGCTTTCCAACGCCATATTATTTGCCTCAATTGGATTAGCCGTTCAGAAATGACAACGAAAATACGAACTCGGCTGTTCGGTTTGCGAAATTTTACGATTTTCAAAATTACTCTTTAGCCATAGGGAATTAGAGAAAACTTTCCACATGTGGGAGCAGAGGTTTTGCAGCAGCTTTCCAACGCCATATTATTTGCCTCATTCCGATAAGCGGTTTATAAATGCGATCGAAAATACGATTCACATTTTTTGTGTGAAGAAAAAACGGTTTTCAAAACTGCTCTTAAACCGCTTACATTTTGCCAAAAATTCAACTTGGGTCATGATACTCGTGTCCATAGCTTTCCAACGGTATATCGCAAGCCCCATTTGGGCAATGTTGGCGGAAGTTCAACCTAGCACTTGGAGAAGTTCAGGTCGAACAACTGAGGCAGTAAAATTGCAACAGACGCATGTTCATCACGGCCCGAGAGCAAAATCCGCCAATGAGCGAGATTTCTATTTAAAACGGGCATTTAGTTGCTAAAAACTGTTTGGAGATTACACTTACATCACATAGAACATGACTGACCAAAATAATTCGCGCGGGGAGACACGGTTGCGAAGATAGCCCGAAGGTCGGGTTCCTATAGAGGGAAGTTACGGCGTGTAACTCAGGAAGTTCAGGTTGTGATCAGAATAATATTATGATCCCGTGATCAGAATAGTGTTTATGTATATATATATATATATGATGTTATTTGAATTGCAAAAAAAAAAACAGTGCTCAACTATGCCGACGGCCTAACCGTCGGCATAGTATGCTCATGTTACCAGCAGCCGACATGTGGCATCACTTGGGAAGTTTGGCGCAAAACTACGCCGACAGTTAGGCCGTCGGCATAGTTTTGGAACTATGTCGACGGCCTAACCGTCGGCGTATCTGCCACGTGGCAGCACCTGGGCAGCCGTGGAGAGGAGCTACGCTGACGGTTGGGCCGTCGGCATAGTCCCAAACCTATGCCGATGGCCTAACCGTCAGCGTAGCTCCTCTCCATTGCTGCCCAGGTGCTGCCACATGTCGGCGTATGGTTCACACAGTTTTAACGGTGGCGACGTCGACGGTCGTCAGGTGCAGTATGTTGCCGACGGTGGATATATGCCGACGGTGGTACGGACACCGTCGGCTTAGCTACCTATGCCGATGTTTTTCGTATGCCGACGGCCACCCTAGGATACGCCGACGTACGAGTTGCCGACGGGGCTATGCTGACGGCTGCCGTCGGCCCTGGCCGTCAGCAACGTACCTTATTCAGGTAGTAGCACCGTGGTGCATTTATAAGGAAAGCCATCGTACATTTCTAAACAAGTTAATTTGTGCCTCGTTTGGGCAGTGCCTTTTTGGTGGCGGTGTCCGTGGACGGGCGGAATTAGGTATAGGACAACAACATCATCATAAGAGTGACCGTCCTTCCAAGTTTGCGTCCAGAACCCCTGCGTGCTTGCTTGCTAATTGAGAAGTTGCATCCTCGAGGATATGGGATGTATCGGTAATCCTTTTACTTGGAGGAGAGGTGACACTAGTGAGAGACTTGACAGGGCGGTTTGCAATGTGGAATGGGCGAATAAATTCCCTCGGGCTGCAATTATAAACAAGGAACATGTCCATTCCGATCATCGTCCCATCGTCGTGGATACTGACTATTTTGATGGCAATATTTTTGATCCTCCAATGGGACGAGTGAAATTCACAATTTGAAGCTCGATGGCTTAAAGAGGAGACAGTCGTTGAGATTGTTGACGTAGCGTGGGAAAAGACAAAGAAGATAGGTATTGAGCCAACTCTCGTTGAACGTACTCGAGCGGTACAGGCTGATTTGCAGATTTAGGATCGTGAGGCTATGAAAGGACCGAAAAAGAGAATAAGCAAACTAAAAAAAGAATTGAAAAAGCTACCTAGGGGACCTATGAATGTGAACTCACAAGCATGACAAAAGGAGATTATTGTTCTTATTAAAACTTTATTGGAACAAGAGGAGATTTACTGGATTCAACATGGTCGTGCAAATTGGCTGTTACATGGGTATAGGAACACCTCTTTTTTCCACAATGCGGCAACAGCCAGAAAGAAAAGAAATCAGATTAAAAGATTGCTTGGAGATAATGGTGTGTGGGTGCAAGAATCGGAGATGAAGGATTACATTGGAGGATATTTTTCAAACATATTCATGTTAGAAGTCTCTCAACCAAACTCAGAAGTTATATCTCTTGTAAAAAGGAAAGTCACGGATGAAATGAATAATACCCTTATGGCTTCATACACGGTGGAGGAAGTTCGGAAGCTTTATTCAATATTGGTGATTTAAAAGCACCGGGTCCGGATGGTCTGCACGCTATTTTTTATAAGATATTTTGCTCTATGTTGGGAGAAGACTTGACACAAGAGGTCCTCCAAGCTGTGAATACATGTTCTATACCGGTAGGATGAAATGACACTGCAATTGTTATGATCCCAAAGATTAACTCTCTGGAAAAGGTTACTCAATTTAGACCAATTAGTTTGTACAATGTGGTGTACAAGGTTATTGCAAAAATGATTATTGTGCAATTAAAGGTAATTCTATCAGATATTATTAGCGCAACTCAAAGTGCTTTTATTCCTGGGAGATTAATCACAGATAATATTTTAGTTGCATATGAGTGTTTCCGCAAAATAAAGAAGAAAAGGGCAGGTAAAGAAGGTTTGTCTGCCATTAAACTAGACATGCACAAAGCTTATGACCAAGTGGAATGGTCTTTTTTAAAAGGAATTCTATTGAAATTGGGTTTTAAAGAGAATTGGGTGAACTTAATCATGCAGTGTGTGTCCTCGGTGGAGTACAGGCTATGGTTTAATGTTGAGGAGACTGGCACTTTTAAACCTTCTAGAGGATTAAGGCAAGGGGACCCTCTCTCTCCCTATTTGTTCTTATTATGTACGGAGGGCCTTACTGCTCTATTAGCAAACACGGAAGAGATGGGTAGTGTTTCTGCCATAAAAGTTAGCAAAGATGCCCATTCCGTTTCCAACTTACTCTTCGCGGATGATTCGCTGATCCTCACGCAAGCTAATGTTACGAATGTGGAGGCTTTGAGAGCAGTTCTAGAATCTGATTGTGCTGCCTCGGGTCAAATGGTGAGTGTCGAGAAGTCCAACATATTTTTTAGCCCCAATACAAAAGTGGAAGACAATGTGCAAATTTTTACTACTCTGAATATTATAACTGAGGCACTCACTAACAAATATTTGGGTCTACTAGCCAATGTGGGGATGGACAAAAGTGATTATTTTCAGTTCCTGATTGACCGAATCATTATGAAAATTAGTGGATGGGAAGAAAAGTTGTTATCTGCTGGAGGAAAGGACATTTTGCTAAAATCTGTTGTTCAAGCTATCCCAACTCATGCCATGTCCGTCTTTAAAATTCCTACAAAAATTTGCAAAGGAATCACTGACACGATGTCGCAATTTTGGTGGAGTGACAAGGACAATCATAAATGGATGCATTTGTTGGGAAACGTAGTAGAAAACAAAAAATTACCCTATGAACACCCAGGAACAATATGAAGATGCATACCGGGTTTGAATCAACGATCGTTACCAACTCCGGAGTGCAGCGGAAGTAGATGAGTCGGTGTAGATCATACTTGAAGTCCCTCGAACCATAGATGAACGATCCCTCAAACTGCTTCATGAACCGTCCCTCGAACGGAAGACCGAAAGCACGGCCTCTCCACAGATTGCAAGCGTACAGGCTTCACGATCTGGCAGCATTTCGCCGTCCAGAGCTAATCGTCGTCGGAGAATTAGAGAGAGAATAAGAGAACTACACAGGGCTTCTCTATTATGAGGATTAGAGAGAACTAGAAGATCAAGTCTAGATCAAACTAGATGAGAACTAGATCAAGAGAGAACTTGAGGAGGCTTCAAAACTTATGTTCTAGGGGCTAGCCCTGCCCCTCTATTTATATGTTGAGCCCTGAGGTCATAACTTGGGGAGGGAGCCTCCCCAAAGTCGGTTTGGAACAGAAGGAAAAGTCCTCCTCGGATTCCAGCACGAAATGCCAAGGACCCTGACGTCTGGCCCCTGCCCTTCGCAAAACTCCTTTTGCACAGACCTCATACCTCATGGGCCTTATCCCTTGGCCCAGCCAAAGTGTCCTCGCACCAGAACATTTCTGGAAACATCCGAAAGTCTTTTGGAACTCTCTCAAAACTATTTCTTATATTCCCGACACTATTTTGAGAATATTTTCTCCTAACTCTTGCTCCACTAATACTCACCAGATCGTGACTCCCTTAAGCTTGTGACCCTATCGGTTCGGTAAAACATAGGCATGAACAAAACCCCTATGTTCAATGATCGATAACGGAACTGTGGACATCCTTAACGATCCCTATGATTACACGAATGATATTCGAGTGAACCTTTGGTTATCATGTGATGTTCCATTTGCTTCGTGATACTTTCACAAAATCCGGGATGCATCGATATCCTCCTGAGTCATCACCATGCTCACTATACCGAAATCCTCGTTACCGGTTTTGTTCTTCTTTCTCGTTATTGTGTTCCGGCATCCCCGTGACAAAGTCACCTGTGTCTGGCCAGACGATGATTGATTTCATCACACCGAGAGGGCCCTAAGAATATCTCTCCATCGACGGAGAAAATCCCACTCTTGAGCTATCCGGCCACTTGTCAAACTTTCTGATGAACCTATAAGTTGTTGTTATGATCACCGTGTTACAGGTGACGTTTGAGAAACCCCAAAGCTCACTGTATGGTAAGAAGTGACCACGATACTCTCATGGTCTAAGGAGCAATTTCACAAGTTAACACTCCGCGCTATTACAATTGAATGCAGACGATATTAACTCAATTCATAACAAACAAGATTGGGTCAATTCAATATGAACTTTATTCCAACGTAATAATCTCAATGTTGTTATAGGATCATCGTTACACTTAACGATATCCTAAGATCCGAAAAACGTGATCACTAACAACACTTGAGCTAGTCCTAGAGGCGAGACTAGCACAACTAGGGAAAACCTTATAGGTGGAGGCTTATCAGTAGCGCGGGCTTTTGGAACGCGCTACAGCTATCCATTTAGCAGTAGCGTGGGTGTGCCAAAACACGCTTATCCTAAGTGGTGGCCACCGTATCCACTAGGCTAGGTATAGTAGCTGCGCGCTTTCAAGGAGACGCGCTACTGCTAAGAGTATAGCAGTAGCGGGGGTCCCGACCCGCGCTACTACTACTACTACGTTATCTTCTTCCTCGGATCCTGACTCTTCCTCTCCTCACTCACTCACTCTCCCTCTCTCACTGTTGCCGCATTGTCACTGTGCTCCTCCTGCCATCGCTGCAGTGTCGCCATCCTCCAAGCCCTGGCGCCCTCCGCGATCTCCTCCCCTGCTTCGCCGTCCCTCGAGCCCCTGCGCACCCGACTGGTTCTCCTCCATGCCTCCGCCGACGCCCTAGGTGAGCACGCCCAGCCGTCGTCGCTGCCACCGCCTTCTTCTCCCTCCTCCTCCAGCTGCCGCCGGCCCTCCTCCCTCCTCCTCCAGCCGCCAGCCCTCCTCCCTCCTCCTCCTCTCTCCTCCCTCTCGCCTCCATTCTCCAGCCGTCGCCAACCCTTGTCCCTCCTCCTCCTCCCTCGCCCTCCTCCTTCCTCCTCCTCCCTCCTCCTCCTCTCTCCTCCCTCCTGCCTCTCTCTCTAAACATGTACTGTAGTTTATAGTTTGTGCTTTATAGTTTTTACTGAAGTAATTTATAGTTTGTAGTTTATAATTTATAGTTTATATGTTATAGTTTGTATTTACTATATTTAGTTGTTAGAATTTTTTAAAATGTCATGTACTTGTTATATTCTGAAATTAGGGCATTTTTTAGGGTTTAGGAAACAAATTAGGGCATTTAGTTTGTAGTTTACTATAATTAGTATATTTTCACATATATTTCAGCAATCAAACTTTAAGTTATATTGTGAAATTAGGGCATCTTTTTATATGGTTCAAGAAGTAGACAGTAGGTAAAAAAATCAGGGAATTTTTCTAGGGTTTAGGATACAAATTGGATATTCTCATAGGTTGCTATTTACTAGCCATTTGAAGATTTGGATAGCATATCAAGCATAGTTCACATAGTTATTTTATTTGTGTGTAGGGAAGATCGCTGAACTGCCCCTCGACGACACCCAGAAGATCACCGGCATCCTCGATAGTCGTCCAGTGAGTAAAATAAGATGGTCTACTTGTTACTGTGATATGTGGAGTGATGTCTGATAACCAACAAGTATAGGGGATCGTTTGTAGCCTTCTTAGATAATTAAGAGGGTCGAACCCAACGAGGAGCTAAAGGTAGAACAAATATTCCCACAAGTTCTATCGACCACCGATACAACTCTACGCACACTTAACGTTTGCTTTACCTAGAACAAGAATAAAACTAGAAGTACTTTGTACGTAAGGATAGGTTTGCAAGATAATAAAGAACATGAAAATAAAAGTTAGGTGCTGCTTAGATAAAGAAACAATTAAGTTTAGTAAAATGAGTGTGGATTAGTGGGGGTAGGATTTGCGAAATTGTCCCTTAGCAATTGACTACGTTGCTAGATCGATAGCAAGTTTTTATGTGGGAGAGACCACTTCTAGCATGTCGTCCCTTACTTGGAATTCTATGCACTTATGATTGGAACTATTAGCAAGCATCCGCATCTACTAACGTTCATTAAGGTAAAACACCCAACCATAGTATTAAGATATATATTGGTCCCCCCACAATCCCGTACGTATCAATTTATATGTTTACGCTGAAGCTGCTGTCACCCTTGCCCTCCAATGCATAGTCCTATCAACATACAACTAACCCTATGGTGTGATCCACACGCGCGCTGATATGATGGGCACCAAAGGACAGCAACATAACCACAAGCAAATTAAACCAACCATAGCAATTCACCAATTACCGATAGGACAACAAAAATCTACTGAGGCATCATAGGATGGCAACATATCATTGGATAATAGTATGAAGCATAAAGCACCATGTTCAAGTAGAGGGTACAGCGGGTTGCGGGAGAGTGGACCGCTGAATATAGATGGGGGAAGGTGATGAAGATGTTGGTGAAGATGGCGGACTTGTTGGAGTAGATCGCCATCACACGATGATTGCCCCGGCGGCGTTCCGGCGCCACCGGGAGAGAGCCCCCCTCCTTCTTCCTCTTCCTTGGCCTCCCCCGGCCTCCTAGATGGGAGGAGGGTTCCCCCTCTGGTCCATGGCCTCCATGGCGGCGGAGGGGCGAGAGCCCTTCGAGATTGGATCTGTTTCGCGTTCTTGTTTTCTGGCACATCACCATTTCTTAAATTTCCGGAGATCCGTAACTCCGATTATGCTAAAAAATTACACAATTTTTTTCCATAAATTATCTTTCTTCCACCCGAAGAAGGGCCCCAACCGACTTACAGGGAGGGCACAAGACACCTGGGCGCGCCAGGGGGTGCCCGGCGTGCCCTGGTGGGTTGTGGAGGCCATGGGCCTCCGTTAGCGTTGATTCCACCTCCCAAAAATCATAAATACTCCAAAATAATTCTCTGTAAATTTTTATCGCGTTTAGACTTCGTTTTATATGGATATTCTGCGAAACAAAAGACATGCAACAAACAGGAACTGGCACTGGGCACTGGATCAATAGGTTAGTCCAATAAATCATATAAAATATTGCCAAAAGTATGTGAAAGTTGTATAATATTGGCATGAAACAATCAAAAATTATAGATACAACGGAGACGTATCAATGTCTACTACACAACTTGTTCTTGCAAACTCGTGTTGGGCCTCCAAGTGCAGAGTTTTGTAGGACAGTAGCAATTTTCCCTCAAGTGGATGACCTAAGGTTTATCAATCCGTGGGAGGCGTAGGATGAAGATGGTCTCTCTCAAACAACCCTGCAACCAAATAACAAAGAGTCTCTTGTGCCCCCAACACTCCAAATACAATGGTAATTTGTATAGGTGCACTAGTTTGGCAAAGAGATGGTAATAAAAGCGTAGTAATGATAGTAGATATTGATTTTTGTAATAGGAACAATAAAAAACAGTAAGATAACAATTGATAAAACGGAGCACAAACGGTATTGCAATGCTTGAAAATGAGGCCTAGGGTTCGTACTTTCGCTAGTGCAATCTCTCAACAATGCTAATATAATTGGATCATATAACCATCCCTCAACGTGCAATGAAGTACCACTCGAAAGTTTTTATCTAGCGGAGAATATAAGACGAAATTGTTTGTAGGAACCACCTCAAAGCTATTCTTTCCGATCAATCTATCCTAGAGTTCGTACTAAAATAACACCAAGCTATTCTTTCTGATCGATCTAACCAAGAGTTCGTACTAAAATAACACCATATGATACACATCAACCAATTCTAATGTCACCTAGATACTCCAATGTCACCGCGAGTATCCGTGAGTTGATTATGCGATGTGCATCAAATAATTTCAGATTCATAATACTCAATCCAACACAAAGAACCTCAAAGAGTGCCCCAAGATTTCTACAGATGAAACAAAGACGAGAACGTGCATCAACCCCTATGCATAGATTACCCCAATGTCACCTCGGGAATCCACGAGTTGAGTGCCAAAACACATATCAAGTGAATCAATATGATACCCCATTGTCACCACGGGTATTCATAGCAAGACATACATCAAGTGCTCTCAAATCCATAAAAGTATTCAATCGATAAAACAAAATCTCGAAGGGAAAACTCAATTCATCACAACAAGATAGAAAGGGGAAAACACCATATGATCCAACTATGTCGGGGTACACAAACAGGGGTGTATGTTTCCCCTGACTTGTGCATGGACAGTAGGCTCCCAAGACGAGACCAAGCCAGAGAAATAGCTCTTTGAGGAATCAAAGAGCGGATCAAGAACACCAGGACAAGCCAAGAGAACAAGATGTCACCAAGAAAAGACCTCCCTTACCGGGTAGGCGAGCCTGGTCAGGTCGAGGCCTCACCAAGATCAAGTCCCCAGATTTCCCCGGTAGGCTTGCCGGGCCACCAAGGGCAAATATCCCCACCAAAGACTCCACCGCTCCACCGCACAGCGACGCAAGTCACTTATCAGTGTGGTGTCGAGCCCCCAAGTGATTAAGTGGCTGTCGTTTGGCACGTGGCAGCCATTTGGAAGGGAGATTCCCCCTAATGACACATGTCCAGAGGCGTGTCATGCAGACAGGTAGAAGATGATTAAGCAGGGCGGAAGGCTTGCTGGGCTGCATCCACAGCATGACACCTAGCAGTGCATTTAATGCACTTTGTCCTAGCTGCCAGAGTTAGGTATGACAGCACTGTTGGCTATCTAATTACTAGATAATGACTATTTCACCATTGTGGTAACCCATTAGCCTATAAAAGGAGGGTCGTGGGAACCTAAAAAAGGATTCGGACCCTTGTACACTCATATGCGCGTAGCTGCTCTCCCCGAGGCAACCTTGCCGGCCTTGAGCGCTGCGTGACCACCACGGTCCTCCCTTCAATCCACCAAAGCAGGAGTAGGGTTTTACGCTTCTCAGCGGCCCGAACCTGGGTAAAAACCACCGGCGTCACCACTGTTGTGTTGTTTCATGGCTTCCGCTCTTTGTGCAATGTGATCTCCCCCCGCCGAACCACAAGGGGCTGATGGCCCCATAGGTGATCGTGTTCCACCACGACATCTTTGGCGCGCCAGGTAGGGGGGAGCGCTTGCGCGAACCCGAGGTCATGAATAGCGCGTCAAGCTACACCATCATCAGCGTCGATGCTCCCTCCGTCAACAGCTTCAGAGGAGAAAGGCGATGTCGCTCCCTTGTTCCGTCCCTCCCAGATCCTATCGCCCATCTCCATCGCAGCCGTGGTGGCGGCGGGAACGGAAGGTGGTAGAGATGCGATGACCCCGGGCAGCTCGGGTGGCGTGGCCACCATGCTACCCCTATCCAAGGAAAGGAGCGAGGCATGTGGTGATGCCGTCCTCCTTGCGGCTTCCCGCCAAACATACCCGGTGGCTGAGAGAATCGCTAGGGCATGTGGGAAATATGGTATGTGGTCTCCTCCTCCTCCACTTTCGCTCGTCGATGATCGAGCCATTCGGGGATCATCAACATCAATAAGCCCACGCGGAACTCGGTCCAGCATTTACCCCCCCAAGGGAAAATCCTGAGTGAAACGCTGGTGCAAATCCGTTGATTGGCGCCCCGGCAAGCATGCTCCAGCAGGGCGTCCGCGCCAGTGTGACCTTTATGCCCGCGGCCGTGATATCGTTGACAGTGTAAGGAGGAGGAGAGAGGGGCCGACCCTTCCTTTTCACCATGCATTATCACCTGCAAGTGTTCTGTTATCCCCTCCAGCCCTTGCCGGGGGTGGACGTGCAACTAATAAACTGCCAAGTTTTCTTCTTGCGCATGTTATCCGTTGTTAATTTTACAGACCTGAGGCAGATACGCAAACGCTGTCCTCTCAAGGCATGCGGACGTGATGAACGACCGCGACTAAGGAAGGAGGGAAGTGTGAACAAAAGCTAAGTCAACATGCTCACCTACTTTTTCTCCAAAGTTTGCATTTGCTTATCCCTCGGACAACCAAGGCTTTTTTTGTATGGTTAATTCTTTCGTGTGATGGCACCTTGCTGTATTTGTCTGCGCCCCCTCTTTGTTTCGAGCCTGCTCAATGAAGTGGGTGGCAGCGTCAAAGACTCCTCAGGAAAAATCTGCCGGGGCATGTCCTCGCCAGCTGAATGCTAAGGACTCGCTCCTAACAGCAATCGCGGCAGCATGCTACATGCAGGCAACCAAAACACACAGAAAGAATCTAACCATACGAACATCCATGGGTAAAACACAAGAGGGATAACATGCACTTAAACTTAATTTGACACCAGTTCAACAAGAGCAAAAGCAAATACAGTACGAGGCCTAAACACGAGACATGCATTATGTTCTATTATAGGGCACCACGGCGGCAAGAACGATTCAAGGCTGTGCTTGGTGGTCTTCTGGGACCCTGGGGACGGAGAGAACCTGGTCGGCGAAGGGACCAGCCTTCTCCTCGGCAGCAGAAACATCGGCACCTGCCGGAAGCCTCCTGCAGCCATCAGCAAGGTTGAGGTCTGGATGGTGATAGGCGAGGTTGCTCAAGACCATGAACAGGGCATCACGGGCAAGCTTTCGAGACTCGTTTGCAAAACAAGCGGCTCTTTCTTCCTCGTATGTCTTCAACGCTTTGATCAAGCCTTCGAAGAAGAGCACTAGCTTGATGCTTGGAACCTCATGTCTGTTGACTGAGAAGGCTCAACTCTTCATATCCATCATTGCGATCTGGGCAGAGAGGCGCTCAACAATATCAACCAGATTCTTGATCCAGAGGTCACGCTGCTCAACTTGGTTCGCCAGCTTGTCCTCTGTGTCCTTTCGGAGGATTCTCTTGTTGTCCAAGTCCTTCATCAGCTGCTTCTCACAAGCTCCGGCAGACTCAATTTCGCTCTACAAGGTGCCAAGCCTTGCCTTCATGTCAGTAATGGTGCCGTTGGCAGTGTCGAGGTCCTGGCTCTTGGAGGAAAGCTGCAATTGCACCTCCTTCAGAAGAATCTCCGCCTTCTGCGCTTCCTCCTTGAGAGCCACAATTTCCTTGGCGCTCCCGGCAAGGTCCTCTATCAGTTTGGCCACCTGTTGATCGAGATCAGCCTTGGCAATGGATGAAGTGGCAAGATCATCAGCAGTCTTCTTCAGCTAGGTAGCAGAGTCAAGGGTGAGCATGTCAAGGGCCGCCTTGTGCCTGTCCTCCAGATTCAGGGTGAAAGTGGTAAGGATAATTTCCGTCCGAAACCATTTCCGAATCCATTTTTATAGGATACGGTAAGAGATTTTTCACATCCGACAACAATCCGATCTGAATCCGAGTCCGATTGATAGGATACGGTATAGGATATGGTATTGCTAATATACGATGCATTAGGATAATCCATTTTTTCTTGCCGGATAATCCGACCTTTTAATTTCCGAATCCGATTTATGGGTGAATTTGTAAGTATTAAATAGCAATACATTAATGTTATCTTTACTTATGAGATGAGGCATATGTTTATTAGTGATTTATTTGGCTTATTTTAATACCATCTAGTGCTTTATGTGTTCTTAACATGTATTAGTATTAAAATTTGCTCATTGTTTATGTTTACTTTTAGTTTGAAGAATTTATATCTTCCTCGTATATGAATATGGTAAATGACCGTTTCCGATCCGACGGCGTTGCGTTACCGTACCGTGTCCGAATCCGCATAATCCGCTATTCGAATCCGCGTAATCCGGTATTCGAATCAGCATCCGTTCCGCTTCCGAATCTGAAAACAAATATGGAATAGGATATGGTATAAGGATTATCCGTCCGAATCCGATCCGGTTTCACCCCTACTCCAGATCCTTGGTGTGCTGCTGGACAAGGGCCTCCAGTTCTCCGTCCTTATTGCGGAGGGTGGCCTCGAGGTTCCCTTCCCGGGAAGAGATGTCTTCCTTCTTGGCGTTCAGAAGCGCTTCGCGCTCTGCCAAACGGGCTTCCCGGGCAGCGACATCCTCCTTCACCATGGTTATCACCTCCTATTGCCGCAGAAGGGTTTTGAACTACTTGATGTGCCACTCGCGCAGTTCACTGCCCTTGTCCCTCAGTTTTTGGTCCATGAGACTGGCGGAGTTGCGCTGCTCCTTGATCGCCTACCACTTCAGGCTGTATCTGCTCTGCATGTCCTTGATGCCTGTTGCCACAGACTCCAGGAAGGATAGGTCCATGGCTGCACTGGCTGAATCATCAACCTCTTCAGCTCGCTAGAACAGCAGTGCCATGATGCACTGAATCTCTTCATCAAGGTCTGCACTGACTACCGCGGATGAGACGGGGGCTCCAAGTCCAGGTTGGGCAAGAACCAATGGCAGCTTGCTCGAAGATGGCTGTAGGGTCATGGCCGAGATGCCAAACTAGGGAGGAGGGCTCATAATTTGAAGGGGGACTTTCTCTTCAACCACTACCTCCAATCCTAGCATGCTACCGGGGATCTTCTCTGCTTCCTCTGGGGCCTCTTGGATATCCCCGGCAGTATGTTCCTGGCCCTCCGCGGCAGCAATCTTGGCGGCCTCTTCAGCAGCATCCTTTCAATGCTGGCCACTTCTTCCAACAGCTCTGGTTCCTCGGCCAATGGAACTGCAAGCAAGATCAGCAAGCAATGGCAAAAAGATAATATACATTGGTGAGACAGAGACTTGAGGCAAAATAAAGCAAGCAACAAAAGAACAAGAGCGAGCGGATTACCCGGAGATGTTTGCCATGGGAGGGCATCGGTTTCCCCGGCAACATCAATTGCTGGGGCATGACCCTCGCCCCCTTCCTCGGTAGCCACAACATCAGCATGGGCCGATCCTTCCGTGGAGGCCCTTGCCGGGGATTTCTCGGCTTGAGCATCGGGCAGGGTGGGCCCCTCCTGGAGAGCCTCGCTCTGGACGATCTCCATCTCTCCCTTGGTAGGAGATGGGACGCGCTCTTCCACGCCTTCCCTGGTGGGAGAAACCTATCCCACACCTTCGTGCCAGGGGCTGGGCCGGGAGCTCGGCACTGGATCATTTGTGCTACCTCACGCCAAACCCGTGCCCTCCGAAGTCCCCGACGACTCCACTTGCTTGGATCGTTTGGCCCAGTGGATGAGGGTTTCTTCCTCGTCGCTGTCAAAGACAACAAACAAGATTGGATCAGCAAACCAACAAGTGCATGACGCTTCGACAAGGAAAGATAGTGTTTTCCTTACTTTGAATCGATGAGCATGGAGCCCAATGCGAACCCCATAGGTGGTGGGGTCGCTCTGCTCCTCTTCAGGGTCGGGGGAGCAGTGCTTCCCGGCAACTTCGAGCCCTTTTGAGGGACCGGGGGCTCCGACAAGGATGAGGTGCGCAAGGAGTTCGAGCTTGATTGGGAGCTGGGGTCGACCCCTATGACCGCTCGCCGCTTGGTGGGAGGGGTCTTAGCCTCAGAAAGGCGAGAAGAATCGCGGCGCACGACGTCCAGCTTGTCGCCCTTAGAGGCGGTCTTCTTCACCCTCTTGGTGATGGGCGCAGGAACAGGGGCCGCTAGTCCCTGGCTGGCCCGCCTACGAGGGTGCTGTTCCAAGTCTGGTTCCGAGGCTTGAGGGCCCGTTGCAAGCCACTCCTCCTCGGGTTGCTCCGTCTCCTCGGTCTCATCCCCTTCTTGGACTTCTGCTGCCACGGCTTAAAGGGCTTCGACCCCGGCAGATTCGTCCCCGGCAGCCTCCTCCATGGCGTGCCCCTCGCTCTTGCCATGGGAAGAGCCTTCATCTTCGGCCTCCTCCTCATCTTCCTCCTCTTTTCCTCCGGGCCTTGCCTTCCCGGCAGCTCGAAGCGCCTTGTCCTCCTCAATCCGCCTCCTGATGAACTCTGCTTCTACCATGGAGGTGCGCTTGAACATGTTGCCTTCCACCCTGGAAGCCCTTTCTTCCAGATTGGAAATCCACTTGATCTCTGCATCAAGCACAGGTAGTTGCCAATCAGCCTCAACTCCATAAGCGTTGCAGTCAGGCATCCACTTCAAAATCTGGTCCAGGGCAGAGTTGATATTTAGTGGGACAACCCTTGCCGATAATTTGAATGGCCAGAGGCTGCCGAACAGCTGTTCACACAGCCAGCCGTGGCCATAAATCGATAAATTGTTGGTGAGGCCTGGATATAGGCGTATCCTGTCCGCAGCATCTCCATACCGCTAGGGGAACCTGTCCCTTTTCTACAGCGGCGCGATGCGGCGTCGAAGGAAGTCAGCCCCCACCTGTTCGATGGTTAGCCCGGCAGCTTTGAGGAGGGTGATCCTGTTCAGCGTCGGGTGAAGCCTGTCGTCAGTAAGACCTGGCTTCCCCCAATCGCTGCCGCGCACGACGCACTCCATCCGCGCTCGGTAGTACTCTGGAGAATCTATGTCCTGAATCCAGCACCAGTCTACCCTCCATTCTTCCCATCTGCCGCGCTGCTGACCGGGAAGGTAATCCCAAAAATCCCTCTTTCCCCGGGAAATCCAACTTATATTCCCTGAGCGGTGAGTCCTGTCTTCGACCTGTGGGACGAAGAAGTGCCTGAACAGATCCACATTGGGAGCAACTCCGACGAAATTCTCGCACAGATGGGCAAAAATCGCCATGCACGCCATTGCATTTGGCGTGAAATCCAAAAGATGGAATTCGTACATCACCATCATCGCCTCGAAGAAATCGGAGAAAGGGGGGCTAAGGCCGCAGAGAAAGCGTAGAAGAAGCGGTACGAATTTGGCGGATCCTTTTTCCCCTCCGGCAAGACCACGGGCGTGCCATGCCCTTTTGGGACTTCCCTCCCCCACATGTACGCATACCTTGCGACCAAGGCGTTGTTGTCCAAGCTCGACGGGAGGAAGACGACATCCTCTCGCCGCTTCCTGTCCAACTCCACCGCTTTCTTCTTCTTCCCCTCCGTTGCCGCTTCCTTTGCGATGGTCGCCCGCTTCCCCCTTGCGGCGGCGGCTTTCTTTCCCATCCTTCGGGGCTGTGGAAAGGATGGAAGACCGGATAAGGCGTTCGAGGCGAGCGTGGGCGCAGGAGCGGTCGCTTGGCTTGAGGAGGAAGATGATGGAGGGAGAAACGGATGCGAATGAGCAGCGCCCCTTTCGTGTTTTCTCTTTTATGAGGAACGAACGTGGGGGTGGCTCTTCGCTACTTTCTCTCGGGAAGTTACCGTTTTACATTAATGGCTACAATCCCACGACCCCACGACCTGCGGTAATTACGCGGAGTGGATGTTAAGTTGACTGGTCATCATAACAAACCGCTGCACGCCCAACACTTACTCGACACGTGTCCGTGCATTGTCTGGGGCCTAACCCAACGTGCCTGGCGACACGTATGGCTCAGGCCCGGGGGCTTCTGTCGGGGTACACAAACAAGGGTGTATGTTTCCCCTGACTTGTGCACGGACAGTAGGCCTCCAACCCAACAGCGCCAAGCTCGCAAGACGAGACCAAGGTAGAGAAATAGCTCTTTGAGGAATCAAAGAGCGGATCAAGAAGACCAAGACAAGCCAAGGGAACAAGATGTCACTAAGAAAAGACCTCCCTTACCGGACAGGCGAGCCTGGTCAGGTCGAGGCCTCACCAAGAAGAAGTCCCAAGATTTCCTCGGTAGGCTTGCCGGGCCCGCCAAGGGAAAATATCCCCGCCAAAGACTCCACCGCTCCACCGCACAGCGACGCAAGTCACTTATCAGTGTGGTGTCGAGCCCCCAAGTGATTAAGTGGCTGTCGTTTGGCACGTGGCAGCCATTTGGAAGGGAGATTCTCCCTATATGACACCTGTCCAGAGCCGTGTCATGCAGATAGGTAGAAGATGATTAAGCGGCACGGCAGGCTTGCCGGGCTACATCCACAGCGTGACACCTAGCAGTGCATTTAATACACTTTGTCCTAACTGCCAGAGTTAGGTATGATAGCACTGTTGGCTATCTAATCAGTAGATAATGACTGTTTTGCCACGGTGGTAACCCCTTAGCCTATAAAGGAGGGCCATGGCAACCTAAAAAAGAATTCAGACCCTTGTACACTCATACGCATGTAGCTGCTCTCCCTGAGGCGACCTTGCCGGGCTTGAGCGCTGCGTGACCACCACAGTCCTCCCTTCAATCCACCAAAGCAGGAGTAGGGTTTTACGCTTCTCAGCAGCCCGAACCTAGGTAAAAACCACCGATGTCACCACTATCGTGTTGTTCCATGGCTTTCTCTCTTTGTGCAACGTGATCTCCCCTCCCCCCCCCCCCCCCCCCCGCCGAACCACAAGGGGCTGATGGCCCCATAGGTGATTGTGTTCCAAAACGACAAACCATATTAACAAAGTCCGCGATACATGAAGATTGTGCCAACTCAAGAACACGAGAGAGAGAGAGAGAGAATAAACACATACCTACTGGTACAAACCCACAGCCCCGAGGGTGGACTACTCCCTCCTCATCATGGCGGCCGCCGGGATGATGAAGATGGCCACCGATGATGATTTCCCCCTCCGGCAGGGTGCCGGAATGGGGTCTAGATTGGTTTTTCGTAGCTATAGAGGCTTGTGGCGGCGGAACTTCCGATCTAGGGTTAATTCTGATGGTTTCTCTATTTATTGGATTTTTTGGCGTTGGAATCATGCTAAGATGGGCCTCGAGGTGAGCACAACCCACCGGGGCAAACCAGGCCCCTCTGGCGCGCCGTGGTGGGTTGTACCCTCCTCGTGGCTCTTCTGGCCCTCCCACGAAGCTTCGAGGGTCTCTTTTGTTCCAAAAAAAATCATCAAAAAGTTTCAGCTCATTTGAAGAACTTTCATTTCTGCACAAAAAACAACACCACGGTAGTTCTGCTGAAAACAGCGTCAGTCCGGGTTAGTTCCATGCAAATCATACCAAAACCATATAAAATTGTTGTAAACATGGCATAAATACTTCATAAATTATAGATATGTTGGAGACGTATCAGCATCCCCAAGCTTAATTCCTACTCGTCCTCGAGTAGGTTAATGATAAAAAGAAATAATTTATGAAGTGTGAATGCTAGCAAAGTGCATAAGTTTGATCAATGATAATTTCAATCACTTTTCCTAGCATCATAACATCAACTCTTTCTCATAAAACTCAACATGATAAAGTAGCAATTGAAAGCGGAATTTTTGTTGTGGAATGCTACCTATCATATTCATCATATACTCTTTCTTTTGTAGCATGGACATTTGGACTTGAATGATTCAAAGCAATAGTCTATAATTTGACATGAAGATATCAATACTCAAGCATACTAATAAGCAACCATGTCTTTCAAAATATCAACACTAAGGAAATTTATCCCTAGCCCATCATGCTCAATCATTGATCCATTCATGAAACACACTCGAATATTAGCTACATCCAATGCACAAGTATGATCATAGTGCTCCCTAGTTGGTTGTTTATAAGAGAAGATGGAGACTCAAATAAAAAATAAAAATTGCATAAAGTAAATAGATAGGCCCTTCGCAGAGGGAAGCAGAGATTTGTAGAGGTGCCAGAGCTCAAAGCTTAAATTGAGAGATAAAATATTTTGAGAGGCATACTTTTCCTGTCAACGAAAACGACCGAGAATTCCCAACACTTTCCATGCTAGATACATCATAGGCGGTTCCCAAGCAGAAAATAAAGTTTATTCCTTTTCCACCAATCTTTCACAATCCATGGCTAGCCGTATCCAATGGTGCCTTCCATACCAACACTTTCCAAGGAATTTATTATTGAACAACATCAATAAAAAAATTGCATTTCAGGACTAGGCATCCCTATTACCTTTGCCACACTCTCGTGCAATGACAAGTGAATAAACACTCATCTTGAGAATAACGCATCTAGCATGGAAAATATTGGCCACCCCCTGCCTCTTCATGAGCGGTACAGGCACACAAAAAGGAAATTTATTATGAAAATTAGAGTTGGCACATACAAATTTACTTGGAACGGCACGGAAATACCGCATATAGATAGGTATGGTGGACTCATTTGGCACAACTTGGTTTAAGGAGTTTGGATGCACAAGCAGTATTCCCGCTTAGTACAAATGAAGGATAGCAAATAGATTGAGAAGTGACCAACCAAGAGACGAAAACGATCATAAACGAGCATTAAACATAACTAACACCGAATAATGCACCACAAGTAGGATGTAATTTCATTGCATAACTATTGACTTTCATGCTTGCATAGGGAATCACAAACCTTAACACCAATATTCTTATTAAAGCACAATTACTCACCAATATGACTCACATATTATTATCTCCATATCGCAAAGCTATTGCAAGGAATCAAACTTATCATATCCAATGATCTACATGAAAGTTTTTATTATATCCTTCTTGGATATTCATCATATTAGGACCAATTTCATAGCTTGTGCAAATTTCCATCACTAGTATCAACTCCTAAAATAATATAAGTGAAGCATGAGAGTAAATGACAAACTACTCCAAAAAGATATAAGTGAAGATCATGCGAGTAGTTAAGTAAATGGGTAGCTATTTGAGGACTCTCTCTTATTTAAAAACTTTCAGATCTAAGTATTTTATTAAAACATAGAGCAAAATTAAATTATATTAAATTCTAAAAATAGCACACATCATTTGAAGAAGCAAAAACTTAGGCTCAACCGGGGCTAACCGATAATTGTTGATGAAGAAAGGTGGGATGCCTACCGGGGCATCCCCAAGTTTAGATGCTTGAGACTTCTTGAAATGTTATATTGGGATGCCTTGGGCATCCCCAAGCTTGAGCTTTTGTGTCTCCTTAATTCCCTTTATATCACGGTTTCCCTAAATCTTGAAAACTTCATCCACACAAAACTCAACAAGAACTCATGAGATAAGTTAGTATAAATCAATGCAAAAACCTTATCATTCTCTACTGTAGCAAATCACTAAAATTATTATTTAACATTGCATACTAAATGCCTCTGCATATTTAATAGTCATATCCTCAAATAGAATCATTAAACAAGCAAACATATGCAAACAATGCAAACATAACAGCAATCTGTCTAAATAGTATAGTCTGCAAAGAGTGCAATTATCCACATACTTCCCTAACTTCAAAAAACTGAAAATTGAGCACACTGTAGAAAATTTATTTTACCTTATTGTTAAAAAAAATTCAAAATTTTATCACATTCTGAATTTTCTCAAGAATTCACGCACTAGCGTGCAACTTTCTCTTTTCAAACAGCAACATATAGAGTTGCAAAATAAGCATGGTAAAGGCTATGCTTGACATTTTTATTGAAATAAAAGATGCAAAACATTACTATAAATAACAGCAAGAAAATCCTAATAAAATAAAATTATGCTGCAAGCAAAACACATATCATGTGACGAATGAAAATGTAGCTCCAAGTGAGGTTACCGATAATGTTGAAGACGAAAGAGGGGATGCCTTCCGGGGCATCCCCAAGCTTAGTTGCTTGGATCTTCCTTGAATATTACCTTGAGGTGCCTTGTTCATCCCCAAGCTTAGGGTCTTGTCAATCCTTATTCTCCTCATATCGATATCTCACCCAAAACTTGAAAACTTCAATCACACAAAACTTAACGGAACTTTGTGAGATGGGTTAGTATGATAAAACAAATCATTCACTTGGGTACTTTCAAAGACATGAGTCATAATTGTTCTCACACAATGTCTACTGAACCCTACAATTTCTACAACTCATATTGACCAATATAAGCCATCGAAACTATAAAACAAGCAAACTATGCATTGAAAACAGAATCTGTCAAAAACAGAATGGTACGCAAAGATCTAAATTTTAGTCATACTTCTCTTATTCCAGAATTCTGACAAAATAGGAAAGCGTAGAAACTTTGTACAAACAACAACTGTAAAAAATTCAGAGTTTTTCGACGCTCCAATGAATTTAAACAATTCTGTTACTGGGCGCAAAAGTTTCTGTTTTGCACAGAATCAAGTCAACTATCATCCACACTATCCCAAAGGCTTTACTTGGCACTTTATTGAAATAAAAGCTAAAAACATGATTACTACAGTAGCTTAATCATGTGAACACACAAAAACAGTAGGTAAAAGTGTTGGGTTGTCTCCCAACAAGCTCTTTTCTTTAATGCCTTTTTAGCTAGGTATGATGATTTCAATGATGCTCACATAAAAGATAAGAATTGAAACATAACGGGAGCATCATGAAGCATATGACTAGCACATTTAAGTCCAACCCACTTCCTATGCATAGGTATTTTGTGAGCAAACAAATTATGGGAACAACAATCAACTAGCATAGGAAGGCAAAACAAGCTAAACTTCAAGATTTTCAACACAGAGAGAGGAAACTTGATATTATTGCAATATGTAAACGCATATGTTCCCCTCTCATAATAATTTTCAGTAGCATCATGAATGAATTCAACAATATAGCTATCACATAAAGCATTCTTTTCATGATCCACATGAATAAAAAAATTGTTACTCTCCACATAAGCAAATTTATTCTCATGAATAGTAGTGGGAGTAAATTCAATAAAATAACTATCATGTGATTGAATATTAAAATCATGATGACAAGTTTCATGCCTATCATTATTCTTTATAGCATACATGTCATCATCATAATCATCATAGATAGGAACTTTGTTATAATAGTCAAATGAAACCTCTTCCAAAATAGTGGATTCATCACTAAATAAAGTCATGACCTCTACAAATCCACTTTCATAATTATTACAATAAGATTCAACACCCTCCAAAATAGTGGGATCATTACCTAGAGTTGACACTCTTCCAAACCCACTTTCATCAATATAATCATCATAAATAGGAGGCATGCTATCATCATAATAAATTTTCTCATCAAAACTTGGGGTACTAAAAATATCATCTTCATCAAATATAGCATCCCCAAGCTTATGGCTTTGCATATCATTAGCGTCACGGATATTCAAAGAATTCATACTAACAACATTGCAATCATGCTCATCATTCTAATATTTTTTGTCAAACATTTTATAGAATTCTTCCTCTATTAATTGAGCACAATTTTCCTTTCCATCATTTTCACGAAAGACATTATAAAGATGAACAATATGATGCAACCTCAATTCCATTTTTTTGTAGTTTTCTTTTACAAACCAAACTAGTGATAAAACAAGAAACTAAAAGATTCAATTATAAGATCTAAAGATATACCTTCATGCAGTCACCTCCCCGGCAACGGCGCCAGAAAAGAGCTTGATGTCTACTACACAACTTGTTCTTGTAGACTCGTGTTGGGCCTCCAAGCGCAGAGATTTGTAGGATAGTAGCAATTTCCCTCAAGTGGATGACCTAAGGTTTATCAATCCGTGGGAGGCGTAGGATGAAGATGGTCTCTCTCAAACAACCCTGCAACCAAATAACAAAGAGTTTCTTGTGTCCCCAACACACCAAATACAATGGTAATTTGAATAGGTACACTAGTTCGGTGAAGAGATGGTAATAAAAGCGTAGTAATGATAGTAGATATTGATTTTTGTAATAAGAACAATAAAAAACAGTAAGGTAGCAATTGATAAAACGGAGCACAAATGGTATTGCAATGCTTGAAAATGAGGCCTAGGGTTTGTACTTTCGCTAGTGCAATCTCTCAACAGTGCTAATATAATTGGATCATATAACCATCTGATACGTCTCTGTCGTATCTATAATTTTTGATTGTTTCATGCCAATATTATACAACTGCACATATTTTTGCAACTTTCTATATGATTTATTGGACTAACCTATTGATCCAGTGCCCAGTGCCAGTTCCTGTTTGTTGCATGTTTTTTGTTTCGCAAAAAATACATCTCAAACGAAGTCCAAACGCGATAAAAATTTACGGAGAATTATTTTGGAATATTTATGATTTTTGGGAGGTGGAATCAACGCAAACGGGGGCCCACAGTGACCACAACCCACCAGGGCGCGCCGGGCACCCCCTGGCGTGCCCAGGTATCTTCTGCCCTCCTCGAATGTCAGTTGGGGCCCTTCTTCTGGCGCAAGAAAGATAATTTATGGAAAAAACATCGTGTAAAAATTTCAGCACAATCGGAGTTACGGATCTCCCGGAATTTAAGAAACGGTGAAGGGCCAGATCTGGGGAACGTGAAACAGAAGAGAACAGAGAGGGAGATCGAATCTCGGAGGGGCTCCCGCCCCTCCGCCACCATGGAGGCCATGGACCAGAGGGGGAACTCTCCTCCCATCTAGATGGGGAGGCCAAGGAAGAAGAAGAAGGAGGGGGGCTCTCTCCCCCTCTCTCGCGGTGGCGCCGGGGCAAGGATCGTGATGGAGATCTACATCAACAATCTTGCTACCGTCAACACCAACTTTCTCCCCCTTTATGCAGCGGTGTAACACCTCTTCTCCCCTATGTAATCTATACTTAAACATGGTGCTCAACTCCATATATTATTTCCCAATGATCTATGGTTATCCTATGATGTTTGAGTAGATCCGTTTTGTCCTATGGGTTAATCGTGATCTTGGTTGTTATGATTGTATATTTTATTTATGGTGCTGTCCTACGGTGCCTTCGGTCTCGCGCAAACGTGAGGGATCCTCTCTGTAGGGTGTTGAAATATGTTCATGGTTTGCTTATTGTTAGTGTTGCGGGGGTGATAGCAGCCTAAATGCGGATAAGTGGGTTATGGCGTATGGGATTAAAGAGGACTTGATACTTAATGCTATGGTTGGGTTTCACAACCTTAATGATCTGTAGTAGTTGAGAATGCTTGCTAGGGGTCCAATCATAAGTGCATATGATCCAAGTAGAGAAAGTATGTTAGATCATGCCTCTCCCTCATATAAAATTACAAGAATGATTACCGGTACTTGTCATCGATTTCCTAGGGACAAATGACTTTCTTGTTGACAAAAGCTATCCACTTTTATTACCTTGCAATTTATTCGTAGTTTTATTCTCGCAAAGTACTCGTAGTTTTATTCTTGCAAAATAGTTTCATACTTGTTTTAGGTAAAGCAAACATCAAGTGTGCGTAGAGTTGTATCGGTGGTCGATAGAACTTGACGGAATATTTGTTCTACCTTTAGCTCCGCGTTGGGATCGACACTCTTATTTATCGAAGAAGGCTACAAACGATCCCCTATACTTGTGGGTTATCAAGACCTTTTTCTGGTGCCGTTGCCGGGGAGCAATAGCGTGGGGTGAATATTCTCGGGTGTGCTTGTTTGCTTTATCACTAAGTAGTTTTTATTTTCTATTCTAAGTTGTTATCTATCTTTAGTTATGGATATGGAACACGAAACACCAAAAAAATTAGTGTTACTTGCTACTCATGGAGATGGGGAACCTCCTAAAACCCTCGATGATCGTTATGTGAAAAATATTATGCACTACTTTGATAATCCCGAGAAAACCCCATTCAACTTGATAATGGGAGTAACGTTGGATCAACGTGAATACTTTAGGGATTATCGCTTGACACAAAAAGGGAAATTATTATGGGATCAAATTGATATGTTGCATTGGTATGCTTGGAATTTATGCCAGAGATATGATTATACTTGTTGCTCTACGATGAACGCTCCACACCTTCCCTTTACATGCAAATTTAATGATAATGAAACCTTGGCTTCTTATGCCAGTGGTAGATATGATTATTATGATGTGGAACGAATAGAAGAACTTGTTGCTTTTAAGGGTGCTTATGAAATTGAAGCCTTTGATGATGATGTTTATAGACCTGAAAATTTTGCCATCCTTAAATATTGCCATGCAAATTATAAATACAATTTTGATATTGATATATTTATTGAGAAAGTCTCCGCTGTCCAAGAAGAGACTAATATTTTGCAGGAGTCTATGGAAGAAGAAATTGATGAAACTGTGAGCTCATTGGATGAAAAAGATGATGAGGGGAGCGAAGAACAAAAGGAGGAAGAGCGGATTAGCTACCCGTGCCCACCTTGTAATGAGAGTAACTCTTCAACTCATACATTATTTAATTTCCCTTCATGCTTACCGAACGATGAATGCTATGATAATTGCTATGATCACGTTGATTCTTTTGAAATATCCCTTTTTGATGAACTTAATGCTTGCTATGCTTGTGGCCAAGATGCCAATATGAATTATGCTTATGGAGATGAACTTGCTATAGTTCCTTATGTTAAGAATGAAATTGTTGCTATTGCACCCACACATGATAGTCCTATTATCTTTTTGAATTCTCCAAACTACACTATATCGGAGAAGTTTGCTCTTATTAAGGATTATATTGATGGGTTGTGTTCTACCACTACACATGATGATTTTGATGAATATAATATGCATGTGCTTGCTGCTCCTACTTGCAATTATTATGAGAGAGGAACTATATCTCCACCTCTCTATGTTTCCAACACGATAAAATTGCAAGAAACTGCTTATGCTATGTATTGGCCTTTACTTGATGTGCATGAATTGTTCTTGTATGACATTCTGATGCATAGGAAGAGAGTTAGACTTCATCATTGCATGATATATGTTGCTTTGTGCTCACTACTAAATGCCAAACCATTGTTAATTAAAATTGGCTTTGATATACCTTGGGATCCGGGTGGATTCATTACTTGAGCACTTTATGCCTAGTTTAATGGCTTTAAAGAAAGCGCTACCAGGGAGACAACCCGGAAGTTTTAGAGAGTCATTTATTTCTGTTGAGTGCTTTTATAAAGTTTAAAAACAAAAAAATATAGAGGGGAACTTGAAACTTCACAAAAAGAAAAGTGAAAGTGAGAGGGACGAGCATTGTGAAAGTGGGAGCTAGCCTTGAACTTTGTTCATGCCCATGGAAACTTTGTGAATCTTAATTACAGAAACTTTTCAACAAAAATAATTATCCCCTTGTACAAATCCATTGTATTATAAAATTAATGTGCCAAGATTTGCCTTTAGGATGATTAGATTGCTTGATGGTATGTGCGGTGCAGAAACAGAAACTTTGGCTGTAGTTCGTGATTTTACATTTTTTACTGGAATGTCAAAAGCTTCTGAAACTTTTTGCACAGTCTTTCTATACAAATTTTTTATTTTTTCCTAATGTTTCAGAATTTTTGGAGTAACAGAACTATGGTAGGTGTTCAGATTTCTACAGACTGTCCTGTTTAAGACAGAATCTGTTTTTGATGCATTGTTTGCTTGTTTTGATGAAACTATCGATTTTTATCGGTGGTATCAGCCCTGGAAAAGTTATAATACAGTAGATACAATGCAAAAATAAAATATGAATTGGTTTTCAACAGTACTTAGAGTAGTGATTTGTATTATTATACTAACGGATCTTACCGAGGTTTCTGTTGAGTTTTGTGTGGATGAAGTGATCAAAGATCGAGGAGGTCCCGATATGAGAAGAAGGAGGAGAGGCAAGAGCTCAAGTTTGGGGATGCCCAAGGCACCCCAAGTAAATATTCAAGTAGACTCAAGTGTCTAAGCTTGGGGATGCCCCGGAAGGCATCCCATCTTTCTTGAACAAGTATCGGTATGTTTTCATCTTCGTTTCGTTCATGTGATATGTGTGAATCTTGGAGCGTCTTTTGTGTTTATTTTTCATTTTTATTTTATGCACCATGCTGGTATGAGATAGTCCATGGTCGATTTATAGAATGCTCATTGCACTTCACTTATATCTTTTGACTATGGCTTTATAGAATGCTTCATGTGCTTCACTTATATCATTTGAAGTTTGGATTGCCTGTTTCTCTTCACATAAAAAACAGTTATTTGAAGAATGCTCTTTTGCTTCACTTATATTTATTAGAGCATGGTCTTTTGTAGAAAGAATTAAACTCTCATGCTTCACTTATATCTATTTAGAGAGTCAACAGGAATTGGTCAATTGCATGGTTAGTCATAAAATCCTACATAAAACTTATGGATCACTGAATATGATATGTTTGATTCCTTCCAATAGTTTTGCGATATAGAGATGGTAATATGTGGGAGGTACTAGTAAACGGTTGTGGTTAGTAAGAATATTGGTGTTAAGGTTTGTGATTCCCGAAGCATGCACGTATAGTCTCTTGTTATGCTATGAAGTTGGAGCATGATTTATTATTGATTGTCTTCCTTATGAGTGGCAGTCGGGGACTAGCGATGGTCTTTTCCTACCAATCTATCCCCCTAGGGGCATGCGTAGTAGTACTTTGCTTCGAGGGCTAATAAACTTTTGCAATAAGTATATGAGTTATTTATGACTAATGTGAGTCCATGGATTATACGCGCTCTTACCTTTCCGCAATTTGCTAGCCTCTACGGCACCGTGCATTGCCCTTTCTCACCTCGAGATGTGGTGCAAACTTGGCAGGTGCATCCAAACCCCGTGATATGATACGTTCTATCACACATAAGCCTTATTATATCTTCCTCAAAACAGCCACCATACCTACCTATTATGGCCTTTCCATAGCCATTCTGAGATATATTGCCATGCAACTTCCATCGCTTCCGTTTTGATGACTTGAGCATTCATTGTCATATTGCTTTGCATGATCATATAGCTGACATAGCAGTTGTGGCTCAGCCACCGTTCATCATTTTTCATTCATGTTACGCTAGATCATTGCACATCCTGGTACACTACCAGAGGCATTCATATAGAGTCATACTTTGTTATAGGTATCGAGTTGTAATTTTTATTTCTTTTGAGTTATAAGTAAATAGAAGTGTGATGATCATCATTATTCATTATTAGAGCATGTCCCAGTGAGGAAAGGATGATGGAGACTATGATTCCCCCCACAAGTCGGGATGAGACTCCGGACAATGAGAGAAAAAAAGAAAAAAAAAGGAAAAAAAAAGAAAAAGAAAAAAAAGGAAGAAAAAAGGGAAAAAAGAGAGAGAGAAGGGGCATTGCTACTATCTTTTACCACACTTGTGCTTCAAAGTAGCACCATGTTTTTCATATAGAGAGTCTCCTATGTAGTCACTTTCATATACTAGTGGGAATTTTTCATTATAGAACTTGGCTTGTATATTCCGATGATGGGCTTCCTCAAATGCCCGAGGTCTTCATGAGCAAGCAAGTTGGATTCACACCCACTTAGTTTTCATGTTGAGCTTTCATACACTTATAGCTCTTAGTGCATCCATTGCATGGCAATCCCTACTCCTCGCATTGACATCAATTGATGGGCATCTCCATAGCCCGTTGGTTAGCCGCGTTGATGTGAGACTTTCTTACCTTTTTGTCTTCTCAATATTTACCCCTATCATCATACTCTATTCCACCTACAGTGCTATATCCATGGCTTGCGCTCATGTATTGCGTGAGGGTTGAAAAAGCTGAAGCGTGTTAAAAAGTATGAACCAATTGCTCAGCTTGTCATCGGGGTTGTGCATGATAAATACTTTGTGTTAAGAAGATAGAGCATGACAAGACTATATGATTTTGTAGGGATAGCTTTCTTTAGCATTGATATTTCGAAAGACACGATTGTTTGTTGGGATGCCTGAGTATTAATGTCTTTATGTCAAATTATAGACTATTGGTTTGAATCACTTATGTCTTAATATTCATGCCATGACTAGACATATGATCAAGTTTATGCTAGGTAGCATTCCACATCCAAAATTATCTTTTTTATCATTTACCTACTCGAGGACGAGAAGGAATTAAGCTTGGGGATGCTGATACGTCTCCGTCGTATCTATAATTTTTTATTGTTTCATGCCAATATTATACAACTTTCACATATTTTTGGCAACTTTTTATATGATTTATTGGACTAACCTATTGATCCAGTGCCTAGTGCCAGTTCATGTTTGTTGCATGTTTTTTGTTTCGCAGAAAATCCATATCAAACGAAGTCCAAACACGATAAAAATTTACGGAGAATTATTTTGGAATATTTATGATTTTTGGGAGGTGGAATCAACGCAAACGGGGGCCCACAGTGACCACAAACCACCAGGGCGCGCTGAGCACCCCCTGGCGCGCCCAGGTATCTTGTGCCCTCCTCGAACGTCGGTTGGGGCCCTTCTTCTGGCACAAGAAAGATAATTTATGGAAAAAAATCGTGTAAAAATTTCAGCGTAATCAGTGTTATGGATCTCCGGGAATTTAAGAAACGGTGAAGGGCCAGATCTGGGGAACGTGAAACAGAAGAGAACAGAGAGGGAGATCCAATCTCGGAGGGGCTCCCGCCCCTCCACCGCCATGGAGGCCATGGACAAGAGGGGGAACTCTCCTCCCATCTAGGGGGAAGGCCAAGGAAGAATAAGAAGGAGGGGGGCTCTCTCCCCCTCTCTCCCGGTGGCGCTGAAACGCCGCCGGGGCAAGGATCGTGACGGAGATCTACATCAACAATCTTGCTACCGTCAACACCAACTTTCTCCCCCTCTATGCAGCGGTGTAACACCTCTTCTCCCAGCTGTAATCTCTACTTAAGCATGGTTCTCAACTCCATATATTATTTCCCAATGATCTATGGTTATCCTATGATGTTTGAGTAGATCCGCTTTGTCCTATGGGTTAATCATGATATTGGTTGGTATGATTGTATATTTTATTTATGGTGCTGTCCTACGGTGCCCTCCGTCTCGCGCAACGTGAGGGATCCTCGCTGTAGGGTGTTGCAATATATTCATGGTTTGCTTATTGTCGGTGTTGCGGGGGTGACAGCAGCCTAAACGCGGATAAGTGGGTTATGGCGTATGGGAGTAAAGAGGACTTGATACTTAATGCTATGGTTGGGTTTCACGACCTAATGATCTTTAGTAGTTGTGGATGCTTGCTAGGGTTCCAATCATAAGTGCATATGATCCAAGTAGAGAAAGTATGTTAGCTCATGCCTCTCCCTCATATAAAATTACAAAAATGATTACCGGTACTTGTTATCGATTGCCTAGGGACAAATGACTTTCTTGTTGACAAAAGCTATCCACTTTTATTACCTTGCAATTTATTCGTAGTTTTATTCTCACAAAGTACTCGTATTTTTATTCTTGCAAAATAGTTTCATACTTGTTTTAGGTAAAGCAAACGTCAAGTGTGCGTAGAGTTGTATCGGTGGTCGATAGAACTTGAGGGAATATTTGTTCTACCTTTAGCTCCTCGTTGGGTTCGACACTCTTATTTATCGAAGAAGGCTACAAACGATCCCCTATACTTATGGGTTATCACCATCCCTCAACGTGCGATGAAGAATCACTCCAAAGTTCTTATCCAGTGAAGAATATAAGACGAAATAATTTGTAGGGTACGAAACCACCTCAAAGCTATTCTTTCCGGTCAATCTATCCTAGAGTTCGTACTAAAATAACACCAAGCTATTCTTTCTGATTGATCTAACCAAGAGTTCGTACTAAAATAGCACCAAATGATACACATCAACCAACTCTAATGTCACCTAGATACTCCAATGTCACCGCGAGTATCCGTGAGTTGATTATGCGATGTGCAACAAACAATTTCAGATTCATAATACTCAATCCAACACAAAGAACCTCAAAGAGTGCCCCAAGATTTCTACTGGAGAAACAAAGACGAGAACGTGCATCAACCCCTATGCATAGATTACCCCAATGTCACCTCGGGAATCCGCGAGTTGAGTGCCAAAACACATATCAAGTGAATCAATATGACACCCCATTGTCACCGCGGATATTCATAGCAAGACATACATCAAGTGCTCTCAAATCCATAAAAGTATTCAATCCGATAAAACAAAATCTCAAAGGGAAAACTCAATTCATCACAACAAGATAGAGAGGGGAAAACACCATATGATCCAACTGTATTAACAAAGCCCGAGATACATCAAGATCGTGCCAACTCAAGAACACGAGAGAGAGAGAGAGAGAGAGAGAGAGATTAAACACATAGCTACTGGCACAAACCCTCAGCCCCGAGGGTAGACTACTCCCTCATCATCATGGTGGCCGCCGGGATGATGAAGATGGCCACCGGTGATGATTTCCCCCTCTGGCAGGGTGCTGGAACAGGGTCTAGATTAGTTTTTCGTGGCTACAAAGGCTTGTGGCGGCGGAACTTCTGGTCTAGGGTTAATTCTGATGGTTTCTCTATTTATAGGATTTTTTGGCGTTGGAATCACGCTAAGATGGGCCTCGAGGTGAGCACAACCCACCGGGGCAAGCCAGGCCCCTCTGGCGCGCCGTGGTGGGTTGTGCCCTCCTCGTGGCTCTTCTGGCCCTCCCACGAAGCTTCGGGGGTCTCTTTGTTCCAAAAAAAAATCGTCAAAAAGTTTCAGCTCATTTGGAGAACTTTCATTTCTGCACACAAAACAACACCACAGTAGTTCTGCTGAAAACAGCGTCAGTCCGGGTTAGTTCCATGCAAATCATACCAAAACCATATAAAATTGTTGTAAATATGGCATGAATACTTCATAAATTATAGATACGTTGGAGACGTATCATGGAGTAGTGTTGTGTAGTACTAGCATGTGTATGTGCTTGCCCAAGTGCTATTTGGGCTTTTATTGTTTGCAGCAAAACTCCGAGTGGCCTATGTTTTGCAGGAATGTTGATTAATTTCTGTTCCGGCAAATTTCAGGCGCTCGATATGTCCAGTTTTGGCAAAGGTCATGCCGGAATTTTTCATGGATTTCAGCATGATTTGTACTATAAAGTAGGAAATATCGAGTGCCCATGGTTTGCCGGAACAGGAATTAAATGACATTTTGGCAAAATATAGGTCATTTTTTTATGTCATTACTTGATATATGTAACGGGTTGACTGTCATTCTGTCGGGTCTCCTTATGTAACTTTCAGTCTGCTCTTGAAGGAAGGATGCCGACTGTTGTCGTGGGGGTCGCTTCCTTTCCTTCTTCTCGTGATATACCTTGGTAATGCACAAGAGGAGGAGGGGAAGCGACCATCACCAATGGTCCAAATATCTATGAGGGAGAGTCCACCATATACTGTAGAAATATGAGAGAGGAAGAATCCCGACTGTTGTCGTGGGGGTCGCTTCTCCTTCGTTCCTGTGTGCTAGACATTTTGGTGTAATGCACTCGGGGACGAAGGGAGGAGCGACCATCCCCGATGGTCGAATATATCAGAGAGGGAGTGCCCACCATATACACCACGTAAGATGACAGTTTTCAAGGAAGACTCGATAGACCGAAAGTCAACCCGTGATGAATAATAATGATATGTGTGTTGAGTTCCTGATATTTGTCGTCGGTTTTTAATCTTTGACTTATGAACACAGGAAATGTCTGACGACGATAGGATCCCTGAGTGTGACTACTGTGAAGACGACCTAGGTATGTGCGACAGGCTGACTCGTCTACAAAATGGTAAGTGCTTCACAATCATGCTAAAGGAGACTTTCGACGTTTTTATGGTACGTAACGACGACAATGATTATTCTGTAATTAAGCACGACTTGTGAATTTTGGCTTCAACGTGTAATTTTTAAATTTTTTTACAATTTTAATAGTACATTCCATGTCATGCAAGACTGTATGTCTTGGAAAAGCTCGGTTTCAAAGATAGGGAGAGTACGGAGACAAAGAGAGCTCACCTTAGGACGAAGCATGGTTTCATTTTTTGGGTTAAGCTATTTAATGGAGCAAATAGCTCACATTTTGGTTCCTCAACTTGGAGAGGACTATTCAAGGCCTATGAATTTAAGGAGTATATGAAAATAACCTTCGATATTGGGCCCGAAGATGAAATTGAAGATAATATCGACATTTGGGTGGATGTGGACAAGATTCCAATTCTACCTCTTTGTGAGTTTGTCAAATAAATTTGTTCAGTAATTTAAATTGTTTATTTAAAAATCATTGAAAGCTTATTTCCATTCTTTAAAAAATGTACGGAAGGTAGTAGACAAAACCTACTACACTGATGGCTCTGAACTAACTTAGGAGGAGAAAAATCATCTTGTCTCATTTATTGTTGATGTTGAGACTTTAAATAACAATTATGAAACTCCTCCACATTATGGTCAATACGTGTCACTAGTCCACGTGTTGAACTACGGTAATATCTATGGAAATGGCATGGTAAGATTTTTTACTATTATGACACCAGTGCATCTTTTGCATACATTCTTCTAAAGCTAAACTACATTGCTAACTACATTATTATTATGTTCTTCAACAGAAAATCCCGAAGGGTTGCGTGCCTCATATGATGCATATGAATGGTGACATTGATATTATAAGCTTATGGCCAGCTCTGCCTACAGTTCTCCACTGTGCATACATGTTTCTCAAAAAGATGAAGACCTCACAATCAAAGAATGGAGAAAAGTTATGAATGATCGCAGGGAGCTACTTGGGGGCAACATGGTACGAAGCCCACGAATTGGAGACGGGATGATCTCCATTCTCCATAATGGAGAGTCGGGGGGTATCATGTTTTATGCGATTTTACCTTAGAGAGGGTAGCAGGTCCTATGTAGTACTCATCATGTGCTAAGAACAATTAACTAGTGTTGGTTATGACTATGATGACGAGGAGGAGTTGTTATTATGATGATGATGATGAGTGATGTGCTAGAATGATGAGTTGTTAGATGACTATGATGATAATGAGTATGACTTGTTATTATGATAATGATGATGAGTTATTATTATTATTATTATTATTATTATTATGATGCTGAGTTGTTATATCATTATGATCGTGATGCGTTATTATACCAGTGGGTGAAAGAAACATGGATTAGATTCAAGTGGAGGCAACATGGTGCAGATCCAAATTACTACTAATGATAACTTCGATGGGAGCTGGTCTTTTATGTTTCATATGATCATTGAGAGTCTGGACCTCAGAGAGATCGATCTCACATGCAGAAAATACACTTGGGCACACAACTTAGACAATCCAACTTATGAGAAGTTGGATCAAGTTCTCACTAGTGTGGAATGGGAACAAAAATATCCTCTCGTAAAGGAACGAGTGTTGCTAAGGGGGCTATCTGGTCACACTCCTATCTTAGTTGAATCTAGGGAGGCGACCTATGTAGGCAACAATAATATCTTGTCCTTCGAATTGTCAAGGTTCAAACAGGAGGGCTTCCTCGAGTTGATAGCCAGGGAGTGGGCTATGGAAAACCGAGGCCAGTCGAATACTGAGAAATGACAATATAAGATTAGACATTTGCGACAGTTCTTGTGGGGCTGGGCAAAGAATCAAAGTGGTCTTTGCAAAGTGGAAAAGGAGAGGCTTTTCACTCTAATTAATGATTTAGACTTGAAAGCCAAGGTCAATGTGTTAGGCACAACTGATCGCATGGCTAAAAGAGAAGCCGAAGTGAGGCTCCAGAAACTTCTCGGAGAAGAAGAGATGAAATGGGCTCTCGGAGCGAAGGTCCGACAAGTAATTTAGGGAGATAATAATACTCAGTTTTTCCATATGATTGCGAATGGAAAACACAAAAAGAAAAGAATCATACTATTGGAACAGGATGAGGGCACAATTGTAGGGCACGAGAACCTAAAACTGTATATCTCAGAATTCTATAAAAAAACTCTTTGGGGCACCGGATGATAATTTTGTGTCGCTTGATGAGCAAATGACTGTTGATATGACTTGGCTGGGGACAGATGAGAACGAGATTTTGCCGTCTTCCTTCACTCAGAAGGAGGTATTCGAGGCGACAACACAGATGAAAAATAATAAGGCACTGGGACCGAATGGTTTCCCGGCTGAATTCTATAAGAGTGTTGGGATATTATTAAGGGGGACTTCCTGCCCATGTTCCATGTTCTATTCTGTGGTCAACTACAGTTGTTTCACCTCAACTTTGGAATGATTACGCTATTGCCAAAGAAGGAGGAGGCCGTCCGCATTGAGCAGATCAGACCAATATGTCTGCTTAATGTGAGCTTTAAAATATTTACAAAAGTTGGCTCCAATCGACTCACACAAATCCTGCATTATGTCGTGCAGCCGACACAGACGACTTTCATACCAGGACGATATATACTAGAGGGGGTAGTTGTTCTATATGAAACTTTGCACGAAATTCACTGAAAGAAACTAGATGGAGTTGTCTTCAAGGTGGATTTTGAGAAGGCATATGACAAAGTAAAATGGCCATTTCTGCAACAGGCCTTACGTATGAAAGATTTTGATGAAGCCTGGAGGAAACAGGTCGAATCTTTCATACAAAAAGACAGTGTTGGAATAAAGGTTAATGAAGACATAGGTCATTATTTTCAGACGCAAAAAGGATTAAGATAGGGGGAGCCGATGTCCCCTATTATGCTTAATATCGTGGCCGATATGTTGGCAGTTCTCATTGGTAGGGCCAAGGAAGAAGGCCAAGTAGGTGGACTAATCCTCATTTAGTGGATGGTGGGGTTTCCATCCTACAATACGCCAACAATACTATTATTTTCATGGAACACGATTTGGCGAAGGTGAGGAATATGAAGTTGGTTTTATGTCTTTTTGAACAGCTGTCGGGTTTAAAAATCAATTTCAACGAGAGTGAATTATTCTGCTTTGGACGCGCCAAAGAAGTACATGATAATTATAGACAGTTGTTTGTGTGTGAGTTGGGAGCTCTCCCATTTAGATATCTGGGAATACCAATTCACCACTGAAAAGTTAACCAATAAAGAATGGAAATGCATTGAGGATCGATTCGAGAAAAAATTAAGCTGCTAAAAGGGCACGCTTACGTAATATGTTGGACGGCTAATTCTCATTAACTCCGTGCTGACAAGTATGCCGATGTTCCTTCTGTCTTTCTTTGAAATACCAGTTGCGGTACGGAAAAGATTAGACTTTTATCGATCACGTTTTTTCTAGCAAAGTGACAAGAACAAATCTAAATACAGGTTAGCTAAATGGGCCATAATCTGTAGAACAAAGGACCAAGGGGGGGCCTGGAGATTGAAAACCTTGAGGTCAAGAACAGGTGCCTACTTAGCAAATGGTTGTACAGACTATCGGTGGAGAATGAGGGAGTGTGGATACAATTGTTGCGAAATAAGTACTTATATTCCAAAACACTAGAACAGGTATCGACACAACCAAATGATTCACCCTTCTGGAAGGGGTTGATGCGTATGAAGGTAGCCTATTTTAATAGGACCAAATTCATTGTTGGGAATGGTAATACTACCGGGTTTTGGGAGGACGCATGCTAGGGGACAAGCCACTGTCCATTCAGTATCCTACCCTATATTGTACAACGGAAAGAGGTGTTCGTTAGTACAATTTTAGGATCAATTCCCTTAAACATTCAGTTCAGAAGATCACTTGTGAGAGAACGGTGGGATAGATGGCTACATCTCGTGCGTAGGTTGATGGAGATCAACCTATTAGATGAGCCTGATACACTATACAGGAGACTGTCACTATCAGGAGTATTCTCAGTGAATTCAATGTGTATTAATTTGATAAATACCGGACCAATCCCAAAATTGCTACACATTTGGGAAACTAAGGTGCTCCTAAAGATTAAAAAAATTATGTGGTTCGTTCACAAGAATGTGATCTTGACTAAAGATAACTTGGCAAAACGTCATTGATGAGTCGATTCAACATCTATTCATTCACTGCCCTGGTCAGATTACTATGGCGCATAGTGCATATGGTCTTTAATGTTAGTCCACCTAATAACATAGACGCTTTATTTGGGACTTGGCTTAATGGCGTGGAGCCTAAAGTAGCGGCGCACATTCGGAGTGTGCGCATTACTTTGGGCAATGTGAAACTACCGAAACAACGTCATTTTTAACAGACAGAACATTATCAACTTTTTGCAGGTCATCTACAGAGCAACTGCCTTGATCCGTACGTGGTCCTTATTCAGTCGTCTGGAAGCCAATGAGGGCTTATGGGTGCAACCAGTGGCAGACGGTAGCATGGGGTACCTATAACCTATTTGGATGGCGGTCCGACAATAGGATAGGTATATAGACATCTAGTCTTATTTGTGCCGGTTGCGGCCTCGTGTATCTTTAATTTCTTGTCCGAGACTTTGTACCGTACCTCGTATCTTTTGGAGACTTCTTTTAATGATATGGATGCATGCATCACTCATTTTCAAAAAAAATTACAAAAATGTTCAACACGCGCTATCATGGTCTAGTGTAGAGGAAGATAAGTCGGCCTTTGACTTGAGAGATGCCCAATTCGCCTCAAATCACAACTGTCAAACTAGAGGAAGCAGTATATGAATCGGAGGTTCTGCCACGCATATCAAGAAGGTTTGAAGGGCACTGTGCTGGATTCCAATTGTCCACGACGTCTCAGTTTCCAGTTAATTTGTAACCGTTTTTGGCATGATAGTGCCTACGGTTGCAGTTGCAGTTGCAGGGGGGCGAGGGCGGTGCTGCGCGTCTTACACCGACCAAGACGTTGCCGCTGACTTTATGGCCACTTAATAAAGGAGGAGGAATTTCTGTCCTATAAATACGTATGTGTACGCTGTGTGTAATTATAAGTAGCTACTACGTACTACATTAGCTGGTGATCGAGAGAGTACTCCGACATACATACATACATACATACATACATACTTACATTAACGTACCTACGACTAATGTCGCCAGCTGTTGCACCGCCCACCGCCGCGGGCGGACCTGATCCGCCGGCGCAGCATCCCGAGATAGAGATCATCACCATGCGCGTGGCCACGACGGACTCGTCGCCGGCCATTGTCCAGGCTTCGCTGGTCCCCGCCAGCCGCAGGGAGGAGGACGAAGCACCGGCTGTTCAGCGGGCGAGGGACAAGGACGCCGCCCACAGCCGCAAGGCTGACAGGGAGCTCCGGGGCTGGCTGATGGTCCTCGCTACCGTCATCGCCTCCATCACCTACGCCTCCGGGCTCAACCCGCCCGGCGGATTCCAAGGCGGGGGCGGGCACAGGGTGACGCCCGTCCTCCGCGCCACGAGCCCCAGGAGGTACACCACCTTCTACTACTGCAACACGACCGCCTTCGCGCTGTCTCTCTCCATCATGCTCCTGGTGGCCAGCCATGACCTGCGGAGGCTGGCCAAGGTCAAGGTGCTAGAGATAATTGTGGCGCTGGACGTGCTGGCGCTGCTCGTGGCCTACATCGCCGGCTCTACGTTCCGGTTGGAACAGCTGGGTGTTTGCGCCGGGCTGGTGCTCATCGTACCGGTGGCCCTCATCGTCATGTCGTCTCGCGTCTATGGGAAATACTTCTGGGATGAACTCTGAGTTTCTGATAAGAAATTAGTATATACAGCCACTAGCTAGCTTCCATATGTATGTGCGGTTAATTGAGAGATCTACTTCTAGTACATGAGAAAGGTGTGATAGCTCCCGGTGCCCCTACACCCGAAAGAAATTTCCTTTGCATGAAACTTTGGGACATCAAACATTGATGTTCTTGCAAAAAACATTGGAGGATTTGATGTTTCAGCGACAAATAACATTGGAGGATTCCTCACAAAAAAACAAAATCAGTCTTCAAAAGTGCACATAAACTTTCAACAGTGATTTTGTGTCTTTTGGTGAGGGCTCCTCGATTTTTATTTATAGCTAAAACATTGCAAGAACATCAAATGTTTGATCATGTTTGATGTCCCAAATTTTCGGGTTTTTTTTTTAATTTACTGTTTGTGGAGGGTGTAGGGGCACCCGGGTGTTTAAAGGGCTAACAATCATGCTTGAAGTGACCATGAATCTATGTACAAACCCCCACGCGTCATCCCTCATGTCTTGGGTGCCTAGTTATGAAAGTGATTATGCGATTAAAATGCTCATTTTTATCGAGATTGTAAACTAGCATGCTTAACTCAACATCAACATACATATATATACAAATAGTAATATCAGAAAACCCTAGTGAATCAAACTATTTAAATCATACTCTCTTTTTTGCACACTACAAAAACCCTTCAATTTGAAAAGGTTCTTTGTGTTTGTTCTCCACGCGTCCATCTGGACTGTCCATCCAAGATCAAACGGTCGAACCCCGAAAGAAGCCCTCAGTGATAACACCGTCGCGCAGCCGCACAAAAGGGAGTGACGGCGAGATGCTTCGAAGCGGCCGACCTGCAGTGGCCACGTCGGCGGCGCTGCTCCTCTCGCCGGCGCCGCCGACTAGCCTGCCCCGCCAGTTCCTCTCCCTCACCGCCATCCCCTACCCTCTCTACTACGACCTCCTCTGTTCGTACTTTAACTCGTGATAATCCTGTCACTGTTGAGTTTGACATGTTTGGATTTTCTGTTAAGGATGCTCGTACCCGGATAGTTCTTCACCGATGTGACAACTCCGGTGATCTCTATCCTGCTCAGTCATCATCGTCGTCCTCCGCACCCGCCCCGGTCCCCCTCTCCGCCAGCGTCGATCTCTGGCACGCTCGTCTTGGTCACCCCAGCTGCGCCTCTCTCTATCATCTCCTTAAGGGATTTTCGTTTTCATGTAATAAAACCGATGCTCACACATGTCATGCTTGTCGTGTGGGTAAACATGTTCGGCTTCCGTTTAGCCCGTCATCCACTATAGCGTGTTTTCCTTTTCAGTTAATTCATAGTGACGTGTGGACATCTCCTATTCCAAGTAATACTAGTTACCTATATTATCTTGTGATCTAGATGATTTTTCGCACTTTGTGTGGACTTTTCTGACATAAGTCTGATGTTGCACGCACTCTCATTGCGTTCTTCTCTTATGTGTCCACCCAGTTTAGCCGCTCCACTCATGCACCACAGACTGACAATGGAAAAGAATTCGACAACCTTGCCATTCACTCGCTCCTTAGCTCCCATGGCACCATCTTCCACCTCACGTGTCCATACACCTCCCAGCAAAAACGGTCGTGCCGAACACATTCTTCGTACCCTCAATGACTGTGTCCGCACTCTTTTATTCCATGCCAACATCCCTCCTCGGTTTTGGCCTAACAATCCCGCAAACTGCCCACGAACAGTCCCTCGAACGGAAGAACGAAAGTACGGCCTCTCCACATATTGCAAGCGTACGGTCTTCACGATCCGGCAGCGCTTCGCCAACCAGAGCTAATCGTCACCAGAGAATTAGAGGGAGGAGATTAGAACCACACTGGACTTCTAATTATGAGGATTAGAGGATCTAGGTCTAGCTCTAATTACATCAACTAGGACCAACTAGAACTAGAGAACTAAAAGAGGCTCCAATACTTTTATCTAAAAGTGCCCAAAACATCTAGTATATATAGGTTGGAGGAAGGGAGAGGGGGCGCCACAAGGGGAAGTAAAACCTACCTCTTTGGCCGGCCGATTGGGGGGGGGGGGGGGCGATCCTCCTCCAATTCGGCCTCCTCTTTCCCTTTACAAGGGGGAAAGGGGGCGCCACCTATATTGAGCCCAAGTGACCCAATATGCTTTCCACCACTTGGACTTTTAAGGTCTGTTGATATTTAAATAAATATAAAATTCTTCAAACTATTATTAGAGACTTTTAATATTACTTTAACATCTCCGAAAACTGAGAACCACACATACATTGATCGTCTTTCAGTTCTCGGCATCTATATATAATTTATCGATAATACCCGGTACTTCCTGATAAACCCTGAAACCCTTCCAGTGACACCGAAACGCTTCCGGTTCCTCTCAAAACTATTTTGAATATTAGTGAAACTATTTCACAAATATATTCTCATTAATCATGTCATACTAACACTCAGCAGATCGTGATTACCTTAAGCTTATGACCCTTTAGGTTCGATAAAACATAGACATGAACAAAATCCCTTTCGTTCAATGACCGATAGCGGAACTGTGGACATCCATATCGATCCCTATGAATACACAAATGACATTCGAGTGAATCTTTGGTTATCATGTGCTATTCTCACTACTGTGAAAAGGCTTATGGGTAGCCCCTGATGAGTGGCAGGCGCGATCAGGCACTCGCCATGGTTATTTTGGAAAACTTGCAATGGAGGTTGCTAGAAACTGCTCGCCACTACTATCCCTGTAACAGTGGTGGGCGGAAGTAAGGACCCACCACTGCTAAACGCTTACTAATTTCTTCATAGGCGAAAAGAAGCAGTGGCAGGCACATAGAATCGACCGCCACTGGTGCCTCGTCAATCAGTGGCGGATGTTCCCTAGGGACCGCCACAGCTATATTTGGGTGACCCGCACCCACCGGTTTCAAATTTATCAGAGTTTTCAATCACGGGCACTACCCCGCCATAGCTATATTTGGTCATCCTACCACCTACCACGCATATATAGCTGTGGCGGGCGCTATCTGCAGCCCGTCACTGCTATACATGACCATATCCACCGCGCCCCCACCCGCAGCCAGTCAGATCTTATCCATCCACACACAACTCTTTCTCCCTCTGTCTCTCTCTTGCTTCGCCGTTGTCGCCAGCGTCATGGCGTCGTCGGTCACCACCGGCAAGGTCGTGGTCCGTCGCCTTGAACGGCGTCATGGACCCAATCTTACCTGTCGCTCGCGCCGTCCGTCGCCGCCTCGAAGTTTGTTGGCCTCGCCGTGCAACACTACCTCCAACTACTTCCCCATGGCCATCGTCTGCGCCTTCCTCCGCATCCAACGTCATCCACATCTCCGTTGAACTCGCGCTCCGCCTCCGCCTCCGCCATCGTCCTCGGCCTCGTCCTGCCCGCCGTCCGACTCCGCCCCGGTAAGCACATCTCCCTTCTCTCTGTTAATGGAGATTTTATTTGTTCTCATTATTGTACTTGTACATTAGCAACACTAGTAGAATGCCCGTGTGTTGCCACGGGCTTTTGAAATATTTTTCTAGAGTTATATTAACATAATGCATGTTAAATTCAAATTAAGCTCTACTTGATGCGCTTAAGAAATTCTTGCACAATATTATGAATGTTGTCTTTAACTTTATTTGCACCATATTTGAGCAAGTATAATAAAAACTTCTTTTTCAACTCATACTCATCCCGCATAAGCAATATATGTTGTTAGTAGGAGTACTTCATGTCGAAGGTCTTAAAATGTGTACCAGAGAATACTCACCATTCAAACCGGGCGAAACAATTCGTTAACGTTCCACCAGAGCATAAAGAAAAACAAAATTGTGAGACACATCCCTGGAATTTCCTAAATTAATGTTATATTAAAAATAGTGATGACAAAAACAAATGCTTGTATTTTGATTGTTATGATAATGAAATATATAGATTTATTCCCCATCCCTGCTCGTTGGAATATCTGGCGGAAATAACGTTGCCATGTAGATATATCAGAATTCCAGCCGAGTTGCTTTATTTTGAGTGTGTCTTTGAATTCGCTCGCAAATCTTTGTAATTTCACTAAATGCCTCAGAGTTTTAACCTCTGGCGACTGTGATGTATGTATAGGGTCCAGAATATATACACGGCGTGCATGTTTTTCCGTAAAGAATTAGACACGACGGTCATTTCCGTCCTTGCATGGCTGCCTCCGGCAACACGAACACCCCGTGTGTGAATTCGTATAAATCGCCGCGGTTGCACCCATCCTTCCGGAAGTCTGGCCACCTCATGCCGGAGTAGCAGTGCAGGATCGGGTCCCTCCATCGTGCCTTCTTCCTAAGTGCGCGAATAGGCAGGCAGTCCAGCAGTGCCTCTGCCTGCACACGCCGCCGCACACATATGCATCCATCATCACAGCGGCATCCTCGCCAACCTCTTCTCCGGCTCGATGCACAACCATACGATGAGAACATTAATCGCGTGAGGTGCATGCAGCTAGCCGAGCAAGCGTATGTGAGCTGGTTGATTTTCCCAGTCAATCTAAGCACTCACACCATTTACACTTAAAATTATGTGTAATTTAATAAAACATATTCAATATTATGCTCTCTCCATCTTATAATATAAAGATCTTATTACATCCAACATATTCACATATTACATCCAACATCTTATATCTTCATCTGTAAATTCGGTGATAAGCTCGGTGTTCCCTAGCTTCTCCTTTTTCGAGGCTACCTTCTCCTTGTTCTTTCTTTATAATCACCTTATCCTTGCCCCTGCTTAGAATCATCTGTTGCGAATTTGTGATATCCATGGCATCACTATGAAACATTGATAAATTTATGCTAATAAGAATATACAAGGTACAAAAGAAGAAGAAAATAAATATTCCCTCCATATCAAAATATAATAAGACGCTTTTTGACACTATGACAGTATCACAAAACGTCTTATATGAGGGAGTAGTTTGTAGAACATGAGATTGTAAACACGTAGGAATACGAAAAACACATGTGGATGAAATTCTTACCTAGGAAATTTCATCCACATAGCCATATGTTGCAATCATTTAATGACAGAAGTAAAAAAACTGAGGAAAATGCAAGAGGGAACAATATTGTGTGATTTTACAGTTAAAACATGGCCCTAACCACAGAAGAAACAGATAGAGCAATTGTTGGTATATATTTCAAAGTTACCATCAACCGCCTCCTCTAATATATGTATCCACTCTCTGCTCGCAAGAAAATAGCAATTCCTACAGATTTGTGGTTGAGTTGTACCTCGGTAATCTGGTAGAAACTTTTCGGCTAACTAGCCCATTAAGTTCGCCATCCGTTTTGTCATATATAGAACCATTTCCTGAAAATTAAGAGTCAGAATTAGGTGTCTATAAAAAAATCAAAATTAACTTTCCAAACTGAAGGAAAAGAAATAAGAAAAATACATAGGTACTTTAATCAAACAATTGCTTAGAAAAAAAAAAGAAGTTTAGATTGTTGTTCAGTCTTAGGTACCTGCTATATCTTTCCATTTGCATGTAACAATAATGTATGTTTCCTTTGGTTGTGTCACCGACAAATAAATAAAATGTCATCTCTGCTTATTGGAATTTCTGGGTTCAGGCATCATAAGAGTCCATTCCAGACCCCATGGGTCCTTGGGTTTCGGATGTCCTTTGGACTTGCATAAAAGGTGTCCTTCTCACGTCTCTTTACGGTTGAACGCCATGCACCTTGATGTTTTCTGAATGAGGCAGCAATAAGCTTCAAACACTGAACAAACCAACCAATACAGTAGAGGTCATATTCATGGGAACAACTTAAAATATAATAAGTTTAGAAAAGCAAAATAAAAAGTTATGAATGTGCAACTTGCCATGGTTGACTGGACAAAATCTTCGGAAATGAAACCAGAAGCTACATAGTTTGTGAATGTTGCAAGATTTATCCGAGTTGTGACATTGTTGCCTGCCTCTTGTGCTTTGAACAAAATAACGATTAGTTGCTATACCGTGTTTTGTTAGGTAGTTTTTTTACAATAAGGATAATGCTACAACTGAGTCGTATGCATTTGAAAGATTTTTGTACATCATGGCACTCTACAATTATTGCCTGGATTATTTATCAGAATTTCTTTGATAATTGGAGAGCCCAGTTCATGATTGGGAGAGAAAAATATATCAGAATAGAATGGAAAGACTTTATTCAGATAGATCCTGACGAACGTGCACCAGCAGCCAGCATCCTTCTTGTCACTCGATCTACGACCAGAAGAAATCAAAAAGAAAATTCAATCTCTTCCCAACTAAGAAAAAAAGAGAGGATGGATGTGATAGGACATTGTGTGTTCTTGACGGGGAGCCCAATTGAATCCAAGGTACGTGTATTCTTCCCAGCTCCCACATAACCAACGGCAGGAGAATATAGATGGAAGAATACACTTACGACCTTAGATTGAATTGGGCTCCACGTCAACAACACATGATGCCCTATCACATCCATCCTCTCTCTCTTTCTATTGGTTTCCCGGTGCAACGCGTGGAAACGAGGATCACATCCCGCCTTCTCATCTGCACCTTCATTGCTAGTGACTCTCCCCCCTTCATCCACCACCACTCGTAATACCTACCGACTCTCGTAGAACCTATCTATCCAGCAATACAAATTACTACTACATTTTATGATCGGTCACTATTTTACGACATATAGTGATTTATATAGTGATGAAATGTTAGTAGACAAAAACATATAACTTACTTTGTTACCAATTTTCCGTTTATTAGCCATATTGACATCAACGGATTTAGCGGGTTTTCTATCTTCACAATCAAAGAAAACTACTTCCTGAAATGATAAAAAACATCATTGGAATACATATGTAGAACTTTTAATTCATGTCAAACATTTTCAGCTCATATCAATGAAATAAATGATGAAGTATATGCACAACAATGACGATCTTCTCAGTAAGTAAAATCCAAACACCATACATGATTTGGTGACCATTATTTGTATTTGGAAGATATAGGTTTTAACTCAATACATTTTTTGTTCAGAGTAGAGGGCTTCTCTCCTATTTATGCTAAGAAAAAATATTATTCAGAGAACATAGAGATGGATGAAATAACAGAAACAACTTTCGCATAGTACGTGTGGAAACATAATGTTATCAGAGAAACATAATGTTATGTGGGGTACCAGGTACCAATAGCAGACCGGAAGCAAGGCTCAAGCAATAGTGGTTTGAAACGCGCTTAGCACTGCAATCGCTGCAGTTCAACTTTATATTCAAATTATTTATAGACGGGAATGCAAGATAGTATAGCTGACAAAGTGGCAATAGAAGGAGAAATAATCAATAAATGGATTCACGCATGATCAAAATGACACAACAAGGGTTAGACGGGCCCACAAATTATGGTAACCAACACCATAAACCAACCAAGCACCAACATCAAGGAATTGAATATACCCTAAACAACAATGATATAGTGAAAATAAAAATCATAAGGCTATGAAGGAGTAGCGCCGGTGGCATTAATGTCTCAAAAATCTTCAGCAGCAGCATCCTATTGGACCTATCTAAGAATGTGGGCTGATAGTGGTTCTGCGGATCCAGAGTTGTGAATATGCGGGTTGCACTATCCATACATACCTAATAGTTATTCATCCAAAAATCAATTTAGGACTTCCTGAAATAGTTGAAGTAATGCTATAATCCAATTTCTTCATGCAAAAAAAGTAATCAAATTTCATGGTCCTTGTATATGAGAGTGAAATTGTACAGTCTGCTATAGTATCAATAATCACATATCTTGCCGTGATATTTTAAGGCAGGACAAGCGTACACGAAAGACTGGCATCAATAGCAGCCAGACTGTGTGCACGGAAGCCTGCTGCTTCGTTCATTGATATGGCCATGGCAGCCCAGCACTCAACCCGTGACATCAGCATGGCATATCTCATGGCATAAACATGCTACCGTTGTACTTCGATGATGAAGGCCCTCAACAAATCCCATCGTGGTGCAGCCTTATGGCAGAGTTCAACTGAGATGAAAAAGGAGCAGGTCGTTGCCAAGGTCAACACTGTAGCCGTTCATCATGAAGGTTTTGCCACCGTTGGTCTGCTCATAGGCGAAGACGGTGTCATTGGAACCAACCTCTAGAACACATCTACTAATCACCTACATGAACTCCCAACCTGCTATGTAAAACAAAAATTGAAATAAAATCGATCCAGAAACTAAACGACTCCCAAACAAAAATTGAAATAAAATAGATCCAACAAACGAGTGAGAGGGATCAGGGATCCTGCAATCGTCGATTGGAGGATGGGGCAGGGTGACTAGCTTCGCGGCCCGCATAACCTAGCTGGATGGGATGGTCGTCACACGAGGCGGCACCATTGGAAGAAGGGGAGGATGGCGAACAACAGTAGCGTGCACATGGCATTCCAGGGATCGGCGGAGGCGGTGGCGTCCGTGGGGTTCCGTGGCGACAGCGAGAAACGGGAGTGTCACGTACGTGCATGATCCACGGCGGCCTCCATGAGATCGACGGCGGCCTCCCTGGGATCGGCGACGGATCCGCGAAGGCGACGACGGCGGCGGCGGCGATCCCAGTGAGGCATCCGTGGGGTTCCACGGCGACGGATCCGCGAAGGTGACGGCGGCGGCGGAGGCGTCCGTGGAGTTCCGTGGCGACGGCGAGAAACAGGAGTGTCCTCAAGATCACACGACGGCGGCGCTGTGTCCTCGAGGGGATCGATAGGAGTAGTTTTTTTGTGGGGTGTTTTTATGGGGGCTGCGTGCGTGGAATACATGCTCACGTGAGGGCGTGGCTTCGACGGTTGTGTTTTTTTCCTAGTGGAGCTAAGTATGGAAGGGGATCGGTGGGAGAAATAAATCAGAGAGGAAGGTGATCTCATGTATATGGTATTATTTCTGAATTCTTAATTACCAAATATTTACATGATTGAATTGAATCGCCACCTGCCAAAGCAAGCACGAATAAATGGAAGGAGTATCAGACGTGATTCGGTTTTAAATGTGAAGAAGAAAAAATTAACGTGGAAGGGGTGGTGGGAGGTGAGACAAAAATAAACCGGACAAAAATTAACCAGACGAAAAAAAATCATGGAGACTATTCTACCAACTAAGACATTAGGAGTAGAGATTTTGTTAGTGTAGTTAAAATTTTTATTTGATGTACCATTGAATGTTTGTAAGTAGACGTCTTAAATTTGATTGCTTGTGCTAAAGGACTGTGTACTGCATATGGATCCACATATGGTATAATATTTTATTCATGATGCAGGTATTCATACTGAGTGTCAATGTTTACGTGAAACGTGGATTAAGTTCCGTTACGCTTAATTTCTGGCACTCAATATGTCTATGCCGGTTTTTCCCGTAAATTTATTACTTTTTATGGACGAGCTACTTAATTGTATTTTCCGTCGGGTGGACAATACTCACTCTTAATCCACAAACTAAGATGAGAGTTGTTCTGTGTGGATGATACCGACTAATGTCGTAGGGGGTCGTCCTTCTTCTTCTCTTCCTCTTACTTTGGTAAAGCAGGAGGAGAAGATGAAGGACGACCATCACCCAAAGTCGTAAATACAATGGGCGAGTGAGTGTACACCACATATAAAACCACTTGAGAGATGAACCGACTGTTATCGTAGCACTACAAAATTTGCTCTATTCAGTGACAAAAACCCTGGTGACAAAACAGGAACCGTCGTCTCAAATCATTTTCTGTGACGGTCCACCGTCACGAGGTGTTTTCCTCCCGTGGCAATTCCCTAGCCAACTTTGGCGATGTTCTGGCCTGATTTTCAACGATGCATTTGGGCGTCACTACACATGTCCATTTTCTGGAACGATTCGTAGTGTCACATAAAATGTTTGGTATCACAAAAAATGGTTGGCGGGTTAGGAAAATGATTTTAAAAATGTCGGGTTGATGTTCAGAACGTAGTACCTTATAATTTCTGCCATGGCAGAGTTTATAAGAGATATATTCAATTCCATTGTGTGAATTGTATCTTCGTCGAAACACCATTATTGTATTATTTTGTTAAATTTAACTTTTCAGAGTTGTCTTTTTAACACAATACAGAAGCACACGCTCATATACTTACCCCTATAAACGCATGCACGAACACCCTACCCTTATGAGCACCTTCGAGAGACTGAGCTCGCACATCATCTTGAGATTGACGAAGTCAACACAGGTGCCTCCGTAGTCGACGGGAACGTCTCCTCCCACTGCATGAACATCGTCAGAAATCATAAGCACTAAATCTAGTACTTGAACCTAGGTGGGCTTATTCCACCGCAAAGAACCTAGCTAACCATCTGAGTTGGGCTTAGTTCACACTCTTCTGAGTTGTTGTATATATTTGTTGTTGTTGCAGATTCTTTTGGTGACTTGTGTTGTGATACCAATTGTTTCGTTCATATGGCGTGCACGTTACCACGTGTAGGTTCTGTGAAGGTGGCGTCTTAGGGTTGATATTATGTGGAGGCTAGCGAAGGTAGCTAATTCTGCATAGTGTTTGTCCATGGACACTGCAATACCATTGATAACCTGGACAAATACAAACACAAAAATGAGGCCCAATGTCCCACCTTAACTGGAACTTCACCCGCCCTTCGCCGACGCCAAACAACATTTTCTCATCATTGCAGCTGAAACCTTCAATTTAAACCCTAACTAAAGTTTGGACGACCAAAGATTACAGACAACCCAAACCAGCCCCCCCCCCCCCCCCCCCCCCCCCCCCCCCCCCAACACCCCACCCCTCAGCGGCGCTCGAAGGCACCCGGGGGGCGAGGGTTATCGACGGCGGCGACAGCGGCGGCTGTAGGAGGAACCCTAGTAGCCTGTTGTTTTCCCACGTGTTTGGTCACAAAACAGAGTATTATTCGGTGGCAACACATGAATAACTTTTTTTTTTAAGTTCACATGAATAACTTGTTACCCCGTAACAACCCACATTGGAAATCACGTAGCGCAAACACATAGCGTCACTTTATTCTTCCATTATACCGTAGTACAGTAGTAGGGACGACATTACACGCTGGTACGTACACAGTACGTATTACGTTACGTGCCATTCGCGGGAGCCTATCCGGTGACGGGGGTCTTGGCGACGATGCCATTAAGGTCGATGAAGACGCGGACACGCTCGAGGTTGTAGTCGTGAGTCACCGGCGCGCCGGTCGGGAGCACCTCGACGGCGACGTCGGGCCTGTCGTGCGCGATCTGCGTCGCCGCCAGCGACGCCAGGATGCCCACCAGCTCCGGCCACGACGACTTGCTCATCTTGGTTGCTAGCTCGAGCACTGACGGATGTATATCCGTGAGACGATAGCTAGGTAGCTAAGGTGCGTATCTAAGTGCGTGTTACACCATGGTGTATTTTATAGGGAGAGCCATGGTGCATTTCTAAACACGTTTGCGCCTCGTTTAGTCAGTGCCATTTTGGTGGTGATGTTCCCTGGGCGGGCGGAACTATAATTAAGTAGGAATTTTTTAACAACAACATCATAAGAGTGACCGTCCATGTATACGTCCAGGTTCAGACTTGCGGATATGTAGCTTCGCATCGCAAACTTAACATGCTGCTCAGAGTGGCGCAGCGGAAGCGTGGTTGGCCCATAACCCACAGGTCTTAGGATCGAAACGTGGCTCTGATAGATTTTGTTGTAAATTTTTTTTGAGGGAAAATTATGATTTTTTCTGTTTGCCTAAGTTCAATATGATATAAAATCATATTGTGATTTTCTCTTATCAGAAAAATGTTCGTGACAATCAAAAAATATTCCCAAGTTTCAAAAAAAAGCACACAAAATTTTATAAAAGTATGTATACAATGTAAAAAATATATTTGCGTAATCTAAGAAAATGATCCGTGCCATTAAAAGAATGTGTGTCACATTTGATGGAAATATTCCCATGTTTCAAAAAAATGTTCATCACATTATAAAAAAAATGTTACTCCTTCCTTTCCATAATATAAGATGTTAGTAGTACAACAAATATGTGATCTTATAGCCACGTGACACATGTGGTAAGCAATCCAAACAATTAAAAAAAAAGTGATCTTATATTATGGGGAGGAGGTGGTATATACAAATGTAAAAAAATGTTCATGTAGGTTACAAAATGGTCATCTCATAAAAAAGTTATCATGACATTTTCGGAAAATATTCGTGTGTTTCCAAAAAATGTCCGTGAAATTTTCGCAAACAGCTATACAATTTAGGAAAAAAATTAGCGTAGTTGTTAAAACAGTCATTGCCACTAAAATAATGTACAACACGTATTTGGAAAACAGGTTACCATATATTGAAAAAAAAGTGTTCGAAACATGTATTTTTTTAATGCATATCATGTATTTGAAAAAGGTCCAGCGTGTGATCAGAAGAATGCTTCACGTGTGCTCTAAAATGTACATTGTGTAATGAGAAAAAAAGTAGATATGTGTTCGAAAGAAATAAAACTGATATAAAACTAACAAAGAAACAAAAGAAAGCCAAAAAATATGGAACAAAACAAAGAAAAACAAGAAAGAACAAAGAAAACCAAAGTATAAGAAGAAAAGAAAGAAATAAACCCAAGAAGAAAAGAAAGAAAATCATATCCTGACGTTACTGACCCACTCAGTGCCGAGGCCTGGGCTCTACGAGATGGTGTCATATTTGCTAAGCTTTGTGGTCTATCGCGAATAGTGACGGAAGTGGGTTACACTAGTAGAAAACAGGGCTTTGGTCCAAGCTCGATCTACACATTAGTCCCGGTTGCATTACGAATCGGGACTAATGTGAGCATTAGTCCCGGTTCGAGCGGCTAGGGCGCCGGGCAGGCATTAGTCCCGGTTCAAATGGGACCTTTAGTCCCGGTTGGACACACCAACCGGGACTAAAGCCTCAACCCCTTTAGTCCCGGTTGGTGGCTCCAACCGGGACTAAAGGTCTAATCTTTGTAGCCTCAACCCCTTTAGTCCCGGTTGGTGGCTCCAACCGGGACTAAAGGTCTAATCTTTGTGCCCTTTAGTCCCGGTTGGTGTGATCCACCAACCTGGATTAAAGGGGTTCTAAAATTTGTTTTTTGTTTTTCCATTTGTTTTTGGTTTTTAGTTTCTGTTTTAAATTGCTTATATCTTTTAGGATATTTGATGTTTTTGAGTGATTCTTTTTGCATTAGATTCAAATTTTTGTCTAGTTTCTGTTTGTGCCATTAGTTTTCAAATTTGAATGATTTAAATTTCAATTTGTTCAAATTTGCTTCAAAACCTAGATTGTGAATAATTTGAGTTTAAAAATAGTTTTTAATTTAATTCTTTTGCTCCTAGTCACATGTTAGATTGTTGTCACAGTAAGATTTATTTGATTATTTTTAGAATAATTTAAATTAGGATTTTAATTAAAACAGTACTGTTTTGCTTATATAGTTGTTTTAGTCCTTTAATTATTGATTTCAATTATTTTTAGTTAGTTCTTTCTGTAGATTTTAACATGTTGTAGTATGCTTATGTTAGACAACAGTAGATAAATTTTTATAATTAATTAATATTAATTTTGCTACTGTTTTGTATTAATAGTTGTTTAGCCTTTAATAATAGTTGATAGAATTAGTTTTGCTATATTAAAAAGTAATTCTTTTTGCCACTTTAATAGAACGTGACTCTGGCTTGGTTAACCTTAGTTGTAACTCTGGCTAGGACGGTGCTAACAGATGTAGTCGACGGTAGGATTGGATGGACACCATTCCAGACTAAAGGGATTCTGCAATTTTCAAACTCTACCCCCCCCCCCCCCCCCCCCCCCCTCGCCATTTCAGTTTTGAAAAAAATAAAAGAAAATGATAAAAACTTCAAAAATTAAAATCCTTCGAGATGTAGTTATGTTACTACATCTACTAGTTAGGAAAATTAAAAAACTTAAATTTTGACATGTTTTGCAAAAAAGTGTTATGAAAAAGTAAAATGGCTATAACTTTTGCATACGATGTCGAAAAAAATGTATAATATATCAAAATGTTCAGCACGAAAAGCTGGTTCCGATTGCGACTGCCGTAGGCCGTTTTGCAAATTTTTAGAATCCTCAAATTTTGATAGGAAAAAAAAAGTTATCCTCAAATTTAAGATTTTTTGAATTTTTGGTCAAACTATGGTCAAACTACTTATTCAAGAAATATTAGTGTTACTAAATAATTATTGTTTTTTAGAATAATAGTTTCAAACTCAAACGATGAAACGTGTGACTTCATTCTCAAGTTCAACTCCTAAGGGTTAATAGTATTGACAACTTACTATTGTCAGGAAAACAACAAGGGCACACTTGGAAACAAGGGGGAATAGAACTCGAAAGTTAAGCGTGCTTAGGCTGGAGTAGGGAGAGGATGGGTGACCGGCCGAGAAGTTAGACGATTTGAAATGAGTGCTCCACACTTGAGCAATGATGAGGGGTGATTAGAGGTTAAATTGTCAAATAATTCAGAAATTTGAAAATAAAAAAAAATTGAAAAAAATTTCAAATTTTTTTTCAAAAAAATTCCTTTACCAACCGGGACTAAAGGTCCTCCAGCCCCGCTCCAGATAGCGGCCACGTGGAGCTCATTTAGTCCCGATTCGTAAGCCAACCGGGACTAAAAGTAATGGGCATTAGTCCCGATCGTTTTGTCTCGGTTGCAGAACTGGGACTAAAGGCCTGTTTTCTACTAGTGTTACTTAGAGGGGTTTTTTCTTTGCATTTTCAATTGCTTAGATATTGTAAAACTCTGGTACTCACACAGATTTTCACGCTCACTAGTAGCGCCTTTACTTCTAGAAATCGGAGAGCTAGCTTTATTATTTACTTCTTTTGTTATTCAAGGTGTAATGAGAAATGCCAACACTTCGGGCTACATGTGTGCAAAACATGCCTGTACGCTTGAGGTGATGAGTTGGTGGATGGACTGCCACTCCCGATCTCATGACCAGTGTTTTAGCTGAACGTGTTGGAGCGGTTGATGATTGAATAAAGTTCTAAGTTTCCCACAAAAAATCTGTCGCCTTAAAAAAACAGAATCATTTAGCTAGTTTTCATGGAAATAATAAGAGCCAATTACACCACCGGCGCTTAAACTTGGCGAGAAAATTCACTTTGGTGCTAAAACTTGTGGCACACATTGAACGGGTGCTACAACTTGGCATGAGCATCCATATACAGCGCAAATCGTGTTTGAATACGAACATGGTGCTGACGAGGCGAGTCAGCATGGCGTCAGACCCGCTGTCAGTGACTGGACGACGGGGATGGGACATGTGGCCTGTTTTTTTCTGCGGAGAACCCCTGAAATTATTTTTTTCAGCACAAAAAAGCCCCTGGCCTACCTGTCGAAGACCAACAAAAATTATAAAAACCAAACCAAAATATGTTCTGCATGACCGCATGGGAGATCGAACCAACGCCTAGAGGAGAGCACGTCGACGTGCGTAGCCACCCTAGGGACCACCTTTGTAATCCAATAAGGATACTGTTGCTTTATATCATTTCCGGCAAATAAGAAAATTTTCTAAAAAAATGATGACTGTGGGAATCGATCTAGCATGCTAAGCTGCACCCGTGCGTGCCATTCCAACCGAGAACATTTCATGTTTATAATAAATATTTAACCTTTATGTATGTAAATTATAATCATGCATTATAAATAATATACAGAAATATAAATAAATTGCATTTAAAAATGTTCATGTATTCATAAAATAGTCAATTATTAAGTTTAAATATATCCATTTATTTAAATTATGAAATATAATAATTGGCTGCAGTCAATGCAGCCCATTATCCACCAGTGATGTAATTGACTCAAATAATAATACAGCACACAAACATAGAACGTCACTTTATTCTTCCATTATACGGCGCACAAGTAATCGCAGTAGTGCCGCGGGGATCTGGGAGTGACCATTATCGTCCGACGAAGTGACCAGTATTACATTCCATCCCGTTCACGGGGGGCTAGCTCTAGCCGGTGGTGGGGGTCTGGGAGACGATGCCGTTGTTGTCAATGAAGACGCGGACGCGCTCGGGGTTGTAGTCCGGCGTGAGCGGCGCGCCCGGCGGGAGCACCTCCACCGCCACGTCGGGCCTGTCACGCGCGATCTGCGTCGCCGCCAGCGACGCCAGGACGCCCACCAGCTCCGGCCACGACGACTTGCTCATCTTGGTAGCTAGCCCGTGAGCACTGATGGAAGATGATAGCTAGCTAGCTAAGATGCGTATCGAAGTGGGGTGTTGCACCATGGTGTATTTATAGGGAAATCCGTCGTACATTTCTAAGCAAGTTTGCGCCTCGTTTGGTCAGTGCCGTTTTGGTGGTGGTGCTTCCTCGACGGGCGGAATTAAGTAGGACAAAACTTGTGGCATAAGAGTGGCCGTCCATGTATACGTGCTTGCTAGCTGAGCAGTTGGTAATATGTAGTTTGGCGTCGCAAATTCAACACCAAAATCAGAGTGGCGCAGCGGAAGCGTGGTGGGCCCATAACCCACAGGTCCTAGGATTGAAACTTGGCTCTGATAGATTTTATTGTAAATTTTCTTTTGTTTTTTTGAGGGAAAATTATGATTTTTTCTGTTGGCCTAAGTTCAATATGATATAAACAGGTCCTAGGATCGAAACTTGGCTCTGATAGATTTTATTGTAAATTTTCTTTTGTTTTTTTGAGGGAAAATTATGATTTTTTCTGGTGGCCTAAGTTCAATATGATATAAAATCATATTGTGATTTTTTCTGTTGGCCTCAGTTCAATATGATTGGGCTTGATGATGACATGCAATCCCGGTGTCAGGTTATGTGCATCAGGTTATGTGCATCTTATTGAGCGCAAGGCCCAGTAGGACGTGGCTCGTCTGCTCATGTCACCCAAAAATCTTTTTTTACTTTTTTTATATTTTGAAACCTGGCTCTGATAGATTTTATTGTGATTTTTTCTTTTTTTTAGGGAAATTTATGATTTTTTTCTGTTGGCCTCAGTTCAATATGATATCAAAATCATCTTGTGATTTTTTCTGTTGGCCTCAGTTCAATATGATTGGGCTTGATGATGAGACGCAGTCCAGGTGTGAGGTTATGTGCAGCTTACTGCGCTCAAGGCACATTATGACGTGGCTCGTCTGCTCATGTCACCCAAAAATCTTTTTTACTTTTTTATATTTTGAATTAAATGCATATATTTTAAAAACCTAAATTTACTCACAAATTTAAAAACATTAATTTGAAAAAAATAAACATAGTAAAAAAATGTTAGCACAGTTTTAAGAAATGGTTGATAACTATCAGAAAAATGTTCGTGACAATCAAAAAATATTCCCAAGTTTCAAAAAAAAGAACACAAAATTTTATAAAAGTATGTATACAAGGTAAAAAAATATTTGCGTAATCTAAGAAAATGATTCATGCCATTAAAAGAATGTGCGTCACATTTGATGGAAATATTCCCATGTTTCAAAAAATGTTCATCACATTATAAAAAATGTTACTCCTTCTGTCCCATAATATAAGATGTTAGTAGTTTTGATACAACAAATATGTGATCTTATAGCCACGTGACACATGTGGTAAGCAATCCAAACAATTCAAAATAAAATGTGATCTTACATTATGGGTAGGAGCTGCTATATACAAATGTAAAAAAAATGTTCATGTAGGTTACAAAATGTTCATCTCATAAAAAAGTTATCATAACATTTTCAAAAAATATTCATGTGTTTCCAAAAAATGTCCGTGAAATTTTCGCAAACAGCTATACAATTTAGGAAATAATTAGCGTAGTTGTTAAAACAGTCATTGCCACTAAAATAATGTACAACACCTATTTGGAAAAAAATGTTACCATATATTAAAAAGGTGTTCGAAACATGTATTTTTTTAAATGTATATCATGTATTTGAAAAAGATCCGGCGTGCCATCAGAAGAATGTTTCAAGTGTGCTCTAAAAATGTACATTGTGTAATGAGAAAAAAAGTAGATATGTGTTCGAAAGAAAGAAAACTGATATAAAACTAACAAAGAAACATAAGAAAGCCAAAAAATGGAACAAAACAAAGAAAAAAAAGAAAGAACAAAGAAAACCAAAGTATAAGAAGAAAAGAAAGAAATAAACCCAAGAAGAAAAGAAAGAAAACCATATCCTGACGTCACTGACCCACTCAGTGCCGAGGCCTGGGCTCTGCGAGATGGTGTCATATTTGCTAAGCTTTGTGGTCTATCGCGAATGGTGACGGAAGTGGGTTACTTAGAGTTTTTTTTTTAATTTTCATTTGCTTAGATATTGTAAAACTCTAGTACTCACACAGATTTTCACGCTCACTAGTAGCGCCTTTACTTCTAGAAATCGGAGAGCTAGCTTTATCATTTACTTCTTTTGTTATTCAACGGTGTAATGAGAAAGAGTTAAATGCACTGGAGGTCCTAAAAGTTTTGTCGGGGTGTCACTTTAGTCCTAATTCTTCCAAAACACACCTTTAGGTCCTAATTTTTTAGTAAGTGGTTCACCCGAGGACCTTTTTTCATGAGCGCTCGCTGACCTGCCCGCGTGGCATGTTGACCCATGCCACGTCAACAGAGGGCCCAACCGCCAGGCGAGAAAATACATTGGAGGTCCTAAAAGTTTCTGGGCAGTGTCACTTTAGTCCGAATTCTTTTAAAATGCACGTTTAGGTCCTAATTCTATAGTAAGTGGTTCACCCAAGGTTCTTTTTTGCACGATCGCTCACTGTCCTGCTCGGTTGCGCGTTGACCCAGGCCACGTCGGCTTACGGTCAATAGCAGATGAGGAACATTGTAAAAAAAACCTATTTTTTTTGCCACTATCATCCCGTAGCTATGTGATTTCCTCTACTCTGCCACAATCACTAGCTGTAGGCATTGATTTAGTTCGTTTTGCACCATTTCATTAAGTTTCTCAAACCACTTGCTCTTATTTGAGGTTAGGTGGTAGGAGCTTGTGGAGGAGGCGGCGCCGACGATGCTGCTGCAATGCTCCTCTTTGTCACCCGCTTCCCTGCCGAGGAGCTTGTTGTCCCAGCCATGGCGACGGTGTGGGCACGAGAGAGAGAGAGAGAGAGAGAGAGAGAGAGAGAGAGAGAGAGAGAGAGAGAGAGAGAGAGTGAGTGAGTGAGTGAGAGAGAGGGAGAGGGAGAGGGAGGGAGGGAGAGAGAGAGGTGCTGGGAAATGTCAAGAGGGGGGTTTACAAGGGCCTTTCTGTAAAAAAAAAAGAGCAACCGCAGCCTCTAAGTTGACTGGTGTGGGTCAACACGTCACGCGAGCAGGTCAACAACCGCTCGTGCAAAAAAGGACCTCGGGTGAACCACTTACTATAGAATTAGGACCTACACGTGCATTTTGAAAGAAGTAGGACTAAAGTGACACTGCCCAGAAAATTTTAGGATGTTTCTCGCCTGGCGGCTGGGCCCTCTGTCGATGTGGCGTGGGTCAACGCGCCACACTGGCAGGTCAATGAGCTCTCGTGAAAAAAGGACCTCGGGTGAACCACTTACTAAAGAATTAGGACCTAAAGGTGCATTTTGGAAGAATTAGGACTAAAGTGACACCTCGACAAAACTTTTAGGACCTCCAATGCATTTAACTCAATGAGAAATGTCAGCACTTCGGCCTACATGTGTGCAAAACATGCCTGCACGCTTGAGGTGATGAGTTGGTGGATGGACTGCCACTCCCGATTTCCTCATGACCAGTGTTTTAGCTGAACGTGTTGGAGCTGTTGATGATTGAATAAAGTTCTAAGTTTCCCGCAAAAAAATCTGTCACCTTAAAAAACCAGAATCATTTAGCTAGTTTTCATGGAAATGATAAGAGCCAATTACACCACCGGTGCTTAAACTTGACGAGAAAAATCACTTTGGTGAACTTGTGGCACGCATTGAACGGGTGCTACAACTTGACATGAGCATGCATATACGGCGCAAATCGTGTTTGAATACGAACATGGTGCTGACGAGGTGAGTCAGCATGGCGTCAGGCCCACTGTCAGTGACCGGACGATGGGGATGGGACATGTGGCCTTTTTTTTTGCGAAGAACCCCTGAAATTATTTTTCAGCACAAAAAAGCCCCTGGCCTACCTGTCGGAGACCTGCAAAAGTTATAAAAACCGAACCAAAATATGTTCTGCACGACCGCATGGGAGATCGAACCAGCGCCTAGAGGAGAGCACCTCGACGTGCGTAGCCACCCCAGGGACCACCTTTGTAATCCAATAAGGATACTGTTGCTTTATATCATTTCCGGCAAATAAGAAAATTTTCTAAAAAAATGATGACTGTGGGAATCGATCTAGCATGCTAACCTGCAGTGCCACTCCAACCGAGAACATTTCATGTTTATAATAAATATTTAACCTTTATGTACGTAAATTATAATCATGCATTATAAATAATATACACAAATACAAATAAATTGCATTTAAAAATGTTCATGTATTGATAAAATAGTCACATATTAATTTTAAACATATCCATTAATTTAAATTACGAAATATAATAATTGGCTGCAGTCAATGCAGCCCATTTTCCACAAGTTAGCATTTTTTTCGTTATTAGATATTCGTAAGAAGGTGCGAAATATATAAATTAGAATCACAGTAATAACAATCAAGTTAGAATATTTGTGTATTTAAAAAATATACATACAATCACTGGCAAAAAAAATACATACAAGTAAATGAAATTAAAAAATGTTCGTGTTTTTCAAAATCATGTATTTTTATAAAAAAAATATTCATAAAATAAAATAAAACATGTTTGTATAATTTAAATAATATTCATTTGAGGATCCGCAGTCTGGGAGCACATTAGACTCGTATTTATTCTTTTTCATATTTTATATTGAATTTTCTTTATAATATACGCATTTTTAGATAACACAAAACCTTTATTTGAACAACTTTTTATAGCAACATAAATTTCTTTTAATAGATGAGTAATTTGTTACAATCGTGAACATTGTTTAACTTATATGGGTATTTGTTTAAATATATAAGACTTTTCTAAGATTACTTATGCAAATATTTTAATATTTCATAATTTGATTATATGGATATAATTAATATTAATAAGTCAATACATGAACATTGTTTAAATAACATTCTCGGTTGGAGTGGCACACACGGGTGCCCGGTTTGCATGAGGTTGCTTGATCAATTCCCAAAGTCATCTTTTTTTCATTTTAAATAAAATTCTTATTTACCGGAAAGGATATAAAGAACCAGTATCCAAGTTAGACTGCGGAATGTCATGTCTGGCGTGGCCACGCATGACGGCGCGCACTCTGCAATTACGTTTTTCGTTTGGTTCTTATAATTTTATTAGTAGGTTGCTGACAGGTGGGCCAGGAAACTTTTTTATGAGAAAAAAGGTTGAGTGGGTTTTCACCAAAAAAATAGGCCACATGGCCGGTCCCCATTTTCTAGTCGCTGACGGCGGTTCCCACGCCACGCTGGCGCGCCTCGTCATCACCATTTTCGTATCCAAACGCGTTTTATACCATATATGCACGCCCGTGTCAACTGTTAAGTTGTGGCACTTGATCAATGTATGCTGCAAGTTTTAGCACTAAAGTGACTTTTCTCGTCAAATTTAGGCACCATTGATGTAATTGACTCAAATAATAACACAGCACAAACATAGAACGTCACTTTATTCTTCCATTATACCGGGCACAGTAATCGCAGTAGTGCCGCGGGGACGGACGTCGTCCGACGAAGTGACGAGTATTACATTCTGTCCCGTTCACGGGGGGCTAGCCCTAGCCCTAGCCCTAGCCGGTGGTGGGGGTCTGGGAGACGATGCCATTGTTGTCGATGAAGACGCGGACGCGCTCGGGGTTGTAGTCCGGCGTGAGCGGCGCGCCCGGCGGGAGCACCTCCACCGCCACGTCGGGCCTGTCGCGCGCGATCTGCGTCGCCGCCAGCGACGCCAGGACGCCCACCAGCTCCGGCCACGACGACTTGCTCATCTTGGTAGCTAGCTCGTGAGCACTGATGGAAGATGATAGCTAGCTAGCTAAGATGCGTGTCTAAGTGGCGTATTTATAGGAAAAGCCATCGTGCATTTCTAGACAAGTTTGTGCCTCGTTTGGTCAGTGCCATTTTGGCGGTGGTGCTTCCTCGACGGGCGGAATTAAGCAGGACAAAACTTGAATCATAAGAGTAACCGTCCGTCCATGTATACGTCCAGGTTCGGACTTGCTTGCTAGCTGAGGAGTCGCGAATATGTAGGTTGGCGTCGCAAAATCGACAAGAGAATCAGAGTGGCGCAGCGGAAGCGTGGTGGGCCCATAACCCACAGGTCCTAGGATCGAAACCTGGCTTTGATAAATTATTTTGTGATTTTTTCTGTCGGCCTCAGTTCCATATGATTGGGCTTGATGATGAGCCCATGCAAAACGCAGTCCGGGGGTGACGTTATCTGCAGCTTATTGTGCGCAAGGCCCGGTAGGACATGGCTCGTCTGCTGATGTCATCCGAAAATCTTTCTTTCTCCTCCTTTTTTTACTTTATTTATATTTTGAATTAAATGCATATATTTTAAAAACATGAATTTGAGAAAAAACATAGTACAAAAAATTTGGTAGCATGGTTTTAAAAAATGGTTGATAACTGTCAGAAAATTGTTCTTGACAATCAAAAAATATTCCCGCATTTCAAAAAAAATGCACACAAAATTTTAGAAAAGTATGTATACAATGTAAAATATATATTTGCATAATCCAATGAAATGATTTGTGCCAATGAAAGAATGTAGGTCACATTTGACGGAAATATTCCCATGTTTCAAAAAAATGTTCATCACATTATGAAAAATATTATTCCTTCCGTCTAATAATATAAGATGTTGGTACTGCAACAAATATGTGATCTTATAGCCACGTGACACATGAGCAATCCAAACAATTCAAAAAAAATGTGATCTTATATTATGGGGAGGAGGGGGTATATACAAAAAATGTTCATGTAGGTTATAAAAATGTTCATTCCATAAAAAAGTTATCATGCCATTTTAGAAAAATATTTGTGTGTTTCCCAAAAATGTCCGTGAACTTTTCACAAACAGTTATACATTTTTTTTAAATAACATAGTTGTTAAAACAGTTATTGCCACTAAAATAATGTACAACGCGTATTTGGAAAAAAATTACCATATATTCAAAAAAATAATTCGAAACATGTAGTTTTAAAAATGTATATCATGTATCTGAAAAAGGTCCAGCGTGTGATCAGAAGAATGTTTCACGTGTGCTCTAAAAATGTACATTGTATACTGAGAAAAAAGTAGATGTGTCTTCGAAAGAAGAAAACTGATACAAAACTCACAAAGAAAGCCAAAAAATGGAAGAAAACAAAGAAGGGCAGCACTACGCGCCGGTGCGCCGGCCCAAATTTGGGCCGGTCCACACGCAGCCGTACGATCCAGCGTACAACAGCCGTTCGATGCCCCACGTCAGCATCTTCTTCCCCTTCTCTGCATACAGAAAAACAGACCGCGGTGCCTGCGCAGGCGTCGCCCCCCCCCCCTGCCACAGCTCGTCGCAGGAGCCAAAAGAGGGCGTCGTTCATGGCGCCCATGCTCACGACAGCAAGCCTGCCCCGTCATCTCCGGCGATGGTGCTCACTGAAGAACTTTCCCTCATCGTCGATTTCAGTTGGAGATCTTGTCGACGACCCCATGGTCGAAACTCGCCTCTCGACTGGTTGCAACTCCGGTCGTTGATGCCCCATGGTTGCTGTGCTACGGCGCGCCGTCCGCCGGCCCTCGCCGTTGACGCGTGAGTTTCTACCAACGACGGCGAGTCAGGCACCAGTCACAACGATGAATGGGATGTAGCAAAAAAACATCGGTCGTAGCAAAAAGAGAAGGTGGTTGCAGCAAAAATCATCGTCTTCGCCATCGTCCGCAGCTCTGCCATGAATGGATGTAGCAAATCATCCCGCCGGTCGTAACAAAAAGAGATTGCGGTTGTAGCAAAATCATCATCGCCAATTGTAGTAGAAAACAGAGTAGCGCTCGCCATGGTAATGGTTGCAACTCTGACACCGGCAGGTTCCAGCCCACGGTGACCACGGTTGCAACATCAGTAGCATTGCCGCCTCTGGCTCGCCGCGGGGTTGGAGTGCCAAGCAACAAAAATCTTTCATTTGTTGGTTGAAGCAAAAAATCACTAGGTTCCAGCAAAAACTAAAGCTAGTTCCAGCAAAACATAGTCGGCAGGAAAAACTCCTAGTGGGCAATTGTAGCAGAAACATAGCTAGTTCCAGCAAAAACACACACTGGTTCCAACAAAAAAGTTTGTCGTCGGCGGCGAGGGCGCGTCGGGTTCCAGCACATTGTATGGCAGGCGGCAATTACCGATGCCGGTTCCAGCTCTGGGCTACCCCGGTTGCAGCAAAAGGGCTTCATGGTCCCAGCATCTCGCAAACCGGTCGCAACACCCCGTGTCCCGCATGGTCACCACGAGCAGCTGTGGGCTTCCAGCATTTGTCGCTGTCGTTCCAGCATCTGGAAGCCACGGTTCCAGCGTTTGTAACCGTGGGTTGTAGCACCGCGGAGCTGCACGGCACAGTCGCCATCGATTCACCGTCGATGCAGCCCACCATCGATGCAGCGCATCCACCATGGGGACTCCTCTCGCTCTCTTTTGCAGCAAAAACAGCAAGGATGGGAGGGGCGAGGGGGTTGGCTGAGCCGCCATGGCTGGCTCCCAGCAGCAGCGGTGGTGCCAAATCTCACGGAGAGGGATTTTTCTCGCTGGAAAAAGAGAGACAGAGATGAAGGGGATGGGAGTGGCGGAGGAAGAGGATAAGGGAGGGAGGTGGAGAAGAAGATAAGACAGAGAGGAAAAAAGAAAAAAGAAAAAAATGCATGTGCGGTGGAAGCAGCGAGTTGTGGGGCATGCGTGGTGGGATCAAACCTGCGCGTGCGGCCGGCCGAAGTTTCATCCGGCGCGCCGTCTACAAGTGTTTCCCAACAAAGAAAGACAAAAAAGAAGAAAGAAAACCAAAGTATGAGAAGAAAGAAAGAAATAAACCAAAGAAGAAAAGAAAGAAAAGCAAGTAAAATAAATACATAAAGAAAAAACGAATTAAGCCAGTCAAAAAAACAAAGAAAAAAAATAAAAATAAACAAAAAGAAGAAGAAAACGGAGTAGTGAGCGAACCTACATGCAATACGAGCGGCAGCGAAGCAACCGCGCTAAGGGCATGCCCAGCGGGTAGCCCTAGGGGTGCTGCCCCATAGGTTCGGATAGTCCAACTAGGTTCGGGTGATGCTCCAAACATGTGAGGGGATCTTCTGCAGGAGGCAGCTTCTTGGGCAGAAAATGTGAGGAGAGATAAGAAAATGTGAGAGTAAAAGATGATGACATTAGGGTCCACAGCATGGAAGGCATGAAACTTTTGGTCATGTGACTGAAAAACTCTTTTTTTTCATACCTAGCTGGATGCATCGGGGGCGGCAGCTACCGCTGCCCCCATTGCTCATGCCCTAACGAGGCGGCCCGATAGGCGTCACCCGTATGCGATTTCTATTAGGATACCCCACTTAAGGGAGCGCCTATACAGTGCTTGTCGCGCCCGCTGGTCAACTGGCGCTCATGCGTCTGCTGGTGTGGGCCAGCCTATCAAGCAATGTGCTTCACTCGCTCGGCCCCAATATTTTCCTTGAAATCAAAAAAAGTACCAAGGAATATATGACTACACAATTTGAGCATAATAAGTATTTTACCGAGGAACTTAAAGAACACTCTACTGTGCGATGCCATACCAAAACAACTTGATGATATTAGTACAGAAGTTTGTAATCTCCAATCCCAGTATGCTCACGCTGAAAATTTGCTAGGCAAAATATCCGATGAACAAGCTACCCTAGTAACTCAAATGGCCGCTAATTAAGCCAATTTCGTTAGAGGATAAAAATGATGAAGATCTTAAAGTGATTGGTGTTTCTCCTATTGATTCCTTGTTTAGTAAAATTAAAATTGATGATAAAGGGACTGAAGAAGAGTCAACTTTAGCTAGAGGGTGTCCCGATAATTCGGAGGGTGAAAATCTTCATGAAAAATTTGATAAAAATGGGTTTGGAGAGGTCAAAACTTTAACTAGTGATGCGCCTACTCTTTTGGATTACAAAGACTTTAATTATGATAATTGCTCTTTGATTGAATGTATTTCTTTGTTACAATCCATGATAAATTCACCCCATGCTTATGAACAAAATAAAGCTTTTACTAAACATATCGTAGATGCCATGATGAAAACTTTAGAAGAAAAGTTGGAGTTAGAGATTTCAGTTCCTAGAAAATTACATGATGAATGGGAACTTACTATTAAAGTCAAGATCAAAAATTATGAGTGCTTTGCTTTATGTGATTTGGGTGCTAGTGTTTCCACAATTTCGAAATCTTTATGTGATGTGCTTGGTCTTACCGATATTGAAGAATGTTCTCTTAATTTGCACTTGGCGGATTCTACTATTAAAAAGCCTTTGGGAAGAATTAATGTGCCCATAGATTTTATTGTTTTTGATATTGATTGCAATCCGTCTTGTCCAATTATACTTGGTAGACCGTTTTTATGTACTACATGTGCCGTGATTGATATGAAAGAAGGCAATATTAAATTTAAATTTCCACTAAGAAAGGATATGGAACACTTCCCTAGAACAAGAATTAAGCTACCATATGAATCAATCATGAGGGCATCCTATGGATCAAAAACTAAAGATGACAATACTTGAATCTATGCATTATGCCTAGCTAGGGGCATAAAACGATAGCGTTTGTTGGGAGGCAACCCAATGAATAAATTTTATTTTTGCCTTTTTCATTCTGTTTTTTTAATGTGAACGACAGTGGGAGAGGCTCCCACTGACTTTGTATTTACTCAAACCACAAGTTTACATAATTACAAGGGTTAAGGCCCCCAAGCCGTAGCTAAGGTTAACAGAAAGCAAAGATAAATAAGAAAAGGGGTGGGTACAATGATAGGTCACAAGGTTTGGAGAAACATGGAGATGAAGGGGTGTAGCTCCTGTTTACAATTATGTGCTAGGAGCTCCATTAGACTCTTGAAGCGCATCAGCCAAGAGTTTAGTGAGTGCGGCACCCCCCCTGAAATGTTCATTGTTTCGTTCCTTCCAAATGCTCCAGGAGGACAGCATGAATATGTCCATGAGAAGTGGTTGCCCCCATCTCCCTTTACCACCACGGATCAACCTGATTCGGTTGTCAGAGGAAGGCCAACTAATTCCCAGTTTGGCCCAGCACTGCCTGCTAAACGGACAGTGGAAGAAAAGGTGCTCAACTGTCTCCTCCGGGCCTTTTTCTTTCTGTTCTTGAGAGTTTGCACAATTATGCCTCTGTTATGATTGTGTTTCTTATATTTTAATTACTATTTGTGCCAAGTGAAGCCTTTGGGATAGCTTTGGGTGATAGTTGATTTGATCTTGTTTAAAAACAGAAACTTTTGCGTCCAGTAACAGAATTGTTTAAATTCACAGAAGCGACGAAAAATTCTGAATTTTTTACACAGGATTGATATACAAATTGTTCAGAATTTTTGGAGTTACAGAAGTATGAGAACAATTCGCATCTTTACAGACTGTTCTGTTTTTGACAGATTCTGTTTTCTTTGCATTGTGTGCTTATTTTGATGAATCTATGGATTGTATCGGGGGTTATAAGCCATGGTAAAGTTAGAATACAGTAGATATAATGAAATAACAAAATTTGAATGGGTTTGCAATAGTACTTAAAGTAAAGATTGGTTTTCTTATACTAACGGATCTCGCGAAGGTTTTGTTAAGTTTTGTGTGATTGAAGTTTTCAAGTTTTAGGTGAGATCACGATGGATGAAGGAATAAGGAGTGACAAGAAACTAAGCTTGGGGATGCCCCATGGCACCCCAAGTTAATATTCAAGGAGAACCAAGCAACTAAGCTTGGGGATGCCCCGGAAGGCATCCCCTCTTTCTTCTAACGACCATCGGTATTTTACTTGGAGCTATATTTTTATTCGTCACATGTCATGAGTTCTGCTTGGAGCGTCTTGTATTATATGAGTCTTTGCTTGTTTTGCTTTTTAGTTTGTCACAAGTATTCTTGCTGGACACACCTATTTGAGAGAGCCAAAATTATGCTATGATTTGTCAGAATTCCTCTATATGCTTCACTCAAATTTTTTGAGCCATGGAATTGCTCTAGTGCTTCACTTATATCTTTTTAAGCATGGTGTGCTTTAATATTTTTGAAGAAATACTCTCATGCTTCACTTAGATTTATTTGAGATTTAGTAAATTTTTGAAGAAATTCTCTCATGCTTCACTTATATTATTTTGAGAGATGAAAATTTCTATGCTCATGTTCTTCACTTAAATTTATTTGAGCTTGTCAAAAGCAATTGCAATATATGAAACTAGTCCCAAAGTGATAGATATTCAAGAGGGATATAATAAAAACTTTCATGAAGATCATTGGACAAAGTAAACTTGATTCTTTGTAATAGTTTTGAGACATGATGATAGTAATATATGAGTCATGTTGGTGAGTAATTATGCTTTAGTAAGAATATTGGTGTTAAGGTTTGTGATTCCCCATGCAAGCACGAAAGTCAATAGTTATGCAATGAAATTACATCCTACTTGTGGTGCATTATTCGGTGTTAGTTATGCTTAATGCTCGTTATTTTCATTTCTTGGTTGGTTGCTTCTCAATCTTTTTGCTAGCCTCCACTTGTACTAAGTACAAATACTACTTGTGTATCCAAAATCCTTGATTCCAGTTTTTCCATATGAGTCCACCATACCTACCTATATGCGGTATTTCCGTGCCGTTCTAAGTAAATTTGTATGTGCCAACTCTAATTTTCAAAATGAATTTCATTTTTGTGTGCCCATACCGCTCATAAAGCGGCAGGGGGTGGCCAATATTTTCCATGCTAGATGTGTTATTCTCAAGATGAGTGTTTATTCACTTGTCATTGCACGAGAGTATGGCGGTAATAGGGATGCCCAGTCCCGAAATGAATTTTTTTTTACTTTATGTTGTCAAATAATAAATTCCTTGGAAAGTGTTGGTATGGATGGTACCCGTGGATACGGCTAGCCGTGGAGTGTGAAAGTATGGTGGAAAAAGGAATAAACTTTATTTTATGTTTGGGAACCGCCTATGATATATCTAGCATGGAAAGCGTTGGGAATTACTCGGTAGTTTTCGTTGACGGGAAAAGCATGCCTCTCAAAAAAATTATCTCTGAATTTAAGCTTTGAGCTCTGGCACCTCTATAAATCTCTACTTCCCTCTGCGAAGGGCCTATCTATTTACTTTATGCAATTTTTATTTTTATTTGAGTCTCCATCTTCTCTTATAAAGCACCAACTAGGGAGCACTATGATCGTAGTTGAGCATTGGATGTAGCTAATATTCGAGTATGTTTCATGAATGGATCAATGATTGAGCATGATGGGCTAGGGATAACTTTCTTTAGTGTTGATATTTTGAAAGACATGGTTGCTTGTTGATATGCTTGAGTATTGAAGTTATCATGTCATATATAGACTATTGCTTTGAACCATCTAAAAGTCCAAATGTCCATGCTACAAAAGAAAAGAATATGTGATGAACATGTTAGGCAGCATTCCACATTAGAAATTCTGTTTTTATCATTTACCTACTCGAGGACGAGCAGGAATTAAGCTTGGGGATGCTGATACGTCTCCAACATATCTATAATTTCTGATTGTTCCATGCTATTATATTATCATTCTTGGATGTTTTACAATCATTTTATAGCAACTTTATATCATTTTTTGGGACTAACCTATTGACATAGTGCCCAGTACCATTTGTTGTTTTTTCTTGTTTTTTACTTCGCAGAATATCCCTACCAAACGGAGTCCAAACGCAGTGAAACTTTTTGGAAATTTGTTTTGAACCAGAAGAAAACTTGGGAGCCAAGGAAGGACCAGAGGGGAGGCCCATGGGGCCCACAAGACACCAGGGCGCGCCCAGGAGCCCAAGCGTGCCCTGGTGGGTTGTGGGGCCTATGGGGGTCTCCTGCACCGCCTCTTCGCTCTATAAATTCCCAAATATTCCAGAAACCCTAGGGGAGCAGACAAAACATAATTCCAGCCGCCGCAAGTTCCAGAACCATGAGATCCAATCTAACACCATCACGGAGGGGTTCATCATCCTCATTGGTGCCTCTCTGATGATGCGTGAGTAGTCCACCATAGACCTACGGGTCCGTAGGCAGTAGCTAGATGGCTTCTTCTCTCTTTTTGATTCTCAATACAATGGTCTCTTGGAGATCTATTTGATGTAAACCTTTTTTGCGGTGTGTTTCTTGGCATCCGATGAACTTTGAGTTTATGATCAGATCTATATCCATGAATATTATTTGAGTTTCTTTGATCTCTTATATGGATGATTATTTATAGCCTCGTATTTCTTCTTCGATTCTTTGGTTTAGTTAGGCCAACTAGATCAATTTTTCTTGCCATGGGAAGAGGTGCTTTGTGATGGGTTCGGTCTTACGGTGTCCTCACCCAGTGACAGAAGGGGTAGCGAGGCACGTATGTATCGTTGCTATTAAGGATACCAAGATGGGTTCTATTCCTACATGAATAGATCTTGTCTACATCATGTCATCGTTCTTATTGCATTACTCCGTTCCTCCATGAACTTAATACACTAGATGCATGCTGGATAGCGGTCGATGTGTGGAGTACTAGTAGTAGATGCAGGTAGGAGTCGGTCTACTAATCTTGGATGTGATGCCTATATATTGATCATTGCCTTGGATATCATCATAATTATTCGATCTTCTATCAATTGCCCAACAGTAATTTGTTTACCCACCGTATGCTATTTTCTCGAGAGAAACCACTAGTGAAATCTATGGCCCCCGGGTCTATCTTTTATCATATTGCTTTCAGATCTACTTTTCACCGCATTTGTTTTCAGATCTATTATTCCAAAAACCCAAAAATATTTTGCTGCACTTTTTATTTGCAACTTTTATTTCATGTTTTATTCAGATCTATTTATCCAAACACTTACAAACCAATCTGTCTTTTTACCGAGGAGGGATTGACAACCCCTCTTACACGTTGGGTTGCGAGTATTTGTTCTTTGTGTGCAGGTACCGTTTACATAGTGTTGCTTGGTTCTCCTACTGGATTGATACCTTGGTTTTATAACTGAGGGAAATACCTATCGTAGCTGTATTGCATCATTCCTTCCTCTTTGGGAAAATACTGACGCAGTTTCAAGCTGCATCATCCACCCACATACCATATTATCAACGTAGCAAACCCGAATCAAACCAACATGATGAAAGTGACTAGATGAAATTCCCGTGTGCCCTCAAGAACGCTTTGCTTATTATAAGAGATCGTTTTGGCCTGTCCTTTGCCACAAAAGGATTGGGCTACCTTGCTGCACTTTATTTACCGTTACTTGCTCGTTACAAATTATCTTGCTATCAAACTATCTGTTACCTACAATTTCAGTGCTTGCAGAAAACCGCTTGTCATTTCCTTCTGCTCCTTGTTGGGTTCGACACTCTTACTTATCGAAAGGACTACGATTGATCCCCTATACTTGTGGGTCATCAGGCTCTTAGGCTATTATTTCTTCTAAAACTGCCCATAGTCAGAGTAACTTCGGTAGTAATACAGGGTCCAACTCAACAAATTTTCTTATGTGGCAATGATTTAATTAGGAGAGAGATGAGTGGAGTAACATAGCTAGTTACTGATATTATGGGTAACATCACACATACCAAAACAAGATGAGTCTACAACCTAATAAATGAAGTGTTGCATGACACCACACATATATTATTCCCCATTATAGAGGTAGTAACATAGACTAGTAACATACATGTTATTTGTCGAAGTTACTCCCACTATAGCTAGTCTAATGATAAATGCAAGGCTCCTATGTTATCATGTGCCTAGTAAATCCAATTGGTTCCCCTGCTGCATGATTTTATGAAGACTAGACAATTGTCCGTATGTTGCAATAGGATATAAATATCCTTGTACGTTAGCCCGGTTTTACCTACACATATTAATGTGATTGCGTAAATAGATGTTTATAAAATCTTGCCGGTGAAAACATAACTTTATTTGGTAAGTCAATAAAAAATGCGACAGTTAAGATGGTTTACAAGGAAACCGACAAAAAAATACAAGAGGTTGGAGGGGGAAAATCAAAACGGAGAAAGGGAGGGGGGTTAGGATGCTAGCTTTTACTGCAACAAATCAGAATAGTACAGACCCCTCATCACTGAGCAACCATTGGCCACACGTCAGTAATGAGCCGTAATACTTACCGACCTCTACTGTGATGTCGGTGATATCGACTTTTAGGCTCAGATACATGATTATCACACACCAATCTAAAACAGGACAGTCGGTGATAGCTTGTCCCGATGATCAAAAAGGACCAAAGGTAATCATTGACCAACCGCTATATTTGACTCATTTGTGTAGTCTATTCAAATTAGACCCTTCGTTTTTTCCGTCGAATAGTATTGTGTTTTTCATGGCCTGTTACAATCACAGCCCCTCCACAATGGATACACTCACTGCCCATCCACGGCACCACTCTCTCTTCCCCGTTCCTAGCACCACTCTATCCCGGCATGTCGCTGTTTCCGGCCACCTGTATTCTTTCCTCTTGCACTCCTACTCTATTCTGGCTCTGTTGATCGGAGAGAGTTCGGCGACACGATCGGCATCGTGCAACGGAAAGACGCAGGTCGACCATCTCTCGATGCCGTTGCGCCATCACTACCTTCGTGGATGCCACCATCATCCTGTCACGTCGATCGTTCGATCCGGCAGTTGCATTCCGCCCGACCGTCGGTTGTCGGGTCTCCCTGCATCGTATACCCAGCATGTGCTTCATCATTCTTCAGTCGCGGTCGCGGTCGCTGCCACAATGGTATTTCTTCCTATTGGTGTTCAGATTTGAAGTTTGCTATGCATCTTGTGGATGAGTCACTATTATTGTGTTAGAAATTTGTATATTAGTTTACTATGCAAGTTAGCATGTTATTTGTGCGCATTAAGACTAGATTTAGAACCTTAAGGCTTGACTACGAAGGTTTTATTCGTATTACCGATGATGAAAGGCATGAATATGAATGTTTTATTCGTATCATTAATGATGGAAAAACTAAAATAAATTTCTTAGTAATTTTGTCCACATGATTTCCTACATACCTTAAACAAACTAGCATATGATATTCTTGGGTGATATATGAGACAAGTAATACCTACTTTGTATTGTATTTGTTTTTTTTCTTCACGCTAATACTACAATTTGTACTATCACTTTTATTACTATGAGTTTGGCTATCAAGTATAGCAAATAAAATTGTTCAATATTTTGTGCGAACGTGCTTATGGACAAATATCGTTGTTGTTGTGACCTTTTAGTGTACTATAGAAAACACTTTTTTTTTATAATAGTGCTTTGTGCACTGCAGCTAAAATGTCACATAGGGGATGATACTCAATTTTAGGTGCATTACACAAAAAGTTTCAACCAAATCGTACAATGACTATTGTTTGTGTTAGGCCTTCTTGACAATTTTTGAAGCACTTGTAAGTTTGCCACTTACTTTAGTTTCTCTACATTTATCAAGTTCCTATTTATTATGTAGTGTAGTTTCTTATACAAAATCTATATGTGTACTAGTCAAGTCAGTTCCTCAGGTTGTCCCGCGCTTTACTATGGGTAGCTTCAAACTGACGAAAAAAGTATACAAGAGCATCTCTTCGCCAATGGCAATGTTGTGGTGGAGCAGCTCGGTCGACAGGCGCTCCATGCACTGGATCGATTGGAAGTCCCTCACACAACTAAAGTTTAAAAGAGGAATGGGATTTCGGGACCTCGAAATTTTTAATCTGTCGCTTTTGAGAAAGCACGGCCGGAGATTGATCACAAACCCAAACTCACTTTGCTCCCAGGTATTGAAGGGCCATTATTTTCTCCTGACAGATTTTGTGACACCCTGATTTTGACAAATTTTTCTTTTCAAACTTTTTCTGGTTTTATTTGGAATTTGAATGGATTTTTGAATCTTTCACTGGTCTTGGACATTCTTGAATCTTCTTCCAAGTGCTCCAAAGCACCATCACCTGGCCAAAACCCTGCCAAGTACCCCAAGGATCCAAATTCCAATTAAAGGTATTTTCCAAAACTATTTTCTTTTATTTGAGGATTTAGGGCATTACTATGGGTTGTGAAGCAACCTATAGCTTGGATGCTCAGAAAATTCTCAAATAATTCTTAAAAATCGTTTGGACTATATCTTACTCCAATATCCAAAAATATTCCATAAATATTTCATATAATTTGCAAAATAAACTCCTTTTAGCTCTTGGTCAGTCTGGACCTTTGTGAAGGAAGTGCACGCTAGGATTGTCCAATTGCTCTCAAATTTTTATAGCACGAGGACACCTCCAAACAACCTTCCTCCACCAAGTTTCAACCCCAGGAGATCATTCTAGTGAGCAACACTTCAACATTTTGATTCTGGTCCAGAAATGTAGTTTGTACATGAACTACCCTCAAACTTAAACCAAAACACCTCATATTTGGTCAGCTCCTAGTCCTTCCAACCTAAATCACTCTAGACATCTCCATTGGCCCTACCTCCATCTCTCCAACCCTCCAGATCCCTCCCAAGTTCTCTGTCAGGAACTGTTGCTGATTCTACCATTCATCTCAGACCAAACCAAGCCAAACCAAGGACACAGGTGAAATGAGGGATCGAAGGTCGCCGTGCTAGACAAGAAACGCCAGGCATACGTGGCCTCCTGATGCCAAGCACCGTGGTGAGCACGGTGCTGGCATGGTTGTCGCCGCGCTCTGCCTCACGTCAGGCTCGGGCTCGTCGAGGCGAGACGCCTGCGCCGCAACAGCTTGTCCACACACGCCGACGTCGTCCCTGGTTGCCACCTAGCCTCTCCAGAACCCTCGCCCTCACCGGAGAAGCCCTCGGCGGCCGCCACGCCGGCGTGCACTGTTTTGCCCGTGCGGTCACAGTGCGGCGCCGCTCGTCGTCTTCCCCCCCCCCCCCCCCCCCGAGCTATCTGGTCGCATTAAGTGCTTCTACTCGCTCCCGTCGCTTCGCCCCACGCCACGATGGCCAGCTCGCCGTCCTTGCGCCAGTGGCGGAGCCACGTCGTCGCCGATCCAGAGAGATCGCCGCACCCATCCTTCCGGCTATAAATAGCCCCACCCGGCTTCGTTTAGCTCCTCACCCCTCTCCCTCCATCCTCAATCGCCTCCCCAAGCAAGAGCCAAGGCCGAGAGGCCCTCTGGCCTCAATCGCCACCGGTGAGCCGCCGCGAGTTGAGCTCCACCACCAGCTCTCTCCACTCCACCTTAGCCCCACCTGAGACCACCATAGTGCTTAGTTCACTCCACTAGAGCTCCCCGACCTCCGGCCCGACCGAATCATCGCCGGAATCGTCACCTCCGTCGACCACCGCAGCCACCACCCGCCGGAGAAGAAGGGCGTGACGTCGTCCGGCCATCCCCGGAGGAGCCACGGGTACAGGGAGAATCGCCATTGAACACCCGATCCATCCCCACCATCCTCGAGCCCAACCGCCATCGCTAGCTCCGGCAATCGCCGCCGGTGAGCTGCCGCCTCCCTCTGTTCTCTGTTCTCCCTCTGTTTAAACGGGCCTGGCCCCACCCGTCAGCCACTGTGGGCGCACACGCGAAGGGGTAAGTGGAGGCGTATTCTCCGTTTACGCCTTCGACGTGGCCGTTCGTCTGTTTTCTGATTTTTTTTTCTGATTTTTGTTTATTTAACAGAATTCACGAGGAACTTTGACTATTAATAACTTTTTCCACGAAGGTCCATTTGACCTGATTCTTTTTGCATTGTGTTTGTATTAAACCCCTCTATTTTTCCACCAAGTTTGGTATTTTTCAAATACTCACAGAATTGTTGGTGAATAAAAAGGCTTTATGTGACAATTTGTTTTGCTATTTAAAAATATTTTTAGAAGGAGAATCTTGTGGATTTGAAGACCAGGAGTTTCTGAACAACCCAACTGATCAAGGCAAGCCAAGACATCCATATTATGAAGCATTTCATAGCATTGCATAATTCAAATTCATTTCGTGCATATATTTAACCTAGATAATTCATAGTAAATTATTTAAATGTTTAAAGTTGATATCCCAGAATGATATGATCAATAACTATGCTTGCTAAATGAAACATAGTTGGTTGGTCAAGAGTCACCTGTCCGGGCTTACCCGTGCAGCCACATTCGTCGGTATGGGACGGCCTTGACTTGGTCTGGCTCGGTGCTCTTTCACCGGAAACTCCAAAGAGGGAGGGTTATGCGTGCGTGCTACCCTGATCAGGTAGACGGCGATAACCCTGTGAGGCCAGTTGAGTTGTTTGCCGGCGTCCCCGTTTGGGACAGTTTAGTTAGGCCACGACGGTGGCAGGCGTCACGGGGTGACACGGGGCCACCCAAGGCTTGACTCCGGGGGAGTGTGATTGCCGGTGGTACGATGAAAGAGTCACGGGTCAGACAGGTTTCGTTGGAGCAATGTTAGTCCACCCGAATGGGATCATGAGGTCAGTGCTCCATAGTGTGGGTAAAGTGCGCAACCCCTGCAGAGTGAAAAATCTATTCGAATAGCCGCGTCCACGGTATTGGACAGCCCGGCCAGACCTCTCTAGGTGATCAACCGTAATAACTATAGTAATGATAGAAGAACTTATCTTTCGAGCGGAAGTACTCGTTGGTGTCGAGTATTCCGAGGGTTGTGAGGCAACCCAAAGATGAGACAGTTGGTAACAGTAAGTGAATCACTTAAGACTTAACATGTTGATCTGCCATGCTATTATTTGCTGCATAAATTGGTCGTCATGTGCTTGCGAGTACATTCAATGTACTCACCTGGCGTATCATGCCAGATGCAGGAGAAGACTAAGATGGAGGTCTCGAGGTCCATGTTGCGATGCCTAGGATGTGTCCACAGCAATGTCCCTGTGGATGGAGTTTCTATCATGTTCCGCTACGCTATAGTCTTCCGCTATAGTATTCCGTAGTTGTGTCGAGGCCCTGATGTGTTGGATAAATAATGTAGATATTGTCGTAGCACTAGATGTGCTTTTGGCCTTGATGAGCATGTAATATATGTGAGCTTGTACCGACTATTATCAATAAAAGTTCAGCTATGTTCTGTTCCAAGTTGTTGTGTGTTTCCAGAAGACAAGATCTCTGGGTTGGAAACACAGGTAAACCGGTTCTCTGAGCCGGGGTGCCACAACGCTTGGTATCAGAGCCGTGATGACTGTAGGACACCCTAGGTAACCGCGTTAGGACTGCGAATAGCATAGGACCTTGAGTGTGCATCTTGCTTGTTGCATTTGATTGTTGCATGCCATGCATCGTGCATCATAATTCATTATGTTATTAACCTTTGGCATTGTGAGTGTAGATGGCCCCAGTTCCATATCACTACCATCATGAGCCAGAAGCCCACACCTGTCCAGTCTTGCTTCATAGCGTCTGGCTTCGACTGTATCCCTACGGTGATGACCCGGTGTATCAGATGTTTCGGGAGCAGTTGGGCGAGTCGGTATATGAGTACCATGCAGTGGCTTACCTGACCGCGACTTCGGATATAGGAAGTTCTTCTCACTCTTCCAAGGGCGGAGTGGCTTCTTCTCCGGAGTTGGCGATCCAGTTTTCTGCCATGGAGGCTATTACTGACTTGCGCTTCCACGAGGCTGAGATGCAGACCCATCCAGGTTTCCTCCACTATCCCACCTTGTCACCTACGACAGGGCGAGTCCTTTTCTCACCTGTAGACCCGGTGTGTGATCATGCGGCTGGTGTTTTGTCCCGCTACCTGAACGCCAGTTATTGTATGATCATCTCCTTGGCTGAGGAGTTGTGTCGTGTCCAGGGGGCACTTGCAGCAGTGACTCCAGCACCTCCTCCTGTAGTTCCACCTAGGTATTCGCCACCAGTCCCACCTTCGCGCATGCTTGATATCCCTTCTGCTTCTTCTGGACCATCAGGCTTATCGTCTGGTAGTCGATTTGAGACCCCAGCTGAGTGGGCCTCACTTCTAGCTACTCCTGCTCCGTCGATGCTGAGGCGATGTGCTCTTTCTCCCGCGGAAGGAGAGCCGTCCCAGCAGCGACGTTGTGTCTCCTTTGACCCGGTGACTCATATCATCAGTTCTGATTCCGACTCAGGATCTGATGACGAGGGCTCTTCAGATGGGCAGTGTTCATGTCACTGATGCCACTAGACTGGAGCTTGAGTAGTAATGCATGCATCTTTGCATATGTCAACTGCCGTATGAGCAATTTAGCCATGATTTTCCCCTACTAGCTTGCCATGTACGATGTTGGGTTATATTGTATAATTATGTTGTTCTCTTTATTTGCCTTTTCCATGAATTTTCTCTGGTGTCATATTACTGTATTTCTCCTTATGGATGTTGCTCATCGACTCGGTCTTTGCCATGGGAACAAAAATTAGGATGAAGAGAGGAAGTAGCAGTCAAGGCGGCGATGGAAACCCCATCCGTCGATCCGCCGGGCAGGCAGGGCAACCGCCTGAAGACTTACCACCACCACCACCTCAAGCACCAACCACAGATCAGATAATGAGAATGTTTGAGGAAAAGAGAAACCAAGACCTCATGGAATTTCTCAAGAGTATGCAGACAATAGTAGGTCAGAATAATGGCAATGGGGTACGTTCTAAACTGACTGACTTCCAGCGTACCAAACCACCCAGCTTTGGTCAGGCTGTGGATCCTATTGAGGCTGATGACTGGTTAAGAACCATGGAAAAGAAATTGGACATCGCTCGATGTGAAGAAGCAGATAAAGTTTCATTTGCCACTCATTATCTTGAAGGCCCAGCAGCCATATGGTGGGATAACACCAAGTTAATATGGCCTGCTGAAGAGATTTCCTGGGAGAAATTCAAGGAGCTGTTCCGTAAGTATCATATTCCCACAGGTATCATGAAAGTGAAGCAGAGGGAATTTCTAGCCCTCACACAAGGCAACATGACTGTGGGAGAATACTTAAATAAATTCAACAACTTGGCCCGGTACTCTCCTTATGATGTGGCCACCGAAGAGAGGAAAATAGACCGGTTCCTCGGAGGACTTAATCACGCCCTCCGATGTCAGCTATGCATGTTGGATTTCCCCGATTTCCAGACATTGGTGAATAAGGCCTTCATTGCCGAACGAGAGCACAAGTCTGGAAATGATGATCGTAAGAGGAAGTTCGAGCCCAAGAAGGACAACAAAGAACCATATGCACAAAAGTTGTGCAGTTGGCAGTCAGGGCCATCTGAGAACAAACCGGTGTGGAACAATGGTGGCAACTACAATAACAAGCCAGTCAACCAGAGCAAGACCTTCGGCAAGCAGCCAGTCATAGAAGACTGTCGTTGCAACAACACTTGTTTCAACTGTGGCCAGAGTGGACACTACGCCAAACAGTGTCCTACTAATAACGGAAAGCAATCAGCTGACCACAAGCCACAAGTCAATCACCTTGGATACCGCCCCAACCACAACTTCAACCACGGATGCGTCCATCACATCTCTGCCGAAGAAGTCTGTGAAGCTCCAGACGTTGTCCTTGGTATGTTTTCTGTCCATAACATACCTGCAGTAATTTTATTTGATTTTGGGGCTTCCCACTCGTTTATTTCGCGGAGTTTCGCCACCTGGCATAAATTTTCTCCTTCACTTTTGGACAAAATCATGGTGGTACAATCCCCTGGCTCAATGCTCAGAACAAATATAGTATACAAGGATCTGGAAATCTCAATTCACGGAGTCAAATTTCCAGCTATCCTTGTTGCTATTGAATCCCCAGGACTAGACATAATACTGGGAATGGACTGGTTGGCACCGCACCAAGTGTGTATCAATTGCGCCACCAGAACGGTGACAATGGTGAACCACGCTGGACAGACCGTTCAATTCCTGGCTAGCAGAATGATAACAAGAAAGGGCACGGCATATCAGACCACTGTTACTAATATGAATCTGATTCCGGTAGTGGGTGAATTTCCGGATGTGTTTCTAGAGGAATTACCCGGAATGCCGCCCGACCGAGAGTTGGAGTTTGCCATTGAAGTGATTCCTGGTACAGCTCCAATATACAAGAAATATTACCGTATGCCAGGCCCGGAACTAGCAGAACTAAAGAAGCAATTGGACGAGTTGCTACAAAAAGGATACATTCGTCCAAGCATCTCACCATGGGGATCACCAGTATTATTTGTCAAGAAGAAGGATGGAAGTCTACGAATGTGCGTAGACTATCGCCAGCTTAATGAGGTCACTATCAAGAACAAGTACCCGCTCCCTCGAATTGATGACTTATTCAACTAGTTGAGTGGAGCACGGGTATTCTCCAAGATCGACCTCAGAACGGGATATCATCAATTGAAAATCCGAAAGGAGGATATCCCCAAGACAGCGTTCACCACTCGATATGGACTATATGAATTTACAGTTATGGCGTTTGGATTGACCAATGCTCCAGCCTATTTCGTGAGTATGATGAATAAAGTTTTCATGGACTTTCTTGATAAGTTCGTAGTGGTGTTCATTGATGACACACTAATATACTCCAAGGATGAAGAGGAACATAAGCAACATCTCAGAGCTGTCCTAGAAAGGTTGAGAACCCATCGCTTATATGCCATGTTCAGTAAGTGCGAATGTTGGCTAAAAGAGGTAGGATTCCTTGGACATATTCTGTCAGAGAAGGGAATAGCGGTTGATCCAAGTAAGGTTACTGCGGTCTTGAACTGGAAGACACCAGCTACGGTGACCGAAGTCCGTAGTTTCTTGGGCTTGGCAGGCTATTACCGTCGCTTCATTGAAGGCTTCTCTAAGATAGCCAAGCCACTGACGGAATTGTTGAAAAAGAACCAAAGGTTTATCTGGACAGCAGAGTGCGATAGCAGAGTGCGACAGCAGTTTCCAGGAGTTAAAGACGAGGCTAACCACTGCCCCTGTCTTAGTTCTTCCAGATATTCACAAGAGTTTCGACATATATTGCGACGCATCCAAGCGTGGGATCGGATGCGTGCTAATGCAAGAAGGGAAGGTTGTAGCTTATGCATCCCGACAGCTACGACCTCATGAGGAGAACTATCCCACACATGATTTGGAGCTAGCTGCTGTGGTTCATGCCCTGAAGATTTGGAGGCATTACCTCATTGGACAACGATGTGAAATATACACCGACCATAAGAGTCTCAAGTATATTTTCACTCAACCTGACCTGAACCTCAGGCAGCGAAGATGGCTTGAACTAGTCAAGGACTATGATGTTGGGATAAACTATCATCCGGGGAAAGCGAATGTGGTCGCTGACGCCCTGAGCAGGAAACAAGCTACTGTGAATGCATTAGTTGAGAATATGCATCCGAGCTTACAAGAAGAGTTTGTCAGGCTCAATATAGTGCTATGCGGCCCAATGACTCCGGACACGTTGGAAATCACTCCAACCCTCATGAAGGAAATTAAGGAAGCACAGAAGTCATATGAAGAAATTCGGGAGATCAAGGAGTTAATTCAGCAAGGGAAGGCCAAGTCCTTCCGCATGGGTGAACAGGGTACCGTGTGGTTCGAGAAACGAATTTGTGTGCCAAGTCAGAACAACTTGAGGCAACAAATACTCAAGGAAGCACATGAGTCCGCATATTTGATCCACCCAGGAGGTACCAAGATGTATCAGGACTTGAGAGAAACCTTTTGGTGGTCGGGAATGCGGAAAGATATTGCATACTATGTCGCCTGCTGTGACATTTGCAACAAGGTCAAAGCAGAGCATCAGAAACCCGCTGGGCTACTACAACCTTTACCAGTACCCAGTGGAAGTGGGACGACATATGTATGGATTTTATTGTGGGACTACCCAAGTCCACGAGGGGCAATGATGCTATTTGGGTCATTGTGGACATCCTTACGAAAGTGGCGCACTTTATCCCAGTAAAGACCACTTTCAACGCAAATCAGTTGGCACAACTCTACATGTCCCAGATAGTCAGTCTGCACGGGGTACCCAAGTCTATCACTTCAGATAGGGGTTCCCTATTTACTTCAGCATTTTGGCTACGGCTACATCAGGCTTTGGGAACCATGCTGAAACATAGCACAGCATATCATCCGCAGACAGATGGACAAACCGAGCGAGTGAACCAAATATTAGAGGATATGCTTCGGTCATATGCCCTCTCCCATGGACCCAAATGGGAGGATAGTCTGCCATATGCTGAATTCTCTTACAACAACAGCTATCAGGCAAGTCTCAAGATGTCGCCTTTTGAGGCATTGTACGGACGGAAGTGCCGCACACCGCTGAACTGGTCCCAAACAGGAGATAGTCGCATTTTTGGCATGGACTTGATGCTCGAGGCTGAGAGGCAAGTTAAGGATATCCAAGAACGACTTCGAGCAGCCAAGTCCCGACAGAAGAGCTATTACGACCCAAAGCACCGGGAAGTAACTTTTGAGCCCGGAGACTATGCTTATCTACGGGTGACTCCTATGAAGGGAGTAAAGAGGTTTGGTACTCGAGGAAAATTAGCCCCGAGATACATCGGCCCCTTTCCAGTGATTGCCAGGAAAGGCAGAGTCGCATATCAGTTGGAATTACCACTAGCATTGTCAGACGTTCATGATGTCTTCCACATATCACAGTTAAGGAAATGCATTGCACCCCCAGCCAAGCAAGTGGATATGAGTGAGCTAGAGCTGGCTAAGGATTTGACTTATGAGGAAAAACCTGTCAGGATCTTGGAAGAGATGGAAAGAACCACAAGGAGTAAGGTGATAAGATTTTACAAGGTGCTATGGGAGCATCACATTTAAGAAGAGGCTACTTGGGAAAGAGAAGATTTTCTGAGATCCACTTACCCATATTTGTTCCCTGAGCAACCGAATCTCGAGGACGAGATTCATCCTAAGGGGGGTAGGTTTGTGACACCCTGATTTTGACAAATTTTTCTTTTCAAACTTTTTCTGGTTTTATTTGGAATTTGAATGGATTTTTGAATCTTTCACTGGTCTTGGACATTCTTGAATCTTCTTACAAGTGCTCCAAAGCTCCATCACCTGGCCAAAACCCTGCCAAGTACCCCAAGGATCAAAATTCCAATTCAAGTTATTTTCCAAAACTATTTTCTTTTACTTGAGGATTTAGGGCATTACTATGGGTTGTGAAGCAACCTATAGCTTGGATGCTTAGAAAATTCTCAAATAATTCTTAAAAATCGTTTGGACTATATCTTACTCCAATATACAAAAATATTCCATAAATATTTCATATACTTTGCAAAATAAATTCCTTTTAGCTCCTAGTCAGTCTGGACCTTTGTGAAGGAAGTGCATGCTAGGATTGTCCAATTGCTCTCAAATTTTTATAGCATGAGGACACCTCCAAACAACCTTCCTCCACCAAGTTTCAACCCCAGGAGATCATTCTAGTGAGCAACACTTCAACATTTTGATTCTGGTCCAAAAATGTAGTTTGTACATGAACTACCCTCAAACTTAAACCAAAACACCTCATATTTGGTCAGCTCCTAGTCCTTCCAACCTAAATCACTCTAGACATCTCCATTGGCCCTACCTCCATCTCTCCAACCCTCCAGATCCCTCCCAAGTTCTCTGTCAGGAACTGTTGCTGATTCTACCATTCATCTCAGACCGAACCAAGCCAAACCAAGGACACAGGTGAAATGAGGGATCGAAGGTCGCCGTGCTAGACAAGAAACGCCAGGCATATGTGGCCTCCTGATGCCAAGCACCGTGGTGAGCACGGTGCTGGCATGGTTGTCGCCGCGCTCTGCCTCACGTCAGGCTCGGGCTCGTCGAGGCGAGATGCCTGCGCCGCAGCAGCTTGTCCACGCACGCCGACGTCGTCCCTGGTTGCCACCTAGCCTCTCCAGAACCCTCGCCCTCGCCGGAGAAGCCCTCGGCGGCCGCCACGCCCGCGTGCACTGTTTTGCCCGTGCGGTCACAGTGCGGCGCCGCTCGTCGTCTTCCCCCCCTCCCCCGAGCTATCTGGTCGCATTAAGTGCTTCTACTCGCTCCCATCGCTTCGCCCCACGCCACGATGGCCAACTCGCCGTCCTTGCGCCAGTGGCGGAGCCACGTCGCCGCCGATCCAGAGAGATCGCCGCACCCATCCTTCCGGCTATAAATAGCCCCGCCCGGCTTCGTTTAGCTCCTCACCCCTCTCCCTCCGCCCTCAATCGCCTCCCCAAGCAAGAGCCAAGGCCGAGAGGCCCTCTGGCCTCGAGCTTCGCCGGAGCTCCGCCGCGAGTTGAGCTCCACCACCAGCTCTCTCTACTCCACCTTAGCCCCACCTGAGACCACCATAGTACTCAGTTCACTCCACTATAGCTCCCCGACCTCCGGCCCAACCGAATCGTCACCGGAATCGTCACCTCCGTCGACCACCACAGCCACGAACCGCCTGAGAAGAAGGGCGCGACGTCGTCTGGCCATCCCCAGAGGAGCCATGGGTACAGGGAGAATCGCTGTTGAACACCTGATCCATCCCCACCATCCTCGAGCCCAACCGCCGTCGCTAGCTCCGCAATCGCCACCGGTGAGCCGCCGCCTCCCTCTGTTTAAACGGGCCCGGCCCCACCCGTCAGCCACTATGGGCGCGCGCACACGAAGGGGTAAGTGGAGGCATATTCTCCGTTTACGCCTTCGACGTGGCCGTTCGTCTGATTTCTGATTTTTGTTTATTTAACAGAATTGACCAGGAACTTTGACTATTAATAACTTTTTACAGGAAGGTCCATTTGACCTGATTCTTTTTGCATTGTGTTTGTATTAAATCCCTCTATTTTTCCACCAAGTTTGGTATTTTCCAATACTCACAGAATTGTTGGTGAATAAAAAGGCTTTATGTGACAATTTCTTTTGCTATTTAAAAATATTTTCAGAAGTAGAATCTTGTGGATTTGAAGACCAGGAGTTTCTGAATAACCCAACTGATCAAGGCAAGCCAGGACATCCATATTATGAAGCATTTCATAGCATTGCATAATTCAAATTCATTTCATGCATATATTTAACTTAGATAATTCATAGTAAATTATTTAATTGTTTAAAGTTGATATCTCAGAATGATATGATCAATAACTATGCTTGCTAAGTGAAACATAGTTGGTTGGTCAAGAGTCACCTGTCCGGGCTTACCTGCACAGCCACATTCGCCGGTATGGGATGGCCTTGACTTGGTCTGGCTCGGTGCTCTTTCACCGGTACCTCCAAAGAGGGAGGGTTATGCGTGCGTGCTGCCCTGATCAGGTAGACGGCGATAACCCTGTGAGCCTAGTTGAGTTGTTTGCCGACGTCCCCGTTTGGGGCAGTTTAGTTAGGCCACGACGGTGGCAGGTGTCACGGGGTGACACGGGGCCACCCATGGCTTGACTCCGGGGGAGTGTGATTGCCGGTGGTACGATGAAAGAGTCACGGGTCAGACAGGTTTCGTTGGAGCAATGCTGGTCCACCCGAATGGGATCACGAGGTCAGTGCTCCATAGTGTGGGTAAAGTGCGCAACCTCTGCAGAGTGAAAAATCTATTCGAATAGCCGCGTCCACGGTATTGGATAGCCCGACCAGACCTCTCTAGGTGATCAACCATAATAACTGTAGTAATGATGAAAGAACTTGTCTTTCGAGCGGAAGTACTCGTTGGTGTCGAGTATTCTGAGGGTTGTGAGGCAACCCAAAGATGAGTAAGTTGGTAACAGTAAGTGAATCACTTAAGACTTAACATGTTGATCTGCCATGCTATTATTTGCTGCATAAATTGGTCGTCATGTGCTTGCGGGTACATTCAACGTACTCACCTGGCGTATCATGCCAGATGCAGGAGAAGACTAAGATGGAGGTCTCGAGGTCCATGTTGCGATGCCTAGGATGTGTCCACAGCAGTGTCCCTGTGGATGGAGTTTCTATCATGTTTCGCTACGCTGTAGTCTTCCGCTGTTGTATTCCGTAGTTGTGCCGAGGCCTTGATGAGTTGAATAAATAATGTAGATATTGTCGTAGCACTAGATGTGCTTTTGGCCTCGATGAGCATGTAATATATGTGAGCTTCTACCGACTATTATCAATAAAAGTTCAGCTATGTTCTGTTCCAAGTTGTTGTGTGTTTCCAGAAGACAAGATCTCTGGGTTGGAAACACATGTAAACCGGTTCTCTGAGCCGGGGTGCCACAGATTTCATGCAGGCCACTGTTCCACACAACACCTCGGCTACCTGACATGTGATCGTTGCGGGCAGAGCGACACTCGAGGCCGGTCAATCGAAGAAAATTGGTGATGGGTCTTCAGTGAATGTCTGGACTGATTGCTGGTTAATGGGGAAATTGTCACTCGAACCTTCTAATCAGATTGGTGACGCGGTGATCAATAAAGTCTCGGATTTAATCGGTGCACAGAATTGGTCCTGGTAAGCTGATATGATGAGGAACAACTTCATAGCTCCGGATGCCGATGTGATTTTGAATATTCCATTGAGGCATGCTAGGAGCTAAGATGTCTGGGCATGGGCTCACGAGCGGTCGGGTATCTACATTGTGAAATCTGCATATCGATCTCTAATGATTCGCAACGAGCAATTGGCTCTAGAGGAAGGCACGATCATAGAATCTTCAGAGAATGAAAAACAATTGTGGAACCGGCTATGGAAGCTCGAGGTGATCCCAAAGGTCCGTGTACAACTAGTAGAAACCAGGTCTTTGGTTGAGGCCAGGATAAGGGCATTAATCCCGGTTCACTTACGAACCGGGACCAAAGGGTGCATCAGTCCCGGTTCGTGAGGCCAGGGCGCCGACCGGGCCTCGGGGGCCATTAGTCCCGGTTCTAGACACGAACCGGGACCAATGGGCCTCGCTCTTGGCCCAGCACCTTTAGTCCCGGTTTGTGGCTGGAACCGGGACCAATGGTCAGTCTTCTGTCCCGGTTCTAGCCACCAACCGGGACTAAGAATAAGCCTATATACACCCCCGCCCCTGCCCGCTCACTCCTCTGTTTTTTTGAGGGCCGGCGTGTGCAGGTGTGTGTTGCTCTAGCTCTCACCTCCTATGCACATGAGGTGTTCGATGATATGCCCGAGCCACACTTAAGCTTTCTCCTCTCCAAGCTCGACCTCCAAGCTCCATTTTCCTCAAGATTTGTCTAGGTTTGGCAGTCTATCCTGTCTCGTCCCCGTCCTCACTGCCGTCGATCGCCCGCGCCGATCTCGTTGCCGGCACCACCGTGGTGAGCCTCTTGTTCTTATCTTCTTTCTAAAAGAAAAAAAATTGTTCCTTGTATGATTAGATAGATACTTGTATATTTTTCTTACTTTTATTATTGTTTGTTATTATATAGTGCCATGGTTTTGGTATCCGTCCCCGTTGGCCCTCGTCCTGTCTATGATTCGGATGTGGTATATTATCTTTTATAACTATTTGTTTCATTTAGTGTTTATGACAATTATGCCGACCAATGTGACATAGATGTTTTTATCTAGGAGGTATGTGAACTGGAAATTCCAACCGACCCTCTTGTCGAGAGATTAAATTTAGTTGGAAAAGAAAATAATTAATTGAAGAAAAAAGTGAAAAGAATTGAGGAGGAGAAGATGGAATTGGAGTTGCATGTTGCAGATGTCGTCGATGATCACAAGATCAAGATGGATGAAATGCGCTTGAAGATTAGAAAGATTAAAAAATATGCCATTGATACTAAGGCTTGGTATCATTATGCCGTTGGATCAATTGTTACCTTAGTTGCGATTATGATCGCATTTGTTGTTGCATTGAAATGTTTTACATAGTTTCAATGTATGTTTTAATTAGATGCTCTAGAGAGCTATATGTTGTTCAATGAGAACTATGTATGAACTTTATGTATTTATTTTTTCAGTAATAACATTTGATCACTACTGTACTTTGGTTTTAATGTGATGATGAACTTCTTTTAATTTGGTCACTTCTCTATTCATGATGTTCTGTAATGGTTTTTGACACACTTAATTATATATAATGCACGCAGATGAACCGGCAATGGATGTACGGTAACCGACGCACCTCCGAGTACATTAAGGGCCTGCATAATTTTCTCGAAGTGGCTGAGGCAAACAAGCAGAATGGTTTTATGTGTTGTCCATGCCCTATCTATGGGAATACGAAGGATTACTCTGACTCGAAAACCCTGCACGTCCACCTGCTTGAGAAGGATTTCATGCCACACTATAATGTTTGGACCAAGAACGGAGAAAGAGGGGTTATGACGGAAGACAACGAAGAAGAAGAGGATGATGACAACTATCCACCCCCTGAATACGGTGATGCTGCAACGGGGGAAGCTGAAGATCAAGAGTAACCAGACGATGTGCCCGATGATGATCTTCGCGGGTCATTGTTGATGCAAAGAGACAATGACAAAGTGAAAGGGAGAAATTGAAGTTCGATCGCATGTTAGAGGATCACAAAAAAGGGTTGTACCCAAATTGCGAAGATGACAACACAAAGCTCGGTACCACACTAGAATTGCTGCAATGGAAGGCAGACAATGGTGTATCTGACAACGGATTTGGGAAGCTACTGAAAATATTGAAGAAGAAGCTTCCAAAGGATAATGAATTGCCCGACACTACGTACGAAGCAAAGAAGGTTATATGCCCTCTAGGATTGGAGGTGCAGAAGATGCATGCATGCCCTAATGACTGCATCCTCTACCGTGGTGCGTACGAGGATTTGAACGCATGCCCGGTATGCGGTGCATTGCGGTATAAGATCACACGAGATGACCCTGGTGATGTTGAGGGCGAGCACCGCAGGAAGAGGGTTCCTGCCAAGGTGATGTGGTATGCTCCTATAATACCATGGTTGAAACGTCTGTTCAGAAACAAAGAGCATGCCAAGTTGATGCGATGGCACAAAGAGGACCGTAAGAAAGACGGGAAGTTGAGAGCACCCGCTGATGGGTCGTAGTGGAGAAAAATCGAGAGAACATGGGGGGAATTTGCAGGTGACGCAAGGAACGTATGGTTTGGTTTAAGCGCGGATGGCATTAATCCTTTTGGGGAGTAGAGCAGCAATCATAGCACCTGGCCCGTGACTCTATGTATCTATAACCTTCTTCCTTGGTTGTGCATGAAGCGGAAGTTCATTATGATGCCAGTGCTCGTCCAAGGCCCTAAGTAACCCGGCAACGACATTGATGTGTACCTAAGGCCATTAGTTGAAGAACTTTTACAGCTGTGGAATGGAAAAGGTGTACGTGTGTGGGATGAGCACGACCAGGAGGAATTTGACCAACATGCGTTGCTGTTTGTAACCATCAATGATTGGCCTGCTCTCAGTAACCTTTCAGGACAGACAAACAAGGGATAGCACGCATGCACTCACTGTTTAGATGACACCGAAAGTATATATTTGGACAAATGCAGGAAGAATGTGTACCTGGGACATCGTCGATTTATTCCGACCAACCATCAATGTCGAAAGAAAAGCAAACATTTCAAAGGTGAGGCAGATAACCGGAAGAAGCCCACCCTCCGTACTGGTGATCACATACTTGATATGGTCAATGATTTACAAGTTATCTTTGGAAAGGGCCCTGGCGGACTATCTTTTCGGAATGACGCTGAGGGACGCGCACCCATGTGGAAGAAGAAATCTATATTTTGGGACCTACCCTATTGGAAAGACCTAGAGGTCCGCTCTGTAATCGACGTGATGCACGTGATGAAGAATCTTTGCGTGAACCTGCTAGGCTTCTTGGGCGTGTATGGGAAGACAAAAGATACATCAGAGGCACGGGAGGACCAGCAACGTGTGCACGAAAAAGACAGCATGCATCCAAAGCAGTATGAAGGTCCTGCCAGCTACGCTCTTACCAAAGAAGAGAAGGAAATCTTCGTTGAATGCCTACTCAGTATGAAGGTCCCGTCTGGCTCCTCGTCGAATATAAAGGGAATAATAAATATGGCAGAGAAAAAGTTCCAGAACCTAAAGTCTCATGACTGCCACGTGATTATGACGCAACTGCTTCCGGTTGCATTGAGGGGGCTTCTACCATAAAATGTTCGATTAGCCATTGTGAAGATATGTGAATTCCTCAATGCAATCTCTCAGAAGGTAATCGATCCAGAAATCCTACCAAGGTTATGGAGTGATTTGGTGCAATGTCTTGTCAGTTTCGAGCTGGTGTTCCCACCATCCTTCTTCAATATCATAACGCACATCCTAGTTCATCTAGTCAACGAGATTGCCATTCTGGGCCCTGTATTTCTACACAATATGTTCCCCTTTGAGAGGTTCATGGGAGTCTTAAAGAAATATGTTCATAACCGTGCTAGGCCAGAAGGAAGCATCTCCACGGGCCATCAAACAGAGGAGGTCATTGGGTTTTGTGTTGACTTCATTCCTGACCTTAAGCCGATTGGTCTCCCTCAATCACGGTATGAGGGGAGACTGACAGGAAAAAGGCACGCTAGGAGCAGACTCAATAATATGTAGGGACGGGCATTCTTGGTCTCAAGCACACTACACAGTTCTACAGAATTCTACCTTGGTGACCCCGTATGCCAATGAACACAAGAATATTCTGCGCTCCAAACACCCGGAGCAGTGTGACGACTGGATTACATGTGAACACATCAGGACTTTCGGCAGTTGGTTGCAAACACATCTCATGGGTGGCAACACTATTGCAGAAGAGTTGTACTCGTTGGCCAGGGGACCATCTTTGACTGTATTGACTTACAAAGGGTACGAGATAAATGGGAATACATTTTACACGATCGCCCAAGATCAAAAGAGCATCAACCAAAACAGTGGTGTCCGCTTTGATGCAGCAACCAAGAGGGGAAAGGACACATATTATGGTTACATAGTGCACATATGGGAACTTGACTATGGACATGATTTTAGGGTCCCTTTGTTTCGGTGCAAATGGGTCAATCTGTCAGGAGGCGGGGTACAGGTAGAACCACAGTACGGAATGACAATAGTGGATCTAAACAATCTTGGGTACACAGACCAACCATTCGTCCTAGCCAATGATGTGGCGCGGGTTTTCTATGTGAAGGACATGTCTACCAAACCGAGAAAAAGAAAAGATAAGGAAGCGAATACATCATACGATGACCCAAAGCGCCACATAGTTCTTTCAGCAATGTGCGTGAAATGATGATACCATGCCTACTTTTATAAAACTTTAATAGCAATAAGAATGAACTAAAAAGCTTTTATAAAACTCTAATAGCAATAAGAATGAACTAAAAAGAATCAATTAAATATAATATTCTTCAATAGCAAAAAGAATCAAAATAATATTCTTTAATAGCAAAAAGAATCAACTAAAACATTAACGAAAAAGAATGAACTAAAAAGAATCAAAAATATTAACTAAAATTATGAAAGTATTTATTTGTTAAAAAGAATGACCTTAAAAGAATCAACTAAAATATTAACTAAAAAGAATGAACTAAAAAGAATCAACTAAAACATTAACTAAAAAGAATGAACTAAAAATAATCAACTAAAACATTAACTAAAAAGAATGAACTAAACAGAATGAACTAAAACATTAACTAAAAAGAATGAACTAAAAAGAATCAAAATAATATTAACTAAAATTATCAAAGTATTTATTTGTTAAAAAGAATGAACTAAAATAAAATCTTTAATAGAAAAGTAAAATAACAGAAAAAAATGCCCACCTACTAGGAAACTAAAATGACATAAAAAATAGAAAATGCCGCCTACTGGGCCACCACGGCCTGCATAGGACTAGGAATTCATATGTACATAGGCCAGGATGTAGGCCCGCGGGCCCAATAGGCCCAACATGGCTGTGACAAGGGTAGGCAAGTACTGCCTGCATTGGAGAGGAGCTCGATAGCTGATGACCCACAAGTATAGGGGATCTATCATAGTCCTTTCGATAAGTAAGAATGTCGAACCCAACGAGGAGCAGAAGGAAATGACAAGCGGTTTTCAGCATGGTATTCTCTGCAAGCACTAAAATTATCGGTAACAAATAGTTGTATGATAAGATAAATCGTAATGGGTAATGTAACACCCCCAGTGGTTAGCCACAGTAATCCCATTTTCATAATGCCAAGTCAGCATGATTATCAGTGCATGATCATCATTAACATCATATTGCATTTCAACTCCTAAGTCAAAATTCAGATTTAAATAAAAGTGGAAAATAAAAGTTGTCCAAACCTGAGAACTAAAATGTGCACCATGTTGCAAATAATCCCAAAGCATTTATAAAAATGATTGCAACATTGATTGGAATTGGAAAAGGACTCAAACATCAAGAAACAGCAGCAACATAGCACTATTTAATCCTTTTTCATTTAAATAAAATCCAAACAAAAAGATGTGGACACCAAACTATTTTATTGCAGTGGCATACATTGCACTACGATTTATGGGCTAGGTCTCATATTTTACAAAAAACCTTTTGGTGCTCAAGCATTTAACAAAACAGAACTAAAAAGGAAAACAGAAAAGAAATTAGAAAAAGAAAAAGAACCGCCCCCTACTGGGCCAACCGGCCCAGCTGGCCACTGCATCAGGACTAATTAGACCTAATTAATTCTGTTTAATTAAAACTAATTGAGTTTAATTAACTAATTAAACGGTTAGTTAATTAACAGACACTGACAGGTGGGGCCCACCTGTCAGGTTGACCCAGTCAACAGTCAATGTTGACTGATGATGTCAGCGTGACATCACTGCTGATGTAATAATTGATTTTCCGATTTAAATAATTCTGAACGTTTAGTAAAACTTTAAAAATTAATATAAAATAATCCGTAGCTCAGATCGAAAAACTTTGTACATGAAAGTTGCTCAGAATGACGAGACGAATCTGAACACGCGGTCCGTTCGTCCGCCACGCGTCTCTAACTATCCGAACATGCAACCGTTCCCCTCCGGTCATCAGTCTGACAAATGCCCGGAACCGGGAAAACATTCCCGGATGGATTCCTCCTTCCTCGGTGACGTGCAACCATACATTAGGACACACCCGGCACTGCATATTGTCATGCCGTACTTTGAGTTGCTCATGTTTGCTCTATATTTATACTGTTTCCTCCCCCTCTTCTCTCTCGGTAGACCCTGACACCGACATCGTCCCCGAGACCGACGCAACTCAGGAGCCCGACGCCACCGTTGACGACCTTGCCCTTGCCGCCGAGCAACCAGGCAAGCCCCCCCCCCTTGAGCATACCGATATCGCCCATTCTATTTCTCATGCTTGCATTAGAATTGCTGCTGCTACTGCTTTACCTATTCTGATGCATAGCCTGTTCATTGTAACCTGCTGTTGATATTTACCTGCATATCCTAAACTGTTTAGTATAGGCTGGGTAGAGACCTATCAGTGACCCCACTTATCCCGACTGCCGCGCTGGATTGTCAGAAGACCCGATCAAAGGGATTGAAGACCAGGCCCCGACACCGCACATCACCCCCCCTTAGTTGTAACGACACTGCAGCGTTACTATCGAGTGCCGAGGGTGAAACCTCTTGTAGCACTTCTGATGTTAACTCTGTAGAGTAGCTATTCTGTCGTGGTCATCGAGGGTGATTCCTCCTTCACCGCTTCCCATAATGACGCCGTCGTACAACACCTCAAGTGTGAACCCAGCGAGGGTGATTCTTCCAAGTTCACCTTGACGGATACATCGAGTAGGAATCAAACGAGGGTGATACCTCAGATTCCCCTGATGTTATGGACACACGGATACTTGGACTGTACTGTTGATTACTTGGAAAGGCGGGTCCACCCTGAGGGGTACCCGCGTGCACCTGAGAGGCGAGTGTTGTGAAGACGGGTGCCAGTGTGGTGCCCGAGTGGTGAATACGAGGCGCGGCCGGGCATTCTTAACCCTTGCAGCAAGTCCTCGAGACGGGGCGACGGGGTCACATCTTTCGTGAGTCTCTACTCGTTACCGCAAGCCCTAGTCAATTAACGATTTGGATATTTGATCCGAACAGGCCTCTGGTCTGATAGCACTAACCATCACGTGGGCATAGTACGGGCGTTCCGCATCGTATGCATCAGCCGAAAGCTCTGTCAGACGTCTAGTTCAGCCTTGCGGCCGGGACGGACCGGCGCTCCCCTGGTGCCTGGCTTCCCCCTGCACGCAACGACTCGGAGAGCACAGGGCGATGGCCCAAGACCTCTGAGCGCTTAGGATGTAGACCGACGGGGACCTCTCTGCTGAGCTCTAGGTAGGGTTGCGATGTGTCGTTTGACCGAGGCCGGGCATGACCCAGGAAAGTGTGTCCGGCCGGAGTTAATCGAGCGTGTTGGGTAAGTTGGTGCACCCCTGCAGGGAAGAAAACTTCTATCGATAGCCTGTCCTACGGTAACGGACACTCGGAGTTGTATCCTGATTGATACAATTAGAACTGGATACTTGGATACTATGGCTCTGGGATTGCTTCTCACAGGGAGTCGAGAAGGGATCTCAGGACGAGGTTGATGACTGTATGGCTCTGGGATTGCTTTCTCGCAGGGAGTCGAGAAAGGATCTCTGGGTGAGGATGAGACTTAATGATACTGCTACATTATATTGTACCGTTCTGCTCTCTTCTATTGCTGCAAGACCGCTGAAGATGCTAGTCTTCGATAGGACTAGGCCTTCTCTCTATTCTGGCATTTCTGCAGCCCAGTCCACATATACAGCCTCCCTTTGAAAATGTTGCATATGTAGTATAGATCCTTGCTTGCTGAGTACTTCTGAGTACTCACGGTTGCTTTGTTTTCCTTTTCTCCCCATATCATTTTGTCGTGACCAGATGACGGAGCCCCCTGAGACAGATGCCCCGTCGATCGACTACTACTACTACCCAGAGGATGGATACTGCTACGAGTTGACTGACAACCAGGAGTAGGATCGAAGGGTCCCAGGCAGGAGGCCTACGCCTTTCGATCGTAGTGTTTTATTTTGCCCCGCCTTTCTAAAGGCCTTTCTGTTTCTGTTTCATATCTGTACTCAGATATCTGATGCTTCCGCTGACGCTTGTACGCAAGCTTATGTATTCGAGCCCTCGAGGCTCCTGGCTTGTAATATAAAGCTTGTATGACTTTATTTATGTTTTAGAGTTGTGTTGTGATATCTTCTCGTGAGTCCTTAGGCTTGATCATGTGCATTGGCGTGTATGATTAGTGCACGATCGGGCCGGGGGCGTCACAAGTTGGTATCAGAGCCGACTGCCTGTAGGAAGCCCCCTTCCAACTCCTTGGCCGAACTTGAGTCTAGTAACCGAAAACTGTTTTACTAACTTGGCTGTGTGGCTTACGGGCCCATGTCGCCAATTGGGTGGTATTAGTATCTTTTACTCCTCGACCTTTACTCTGGGCCTCTGATCTCTCTCCTATTCGGGTTAAAATTTTACTAACTCCAACATTAGGTTCTCGTGCTCACATCCACCCGGAGTTCTGAAAATATCCCCCCTTGCTTCAAGATTGTGGGCCAGGTTCTGCTTACAGGATCCTTTTATCGAGGGCACCCTGTGTTGTCATTTGCAGATTCCTCGCTCCGTCAGTTTTCTCCGACGTTGATGTAGCCTTTGCTATGTCTCGTTGTGTACTTCCTTACCGCGTGCCTGCGCGCCGCCTAGTTGTCTAGCCTTCTCCTTTCAGCTGCCGTAATGCCGGTTCGTAATCGAGACTAGGTGTGGATTTGAATGTCTGGTGCGGATATGATGAAGAATCTATTGCACTTCCTTCTGTTGTGCGTGTTGCTTCGTGAATCATTCCATACACATGCAGTTTTACTTGCTAAACTGCCCTTATTGATTTGGCAGGATGGCTGACGATCCTCCACCTCCACCTTATATTGCCGCAATGATGCAGCAATTTGAACTGAACCGTCAGGTTATGACCGGGATATTGGCTCAGTTCCCAAACCAGAATGCTCATCAGCAGCCTACACCAATAACACTGTCAGAATTCGTGCGCCTCAATCCGTCCACTTTTCGCAGCTCGACTGATCCAATGAATGCTGACAATTGGCTCCGTGACATTGCCTTCCAGATGAAGTCAGCCAATGTTATCCCTGACAGTTACGTCACCTATGCGACGTATCACCTGAGGGGATCAGCTGCTCAATGGTGGGAAAGCCACAAGAGTATGTTGCCTGCAGAGACAGTAACCACTTGGCAGGGATTTCAGTCAGTTTTCCGTGCACGGTACATTCCTCAAGGTCTGATGGATCAGAAGAAGAAGGAGTTTCGCAAACTCAAACAGGGCACAATGACTGTGGATGAATATCAGAGGAAATTCCTTGAATTATCCCGCTATGCTGCGGATGACGTTGACACTGACACTCGCAAGCAGGAGAAATTCCGTAAAGGACTACGTACTGATATAAAACTTGCACTTGCTGTCCATGATTTCAACGACTTCGCAACGTTTGTCAGCAAATCTTTCCAAGTTGAAACAGCTCTGACTGAATGCCAGGTGTCGCTCAAGCGCACTCATGGAGCTGGCTCATCCTCGGGTCAGCCTGTTCAGAAGCGACGAGTGTGGATCCCGCACAATGTACACCACCAACCTGCTCCAACACCAAGGCCGTCCTATGTTGCACCTCGTTTGCCTTCACCGCCGAGACATCTATCGGTTCATGCTAGACCGCCTGATGCTATGGCTTTTCGTCAGGATGCACCACGTCCTTCTGCTGGTTATAGGAAGAGCCGTCGAAAACATCCTTCTAGGAACGTTGGAACCAGACTACCTGCTAGTCAACTTGTTCATGTCAACCAAGTCAACATGGAAGAAGCTCGACAGGACCCCAACATTGTGATGGGCACCCTTCTAGTGAATTCAATCCCAGCTTCAGTCCTCTTTGATTCTGGAGCATCGCACTCCTTCATGTCCGAAAGTTTTGCGCGAAGCCATGATATACTTTTCGAGGAGATGTCCATCCCATTAGTAATCCATTCGCCTGGGGCTAATTGGCAAACTACCATGGTAAGCCACGGTAACCACATTGTGATTGGAGGATTGATGTTCCCCGTTTCACTCATTGCTCTCAAGACCTCCAACATAGACATTATTCTGGGTATGGACTAGTTGAAGCCCCATAAAGCTTTGATTGACTGTGCCACTGAAACAGTCCGCCTCACACACCCTTCCGGTCAGACTGTCAGATACTCAGCTCGTACAGTGCAGGACGCCGAAACTCAAATATATGTTCTGAATGCATTGAATGCCTCACCTCTTGAAGGCATCGAGAATGTTACAGTTGTTCATGATTTCCAAGACGTCTTTCCAGAAGAACTTCCAGGAATACCCCCTGCTAGAGCTGTTGAGTTTGTCATCGACTTGAAACCTGGCACAACTCCTATTGCGAAGCGTCCTTATAAGATGCCTCCGCACCACCTTCTTGAACTTAAGGAGGAAATCGACACGTCACTTAAGAAGGGCTTCATCCGCCCCAGTTCCTCTGCTTGGGGAGCACCTTCACTCTTCGGTAAGAAGAAGGATGGAACTAATCAATTGGTTCAGGATTACCGACCTATCAACCAAGCTACAATCCAGAATAAATATCCGCTTCCTCGGATCAATGATTTGTATGATCAACTTGCCGGTTCCTCAGTATTCTCTAAGCTTGATTTGAGATTGGGATACCATCAGATCCGTGTTCGTGAAGAGGATATTCTGAAGACTGCATTTGTTACTCATTATGGCTCCTACGAGTACACCGTCATGTCATTTGGCCTAACAAATGCTCCAGCCACATTCTCCCGTCTGATGAATTACATCTTCATGGATTACCTCGACAAATTTGTCGTGGTATATCTGGATGATATTCTGGTCTATTCAAAGAATAAGAAAGAACATGCCGAACACCTCCGTCTTGTACTGGAAAGGCTCCGAGAACACCAGTTGTATGCCAAATACTCCAAATGTGAATTCTGGCTTTCTGAAGTGACATACCTCGGTCATGTGATTTCCAAAGATGGAATTGCCGTTAACCCAGAACGAGTTCAGGCTATTCTGGACTGGACTCCTCCAAAGAATGTCAAGCAAGTGAGAAGTTTTCTCGGCCTTGCAAGCTATTGCCGTCGATTTGTCGAGAACTTTTCTAAGATTGCTAAGCCCCTGACTGATCTGCTTCACAAGGGCGTTAAATTTGAATGGACAGAAAAATGTCAGAAAAGTTTTCAAACACTCAAAGACAAGCTGACATCTGCCCCAGTACTATCTCCTCCAGATACCCGCAAAGACTTTGTGATTTATTGTGACGCATCCCGTGAAGGATTAGGCTGTGTCCTAATGCAAGAGCGTAAAGTGATTGCTTATGGCTCTCGTCAGTTGCGCCCACATGAAGAGAATTATCTGGTACATGATCTAGAACTAGCTGCTGTGATCTATGCATTGCAGTTGTGGCGACATTACCTTCTCGGTAATCGTTGCGAGATCTACACGGATCATAAAAGTCTGAAGTACTTGTTCACTCAACCTTCTCTAAACCTCCGTCAGCAAAGATGGATGGAGGCCATTGCGGACTATGATTTGGGTATTTCCTATACCCCTGGCAAGGCTAACGTGATGGCTGATGCCTTAAGCCGCAAGTCCTATTGCGACAACCTCATGGTTAGGCGAGCTCAACCTCGTCTTTTTGAAGAACTGTGCAAGCTGAATCCGCGTATTGTTCCACAGGGCCCTCTAAATAACCTTGTGATACAACCAGATCTTGAGAAAGCTGTTAAGAATGCGCAAGCTAAAGATGCTGAAGTTGATCTGATGAAGAAAGATCTTCACCTTGGAAAGTACAGGGATTTCTCGCTGTCTGAAGATGGAACCTTGTATTTCAGAGACCGCATTGTCGTACCTCGCTTCGAGCTTATGACTGACAAAGTCATGAAGGAGGCACATGATACCCCGTTGTCTATTCATCCGGGTAGCACTAAGATGTATCGTGATCTCCGTCAAAGGTACTGGTGGTCTAAAATGAAGCAGGACATTGCTCGTTATGTTGCTGAATGTGATGTGTGTCGTCGCATTAAAGCAGAACATCAGAAACCAGCTGGAATTCTGCAACCGCTTCCTATTCCTCTATGGAAATGGGATAAGGTTCAGATGGATTTTGTTACAGGACTTCCCAGGTCACAGAAGGGTCACGATGCTATTCTTGTCGTCGTCGACCAACTCTCTAAAGTTGCACACTTTCTGCCTGTCAAAGAAACTATTACTGCTAGTCAGTTAGCAGAGTTGTATATCTCCAGAATTGTTTCACTCCACGGTATTCCGAAGGAGATTAGTTTGGACCGTGGCGGCCTTTTCACTTCCAAATTCTGGGAAAGTTTCCAAACAGCTATGGGAACTCATATTACCTGGAGTTCAGCTTATCATCCCCAATCCCAAGGCCAAGTCGAGCGAGTCAACCAAGTGCTTGAAGACATGCTTCGGGCTTGTGTTATTTCATTCGGCAAGAAATGGGAAGAATCTCTCCCGTATGCTGAGTTCTCGTATAACAACAGCTATCAAGTCAGCTTGAAAATGGCTCCCTTCGAAGTACTCTATGGACGTAAGTGTCGAACCCCTCTGAATTGGTCAGAAACTGGGGAACGACCGCTCGTGGGTCCGGATATTATTCAACACGCCGAAGAACAAGTTCGTATTGTCTGAGAAAATCTCAAGGCGGCTCAGGACCGCCAGAAGAGCAACTACGATCGCAAACGATGGGGTTTGACTTATCAACCTGGTGATCAGGCTTATCTGCGAGTCACCCCGATGAAGGGCACTCACCGTTTTGGAATCAAGGGCAAGCTAGCTCCACGCTACATTGGTCCTTTCCGCATTATTGCTAGACGTGGTCAGGTGGCATACAAATTGGAATTGCCGCCGCAATTCTCCCATATCCATGACGTCTTCCATGTGTCGCAACTTCGTCAATGCTTCAAGGAATCTCCGCACCGAGTAGTGGATCACGAGGTGCTTGAATTGCAAGATGATCTATCTTATAAGGAGCATCCGATCCGCATTCTCGATGAAGCTGAACGTCGGACCCGTCAGAAGGTTACCAAGTTCCTCAAAGTACAGTGGTCAAATCATACCGAAGATGAAGCCACTTGGGAACGCGAGGATAATCTTCGTGCGGAATACCCCGAACTTTTTCCTTCTACCTCTTAATTCTCGGGACGAGAATTCTTGTTAGTGGAGGAGATTTGTAACACCCCCAGTGGTTAGCCACAGTAATCCCATTTTGATAATGCCAAGTCAGCATGATTATCAGTGCATGATCATCATTAACATCATATTGCATTTCAACTCCTAAGTCAAAATTCAGATTTAAATAAAAGTGGAAAATAAAAGTTGTCCAAACCTGAGAACTAAAATGTGCACCATGTTGCAAATAATCCCAAAGCATTTATAAAAATGATTGCAACATTGATTGGAATTGGAAAAGGACTCAAACATCAAGAAACATCAGCAACATAGCATTATTTAATCCTTTTTCATTTAAATAAAATCCAAACAAAAAGATGTGGACACCAAACTATTTTATTGCAGTGGCATACATTGCACTACGATTTATGGGCTAGGTCTCATATTTTGCAAAAAACCTTTGGGTGCTCAAGCATTTAACAAAACAGAACTAAAAAGGAAAACAGAAAAGAAATTAGAAAAAGAAAAAGAAACCCCCCCCCACTGGGCCAACCAGCCCAGCTGGCCACTGCACCAGGCCGGCCCACCCCGCAAACCCCGCTGGCCTATATGGCTCGGACCCAAACCCGACCCCCCCCCGACACCCCCCTCCCCTCGCTCCTCTCCCCCCCTCTCTGGATCTGGATCGGGAGGGGCATCGACGCCCGACGCCGCCCCGGCAGCCGGATCGCCGCAGCCTCGCCGCGCGTCGACGCCGTCGCCGGACCCCGCCTCCGCCGTCGCCACGCCGCCTCCTCGTCCTCCCCCTCATCGGACCTCCCCGCGCCTCGACGCCCCCTTCTCTCCAGCGCACGTGAGCTCCCCCTCCGCCTCCTCTCTCCCTCTGGTCGCCGGCGCCGTCCACCGCCCGCAGCCCCACCACGCATCGCCCGCGCCTGCTGCTGTCGCCGCTGCGGCCTGCGGCCACCACCGCCGCTGCTTCCCCGCGCGCCGCGCTGGCCCCGCCATGTCCGCCACCGCGCGGCGCCCGCGCTCACCGCGCCGCCCGCGTTCCCCCCCCCGGCGCTGGACCGCAACCCGCCTGGCCCGCTCGCGCCCACGACCCCGCTGCCGCGCTCGCCTCACCCCGCTCGTGCTCGCGCACGCGCGCCCGGGCGTGCCCTCCCTCGACTGCGCCCGGCGCACCCTGGCCCGCTCCTGGCCTCCGACCGTGCCTGGCCCCGCACGCCCTTCGCCCCGCTCCCTCCAGCGCCGTGCTCGCCGCTGCTCCTGCGCCCGCCTCTGCCTGCTGCGTCCGGCCGGCGAGCCCCGCGGTGGCCACGGCGTCGCCTGGGTCCGCGCCCGGCTCCAGCGCCCACACGCCCGTGGCCATGCGGGCGGGCACCCGCATTCACCGCCCGTTAAGGCCCCCTGGGCCTATGACAATGGGGGCCCGCCCGAAAACGTTAAAAAAAAGAGAAAAGATTTAAAAAAATAATAATAATTAATTAATTAACTTAATTAATCAGGACTAATTAGACCTAATTAATTCTGTTTAATTAAAACTAATTGAGTTTAATTAACTAATTAAACTGTTAGTTAATTAACAGACACTGACAGGTGGGGCCCACCTGTCAGGTTGACCCAGTCAACGGTCAATGTTGACTGATGATGTCAGTGTGACATCACTGCTGATGTAATAATTGATTTTCCGATTTAAATAATTCCGAACGTTTAGTAAAACTTTAAAAATTAATATAAAATAATCCGTAGCTCAGATCGAAAAACTTTGTACATGAAAGTTGCTCAGAATGACGAGACGAATCTGAATACGAGGTCCGTTCGTCCGCCACACGTCTAACTATCCGAACATGCAACCGTTCCCCTCCGGTCATCTGTCTGACAAATGCCCGGAACCGGGAAAACATTCCCGGATGGATTCCTCCTTCCTCGGTGACGTGCAACCATACGTTAGGACACACCCGGCACTGCATATTGTCATGCCGTACTTTGAGTTGCTCATGTTTGCTCTATATTTATACTGTTTCCTCCCCCTCTTCTCTCTCGGTAGACCCTGACACCGACATCGTCCCCGAGACCGACGAAACTCAGGAGCCCGACGCCACCGTTGACGACCTTGCCCTTCCCGCCGAGCAACCAGGCAAGCCCCCCCCCCTTGAGCATACCGATATCGCCCATTCTATTTCTCATGCTTGCATTAGAATTGCTGCTGCTACTGCTTTACCTATTCTGATGCATAGCCTGTTCATTGTAACCTGCTGTTGATATTTACCTGCATATCCTAAAATGTTTAGTATAGGCTGGGTAGAGACCTATCAGTGACCCCACTTATCCCGACTGCCGCGCTGGATTGTCAGAAGACCCGATCAACGGGATTGAAGACCAGGCCCTGACACCGCACATCACCCCCCCCCCTTAGTTGTAACGACACTGCAGCGTTACTACCGAGTGCCGAGGGTGAAACCTCTTGTAGCACTTCTGATGTTAACTCTGTAGAGTAGCTATTCTGTCGTGGTCATCGAGGGTGATTCCTTCTTCACCGCTTCCGATAACGACGCCGTCGTACAACACCTCAAGTGTGAACCCAGCGAGGGTGATTCCTCCAAGTTCACCTTGACGGATACATCGAGTAGGAATCAAACGAGGGTGATACCTCAGATTCCCCTGATGTTATGGACACACGGATACTTGGACTGTACTGTTGATTACTTGGAAAGGCGGGTCCACCCTGAGGGGTACCCGCGTGCGCCTGACAGGCGAGTGTTGTGAAGACGGGCGCCAGTGTGGTGCCCGAGTGGTGAATACGAGGCGCGGCCGGGCATTCTTAACCCTTGCAGCAAGTCCTCGAGACGGGGCGACGGGGTCACATCTTTCGTGAGTCTCTGCTCGTTACCGCAAGCCCTAGTCCATTAACGATTTGGATATTTGATCCGAGCAGACCTCTGGTCTGATAGCACTAACCATCACGTGGGCATAGTACGGGCGTTCTGCATCGTATGCATCAGCCGAAAGCTCTGTCAGACGTCTAGTTCAGCCTTGCGGCCGGGACGGACCGGCGCCCCCTGGTGCCTGGCTTCCCCTGCATGCAATGACTCGGAGTGCACAGGGCGATGCCCCAAGACCTCTGAGCGCTTAGGATGTAGACCGACGGGGACCTCTCTGCTGAGCTCTAGGTAGGGTTGCGATGTGTCGTTTGACCGAGGCCGGGCATGACCCAGGAAAGTGTGTCCGGCCGGAGTTAATCGAGCGTGTTGGGTAAGTTGGTGCACCCCTGCAGGGAAGAAAACTTCTATCGATAGCCTGTCCTACGGTAACGGACACTCGGAGTTGTATCCTGATTGATACAATTAGAACTGGATACTTGGATACTATGGCTCTGGGATTGCTTCTCGCAGGGAGTCGAGAAGGGATCTCAGGACGAGGTTGATGACTGTCTTGCTCTGGGATTGCTTTCTCGCAGGGAGTCGAGAAAGGATCTCTGGGTGAGGATGAGACTTAATGATACTGCTACATTATATTGTACTGTTCTGCTCTCTTCTATTGCTGCAAGACCGCTGAAGATGCTAGTCTTCGATAGGACTAGGCCTTCTCTCTATTCTGGCATTTCTGCAGCCCAGTCCACATATACAACCTCCCTTTGAAAATGTTGCATATGTAGTGTAGATCCTTGCTTGCTGAGTACTTCTGAGTACTCACGGTTGCTTTGTTTTCCTTTTCTCCCCATATCAGTTTGTCGTGACCAGATGACGGAGCCCCCTGAGACAGATGCCCCGTCGATCGACTACTACTACTACCCAGAGGATGGATACTGCTACGAGTTGACTGACGACCAGGAGTAGGATCGGAGGGTCCCAGGCAGGAGGCCTACGCCTTTCGATCGTAGTGTTTTATTTTGCCCCGCCTTTCTAAAGGCCTTTCTGTTTCTGTTTCATATCTGTACTCAGATATCTGATGCTTCCGCTGATGCCTGTACGCAAGCTTATGTATTCGAGCCCTCGAGGCCCCTGGCTTGTAATATAAAGCTTGTATGACTTTATTTATGTTTTAGAGTTGTGTTGTGATATCTTCCCGTGAGTCCTTAGGCTTGATCGTGTGCATTGGCGTGTATGATTAGTGCACGATCGGGCCGGGGGCGTCACAGGTAACAAGTAACAAAAGTAACTAAGGTGCAGCAAGGTGGCCCAATCCTTTTTGTAGCAAAGGACAAGCCTGGACAAACTCTTATATAAAGCAAAGTACTCCCGAGGACACATGGGAATTTCTGTCAAGCTAGATTTCATCATGCTCATATGATTCGCGTTCGTTACTTTGATAATTTGATATGTAGGTGGACCGGTGCTTGGGTGCTGCCTTCCTTGGACAAGCCTCGCACTTATGGTTAACCCCTCTCGCAAGCATCCGCAACTATGAAAGAAGAATTAAGATAAATCTAACCATAGCATGAAACATATGGATCCAAATCAGCCCCTTACGAAGCAACGCATAAACTAGGGTTTAAGCTTCTGTCACTCTAGCAACCCATCATCTAATTATTACTTCCCAATGCCTTCCCCTAGGCCCAAATCATGGTGAAGTGTCATGTAGTCGACATTCACATAACACCACTAGAGGAAAGACAACATACATCTCATCAAAATATCGAATGAATACCAAATTCACATGATTACTTATAACAAGACTTCTCCCATGTCCTCAGGAACAAACGTAACTACTCACAAAGCATATTCATGTTCATAATCAGAGGGGTATTGACTAGCATTAAGGATCTGAACATATGATCTTCCACCGAATAAACCAACTAGCATCAACAACAAGGAGTAATCAACAGTACTAGCAACCCACAGGTACCAATCTGAGGTTTTGAGACAAAGATCGGATACAACAGATGAACTAGGGTTTGAGAGGAGATGGTGCTGGTGAAGTTGTTGATGGAGATTGACCCCCTCTTGATGAGAGGATCGTTGGTGATGACGATGGCTTCGATTTCCCCCTCCCGGAGGGAAGTTTCTCCGGCAGAATAGCTCCGCCGGAGCCCTAGATTGGTTCTTCCTAGGTTCCGCCTTGAGACGGCGGCGCTTCATCCCGAAAGCTTCCTTATGATTTTTTCCAGGTCAAAACACACCATATAGCAGAAGATGGGCATCGGGGGCCTACCAGGTGGCCCACAAGGCAGGGGGCGTGCCTCCCACCCTTGTGGATGGCTGGTGGCCCCCCTCTGGTGCTTTCTTCGCCCAATATTTTTTATATAATCCAAAATAATTCTTCGTGAAGTTTCAGGACTTTTGGAGTTGTGCAGAATAGGTCTCTCAGATTTGCTCCTTTTCAAGTCCAGAATTCCAGCTGCCGGCATTCTCCCTCTTCATGTAAACCTTGTAAAATAAGAGAGAAAAGGCATAAGTATTGTGCTAGAATGTGTAATAACAGCCCATAATGCAATAAATATCAATATGAAAACATGATGCAAAATGGACGTATCAACTCCCCCAAGCTTAGACCACGCTTGTCCTCAAGCGAAAGCCGAAATCGAAAAATATGTCCACATGTTTATAGATAGAGGTGTCGATAAAATAAAATAAAATACGGACATGAGGGCATCATGATCATCTTTAGAACAGCAACAAATATTGTCATATAATTTCTTATGCTAAAGTAACAATTCGTTCACAAGGTAAAGTATGAATCGGAAATTTAATTGAAACCTAACAAACTATGATCTCAGTCATTGAAGCAATTGCAATTTATCATAACATCGGAAAGAGTCAATTCAGGAGCATTTCAGCAAGTCCACATACTCAACTATCATTTAATCTTTCACAATTGCTAACACTCACGCAATACTTATGGGTTCGAAGCTTCAGTCGGACACGGAGAAAGATAGGGGATTATAGTTTCGCCTCCCAACCTTTTACCTCAAGGGTAATGTCAACAATAATACTTTATGATAACTTACATCCTAGTGGATATATATATATATATCTGGATCTTTCTCCAACACATAGTGCTTGCCAAAAGAAAAAGTGTAAAAAGGAAAGGTGAAGATCACCATGACTCTTATATAAGGGTAGAAGATAAAAGTAAAAGATAGGCCCTTCGCAGAGGGAAGCAGAGGTTGTCATGCGCTTTTATGGTTGGATGCACAAAATATTAATGCAAAAGAACGTCACTTTATATTGCCTCTTGTGATAAAGAACTTTATTATGCAGTCCGTCACTTTTATTTCTTCCATATCACAAGTTCGTATAAAGCTTATTTTCTTCACACTAATAGATCATACATATTTAGAGAGCAATTTTTATTGCTTGCACCGATGACAACTTACTTGAAGGATCTTACTCAATCCATAGGTAGGTATGGTGGACTCTCATGGCAAAACTGGTTTAAGGGATATTTGGATGCACAAGTAGTATCTCTACTTGGTGCAAAAGATTTGGCTAGCATAAGAGGGATAAGCAAGCTCAACATGTTGGAGGATCCAAGACACTATAACTTCTATTCGGATATAAGAAAACATAACACATTATGTTGTCTTCCTTGTCCAACATCAACTTTTTAGCATGTCATATTTTAATGAGTGCTCACAATTACAAAAGATGTCCAAGATAGTATATTTATATGTGAAACTTCTCTTTCTTTATTACTTCCTATTAATTGCAACAATGACCAATACTATGTTTGTCAACTCTCAACAACTTTATTCATCATACTCTTTATATGTGAAGTCATCACTCTCCACAAGATCATTATACAATCTTTTTATTTCTTTTTATTCTTTCTATTATTTATTCCCTCGAGATAATAGCAAGAAAGCAAAGTCCTCAACTCAAAACTACTCTTTATTATATATAACTCACAGACTCGATTACATAGATAGATCTCAAAACAAAACTCAAAGCTAGATCATACTAAAACTTTATTCTACTAGATCAAGATATAACCAAAAGGATCGAACTAAGAAAAACGGTAAAAGTAAAGGTGTGATGGTGATACGATATCGGGGCACCTCCCCTAAGCTTGGCAGTTGCCAAGGGGAGTGCCCATACCCTTGTATTTAGATCTCTTTCTTCGGAGGTGGTGATGATGGAGTGGTTGATGATGAAATTTTATCCTTTTTCCTCAACTTACGCTTCAGGATTAGATTTTTCCCCCTCAGGTCAGAGATCTCCTGTTCCAATGTTAATATCTTTTTGCATAGTTCTTGCTTGTTTTCCTGCAAAAGACGGATAAACTCGATCTTAGGTTTCTTTGCCGTATTAGGGAGACTTTACTTTTTGAACTCCACGTGCATGTCCCCAGGTTGGGGTAATGGAGCTTCATCTTCATCTGAGCTTGTCTCCTCCTTTCCTTTTGGATCATAATCTTCTTCTTCTTCTTATTCTATAGTCCAACCATAATGCTTCACATCCCCATAAACCTTTGGGTTTGTGATATAATCAGCTACATAGCTCTCTCCCTCCGAATCTTGGGATGACATATTTTCCGATCTGCCAGGCAAAACAGGACGAAACAAAAACAGAGGGTTTTGCCGTGGTACGATGGTCGAAACCTTCGGGAGATTATATAATGAATTTTTACCGACCAAAAGAAGTATCGTGCAAGAAAACGGAGTCTGGAGGGCACACGAGGTGGCGGCAAGGGTGGGGGGCGCGCCTAGGGGGGTAGGGCGCGCCTCCTTGCCTTGTCGCTTCCTCGTGCACTTTTCGGACTACTTTTAATTTTACTAATTTTTTAAATATTCCGAAACGGAGAAAAATTGCCATTAGAACAGTTTTGGAGTCGGTTTACTTACCGTACCACTTACCTATTCCTTTTCGGAGTCTGAAACGTTTTGGAAAGTGTCCCTTATGTACTCCTCCGGTGTTACGGTATTGATAATATTCGTCTCGACATTTATGGGAGTACCTAAAATATAATGTTTGATTCTTTGACCGTTTACCACCTTTGGGTTGGTACCTTCGGCGTTGTTGATCTTGATGGCACCGGAACGGTAGACCTCCTCGATAATGTAAGGACCTTCCCATTTAGAGAGAAGCTTTCCTGCAAAAAATCTTAAACGAGAGTTGTATAGCAAAACATAATCACCTACATTAAACTCACGCTTTTGTATCCTTTTATCATGCCATCTTTTAACTTTTTCTTTAAACAACTTGGCATTCTCATAGGCTTGGGTTCTCCATTCATCAAGTGAGCTAATGTCAAATAACCTCTTCTCACCGGCAAGTTTGAAATCATAGTTGAGCTCTTTAATAGCCCAATAAGCTTTATGTTCTAGTTCAAGATGTAAGTGACATGCTTTTCCATAAACCATTTTATACGAAGACATACCCATAGGGTTTTTATAAGCAGTTATATAAGCCCATAATGCATCATCAAATTTCTTAGACCAATTCTTTCTAGATCTATAAACAGTCTTTTGCAAAATTAATTTAATCTCTCTATTGCTTAATTCTACTTGACCACTAGACTGAGGGTGATAAGGAGATGTAATTCTATGGTTGAAATCATATTTAGCAAGCATTTTATGGAAAGCACCACGAATAAAATGTGAACCACCATCAGTCATTAAATATCTAGGGACTCCAAACCTCAGAAAAATAACTTCTTTAAGCATCTTAATAGAAGTGTTATGATCAGCACTACTAGTTGGAATAGCTTCTACCCACTTAGTAACATAATCAACAGCAACTAAAATATGTGTATACCCATTAGAGGAAGGAAAAGGTCCCATATAATCAAAGCGCCAAACATCAAATGGTTCAATAACAAGTGAATAATTCATAGGCATTTCCTGACGTCTACTAAAATTACCAATTCTCTGGCATTCATCACAAGACAAGACAAACTTACGGGCATCCTTGAAGAGAGTAGGCCAATAAAAACCAGATTGCAATACCTTGTGTGCAGTTCTATCTCCAGCATGGTGTCCTCCGTAAGCTTCGAAGTGGCACTTGCGTAGGATCTGTTCCTGTTCATGCTCAGGTACACAACGTCTAATAACACCATCTACTCCTTCTTTATAAAGGTGTGGGTCGTCCCAAAAGTAATGTCTTAAATCATAGAAAAACTTTTTCTTTTGCTGGTATGTGAAACTAGGTGGTATAAATTTAGCAACAATGTAATTAGCATAATCAGCATACCATGGAGTATTACGAGAAGCATTTATGACAGCTAATTGCTCATTAGGAAAGCTATCATCAATAGGAAGTGGGTCATCAAGAACATTTTCTAACCTAGACAAGTTGTCTACAATGGGGTTCTCAGCTCCCTTTCTATCAATAATATGCAAATCAAATTCTTGCAGCAAGAGAACCCATCTAATAAGTCTAGGTTTAGCATCTTTCTTTTCCATAAGGTATTCAATGGCAGCATGATCAGTGTGAACAGTTACTTTAGAATTAACAATATAAGATCTGAACTTATCACAAGCAAAAACAACTGCTAAAAATTCTTTTTCAGTAGTAGCATAATTTCTCTGGGCACTGTCTAGAGTTTTACTAGCATAATGAATAACATTCAACTTTTTATCAACTCTTTGTCCTAGAACAGCACCAACAGCATAATCACTAGCATCACACATAATTTCAAAGGGTAGATTCCAATCAGGTGGTGGAACAATAGGTGCAGTAATCAAGGCTTTCTTAAGTATTTCAAATGCTTCTACACAATCATCATCAAAAACAAAAGGAACATCTTTTTGCAAGAGATTAGTGAGAGGCCTAGAAATTTTAGAGAAGTCTTTAATAAACCTCCTATAGAAACCAGCATGACCAAGGAAACTTCTTATACCTTTGATATCTTTAGGACACGGCATCTTTTCAATAGCATCTACTTTAGCTTTATCAACTTCAATACCTCTTTCAGAAATTTTATGCCAAAAGACAATACCCTCATTAACCATAAAGTGGCACTTCTCCCAATTCAAGACAAGATTAGTTTCTTCACATCTCTGCAAAACTTGATCAAGGTTGCTTAAGCAATCATCAAAAGAAGTTCCGTAAACAGAGAAATCATCCATGAAAACCTCAACAATCTTTTCACAAAAGTCAGAGAATATAGCAGTCATACATCTTTGAAAGGTAGTAGGTGCATTGCATAAACCAAAAGCATAAGTCTATAAGCAAAGGTACCGAAAGGGCAAGTAAAAGTGGTATTTTCTTGGTCCTCTTTTGACACAGGTATTTGAGAAAAACTAGAATAACCATCTAGAAAGCAAAAATGTGTATGTTTGGATAATCTTTCTAGCATTTGATCAATAAAAGGTAGAGGGTAATTATCTTTTCTAGTAGCTTTGTTTAATTTGCGAAAATCAATTACCATTCTATAACCTGTAACAATTCTTTGTGGAATCAATTCATTCTTATCATTAGGAACAACAGTAATACCGCCCTTCTTAGGGACACAATGAACAGGACTTACCCATCTACTATCAGCAATAGGATAAATTATACCTGCCTCCAGGAGTTTTAGTATTTCATTTCTTACCACTTCCTTCATCTTAGGATTTAACCGTCGTTGGTGATCAACAACTAGTTTAGCATCAAGCTCCATATTAATTTTGTGCTGACATAGAGTGGGACTAATGCCCTTAAGATCATCAAGAGTATATCCAATAGCGGCACGGTGCTTCCTTAGAGTTTTCAATAATCTCTTTTCTTCATGCTCTGAAAGGTTAGCACTAATAATAACAGGATGTATCTTCTTTTCATCAAGATAAGCATATTTCAAAGTATCAGGTAATTGTTTAAGCTCAAACACGAGATCACCCTTGGGTGGAGGAGGATCTCCAAGGATTTCAATAGGCAAGTTGTGTTTCAAAACAGGTATTTGGTTAAAGAATATTTCATCTAATTCCTTTCTTTCATTCATAAACATATCATTTTCATGATCTAGCAAATATTGTTCTAAAGGATCAGTAGGAGGCACGGCAATAGAAGCAAGACCAATGATTTCATCCTGACTAGGCAATTCCTTATCATGGGGTTGTCTACAAAATTTAGAGAAATTAAAATCATGAGACACATCCCCAAAGCTTACAGTAACAATTTCTTTCTCACAGTCAATCCTAGCATTAACAGTATTCAAGAAAGGTCTACCAAATTTAATGTGACAAAAATCATCTTGTGGGGAACTAAGAACAAGAAAATCAGTAAGGTATTTTATTTTCCCACACAAGACTTCAACATCTCTAACAATCCCAATTGGTGATATAGTATCTCTATTGGCAAGCTTAATAGTAACATCAATATCTTCTATCTCAGCAGGTGCAATATCATTCATAATTTATTGATATAAGGTATAAGGAATTGCACTCACACTAGCACCCACATCACATAAACCATGATAACAATGATCTCCTATTTTAACAGAAACAACAGGCATGCCAACAACGGGTCTATGTTTATCTTTAATATCAGGTTTAGCAATTCTAGCAGCTTCACCACAGAAATAAATAACATGCTCATCAATATTATCGACAAAGAGATCGTTAACCATAGTAATACTAGGTTCAACTTTAATTTGTTCAGGGGGTGTAGGTGTTCTAATATTACTCTTATGAACCACAGTTGAAGCTGTAGCATGATCCTGTATTCTAACAGGAAAAGGTGGTTTCTCAATATAAGCAGTAGGAACAATAGGATCAACATTATAGGTAATAGTTTCTTCTTCAACTTTAATGGGTTCTACTACTTTTACTTCAATGGGAGGATGATATTTAAACCACTTCTCCTTAGGGAGATCAACATGAGTAGCAAATGATTCACAAAAGGAAGCTACTATCTCAGAGTCAAGTCCATATTTAGTGCTAAAATCACGAAAAGCATCGGTATCCATGAAAGATTTAACACAATCAAACTTAAGGTTTATACCTAACTCATTACCTTCGTCGAGTTCCCAATCTTCAGAGTTGTGTTTAATTCTTTCCAATAAATCCCATTTGACTACAATAGTTTTCTTCATAAAAGAACCAGTACAAGAAGTATCGAGCATGGATTGATCATTACGAGAAACCCGAGCATAAAAATTCTGAATAATAATTTCCCTTGAGAGCTCATGATTGGGGCATGAGTATAACATTGACTTAAGCCACCCCCAAGCTTGAGCGATACTTTCTCCTTCACGAGGCCAAAAATTATAAATATAATTCTGATCACGATGAACTAGATGCATAGGATAAAACTTCTGATGAAATTCCAATTTCAATCGGTTGTAGTTCCATGATCAAATATCATCACATAGCCTATACCATATCAATGCCTTTCCCTTCAAAGATAAAGGGAAGACCTTCTTGACATCATCCTCGGGCAAACCTGCAAACTTAAATAATCCACAAACTTCATCCACATAGATTAGGTACATATCGGGATGTAATGTTCCATCTCCTGCATAAGGATTAGCTAGTAGTTTCTCTATCATACCCGAAGGAATTTCATAATAAATATTTTCAGTAGGTGCAGTAGGTTGAGGAGCAACTCTTTGCTCTTCCGGTCGAGGTGAAGATACCCCGAACAAGCCCCTCAAAGGATTATTTTCCATGGTGACAAGTGACAGTAAATTTCAGCACACTATATAAATGTTTCCTTACCAAATTCCACTCACCAAAGGCGCTTCACTCCCCGGCAACGGCGCCAGAAAAGAGTCTTGATGACCCACAAGTATAGGGGATCTATCGTAGTCCTTTCGATAAGTAAGAGTGTCGAACCCAACGAGGAGAAGAAGGAAATTACAAGCGGTTTTTAGCAAGGTATTCTCTGCAAGCACTGAAATTATTGGAAACAGATAGTTGTATGATAAGATAAATCATAACAGCTAACAAGTAACAAAAGTAACTAAGGTGCAGCAAGGTGTCCCAATCCTTTTTGTAGCAAAGGACAAGCCTGGACAAACTCTTATATAAAGCAAAGCGCTCCCGAGGACACATGGGAATTTCTGTCAAGCTAGTTTTCATCATGCTCATATGATTCGCGTTCGTTACTTTGATAATTTGATATGTATGTGGACCGGTGCTTGGGTGCTGTCCTTCCTTGGACAAGCCTCCCACTTATGATTATCCCCCCTCTCACAAGCATCCGCACACGACAAAGAAGAATTAAGATAATCTAACCATAGCATGAAACATATGGATCCAAATCAGTCCCTTATGAAGCAACGCATAAACATAGGTTTAAGCTTCTGTCACTCTAGCAACCCATCATCTACTTATTACTTCCCAATGCCTTCCCCAGCCCCATAATGGTGAAGTGTCATGTAGTCGACGTTCACATAACGCCACTAGAGGAAAGACAACATACATCTCATCAAAATACGAACGAATACCAAATTCACATGATTACTTTACCAAGACTTCTCCCTGTCCTCAGGAACAAACGTACACTACTCACAAAGCATATTCATGTTCTTAATCAGAGGGTATTGAATAGCATTAAGGATCTAAACATATGATCTTCCACCGAATAAACCAACTAGCATCAACTACAAGAGTAATCAACACTACTAACAACCCACAGTACCAATCTGAGGTTTTGAGTCAAAGATCGGATACAAGAGATGAACTAGGGTTTGAGAGGAGATGGTGCTGGTGAAGATGTTGATGGAGACTGACCCCCTCTCGATGAGAGGATCGTTGGTGATGACGATGGCATCGATTTCCCCCTCCCGGAGGGAAGTTTCTCCGTCAGAACAGCTCCGTCGGAGCCCTAGATTGGTTCTGCCCAGGTTCTACCTCTTAATTCTCGGGACGAGAATTCTTGTTAGTGGAGGAGATTTGTAACACCCCCAGTGGTTAGCCACAGTAATCCCATTTTGATAATGCCAAGTCAGCATGATTACCAGTGCATGATCATCATTAACATCATATTGCATTTCAACTCCTAAGTCAAAATTCAGATTTAAATAAAAGTGGAAAATAAAAGTTGTCCAAACCTGAGAACTAAATGTGCACCATGTTGCAAATATCCAAAGCATTATAAAAATGATTGCAACATTGATTGGAATTGGAAAAGGACTCAAACCATCACGAACAGCAGGAACATAGCACTATTTAATCCTTTTTCATTTAAATAAAATCCAACAAAAAGATGTGGACACCAAACTATTTTATTGCAGTGGCATACATTGCACTACGATTTATGGGCTAGGTCTCATATTAACAAACCCTTTTGGTGCTCAAGCATTTAACAAAACAGAACTAAAAAGGAAAACAGAAAAGAATTAGAAAAAAAAGAAACCCCCCCCCACTGGGCCAACCGGCCCAGCTGGCCACTGCACCAGGCGCCCACCCCGCAAACCCCGCTGGCCTATATGGCCTCGTAACCCAACCCTAACCCCCCTCCCCCCGACACCCCCCTCCCCTCGCTCCTCTCCCCCCTCTATGGATCTGGATCGGAAGGGCATCGACGCCCGACGCCGCCCCGGCAGCCGGATCGCCGCCGCCTCGCCGCGCGTCGACGCCGTCGTCGGACCCCGCCTCCGCCGTCGCCACGCCTCCCCCCTCCTCTCCTCCCCCTCAAGGACCTCCCCGCGCCTCGACGCCCCCTTATCTCCAGCGCACGTGAGCTCCCCCTCCGCCTCCTCTCTCCTCTGGTCGCCGGCGCCGTCCACCGCCCGAGCCCCACCACGCATCGCCCGCTCCATCGTCGGTCGCCCTGCGGCCTGCGGCCCCAGGCCACCACCGCCGCTGCTTCCCTCCCCCGCCCTGCCCCCTCCCTTCCGCCCACCGCGCAGCGCCCCGCTCTACCGCGCCAACCCGCGTTCCCCCCCCCCCGGTCTCTGGACCGCACCCCGCCTGGCCCGCTCGCACCCACGACCCCGCTGCCGCGCTCGCCTCACCCCGCTCGTGCTCGCGCACGCGCGCCCGGGCGCGCCCTCCCTCGACTGCGCCCGGCGCACCCTGGCCCGCTCCTGGCCTTCGACCGTGCCTGGCCCCGCACGCCCTTCGCCCCGCTCCCTCCAGCGCCGTGCTCGCCGCTGCTCCTGCGCCCACCTCTGCCTGCTGCGGCCGGCCGGCGAGCCCCGCGGTGGCCACGGCGTCGCCTAGGTCCACGCCCGGCTCCAGCGCCCACACGCCCGTGGCCATGCGGGCGGGCACCCGCATTCACCGCCCGTTAAGGCCCCCTGGGCCTATGACAATGGGGGCCCGCCCCAAAACGTTAAAAAAAAGAGAAAACATTTTAAAAAATAATAATTAATTAATTAACTTAATTAATCAAGACTAGTTAGACCTAATTAATTCTGTTTAATTAAAACTAATTGAGTTTAATTAACTAATTAAACTGTTAGTTAATTAACAGACACTGACAGGTGGGGCCCACCTGTCAGGTTGACCCAGTAAATAGTCAATGTTGACTGATGATGTCAGCGTGACATCACTGCTGATGTAATAATTGATTTTTCGAATTAAATAATTCCGAACGTTTAGTAAAAATTTAAAAATTAATATAAAATAATCCGTAGCTCAGATCGAAAAACTTTGTACATGAAAGTTGCTCAGAATGACGAGACGAATCTGAACACGCGGTCCGTTCGTCCGCCACACGTCTCTAACTATCCGAACATGCAACCGTTCCCCTCCGGTCATCTGTCTGACAAATGCCCGGAACCGGGAAAACATTCCCGGATGGATTCCTCCTTCCTCGGTGACGTGCAACCATACGTTAGGACACACCCGGCACTGCATATTGTCATGCCGTACTTTGAGTTGCTCATGTTTGCTCTATATTTATACTGTTTCCTCCCCCTCTTCTCTCTCGGCAGACCCTGACACCGACATCGTCCCCGAGACCGACGCAACTCAGGAGCCCAACGCCACCGTTGACGACCTTGCCCTTGCCGCCGAGCAACCAGGCAAGCCCCCCCCCCCTTGAGCATACCGATATCGCCCATTCTATTTATCATGCTTGCATTAGAATTGCTGCTGCTACTGCTTTACCTATTCTGATGCATAGCCTGTTCATTGTAACCTGCTGTTGATATTTACCTGCATATCCTAAACTGTTTAGTATAGGCTGGGTAGAGACCTATCAGTGACCCCACTTATCCCGACTGCCGCGCTGGATTGTCAGAAGACCCGATCAACGGGATTGAAGACCAAGCCCCGACACCGCACATCACCCCCCCTTAGTTGTAACTGTTGGAAATATGCCCTAGAGGCAATAATAAAATGGTTATTATTATATTTCCTTGTTCATGATAATTGTCTGTTATTCATGCTATAATTGTGTTATCCGGAAATCGTAATACATGTGTGAATACATAGACCACAACATGTCCCTAGTAAGCCTCTAGTTGACTAGCTCGTTGATCAATAGATGGTTGCGGTTTCCTGACCATGGACATTGGATGTCATTGATAACGGGATCACATCATTAGGAGAATGATGTGATGGACAAGACCCAATCCTAAGCCTAGCACTAGATCGTGTAGTTCGTTTGCTAAAGCTTTTCCAATGTCAAGTAACTTTTCCTTAGACCATGAGATTGTGCAACTCCCGGATACCGTAGGAGTGCTTTGGGTGCACCAAACGTCACAACGTAACTGGGTGGCTATAAAGGTGCACTACGGGTATCTCCGAAAGTATCTGTTGGGTTGGCACGAATCGAGACTGGGATTTGTCACTCCATGTAACGGAGAGGTACCTCTGGGCCCACTCTGTAGGACATCATCATAATGAGCTCAATGTGATCAAGGAGTTGTTCACGGGATGATGTGTTACGGAAACGAGTAAAGAGACTTGCCGGTAACGAGATTGAACAAGGTATCGAGATACCGACGATCGAATCTCGGGCAAGTATCGTACCGATAGACAAAGGGAATTGCGTACGGGATTGATTGAATCCTCGACATCGTGGTTCATCCGATGAGATCATCGAGGAGCATGTGGGAGCCAACATGGGTATCCAGATCCCGCTGTTGGTTATTGACCGGAGAGTCGTCTCGGTCATGTCTGCGTGTCTCCCGAACCCGTAGGGTCTACACACTTAAGGTTCGGTGACGCTAGGGTTATAGAGATATTAGTATGCGGTAACCCGAAGGTTGTTCGGAGTCTCGGATGAGATCCTGGACGTCACGATGAGTTCCGGAATGGTCCGGAGGTAAAGATTTATATATGGGAAGTCCTATTTTGGCCACCGGAAAATGTTCGGGATTTTTCGGTATTGTACCGAGAAGGTTCTAGAAGGTTCCGGAGTGGGGCCCACCTGCATGGGGGGACCCACATGAACGTGGGTAGTGGGGGCAAGGCCCCACACCCCTAGTCAAGGCGCACCAAGATTCCCCCTAAGAAGGAATAAGATCATATCCCGAAGGGATAAGATCAAGATCCCTAAAAAAGGGGGATAACAATCGGTGGGGAAGGGAAAGGATGGGATTTCTTTCCTTCCACCTTTGCCAACGCCCCAATGGACTTGGAGGGCAAGAAACCAGCCCCCTCCACCCCTATATATAGTGGGGAGGTGCATGGGAGAAACAGCTCAGCCCCTGGCGCCTCCCTCTCCCTCCCGTGACACCTCTTCCTCCTCCAGTAGCGCTTGGCGAAGCCCTGCTGAAATCCCGCTGCTTCCACCACCACACCGTCGTGCTGCTGGATCTCCATCAACCTCTCCTCCCCCCTTGCTGGATCAAGAAGGAGGAGACGTCTCTGCTCCGTACGTGTGTTGAACGCGGAGGTGTCGTCCGTTCGGCGCTCGGTCATCGGTGATTTGGATCACGACGAGTACGACTCCATCAACCCCGTTCTCTTGAACGCTTCCGCTCGTGATCTACAAGGGTATGTAGATACACTCCCCTCTCACTCATTGCTAGATGACTCCATAGATTGATCTTGGTGATGCGTAGAAAATTTTAAAATTCTGCTACGTTCCCCAACAGTGGCATCATGAGCTAGGTCTATGCGTAGTATCTTGCACGAGTAGAACACAAAGTAGTTGTGGGCGTCGATTTGTCAATCTTCTTGCCGTTACTAGTCTTATCTTGATTCGGCGGCACTGTGGGATGAAGCGGCCCGGACCGACCTTACACGTACGCTTACGTGAGACAGGTTCCACCGACTGACATGCACTAGTTGCATAAGGTGGCTAGCGGGTGTCTGTCTCTCCCACTTTAGTCGGATCGGATTCGATGAACAGGGTCCTTATGAAGGGTAAATAGAAATTGGCATATCACGTTGTGGTTTTGGCGTAGGTAAGAAACGTTCTTGCTAGAAACCTATAGCAGCCACGTAAAAACTTGCAACAACAATTAGAGGACGTCTAACTTGTTTTTGCAGCAAGTGCTTTGTGATGTGATATGGCCAAAGGATGTGATGTATGAGATGATCATGTTCTTGTAATAGGAATCACGACTTGCATGTCGATGAGTATGACAACCGGCAGGAGCCATAGGAGTTGTCTTAATTTATTATATGACCTGCGTGTCATTGAAATTCGCCATGTAATTACTTTACTTTATTGCTAACCGTTAGCCGTAGTAGTAGAAGTAATAGTTGGCGAGGCAACTTCATGAAGACACGATGATGGAGATCATGATGATGGAGATCATGGTGTCATGCCGGTGACGATGATGATCATGGAGCCCCGAAGATGGAGATCAAAAGGAGCAAAGTGATAATGGCCATATCATGTCACTATTTTGATTGCATGAGATGTTTATCATGTTTTTGCATCTTATTTGCTTAGAACGACGGTAGCATATATAAGATGATCCCTTACTAAAATTTCAAGAAAGTGTTCCCCCTAACTGTGCACCGTTGCGAAGGTTCGTTGTTTCGAAGCACTACGTGTCGATCGGGTGTGATAGATTCTAACGTTCGAATACAACGGGTGTAAGCCAGATTTACACAGCAATACACTTAGGTTGACTTGACGAGCCTAGCATGTACAGACATGGCCTCGGAACACAAGAGACCGAAAGGTCGAGCATGAGTCGTATAGAAGATACGATCAACATGGGGATGTTCACCGTTGATGACTAGTCCGTCTCACGTGATGATCGGACACGGCCTAGTCGATTCGGATCATGTAATCACTTAGATGACGAGAGGGATGTCTATCTGAGTGGGAGTTCATTACATAATTTGATTAGATGAACTTAATTGTCATGAACTTAGTCTAAATGTTACATATCTATCTTGTAGATCAAATGGCCAACGCTAATGTTACCCTCAACTTCAACGCGTTCCTAGAGAAAAACAAGCTGAAAGACGATGGTAGCAACTATGAGGACTGGGTCCGTAACCTGAGGATTATCCTCATAGCTGCCAAGAAATCATATGTCCTTGAAGCACCGTTAAGTGACCCACCTGCTCTCCCAGCACTGCCAGACGATTTGAACATTTGGCAGACACGCACCGATGATTACTCCTTCGTTCAGTGCGGCATGCTCTTCAGCTTAGAACCGGGGCTCCAAAAGCGTTTTGAGCATCACGGAGCATATGAGATGTTCGAAGAGCTGAAAATGGTTTTCCAAGCTCATGCCCGGATCGAGAGATATGAAGTCTCCGATAAGTTCTACAGCTGTAAGATGGAGGAAAATAGTTCTGTCAGCGAGCACATACTCAAAATGTCTGGGTTGCACAGCCGCTTGTCTCAGCTGGGAGTTAATCTCCCGGATGACGCGGTCGTTGACAGAATCCTTCAGTCGCTTCCACCTAGCTACAAGAGCTTCGTGATGAACTTCAACATGCAGGGGATGGAAAAGACCATTCCTGAGGTATATGCGATGCTGAAGTCAGCGGAGGCAGAGATCAGAAAGGAACATCAAGTGTTGATGGTGAATAAAACCACTAAGTTCAAGAAGGGCAAGGGTAAGAAGAACTTCAAGAAGGACGGCAAGGGAGTTGCCACACCCGGTAAGCCAGCTGCCGGGAAGAAGTCGAAGAATGGACCCAAGCCTGAGACTGAGTGCTTTTATTGCAAGGGAAACGGTCACTGGAAGCGAAACTGCCCCAAGTACTTGGCGGACAAGAAGGCCAGCAATACCAAAGGTATATATGATATACATGTAATTGATGTGTACCTTACCAGCACTCGTAGTAGTTCCTGGGTATTTGATACCGGTGCGGTTGCTCATATTTGTAACTCAAAGCAGGAACTGCGGAATCAGCGTAGACTGGCAAAGGACGAGGTGACGATGCGCGTCGGGAATGGTTCCAAGGTCGATGTGATCGCCGTCGGCACGCTACCTCTGCATCTACCTACGGGATTAGTTTTAAACCTCAATAATTGTTATTTAGTACCAGCTTTGAGCATGAACATTGTATCTGGATCTCGCTTAATGCGAGATGGCTACTCATTTAAATCTGAGGATAATGGTTGTTCTATTTATATGAGAGATATGTTTTATGGTCATGCCCCGCTGGTGAATGGTTTATTTTTATTGAATCTCGAACGTGATGTTACACATGTTTATAATGTGAATGCCAAGAAATGCAAGGTTGATAACGATAGTCCCACATACTTGTGGCACTGCCGCCTTGGTCATATCGGTGTTAAACGCATGAAGAAACTCCATGCAGATGGACTTTTGGAGTCTCTTGATTATGAATCATTTGACAGATGCGAACCATACCTCTTGGGCAAGATGACCAAGACTCCGTTCTCCGGAACAATGGAGCGAGCAACCAACTTATTGGAGATCATACATACTGATGTGTGTGGTCCAATGAGTGTTGAGGCTCGCGGTGGTTATCGTTATGTTCTCACCCTCACCGATGATTTGAGTAGATATGGGTATATCTACTTGATGAAGCACAAGTCTGAGACCTTTGAAAAGTTCAAGGAATTTCAGAATGAGGTTGAGAATCAACGTGACAAGAAAATAAAGTTCTTACGATCAGATCGTGGAGGAGAATATTTGAGTCATGAATTTGGCACGCACTTAAGGAAATGTGGAATTGTTTCACAACTCACGCCGCCTGGAACACCTCAGCGTAACGGTGTGTCCGAACGTCGTAATCGCACTCTATTGGATATGGTGCGATCTATGATGTCTCTTACTGATCTACCGCTATCTTTTTGGGGTTATGCTTTAGAGACTGCCGCATTCACTTTAAATAGGGCACCGTCAAAATCCGTTGAGACGACACCGTATGAATTATGATTTGGGAAGAAACCTAAGCTGTCGTTTCTGAAAGTTTGGGGATGCGATGCTTATGTGAAGAAACTTCAACCAGAGAAGCTCGAACCCAAGTCGGAAAAATGCGTATTCATAGGATACCCTAAGGAAACTATTGGGTATACCTTCTACCTAAGATCTGAGGGCAAGATCTTTGTTGCCAGGAATGAATCCTTTCTAGAGAAAGAGTTTCTCTCGAAAGAAGTAAGTGGGAGGAAAGTGGAGCTTGATGAGATGGCCCTCGAACCGGAGAGTAGCGCAGCACAGGAAAATGTTTCTGTGGAGCCTGCACCGGCTAGAGAGGAAGTTAATGATAATGATCATGATCAAGCTACCACTGAACTTCGAAGGTCCACAAGGACACGTTCCGCACCAGAGTGGTACGGCAATCCTGTCCTGGAAATCATGTTGTTAGACAACAGTGAACCTTCGAACTATGAAGAAGCGATGGCGGGCCCGGATTCCGACAAATGGCTTGAAGCCATGAAATTAGAGATAGGATCCATGTATGAAAACGAAGTATGGACTTTGACTGACTTGCCCGATGATCGGCAAGCCATAGAAAATAAATGGATCTTTAAGAAGAAGACTAACGCGGATGGTAATGTGACCATCTATAAGGCTCGGCTTGTCGCTAAGGGTTATCGACAAGTTCAAGGGGTTGACTACGATGAGACTTTCTCACCCGTAGCGAAGCTGAAATCCGTCAGAATCATGTTAGCAATTGCCGCATACTATGATTATGAGATATGGCAAATGGACGTCAAAACGGCATTCCTTAATGGTTTTCTTAAGGAAGAGTTGTATATGATGCAACCGGAAGGTTTTGTCGACCCTGAGAATGCTGACAAGGTATGCAAGCTCCAGCGCTCAATCTATGGGCTGGTGCAAGCATCTCGGAGTTGGAACATTCGCTTTGACGAGATGATCAAAGCGTTTGGGTTCACACAGACTTATGGAGAAGCCTGTGTTTACAAGAAAGTGAGTGGGAGCTCTGTAGCATTTCTCATATTATATGTGGATGACATACTGCTGATGGGAAATGATATAGAATTCTTGGAAAGTATAAAGGCCTACTTGAATAAGTGTTTTTCAATGAAGGACCTTGGAGAAGCTGCTTATATATTAGGCATCAAGATCTATAGGGATAGATCGAGACGCCTCATAGGTCTTTCGCAAAGCACATACCTTGATAAGATATTGAAGAAGTTCAATATGGATCAGTCCAAGAAGGGGTTCTTGCCTGTATTGCAAGGTGTGAAATTGAGCTCGGCTCAATGCCCGACCACGGCAAAAGATATAGAAGAGATGAGTGTCATCCCCTATGCCTCAGCCATAGGGTCTATTATGTATGCCATGCTGTGTACCAGACCTGATGTAAACCTTGCTGTAAGTTTGGTAGGTAGGTACCAAAGTAATCCCGGCAAGGAACACTGGACAGCGGTCAAGAACATCCTGAAGTACCTGAAAAGGACTAAGGATATGTTTCTCGTATATGGAGGTGACGAAGAGCTCGTCGTAAAGGGTTACGTCGACGCTAGCTTCGACACAGATCCGGATGACTCCAAGTCACAAACCGGATACGTGTATATTTGGAAGCGGTAAGCTGGTGCAGTTGCAAGCAAAGCGTCGTGGCGGGTTCTACATGCGAAGCGGAGTACATAGCAGCCTCGGAGGCAGCACACGAAGCAGTATGGATGAAGGAGTTCATCACCGACCTAGGAGTCATTCCAAATGCGTCGGGTCCAATGGCTCTCTTCTGTGACAACACTGGAGCTATTGCCCTTGCCAAGGAGCCCAGGTTTCACAAAAGGACCAGGCATATCAAGCGTCGCTTCAACTCCATACGTGAACATGTTCAAGATGGAGACATAGATATTTGTAAAGTGCACACGGATTTGAATGTAGCAGATCCGTTGACTAAACCTCTTTCACGAGCGAAACATGATCAACACCAGTACTCTATGGGTGTTCGATTCATCACAATGTAACTAGATTATTGACTCTAGTGCAAGTGGGAGACTGTTGGAAATATGCCCTAGAGGCAATAATAAAATGGTTATTATTATATTTCCTTGTTCATGATAATTGTCTGTTATTCATGCTATAATTGTGTTATCCGGAAATCGTAATACATGTGTGAATACATAGACCACAACATGTCCCTAGTAAGCCTCTAGTTGACTAGCTCGTTGATCAATAGATGGTTACGGTTTCCTGACCATGGACATTGGATGTCATTGATAACGGGATCACATCATTAGGAGAATGATGTGATGGACAAGACCCAATCCTAAGCCTAGCACTAGATCGTGTAGTTCGTTTGCTAAAGCTTTTTCAATGTCAAGTAACTTTTCCTTAGACCATGAGATTGTGCAACTCCCGGATACCGTAGGAGTGCTTTGGGTGCACCAAACGTCACAACGTAACTGGGTGGCTATAAAGGTGCACTACGGGTATCTCCGAAAGTATCTGTTGGGTTGGCACGAATCGAGACTGGGATTTGTCACTCCATGTAACGGAGAGGTACCTCTGGGCCCACTCGGTAGGACATCATCATAATGAGCGCAATGTGATCAAGGAGTTGTTCACGGGATGATGTGTTACGGAAACGAGTAAAGAGACTTGCCGGTAACGAGATTGAACAAGGTATCGAGATACCGACGATCGAATCTCGGGCAAGTATCGTACCGATAGACAAAGGGAATTGCGTACGGGATTGATTGAATCCTCGACATCGTGGTTCATCCGATGAGATCATCGAGGAGCATGTGGGAGCCAACATGGGTATCCAGATCCCGCTGTTGGTTATTGACCGGAGAGGCGTCTCGGTCATGTCTGCGTGTCTCCCGAACCCGTAGGGTCTACACACTTAAGGTTCGGTGACGCTAGGGTTATAGAGATATTAGTATGCGGTAACCCGAAGGTTGTTCGGAGTCTCGGATGAGATCCTGGACGTCACGAGGAGTTCCGGAATGGTCCGGAGGTAAAGATTTATATATGGGAAGTCCTATTTTGGCCACCGGAAAATGTTCGGGATTTTTCGGTATTGTACCGAGAAGGTTCTAGAAGGTTCCGGAGTGGGGCCCACCTGCATGGGGGGACCCACATGAACGTGGGTAGTGGTGGCAAGGCCCCACACCCCTAGTCAAGGCGCACCAAGATTCCCCCTTAGAAGGAATAAGATCATATCCCGAAGGGATAAGATCAAGATCCCTAAAAAAGGGGGATAACAATCGGTGGGGAAGGGAAAGGATGGGATTTCTTTCCTTCCACCTTTGCCAACGCCCCAATGGACTTGGAGGGCAAGAAACCAGCCCCCTCCACCCCTATATATAGTGGGGAGGTGCATGGGAGAAAGAGCTCAGCCCCTGGCGCCTCCCTCTCCCTCCCGTGACACCTCTTCCTCCTCTAGTAGCGCTTGGCGAAGCCCTGCTGAAATCCCGCTGCTTCCACCACCACACCGTCGTGCTGCTGGATCTCCATCAACCTCTCCTCCCCCCTTGCTGGATCAAGAAGGAGGAGACGTCTCTGCTCCGTACGTGTGTTGAACGCGGAGGTGCCGTCCGTTCGGCGCTCGGTCATCGGTGATTTGGATCACGACGAGTACGACTCCATCAACCCCGTTCTCTTGAACGCTTCCGCTCGCGATCTACAAGGGTATGTAGATACACTCCCCTCTCACTCGTTGCTAGATGACTCCATAGATTGATCTTGGTGATGCGTAGAAAATTTTAAAATTCTGCTACGTTCCCCAACAGTAACGACACTGCAGCGTTACTATCGAGTGCCGAGGGTGAAACCTCTTGTAGCACTTCTGATGTTAACTCTGTAGAGTAGCTATTCTGTCGTGGTCATCGAGGGTGATTCCTCCTTCACCGCTTCTGATAACGACGCCGTCGTACAACACCTCAAGTGTGAACCCAGCGAGGGTGATTCCTCCAAGTTCACCTTGACGGATACATCGAGTAGGAATCAAACGAGGGTGATACCTCAGATTCCCCTGATGCTATGGACACACGGATACTTGGACTATACTGTTGATTACTTGGAAAGGCGGGTCGACCCTGAGGGGTACCCGCGTGCGCCTGAGAGGCGAGTGTTGTGAAGACGGGTGCAAGTGTGGTGCCCGAGTGGTGAATACGAGGCGCGGCCGGGCGTTCTTAACCCTTGCAGCAAGTCCTCGAGACGGGGCGACGGGGTCACATCTTTCGTGAGTCTCTGCTCGTTACCGCAAGCCCTAGTCCATTAACGATTTGGATATTTGATCCGAGCAGACCTCTGGTCTGATAGCACTAACCATCACGTGGGCATAGTATGGGCGTTCTGCATCGTATGCATCAGCCGAAAGCTCTGTCAGACGTCTAGTTCAGCCTTGCGGCCGGGACGGACCGGCGCCCCCCTGGTGCCTGGCTTCCCCCTGCACGCAACGACTCGGAGTGCACAGGGCGATGGCCCAAGACCTCTGAGCGCTTAGGATGTAGACCGACGGGGACCTCTCTGCTGAGCTCTAGGTAGGGTTGCGATGTGTCGTTTGACCGAGGCCGGGCATGACCCAGGAAAGTGTGTCCGGCCGGAGTTAATCGAGCGTGTTGGGTAAGTTGGTGCACCCCTGCAGGGAAGAAAAATTCTATCGATAGCCTGTCCTACGGTAACGGACACTCGGAGTTGTATCCTGATTGATACAATTAGAACTGGATACTTGGATACTATGGCTCTGGGATTGCTTCTCGCAGGGAGTCGAGAAGGGATCTCAGGACGAGGTTGATGACTGTATGGCTCTGGGATTGCTTTCTCGCAGGGAGTCGAGAAAGGATCTCTGGGTGAGGATGAGACTTAATGATACTGCTACATTATATTGTACCGTTCTGCTCTCTTCTATTGCTGCAAGACCGCTGAAGATGCTAGTCTTCGATAGGACTAGGCCTTCTCTCTATTCTGGCATTTCTGCAGCCCAGTCCACATATACAACCTCCCTTTGAAAATGTTGCATATGTAGTGTAGATCCTTGCTTGCTGAGTACTTCTGAGTACTCACGGTTGCTTTGTTTTCCTTTTCTCCCCATATCAGTTTGTCGTGACCAGATGACGGAGCCCCCTGAGACAGATGCCCCGTCGATCGACTACTACTACTACCCAGAGGATGGATACTGCTACGAGTTGACTGACGACCAGGAGTAGGATCGGAGGGTCCCAGGCAGGAGGCCTACGCCTTTCGATCGTAGTGTTTTATTTTGCCCCGCCTTTCTAAAGGCCTTTCTGTTTCTGTTTCATATCTGTACTCAGATATCTGATGCTTCCGCTGACGCTTGTACGCAAGCTTATGTATTCGAGCCCTCAAGGCCTCTGGCTTGTAATATAAAGCTTGTATGACTTTATTTATGTTTTAGAGTTGTGTTGTGATATCTTCCCGTGAGTCCTTAGGCTTGATCGTGTGCATTGGCGTGTATGATTAGTGCACGATCGGGCCGAGGGCGTCACAGGTAACAAGTAACAAAAGTAACTAAGGTGCAGCAAGGTGGCCCAATCCTTTTTGTAGCAAAGGACAAGCCTGGACAAACTCTTATATAAAGCAAAGTACTCCCGAGGACACATGGGAATTTCTGTCAAGCTAGTTTTCATCATGCTCATATGATTCGCGTTCGTTACTTTGATAATTTGATATGTAGGTGGACCGGTGCTTGGGTGCTGCCTTCCTTGGACAAGCCTCCCACTTATGATTAACCCCTCTCGCAAGCATCCGCAACTATGAAAGAAGAATTAAGATAAATCTAACCATAGCATGAAACATATGGATCCAAATCAGCCCCTTACGAAGCAACGCATAAACTAGGGTTTAAGCTTCTGTCACTCTAGCAACCCATCATCTAATTATTACTTCCCAATGCCTTCCCCTAGGCCCAAATCATGGTGAAGTGTCATGTAGTCGACATTCACATAACACCACTAGAGGAAAGACAACATACATCTCATCAAAATATCGAATGAATACCAAATTCACATGATTACTTATAACAAGACTTCTCCCATGTCCTCAGGAACAAACGTAACTACTCACAAAGCATATTCATGTTCATAATCAGAGGGGTATTGACTAGCATTAAGGATCTGAACATATGATCTTCCACCGAATAAACCAACTAGCATCAACAACAAGGAGTAATCAACACTACTAGCAACCCACAGGTACCAATCTGATGTTTTGAGACAAAGATCGGATACAAGAGATGAACTAGGGTTTGAGAGGAGATGGTGCTGGTGAAGATGTTGATGGAGATTGACCCCCTCTCGATGAGAGGATCATTGGTGATGACGATGGCTTCGATTTCCCCCTCCCGGAGGGAAGTTTCTCCGGCAGAATAGCTCCGCCGGAGCCCTAGATTGGTTCTTCCCAGGTTCCGCCTTGAGACGGCGGCGCTTCATCCCGAAAGCTTCCTTATGATTTTTTCCAAGTCAAAACACACCATATAGCAGAAGATGGGCATCGGGGGCCTACCAGGTGGCCCACAAGGCAGGGGGCGTGCCTCCCACCCTTGTGGATGGCTGGTGGCCCCCCTCTGGTGCTTTCTTCGCCCAATATTTTTTATATAATCCAAAATAATTCTTCGTGAAGTTTCAGGACTTTTGGAGTTGTGCAGAATAGGTCTCTCAGATTTGCTCCTTTTCAAGTCCAGAATTCCAGCTGCCGGCATTCTCCCTCTTCATGTAAACCTTGTAAAATAAGAGAGAAAAGGCATAAGTATTGTGCTAGAATGTGTAATAACAGCCCATAATGCAATAAATATCAATATGAAAACATGATGCAAAATGGACGTATCAACTCCCCCAAGCTTAGACCTCGCTTGTCCTCAAGCGAAAGCCGAAATCGAAAAATATGTCCACATGTTTAGAGATAGAGGTGTCGATAAAATAAAATAAAATAAAATACGGACATGAGGGCATCATGATCATCTTTAGAACAGCAACAAATATTGTCATATAATTTCTTATGCTAAAGTAACAATTCGTTCACAAGGTAAAGTATGAATCGGAAATTTAATTGAAACCTAACAAACTATGATCTCAGTCATTGAAGCAATTGCAATTTATCATAACATCGGAAAGAGTCAATTCAGGAGCTTTTCAGCAAGTCCACATACTCAACTATCATTTAATCTTTCACAATTGCTAACACTCACGCAATACTTATGGGTTCGAAGCTTCAGTCGGACACGGAGAAAGATAGGGTATTATAGTTTCGCCTCCCAACCTTTTACCTCAAGGGTAATGTTAACAATAATACTTTATGATAACTTACATCCTAGTGGATATATATATATATATCTGGATCTTTCTCCAACACATAGTGCTTGCCAAAAGAAAAAGTGTAAAAAGGAAAGGTGAAGATCACCATGACTCTTATATAAGGGTAGAAGATAAAAGTAAAAGATAGGCCCTTCGCAGAGGGAAGCAGAGGTTGTCATGCGCTTTTATGGTTGGATGCACAAAATATTAATGCAAAAGAACGTCACTTTATATTGCCTCTTGTGATAAAGAACTTTATTATGCAGTCCGTCACTTTTATTTCTTCCATATCACAAGTTCGTATAAAGCTTATTTTCTTCACACTAATAGATCATACATATTTAGAGAGCAATTTTTATTGCTTGCACCGATGACAACTTACTTGAAGGATCTTACTCAATCCATAGGTAGGTATGGTGGACTCTCATGGCAAAACTGGTTTAAGGGATATTTGGATGCACAAGTAGTATCTCTACTTGGTGCAAAAGATTTGGCTAGCATAAGAGGGATAAGCAAGCTCAACATGTTGGAGGATCCAAGACACTATAACTTCTATTCGGATATAAGAAAACATAACACATTATGTTGTCTTCCTTGTCCAACATCAACTTTTTAGCATGTCATATTTTAATGAGTGCTCACAATTACAAAAGATGTCCAAGATAGTATATTTATATGTGAAACCTCTCTTTCTTTATTACTTCCTATTAATTGCAACAATGACCAATACTATGTTTGTCAACTCTCAACAACTTTATTCATCATACTCTTTATATGTGAAGTCATCACTCTCCACAAGATCATTATACAATATTTTTATTTCTTTTTATTCTTTCTATTATTTATTCCCTCGAGATAATAGCAAGAAAGCAAAGTCCTCAACTCAAAACTACTCTTTATTATATATAACTCACAGACTCGATTACATAGATAGATCTCAAAACAAAACTCAAAGCTAGATCATACTAAAACTTTATTCTACTAGATCAAGATATAACCAAAAGGATCGAACTAAGAAAAACGGTAAAAGTAAAGGTGTGATGGTGATACGATATCGGGGCACCTCCCCCAAGCTTGGCAGTTGCCAAGGGGAGTGCCCATACCCATGTATTTAGATCTCTTTCTTCGGAGGTGGTGATGATGGAGTGGTTGATGATGAAATTTTATCCTTTTTCCTCAACTTACGCTTGAGGATTAGATTTTCCCCCCTCAGGTCAGAGATCTCGTGTTCCAATGTTAATATCTTTTTGCATAGTTCTTGCTTGTTTTCCTGCAAAAGACGGATAAACTCGATCTTAGGTTTCTTTGCCGTATTAGGGAGACTTTACTTTTTGAACTCCACGTGCATGTCCCCAGGTTGGGGTAATGGAGCTTCATCTTCATCTGAGCTTGTCTCCTCCTTTCCTTTTGGATCATAATCTTCTTCTTCTTCTTATTCTATAGTCCAACCATAATGCTTCACATTCCCATAAACCTTTGGGTTTGTGATATAATCAGCTACATAGCTCTCTCCCTCCGAATCTTGGGATGACATATTTTCCGATCTGCCAGGCAAAACAGGACGAAACAAAAACAGAGGGTTTTGCCGTGGTACGATGGTCGAAACCTTCGAGAGATTATATAATGAATTTTTACCGACCAAAAGAAGTATCGTGCAAGAAAACGGAGTCTGGAGGGCACACGAGGTGGCGGCAAGGGTGGGGGGCGCGCCTAGGGGGGTAGGGCGCGCCTCCCTGCCTTGTCGCTTCCTCGTGCACTTTTCGGACTACTTTTAATTTTACTAATTTTTTAAATATTCCGAAACGGAGAAAAATTGCCATTAGAACAGTTTTGGAGTCGGTTTACTTACCGTACCACTTACCTATTCCTTTTCGGAGTCTGAAACATTTTGGAAAGTGTCCCTTATGTACTCCTCCGGTGTTACGGTATTGATAATATTCGTCTCGACATTTATGGGAGTACCTAAAATATAATGTTTGATTCTTTGACCGTTTACCACCTTTGGGTTGGTACCTTCGGCGTTGTTGATCTTGATGGCACCGGAACGGTAGACCTCCTCGATAATGTAAGGACCTTCCCATTTAGAGAGAAGCTTTCCTGCAAAAAATCTTAAACGAGAGTTGTATAGCAAAACATAATCACCTACATTAAACTCACGCTTTTGTATCCTTTTATCATGCCATCTTTTAACTTTTTCTTTAAACAACTTGGCATTCTCATAGGCTTGGGTTCTCCATTCATCAAGTGAGCTAATGTCAAATAACCTCTTCTCACCGGCAAGTTTGAAATCATAGTTGAGCTCTTTAATAGCCCAATAAGCTTTATGTTCTAGTTCAAGATGTAAGTGACATGCTTTTCCATAAACCATTTTATACGAAGACATACCCATAGGGTTTTTATAAGCAGTTATATAAGCCCATAATGCACCATCAAATTTCTTAGACCAATTCTTTCTAGATCTATAAACAGTCTTTTGCAAAATTAATTTAATCTCTCTATTGCTTAATTCTACTTGACCACTAGACTGAGGGTGATAAGGAGATGTAATTCTATGGTTGAAATCATATTTAGCAAGCATTTTATGGAAAGCACCACGAATAAAATGTGAACCACCATCAGTCATTAAATATCTAGGGACTCCAAACCTCAGAAAAATAACTTCTTTAAGCATCTTAATAGAAGTGTTATGATCAGCACTACTAGTTGGAATAGCTTCTACCCACTTAGTAACATAATCAACAGCAACTAAAATATGTGTATACCCATTAGAGGAAGGAAAAGGTCCCATATAATCAAAGCGCCAAACATCAAATGGTTCAATAACAAGTGAATAATTCATAGGCATTTCCTGACGTCTACTAAAATTACCAATTCTCTGGCATTCATCACAAGACAAGACAAACTTACGGGCATCCTTGAAGAGAGTAGGCCAATAAAAACCAGATTGCAATACCTTGTGTGCAGTTCTATCTCCAGCATGGTGTCCTCCGTAAGCTTCGAAGTGGCACTTGCGTAGGATCTGTTCCTGTTCATGCTCAGGTACACAACGTCTAATAACACCATCTACTCCTTTATAAAGGTGTGGGTCGTCCCAAAAGTAATGTCTTAAATCATAGAAAAACTTTTTCTTTTGCTGGTATGTGAAACTAGGTGGTATAAATTTAGCAACAATGTAATTAGCATAATCAGCATACCATGGAGTATTACGAGAAGCATTTATGACAGCTAATTGCTCATTAGGAAAGCTATCATCAATAGGCAGTGGGTCATCAAGAACATTTTCTAACCTAGACAAGTTGTCTACAATGGGGTTCTCAGCTCCCTTTCTATCAATAATATGCAAATCAAATTCTTGCAGCAAGAGAACCCATCTAATAAGTCTAGGTTTAGCATCTTTCTTTTCCATAAGGTATTTAATGGCAGCATGATCAGTGTGAACAGTTACTTTAGAATTAACAATATAAGATCTGAACTTATCACAAGCAAAAACAACTGCTAAAAATTCTTTTTCAGTAGTAGCATAATTTCTCTGGGCACTGTCTAGAGTTTTACTAGCATAATGAATAACATTCAACTTTTTATCAACTCTTTGTCCTAGAACAGCACCAACAGCATAATCACTAGCATCACACATAATTTTACACAGAGTGTCTGAGCATACATCATGAACACCTCACCAATCCTTTTCACCCCCACAACCAACGTCAGAGCGGACTAAAAAACAGGCACAAAACACACCGCATCCTAACAAACTCTAATTTGAACCGGTACAGCCCGGTGCATTGCACATGACAAACAACAACAGCATTAAGCCTCATATAACGCAAAACGAAAGGTACCGCAACACAGGCGACAAAAGATAAACAAGTAACCACAGCGTAGTTATGTCTAATAATAGGTCACTCGTATGAAAACACCAAAAGGGGTACTTTGCAGACAAAAAACAACTAGCAATAAAAAACCATCTAAGCAAACAGACCTCAACACATGCATAGTCATGTATTGGAAATACAAAAGCACTACTTCTAGCCCAAATATACGTGAGCAATAAACACACCATCAAAAAATAACAATAAACAAGAGACTCACAAAAAAACCCCAAAAAAAAACAACAACGAACGGAGTGAACAATAACTAATCAAACTCATAATATTACTAGAAATAAGAACTTTGTACTATAAATTTGCGAAAATCACTCTACACACAACCATCTCACCCTAATAAAACAAAATGCACAAAAAAAACACAACATCTAATAAAAAAAAAGTACCAGATAATCGTGGAATCAATTTTTATCGAATTAGGAAACAACAGTATTAAAACTGCAAAACCGCACCACTTAACACTGAAGGCGCACCAAACACAACATGAAAACACAGAGAAACCAAACAATCGTACCCAAATATCCCTACCATATCCAGCAATAAGAGAAAATAAAAGGTTACCTACACAGCCTCAAGGAGTTTAGTAATTATCAGTTTCTTGAAAACACCAACTTACACTTACATCTAGGATAATTTAACCGTCAAGTTAGGAAAAAAAAAGTGATACACAAAACTCGGTTTAACTTTAGCAACCTAACAAGCAAACCTACATATATAAACTGATAAAAGTATGAACGACTAAAAGAACTGGACAACTAAAGAAAGTACGGGACTACACAGGAAACAAAAACCACACATAAAAGATAAAACATCAAACAAAGAGTCACTACTTCCAAACACTAAAGACCAAGGCACACAGGTGCAGTCCGAAGACGTCAGTTCAAATCAAAAATAACATCATCATGTTCCTTCAATGCATCCTGTAAGACAAAGGTTAAGAAAAACTAAAAAATACAAATACACAAAGAATGAGTAATCGACTATTTCTACATCAAAACGATACAGCAACCCCTACAACAGTCAAAAACACCCACCAAAAAGTGCTATCCAACACAACAAGGTAAAAGTAGTTTAAAGACGGTCCAAAAAAAACAAACACAGAGATAACCCCACTGGAAAGACATAGGAAAAAAAAAAATGAAAGAGGCGGAAAATCCAAGGATTTCAAAAGAGGCAAGCTTGTGTTTCCACAAAACAGGCATTTGGTTTCGGTAACAACGGTTAAACCAAGAATATTCAGCTTAATTTCCTTTCTTACTCAATACATAAACATAATCATATATACATGACTCTAGCCACAAATATTTGTGTCTAAAGAGTCAGCTAGGAGGCAAACAGGGCCAATGGCAGACCAAGTTAGAAGCACAAAAAAGGGAAACCACAATCGAATTCAATCCTAGGACTACAAAGGGCAATTTTTCCAAAAGTAATGAACAACTGGAAAGGAATATGTCTACAAAATTTAGAGAATAAAATCATGAGACACATCCCCAAAGCTATACAGTAACAATTTCTTTCTCACACGAATCAATCACAGCATTAACTATTCAAGAAAGGTCTACCAATTTAATGTGACAAAAATCATCTTGTGGGAACTAAGAAACAAAGAAAATCAGTAAGGTATTTTATTTTCCCACACAAACTTCACAAAATCTACACATAACAATCCACCCATTGGTGAATATAGTTCTCTATTGGCAAAGCTATATAGTACATCCATATCTTCTATCTCAGCAGGCTGCATATATTCATTCATAATTTATTGAATAAGGTATAAGGAATTGCACTCACACTAGCACCCACATCACATAACCATGATAACAATGATCTCCTATTTAACAGAACACAACAGGCATGCCAACAACGGGTCTATGTTATATTTAATATCAGCGTTTAGCAATTTAGCAGCTTCACCACAGAAATAAAATACATGCTATCAAATATTATCGACAAAGGATCGTTAACCATAGTTATACTAGGTTCAACTTTAATTTGTTCAGGGGTGTAGTTGTTCTAATATTACTCTTATGAACCCACGTTGAAGCTGTTGTAGCATGATCCTGTATTCTAAAGGAAAAGGTGGTGTTTCCAATATAAAAGTAGAGGAACAATAGGATCACATTATAGGTAATAGTTTTCTTCTTTCAACTTTAAGGGTTCTACTACTTTTACTCAATGGGAGGATGATATTTAAACCCACTTCTCCTTGGGAGATCAACATGAGTAGCAATAGATTCACAAAGGAAGCTACTATCTCAAGTCAAGTCCATATTTAGTGCACAAAATCACGAAAAGCATCGGTATCCATGTGAAAGATTTAACCAAATCAATTAAGGTTTATACCTAACTCATTACCTTCGTCGAGTTCCCAATCTTCAGAGTTGTGTTTAATTCTTTCCAATAAATCCCATTTGACTTCAATAGTTTTCTTTCATAAAAGAACCAGTACAAGAAGTATCGAGGCATGGATTGATCATTACGAGAAACCCGAGCATAAAAATTCTGAATAATAATTTCCCTTGAGGAGCTCATGATTGGGGCATGAGTATAAACATTGACTTAAGCCAACCCCCAACCACTTGAGCGATACTTTCTCCTTCAGGAGGCCAAAAAAATTAATAAATATAATTCTGATCACGATGAACTAATGCGATAGGATAAAACTTCTGATGAAATTCCAAATTCAATCGGTTGTAGTTCCATGATATCAAATATCACACATAGCCTATACCATATCAATGCTTTCCCTTCAAAGATAAGGGAAGACCTTCTTGACATCATCCTCGGGCAAACCTGCAAACTTAAATAATCCACAAACTTCATCCACATAGATTAGGTACATATCGGGATGTAATGTTCCATCTCCTGATAAAGGATAGCTAGTAGTTTCTCTATCATACCCGAAGGAATTTCATAATAAATATTTTCAGTAGGTGCAGTAGGTTGAGGAGCAACTCTTTGCTCTTCCGGTCGAGTGAAGATACCCCGAACAAGCCCCTCAAAGGATATTTTCCATTTGACAAGTGACAGTAAATTTCAGCACACTATATAAATGTTTCTTACCAAATTCCACTCACCAAAGGCGCTTCACTCCCCGGCAACGGCGCCAGAAAAGAGTCTGATGACCCACAGTATAGGGGATCTATCGTAGTCCTTTCGATAAGTAAGATGTCGAAAACAACGAGGGAAAGAAGGAAATTACAAGCGGTTTTTAGCAAGGTATTCTCTGCCAAGCACTGAAATTATTGGAAACAGATAGTTGTATGATAAGATAAATCATAACAGCTAACAAGTAACAAAAGTAACTAAGGTGCAGCAAGGTGTCCCAATCCTTTTTGTAGCAAAGGACAAGCCTGACAAACTCTTATATAAAGCAAAGCGCTCGAGGACACATGGGAATTTCTGTCAAGCTAGTTTTCATCATGCTCAATGATTAGCGTTCGTTACTTTGATAATTTGATATGTATTGGACCGGTGCTTGGGTGCTGTCCTTCCTTGGACAAGCCCTCCCACTTATGATTATCCCCTCTCGCAGCATCCGCAACTACGAAAGAGAATTAAGATAATCTAACCATAGCATGAAACATATGGATCCAAATCAGTCCCTTATGAAGCAACGCATAAACTAGGGTTTAAGCTTCTGTCATCTAGCAACCATCATCTACTTTACTTCCCAATGCCTTCCCCTAGGCCCAAATAATGGTGAAGTGTCATGTAGTCGACGTTCACATAACGCCACTAGAGGAAAGACAACATACATCTCATCAAAATATCGAGAATACCAAATTCACATGATTACTTATACCAAGACTTCTCCCATGTCCTTAGGAACAAACGTAACTACTCACAAAGCATATTCATGTTCATAATCAGAGGGGTATTGAATAGCATTAAGGATCTAAACATATGATCTTCCACCGAAATAAACCAACTAGCATCAACTACAAGGAGTAATCAACACTACTAACAACCCACAGGTACCAATCTGAGGTTTTGAGTCAAAGATCGGATACAAGAGATGAACTAGGGTTTGAGAGGAGATGGTGCTGGTGAAGATGTTGATGGAGACTGACCCCTCTCGATGAGAGGATCGTTGGTGATGACGATTGCATCGATTTCCCCCTCCGGAGGGAAGTTTCTCCGTCAGAACAGCTCCGTCGGAGCCCTAGATTGGTTCTGCCCAGGTTCTACCTCTTAATTCTCGGGACGAGAATTCTTGTTAGTGGAGGAGATTTGTAACACCCCCAGTGGTTAGCCACAGTAATCCCATTTTGATAATGCCAAGTCAGCATGATTATCAGTGCATGATCATCATTAACATATATTGCTTTCAACTCCTAAGTCAAAATTCAGATTTAAATAAAAGTGGAAATAAAAGTGTTCCAAACCTGAGAACTAAAATGTGCACCATGTTGCAAATAATCCCAAAGCATTTATAAAAATGATTGCAACATTGATTGGAATTGGAAAAGGACTCAAACATCAAGAAACAGCAGGAACATAGCACTATTTATCTTTTCATTTTAATAAAATCCAAACAAAAGATGTGGCAACCAAAATTTTATTGCAGTGGCATACATTGCACTACGATTTATGGGCTAGGTCTCATATTAACAAAAAAACCTTTTGGTGCTCAAGCATTTAACAAACAGAACTAAAAAGGAAAACAGAAAACAAATTAGAAAAAGAAAAAGAAACCCCCCCCCACTGGGCAACGGCCCAGCTGGCCACTGCACCAGGCCGGCCCAACCCGCAAACCCGCTGGCCTATATGGCCTCGTACCCAAACCCTAACCCCCTCCCCCCCCGACACCCCCCTCCCCTGCTCCTCTCCCCCCCTCTCTGGATCTGGATCGGAAGGGGCATCGACGCCCGACGGCGCCCCGGCAGCCGGATCGCGGCCGGCAGCCGGATCGCCGCCGGCTCGCCCGCGCGTCGACGCCGTCGTCGGACCTCGCCTCCGCCGTCGCCACCGCCGCGCTCCTCGTCCTCCCCCCTAAGGGACCTCCCCGCGCCTGACGCCCCCTTATCTCCAGCGCACGTGGAGCTCCCCCTCCGCCTCCTCTTCTCCTTGGTGCCGGCGCCGTCCACCGCCCGCAGCCCACCACGCATCGGCCCGCGCTGCTGCGGTCGCCGCTGCGGCCTGCGGCCCC